>CM049427.1:70544539-71794539 GCA_026929855.1 Poa annua
GGACGTGAATGTCGACGAGTGGCATTCGGTTCACGAGGTCAGTGTACATGTTTAAGGCAATGAATTTGGAAATAAACTCCTGGGATGGAAAGCCCATTCAATATGGAGTAACTTTCGTGTTGAAGTCGAGAAGAAACAGTCACAAGATTGATGGGGAAATTGAAGAGAAAGAGAAACACCATGTTCTGTTACTTGCTCTTCTCGTAACGCACGAAGGCTCGACACGCTGGAGAAGATGACCGGCATGGGCCACGATTCGGCCCAGCTAAAGAATAGAAGAAGAAAAGAAAGAAAATAATAAGGAAGATGGGCTGCTGCATGAAGAAAAAAAAATAGAGGGAGAGGGCGCGGTAGCTGCTTGCTGGGCTTCGGCCTAGTGGGTCTGTTCTCCTTTTTTTTTGTTCATCTTTTATATTTTCTAGTTTTTCTTATTTATTTCATATCTTTTGTTTTAAGTGTCCAAATGAAGTCAAATAATTTTCTAAAAATTTGTAATAACAATATAATTGTGTTAAACCATTGTGGTCATATTTTGTACACTTTTCAAAAAATCAAAATTTTGAATTATTGATTAATTACAAATTTGCCACTTAATGTCAAATTTGAAAACATGGCTTAAATAATTTCGTTTTTGGCTAAATAAAATTTATAAAAATACAACACTTATATAAGTTTAAAATTAAGTTATTTAAACTCATTTTCCAACATTAAATCATTTTTGGCTTTAGTACAATATTAAATAACATCACACATTTATTTGAAATGAAAAGGGAAATATAATGTATTCATTTTTTAATTCAAAATATTTTGTGCGCCATTAAGTTTTATATTAAGATAACTCAATTGAAATTTTATAACAACTTTGGAAAATATTTTAGTTTTACTTCATTTCTTATATAGAAAATATATTCATGAAAGTCATTTTTTGTTTTGAAAATAAATGAAAATCATTTAAGCTAATGAAATGTTTATTTGGGTTGTTAAGTAATTATAAAATCTATGAGGTTTTAAGTTATAAACTATAGACTTGTAATATCCAAAATATGTTTTGAACTCAGGTAAATGAATAATAATCTTTTGGCAAATAGACAATGTTTTCAATAGTTTAAAATAACACTTGTAATTATTATTTTAATTTATATGTAGCTAAGGCTAAGTGGTTGAAATCAATTACTTATAAGTAAACTATTTACTTAAAATAAAATGGTTTGTACTTTATAAAACATTTGTCAAATTACATATTAAGGTTTTTGAAATACAATAGATAATTTAATGTTTAATTGGAAATAACTTTTGAAAATAATGACACAATGGAAATTTTGAAATAATAGACTTTTTCAAATTGGTTGAAGTCTTTTATAGTTGGTTTCCTTATGCATTTAAAGTTTTATTTTAATCAAAAACAAAAGTTTTAATTTTTTTGTGATTTTGAAACATTCCAAAGTATTGGGATGTTACAGCCCTTGAGTGCTTGGCTAATTCGGAGAATAAGTCATCGACTCACTACATAGTGCATGTCTCATGTTTTATGCCTCTGATATGATATTTTTTTCTTTCTGACTTTATGAATTATGACAAAGGATTTCGACTGAGTAGGCCTGGGATTATTCGATGAGTCGAAACCACTTAACTGCACTTGGGCAAAACCTTACTAGCCTTCAGTCAGGTTTCGAGTCCTTGGGCTCGAACCTAGAACATACTGGACATACCCACCTCAGGCCAGTCGATGGACTTACTGATATTGTTCTGCAGTTTCAATTTGCTACCCAGCACGTCCGCCGCGAATTTCATCGTATTTGCTGATACGGAAATATCTAGGATTAAAACACTGCTGGAGTGATCCTGGACCCACTCGACTGATAGATGGGTCTTCCTTTGTATTTTTCATATACATCATCCGAGATATCTTATCGACTGGTTTTCACCCGGGAATTCTTATGCTTTCAATGTTGTTTGATTCTATCGGGTGCACGACAGTGCTCCCGATGGGAGTAGCCCCCGAGATTGTGCTTTATTGCTTGCAGTAGAGGATATTCTCAATTTTGTGCTTCGCCAGTCGAATACTTTTTACCTTCTCCCGATGAGAGTTTCCCACTCGACCATTCTTTACCTTTACTTTGTGATTTTGCTTTTGAGTTGTAGGGAGCTTTTCCTTTTTGTTAGTCGCGGTATGACGCCTTTTGCGTTTGTTCGTCTGGAATGACGCCATGCGTGTAATCCCTTGCGTGCGAATAGCACTCTGATGGGACGTGACATATTGTGTCCCTCTGTTTGACCGTTGTGTACGCGGGTTCAGTTCCGATTTGACCTGACGTGGCGAGATTTTGCAGATGAGATGATGACCTCCTCGTTTTGCGCGCGTAGTGGGCGGTGTGGCCTGCGACGATTGTCCTCCGATTGTGCCACACGTCGTAGTAATTTTATTTAGACCGCTGCGATGATCTTCTAGCTTTTACAATAATTACGGGTTTCTCCGCTATGATTTGTTTTACCTTGCCATTTGCCTTCCGTTTCCTTCTGCTTCATCTTCTACCTTGCCCCCGCCATTGCTCTGTTCTTTTGCTGTCGTCCAACCATCTCCCATTAGCATTCACCACACACCATGGCTCCCAAAAAGAGCCCAGCCTCCTCTGCCGCTGCAGTTGCCGCCACCGGCGAGAAAAGTAAGAAGGCGAGTGTCGCCACCGTCCCCTCCGCGCTGAAGAAGGAGTCCGGCAGTTGGACTTCGTCAATTTTGACAGAGAAGAGGCTGATACTCCTTCGCAACGAAGGGCTGCTTCCACCTGCGACGGAGCTCGCCATCCGCTCTCCGGGCAAGGAGAACTCCCCCGCACCACTCCTTGGTGAGCGGGTGTGTTTTGCCGAATTTCTCCCTCGGGGTTTTGGGTTTCCGCTGCAAGATTTTGTGCGCGATCTTCTTTTTGCCTACGGGATACAGATCCATGATCTGGTACAAATGGTGTTTTGCACATTGCCTGTTTTATGGTAATGTGCGAGTGTTTCTTGGGAATGTCTCCTAGCTGGCCCCTTTGGAAGTCCATCTTCCAGGTGCGCCATATGGCCCGCAACAATCGGGTGAATCCAGTCGGGGGGTTGCCTTCCAGGTCAAGAGCGACTGCAAATACTTCTCTTTGAAGGCAGTCGACTCCGCTCAGGGATAGAGCACCAAGTGGTTCTATGTCCCCGTGGACTAGGACGTCAAGCCAGCCTTTTCGATTGGAGGCATTCCTCAGAAGACGAAGGCCTGGGAGCACATCCTTACTCCAGTTGAAGAGCGTGAGGCTGCCCCGCTGCTGGAGAAGGTCGACAGGCTGCTGAGCATCGGTGTTACCGGTGTTCAACTGATCTACACCTTCCTGAAGAGTCGGGTGTGCCCCCTCCAACAGCGCGCGCACCCGATGTGGGCGTATGAGGGGGTACTTGACGCCATCAAGATCAGTGTCGTGGAGCTGTCGGCGAATGAGCTCGACGTACGTGTGAAGTCGGTGACCAGTTTTAAAGCTGAGGAGACCATCGACTATGCTTTCGCCACAACTCCCTTCAGTTTGGGGAATCTGTCGGAATATGACTCCCAGGAATCGGGGGTAGTCACTTCCTGAAGGGTAGTTCGAAGGGGGATTGAACGCGGAGGTCTAAACCCTCAAGTGGCTCCGCGACGTTTCTCGCCGGACCCGGAGAAGACGCACACCCGACCAAGGAAAACACCGTCCTTTACCCAGGTTCACGACCCTCGTGAGGAGGTAATACCGCTACTCCTGCCTGTCTGTATTATATGAGGGAGATTACAGTACAATTGGGCTGATCGGAAGCCCCCTTGAGGCAGTTCTTGCCTGGGGAGGGAAGCTATGGTCTTCTTCCTCCTCCAGCCAGAGGCTAACCTATCAAGAGCTGCTAGGGTTTACAAGGGTGCTTGCACGCAAGAGGCCGACCTTTCCTACGATGGAGGTCCTTCTTCTTTTATAGGCGCCTACGGTCTTCTTCTTCGGCTTGACCCTCAAGGTGGCTCTCACTTGCCAGTGGCGGTGCGGAGCACGAGTCCACAGCGCTCCCTTTGTCCATGGACTCGGTCCATTGTTGATAAAGATGGCGCCGTGGCCGACCAGCGGCCGACCGCGCTCGTACTACCCGCAGGGCGGGCAGTCTCTGAGGTGGAGCCCACGATGATGATCTCTATTGGAGGGTTGCGTCGTCCACCCGCTTTATCGTCAGAGTAGAAGGTCCTCACAGCTGCGCAGCAGGTGGCGCAGCTTTGTTGACCGCTTTATCGTCAGGGACAGCGACGGGGGTGTGAGCGCTCCTGTACGGGCAGGGGCCAGAGGTCACGTGCGCTCTGTCGGGGTTCCTTGGCGACGACGTTTCCCTCCAGGCCTGAGGGGAGGTTCATGCCAGACTTCCTTCAGGTGGGTTGGTTTCTTGATGGAGAGGATCCCCTGAGGCGAGGGGTCCCTTGAGGCCCTCGCTCCCCCTTCAGGCCCTCGAGGGGAATTGCCTCTCGAGGGTCTCGTCAGGCGGAGACGCCTAGTCCTTAGCCATTTTGACCGTCTGGCCCGCGAGCGAGGCTTGGGGGGGAATGGGCTCTTGATACCCCTGTTCCCACTGGGCCGACATAATCCTCTTCCTCAAGTACATTTTGTTCCTTTACTTGGATCTTTTTTGTCGACTGGATTTTGTTATCGTTTTCTCATCTACTCTTGCTTTTGTTTTCGCTTTGCCTCGTGTAGGGGCATTCGATGAAGTCTTCACTTCCTCACCTTCCTGAAGTTGGGCCTGTCGAAGAGATGGCTGTGCTGAAGGAGCGAGAGAAGTCGATAGACTCCCTGCCTGAGGCTGAATCCTCTTCTTCGGAGAAATCTGAAGTCGATGGAAAGATGTAGGGCAGCTTGAAGCCTAGGCGGCCATTGAGCATGCTCCTAAACGCCCCCGTCTGGTGCCCTCGGGCGAAGGTGAGGCGCAGCGGACTCCGGTGCTTCTTCACCTGTGCGGGATGTGCCACCCTTGACCAAGCTCTCGCCGCCACCTTCCACCTGCCAATCTGGCTTCGGCGGGCCCCGATTCGACTTCGACCTCACTTCCGATGAAGATGAGCGAAGGTAATTTCTTTGTCATATGAATGTGTGTACGTCCTTTGATTGTTTGCTATGTTTTAATATCTGAATGTCCTTCCTCTGCGTCTTTCATTCTCTAGCGATGACCGGGCCGCCAGTCCTTTAGCTGCCCATGCCACGACTACCACCTCCTCTCCTGCTGCGGAGGCGGTAGTCGCTCCTTCGCCGCCTTCCATTCCTGCGCCGGGAGTCGCGGCGCCCACCATGGCTGCTTCGACTGCTGCGCCTTCAACTTCTTCCATGCCCTCCTGGCTGAATCATGTAAGACTTCTTCTTTCTGTCAGTATGTTGTTCTTTATTTTGACATATGTGTGTGATGTATGCCTTATGCTTGTAGCCGGCCGTAAGCGGCCTTGCTTCTTTCGGCGAGGCATTTGCGCATTCGGAGGCGGAGCAAGCCGTTCTTCGCTCTCAGCTAGACCAGCTTAACCGTATGTCTCTATTTTTACTTTGCGCCTGCTGTCTTTGCTCTTCCATGTGACCAGAGTTCTTCCCTTTTTGTTTCAGGGAAGAAAGAAATTTTGGAATCCCGGCTGGCTGATATAGAGAAAACCCTCTCCCAGGAGTCGACTGCCAGGGAAGATCTTGTTGCTCTTCGTGCTTCTAAGGGGGAGCGGGCGAAGCGACTGCTCGGTTTTGCACACTCCCTTGGGGGTGAGGATGGCATTCTTTTTTGTGTGAAGATTTGTTGTTTGTCTTTTCGATCTTCTTGACTCTATTTTTTTGTTTTGCATGTCCCTCTTCCAGCTCTAGTGGTGTAGTGAGCGACACTTTGTCACTCGACCAAGCCATTGATCAGGTTGGGGTGACCATACAAAGCATGCCAGGAAGTCTCTAGAGACCTCCGTCCAGACGCTTGGCGCTGTTTTCAAGGAGGTGCTGCCTTTGGTCGAGGTCCCGTCGACTGTTGCAGGTTTTGCTGCGTAGCTGGGCCCTGAGTCGAAGACCTTGAAGGAATACGCACATGAGCTGATGGTACGCGGCTCAGACTCCACCCTCAAGCTTCTCCTTAGTCATGGCGTTGATGCTGACTATGAGTCCGTCCTGTCTGACTTTCACAAGAATTCACCCGGGAGGCCTTCGAGTCTCAATAAATATAGCACCCACGTCTCCCGCCTTGCTGAGTCTAGCATTGCGACTATGGAGCGTCGTTCGGCAGCCGTTGTTGCTGTCCGAAAAGCTGGGTCTGAGCCCGCTGCCCAGTCATAGGCGACTTTTGTTAGTAATCGTTGTCTAGTTTTTGTAATATGCAATGTACATTTTGCCACTTATGACATCTTTTGGGAAATAGAGCTTCCGTTTGGTCCTTGCTGTGTATTTATGTGCCTTTTTTTTAATTGTATCTTGTTTGGGATCGTGCGATTGTGTCCCAGTCGGGCATCTCCACCGTTCAGAAGGAGGTTCCTGCGGAAGGAGAGTTCCGCTCGGCTGCGCAGCTGAGGAATGACGCCCGAGTTCTTGAGTACGTCAAAAAAGAAGGTTGTTCAACTGGAGCAGGAGCTTAAATCAGCTCGAACTGACATTGAGATTCTTCGAGGGAGGCCTTCTCTTTCCACCCAGAGATAGAAGTATGCTCTTTATGAGATGGAGGACTCGAACAGGCAACTTGAAGGTTATTAGTGTGTCGACTTTGCTTCTTGCGTGTGTGTTTTGCGCATAATGTCTTGTCCTTTTGTTCAGTCTTCAGTTTTTGTAGACGATTCCCAGGTTGTAGCTGCTCGTTTGGCGGAACGTCTGGTAGATGCTACTCGGACGCCTGTCACCGGTCCGCAACAATTCTGGCTTGATGCATATCATGCCAACATCCTTGCCACCCAGAAGTACCGCGTGTGGCATGGTGCCATTCTGCAGGAGCGCTGTCGGGCGACACTTATGCGGGCGAATCATTATCTATTCCCTGAGGGTCCCCAACCTCAAAGGATCCATGCTCTAGTCGACTTATTCCGTGCTCATGAACCCATTCGCGAGGTTGTGACCCGTCGGGTTGTGCTTGGAGCCAATACCGCGTTCACATATATGAAGAGTCAAGACTCCGTACGTTCCTCTTCTTCTTCATCTCGGTCGGAGCTTCGACTGTCGAGCGAAGATATGGAGTGGACTCTTGCTCCTCCTGAGAGGTTGATAAGCCGGGCGTGTAAGCAACTAATCGACTCCAACTTACCGTTGAAGGACGAAGATGCTTAGCCTCCGCCTTTATAAGTTTTTGTGTTGTATATGATGTATAGTATAGAGACTCAGCCCCCGAGTATAGCGAGTGGGGTTTTGTTTTTATGCTTGCTTATGAAAGATGTCCATTACTCATGTTTCCGAGGTGCTTTCTTTGCAATCACCTTTTGATGCGTGGGCTCCGAGTGTAGCGAGTATTTTCTTTTGCGTGGCTCTCAAGTTCATTGAGCTGCTTGCATTTTATTCTTTGATTCATACGCAACCCCCGAGTGTGTCGAGTAGCTGATTTTGCGCGCTTTGTCCTTTGATGTGCAGCCCCCGAGCGTATCGAGCGACTGTTTTTTGCTTTTTGATATATGTGCAACCCCCGAGTATATCGAGTGGCCGTTTCTCGTTGTGACGATAAATTATTCGGGGAACGTAGGGATAATCTCTTTTCTTTATAAATGTTGACCAGCAAGCCGCCTCATTAAAAACCTTCCAGTCCCCTTAGGTACCCTGGTAAGGAAAAGAGCACGTCTAGAACCTGCCGGCCTTTTGGATACATGAGCTTTTTGCTACATCGACTAGATGTTTTTGCTAGATGATGATGATCCTAATTGGCCATACTCTTCGAGCTGTATGCTTCCTCTTGGTGTTGTAGCATCTTTGTCTTGTACTTTCTCTCGTATAACCTCTTTGACTCTTGAAGTCGACGTGTCAGGGGCTCCCCATGAAATGCGTCTTTTCGTGGTAGTGTGATGTGCATAGTAGTAAAAGTTTCGAGTGGCACCGCACCCTTTGCGTCTTGCTCTTTCATTTTGTGATTGTCACTTACGATGACACATCTTGGCACTCCTTGGCTGCATATAGTAGTGATGTGGTTTGGGTTTGTCACCCTGCTTGTGCCTGACCTCACTTTATCAATCATGCCTTGATTTGTTTTGCTTGGAGGATCCTCTTGGTCTGGTTTTTGTCTGAAGATTTTTATTGCTTGAGTGGCCTATGGGTGCCACCTTCTGATTGACCTATGGTTTATGTGCCTGAAGAAAACACCTGGCGGTACCTGCGCCTTTGCTGCTCCAATGTTTGCCAGCCTGTTGAATTGTTTGTTGCGCGTGCGCGCTAGATGTTGTAGCTCACAACTTTGATATCTTCTTGACACATATCGAAGTAATCCTGATATCTAGCCAGCTTGTCCATGTTCCTCCTGCTTGCACCTGCCGCGTTTTGCGTGATTATGCACGAGCTCCCTCGAATGATTACGTGTTGTGCTCCTGATGATCTTGCCAGTCGCATGCCTTGGAATAGGCCTTCATAGTCGACTCCGACTTTTGATGGAGACGGGAAGTCTATCTGCAGTACATAGCTTATTCGTTCCTTGTGGGGTGTTACGAGTATCATACATGCGCCTGTACCTCTGCCATTTTTTGACCCGTCAAAGTGTATTGTCCATGGTTTGGTGTGTGTGTCTTCTTCTTTTGCAAGCTCGACTGTCCATATGGCGTTTACCTCATGTGATGCGGTTAAAATGTGATGTTTCAAATCTTTTCAAATATTTAACTAGTGAATCATTTTGGCTATTTTTGAAACTATAATTATTTGCTAAAACTTTCTATCTCTTGTCTTTTCTATTTTTGTTTCAAAATACAAAAACAAAAAAGAATAAAAAGAAAATAATTAAACATGGAGAAAAACTCTTTTCTGGGTCGAACCCAACTTCTGGCCCACCTTCTTTTTCTGGCCGAAGCCCACCTCCAGTCCACAAACCCTTCTCCCTTGTCTTCTTCTCCGTACAGTCAATAGAGAAAGCGACCATGGCTGCCCCACTGCTTACACCCACTCCCCCTCCTTTTAGCATCCTCGCCCCCTCCTCTGGAAACCCTAGCTGCACCCTTCCTTCCTCTCCCGTCCGCCGCCACTATCTCCCCTTCCTCTGTACCTCCCTTCCTGTTTCTTTTCTCCACCGGAAAAACCCCCACCGAGGGCACCTCGCCGTCGCGCCACTGCTACACCGCCGTGGAAGACCCGTGGAGCACTCCAGGAGCTGCGCCTCTTTGTCGCTGACATCCTCCCCGAAGCAATTGAAGCGGGAGCCGCTGCAGTCGTCACGTTCCTCTGCTTCTTCCTCACGGCCGGCGACGCCCGCCGCCGAATTTCTCCGTCTCTGAACCGCCCCGAGCAAGAACAACTCCTCGGACGAACTCCCCGTGAGTCGCTCGTCCGATTCCCTCTCTCCCCCTTCGTTTTGCAATCGGATTCATCGAACTCGTCCCCGACTCCTTTGCTGTCCGCCATTGCCGCGCGAGGAGCTCCGCTCGAGTTGTTCCTGTGTTGCGCCGCGCGGCTCTCGCCTCTGCCCGTACCACGCACACACCCCACACGCTCACACGCGCACGCCCGCCGCCCGCAGCGCCGCCCAGGGATGGTCGCCGGCGCCGTTTTTGCCCCGCCGTGCGCCACTGTCGAATTAAGTTCGTCAGTTTCGTCAGACAACAGTCGCCGTTTCCAGTTTAAAACAAAACCTACCCCTTTTCTGTCAACAACACCCACCCCGCCCTACTGGATAGCGCATCCGCTCGCTCGCCCCTGCGCGAGATCGCGAGGTCGAGATCCCTCGGGCGCGTTAACAAAGCCCACCCCTTTTTTCCTTTTTCCTTGCCCATTGACGCGCAGGTCCCGGTGATCAGTGACCGCGGAAGTCAAGAAAACCAACGCGCGCGCCAGCGTAGCCCGGGGGCCACTGTCAGCCTCACGAGTGGCTTTCCACTCGGTGAAAAAAGTTCTAAGGAGAATCCCTGTGCGGGAAACTTGCATCTGAGCCCCCGTTCTCCCTGTTTTCACCACATAACTCCCACCAGCACGTTTCTATCACCAACAGGTCCCTGTACTTTTCAAAAAGAACCCTAAAACTAAATTGCTAATAACTTTAATTCTATAACTCCAAATTAAATAATCTTTATATGTTTATTTATCAGAAAATTGCAATGAATATTAATATGCCAATTTTATTCCATTTCACATCTTTTATTTAATTGCATAGTGTAATTTATTTGTTGCACCTAAATAATGAAATATGGAATGTGTTGGGCTTTATTTAATTATTGCTCTATTCCATTTAATTTAATTAGATCACCCATGCCATGTGTTACCATGTTAACCAACATTTAATATTGTTGAGTAGTCAATAACTTGCACCTAAATATTACTTGTCGGGGTTGCTTTCCCGCTTAATTCGTATTAATTGCATTTGTTTTGCATCTTGCCATGTCATGCATCATTCTTGTATGATCATGCTGGATCTTTTTCCGTAGTTGTAAAATGCATCTTTTACGCTTTCCAGTGTTTGTTGCTTCTTCACGGATAAGACGTTGAGATGTGTGATCCACGACAAGATCTGCTTCCATGCGGGATTCCAGGCAAGCAAAGTTGGCTTGTTTGCCTATACATTGTATTTCATTCCTGTCGTTGATCTCTGCTACCCTAGTATTCGATTCTTTATCGGGGTCCTATCACGTGTTATCCTGCAGCCCATACAACTTTATCCCCACATCCTATTACCGTTGGATGTTTATCTGTTGGCCTTGCGAGTCGTAGTGCATGCTTAGAGTTGCTTGTGCGAGTCGTCTGTTGGTCTTTTATTTTATATACTTAGTATGATGATGGTCTACCTTAATAAAATGATATCTTATGTTGGGTATTATAATTAAATGATAAGGCACCGGCGGAATGCCTTGCGAGGTGCTTTGTTCTGCTAAGTGTCGACATAGTAACTTAGATTTTGTCTTCGGATCCAATTTTGAGCGCACTAACCACTTGTGGGAGGCCCTATGGAGCCCCCCGCGGCTTTGATCTAATCCTCTTCTTATCCAGGGCGCCGCAAGTAGTTCAGGCTTTCCATTGGATGCATGCATATGGTTACATAACAATCTCATGATGATGGAGTAGTCGATTCTCATATAGGGTGGCACGTTCTTAGAGTGTTGCGAAGTTCCGGGTATGGGACTGAGTAACCGTGCGCACAATCATGCGGTTCCCTGGATGGGTTGTAGAGAAGAGATTTGCCGTGTTGAGATGCCCTACCTTCTGTCTTTGCTTTTTGGGGTTGATCGAACGAGTACGGGTCCAGTAGTGCACCCCTTTAGGGTATAATCTTATCGGTGAGCCGTTTCCACGTTTATGGACGACTTGGTGATGATGCTGGCTCACAAGATTTAGATAACTTGCACCTAATTAATGTTAATTAAACTTGACTAGTAATATAGAATTACTTTCACAATAAATGGTAACTAAAACTGTTCAATGTGTGAGTTTCCCGAATTGCTTCCTCATACTTGGTTGAGGTGGTTAATCAGAGAATGGGTTATGATTGGTGTTAGTAGTAGTTGATTATTTATGCGCTCTCTTATCCCTCTCTAATTAGACGGAGGTTGTAGCCTGTCTCTATTAGGTTGCTAGTGCTGCTGCCGCTAAGTCCACTTACCCCATATTTTATGAGATGGTGTAGAAAGTAGGCAAGTTGGTTTTGCTTGTCAGGGAGTGCCCTGACCCTCTTTTGGGTTGTGCTTCATGTGCAGTTAACAGGTTTGAAGTACGGCGACGTTAGCTTGGAAATCCCTCCGTCTTGGCTGTGCAGGGATATGGCGCAATTGCTTATCTTCAGGACTCTTAGTCCAATTTGTATCTTATCCGTAATCGAATACTATTTTGCTTCCGCTGTCATTTGTATCTTTGTATTGTATCATTTGTATCTTGACTCGTTCGAGTCGTTTTTGTATTATATCTTCTCTTGTTGTTGTGGATGTATCGGAACTGTTGTAATGTTATCACAATTCCACCCACATAATGCACATGTTTTGGCGTGCAAATTATGTCTCGTGGGCGACCTAAAATCGTTATCATGCGGATTTCGGCGGGTTCGCTTAAATCTACATAGTACCGATTTTGGGGCGTCACAAAGTGGTATCAGAGCCATGGTTTCGATCTCCTTGTTGTTTCGATACGATGGGTTATCGAAGCAGCGGGTCCGCAAAAGCCTGTAGGATAACCTCACTAACGGTCGTTGTATCTAGAGTGTCAAAAAGTATTTGACTAAAATTATTTTTGAAAATATCTCGATAGGTTTCTTTTTACTCCTTAACTCTATTCTATTTCTCCTGTTATCTTATTTGTTTTGGAGTCTCTTCTCTTATCCAACTTTCAAAGTTTAGATTCCTACGTGTGGGTGGACGATCTCTTGCCTTTAACCTATTAGGTTCGATCTTTTGGGAAACAACTTCGACAGAGCAACTCTTCTTGTTAGTGGTGTCGAGAATTTCGAGGTGGAGCAACAATCCCTTGTTAGTGGTGTCGAGAAGTTCTTCACGGAGCCA
Organism: Poa annua; assembly: GCA_026929855.1. NCBI lineage: Eukaryota > Viridiplantae > Streptophyta > Magnoliopsida > Poales > Poaceae > Poa > Poa annua. The sequence continues at coordinate 70,557,162 of CM049427.1, forward strand.
GAAGACTCGGTAGTTACCCCTCTCTTCTTGTGGTCTCGGCGTGGATCGCGGGACGCGATCCCTTGTTAGTGGTGTCGATTGTAACGCCCCGAAATTCTCCAATTAGTTAGTCAGTTTGTTTTTTCTTTTTTGCATCAACATGACATCATCATGCATCATTTGCATTTGTCAATCTTAAATTTAAATTGTTGCATTTAAATTCAAACTCCACTTTTATTCAAATGCAATTCAAATTAATTAAAATGTGATGTTTCAAATCTTTTCAAATATTTAACTAGTAAATCATTTTGGCTATTTTTTAAACTATAATTATTTGCTAAAACTTTCTATCTCTTTTCTTTTCTATTTTTGTTTCAAAATACAAAAACAGAAAAGAATAAAAAGAAAAGAATTAAATGGGGAGAAAAACTCTTTTCTGGGCCGAACCCAACTTCTGGCCCACCTTCTTTTTCTAGCTGAAGCCCGCCTTCAGCCCATGAACCGTTCTCCCTTGTCTTCCTCTCCGTACAATCAACAGAGAAAGCGTCTATGGCTGCCCCACTGCCTCCACCCACTCCCCCTCCTTTTAGCTTCCTCCCCCTCCTCTGGAAACCCTAGCCGCACTCCTTCCTCCTTCTCCCGTCCGCCGCCACCATCTCCCCTTCCTCTGTCCCTCCCTTCGATGTTTCTTTTCTCCACCGGGAAAACTCCCACCGAGGGCACCTTGCCGGCGTGCCACTGCAACACCGCCGTCGAAGACCCGTGGAGCACTCCAGGAGCTGCGCCTCTTCGTCGCCGACCTCTCCCCGAAGCAATTAAAGCGGGTGGCGCTGCAGCCGTCGCGTTTGTCGGCCCAATGGGAAATGGGGTACCAAGAGCCCATTCCCCCCAGGCCTCGCTCGCGGGCTAGACGGACGAAACGACTAAGGACCAGGCGTCACCACCTGACGGAACCCTCGAGAGGCGATTCCCCTCGAGGGCCCAAAGAGGGAGCGAGGGCCTCAAGGGACCCCTCGCCTCAGGGGATCCTCCCCGTCAAGGAACCAACCCGCCTGAGGGAAGTCCGGCAGGAATCTCCCCCCAGGCCTGAAGGGAAACGTCGTCGGCAAAGGAATCCTGGCAGAGCGCACGTGACCTCTGCTACGCTCGTACAGAGGCGCTCACACCCCCGTCGCTGTCCCTGGCGGTAAAGCGGTCAACAAAGTTGCGCCGCCTGCTGCACAGCTGTGAGGACCTTCTACTCTGGCGATAAAGCAGGTGGACGGCGCAACCCTCCAACGGAGATTGTCATCGTGGGCTCCACCTCAGAGACTGCCCGCTCAGCGGATAGTACGAGCGCGGTCGGCCGCCTGTCGGCCACGACGCCACCTTTATCAACAATGGGCCGAGTCCATGGACGAATGGAGCGCGGTGGACTCATGCTCCGCCCCGCCACTGGCAAGTGGGAGCCACCTTGAAGGCCAAGCCGAAGAAGAAGGCCCGGGGCGCCTATAAAAGAGAGAGGACATCCATCGTAGCAAGGGTCGGCCCTTTGCGTGCAAAACACCCTTGTAAACCCTAGCAGCTCTGGTTAGGTTAGCCTCTGGCTGGTGGAGGAAGAAGATCATCGCTTCCCTCCCCAGGCAAGAACTGCCTCAAGGGGGCTTCCGGCAAGCTCAATTGTACTGTAACCTCCCACATATAATACAGACAGGCATGAGTAGCGGTCTTACCTCCTCACGAGGGCCGTGAACCTGGGTAAAGGACAGTGTTTTCCTGGTCGGGAGTGTGTCTTCTTCGGTTCCGGCGAGCAACGTCGCGAAGCCACTTGAGGGTTTAGAGCTCCGCGTTCAATCCCCTCTCGAACTACACTTCAGGAAGTGACTACCCCCGATTCCCGGGAGTCATAACCCGACATTTGGCGCGCCAGGTAGGGGGTTGAGGCGCGTCAACAACCTTCGAGTTCGTCTCCGCGCCATGGTGAACACGCACGCCACCCGCACCGCTCGATTCAGCCGACGTGCGCCCGCGGGAACACGCGCGCCCCCAGGCGCCGCGACCACCCGCGCAAGGCAGGGCCGACCCCGCCAAGAGGAGCATGTCCCCCTCTTACCCGCACGCGGAGGCGCCGGAACACGACGCCGAGCACCAGGAGGACGCGCAGTCGTCGCACCCGACGCAGCGCCCGAGCGGCTCGGGCCCGGGGAGGACAGACCCTGCGCCCCACACCGCGCTGCTCATGGCGCAGAAGCTGCTACGCTACCAGCCCACCGCTGAGGCTCACGAGCAGTGGCTCCAACGCCTCAACCACCTCGTCGACATCGCCACGACACGCCCCGCTCCATCGCAGTCCAACATGCACCCCTCTCTCGCGGGCACGGTCGCAACAAATGCGCCTCCGCCAGCCCCGGGGCCTGCACCGGCTGCGGCACAGAGGGCTGCTTCGCACGCGACCTCGCCACGCGATTGCATGATCGTGCAGCGCACCGCGCCCGACGCCCGTGTGGGGATGGAGCTCCAGCGAGACCGCCAGAACAGGCTCGTGGAGGAGTTCGGCCAGGCGGGACAGCAGAACCACGGCGCGCTTCAGCACGGGGTCGCTACGTACACCTCGGGCTGCATGGCGTTCACTCGCTCCCTGCGCCGCGTGGTCTGGCCGCAAAAGTTCAGGCCGGCTCTTCCCAAGGGCTACGACGGCTCCAGCAACCCCGTCGAGTTCCTGCAGCTCTACACCACCTCCATCCAAGCAGCGGGAGGAGACGACAAGGTCATGGCCAACTGGTTCTCCCACGCGCGACGCGACTCTGCGCTGTTGTAGCTCCTGAACCTCCCGGAGGACTCTGTGAACTCCTGGGATGAGCTCTGCAAGCAGTTCGTCTCCAACTTCAAGGGGACGTACGAGTGTGCCCTCACCCACAACGATCTGCGCGCTGTGGTGCAGTGGAAGGACGAAACGCTCCGCAAGTACATCTAGCGCTTCAGCCAAGTGCGCAACAAGATCCCGAACATCCCCGACACGCAAGTCATCGCCGCCTTCCGCGAGGGCGTCACAAACAGCAGGACAAGCTCACCTCTGTGGTCAAGCTGTTTGACATGGCGGACAAGTGCGCCAAGGCTGAAGAGGGACTCCTCTTCGTGAAAATGTCCTTAAGGGGAGACGATCATGCTGAGGGGTCCAAGAGCCAGAAGAAGAAGGAGGAGCCCAAGCGCAAGGCCACCGCAGTTCTCGTGGCAGAGCCTGACACAAAGGGCACCCGCAGGGACTCCCCCGAGGCGGGAGAGAGGAAAGATGATCACCGCCCTTTCTGCATCTACCACAACAGGCGCGGCCACACTTCGGAGTCCTGCTACGACCTCAAAAGGTTGAGCAAGGAACGCGAGCAAGCAGAAGACAGCGGCGGCCGCGGTAGAGGCCGTGGCTACCGCGGAGGCGGACGCAAGGGCGGCTACCAGAAACCATCTGGAAATCGAGCCAACGCCGCAGAAAAGAACGGAAACCTCCCTAACGAGGAAGATGGCGGCTACCAAGCCCCGAGGGGCGCCATTGCCTGCATCCTAGGGGGGCGTAGGCGCCGAAGTCGAACAACCAGTTCAAGCAGTTCGCCCACGAGCTTAACGCCGCCCTCCCAAGCACGGAAACCTCCAGGCCCCTCAAGTGGTCGCAGTACACCATCGCCTTCGACGCTCAGGACCACCCCAAGTCCACCAAGACTGTTGGAACCTCCCGCTGGTCTGCACCCCCACCATCGACAATGTGGCTGTCTCCAAAACGCTCATTGACGGCGGAGCAGGCCTGAACATTATCTCCATAGATACGTTCGAAGCACTTCAAGTGCCCTACGAGAGGCTTATGCCCTCGAGGCCCTTCACGGGGGTCACCAGCGGCTCAATCGAGCCTCTAGGCCAGGTCAGGCTTGCCGTCACCTTCGGGAGCGAAGAAAATTACCGCACCGAGCACATGGACTTAGATGTTGCGCACATCGGCTTGCCATACAACGCCATCCTCGGCTACCCCGCGCTCGCGAAGTTCATGGCTGTCACGCACCATGCGTACAACATGGTCAAGATCCTCGGCAGCACCGACACGATCACCATACGTGGGCATGTCCTGGACGCTACGCGTGCTGTGGAGACGGCCACCAAGACCGCCGCCATGGCCTTCTCCGCAGACGAGGACCAAGAGCCTCTCGAGAGGCCCAAGAAGAAGAAGCAGTTGTTCTCCCAGGAGGCAGCTGCTACAAAGAAGATCTCTCTGAGCTCAGGTAGCTCGGGGGCTGAAGGCTCGGGGGCTAGCGTCACCATTGGCGCCGCGCTGCCTCCCAAATAGGAAAGCGCTCTCGTCGCCTTCCTCCAGGCAAACTCTGACATGTTCGCATGGACACCGTCAGATATGTCTGGTGTACCGAGGGAGGTGATCGAGCACCACCTAGCCGTGTGCCCAAACGCGTGCCCCGTCAAGCAAAAAGCAAGAAAGCAAGCCCCCAAGAAGCAAACATTTATCGTCAAGGAGGTCGAGAAGCTCAAAGCGGCAAAAGTAGTCCGCAAAGTGGCGCACCCCACTTGGCTCTCCAACGGTGTGGTAGTCCCAAAACCCGACAGCGGAGGCCGCCTCTGCATCGACTACACCGATGTGAACAAGGCCTGCCCCAAGGACCCTTACCCCATGCCCAGAATTGACCAGATCGTGGACTCCACGGCAGGCTGCGACCTCCTCTGTTTCCTCGATGCTTTCTTTGGTTATCACCAGATTAAGATGGCCAAAGAGGACGAGGAGAAGACGGCTTTCCTCACCCCATGCGGTGTGTATTGCTACGTCTGCATGCCCTTCGGCCTAAAAATGCCGGAGCCACTTTCCATAGGTTAATGAGGATAGCCCTTGGCGGGCAAATGGCGCGAAACGCTGAAGCATATGTCGATGACATCGTCGTGAAGTCAAGAGAAGGAAATACTCTACTCGGAGACCTGGAAGAAACCTTCGCCAGCCAGCGCAAGGTGAACATTAAGCTCAACCCCGCCAAGTGCATCTTCGGAGTACCTTCAGGCAAATTGCTGGGTTTCCTCGTGTCCCATTGGGGCATAGAGGCGAACCCAGACAAAATCAAGGCCATAGAAGGCATGCAACCTCCACGCAGGCTGAAGGACATGCAACGCCTGGCAGGCTGCATGGCCAGATTGGGTCGATTCATCTCCAAGTTCGGCGAAAGAGCCCTGCCGTTTTTCAAGATCATGAAAAGAACGGGCACTTTCAAGTGGACCCCTGAAGCTGAAAAAGCATTTGAGGACTCGAAGAAGTACTTGGCCAGCCCACCTGTAATGGTCGCCCCAAGGCCTGGTGAGCACCTGAAGCTGTACTTGTCAGCTACCCCACAAACAGCCAGTGCTGTCCTTGTGGTTGAAAGAGAGGAGCATGTACTTCACAAGAAGAGTGCAACCACTCCAAAGAAAAAGCCTCCGGGTAAAGAGCTCGATGAAGGGCCGGTCATCACAAGGCCCACGCCAGGCCCAAAGCCTCAAGAGGGGACCGCCCCGAGTCAACTGCTGCAAGAGGTTCATGCCGAAGGGACCGAGGAGCCTCAAGAGGCTAACACACTCGAGGCCCAGGAGGAACGCTGCGAGGCCACGTCCCTCAAGGACAAGTCCCTCGAGGCCACGTCCCTCAAGGCCAAGTCCCTCGAGGCCACGTCCCTCGAGGCCAAGTCCCTCGAGGCCACGTCCCTCCAGGACAAGTCCCTCGAGGCCACGTCCCTCGAGGCCAAGTCCCTCGAGGCCACGTCCCTCGAGGCCAAGTCCCTCGAGGCCACGTCCCTCGAGGACAAGTCCCTCGAGGCCACGTCCCTCGAGGCCAACTCCCTCGAGGCCCAGGACAAGCCCCTTGAAGCCAACCCCATCGAGGGACAAGCTGGGCCACCTCAGGCGAAAGACGCCAAGGAAACAGGAACTACTCTCGTCGAGCACCCAGTTTACTTCGTCAGCACAGTACTGCGTGATGCTCGCGAGCGGTACCTGATGCAGCAGAAGCTTCTCCTCGCACTCCTCATCACCTCAAGAAATCTGCGGCACTACTTCCAGGGGCACCTCATCACGGTGGTAACCTTTTTCCCCCTGCAGCAAATTCTGCGCAACCGAAATGCAACTGATCGTGTCGCAGGATGGAACATAGAGCTACAGCCATTCAATTTGCGCTTCGATACCACAAGGGTAATCAAAGGAAGAGCGCTGGCAGACTTCATCGCCGAATGGACTGATCCAACCCCTGAAGAGCCCTGGGAAGAAGAGCACGAGTCCTCTGGAGCAGCAATGCCCAGCTACTGGACCATGAAGTTCGTCGGAGCTTTCGCTTGTCGCCACAGTGGGGCAGGTGTAGTCCTGACCTCACCCAAAGGCGACAAGTTGTATTATGCAGTCCAGCTGTGCTCCGGAATCAACAAGATATCCAACAACATCGCCGAATATGAAGGGCTGTTTGCTGGCCTACGCGCTGCAATCGCCCTAGGCGTCAAGCATATACTCATCAAGGGCGACTCCCAGCTGCTCGTGAACTTCTCCAACAAAAGCTACAAGGCCAAGGACGACCACATGGCAGCATACCTTGAAGAGGTCCGTAGGCTGGAGAAGAACTTTAGGGGAATGGAGCTCATGCACATCCCAAGAAAGGAAAACCAAGAGGCTGATGACATCGCCAAGCGCGCATCAAAGAGGCAAGCCCAGCTGCCATGTGTCTTTGAAGAAAGGCTCGTCAAGGCATCCATAAAGCAGCCCCTCGAGGCCCTGCCCGCAAGCACAGACGAAACGCTCCTGCCACCACCTGCAAGCGGAGCCCCAGGATGCGGGCCCCCAACAGGGGAGCGTCTGTTGCTCACAGCGGTGTACCAAGAGGCAGGATGGATCGACGAGATCAAAGACTACCTCCACAAAGGGATCCTTCCCGAGGAAGATGTCGAAGCGGAGCGAATTGCCCGCCAAACAAAATCGTACCAAATCCTCGAAGGAATTCTCTACCGCAAGCGCCCAAACGGCATCGCGCTCAAGTGCGTCCCTCCTGAAGAAGGAAAACTGCTGATTAAGGACATCCACAGCGGGGAATGCGGCCACCATTCTTGCGCCCGCACCCTCGCATGGAAAGTCTTCAGGAGCGGCTTCTACTGGCCTCAAGCGCTTCAAGATGCAACGGACATCATTCAAGCTTGTGAAGCCTGCCAATTCCACACCAAGCAAATCCACCAACCAGCGCTGGGACTACAAACCATTCCACTCTCGTGGCCGTTTGCATTCTGGGGGCTGGACATCCTGGGACATTTCCCAATGGTGCAAGGTGGATATCGCTACCTCTTCGTGGCCATTGACAAGTTCACAAAATGGCCTGAAGTGGAGGCGACGCGTACAATCACAACAGGCGCGGCGGTGAAATTCATCAGAGGCCTGGTCTGCCGCTTCGGAGTGCCTAACCGCATCATCACCGACAATGGCTCGCAATTCACAAGCGGCATCTTCAGAGACTACTGCCAGAAAATGGGCATCAAGCTCTGCTTCGCCTCAGTCGCCCATCCGCAAAGCAACAGACAGGTTGAGCGCGCAAACGCTTGAAGACCAGGACCTTCGATGTCCTCAAGGGCCACGGCAAGGGCTGGATCAATGAGCTACCTTCGGTGCTCTGGTCCATCCGTACCACACCACCCAAACCCACCGCGGAAACGTCGTTCGCACTAGTCTATGGAGCCGAAGCAGTCCTCCCCGCAGAGATAAAGCATGGGTCCCCACGGGTCCTTGCCTTTAATGAGGACCAGCAAGAGGATATCCACAATGACGACCTGCTGCTCCTTGAAGGGCTAAGACGCCGCGCCGCTCTATGGGCGGCCAAGAAGCAGCAGTCCCTGAGGCGCTATGTGCGATCGCGCACCCTGGAGGCAGGCGATCTCGTCCTCAGACGAATCCTCTCCACAAGCTGTCCCCGATGTGGGAAGGTCCATTCAGGGTCACCGACATCGCCAGGCCTGGCGCGGCTCGCTTCGAGTCGGAAGACGGCGTCCCCGTCAAGAATCCATGGAACATCATGCATCTACGCAAGTTCTACCCGTGATCATCATCACGTCAGGGCATTTAGCGAAAGAGGCAGCCCACGGCTCAACCTCCAAGCACCTTTTTGTCCCTCAAGGTTAAAAGCTAAAGGCTTAAACCTCGCAAACCTTTGTATCCGCCAGGAACAAGTAAAAAAGTGATTATTGTCACGCCCGTGATCATTTTCACGACGAGACGTCAAGCGGACGAGGCAGCCTACGGCTCAACCTCTAAGCATTTTTCGTCTCTAGAGGTTAAAACGCCAAAAGGCTTAAACCTCCAATAACTTAGCTTTGTCTCCTAAAGGAACAAATGCCAAAGTGGTCATTGCCACACCCGTGATCATTGTCACGTCGAGAAAACAAAGCGGAAGAGGCACCTTACGGCTCAACCTCCAAGCAATGTCGACTCTAGAGGTTAAAACGCCAAAAGGCTTAAACCTCAAACAAATGCTTTGTCTCCTAAGGGAACAAACGCAACCGTGGTCATTGCCATGCACATGATCATTGTCACGTCGAGACTCCTAGCGGACAAGGCAGCTTACGGCTCAACCTCCAAGCATTCTTGTCTCCGGAGGTTAAAACGCCAACGGCTTAAACCTCCAAAGCCCCAAAGGCTTCACTCGAGGGTAAACCCTCCGAGCTCTCAATTAAAACGAGCCACCTCAGGCCGTTGAGAGTCTCTGCCACCAATAGGTGGTCCCCATGCCTCGACATGGTCAGAGCATTAACTTGGCAACCCCAAGCATAATGACTCAATCTCGTTCCTAAGTGAACTTAGCGCTTCGGTGCCGCTTAAAAAACGTTTTTGGGGGGTTTTTATTTAAGCATTACAATTGTTGAAGTGTGCGCTTATTTCTCTCCACATGCGTACCTCGCGAGCGGGGGCTGAGTACGGTGCCAGTGCCTAAAATGACACACTAGCAGGACTGCAAAATCCAAGAGTCCGAGCCCTGTCTGGAGGGCAATTCCACACAAACAAGCCATCTCTACAGAGGATCTTGGTACTTACTCTCCTCGCAAGGAACGCCTGAGGGGACCTATAAGCGCGCACGATCCCTTGATCCGTGTTCTAGCGTTTGGGTTCGCCCCTCTAATACCTGCAGGAAAGAATTCCCCCGTGAGCCTGAAGGGGCATCCGTGAGTGACCCCTCAAGTGGGCAACCTCGCCAGGCAAAGAGCCTCCCCAGGAGCGACCCCTCAAGCGGGCAACCTCACTAGGAAAAATGCTCCCCAGGAGCAACCCCTCAAGTGGGCAACCTCGCCAAGCGAAAACCTCGAGAGGCTAAGTCACGCACCCACGCTATAAGAGCGTTTTTCTCTCCCTAGCGCGCGTCTCTGCCCGCTTCATGGACTACTCGCACGTCTAAAGGGGGGCACTTGAGCATCGCGAGTCATTGCTCCCGCGGACCGAGGTGGCGGAGTCATGGCATGAAGAGATGGGACCTAACGACGCAGAGAACAAATAGACATGAAGATGAGTCGAAAGAGACCTCGAGAGGGGCAGACGAGCTCGAATTAAAACAGCAATTAAAGTATATTACAAGCCAAAAAGTCTTAAGATGTCTAAAGGCACACAGCTGGTGCAGATACAAACGCTCGCAGGCGCAATAGAGGATGGTTCAATGAGAAGCAGCACCGTCTTGGACCTCTTCCGCGGCGGCCTTGTCGGCTTCGGCAGAGCAGGCCTCCTCCTCGCTGTCCTCCGGCGCGGCCTCCGCGCGCCTGAAGCGGTTGCAGAAGTCGTCCACCTGCTCACGGAGGGAGCTTGAGACCCGCTGTGCGTCTTCGCCCTGGGCGGCTTCGGTCCCAGAACCTAGGTTGAAGCCTGGCGTGAGAAGCTTGAGGTTGGTGACGATGCGGTCCACCACCACCCCCAAGAGCTGCCGACTCTCGTCCTCGATCATCTCCCGAAGCACGGTGATGGTACCCTCGAGTGCTGCGAAGAGCTGTTCGAAGTAGACCAAGTACGTGGCAACGTCGCCGCGGCCTCGGACGTCGGTGTGCGGCGCCTCTTCCCCCAGCTGCGAAGCCAGCTCGTTGCCACGAGCGACCATCGCCTCGAACATGCGTTGGTTCGTGAGTGCCCGAGCCGCGCTGGCGGAGTCCGAGGCCTCCGCCGCCCGCTGCATCGCCGGGGCCACTTGCTCCTCCACGTCCTAGGCCAGGGAGTTGAGGTTGTGGACGGCCTTGGTGCGAGCCTCCTCCACACGGCGGCGGCCATCCTTAGCGCGAGTGAGGTGGGCCTCCAGCTTGGAGTTGGCCTTCTAAAGCTCGGCGATCTTCCGAGCGTCCGTGGCGTGCTTGGCCTTGAAGCGGTCCTCTTGCGCCTGGGCCATGTCGCGATACTTCTGAGAAGTGGACTTGCAGAACTGCTTCTTGCGCTCTGCGAGGGCATCCTCGGCCTCCTTTTTCTTCTCGGAGAAGCGCCGCTCGAAGCGCTCGTAAGCCACCTTCTGGGCAGCGACGTTGTCCTCGTACTTCAGAGTCGCCTGGGCCAACTCGCTTTCTCGCTCCTCGAGGGCCTCGCGCTGAGCAGCCAAGTCCTTCTCCGCCTGGAGGCGCTGCTCCTCGCGCTGCTGCAGCTCCTTCTCCTTGAGGACCAACTGCTGCTCGCGCTCGGCAAAGGCCTTGCGGTCCTCCTCCAGAGCAGCCGATGCGGCCTGGTGGGTGGAGAGCAGCTGGGCCTCCTGCTGGCCCATCTCGCGGCGCTTCTGCGCCAACGAGCCCTCCATCGCCTCGCGCTCCGCCCCGACCTCGCGCAGGAGCTTCGCCGTAGCGTCGCGTTCTGCCTGGAGGGGGTGGAGCAGCTCCGCAGCCTCGCGGGTGGCCGCTTCGCGAGTCTCCTTGGCGAAGCTGATGGCTTCCTCGCGGGCGGCCTGCAGCGCCAAGTCTTCAAGCCGGCGCGCCTCGACCGCCGCGTGGAAGGACGCCCACGAGTTCGCCAGCTCCTTCTGCTGCTGAGCGAGCCATATGTCCCCAAGGGCGAGGTGTGCCTCCAAGCCCTCCAGGGACTCCCTCACGAGGCTAAAGGCGGCCTCGCGACTCCCCGCGCTCCAGTCCCAGCCACGGAGCACCAGGTCTTGGCTCGCAGAAGTGTCGGCCTCGGCGTCGATTCCGTAGGTCCGGCCTCGGGAAGGACAAGGGGATGGCTTGAGCCCTGCCGGAGCCCGTGCCCGCGACCCCTTCAGGCCCTGCAGCCGCGAGGCGTCCCTCGCCTCCAGCCTGGCGCGGAGAAGAGGAGGAACCATCCCCGGCAGACGCGCCCGCGCCCGACGGCGCCTCGAAGGCCTCCATCGCGGGTTGCGCAGAGGCGTTGGGCGCAGATGACGCAGCAGGCACACCCGGAGGCGTCGACACGCGCGGCGGCGTCGGCTCGCGTGGCGGAGTGGCCTCGCACGGAGGCGTAGCCGCACGTGGCGGAGTGACCTCGCGCGGAGGCGTAGCCGCGCGAGCCGGAGTGGCGGCACGAGGTGGCGCAGAAGTCCTCGCCTCCGAGCCCTCCACCAACGGAGACTCGCGCGGTGCTGCAGGAGCGTCCGGGCCTACTGGCGCTCTCCTTCTCAGGTGGACCAGCCGCCCCCGCGAGGGGCGCCGTTGCTTCTACTTGAGGGCCTCCTCAAGGGGGACCGTTGGGGCCGCCCCTCAGGCCTCGCGGCCTCGTCAGCCACGGCCCCTGCCGTGGTGGTCTTCACCTCGGACGCCTTGCGGAGCCGGCGGCGCCTGGCAGGCGCAGGTCCGCTGTCAAGAGCGCAAGGAAAAACTTCAGCAAAAGATGAGGTGGAATTAGAAACCAAAAGGGCAAACGGCCCAACGATGTATAAACTCACCCTCGAGGGGGAGCGCCAGCGTCGACCCACGCCAGGCCTGACGAGCGCCATGAGGGAAAGGTCTTGGAAGCAGGCCTTGCAGGGGGCGCCTCCGCTTTCCTCTTGGGAGGGACGTCAGAGGGCCTCGCCCCTGTGTGGTCCACGGAGGCCTTGGTGCGAAGTCCGCGCCTCCCCGGAGAGCCCTCCGCACCTGATGCCTCTCCTTCCTCAGCTTCCTCCTCCACGGGGCGCGAGGGCGCCACCACGAAGGCGTCTTCGTCGCCTGATGAGATATCGCGAATCTCGTTAGTAAAAGGCCGAGCCCTAGAAGAGGAGACCTCCCTGGCTGCGGCTTCCTCCTCACGTAGGCCAACTCCGAAGGCCGAGGGAGAATCGGCCCCCTCCGCTCCCCGCGGGGCCGGCAGCGGCACTTCAGAGTCCGCCGGCCCTGTCGGGGAGAACGAAGGCATCCCCTCCAGGCGAGCCATGCGCTCCGTCAGGTTGTACTGGTGAAGGGGCCGGAGCACCGCGCGGACCTCCTCCGCGGGGAGCACGGAGGTGTTGACGAAGAGCGCGGAGAGGATGTTGTCGACGACGTCCTTGTCGTTGTCCTTGACGTGGAGCCGCATCTTGTCATTCGGCCCCGAGTACATCCACATGGGGACCGAGTGAGCTTGAAGGGGCGCGATGCGGCGGGTCACAAAGTCCGCCACGACCATCTTCCCTGTGAGGCCCTCCTCGCGAAGGAAGCTCAGGCGCCCCATCAGGCTCACGTTCTTGGCGCCGTCGAAGATAGCCTTGCCCTGTGGGAGTTCTTCACCGGAGGCTCGTCGGGGACCTCGAGGAAGGCGCAGGGACGCTCCACCCCGATGAAGAACCACTTCTGGCGGAAGTCGTCTACCTTCTTCGTCACAGACGTGATGGCATTGCCCTCGCTCCAGGACATGGGGATATAGACGCCCCCCATGCCGTCGACGATGCGGAACGAGACGCACCCGGAGCGCTCGTTCCTCGCCGTGTTCCGGAGCGCGTAAAGCACCGGAAGAACCCCACCGTGGGCTTCAGGCCCAGATACGCCTCGCAGAGATAGGCGAAGACGGCGAGGATGAGGTCGGAGTTGGGGTGCAGGTGCAGCAGCTGCACCTGGTAGAACGCCAGCACCGCCTCTAGGAACGGAGAGAAGGGTGGCACCAGTCCCGCGGCCAGGCAGTGCTGGAAGACCGGGAAAAATCCCCGCGGGCGCTTCCCATGCGCCGCGGGCTTCAGGGCGGTGGCGCCATGCTCGTTCGTCCGATCCGCCACCAGGTATCGGACTTTGGAGAGCGCCTTCATGTTGACGCGAACGCCGAGCAGCGCCCCGCCCATCACGGTCTCCGCGGCCTCCGCCTGGGAGGAGGACCCCGCGGTGGCCTTGCCCTTGCTCTTGAGAGGACTCATTGTCACGGGTGCGGAGGTGGAAGGAGACGGAGAACAGGAACTCGCAGGAGAGCGCGGAGGCGGAGAGCTCTGTGGAGCGGAATTTTCTGCGAGGAGTTGGAAACGGTAACGGCTCCCTGCCGCAGCGCTCGGGCTTTATGTCCCCTCCAAGAGCAGTTACCGGGACGTGGTGGGACCCCCCACGACTCACGCCCCAGATCGTGCGAAGCCGTTAGTCGTCCAAGTGCCGCGTGGCTCGGGCCGGCTGGGCACTAAGGGCGCACGACGCTTCGCCTAAGCCCACAGGCTCAGTCGTGCCCATCATGGGCCCAGGGGCTACTGTCGGCCCAGTGGGAACTGGGGTACCAAGAGCCCATTCCCCCCAGGCCTCGCTCGCGGGCCAGACGGATGAAACGACTAAGGACCATGCGTCACCGCCTGACGGAACCCTCGAGAGGCGATTCCCCTCGAGGGCCTGAAGAGGGAGCGAGGGCCTCAAGGGACCCCTCGCCTCAGGGATCCTCCCCGTCAAGGAACCAAACCGCCTGAGGGAAGTCCGACAGGAATCTCCCCCCAGGCTTGAAGGGAAACGTCGTCACCAAGGAATCCCGGTAGAGCGCACGTGACCTCTGCTACGCTCGTACAGAGGCGCTCACACCCCCGTCGCTATCCATGGCGGTAAAGCGGTCAACAAAGCTGCGCCGCCTGCTGCACAACTGTGAGGACCTTGTACTCTGGCGATAAAGCAGGTGGACGACGCAACCCTCAAACGGAGATCGTCATCGTGGGATCCACCTCAGAGACTGCCCGCTCTGCGGATAGTACGAGCGCGGTCGGCTGCCTGTCGGCCACGACGCAACCTTTATCAACAATGGGCCGAGTCCATGGACGAATGGAGCGCGGTGGACTCGTGCTCCGTCCCGCCACTGGCAAGTGGGAGCCACCTTGAAGGCCAAGCCGAAGAAGAAGGCCCGGGGCGCCTGTAAAAAAGAGAGGACATCCATCGTAGCAAGGATCGGCCCTTTGCATGCAAAATACCCTTGTAAACCCTAGCAGCTCTGGTTAGGTTAGCCTCTGACTGGAGGAGGAAGAAGATCATCGCTTCCCTCCCCAGGCAAGAACTGCCTCAAGGGGGCTTCCGGCAAGCTCAATTGTACTGTAACCTCCCACATACAATACAGACAGGCAGGAGTAGCGGTCTTACCTCCTCACGAGGGCCGTGAACCTGGGTAAAGGACGGTGTTTTCCTTGGTCGGGTGTGTGTCTTCTTCGGGTCCGGCGAGCAACGTCGCGGAGCCACTTGAGGGTTTAGACCTCCGCGTTCAATCCCCTCTCGAACTACACTTCAGGAAGTGACTACCCCCGATTCCCGGGAGTCATAACCCGACAGCGTTCCTCCGCTTCTTCCTCACGGCCGGCGAAGCCCGCCGCCGAATTTCTCCGTCTCCGAACCGCCCCGAGCAACAACAACTCCACCGCAGAACTCGCCGTGAGTCGCTCGTCCGATTCCCTCTCTCCCCCCTTCGTTTTGCAATCGGATTCATCGAACTCGTCCCCGACTCCTTCCCATTGCCACGCGAGGAGCTCCGCTCGAGTTGTTCCTGTGCTGCGCCGCCGCGGCTCTTGCCTCTGCCCGTACCAAGCACACACCCCACACACGCACACGCACACGCCCGCCGCCCGCAGCGCTGCCCAGGGATGGTCGCCAGCGCCGTTTTTGCCCCGCCGTGCGCCACTGTCGAATTAAGTTCGTCAGTTTCGTCAGACAACAGTCGTCATGTCCAGTTTATAACAAAACCTACCCCTTTTCTGTCAACTACACCCACCCCGCCCTACTGGCTTGCGCAGCCGCTCGCTCGTCCCTACGCGAGATCGCGACGTCGAGATCCCTCGGGCGCGTTGACAAAGCCCACCCCTTTTTTCCTTTTTCCTCGCCCACTGACGCGCGGGTCCCGGTGATCAGTGACCGCGGAAGTCAACAAAGCCCACGCGCGCGCCAGCGGGCCACTGTCAGCCTCACGGGTGGCTTTCCACTCGGTGAGAAAAGTTCTAAGGAGAATCCCTGCGAGGGAAACTTGCATCTGAGACCCTGTTCTCACTGTTTTCACCACAGAACCCCCACCATCACGTTTCTATCACCAACAGGTCCCTGTACTTTTCTGAAAGAACCCTAAAACTAAATTTCTAATAACTTTAATTCTTTAACTCCAAATTAAATAATCTTCATATGTTTATTTATCAGAAAATTGCAATGAATATTAATATGCCATTTGTATGCCATTTTGCATCTTTTATTTTAATTGCATAGTGTAATTTATTTGTTGCACCTAAATAATTAAATATGGAATGTGTTGGGCTTTATATAATTATTCCTCTATTCCGTTTAATTTAATTAGATCACCCTTGCCATGTGTTACCATGTTAACGAACATTTAATATTGTTGAGTGGATAAATAACTTGCACCTAAATATTACTTGTCGGGGTTGCTTTCCCGCTTAATTTGCATTAATTGCATTTGTTTTGCATCTTGCCATGTCATGCATCATTCTCGTATGATCATGCTGAATCTTTTGCCGTAGTTGTAAAATGCATCTTTTACGCTTTCCAGTGTTTGTTTTTTCTTCGCGGATAAGACGTTGAGTTGTGTGAGCAACGACAAGATCTGCTTCCGTGCGGGATTCCAGGCAAGCAAAGTTTGCTTGTTTACGTATATGTTGTCTTTCATTCCTACCATTGATCTCTGCTACCCTAGTATTTGATTCTTTATCGCGATCCTATCACATGTTATGCTGCAGCCCATACAGCTTTATCCCCACATCCTATACCGTTGCATGTTTATCTGTTGGTCTTGCGAGTCATAGCGCATGCTTAGAGTTGGTTGTGCGAGTCGTCTATTGGTCTTTTATTTAATATACTTGGTATGATGGATGGTCTACCTTAATAAAATGCTATCTTATGTTGGGCATTATAATTAAAGGATAAGGCACCGGCGGAAGGACTTGTAAGGTGCTTTGTTCTAGTTAGCGTCGACCTAGGAACTGAGATTTTGTCCTCGAATTCAATTTTGAGCGCACTAACCGCTTGTGGGAGGCCCTATGGAGCCCCCCGCGGCTTTGATCTAATACTCTTCTTATCCAGGGTGCCGCAAGTAGTTCAGGCTTTCTATTGGATGCATGCATATGGTTACATAACAATCTCATGATGATGGAGTAGTCGATTCTCATATAAGGTGGCACGTTCTTAGAGTGTTGCGAAGTTCCGGGTATGGGACTGCGTAGCCGTGCGCACAATCATGCGGTTCCCTGGATGGGTTGTAGATAAGAGATTTGCCGTGTTGAGATGCCCTACCTTCTGGCTTTGCTTTTTGGGGTTTATCGAACGAGTACGGGTCTAGTAGTGCACCCCTGCAGCGTATAATCTTATCGATGAACCGTGTCCACGGTTATGGACGACTTGGTGATGATCCTGGCTAACAAGATCTAGATAACTTGCACCTAGTTAATGTTATTTAAACTTGACTAATAATATAGAATTACTTTCACAATAAATGGTAATTAAAACTGTTCAATGTGTGAGTCCCCGAATTGCTTCCCCAGGGTTAATCCGAGAATGGGTTAAAATTGGTGTTAGTAGTAGTTGGTTACTTATGCGCTCTCTTATCCCTCTCTAATTAGACGAAAGTTATAGCGTGTCTCTATTAGGTTGCTAGTGCTGCTGCCGCTAAGTCCAACTACCCCATATTTTGGGAGATGGTGTAGAAAGTAGGCAGGTTGGTTTTGCTTGCCAGGGAGTGCCCTGACCCTCTTTTGGCCAGTGCTTTATGTGAAGTTAACAGGTTTGAAGTACAACAATGTTATCTTGGGAATCCCTCCGGCTTGGCCGGGCAGGGATATGGCGCCATTGCTTATCTTCAGGACTCGTAGTCCAATTTGTATCTTATCCGTAGTCGAATACTATTTTGCTTCCGCTGTCATTTGTATCTTTGTATTTTATCATTTGTATCTTGACTCGTCCGAGTCGTTGTTGTATTATATCTTTTGTTGTTGTTGTGGATGTATCGGAACTGTTGTGTCGTGGTGGTGTCACTGCAGATGCCATAGGATGGCTAATTTGTGGGGCCGATGGACGTTGGTGGATCCGGGGAGGGATAGCG
Organism: Poa annua; assembly: GCA_026929855.1. Taxonomy (NCBI): domain Eukaryota; kingdom Viridiplantae; phylum Streptophyta; class Magnoliopsida; order Poales; family Poaceae; genus Poa; species Poa annua. The sequence goes on from CM049427.1 coordinate 70,574,553, forward strand.
AGCTTAAGAGCTCACACGGGGAGGATCCCGGTGAAACCGAGATCTCCCAAGAACTAAGAACAAGAACAAAATGCAAAGGGGAAGATCTAACAAATACAAACAAATGCACGAAGGCACGAAGCACACACACGATATACCCAGGTTCAGGGCCCTCGTGAGGAGGTAACACCCCTACTCCTGCCTTCCCTCTCTATATATTGGTGATATAAGGACTACAACTCACTACAAGATCTGTCAAAGGTAGAAGTACCAAGAACTAGATGAACTCAAGGTGGGAAGAAGTAACTGCTCTAAGAGTAAATGCGACTATAGCTTTGGCTCTGAAGTTGGTCTCTCCCTCTCAGGAGCAGTTATGGCGCCTTTTATAGAGGTCCGGCCAGGAGGGCCGGAAACCCTAATTCGGCTTGGCCCCACCGGACACGCCTAACCGGGATGTCGTCACCGGCTAGTGCGACCTAGTCGCCGGACTATCCGGTGTAGCCCCTTCGTCATCATCTCGTTAAGGACGGCAGGCGCCGTCCTGGACCATCATTGTCCCCTTGTCAGAGACAACACATGTCTTTGCCCATCCCGGATAGCCTTTTCTGGATTGCCGGACTAGGCATGTCGGGTCTTGTCGTACCCCGCTCGTACCGGCTGACGCGCTCCCGTGTCAGGCGGGAGGTGACCATGCTTCCGTGTCAGGCGGGAGGTGACCATGCTTCCGTGTCAGGCGGAACGGTACTTCCCCCCGCGATAGACGGGAAAGCCTGCTTTAGACCGTTGACGGTCTACCGGGAGCCCTCTCGCCGGCTACCTCCTCGCTTGCCACTATGAGCTTCTGCATAAGATCAAGATCGACATATGCCTCCCGGTTAGCACTTACCCGGACTACGTATCCGGTAAAGCCGAGTACATCTCCACCCGAGAGTCTCCCCGGAGTCCTAGATCCGGGATCCTTTCCGGAGATGTTCGAACTCATCTCAGGATGAGTATCTCTAGGCCTAGCCTCCCGAAGATGTCTAAGCCTACCGGCAAAGACATCTTCGAGAAGCTAGTTCTTAGAGGAACCACCCGCTTATGTCCGTGCTGCGATTGCGAGGGCCGGGGGTGTCTAATTATAGCTGCTAGAGCTGACCCCTGCGGCTGCCAGGAGGCACTTTGCCCTCTTCCAGTGCCCAAGGGTCAAGCTACCCTTTCGGCACACCAGGAGGTGTTCTTTGCTGTAGCCAAAGGTCAAGCACTGTTGATATTTATTATAATATACCGGGATCTGCCCCTACCCGGGGGGCAGCCCCCCGACACTAGTCCCCGAAGATGGTGCTGCACAGCGACCCCGGATGATGTGCGGGATCAGCTTTAATAACAATTATCCTCCGAGAACATATGACACCATCTTTTTATTCCTTGCCGAGGTCGACTCATCCCGAGATCTTCTCACCGAGATGTTCTTAACCGGGAGGCGAAGCCTGCGACCGGGTAACACCATTTCAGCAAATCTTGACCGTTGATCTCTCGATGAATTCGAGACAGCGAGCTAGGGCCCACCCGACGTCCCGTCTGTGCAGAGGCGCACTCGAGTGCTTCTGCGCACCCACGGTGTCGCTTGGGTTCCCGCGCCGGGGAGGCGCACCCGATCCGGAATCGAACCGTTGGGGCCGTGTGGCCCTCGGTGTGGCCGGATCGAGCGCTCCGGATAGTGCCACGTGGCTCGCGGCACAAAATAGATCCCACCCACAATCGTGGAGATCGTGGGCGGGAAAATTGGAAACCGCTCCGGAATCCCCCCCATAAATAGGGGACCGGAACGGTCTCCTTCACTTCTTCTTCTTCGCTCTTCTTATCCTTCACCGTCCCGAGCTCATCGCCGCCGCTGCGCTCGTCGCCCGCACGACGTCTCGCTCGCCGTTCGCCGGAACTCGCACTCCGCCGTCCCTCTCGCACGCCGTCGATCTCCTCCACCGGTGAGTTGCTCTTCTCTGCTCCGTTACCTTTTTCCGGTAGAGTAACCTCCCGACGCCGGCCGTGCCAAAGCACGAGCACGGTTGCGCCGCCGCCGGTGAGCACACTCGCGCGGCGCGCACGAGGCGCACGGTGCTGAATTACCGCGGCGCTAGAATATAAATCGGTCACCCGCATTGGTGCCTCGTTTGAGTCTAGCGCGAGCCTTTTCTCCTCCTTTTAGTTTCGATTTACTTAGCATACCGTAGATCTTGTTTCCTAGGAACCCGGTAACGTTTAGCAGTTTGTGCTCCGACATCCCGGTTTCCGTTAGACTAACTTCGACTAACCACCGCTGCGCCTGCAGAGTAGCTCGGATACCGCTGCACACTTCTCCGACATGGGCGAAGAACGTGCCCGGGGATGTTGGGATGGATCCGAGACCAAGCAGTCCGATCTGGACTGGCTGTATCGGACTCACCGGATTCCTCCGGAAGTTGAGAGTCGTCTCCCGGGAGAGGAGGTTGCACCGGAACCCCAACCCGGGGAATACGTAGTATTCCTCGCGCACTTCGAGCGCGGGTTTGGGCTTCCGGCAAGCCCCTTCTTCCGTGACTTCCTCGACCTCTACGACCTTCAACCTCACCATCTTCCCGCCAACGCCATAATGATGCTCTCGGTCTTCATCACATATGCGGAGGCATACCTCGGCATCTGGCCCTTCTTGGATCTCTGGGCCAAGCACTTTATTCTCCGTCGCCAAGCCATCCCCAATCCGGATAAGAAGGTTAAAGACTTAGTGGATTGCGGAGCGGCCACCATCATCCCCCGCGCGGATTCCAGATTCCCCATAGTTAAGGGATTAGAGTCCTGCCGGAAGTGGCAGCGGAGTTTCTTCTATGTGAAGAACCGGGGGCACTCTGGAGATGGTCCGGGATCCTCGAACCCGGACTTCATCAATCTGCCGGAGTTCATTATCGGTCCTCCGCGCGAGTTCGGTCTCTGGAAGAAGCTTCCGGATAGCGATGAGCTTACTACCATGGACGAGGTTCTGCACGCGCTAACGCATAAGTTGACCGGGGATGATCTCCTGCGGTGCTTCATTGTTCGCCGGGTCTGCCCTCTTCAAAACCGAGTGCACAAGATGTGCCACATGTCCGGGAACTATGATCCCACTAGGACTAGTATCTTTGGGCTAAGCCACGCCGGGGTCGTCCGTCGCGTTCGAGCTATTGCCCGGACGGAGATGACGGAGGACTATACTTGGGGGGTCCTTGGGGGATGTCGGAGAAGACCATGCGACCAGGTGCTTATATCAGTTTTTCGTGCCTTCGCCTTCGTTCATGCGTTCACCTGGACACCGACACGGCCTAATTTGTTTGCGCAGTTGTTCGAGCGTCAACACGAAGAAGACGCCGTCCACGCCAACGGGAATTATACGCCGGACTTCCCGAAACCGGACGTGATGCCGAGAGAGGATCCCGACGGCGAGGACCACCTCGCTATCCCTTTCGTCAAGGCCCCGGGTAATCCTTCAACTCCAGAGGCAGTTTTCATTTCTTCGGATGATGAGGATGAGACTGACTGCCAGATCCTTGACGTTATTGACGCTCTCCCTCTGAATTGGGCCCCAGCAGTGGTTCCAAAACCGACAACCGGGACCAAACGTGCCGAGAGCCGAGGGGGTCGATACCTCCGGCAACCCCCCCAAGAAGAGTAAACCGAGCAAACGGACGACCGACAAGCCTCCTCGGCGCCGGCAGAGGGGTCCTCCGCTTGTGGATTCCAGGTCCGTCTTTCTTGCCTCATGCTATTTGACTTTGCTTTCTCCATAACTTTTACTAAGACATTTCCTCTCAGTGACGCGCTCGAACTCCCGACACCTGTTGTTCCTCCTCCTCCGGGAACTCGGACTCCCAGCCCGGCTCGGGCCTCTGCTTCACCTCTTCGCCCTTCTGCTCGAGAAAGTGAAGCCGCCGCTTCCGGTGCCGCACCGGCAAGCGTCGCGACCTCGGATGCACCTCCGGTGATCGACGAGATCGCGGTGCCGGCCACGACCATCTCGGGAGAAGTGCTTCTTCCGGAGAGCCCGCGCCGGGTTCCCGGGCTGGAGGCAGAGATCCTCAGCCCTCACCGGGAACCTGCAGCAAGTGGCGCCTCTCGGCCAGCCGCGACCAAGACCATCCCTGAGAAGCAGCATACTGCCTCCTCCCGGGCAGGAGATCAAGTTTACAAGTCTCGCGGCAAGGCTGCTGGGCAGAAAACGCCTTCCGCCCCACCCGCAGCTGCCCCGACATCCTCGTCTCAGGACCTGGTGCTGCGCCCGGGTATGTTTTCCTCGTTACCACCGCCTCCCGCCGAGATCCCTACTGCAGCCTTGCGGATGTTGCGAGCAACGGTCAGCTCCTTTGTATCTTCAGGATCCCGGGACGTTGCTGCTACCCGTGCTGCCGGCGGCTCCGGCATTCGGGTTGTTGATGACTTCAACAAAGCCTGGCTTGCCGCCGACGCTTCCGAGACTGCAGGGGACTTGCACGCTGCAGGCCCGAGCCGCAGCGCTCAAGCCCTACATGCTCTCCAGGTGGCCGCACTGGACGTCACCCGAGTAAGCGAGGTAAGCCTTTTCCTCTTTCATCATAAAAAAGCACTTGTTCCTTCCACCACCACTAGTCCCCGAGATTGGTGCTTAGTGTTCTAGATTCCACCGAATAGCAGATCACTAGGTTCCAATCTTAGAGAAAAAATTCAGGACTCGGACACCGAGTCCCCGAGATCTTCCCAACCGGATAGGTTGCTTCAAAATTTGCTCCACCACTAGTCCCCGAGATTGGTGCTTAGTGCTCTAGATTCCACCGAATAGCAGATCACTAGGTTCCAATCTAAGAGAAAAAATTCAGGACTCGGGCACCGAGTCCCCGAGATCCTCCCACCTGGGTTTTTTACACCTTTTCCATACTAACTTTGCCTTCTTTGTCTTGCTTTCAGGAGTGCAGCCAAAAACGCCGCAACATCTTCAACCGGGTTCTCTCTGAACTCGGTCAATCCAAGAAATCCGAGGAGCGCCTCCGGGAGGAGCGAGACGCGGCGCGCCAAATCTCGGTGGACCAGAAGACTGCTCTTTCCACCGCGCAATCCGAGATCGCGCGGCTGAACGGTAAACTCGGAAAGTTCCAGGCTGCTATGTCCGAGATGAAGACGCGCTTCATTGAGGCGACCAAGAAGCAGAAAGAGACCCTGGACCAATCGGTGGCGCGCGCGGATAACGCCGAGACCGAGCTGGGTCTTCTCCGGTCGCGCTCTGATACTTGGCTCACCGAACTTACCGTGTTGAACCGGGATCTCAACAGTGAGTAATCCGACATCCCTCTTCTCCTGTTACTTCCTTTATTTGCTGTTGCTTTTCTTATGACTTAGCCGTTTAACATCTCTTCTTTTTAAAGGAGAGTTTGAGCACTCTCGGGAAGCTGCCGCCAAAGCTGTTGCCGCCTTCCGCGAGAAGCGCGCTGGGAAGGGTCCCATCTCGGACGCCTGGGACATCGAGGATCACCTCGTCGCCCTGAAGGCCCGGATAGTACCCCTCCGGTCTATCGGGACGGATCTGCTCAGCGCTGCGATCCATGTCCACGGCGCACTGTGGCCAAGTATCCGAGGAACGCTCTCGCTTCCCGAGCTCTCGAGCGCACTTCGGGGTGCCGGGAGGCGCATCCACGCCTGGAAGCTTTCCGGTGCACGAGCTGGCGCCGACCAGGTCTTGACCCAAGTCCTCAGCTGGTACGAGGGTCTCGATCTGGAGGCGATCCTGCGCCTGCGGACGGTCTCTTCGTGGGTCACCGATCCGGAGAAGATCCAGCGCCGACAAGAGGTGGCGCACCGCATCGCCACGTGGTCAAGCTTCCGCACGTTCACCGCTAGTGTCATTCCTTCTGACTCGGAATCGGACTACGAGGACGACGAAGATGATGTCGCTTCCGGCGAGGCGGAAGACGAAGCCGCTGAAGGAGATGACGCTGCTTCCGGTGGCGCGCCCGAGAAGGTGGTTCCCCGGGATGCAGCGACTTCGCCAAGAGCCGAGGCCCCCGAGATCGATGTGCTTCCCGAAGCCCCGAGCAGCGCTGCCGGAACCGAAGCTGAAGTCGCTCCCACTACTGCTCCTGCTGCTGCTGCTACCACTGCTCCCGAGGCCACTGCTTCCGAGGTTACTGCCACCGAAGTCTCCGTTGAGAAGCCGACTTCCCCTGCCGCTTAAAAACTTAAAGTAGATTCGTCAAATCCCCGGGATGCCGGGTGTCATATGTAATATATACTTATACTATTTTCATTCCGCAGTGAACTACTTATCCGAACACTTTATGCCAATGTATTCAGCTTTTAGTTCCCGAATTGCCTTTCATGTTTACCGTACTTAGGTAATTTCTGCTCTTGTCTACCATTTCGGCGTTCGACAGTCGAGTCACAAAACTCCACATACGACATACATTACTTAAAACAATCCGAGTTCCTACTAACCGAATTCCCGACATAAAAAACAACTAAGTTAGTAAAAACAAGCATGCCGGATAAGTTCCTGCTCCAAGTCCCCGAGACCATTTTCGTGTTCCCCACCTTCCCTCTCTTTGCTCTTGACTACCATTTCGGCGTTCGTCAGTCGAGTCACAAGATGATTTCACATGACATACATTACTTTGACTTTGAGAATCGGATTCGGAACTTTCCCGGCATACACACAGTAAAATATAAGATAGTTATCCGGCAGTCCCCGGGTTCCTTCCCGGGATGTCGGTAGAAAACAGTAAATGAATTTGACAAAAATAACAAGACAAGCTCATAACCAGGCAGTCCCCGGGTTCCTCCCGGGGTGCCTTACTTTCCTTAATACTGAAAAATTGAGATACAACATACACTGAACCTTTTACGTGTAAAAGGGGCGAAGTAGAGCTACATTCCACGGACGCTTGGTTTCCTCACCGGATTTGTCCATTACACCTTTCCTAGCCTCCTGTGCATCTACAAGGTAATAAGAATCATTGTGCAATGCCCTGCTTATCACAAAAGGTCCCTCCCATGGAGGTGACAACTTATGCATTCCGGCCGTGCGTTGGATGAGCCTCAGCACTAGATCTCCCTCCCGGAACACCCTTGGGTGTACTTTCCAGCTATGATAACGACGGAGGTTCTGTTGATAAATTGCCGACCGAGATAGTGCCAACTCTCTTGCCTCCTCGAGTAAATCTACATCATCTTCTCGGGCCTCTTTTGCCTCAGTTTCGGGGAGTCATATTGTATGTCGGTTGGGAGTACTGCCTCAGCCCCGTATACCATGAAGAATGGTGTGTATCCGGTAGATCTATTCGGTGTGGTCCGGAGACCCCATAATACTGCCGGTAATTCCTCTATCAGCATCCCGGAGTTCTCAATAATGGTTCGATCAAACGAGCTTTGATGCCGGCTAAGACTAAGGCATTTGCCCTTTCGACTTGCCCATTTGCTTCCGGGTGTGCGACTGATGCTACATCCAGCCGGATTCCCTTTTCAGTACAAAATCGAGCGAATTCCCCCACAGCAAAGTTTGTTCCATTATCTGTGATAATGCTGTGTGGGTATCCGTATCTCAAGATGATGTCTTTCAGGAATTGCACAGCGGTGTGTCCATCGTACTTCCGGATTGGCTTGACCTCTATCCACTTTGTGAACTTGTCCACCATGACAAGTATGTGTGTCATATTGCCCCTTGCCGGCTTGAATTGCCCGACCATGTCCAAACACCATACTGCGAACGGCCAAGTAATGGGGATTGTTTTCAGTGCTGACGCCGGCATGTGTATCCGGTGAGCGAATCTCTGGCATCCCCCACACTTCCGGACAATATCTTCTGCTTGCTGCAATGCAGTGGGCCAGTAGAACCCATGCCGGAATACCTTTGCCACCAGGGCCCGGGATGATGCATGATGTCCGCACTCCCCTTGATGTATTTCCACCAGCATCTCTTGTCCTTCTGCCGGTTCCACACATCTCTGGAGTACCTCGGTGACACTTCTCTTGTACAGTTCTTAATTGATGACAGTGTATGCCTTTGATCTTCGCAATATTTGCCGGGCTTCCACTTCATTCTCTGGGAGAGTTCCTTCCAAGATGTAAGCCATAATGGGTTGTGCCCATCCCGGGACAGGTCTATCCGGGAACACGGGAGTGTCTATGTCCATTGGTTCTGCCGACATCACCTCCATCATCATCTTTCTTTGCCTCTCTGAGCACTGGGATGCAGTCCCCGGGTTCGATGTTATGCTTCCGACATCTACTTCCATGGGTACGGCATCTGAACCAGGCTCCTTGGGGATGAAGATAGATTCTGACTCGGGTGATGGTTGAATAGATGGCTTCCTCAGATGCTCTAGGGCTATCCCGGGTGGGATGGCATCCCGGGATGACCCTAGCTTGGACAAGACATCCGCTGCTTCGTTTTCTCCTCTGGGCACATGTTTGAACTCGCACCCGTCAAAAAATCCGGAAATTTTCTGCACATGAAATCTGTATAAGGCCATGTTTGCATCAAGAGCATCCCAATTTCCCGACACCTGTTGTACTACAAGGTCCGAGTCACCAAAGCACTCTATTCGGCGGATGCCGATTTCCTTGGCGACATTCAGTCCATGAACCAAGGCCTCATATTCCGCGACATTGTTGGATGCCCGAAAATGGATCTGCAGCACATACTTCAGTACATCTTGCTTTGGGGAAGTGAGGACCACTCCGGCATCCAATCCGATCTTAGCCTTTGAGCCATCGAAATGCATCCTCCAGAAATTGTAATCCGGTATCGGAGGTTCATACTGCATCTCGGCCCAGTCTACCAAAAAGTCCGGCAGCGCCTGCGACTTGATGGCATCTCGTCTCTCGTATGCTGGAGCGTACGGAGACAACTGGATGGCCCATTTGGCTACCCGGCCGCTAGCATCCTTGCAACCGATGATCTCGGCGAGAGGAGCTTCGCACACCACTGTGATCGGGTGTTCCTGAAAATAGTGCTTGAGCTTGGTCACTGCCATGTACACCCCATATGCCATCTTCTGGTAGTGCGGGTAGTTCTGCTTGGATTCCGAGATCACCTCACTGAGGTAATACACCGGTCTCTGTATCAGCTTGCCCCCTTCTTCCCTTTCTACCACCATTGCGACACTGACTACCCGGTTGGTTGCAGCAATATACAGCAGCATAGGTTCCTTGGGTAATGGGGATGCCAACACCGGTGCGGTTGAGAGCATTCTCTTCAGATCGTTGAACGCCGCATCAGCTTGCGGGGTCCAGACAAATGTCTTGCTCTTTTTCATCAGTTGATATAGGGGCAAGGCCTTCTCCCCAAGTCGGCTCACAAACCGACTTAGGGACGCCAGACACCCGGTAAACTTCTGCACATCCTTGAGACGCACCGGCAACTTCATGCTCTCAATAGCACGAATTTTACCCGGGTTGACCTCGATTCCCCGACTTGAGATGAGGAAACCGAGTAGTTTCCCTGCTGGCACACCAAACGTGCACTTATCCGGGTTCAACCTCATCCGGAATCTTCTCAGGTTCTTAAATGTTTCCCTCAGATCATCTATTAATGAGGCTTTTTCTTTAGTTTTTATGACTATGTCATCAACATAGACCTCGGCATTTCGGCCTATCTGGTCATGCAAGCATTTCTGCATGCATCTCTGGTATGTAGCACCAGCATTTCTCAACCCGAAAGTCATAACACGATAGCAATAAGCCCCATAAGGGGTAATGAAAGTAGTTTTCAATTGATCATCCGGATTCAAAGGTATCTGGTGAAAACCAGAATAAGCATCTAGGAAAGTTAAAAGCTCACTCCCGGCAGTGGAATCTATCACTTGATCTATCCGGGGCAGTGGAAAGGGATCTTTCGGGCATGCCTTGTTGAGATTGGTGAAGTCGATGCACATGCGCCACACCTTAAGCAGGAGGGGATCATCTTTCTTCTTCTCAACCAGGACCGGATTCGAAATCCAATCCGGGTGCAGCACCTCCATGATGAATCCGGCGGCCAGCAGTATAGCCAGATGCTCCATGACAGCAGCTCTTCTCTCATCCGAGAGGCGCCTAGTCGGTTGCTTCACCGGCTTCGCATCCGGTCGAACAAACAGAGAGTGCTCAGACAACTCCCTCGGGACGCCTTGCAGATCGTCACTCGACCACGCAAAGGCATCCCGATTCTCACGGAGGAAGTCGACGAGCTCGCCTTCCTATTTGCTGTCCAAGTTGCTGCCAATGATAACTTGGCGCTCCGGGTTGCTGGGGTCCACGCACACCTTCTTGGTCTCCTTTGGGGGCTGAAATGATGCCCCCTGCTCCGGGTTCACCATCCCGGGCATCCCGAGTTGTGAGGTCTTGGCCATCGCCACCACCTGCTGGATCCTCTTCTTCTCTTCCGCGATCACAAGGGACTCAGCTAAGCACGACCCCGCCGAGGCACACTCCATGGAGCGCTTGTGGTCTCCCGAGATGGTGATCACGCCATTGGGTCCCGGCATCTTCATCTTGAGGTAGCCCACATGAGTCGAGATCATGAACTTGGCGAGGGCTGGTCTGCGATCAGTGCGTGATACGGGCTCTCGAGGTCCACGACCTCGAATTCCAAGCTCTCGGTTATGCAGTTCTCACGAGTTCCGAATAGCACCTCCACCCAGATCTTTCCCATGCGTGAGCAGGAGACTCCGGGCACAATGCCATGGAAGGTTGTCTCGGTGGGCAGAAGGGTGTTCATGGACACTCCCAGCTTCAGCATCGTGTCCTTGTACATGATGTTGATGGCACTGCCGTTGTCGATCAGGACCCGGCTGAAGCGGACGTTGAGGTTAGGTCCGACAAAGGTTGGGTCCACTACTAAGGCATACGCTCCCGGCTTGGGCATAACCCGGGGGTGATCCTTCCGGCTCCAGGTGATCTCCATCTCGGACCAGTGCAAGAATTTGGGCACCGCCGGGATCACAGCATTCACCTCCAGGGCACGCTGCCGCACACTCTTTCGGTCAGTGGGCTCGGTCACGAAGACCACATAGCTCTGATGTGCCTCCCGGTAGTTGCTCTGCTGGTGTCCGGCTTGGTTACCACTGTCGTTCCGGGTATGCACCACATTCACTGGGCGAGGTGGGGGTCCTCTCGGAGGAGGGGGAAGTCGCACAGCATTGGCCCCCGATGTCGGAGGAGGGGGTCTCGGGATGTTGGGCCGAGATGCCGGAGCAGTCTGCCGAACAGCTCCCGAGCTGCCCTCCTGCAACGTGCGCTGATACCAGCTGCACTGCCGAGTAGAATGGTTTACGGGCTTGTTGGCCTCCAGAGTGTGGTAGCAGCAGGGCTTGTTCAACATTTCCTCATACGTCAGGGGCTTCTTCTGCTCCACCCAAGTCTTCTGTACCTCCTGACTTTGACCCCAAGCCGGGCCACTTGTCTTCTGACGCTGGCTATTGCCGGCATCCTCCTGCTCCCGGGTTACTGCTGCGACATGCTGCGCGGCATGGTGGTACTCGGGCTGATTCCTCTTGTGGCCGAATTCCTGGCGATCATGGCTCCTACTCGGTCCCGAACGCTGAGGTCCCGCATTCCTCCTGTTGGAGTCTCCGACATCCACCAGGGGTTGCATGGGATCTCCAAGCGTATAGGTGTCGGCGATGCGCATGGTCTCTGCCAAGGTCGTTGGCATCTTTCTCTGCAATTTCTGCCATAGCATAGAACCATGCCGGCATCCTTGCGCAAACCAGGAAACGGCCTGTGCCTCCACCACTCCTTCGCAAGAGTTGCGAATGTTGCTCCACCGGGTAAGGTACTCCCGGTCTGGCTCATTGCTCCTTTGCCTACAGATGGCGAGCTGTTGAGGCCTGTTGGGCCTCTTGTACGTGCTGGTGAAGTTGCTGATAAACGCCTCCTCAAAGTCTAACCAGCAGTCTATACTGCCAGCTCTCAGATTGTTCAGCCAGATCCGGGCTGGTCCTTCCAACATCTGCGGTACATAGCGTACTGCCCATCGTCTGTTTCCACCGGCTATGCTTACTGCAGTTACATAGTCGGTCAGCCAGTCCTCCGGCTTCTTGCTACCGTCATAGGTCTTGGCACCTCGGTTGAGCTGAAAGTTCCGAACCGGCGGTTCCCGCATGATCCGAGGTCCAAAGCAGGCAGGTCCCGGAGGTCCTTGCTCTTCCACCAACTCGGATTGGTGAATCCGGTCGAGCCGGAATCTGGCGTCTGCCGGGTTCAGCTGCCTGGTTCCTATCCGAGATCCCAAAGGATTCTCGTCCGGCTGGTATCCGAGCTGCTGCAACCTCGAGTTGCCATCATTGAGCCTGTCTTGTGCAGGGACCAGGGCCTGCTGGGGAACGGAAACGACTTCCCTCTGCGGGTTTCCCTGATCGTGAGGAGGATTCCGAGGCGGATTACCACGGCCAACCGGGTTATTGTTTCCTACACCCCGGTTACCATCCCCACGGGTACTTCCCGCCTGTCCTGAGTTACGCTGTCCGGCCTGCCCGGCTTGTTGGATACCGGCGAAGGCCGGATCATAGGTCTGTAGCTGCTTGTTCTTTCCGGAACCTCGACTCCGGCTCCGGCTCTTGCTCTTGCTCTTGCTTCTGCTCGGATGCGGGGAAGAGGCCTCCCCATCCGACCTCTGGCTGTCGGGTCTGGCTGAGTGCACCTGGGATCCTGCCCCGGGGTTCTTCTTCTTGAAGGCCAGATTCTGACGATTGGCTTCAATTACCAATTCGTTTACCCTTTCCTGCTGCTTGCGCAGGGCTTCGCCGGATAGCCCCACCAACTCGGCCATGGCGGCTTCGGCGGCCCTAAGGGTTTTCGCCGGTGAACCGTACACCGGCTTCCCCGCAGAAATCCGGCTTCCCGTGTTACTGGTGGTGACTCCACCAGCTAACTCCTCATTCACTATTCTTCCTTTCTTGCGCAGATCTGCGATGCGCTTCTCCCGGGAGTCAATTTTTGGGAATCCGTGAGCTGCATTGTACTCCCGGAGGCTAGCACTAAGCTCGCGGCGGATCTCGGCAATCTCGTGCGCCTCAGCGAGTAGCAATTTTCGCTGCTCCTCTAGCTCTGCCGAAGTAGACTGGGCATCTGCTCCGGTAGCTACCGGTACGGCCAACTTAGCCACGAGTCCCGAGAGGGGATCCGGACGGCGTCGCGGGTGAGATGACTGTGGATCACCATCCCGGGCCGCAGGCCTCTCCTGCGGGGGTTTGGCCAAACGTGGGTGGCCGTCGGTATCGCCGTCAGCATCTTGATACTCCTCCTCGGTTGCCCCCACCATCATCACTGCGACGGAACTCGGGGGGCGATCGGCACGCAGACCCCGAGCAGCGCAGAGCATGGGAGGGTCCTCAGCTTCCAGGACTACGTCCGGGTAGCTACATACAACCTCGGTGGCCACGTAGGTGGTGAAACCACCGAAATCAATGAGACACCCATTCACCGGAAACGGCTTGTTCCGGAAGCACCCAGCATTGTCGCAGACGAAGTCCATCTCCCCTAGCCTTACAACTAAGCCAGAAAGAACCCGAACGCCGAAACGAACGGGGGAGCCCGTCCGGATGTGTACACCAGCCAACGCCTCTGTCAGCCCCACGGTGGGCGCCAACTGTCGTGGTGGTGTCACGGCAGATTCCATAGGATGGCTAATTTGTGGGGCCGATGGACGTTGGTGGATCCGGGGAGGGATAGCGAGCTTAAGAGCTCACACGGGGAGGATCCCGGTGAAACCGAGATCTCCCAAGAACTAAGAACAAGAACAAAATGCAAAGGGGAAGATCTAACAAATACAAACAAATGCACGAAGGCACGAAGCACACACACGATATACCCAGGTTCAGGGCCCTCGTGAGGAGGTAACACCCCTACTCCTGCCTTCCCTCTCTATATATTGGTGATATAAGGACTACAACTCGCTACAAGATCTGTCAAAGGTAGAAGTACCAAGAACTAGATGAACTCAAGGTGGGAAGAAGTAACTGCTCTAAGAGTAAATGCGACTATAGCTTTGGCTCTGAAGTTGGTCTCTCCCTCTCAGGAGCAGTTATGGCGCCTTTTATAGAGGTCCGGCCAGGAGGGCCGGAAACCCTAATTCGGCTTGGCCCCACCGGACAGGCCTAACCGGGATGTCGTCACCGGCTAGTGCGACCTAGTCGCCGGACTATCCGGTGTAGCCCCTTCGTCATCATCTCGTTAAGGACGGCAGGCGCCGTCCTGGACCATCATTGTCCCCTTGTCAGAGACAAGACATGTCTTTGCCCATCCCGGATAGCCTTTTCCGGATTGCCGGACTAGGCATGTCGGGTCTTGTCGTACCCCGCTCGTACCGGCTGACGCGCTCCCGTGTCAGGCGGGAGGTGACCATGCTTCCGTGTCAGGCGGGAGGTGACCATGCTTCCGTGTCAGGCGGAACGGTACTTCCCCCCGCGATAGACGGGAAAGCCTGCTTTAGACCGTTGACGGTCTACCGGGAGCCCTCTCGCCGGCTACCTCCTCGCTTGCCACTATGAGCTTCTGCATAAGATCAAGATCGACATATGCCTCCCGGTTAGCACTTACCTGGACTACGTATCCGGTAAAGCCGAGTACATCTCCACCCGAGAGTCCTAGATCCGGGATCCTTTCCGGAGATGTTTGAACTCCTCTCAGGATGAGTATCTCTAGGCCTAGCCTCCCGAAGATGTCTCAGCCTACCGGCAAAGACATCTTCGAGAAGCTAGTTCTTAGAGGAACCACCCGCTTATGTCCGTGCTGCGATTGCGAGGGCCGGGGGTGTCTATTTATAGCTGCTAGAGCTGACCCCTGCGGCTGCCAGGAGGCACTTTGCCCTCTTCCAGTGCCCAAGGGTCAAGCTACCCTTTCGGCACACCAGGAGGTGTTCTTTGCTGTAGCCAAAGGTCAAGCACTGTTGATATTTATTATAATATACCGGGATCTGCCCTTACCCGGGGGGCAGCCCCCCGACATGTTGTAATGTTATCACAATTCCACCCACATAATGCGCATGTTTTGGCGTGCAAATTATGTCCGGTGGGCGACCTAAAATCGTTATCATGTGGATTTTGGCGGGTTCGCTTAAATCTAAATAGTACCGATTTTGGGGCGTCACAAAGTGGTATCAGAGCCATGGTTTTGATCTCCTTGTTGTTTCGATACGATTGGTTATCGAAGCAGCGGGTCCGCAAAATCCTGTAGGATAACCTCACTAACGGTCGTTGTATCTAGAGTGTCAAAAACTGTTTGACTAAAATTATTTTTGAAAATATCTCGATAGGTCTCGGATTTCGGCAGGATCGCTTAAATCTTGTAACATCCCAATTCTGCAAAAATTTAAAACTTTGCATTCATACATCATTCATCATATAGGCTTAACATTTAATCACATAAGTACTAAATAAAATTTCAATTATGAGTTTTAAATAATGTTTAATCCCATTAAGTGTTTATTTAAACTTACTTAATAAATATAATTTTTCCAAATTATATAATGGGTAAGTTTATTCTTAAAAATTGCTAATTTAAATAACCTTTCCAAAATATATTTTTATGAATTTTTCTGAAATGTTTTGAATAGGTTTAAAAATCATTTAGTAAATCAGTTTTCAAAACAGTTTTTAATTTTTTTTTTTAAATATGTTTTCCGGGCCGGCCCAGACGCTATCTGCCGCGCGCGCGTGAGCTAGCAGCCCATCGGCCCGCTCCAGCGCGCGCCTCTCTCCTCTCTCTCGCTGACAGGTGGGCCCCACCTGTCAGCCGTCTTCCACCTCCGTCCGGAGATCGCGCCGGGGAAGGAGTCCGCGTCCGAGCCGTTTTCGGCCGTTTCTCGCCGCGATAAACTCCCCCAGCCCCTCCTATATATGCTCCTCGAGGCCGCCTCCGAAACCCCCCGAAAACCCTACCACTCCGCCGCCGGCCTGCTCGAAATCGAGACCTCCGCCGCCGCCATTGCCGCCGGACTTGTTGCACGATTTCGGTAAGCACCGAGCTCCTCGAGCGCCACCGAGACTCCCCCTCGCTTCCCCATCCTCTCGCGCATACGCTGAGCCCCTCGCTTGTCTTACTTCGCAGCCGAACGCCGAAACCGTCCTCGACCCGAGACCGTCACCGCCGTCCACGACTCCGACGAGGAAAGGAGAGGGTAACCGACGCCGCCGCCGCGCCATCAACTTCGTCTCCTCCTCCGCTTCATTTTGGTAAGAACCGCGCCTCCCGGAGCTTCGTTTTAACGCCGGAAACGTCGAGGCCGATAGGATCCGCGCGAACCGTTTTCGTCCAATAGGATCGTGCCACGTAGCCCCTTTTATTTTCTTTTTCGCAGGAATTTTATAAATAAAACAGAAAATATGCAAAACTTAGAAAATTCATAACTTATGTTCTGTAAATCCAAATTCAATGAATTTTATACCCACGGATAGCCCTGCTAGAGTAGTTTAACTCTACATCATTTGTTTTTGCTTTTGATAAATAATAATTCATAAGATCATCCGAGGAGTAATTCGGCTATTAAATCCATAACTTAAATAATAAAAATGTTTTACAAATAAACTCAATTGTTTTAGGTTTAGGTTATTAACCTCTGCCCAGGAATATTAATATGTGTCTTATTTGAAAACTTTCTTAGAACAATAAAAGTTGTAATTGTAAAATCTAAGTTTTACTATATTGTTTTCAATTATTAAATTGTTAAGTGAAATGAGAAATTCCTAGAATTTGCATCTCATGCATTTAATAACAGAGAATATAAATTATTGATAAGTGTGTCTAATTCTACACATGACATATCATGCATGCATACATCTTTTATTTGGTGTTGTGAGATATCGTGTGGATATTTATTTGTATGTATTGCTTGTGCTAGATTGTGAAGGAGAGGAAGGTCTTGCGTGTGATTGTTATTCTTGTTGTGCCTGCCCCTCCTGCTGCCAAGGCAAGTGACTTCATAAAACACCTACTATTTTATTCTATTGCATATCTAGTGTTTTAAGCAGTTTTTGCAAAAGTAGTATGCATGATAGGTTTTTGGGAGATTGTAGTATGCTATGCAAACCTTTTAGGTTTCCCCTTAGAAATTCCAGATTAGACCCCTATTATAATTTAGTGGAAGTACCTGCTGCAAAAATGATTGTTTTATGGTTGATGTGATAAATGAAAATTTCTACTAAATTAATTTAACGCCTGAGTGGATTGGGTCGATCGAGGAGGTTTCAAGTTGAGTGGCTTCTCAGGGCCAAGTCTCATGGTTGTCTTCGCCCAAGATAGTTTTCACTTACTTGGGGCCATGATATGCGGTGTTAACCTGAGTTGCTCACTTGTGGTAGGCCACGCAGGGCTATGAGATTTAAGTTTACACTGAGTCTAGTTGCTTATCGTGCAACCATTGGTCAATATGGGCTCTGTCTTGATGGAGTAAGTTGATGTGGACCTGGGTCAAGAGATTGATGGTGGTAGAGTTGATAGGATGGTGGTAATCTCTTAGTATGATCATGGGAAAGCAACTTCTGAAAAGTCTCGTCTTGATCTTCTCCTTTTCCTTCTCACTGAATGAGTGTAGAGGATAGTTTGGGTTGATTAAGTCTAATGGTGAAAGTGCACACACTCTCGAGAGTTAAAACCTAAGATCTTAGCCGTGTCCCCGGCATCGGACAATTTGAGTGACTACACAAGGTTGTGTTCTGAAAATCTCTTCATCCCAATTTTCTTAATAAAAATTTGTTGGGTAAACATGGGTAGGAGACATGGACTTGTCTTGAGATGTCTCTTAAAGAGAAGATTTTGGAATTCAAAATGTTGTTTATCAAAAGTAGGAGAAAACTTGCTTTGCGCAATAGCCTTGAGCTCCACCAGCCAAATAAGCATATAGATATAGCTTAGTAGAACATTAGAAATTAAAGTCACTTGCCACCACAATTCAATTGTGCTGACCCTTTATAGCTGGGCTGCAACTAAACCTTGCAGAATGTCCGAATGAGGAGTAAGGGGGTCGTCTTCGAGCTACAACCAACATGATTTGCCGGTGGCTTCATGGAGAAGATGTAGCTCCATGCTATCTTTAGTATTGCGTTTGAACTCTGAAATAAAGTGTGAACTATTTATTCAGCTAGCATTTCCACTATGCTAAGTTGTAAGGATTATTTGTTTTTGGATCATTCGTCTCGTTCTGTAATAAATTATGACATTGTACTAAGATATTACATCTTATTGGAGAATACGAGACTTATGTGATCCAAGTCTTTGCACTATTCATATGTGCCATTGCTTTCGTAAGCAAGGGCACTACAAATCTACAGAGTACCAATTTTGGGGCGTCACACCGACCGTTTTGCTTTCTATCATCTTGATGTCGGTCGTCCTGCGAGAATCCAGCTGCTGCAAATTTGACTTTGACTTTGTCGTCGCTATCTCGGCGATCTCGACTATCGCGGTGGTCTCCACTTTCTCGTCGGTCACGATGTCGTTGCGGTGAGTGCGGAGTTTTGCTTTGAACTGCGTCTTTGCCATGTGCCCACTCGGTTGCTAGCTTCATGAGTTTCGCAATTTTTTTTTGTTTTTGTCGTCCGAGTGCCTCTCTGAAATCATTTCTGTGGACTCCGTTCGTGATGGCGTCCATGGCTCTGTCTTCTAATATCGCGCCCATAGAGTTTCGGATGGAGGTCCATCTTCTGATGTATGCTCTGAGTGTTTCGTCTGTCTTTTGTCGGCATGCTCTTAATTCCTCGAATGTTATCGACATTTCGCAGAGAGGGTCGAAATGTTTTATGAAGTCTTCCTTGAGGTGGTCCCAAGAGTCGTAGGTTCCTTTAGGTAAGGATTTGAGCCAGTCGCGTGATGTTCCTTCAAGCATCAGCTGTAGATATTGTAGTGTCGTCGTTGTTTTTCCTCGTTGGCATATGACGGCCAGTTTGTAATCTTCCAGCCAGCCCGAGGGTTCTTGTTTTGAGTTGAAATTCGGCATGGTTGGTAGACCAATTTTTTTTGGCAACTTGTATTCTTGAATCCGCCGAGTGAAGCATTGTGCTCCACATGGTCCTGCGTTGCGATTGTCGGGTGACTCGCGACTGCTTGATCTCCTAGACCTGCTCCTTGAGCGGCACGTCTTGAGCTTTTTCTGCCGCTGCTTCGCTGAGGACTGCGACTGTGATGTCCTCTTGAGTGGCTTCTGCTACGTCCTCTCCTTCCTCCGTCTACCAGTTCTTTTGCTGCGATTTCAAGGGCCTTCATTTGCTGGAGGTATCTTGCTTCAGCAGGATCCTCTGCAGGTGTTTTTCCCGCTTGGAGGTATTCCCCTATGGATATGAGGGCTCCATCTTCTGTTTTGGGTTGGATTATGTCGTTAGAGTCGATGGTCAGAAACGATTTATCCAGGTTTCGAGTGCATTCTGCCCTTTCGATTTCTGGGATTCTTTCGAATCTGGATCTGCTTGGTGCTTCAAATGCACCTGTAGAACTCATAGATAGTTGTCGCCTGCGTGTGCTTGATATGCTTGCCTGCCTTCTTCGCTTCTTTACTGGTGCTCTGTATTGTTTCAAGCGCTGCGATTCCTGCCAGGTTAAGTAGTTGTATATTGCCAACTCATCTGGAGTTGCGTCTGCTGGCATCATTATGCCTTCTTCAATGACCATTGTCACTTTTGCAGCCATCTCCGCCGTGATGTCTAGAGTGGTGGTACCGTCTGGTAGAGTGACCGTGCGGGGGTACTCGATCGACTAGCGGTTGGTTGCGTTTTATGATGTTTCTGCGGCTGTTGCCACGTAAACCTGCTGGGGTATGTGGTAAGGATATGTGTAGTCTGAGTGTTCTTCCTATGTTGCTTCGATGTCGCTATCCCGCTCTGTGTTATTATTTTGGTTTTTGCTGTTTTCGTCATCCTCTGTTTGCTATATATATTCGTTGTAGTCGATGGCCGCGTCGTGCGGAGATTGGATCTCTTGGTTGGCGAAGTCGGTCATACGTATGCTGTCTTGTAGCGCTCCAACTCTTATTAAAGTTGGAACACCTGTGTTATGTGCTAGTCCCTGGATCACTGCCAGCACCACAGTACAAAATATAAAGTACCATTGCATAAGTATTAAATTTCTATAACGAGATCCAAAATAATAGCTAAGTATAGCTTTATTACAAGTTGCATAGCCATGATGGCTAGCTAAAATTCAGAGTTCACAACAAAAGCGAATAGCAATGAGCCTCATCTTCAAGCATGCGCCACAGGCAGACATGTTGGGTGTAGACTCGAGTCCAATCTTATTCTTCATCAGAATTACCTGCACATTAGAATATGCAGCCCATGAAGGAGGTCAATACAATGATGTATTGGCAAGTGACTATGGTAGACAAGTCTAAAATCTATATGCATTTTGGCTTGGTGGGGTTGGAGGCTATTTTGCAGAAAGCAACTTTTCTCCTATCTTTTGTAAAACACTTTTATTTCTCAAAGACTTGGCACCAAGGGATAAGGCCCAAGTGCACCAACAATTCTTTTCTTAAGTCAAATTTTACTTTATGAAAAACAATGTTGAGATTCTTCCGTCCATCCTTGTCCAGTTGCTCGAAGTAGTCCATTTCCGGGGACACGGCTAAGTACTCAGATTTGTCGACTCTGCAGAGGTTGTGCACTTTAACCTTTAGACTCAATTAGCCCGAAAATCCTATACACGCGGAGTGTATTAAGGAAAGGAGAGAATTGAGACAAGAACTTTCAGAAGAAGAATGCAACCATACTAGCAAGACCCGTTCCACCTACCAACTCTACATCTGCTTGTCAAGCTGACTGGTTGCACCCTCACAACTTAATTATTCTAGACATAGCCCATTGTCAAAAGGCTGCACGGAAAGCTTCTAAACTTGGAGGGACTTGGTAAACTCTTCATTCCTGGGTGGCCGTCCACAAGTGTACTTCTGGGTAACAACCACCATGCTCATGGCCCTAAGTAGAATAGACATTCATCCTAGGCGACGACAACCACAAGAATAGTCCCAAAAGCCACTCAACATAAACCATAACAACCAATTCCACCCAGATGTGTATTTTAGAATTTAACACCTAGAAACATTTCTATAACATGGTAAACATTTTTATAGCATAGCCAAGCAACTAATAAAACTTTTCATGGCTACTTAGGAAAAGGGTGGCTACACGCTACTAGGATATTTGTAAAACATAAACTAACTTATCAATATAAAATAAATCAAAAATCCCTATCATGCACACTACTCAAAATATACTACATATGCATATAGAAAGTATTAGGTATAATATGAGTGTCACTTGCCTTGGTAACAGTAGGAGCAAGCACAACAAGAATAACAATCACAAGTAGGTCCTTCCTCTTCTTCACAATCTAGCACAAGCAATAAATAAAATAAATACCAACACAATATCATCACCTCACCAAACATAAATATGTATGCATGCATGATATGCTATGAGTATAATAAGACATACTTATTAATAATTTTTATCTTCTGTTATTAAATGCATGAAATGCAATTTCTAGGAATTTCCTCTTTTATTTATCAATTAAATAATCGAAAAAAATATAGCAAAACTTCATTTCTATAATTACAAGTTTTATTGTTTTATGAAAGTTTTCAAATAAGACATATATTAATATTGCTGGACAGAGGAAATTTATACACCCTAAAACAATTAAATATATTTCCAAATCATTTTTATTATTTAAGTTATTATTTTAATGGCCGAAATACTCCTCGGATAATTACACAAATTATACTTTGTCAAAAGGAAACAAATGATGTAGAAATAAACTACACTGGCAGGGCTATCCGTGGATATAAAATTTATCAAATTTGAACTTACCGATCAAAAGTTATGAATTTTCTAAGTTTTGCATATTTTCTGTTTTATTTATAAAAATTCCTGCGAAAAAGAAATAACAGGGGCTACGTGGCATGTCCTCATTGGACGAAAACGGTTCGTCGCGAATCGCGGCGCGAGCCGTCCGATCTAAATAAAAATGGACGCGCGAGATCTGATCGATCTAGATCCATTGGATCTAGATCTAACGGCCCACGATTCGTTGACCAAAAACGGTCGGCGCAGTCGCCGGAGTTTACCCGACCGTGGCGGTGCCACGGCCGGCATTGCTCGTTCTCGCGTCCTAGGGTCTACGGGACGAATGAAGGTTACCAAGGCGTAGCGGACGGCGAGGCAGAGTCGATGGCGTGGTGGTGGTCGTCGGCGTTGTCCTCCCCTCCTCGTGCAGCTCGCCGGAGTTGCTTGCGGCGGCGGTTCCCCTTGGGCGTGGACGAATACGGTGGCTTGCTGCGAAACGAGGCACGAGATCGTGTCAAAAGGAAGCGCAAGGATGAGAGAAAGCGAGGGGAGGAGACAAGAGGGTCCGGGATGACCGGAGAACACTGTACGGTGATCTCCTCGCCGGCGGAAATGGCGGCGGCGGAAGCACGATCCCGAGCGCTCTGGCGATGGAACGGCTAGGGGTTTGGGCGCGGGGGGATGCGGCGGAGGTGGGGGTTTAAGTAGGGGGTGCGGGGGAGCAAACCTCGCGCTGATTTCGCTCGGAAATCTCTGCCGGCTCCGATTTTAATCGGGCGTGATCTCTGGCGGGAGGAAGACGAAGCTGACAGGTGGGTCCCACCTGGTAGCGAGAGGGGGAGAGAGGTGGGCTGCGCGGGCTGGCTGGGCCTCTTTCGGGCGCGCGTGCGGTGGATAACGAACAGGCCGGCCCGATATCCTTTTCTTTTAAATAAAAATTAATATTTGTTTTCAAATACTGATTTCAAAAATAATTTTTAAACCTATTCAAAATATTTCAGAAAAAATCATAAAAATATGTATTGGAAAGGTTATTAAAATTGGAAATTTTTAACATTATACCTACTCATAAATAAATTCATAAAAATTATATTTATTAAAGGAGTTTAAATAAAACACTTTCTGAAATTATAAATTATTTAAACTTATAATTTGAAGTTTTATTTAATATTTTTGTGATGTAGTTTTATGCCTATTGATGAATGATGCATGGATGCAAAATTTTAAATTTTTGCAAATTTTGGGATGTTACAGACTAACCCCCTTAAGAGGAAACTCGCCCTCGAGCTTCGGAAAGGTCAGCAAATAGGTATGGATGGTCTACTCGGAGATCATCCTGTCGTTCCCAGGTGGCTTCTTCCTCGGTGTGATGATTCCACTGGACTTTGCAAAACTTGATGGTTTTGGTACGGGTGACTCTTTCTGCGGTCTGCAATATCTTGATGGGTTTCTCTTCGTAGGTCAGGTCACTCTCCAATTGTACTTCTTCGAGAGGTACAATATCCTTTAAAGGAACTCCCATCATCTCGGGGTGACATTTCTTTAACTGACTGACATGGAACACATTATGAACCGCAGATAGAGCTTCTGGTAGTTCTAACTCATATGCCACTTCACCTTTGCGAGAAAGAATTTTAAATGGTCCAATGAATCGAGGTGCTAACTTTCCTTTAGTTCCAAACCTCTTTACACCCCGGAGTGGTGACACTCTAAGATAGGTTCTATCACCCACCTCGTAGGTGACTTCTCTGCGTTTAGAATCTGCATAGCTTTTCTGGCGTGACTGTGCTATCTTCAATCTATCTTTGATCAGCCTGACCTTATCTTCAGCCTCTTGGATTATATCAGGTCCAAAGAAACTTCGTTCTCCTACACCATTCGACAACAAATGGGTTGTGCATTTCTTCCCATATAAGGCTTCAAAGGGTGCCATCTCAATGCTGGCTTGGTAACTGTTATTGTAGGAGAACTCAGCATAAGGTAGATTATCGTCCCAACTGGATCCATAATCAAGCGCACAAGCTCTTAACATATCCTCTAAAATCTGATTTACTCTTTCAGTCTGGCCATCCGTTTGCGGATGAAAAGCCGTACTGAATTCCAATCTGGTTCCCAAAGATTTGTGGAACTGCTTCCAGAAATGAGAAGTGAACTGGGTCCCTCTATCAGACACGATACTCTTGGGAATGCCGTGTAGGCACACAATTCTCTTCATGTAAATATCGGCTAACTTTGCGCTTGTATGGGTGGTCTTCACGGGTATAAAGTGAGCTATTTTGGTTAAGCGAAAAATAATAACCCAAATAGAATCATACCCCGATCTGGTCCTTGGTAACCCGGTGATGAAATCCGTCCCAAGAGAATCCCACTTCCAATCTGGTACTTTCAAAGGTTGCAAAAGTCCTGCTGGTTTCTGATGTTCTGCCTTTACTCGACTGCATACATCGCAGTTAGCGATATATTCTGCTATTTCTCTTTTCAGATTGTTCCACCATAATCTCTCTTTCACATCCATATACATCTTGGTATTTCCCGGATGAATAGAATAAGGTGTCTCATGAGCTTCTTGCAGAATTAATTTTCTAATATCAGGATCATTGGCCACACATACACGCTTTTCAAACCACAAGGTCCCTTGCTCATCCTTATGAAATCCTTTAGCTTTTCCTGCTTCCAGATTGACTTTGATTTCTTCTATTTCCTTGTCTCCTCTATGCGCTCCACGTATCTTGTCCATCAAGGTAGGTTGTACTACTAATGAGGCTACAAAACCTTCTGGTACTACTTCCAATCTGAGGTCCTTGAATGCCTTGCATAAATCTTCGTGTAATTCCTCCGATGTGAGGCCATTCACATATGCTTTACGACTCAAGGCGTCTGCTACTACATTTGCCTTTCCCGGGTGATATTGGAGACTTAGATCATAATCCTTGATAAGTTCCAACCACCTTATCTGTCTCATGTTCAATTCCTTCTGAGTAAAAATGTACTTCAAACTTTTGTGGTCCGTGAATACCTCACATCTTTTTCCCATCAGATAGGGTCTCCAAGTTTTCAGGGCATGTACTACTGATGCTAACTCGAGATCATGAGTTGGATAATTTGTTTCATGTTTCTTGAACTGTCTAGAGGCATAAGATGCCACTCTGCCTTCTTGCTTCAGCACACTCCCCAGGCCTTGGCGTGAAGCATCACAGTACACTTGAAAATCTTTCTCCAAATCAGGTAAGCATAGAACTGGGGCTAAAACTAGACGTTTCTTCAACTCCTGAAACTGGCTTCACATGCCTCAGTCCACTCAAATTTCTTCTCCTTCTTTAATAATTCCGTCAATGCCTTGGCGATTTTGGAAAAGTTTTCTATAAATCTTTGGTAGTATCCTTCTAGACCGAGGAAACTCCGCAATTCTCCAACATTCTTTGGTGGCTCCCAGTTGGGTACAGCTAAAACCTTTTCAGGATCCACTGCTATACCCTCTTTAGATACTATGTGACCTAGGAATGCAACTTGGTCCAACCAAAATTCACACTTACTGAATTTGGCATACAACTTATGTTCACGTAGTCTCTGCAATACTAGGCGTAAATGCTCTTCATGTTCTCTGTGACTCTTGGAGTAGACTAGAATATCATCTATGAACACTACCACAAACTTGTCCAGAAAATCCATGAACACTTTATTCATCATATTCATGAAATAAGCTGGAGCATTTGTTAATCCAAATGGCATTAATGTGTACTCATATGAGCCATATCTTGTAACAAATGATGTCTTTGGTATATCCATCTCTCTAACCCTCATTTGGAGGTAACCTGATCGAAGATCAATCTTGGAGAAGACACAAGCACCTTTTAGTTGATCAAATAGCTCATTTATCTTGGGGAACAGATACTTGTTCTTGATGGTGTGTTCATTTATATCCCTGTAGTCCGTGACTAGTCTCTGGGTTTGATCTTTCTTTTTAACAAATAGAACTAGCGCTCCCCAGGGCGAAGAACTTGGGCGGATAAATCCTTTCAGAAGGTGTTCCTCCAGTTGCTTCTTGAGCTCTTTTAGTTCATCGACGGCCATAGGGTAAGGTCTCTTAGCTATTGGTCTGGTACCCGGTTTCAGTTCAATGAGAAACTCCACATCTCTATCGGGTGGCATTCCTGGTAGTTCCTCTGGGAAAACATCTGGGTACTCCTGGACAATCACTACATCTCCAAGGCTAACCCCCTAAAGATAATTTAACCTAACCTTCTTAATTTCGAAAGTTGATCTGAATTTAATCTTCTGTTTCTCTGGGGTGGTGAGGGTGATAGCTCTATTTGCACAGTCTATGATTCCTTCAAAACGGGTCATCCAATCCATTCCAATGATAACATCCAAACCTTGGGTTTCTAGGATGACTAAGTCTGTTGGAAAAAGATATTTTCCAATCTTTAGCTCTAATTGCCTACATCCAGAATTTACTATCATCTCACCCGCAGGTGAACTCACTCTTATAGGTTTTCCTAAGCTTTCCTCGGCTAGTCCATGTTTGTTTACAAAAGCTCTTGATATGAATGAATGCGATGCTCCAGTATCAAATAAGACTAATGCTGGAAAAGAATTGAGCAGGAACTTACCAATCACAGCATCAGGTTCATCATGAACTTCTTCCACATTGATGTGGTTTACTTGCCCCTTCTGGAAAGGATTGGGCTTGGAATTTTCATCGGCCTTCCTCTCTGGGCATTAAGTAGCATAGTGTCCTGTCTTCTTGCATTTGAAGCAAGTCACATTAGACAAGTCTTTCTTCCCTTCAGAGTTAGGACGGGGATTACCATTCCCATGATTATGGCCATGGTGATGGTTTCCCTTGAACCCACCATTATTTCCTTTGTACCCTTCATTGTTTCCTTTGTATCCTCCATTGTGGTTATGACCATGATGCTTTTGGTCACTACGACTGTTGGAATAGTTCCAGGGTTTATGGCCACTGACTTCAGATGTGTGTGGTTTCATGTGTGTCCCTTCCGAGTTACCCTTACTTGCACCGAACTTCCTCTTCCTGTTCTCTTCCTTTCTTATGTTATTGTCCAGAGTGATTGCTTGATCCAGCAGAACTTGATAGTTAGGAACATATGCCACAGACAAGGGTATCTTCAGTTCTCCCCTAAGTCCATTAAGGAATTTGTCCTTCCTCTTAGCATTAGTGTCGATGTCTTATGGTGCATATCTTGATAGCATACAGAAGTCATCCATATACTCCTTCAGAGTTCTACCTCCCTGCCTCAAGCTACGAAATTCCTCTTTCTTCAGGTTCATGATGCCAGAGGAAATGTGAGCATTGCGGAATCCTTCCTAGAACGCATCCCAAGTCATGCCATCCAAGGGATGGGTCACTTGATAGGTCTCCCACCACATGGCTGCAGGTCCTTCCAATAGGTGTGCAGTGAACCTCACCTTTTCTGCCTCAGAACACTCACAAGTTACTAAGTCCTTGTTGACTGAACGGAGCCAGTCATCCGCCACTATTGGTTCAGTAGCAGAGGAAAACTTATTAGGCCACAGACGGCGCCAATTGACGAGGGATGTCCCCATCAATACCCATGGTTACTGGCCTAGGGTAAGAGTTATGAGGTAGAGAACGCGTAGTGTTAGTAGATTCGTCGACTGACAAGCGGGAATTAGCCAGGTTCGGGGCCCTCGAGTGAGGTAAAACCCTTACTCCTGCTTGTCTGTTATTGATTGTGTATATGCGGCGAGTACAGAGGTCTAGCAAGATGTCAATCTTGTTAGGTTTTGGTGGTTCAGGTTGGGCCTGTCCCTGATCGGTCTTCCTCCTGCCCTTTATATAGGGGTACAGGTCTCGGGTCGTAACCGACTAGGACTACATTTATAGAAAGTACTACCGACTATGCTATCTATGGTAGAAGTCTTTGACTTGGGCTTCACCTGTTGGGCTTCTTCAGCCTATTGACAATTGGGCTTTAGTCATTACGTGCACCAGGTACCCACACGAAGGGGTACTCGTTTTGTATAACCTTGTCATCATGCATTTGTGTAAAAGCTTGTGATGCGAAAGAATGCGATGTGCCCGTGTCAAATAACACCTTAGCAGAAATATGGTAACAAAGAGTATACCAAGAACAACTTCTGGAGCTTCCTCTGCTTCATCGGCCCTGATATGGTTCACCCGTGCAGCACGTGCCGGAGGCCTGTTGTTGGTGACGAAAGGCCTAGTCAGGACAGGTGCGCGGACCATCGCCTGAGTTAGAGCAGGGCGAGGTGGTGGTGGACGAAAACGGTTCTCCGGGCAATTTTTGGAGTAGTGGCCCGTTTTACCGCACTTGTAGCAGGTCACGTTGGGGCGAGCGCCTGTTGGCCTTGGCGGTCCTCCGAAACCCCTCATAGCAAGAGTCGGGTTAGGTGGGCGAGGCGCGAGTCCTAGAGGTCCTAGAACGTAGGTATCTCGTGCGAATGCGCTGTTAGGCACCCAGATCCGATGCTTCTGAGTAGGAGCAGCGGTGTTTGAGGAGGAAGAAGAGTTGCTCTCACGAGAGTGCTTGTGCGACTCCTCGAACAACTTGCGCCCATGCTCCTCATTGAGCGTGATGTTGACGAGTGATACGTCCAAAACATATCTACTTTCCCGAACACTTTTGCTATTGGTTTACCTCTAATTTGTGTGTTTTGGATGCAACTAACGCAGACTAACGCTATTTTCAGCATAATTACCCTGGTGTATCCTTTTTGTGCAGAAATATAAACTTCGGAGAAAAAGACCAAAATCCAACCAGAAGTTATTTTCCATCCGAGAGGGACACCAAGCGGAGAGGAGGCATGAGGCCACCACACCACCTGTTGGCGCAGGTGGGCCCTGGCCGTGCCCGCAGGCGATGTGGCCCACTCGGCCGCCTCCTCGCAACCCCCTCGCGGCTACTTAACCCTCCTGACCTAAAAACGTTCGGGCTGTAGCCACTTTTTCAGAGAACACACCCGTGCACCGCGGCCTTCGCGAACCCTGGTTCGGGGACCAGAAGTCTCTGTTCCGGCACCCTGCCGGGACGGGGAATCGAATGGGATCATCGCCATTGTCATCTCCACCGCCTCTCCATCAACCATCCATGTTTCCCCCGCCCATGAGTGAGTAATTCACCGCTGTAGGCTTGAGGGGATGGTAGGGATTGGATGAGATCAATCATGTAATAGCTGTAAGATTGTTAGGGCATAGTGCCTAGTATCCGTTATTGGTGTTTTACGTCATTGTTACAACTTGTTAAGCTTAATGCTTGACACTAGGGAACGAGTGCCATGATTTCAGATATGAACAAGTTATGATGATAATTATTGTTTTGGATCATATCTATGAGTTGTATACACACGTTATTGTACGGAACCGATGGCCCCAAAGTGACAGCAATTGGAATAACCGGAGGGAATGGCTATGATATGAGGATCACATGTATTCACGGAGTGTTAATGCTTTGCTCCGGTACTTTATTAAAAGGACTACCTTAATTGCCAGTAGATTCCCTAGAGGCCCCGCTGCAAACGGCTGGCAGGACAAAAGATGATGTGCAAGTTTCTCATTGCGAGCACGCACAACTAAATTGGAATACATGCTTATGATTAGTTTATACTTGCATGCTTTATATTATTTATTTGCGAATGCCTATACTATGTTATTACATGAATTATCTTGTCCATGCAACGCCCGTACATCCGTCCCTATGCCTACATTATTTTAATCATGCTGTCTACATTAATCACAATCGCTGTCTTAATTCTCCTGCTACGGTTATTTCACTACTGTCTCTGCTATAAAAATGTTGCTACTGATAATCTTCCTCGAGAAAGTCTTTTCACAGGGGCAGCTGATCTGACAAATCATTTGTTAAAGCTTACAAATATTCTTTGGCTCCCCTTGTGTCGAATCAATAAATTAGGGTTTTACTTCCCTCGAATACTGTTGCGATCCCCTTGTAACATCCTGGGATTTGAAAAATCAGAAAAATTTAAAACTTTTAAAAATTACTTTGTATGTTACTTTTGAAAGAGTATTCAAGCATTTCATTCATGCATCAACATCATTTCATCTTGTTGCTTAAATTAAATAAGAGTTTGAAATTTAATATTTATTTATATGTTTGTTTTGGAAATTATTCCATAAACATGTTATTTGTATCTTTTATAATATTCCAATTTATTAATTTTTATTTTGGGCAAGAATACTACCAAAAAGTTCTAAATTAAACAAGATTTTCAAAACATATTTTTATGAATTTTTCTGAAAAGTTTTGGTTAAGTTTCAAAATCAAATTTGATTTGAAAGTTTGAAAACAGAGAAATGTTTTATCAAAAAAAAATAGAACGGGCCCCTTCTCGAGCTAACTGGGCCGAAGCCCACTTCTCCTCCTCGTGCGCGAGCGGCACTTAGCAGCCCAACAGCAGCCTGTCTTCTTCCTCCTCTCACTGACGCGCGGGACCCACACGTCATCCCCTCCCATCGTATCTTCAACCTCTAGACGTATCCCGTCCGGACTCCGGAGAACATCGATTTGGTTACGACCAAACCTCGCCGATTCTTGCGGGATAAGCCGCCTCCGTGCACCCCATAAATAGCCCGAGGCACCGCCTCCTTTTTCCCCTCAAACCCTAAACAGGACTCGCCTCCAGGCCGCCGAATTCGAGCTTCGTAGCGTCTCCATTGCCGCCGGCAAGAAGCTCGCCTTTCGGTCAACTCCGTCGACCCCGAGCCCTCCTACTCCCCCTGCTCTCCTCCCTTTATTCTTGCGCTTCCTTTTGACACGGTTTTGTTTGCTATCGTGCGCCAGATCGAGCAATCCGTGCTCCACCGAAGCAAACCGCCGCCAGACGAAACTCCGGCGAAGATTTCACGGCGAACCGAGGAGACCCGGGCTGCGCCACCTCGCCACCGACATCGCGAAGACCTCCTCTAGCTTCGGGTATGCTCTATTCTTCTCGGGAACCCGTAGATGTTGTCGAACACGCGTTCCGGCCATGGCACCGCCGCATCGGAGCAACTCCGGCGACCTAGCGCCGCTCGGTTCTGGTCAAAGCAATCTAGGCCGTTAGATCGTGATCCTACGGTTTTGTTTTAATCAATTATCCGAACCGGTATCGGCGAATAAGAGGACGCCACGTCGACGCTTCGTCAGCAGCACAGTCAGCGCCAGATCAGCGCCACGTCGGATTTGATTTTTCTGCGATTTTCTTAAATAGATTAAAACTGGCAGTTTTGTAGAAAAGCCCTTGTATCTTAATTCTATTATAACTTTTTATTGGTTTGGCCAAATTTAACAAACTGTATATTTTTGAAAAGCTCTCGACATGTAGAATATTTTAGCACTGTTATTTTTCAGTTTTGAGTTTTTTTAAAATTATTCAAATTTCAAATTAAGAGTTTGAGTAAATTTGACTTAGATGTAAATCCATAAGTCCAAAATTTTTAATAAAATTATTTTTAAAACCTTAGAGTTTGTGTTATATGATTTCACTGTTAGAAAATATTTTTCATTATTATTTGGATTATTTCAAAATCATAATTTTAAAATTGAATAAAGTTTGAGTAATTTTGACATAACTTTTGACAGAAATATTATTTTTTGAGTAAATCCAATTACTATAAATTTGAATGACTAAGTATTTGCAGTAGGAATTTTCTACTAATTTTTGTAGAATAATTTTCTGTTTATTTTGTAAATAAAATTGATTTAATACTTTTAAATGATACTTTAATGAATAAAATTAATTAAAATTAATTTCATCATCTTTTCGAAATTATAAAGTACTTAGGCATATTATGACCACTTTGGTCACAAAAAGTATTTAGTAATATTTTGCCTTCTCAAACAAAGTAATTTTCTTCTTTAGAAAAGTTTATCAAGTTTGATGTTTTCTTGTGATTAAACACTGCATTGCATGCATAGCATATTTATTGCATAGTTATTGTTTTTCTCTAAGTTAAGTTTATTTTTGCATAGTTGTTATGGTAAAGTGATTATTCACTTAGACACTTGGGAATTGCAATATGAAGACTAGAAGGCCAACGAAGACTTCGAAGAAAATAGACTCCGAAGGCATCTCCAAGAAGTAAAATACACTTAGAAGAAAATCAAGAGGAACTACAAGAAGACAAACCCCTTTATTTCTCTAAGTCTTTTCTCTCTTTTCTTTTCTTCTCTCTTAGACCTCGTGGTGGCTAAGTTATATCCAAGACCAGCCCTGATGATATACAAATCATCAAGTCTACATGATTCGATGAAGACATCACCAAGGAGAAAGTTACAAGTCTGGAGATGAAGCCTGGGAGATCAACTATATCTTCTCTGTATCTTTTTATGCCTTCCTATTCTTCTTCCACTTTGGACATAAACCAAGTCCTTAGTGATTTTGACCAAGTCCTTAGAGTGCTAATTGAAGATGAAGGAAACTACAAGGGAGTTGAAGAAATCAAGATCAAACATGATGAAGACTAGGAGCAGTCTTACAACTTAGTCAAGTTGACTTATAGCAAATGATTTTATGACCTTGGTCCTTAGTCATATTTGGCTAACACACTTGCCTTGCATTCACTTAGAATAATTTCTTGGCATGGCATGCATCTCTAGTTCTTAGAAATATTTTGCACATCATGCATAACATATTTTTTTATGGATATTTTGTTTGTATGTTTATTTGTGTCTTGTTGATGTGTTAGAAATTTCGGAGGGAAACGACAACTGTTGCAGCTGTTGTTGCTATTCTTCTTGTTGCCAAGGCAAGTGGCACACCCTCATAAATTTCCTAAGTATCTTCTATGCATTACTTAGTGTGTTTCTTATATGCATGTGTTGGATAGTATTGCTATGCTGAAACTACTATATCCCTTACACTAGTTGTGTCTAGAATCCTATGGGTAACATGGTAGAAATATTGATGCTATGCTAAAGTTGTTTTGTGGAAAGTAAATTTCTACTAAGTTAAAGAAACTTCTGGGTGGATGTGGCAAGAGGATGGAGGTTAGAGTTGAGTGGATGCTTAGGCTCATTTAGGTGGGTGCACCTGGCTAAGACCCAGGCTCATTTAGATGGGTGAAACTGAGTACGTACACTTGAGGATGGCCACCCAGGAACAAAGGGACCAAAGTTTTCTCCAAGTGAAGATGTTTCCAGTGCAGCCACGTGGTATAATGGCTCTGCCTTGACTTTTCCCCAAAGGTCTCGTCTCAGGCTTCTCCTTTCCTTTTCACTACATGAGGGTCAAGACAGAAGGGTTGTTTGAGTCTTGTGGTGAAAGTGCACAACCTCTGCAGAGTGTAAAACTAAGTACTTAGCCGTCTCCCCGGTTACGGACAATCTGAGCAGCTGATCAAGGATTCAACGGAGGCTCCCAACATTCCAATTTCTAAGTTAAAAGTTGATGGGTGAACAAGGGAAGATGAGATTATGGTTTTCATGCCATACTCGTCTTGATTTCAAGAAAAGTGTTTTCAAAAGAGTAGGAAAAATTGGCTTTATGCAAATTAGCCTTGAACTCCACCAGCCAAATATGCATATAGGCTATAGAGTTATTCCATAAAGTGTCCACCATAGTGTCACTTGCCAGACTCCATTTTTAATGGAATCTGACCCACTCTGTTGCAAATTATTATTTGTTACAGAAATTTCTGACGAAGAGTAAGGACTACGTTTGGGTTTCGAATCTGCACCAACATGTTTTCGCCTGTGGCGTGTCATGAAGTTGGAGGCTCATTGAAGAATTATTTCCGCTGCTTTATTGTTTTGAGCTAGCTTTAAGCTATGCAAAGATGTATCGAACTATTTATTTTTGTAAGTCTGGATCATCAACGTAATAAAATTGATACTTTGTTATGATATTACATCGTAAACTGTGTGTGCAAACGAATTGATCCAGGGGTTTGCACTATACACAAGTACCTGCCATATTTTTTAAGTGCAGGTACGTTACACCCCTATACTTGTGGGACATCAACGAGGTCCTCGAAGTTATCTGCCTTGACGAGGTTCAACTTTTTCTTGAACGTGGGGTTGAAACCCTTGCGGAACTTGGCCATCTTCTTGGCCTCAATGTTCACCTCATCTCCAGCGTAATGAGAAAGGCGATTAAACTCGCCATTGTACTCCATGACATCCATCTTTCCTTGTGTCAGTGAGTTAAACTGCTCGCGCATCCTGTCCATGAGACCTTCTAGGGTGTGGTAGCGTAGGAAGGCTCTCTTGAAATACCCCCAAGTGGTAACCACCACGGGAGCTCTCATAGCCTAGAAGTTCTCCCACCATGAGGCAGACTTGCCCCTAAGCAGGTAGGACACGTAAGGCACCTTGTCTCTCTCAGCCACGTGGTAGCAAGGGTCCTTTCCATCTCGCGAAGCCAATCATCAGCTTCCAGAGGCTCAATGGGGGAAGCAAAGTTCCTTGGGCCCAGACTGAGGAAGTCCTTGAAGGTCACACATGCATTGCCTTCATTGCGATGCCTCTGGTTGTTCTGGTTGGCTTGATGCTCAGCCATTTGAGCCAGTACATGGGTCATCTGCCCAAGCAACTCAGTGATCGGTCGCGGCTCACTTCCTTCCGCATTGCGGTTGTTCCTGGTGTTCGTCATCCTAGAGACATTGGATACTAGAACACCAAGACACTTAACGTCAGGGAAGAACAAAATTGCAAAGAAGGATACTTGCTCAGAAAACAGATACAATTGTAGGATAACAAGGATGAAAGCCTGTAGCGTACCTGCACTTTAAATAAGGCGGATACCTGTGTATAGTGCAAATCCCTGGATCGATTCATTTGCACACACAGTTTACGATGTAATATCACAACAAAGCGTCAATTTTATTACATCGATGATCCAGAATTACAAAATATTTAATACAAGTTGCATAGCATAAAGCTAGCATTGAAAAAGTACACAGCGGAAATACAATAGCAGTGAGTCTCTATAACTTTCATGTTGCCACAGGCGAAAACATGTTGGTTGCAGACTCGAAATCCCTTAACGAAACCTCACTCGTCATTTGAATAACTTGTAACAAATAAATTTTTTGCAACAGAGTGGGTCAGATTCCATTAAAAATGGAGTCTGGCAAGTGACACTATGGTGGACACTTAAGGGAATAACTCTAAAGCCTATATGCATATTTGGCTGGTGGAGTTCAAGGCTAATTTGCATAAAGCCAATTTTTCCTACTCTTTTGAAAACACTTTTCTTGAAATCAAGACGAGTATGGCATGAAAACCATAAATCTCATCTTCCCTTGTTCACCCATCAAGTTTTATTTCTGAAGTTGGAATGGTGGAATCCTCCGTTGACGTCCGTGATCAGCTGCTCAAATTGTCCGTACCGGGGACACGGCTAAGTACTTAGTTTTACACTCCGCAGAGGTTGTGCACTTTCACCATTGTACCCATTCAACCCAAATTATCCTTTACACACCATTTGTGATAAGGAAAGGAGCGAATGAGACGAGATCTTTCAGAAGCATTTTCCCTCCCACTCTGGCTTGACCCGTTCCACCTAACATCCCCCTACATCTGCTTGTCAAGCCGGAGAGAGTCCATGCAACATAATTGATCAAGCCAGAGCCCATATGGCAATGGCTGCACTGGAAGCAATCGTCACTCGGAGTTCTTCAGATTCCTCTGTTCCTGGGTGGCCATTCACAAGTGTACATACTCCAGGAACCATAGACATGGACCTGAGTAGCCACTCAACCTAAACCATGCAACCACTTACCACCCAAGTGTTTCATTCTTAACTTAGTAGAATTTAGATTTTCACAAAACAACATTTGCATAGCATCAATAATTCTACTAAGTATTGCATAGGAACCTAGACACAGGAATATGGATTTCTACACAGGTTTAGCATAGCAATACTATCCTACACATGCATATAAAAATACACTAAGCAATGCATATAGAAATAGGAAGTTTATGAGGTGTGCCACTTGCCTTTGAATGTTGTCGTTGTTCACAACTCTTTTCAATGATACTCGGGACTCTCCGTTCAATCTAACAGTATAGACAAGCAACAATACACCAATCAACAGAAAGCACAACTCCACAATGCACACAAACACATCCTAGATGAATAAATAAGTTTTATAAAACTTTCTAAGGAAAATATGTTTATGCATGATGTGCCAAATATTCCTAAGGCTAGAAATGCTTTTTCATGCCATGGAAATCTTTTAAGTTTATGCAAGGCAAATAGGTTGGTCCAAAAGGACTAAGGGCTAAGGTCATGAGTTGAATAAAATATTTTGTTCTATATCATCTTGAATAAGCCCTCTAATGTCTTAGTCTTGATGTGTAGAAATATTTAGAGAAAATACTAAGTCATTTGTTCTAGATGATCAACAATTATTATCAACTCTTTGTAAATTGGACATTCGCTATAGTGAGAGAGACAGACACCCGGCCAGCCACTTAAATTGTGGAACAGGTCTCATGTACGTGGACATGTAAGGTTTGTTCCCAGGCCGCTTCATCCCACTATGCCGCTAGGATCCAACAACTTCAAGATGATAATATCATGATCAAAGTTGTTTAGGTCAAATGTGAAAGACAAGATTAGGAAAGAGGGAAAAGATAGAAGAAAGATGTAGTTGTCCTCCAGGCTTCATCTCCAGACTTGTAATATTCTCCTTGATGATGTCCTGATTGAAGTATTGATTGACTTGATAAATCTTCAGATTTGGTGGTTCTTGTATCCTCGAGTCTGGTCTTGGATTTACTTAGTCTTCATGAAGTCTCAGAGGACAAGAAAAGACAGAGAGAGAGACTTAGAGAATAAAATGGGGTTGGCCTTCTTGAACTTCTTTTTGATTTTCTTCTAAGTGTTTCTTCTCCTTGAAGATACTTCTTAAGTCTTGTTTTTGGCTAAGTCCTTCATTGGTCTTCCAGCTCCATGTTGAAAATCCTAAGTGTCTAAGTGTATAGCACTTTTCCCAAAATACTAAGTTTGAAAATTATCCTAACTTAGAGAAAATGGGGAGGAGTTTTCCTTATGGAAAATATAACTATAAAATATGCTATGCATGAAATGCAATTTTAAATCACAAGCAACATAACACTAATTTTTGTAAATTTTATAAAATATGCATAAAGTTATAATTGCAATTTAATTAGTTTCTAATTTGCAAAACATAATAAAAATAAACATGTAGATTAAAGTTTTATGTGATTTATATTTTATAACACAATTTTCTTTATAGATGGTGTTAATAGCCAGAGGTGGTTTAATTATATTTAATGTAATTTGATTTAATCAAAATTAATATTTCTATTAATAGTTATGTTGAAAATATTCAAACTATTCAAATTAAATATATAACTATGAATTCATTCAAAGATTACTCAAAAATATTTTATAGCAGTGGCATCAATTTACAAATATTCCAAGGTTTCTAAAACAGTTTTATTTGCAATTTTCGGAATTATAGATTTAAAGTTATTACAAATATACTCAAATTCACCATCTGAAATTTGAATATTTTATACTAAGTCAAATTTGAATTTTGGCCGATCTAAAATAATCTACATGTCAAGAGCTTTCCAAAAATATAAAGTTGGTTAAATTTGGGTAAGTGGTTAAAAAGTTGTGACAGATCTAAGTGGCTGGGGTGTTTCTGTAAAACTGCCAATTAAATTTAATTAAGAAAATCGTTTTCCACGTGGCAGCTGAATGGGCAGTGACGTGGCGCTGACGTGGCTGCCACGCGGGCGATGACTGGATAAGTCAACAGATCTGGGCCGTCAGATCTGGATCTGACGGTCCAGATCGGATCGTACCGGTTCGTCGGCGACTTCTAATCTGGGCCGTTGGATCACGAATGAACGGCTCACCTTGCTTTGACCGGTAGATGGCGGCGCCGGTGGCCGGAGACGAGGAAGACGCGGCGCAGCAGCTCGGACGTGGACGCCGGCGACGTTGCAGCGCTCGCCCGATCTCCCGAAGACGACGGAGAGATGCGGCGCTCCAAGGCAGGGGTGATGGACGCCACCTAGTCACCTCGCGCGTCCTCACACGGCGACACGGAGCGACCGAGTGGTGCGGCTCCGGCGAGCTTCGGATTGCGCTCTCCCCGCTTGATTGCTGCACGGGAGAAGCGGGGCAGGGGTCACGGGGTGCGTACGGTCCAGGGAAGGAGAAGGAGGGGTCTCGGGTGCAAGGGGGTGGCTCACCTCGCCGGTGGTTGAAGAAAAACGGCGGCGGATGGTGCGGACTCCGGCGAGCTTTTCCGGCGGCCTGGGGGCACGATTTACTTAGTGTTTGAGGGGAAAAGACGCGGCACGGGCTGGGGTTTATATGGACGCATCTACGGAAACTACTCCCGCAAGAAACGGAGAGGATTTGACTCCGATTCGAATCAATCTTCGGGCGCATTATTCGGACAGAGGTTGAAGACGATCTGCTGACGTCTCCGCTGACGTCAGCAGGTATTTTCCTTTTCTGATTTTTCTCCAATTAATCCATAACTTTTGATTTGAATGTCCAAATGAGGTCAAACAAAATTCTAAAAAATTGTAAAATTATTACCTTTCTGTTAAACCCATTGTGGGCATGTTTTGAATATTTTTGAAAAATAATATTTTGAAATATTGA
Organism: Poa annua; assembly: GCA_026929855.1. Taxonomy (NCBI): domain Eukaryota; kingdom Viridiplantae; phylum Streptophyta; class Magnoliopsida; order Poales; family Poaceae; genus Poa; species Poa annua. The sequence continues at coordinate 70,612,889 of CM049427.1, forward strand.
TTAAATACAAATTTGACACTTAAAAGTCAAATTTGAATTTCTATCTTAATTAAATTTTCTTTTGGCTAAATAAAATTTGTAAAAATACCGACATTTCAATATGTTTGAATTTAAGCTATTTAAACTTATTTTACTGAACCATTCATCCTTATTTTGGCATAATATTAAAGAACTAATTATAAATAATGTTTAGGAAATGTGAAATATAAGGTATTCATTTTTAATTGAAAATAGTTTGTGCACCAATATATTTTATATTATGATAGTTCATTTTGAAAACTTCATAACAACTTTGGAAAAGATTTTTGTTTTAATTCTATTCTTATTCAGAAGGTATTAATCATTTCATGCTCTGAAAATAATGAAATTCATTTAATCGAATGAAATGTTTATTTGGCTAATTCATTAATTTGAATCTCTGAAGTTCATAGTTGTAAATTACAGAATTGAAATTTTATCACCCTGTTTTGAACTTAGTTGAGAGAATGAAAACCATTTGGCAACTAACATCATTTTTAAATAATTTGTGAATTTTATGAATAAATATGAATAAGTGGTTGAAATCAATTTCTTATAAGTAAACTATTTACTTAAAATAAAATGGTTTGTAGTTTGTAAAATATTTGTCAATTTACATTTTAAGGTTTTTGAAATACAGTGGATAATAAAATGTTTCAATTGTGACATTTGAAATATTAACTCCAGTTTGAAGTCTTTCATAGTTGGTTTCCTTATACATTTAATATTTTATTTTAATAAAAAGAAAAGTTTTAAATTTTAGTGATTTTTGAATATTATAAAATGTTGGGATGTTACAGACTACCACCCTTAAAAGGAATCTCGTCCCCGAGATTCGGAGAGGCTAGAAATACAAAGCAAATGCTTGAATGATTCTGATAACTCGGGATGTTTTGGGAAATGAAATTTCTGACATGGAAACTTGAAACTTGGCAGCGAATGGTTTTTCTGATTAGGAGGATGGAACGAAAGATAGTTTGAGATCTCTGGGTTTAAGCGACTGGGTTTGAATTATCTAGGTGGCTACCACCCTTAAAAGAAAAGTTTTGTTGATAATTAAATATTCTAATGCACAGCCGAAAATCAAGGTAATCTATTACAAACATCATCTAACAAACATCAAGCAACAAGGTTCAAACATAAGCAAATGCATACAGGAAATTTCAAACTTATTTTGAGACATCAAACAATTCGTTTATCAAACGAAACACACCAAAGTCGTGGGAATACGAAAGCAACAATACTGCCATACCACAATTTGATACGTCAATACACTAAATCGATACGATAAGCTAAATAAGATAAATGGTGGTCCCTCTAACGTGGTTTTGATTGCTACACTTATCCCTCCTAAATATTACGCTTGCGTTTTATTGCATGGTTATTTGCCACAAGCGTGACTTCTCCCTCAGTTGACTCTTCAAACAGCACCTCTTCGGGGTCTTCTTCCTCTGGTCCTTCCTCCTTCGTAGCTGCAGATACAGTCACATCTCCAGTGCCTTGGTCACCTCCTTCTTCAGCTACTGGCGGGGGTGGAGGTGGAATGAGCTGCGCCTCAAGCATGGCAATTTGCTCATCCTTGCCAAGGTTCTCCAAATGTAGGTCATGGATGAGTTCCTCCAAATGACCAATAAGATTTTCAGAAGCCTGGAGTTCTTGGGTTTTTGCGTGTATGACGGCTTGTGCATGATCCGCGACGTCATAAGCCTGTTGGACCTTCCTGGTCAGACAGTTGATGAGAAAATCCAAGTCTTCAAACGTCTTGTTAACGAGGGGCAGGTTCAGGCGATTTCCCATGTGAGCCATCGAGAGACCATGTGCATCCCTCTTCCCAAAGGCACGGAAGGGCGATCCTGGTGCTAGCTTGTTGCGATACTTGTAACACAAACGAGCCATTAAGTCCACCATAGCTATGTTCACTCCCTCAATCCACTCTGGGTAGTAGGTGACATAGTCCACGGGCTCGAAGTCTGGCACCGTAGGATCCGGGGTCATGATGGTGCGTATTTCCCAATGTGTCCCATGGGGTATGTCGGTCTCCTCCTTCCTTCCTCGGAAATAGGGTGGTGGTAGCTTCAATACACTTGTCAACCTAGACAGCTGCCTCCCAAAGATGAAACCCGATAAAACTCCAGCATACGCAGTCTCAGTGTACTCTCCCATCTAAAATTTTGAACAGGTAAGAGTATTAGAATTTAAAAGGAAAGGAAAAGATGCAAGACAAGATCAATAATGTAAAACAATATTAAAGGAATTTTCAAAATTTACTCATGTTTTGGAAACCTAGTTTAGTTAACTATTTAACCTTTGGGGTCTCAGTCCAATCCTAGGGGTTTCGAACCTACAGGCAACACAGTGCTCTGATACCATCTGTAGCGTACCTGCACTTTAAATAAGGCGGATACCTGTGTATAGTGCAAATCCCTGGATCGATTCATTTGCACACACAGTTTACGATGTAATATCACAACAAAGCGTCAATTTTATTACATCGATGATCCAGAATTACAAAATATTTAATACAAGTTGCATAGCATAAAGCTAGCATTGAAAAAGTACACAGCGGAAATACAATAGCAGTGAGTCTCTATAACTTTCATTTTGCCACAGGCGAAAACATGTTGGTTGCAGACTCGAAATCCCTTAACGAAACCTCACTCGTCATTTGAATAACCTGTAACAAATAAAATGTTTGCAACAGAGTGGGTCAGATTCCATTAAAAATGGAGTCTGGCAAGTGACACTATGGTGGACACTTAAGGGAATAACTCTAAAGACTATATGCATATTTGGCTGGTGGAGTTCAAGGCTAATTTGCATAAAGCCAATTTTTCCTACTCTTTTGAAAACACTTTTCTTGAAATCAAGACGAGTATGGCATGAAAACCATAAATCTCATCTTCCCTTGTTCACCCATCAAGTTTTATTTCTGAAGTTGGAATGGTGGAATCCTCTGTTGACGTCCGTGATCAGCTGCTCAAATTGTCCGTACCGGGGACACGGCTAAGTACTTAGTTTTACACTCTGCAGAGGTTGTGCACTTTCACCATTGTACCCATTCAACCCAAATTATCCTTTACACAGCATTTGTGATAAGGAAAGGAGAGAATGAGACGAGATCTTTCAGAAGCATTTTCCCTCCCACTCTGGCTTGACCCGTTCCACCTAACATCCCCCTACATCTGCTTGTCAAGCCGGTGAGAGTCCATGCAACATAATTGATCAAGCCAGAGCCCATATGGCAATGGCTGCATTGGAAGCAATCGTCACTCGGAGTTCTTCAGATTCCTCTGTTCCTGGGTGGCCATTCACAAGTGTACATACTCCAGGAACCATAGACATGGACCTGAGTAGCCACTCAACCTAAACCATGCAACCACTTACCACCCAGGTGTTTCATTCTTAACTTAGTAGAATTTAGATTTTCACAAAACAACATTTGCATAGCATCAATAATTCTACAAAGTATTGCATAGGAACCTAGACACAGGAATAAGGATTTCTACACAGGTTTAGCATAGCAATACTATCCTACACATGCATATAAAAATACACTAAGTAATGCATATAGAAATAGGAAGTTTATGAGGTGTGCCACTTGCCTTTGAATGTTGTCGTTGTTCACAACTCTTTTCAATGATACTCGGGACTCTCCGTTCAATCTAACAGTATAGATAAGCAACAATACACCAATCAACAGAAAGCACAACTCCACAATGCACACAAACACATCCTAGATGAATAAATAAGTTTTATAAAACTTTCTAAGGAAAATATGTTTATGCATGATGTGCCAAATATTCCTAAGGCTAGAAATGCTTTTTCATGCCATGGAAATCTTTTAAGTTTATGCAAGGCAAATAGGTTGGTCCAAAAGGACTAAGGGCTAAGGTCATGAGTTGAATAAAATATTTTGTTCTATATCATCTTGAATAAGCCCTCTAATGGCTTAGTCTTGATGTGTAGAAATATTTAGAGAAAATACTAAGTCATTTGTTCTAGATGATCAACAATTATTATCAACTCTTTGTAAATTGGACATTCGCTAGGAGAGACAGACACCCGGCCAGCCACTTAAATTGTGGAACAGGTCTCATGTACGTGGACATGTAAGGTTTGTTCCCAGGCCGCTTCATCCCACTATGCCGCTGGGATCCAACAACTTCAAGATGATAATATCATGATCAAAATTGTTTAGGTCAAATGTGAAAGACAAGATTAGGAAAGAGGGAAAAGATAGAAGAAAGATGTAGTTGTCATCCAGGCTTCATCTCCAGACTTGTAATATTCTCCTTGATGATGTCCTGATTGAAGTTTTGATAGACTTGATAAATCTTCAAACTTGGTGGTTCTTGTATCCTCGAGGCTGGTCTTGGATTTACTTAGTCTTCATGAAGTCTCAGAGGAGAAGAAAAGACAGAGAGAGAGACTTAGAGAATAAAAGGGGGTTGGCCTTCTTGAACTTCTTTTTGATTTTCTTCTAAGTGTTTCTTCTCCTTGAAGATACTTCTGAAGTCTTGTTTTTGGCTAAGTCCTTCATTGGTCTTCCAGCTCCATGTTGAAAATCCTAAGTGTCTAAGTGTATAGCACTTTTCCCAAAATACTAAGTTTGAAAAAAATCCTAACTTAGAGAAAATGGGGAGGAGTTTTCCTTATGGAAAATATTACTATAAAATATGCTATGCATGAAATGCAATTTTAAATCACAAGCAACATAACACTAATTTTTGTAAATTTTATAAAATATGCATAAAACTATAATTGCAATTTAATTAGTTTCTAATTTGCAAAACATAATAAAAATAAACATGTAGATTAAAGTTTTATGTGATTTATATTTTATAACACAATTTTCTTTATAGATGGTGTTAATAGCCAGAGGTGGTTTAATTATATTTAATGTAATTTGATTTAATCAAAATTAATATTTCTATTAATAGTTATGTTGAAAATATTCAAACTATTCAAATTAAATATATAACTATGAATTCATTCAAAGATTACTCAAAAATATTTTATAGCAGTGGCATCAATTTACAAATATTCCAAGGTTTCTAAAACAATTTTATTTGCAATTTTTGGAATTATAGATTTAAAGTTATTACAAATATACTCAAATTCACCATCTAAAATTTGAATATTTTATACTAAGTCAAATTTGAATTTTGGCCGATCTAAAATAATCTACATGTCAAGAGCTTTCCAAAAATATAAAGTTTGTTAAATTTGGGTAAGTGGTTAAAAAGTTGTGACAGATCTAAGTGGCAGGGGTGTTTCTGTAAAACTATCAATTAAATTTAATTAAGAAAATCGTTTTCCACGTGGCAGCTGACTGGGCAGTGACGTGGCGCTGACGTGGCTGCCACGCGGGCGCTGACTGGATAAGTCAACAGATCTGGGCCGTCAGATCTGGATCTGACGGTCCAGATCGGATCGTACCGGTTCGTCGGCGACTTCTAATCTGGGCCGTTGGATCACGAATGAACGGCTCACCTTGCTTTGACCGGTAGATGGCGGCGCCGGTGGCCGGAGATGAGGAAGACGCGGCGCAGCAGCTCGGACGTGGACGCCGGCGACGTTGCAGCGCTCGCCCGATCTCCCGAAGACGACGGAGAGATGCGGCGCTCCAAGGCAGGGGTGATGGACGCCACCTAGTCACCTCGCGCGTCCTCACACGGCGACACGGAGCGACCGAGTGGTGCGGCTCCGGCGAGCTTCGGATTGCGCTCTCCCCGCTTGATTGCTGCACGGGAGAAGCGGGGCAGGGGTCACGGGGTGCGTACGGTCCAGGGAAGGAGAAGGAGGGGTCTCAGGTCGCCGGTGGTTGAAGAAAAACGGCGGCGGATGGTGCGGACTCCAGCGAGCTTTTCCGGCGGCCTGGGGGCACGATTTACTTAGGGTTTGAGGGGAAAAGACGCGGCACGGGCTGGGGTTTATATGGACGCATCTACGGAAACTACTCCCGCAAAAAACGGAGAGGATTTGACTCCGATTCGAATCAATCTTCGGGCGCATTATTCGGACAGAGGTTGAAGACGATCTGCTGACGTCACCGCTGACGTCAGCAGGTATTTTCCTTTTCTGATTTTTCTCCAATTAATCCATAACTTTTGATTTGAATGTCCAAATGAGGTCAAACAAAATTCTAAAAATTTGTAAAATTATTACCTTTCTGTTAAACCAATTGTGGGCATGTTTTGAATATTTTTGAAAAATAATATTTTGAAATATTGATTAAATACAAATTTGACACTTAAAAGTCAAATTTGTATTTCTATCTTAATTAAATTTTCTTTTGGCTAAATAAAATTTGTAAAAATACCCACATTTCAATATGTTTGAATTTAAGCTATTTAAACTTATTTTACTGAACCATTCATCCTTATTTTGGCATAATATTAAAGAACTAATTATAAATAATGTTTAGGTAATGTGAAATATAAGGTATTCATTTTTAATTGAAAATAGTTTGTGCACCAATATATTTTATATTATGATAGTTCATTTTGAAAACTTCATAACAACTTTGGAAAAGATTTTTGTTTTAATTCTATTCTTATTCAGAAGGTATTAATCATTTCATGCTCTGAAAATAATGAAATTCATTTAATCAAATGAAATGTTTATTTGGCTAATTCATTAATTTGAATCTATGAAGTTCATAGTTGTAAATTACAGAATTGAAATTTTATCACCCTGTTTTGAACTTAGTTGAGAGAATGAAAACCATTTGGCAACTAACACCATTTTTAAATAATTTGTGAATTTTATGAATAAATATGACTAAGTGGTTGAAATCAATTTCTTATAAGTAAACTATTTACTTAAAATAAAATGGATTGTAGTTTGTAAAATATTTGTCAATTTACATTTTAAGGTTTTTGAAATACAGTGGATAATAAAATGTTTCAACTGTGACATTTGAAATATTAACTCCAGTTTGAAGTCTTTCATAGTTGGTTTCCTTATACATTTAATATTTTATTTTAATAAAGGAAAAGTTTTAAATTTTAGTGATTTTTGAATATTATAAAATGTTGGGATGTTACAAAGCCTCTCATAGAAAAGATCACAACATGACACTTAGTTAGCTATCAGCACAACCACCAAGGTTGCAGTATAACAAAGATAGCTACTAGTACATACTTAACCATCCGTACAACCAACACGGTTTAAGTACAACAAGGACAACTACTATTACAAAGGAAGAGATAACAACATGAAGACTAGCTCGCACTTCACTCAGAAGACGAATCTATGAACCCCTCTCTATTGTGTCGATGTGTGTAACGGCAATCAAAGTCTGGCACAACAGGAAGTATCTCTCAGAAGTGGGCATCGGGCGTCTGTCTCCCGTACAGCAGTGGGTCGACGTGGTCTGGACAAGTAGTGAGTAGTGTACCACTCTCTGGAGTGTGTCTGCCCACATCAGACAGGCAACTCAGTGGTGGAAGCTGGAACCACGGGTACGCGTCCTGTGTGACGTTCCCTCTCTCGTACTGTGCGAGGTGCGAGAGTGCCCGCTGAAGCTGCTCACGGACTGCTGGTAGCTCCAAGTGTAGAGCTCGAGCGACTACGTCCGAAGACTAGCCAAATTAAGCGGTCCTGTCCAGAACATCGGTCTCGTACTGAGAGTCCGTGTAGAAGAAGTCTGGAACGTAGCAGAACGGAGGGTAGTTGAAACAGTAGTAGTCCCTGCGCAGAGTTACAGTTGCCTCATAAGCTGCCCAGTGTACTGCTATGTCCACACTGGACGCTGCAGCCTCAAACTTGTGCACAATGGAACCGTCGTCTCCCTTGATCCAAACGGTAGCACTGTAGGAGGTCTGTCCGAAATCCCTCGGGATCTCAAACACCTGGTACTCCGGAAGCCAGCGGAAACCGAGAAAGTCAACCATGCCTCTGAGAAGCTTCGGGAAACCGGTAGTCCGCTTGCACTGTGTCATACGCACCACCTGGTAGTACGCCATCTACATAGATGTTCGAAGTAGAAGTTAGCCGCCGGAAATAAAAGGATTGATTGCACAGATTAAATTGTACAATGACAAACTGATGATTTAAGAGAAAGGTAGAACAACAACTGATTGATTCAAGAATGAAACTGAACGTAGCCGAAGAGGTTGATAACTTCCAAAACGAAATTGACAACCTTGAAACACCTGCAACTATGGTCCTACGGAAAACCCCGAACACGTGATGTCCTACTTTGAAATTTTATATGAGAAGTGAAAAACATCGTAACACTTCATACCAGAAGAACAAGGAGAGTGGGTGGGGAAGGAATAAAAGAACATAATTCCTACTCTCACGTTTAACTTTTTCCTGATAACTACAAAATATTTTTCTAGACTCAAACAATGACCAGTAGAAGGGATCCTGAGTGCGTTTAGACTCTGATACCAACTGTCAGACCCTGGATTTAGACGTCACAAAGAAGGCGTACCGGTTGGGGCACACAACTAGGAGCATACTGGGGGTACCAATCCCCAGGCAACAGTGGGCTGGCAGGCTTGGAATGGATCATCGACTGATACGTCTCCAACTTATCCATAATTTCTTATGTTCGTGCGGCACCACCTGCTCGCGCGACAGAAGGAGGAGCCGCACCGGGAGGTGATGTGGCATCCTCGAGCGCCCACCGACCTAGGTCTTTCGCCCATAAATAACTCCCTGACCTAAAAACTTCAGACGGTTAATCACTTTTTCCTCCACGGATTCCGAGCCGCCGCCATCGTCAACACCAATTCAGGGGAGATCAGAACTGATCCCCAGCACCCTGCCAGCCGGGGGAATCGTCCCCGGAGGCCTCTACGTCGCTATGACCGCCTCCGGACTGATGCGTGAGTAGTCTACCTTGGACTACGGGTCCATAGCAGTAGATAGATGGTTGTCTTCTCCTCTTGTGCTATCATGTTTAGATCTTGTGAGCTGCATATCATGGTCAAGATCATCTTTATGTAATTCTCCATGTTGTGTTTGCTGGGATCCGATGAATATTGAGTACTAAAGTATTGCTTCATAATATATCATGTGTGTGTTATTTAATGATCTTTCATGCTCTCCGTTACCTGTGTGTGCTTTAGCCAACTAGATGCTCGGAACTCCAAGAGGGGGTATTTATGCTCGATAGTGGGTTCATGTCTCTATTAAATCTGGGGAAGTGACAGAAAGCTATAAGTTTGTAGATGTACTGTTGCTACTAGGGATAAAACACTAGTACTTTGTCTAAGGATGATGTTACTTACTTATTTTACACACAATGCTTAAGGCGATAATCTGTTGCATGCAACTAAATACTGAAAGGGGTGCAGACGCTAACCGGAAGGTGGATTATTAGTCATAGATGCGGTTGGAACGGTCTATGTATATTGTTGGAATGCCCAAATGAATCTCACACTCACTAGTGGAAACAAGCTTACCTGTGGCGCACCCTTTAGTCTTTCTGTGGCGCAGCCAGGAAAATTGGGGGTGCGCCACAGTTATCTTGCGACTAAAATATATTTCTGTGGTGCACCCGGTGCGCCACAATTTTTTTTAGAATTTTGTGGCGCATCCTTCCAGCTGCGCCACAGAAATATTTCAGTGGCGCATGTGGTTGTAGTGCGCCACATAATTATATGCGCCACAAAAAAAATCAGCCATGCACCACAGATTAAATAACAGGAATTTTCGAAAAAAAAATCCTGCTATACAAATATAGGTACATATACAGGATTTATATATATACATTATAATCTGACACATATATATTCAACCAGTACATAAATTAGAAAACAAATATCACATTCATTCGAGCCCGAGATGTACATACATATATATAGTAATAAGAGTACTTAGTGCCGAATCTTACATAACTCATGATACAAATGGAGCTCGAAATAGAAAAGTTCATCATTTCATACATATAGTTATCAAATGGAGTACACATAAGCGAAATCAGCGGGAGAGCACAATCACGTGTAGCCTAGCTAGTTATTCGTTGGCGCCGGGAACGGTTTGTAGAGTTCCTTCGTCGTCCATGTCCTCGTGTCCTGCTGCGATGCTAGACGTTCTTCGATCTCCATCTTAGTCAATTCTGGAGATGGATTGGTAAGTATCAGTTAATAACATAAACAGAGTGAATAATTCATGTATATAAGTTCAATAAAGAAAAATAAACACTTCTTGCACATAGAAAGTATATAGCTAGCTAGACGCAGTTTTGTAATACATCCTACCTCTAGGGTAGCGTATGCAGGTGTAACATCCCAGGATTTAGGGTCCAGAAATAGAGTGGACACATGAGTGTGCCTTGCATTCATGTATAAGAAAATCCAAAGAATTTTCGCGCATTCACTTTGAAAACCCTGACTGATTGAAGTTTCACTTGAGTTGGTGGAATTGAAGTAGATCATCAACTTGAGCGCTATAAACTTTGAGATTATCTTGGCTTAAACGTTATTTTGGGGTAGAGAGATATACGATAAAATGTTACACTAAATGAAACCCAAACCCACGCACCAAAACATTAGTTAGGAGTTAATGATCAACCTAGTTATTCTTAGTATTCTCTCAGCATCTATTCTTGTCAATTGTACTAGACATATCTAGTACATATGAATCAAGATAGTTTTGAAGACCAAACTGAATTACCTATATATTAACCTAGATCTTCTAACTTTATCTAAGACATCATATTTTCTTATCTCCCAATCTTCTCAAAGGTATCCACAAGAGGAGATGACCAGAAAGGAGGAAATACAACAAGAAGACCTAGATAAGCATTCCTTAGATGGGCATAGAAGTGTTATGCCAATTTATCATGAAGAATTGGAAACTCTAATGTCATTACTCATCTTTACTAACTTCTCTAGAAACAATGTGATATTCAGATGTTTGTGTTATATAGAAGTAGTGTGAGAACAAGCATTGAACAAAAGAGAGCAGCCCCATACCGACTTGATTATTCAAATCTGCGATTGGGTAGTCCAAAGATTGGATATGGAATGGGTTTCGAGGATTTCCAAGAGCAGATTTCAATCTGTGTTATGGTTTCAGGGTTGACAGGATTTTGGAGTGGCAGAGCTCAAGTATCATATTATCATGGCCATTGCGCTAGAAAGCCAGATGAGAAAGAGACACGAAGAGGTGGCAGGCGGCTCGCTTGGAAGGATAGAGCGCCGCAAGACAAGATGGCATATTGGGGAGGCTCCTGCTCCAGCTCCAGCTGGATAAAATCCTCTCGAATGTAGTCTCTCAGAGAAGGAGGAAGCACGACTAACTAACGTGCTAGAAAGGCAGGAGGAGATAGGGGCCCGTCTCAACGGGGGCACCAACCCCAACTCTTGCTCGATACAATCCCCAAAAAGGAGGTGGAAAGTCAGTGCCAAATGCATGGCAATCCTTGGTCGAGCTAATTTATGATTTCGTGCTGAACCTGGTAAACGAACAAATAGATGGAAATGTGAATCAAAAGTTTTTCCCTCCCGGTGGATCTTTAGCTAGCGTGTATCATCTTACGAGAATACAGTATGGTATAGATAACCCAGAAGAAGTATGCATAAAAGTCTTTGCCCAAAAGGATAATCCTAGAATCCCGACTTTGTATACACAAAACAATTGAGTGTCATATACAAATTAACTAAAGGCCAGATAAATTCAGTACATCAAATACATCATCCACCTGAGTATAAGTAGTAGTTTCGAGACAAGGTTTGCTACCTTGTTAACAAGTTCTTCTTATATACATAAGGTCATTTGATGTCATAAATATACCTACATTCATCTATTTTCAAATATCTTTTTCAAAAACATTTATTCTATCAGGAAAGAGTGCATCAATCTTTGATAATCAATATGAGCGATGTAATAAAGAAAGATTAGATTCTCACCATTTTATTTATATATCTAGCCATAAGACCTAACTTGAGGCAGGTTATGTATACTTTTTGTATCCTGAATATATGATCATGCTCTCACATGATTTATGTGTTAGTGATCACAAATAAAATCCAATCTAAAATTATATCACAATAGGCCTGGATTTGAATTAAATCATTGTGCATACTCTTGTAGGAACCAGAAGGAACCATTAAATTATCCCTGTACCACAACTTGTTGTCGCGCAGGAATTCTTAATGCACCAGAAGACTAGTTTAACTATTTATATCCATTGTAATCTTGGAATCATTAATAAGAAAAGTATCAAGGAAATAATTTCACACACCAAATACAATTTCTAGTGAACATATATTTTTACCTTGGAGTAAACTATCAAACCACATTTATAATTTAAAACATATCAACCCTCCACAAACGAATAAGGGCATTCCAAATATTTCCAAATAAACAATTAGCAATATGTTTTCATATTGCTACAATGCACCAGAAAACTCAAGTGGTGAAAGCCACACTTTTTAATGAATCCCACAATGTATAAATTCACTTCATATGTAAATGAATTTAAAATGTATAAAGAATTCAAATTACTAGTTGAAAAAAACATCCTAAAAGAATTCTACACATTTTAGGACTTCCTTGTAAGTCTTCTACTCAACAAGAGACCCAGAGGAGTAGACATGGACCTGTGTGCAATGTCTACTTAATTTCCCACAAACCCAGGGGGTTTGCTAAAAATTCGCATTTTGTCTCTTTCTTCTTCCTCCAGCCAGAAAGCAGAGGAGCGTTGTGTCCGTGCCTCCACCAACGCGTCCTGCCCTTGCTCGCTCCTCTCGCAAGGATAAGCACCCCGGAGAGCCGTCTTCATCGCTCCATCTCTCCTCACTCTCGCTTATCCTCATCCTCTCATCCCTTTCTCCATTCCTTTTCCAACCGGAAACCCTAGTTCCGGCCGACGCATCTCATCGTCGATGAAGGACTCCCCGAACGAATTGGAGCGCACCGTGAGCTTCTCCATCATCCCTGCTATCTCCTCGTTGAGCTACCCGTGCGGAGGAGCTCGAGAGATGAAGAATTTCCCGATCTTCCTCAACTCCGGCCGCCACCTGCCGCGGACGAGTTCGTCGTCTTCCGTCGCTTCCCTACTTCACCGAGCGTCTCCTCGCGATCGGGTTGAGCTTTTGAGCACCACGGTGTTCTCCGTTTCCTTCCTTTCCTTCTATTTCATGCTCGCCGCCGTGACCGCCGTCCGCCTCCGCGTTAATGGTCGCCGCCGGTTATTCCGGCGACCATTTGGTCCAAAATCGCAGCCAATCACCTCCCCGCAGCGCCCTCCTACCAAACCGTAGAGGCTCCGGCTCGAATTCATGACGGGGTGAGCAAATCGTGCTCACCCGAGCCGGATTCCAGTCGCCGACGTCACATGACGTCATACGCCTATTTTTTTCTTTTTCCAGAAATTAATTTCGAAATAGATAAGTCTATGACATGTGGGACCCATCTGTCAGACTTTTATTGTTTTAGGAAAATTATGTAAATATTAAAACCCTGACATGTGGGCCCAACCGAATTAAATAATTTAGAAATTGATTTAAATTGAATAAACTTTTTAAATTCATAACTAATTTATTTTAAATCAGAAAAATATAATCCTTATACCAAAATGATCAGAAAAATAAATCTATATTGTTGTATCATTATTATTTGTGTTTGAATAAAACTGAAACTTTACAAAATTTGAAATACAAACCACATAATCTTTAAATATGAAGTTATTTGAAATGCTATTTTGCTTGCATTTCAAACTTCATTAAATTGTCTCACATGCATAGCTTTAACTTTAGTAATGTGTTTTTATTACAATATGAAATATTGTATTTCATTAAATCTATATTAAAATGATATTCTATTTTAAAATGATAAATAATAAGAATTATTGTCATAATTGTGAAAATAAAGTTATAAGCTTACAAAAGATGTTCTACTACTATGTAGCCATCATTTAAATGAAAATCTAATAATATTTTAGAATACTAAGTTTTATTTTGTATAAATAAGTACCTACTCCATGTGTTAGTTAACTCATGTTTAATAATAATTGGTTAAGTAAAATAAGTAGGAAACAACTCAAAAGTTCATAACACTAGGAAGTAACTTGTTGTACTCCCAAAACAAAACATTCAATCATATGAAACAAGCTAAGTTTAAAGTTAGTAAGTGTCTGATTAAAACTAGTATATTGTTCATAATGCAAAGTCTTGGGTAAAACACACAAATAATAATAATGTGAAAGGCTCTCTCTTAACCATGAGATATGATATCAATAATGTTAGACATTATTTCTGTTCTTCAAAAGTTATTCTTTTTGCCATCATGAAATAAAACACTAGCTCTCTACTTAATTAAAGTTAATACATGTTTTCTACCAAGAACAGATGAGCACAATCTTAAAACAACATTGAATGTTATATGTTGCTTTACTTTACTTTTATGCCTAATATGCCCTGGACATTAATGTTAAAGAACTCATCTTTGTTGTGAAGTAAACTTAAAGACAAAACCCATCCACACGAAATCACCCTACCCAAACAACACACAATCATCAAGAGTGAGTTACGGGATACTTTGCGATGCATCTCATCATTATGCATTAATCATGCTGTTTCTTTAAACATTAGTCCTTACCGGACCAATGATGATGTTTTCAGATTTCTCGGAGTTATATTATATCGAAGACCTTGGCTGCATAATCTTGCAGTCAAAAAGGAAAGTTCATCCCTTTTATACATGTCCTCTTGAAGTATTTGTTAAGAAACTATTTTCAAAATGATATTATAGCATATCACACAAAAAGGGTAGAAAACTTATTTTTATAATAATATGGCTTTGGTTATCCACCAGTGAGGTGGTAATCTCATATGGTTGGCAGATGGGACCACGGTAAGAATGTTGTGGTGGAGGTTCCATTTGCACGGGAAAGTATCACCTAGGCCTTAACAACAAATGTCGCCAGTGATTCTTGCGCTGAATATTACAAGCAACCATAAGATTTGGAATGGGACGGAGAAGTCAGCTATACTCTTTTCCTCTCGTACACCAACGGATGCATAGTACAAGCCATGCGGTGGTAAATCCGCTCATGAGCTTGAGATGGCTCGCATAATAATCTCACCTTCGGGTTGTGCCTTCTAGCATCTATTGAAGGTTGACTTCGGGACTAGCTTGGGACGGTGCCCATTGGTCAGCAAGTTTTAGCATGGGACGGTGCCCACTAGCTTGCAACCGTAGTAATGGGGGGTGTGCGGGGATGGTGGAAAGACGCAGTGATTGGCTTGGATTACTGACTGGGCCCCACACCAAGAAAGTGTGGACGGGAAAGTACACCTGGTTGTGCAACAAGGTCTTGATCTCTTATGGGTAAACCAGCGCACCTCTGCAGATTGTATGAATGTGACAAGTTACTCCATGTTCCAGGATGGAACGACGAACGCAGCAAGAAAGGAGGCTCCTCAAAGCCCTAGCTTTGTGACTCCTGACGAGCATAGTCTTTAGAATAAAAGCAACCTATTGAAGAAATGATTTCGAAAACTTGCATTAGGCTACGACAATCCATTGTCCGTGGCTGTGTTTATGCATCAAACTTCCCAACTTATATATATTGAACTTGCTGGGTAACGCTGTTACTCACCCTTGCCTCTTAAACCCCTTCTTAGACATGAAGAACCACAAGAAGGCAACACTTTAGGCTATGAAGACTCCGAAGGCGGATAAACTCAAGATACCAAAGAAGGCAACTACATCGAGTTGATGCAATTGAAGGAAGACGGAGGAAAAATGAAGGCGTAGTGTAGAAGAGTACAGATTCCTAGTCATAGAACCTATCTCTGTAGCCGTTGCTACAACACAACCGCAAGACTAACAATATTAGCAGAAGGGTTAGTATAGGTTAGTTCCTCCGAGATTTTTCATTTGATCTTCTTTTATTAGGGCCTTGCCTCATTGTTTCGAGGAGGTTCTAAAGATTTGTTGTTTTGGATCTTCTGTTTGTAATCTATAGTCATGAATTGGACCTGCGATGTTTCTGTTGTACCACTCTGATGACGTAGCACTGGTGGATGGTGATCCATTGATGCTATGTCAATGACTATAGCATACTAGACCATGCAGTGGTATGTTGGGTCACCACAGCTGGTATCAGAGCAAACGCTTTGACCCTACGATTAAAACCATCTAAAGGAGACTTGTAGGTTGGGTAGTGACTATAGGTAGCCACCTTATCTAAACCAAGATTCTTAGTACTCTTGTGATGGATATTCACTTGAGAATAATCTTATCACAATGGAGTAAAATCTTCTTTCACATCTTATTGGAAGAAGTATTTCCTATCTGTTCATCGATAAAGTTATGTTTGTATTCTCTAACGAATACGTACATATCTTATCCTTAGTATGTATGACCTAGTAAATCTTATCCTATAACCACCGGGGTTTAATGAACTGAAGTAGGACCAATTTAGAAGCACCTATATGTGTTGATGGTGGTATATGTTAAAGAGAAGCCATCTGAGATAGTATAATCACAACTAAAAATCACGTGAGATTCACTTAGCATCCTTAGTGAGCCAATACTAGTATGTCATAGGATAACCAGTATGATGATAGTAGCTTAATAAAAGAAAGTCTCATGGTGAGTCTAGCTCCTAAACCATGATAGGAACGTTAATTGTGACAATTTGCTAAGAAAATAACTTTGAATAAAAGTGTGTAGGATCAACATATGCGAGATATAGATCACTTAAGTAGGATAATGAGGAGGTATTACAGGCTAATAACAACTTGTGTAGCAACCGTGAGAGATCGTGTGAGGTTAATATTTAGTTGGAACACAATTGGTAGCAAGCATAGTATGAGAGTTCGATCACATTTAGTGGTAGATAACTACTACTTTAGATCACTTTGATGTTGTTTATCCTGTTGCAAGTGCTCAACTAGAGTAGATAAGTGAGATGAAGAGTAGTATGAACCCTATACCTTACCCTTCAATGGTAAAGACCTATATACTACTATATGTGTGCATCATACTATAATACTTTATACAAGTCTTAGTACGAGAGATGTTATACTCGAAGTCCTATGTTATAGGCTTTACTTACGCATGTATGCATATCATTTGGATTTCTTGGATTTTATCGGTTCTTTGTGTGACTGGATCTGTTCATGAAGCTTCGCTTGATGTGCAAATGCATGTTGCATCACCAAGCTATGGCTTAATGTTATAGATCTAGATAGAATAGGAATTCGTGTAAGGAAGAGACGAGTTCCAAAGGCCAAGGATGAAGACTTGTATGAATATCAAGACTTCCATGAAGATGAAGGGTTATGGTTCTTGGGCTCTTTGTTATGCAGTTTTGGCTATGCCCGTTTTATGGCGCAACTGAGGGGTTGTGTGCCGATGATCCATTCCGAGCACGCCTACCGATGAGCATCGGTCTGGGATTAGTAAACCCAGGGACCCTTGGTTACGTAGCATGATCAGTGACACATAGCATTGCCGAATAATTCAGAGGTCGAATTCGACAGTAACACGATTCTAGGATTCTTTGTTATGCATTTTTGGTTATGATTAGCGTGGTAGTCTTTCGAGGGGTTTGTGTGACTGGTGTTCCTAGCACGCCTGCAGTGCAATTCTGCCTGGGAGTGGTACCCCGGTAACTCTCGGCTAACATGTCTAAGAGAACATAACAGTTGTGTATAACTCCGAATTTCGGGACTCGCCAGAAGTATTGGCATCAGAAGAGACGAAGGACCTTCTAGCGTGAAGATTGTTTGTAGAATTTACCTCGGATATCCACAATTGTGTGGGTACACCGCAGATTTCCTTGTGAGATCATATAAAGGTAAATGTAAGGTATACAAAGACTATGATCCTAACCCTAAAACCCATGTTGGTACACCCAAAGTGTGGAAACCATTACAAAAATCTAAGGAGGGGAGTAAATAAAGGAGTAGATTTGAAGTGGTGATTGACAAAACCAAGTTGTTGAACTGCTTCTGTCAGTAAAAGGTCATTCCTTGGTTCCAACCTAGGGAATGACAGGAGAAGTGGGTAGGAGAAATCACCTAGTAAACCATACGAGAAGATCACTTTCCATCACTAGAATGAGGGTAGTATAAAGATTCTAGATGACACGAGAAAAACATAAACCGATTAAGTAAGTCTTTGGAAGTAAATATGCCCGACAATTCATAGTAGGGTGGATTAGGTATTTGTAACATCCCAACATGGAATGTTTAAAAATCAAAAAAATTTAAAACTTTTGTTTTGATTAAAATAAAATATTTAAATGCATAAGAAAACCAACTATGAAAGACTTCAAACATATTGAAAGGGTGTAATATTCAATTACCCCAGCTATTATTATTTTCAAAACTTGTTTCGAGTTATACAATTTATTATCCATTGTATTCCTTAAAACCTCAATTATACATGGACAAATGTTTTACAAACCTTCAAACCATATTCATGAAATAAATAGTTTTCCTCTTAAGTATTTGATTTCAACCCCATAGCCATAGCTATTCCTAAATTAAAATAATATTTACAAGTGTTCTTTTAAACTATTTAAAATATGATCTAATTGTCAAATGGTTTTTCATTATACAACTAAGTTCAAGAACATAGTGATGAAATTACAACCTATAGTTTATAACTTTAATAACTTCATAATAAATGGATTACCCAAACAAACATTTCATTAGCTTAAAATGATCTTCTTTTATTTTTTAAAACATAAAATGTTTTTTCATGAATGAATATCCTATATAAGAAAATATTTATATCTAAAATCTATGCTAAAGATATGTTATAAAGTTTTCAAGGTGTTTATCATATTATGAAATATAATGGTGCACAAAATAATTTGAAATAAAATTGATTACATTACATTTTCTCCTTTCCTAACAAATAGTTATAATATGTTATTTAATAATCTGTTAAATCTAAAATTTATTTAATATTGAAATATGAGTTTAAATAAAATTAATTTCAAGCATATTTCAATATGGGTAATTTAAAAATTTATTTAGCCAAAAGAAAATGTATTTAAGTTACAATTCGAAAATTGATATTAAGTATCAAATTGGAATTTAATGAATTTTACAAAATATTAATTTTCAAACTTATTCAAAACATGCCCACTAATGTTTTAAAACATAGATATGAATTTTACAAATTTTTTTCGAAATTTATTTGACTTCTTTTGGACATTGAAATCAAAAGATATAAATAAAATATGCCCACTAACCGCTTCCGTTTTCGTTCCCAAATCCGGCGTGATTGTCGCATTTTTGTTTTTCCCCGTTCGGCCTATAAAACCTCCGCACCCTCCTCTTCGTTTTGCCCCAAAAACCCTAACCTAATACGCCTCCAGGCTGCCGCGAGAGCTCACCGGAGTTGCACGGCCGCCGTCGCGTTTTTCTTCGATTCCGGCGGTGTAACCGAACACCTGAGCCCGTACTCACCTATGCCGAGACGCACCTTCCTGACCTTTTTCCCTGCCGAGACGCACCTTCCTGACCTTTTTCCCTGCCTCTCTCCGCAGCCAGAGCGTGCGGTCCATCCTCGATGAGGTCGCCGGAGCAGCCACGGCTCCGCCCGAGCAATACCTGCCGCTCCCGGACGCGTGCGTGGTCGACTGCGCGGCCATCTTCTTCGGCGTGACTCTATGCAGCTCCTCGTCGTCTCCTCGAAGCCGGGGACGCACCGCAGCGCCGTCGCCGTCCGTGCCGAGCTGCCGCGCCGCCACCACCATCAACTCCGGCCACCGGCGCCGCCAGGTTTTAGCCCTCGCTCCCAGATCCGTCTGATCTAAAACGTGCGGTCCTGATTAGATCTTAGCCGAAACGGTATCAGCGAACCAGAGTGTGCCACGTCAGCATCGAGTCAGCGCCCACTCAGATACCAGTCAGCTGCCACGTCAGAAATGATTTCTTATAATTAGATTAAATGGCAGTTTTACAGAAAAGCCTCTGCCGCTTAGAATTGTTATAACTTTTTACTCACATACCCAAATTCAAATATTTTTATATATTTGGAAAGACCTCGACATGTAGAATATTTGAGATCTGCCAAAATTCAAATTTTACTTAGTTTAAAATATTCAAATTTCAAATGGTGAATTTGAGTATTTTGTCATAACATTAAAATCTGTAAATTCAAAAATAGCAAATAAAATTGTTTTAGAAACTATATAAAATGTGTAATATGTTGCATCTGTTATAAAATAATTTTGAGAATTATTTTGATGATTAAATAGTTGTATGTTTAAATTTTAATAGTTTGACTATTTTTGACATAACTTTTAATACAAACATTATTTTTGATTTAATCCAATTGCTATACATTTAATTAAAAGCCCTATGTCTATTAATCCCATTTATAAAATTTTGTTTTAAATAATGCTTGAATAATTTAAAATGAATTTAAAGAATCATGAGACTTAATTTGATTTATTCTAGCACATTATAAGGTTTATTAATTTAAAGTTTATTACTTTGCACCAAAGACATAAATAATTGTCCTAGTCTAGAGGAAGCTCAAATTACTGTTTATTAATATAATTCATAACATTAATAAGTAAGTTTTGTTTAAAACCTTTTAAATGATTTTTGTTCATTTACAAGTGTTTATAAATGTTATTTAAAACATTATATCATTTTAAATAATTAAGTTATTATTAATAATATAAACTTTTAAGTTGGGGATTAAAAATGTTTAGATATGAGAAAATTCAGAAACTCTTGAATATATTTTTGGACAAATTTAATCTTAAACATAACCTTGGGAAAATATAATTAAATATTTATAGTCTTATTAAAGTTTTAAACCTTGCTTTTTAAATTGTGATTAACACTTCTTGATATCCCTTTGTGTAAACTTTTGAAGACCATTCCATTTGACGCTGTGGAAACACCCATGCAACCTTTTCGAGTTGAAAGATTTGACTCCATACCATCCCTTGACGAAACCCTAAACCCAATCACATTTATTCTTTTTGTATATTGAATTTTGTGACACCTTTGACCAAACCCTTCCGAGAAGGCTCCTTATGCTTGTATGTTTCAATATGTTTTGTGCTTGCTGAATTGCTTGTTTATTGGATGCCCTTTTACTATATAGTTTGAAACGGGGAGCAAATTTTTGACTTGGACAAGAATGTGTGAGAAACGACATCTTCCATAAGGCAAGTGACTTCATAAAACACCTACTATTTTATTCCATTGCATATCTAGTGTTTTCAAGCAGTATTTGCAAAAGTAGTATGCATGATAGGTTTTTGGGAGATTGTAGTATGCTATGCAAACCTTTTAGGTTTCCCCTCTGAAATTCCAGATTAGACCCTATTTTAATTTAGTGGAAGCATCCTGCTGCAAAAATGATTGTTTTATGGTTGATGTGATAAATGAAAATTTCCACTAAATTAATTTAACGCCGGGGTGGATTGGGTCGATCGAGGAGTTTCAAGTTGAGTGGCTTCTCAGGGCCAAGTTTCATGGTTGTCTTCGCCCAGGATAGTTTCTACTTACCTGGGGCCATGATATGCGGTGTTAACCTGAGTCTAGTTGCTTATCATGATATGCGGTGGATATGGTTGTCTTCGCCTATGAGATTTAAGTTTACACTGAGTCTAGTTGCTTATCGTGCAACCATTGGTCAATATGGGCTCTATCTTGATGGAGTAAGTTGATGTGGACCTGGGTCAAGAGATTGATGGTGGTAGAGTTGATAGGATGGTGGTAATCTCTTAGTATGATCATAGGAAAGCAACTTCTGAAAAGTCTCGTCTTGATCTTCTCCTTTTCCTTCTCACTAAAGGAGTGTAGAGGATAGTTTGGGTTGATTAAGTCTAACGGTGAAAGTGCACATACTCTCGAGAGTTAAAATCTAAGATCTTAGCCGTGTCCCCGGCATCGGACAATTTGAGTAACTACACAAGGCTGTGTTCTGAAAATCTCCTCATCTCAAATTTCTTAATAAAACTTTGATGGGTGAACATGGGTAGGAGACATTGACTTGTCTCGAGATGTCTCTGAAAGAGAAGATATTGATTTAAGAAAATTGTTTATCAAAAGTAGGAGAAAACTTGCTTTGCGCAATAGCCTTGAGCTCCACCAGCCAAATAAGCATATAGATATAGCTTAGTATAATATTAGAAATAAAAGTCACTTGCCACCACAATTCAATTGTGCTGACCCTTTATAGCTGGGCTGCAACTAAACCTTGCAGATTTGACAGACGACGAGTGAGCATACGATAGGATTTCGAGTCTACAACCAACATGCTATGCCTGTGGCACATGAAGATGATGAGGCTTATTGTATCTACTGTTTTCCGCTGCTGCTCTTTAAATTTTGCTAGCCTTTTCAGGTTATGCAAGTTGTAAGAGATATTTGTAACACCGGATCATCCGATTAAATAAAGTATTTGACACTTTTGCATGATATACATCTTAAACTGTGGTGCTAGCATTTGATCCAGGGACTAGCACATTAACACAGGGACTTCCACCTTATAATAAAAGGTGAGGTCACTATAGATGGTATCAGAGCACTGTGTTGCCTGTAGGTTCGAGACCCTAGGTTTGGATAGAAATAGGCTTTGACTATAGGATTGAAAATCTATTTCTATTCACTTTACTAAATAAATATATAATTTTCTTTATCTTTTCTTATCCTCTCGTCTACTATCTACCTTCTGGAAAATATCTTATCTATTTCTAGATGACCATTGTTCTGGAAGTCTGAGTCTGATACTTCATTAGGAATTCTACGATTCAACACGAAGAAATACATGAAAGATGATAGAAGAACTTGGATTTAGAGTTCAACCACTTTGAAGAGTTTAAAGAAATTGAAGAAGATGATGAAGCGCTCAAGAAGGAGCTATACTAGACCACCATTTAAAACAGCGATACCGTGTTAGTGTATTGTTCATACCAACTTAGGTTGTATGACAATACTAGATTGTTTGTTTGTGTGTGAATCTTGTTGCCTGGTGTTTTCTAGATGTTGTTTGTAAAATGAATTGCCTTGTCTTATTATGTTGGCATAGGATTCTTTCTTAGTGTCTTTCTATCTTAACTCATCCATTCTAAACCCAAACCAGACGCAATATCTATCCTTAGAACAAAATTAAACCAATCAGAATGGGTATACTTGTGGAGGTTAAGTTTAGGAGTTGAGACAACATATATTTTCCATCACATCAAGGAGAAGAAATTTTCAAGAGACAACAACTTTTCAGCTATCCTGGCGTAGGTTTAACGCAACCTACTAGTATGAGGACCGATAGTTTAGCTCAGGTTTGTCCTACAGACTGGAAACATTATGTGAGATAAGTGAGTTTTGACCAAGTGTTAGAATACGAGATTCATCAAACCAAATACAAGGTAATGAGTGAGTGCGACATGGATTGGCCCCCATGGCGAATACTCAAGTCATTCGCTTTGGTATAAGGAATGATAAAATCTTGAGTGCCATGCCTATAAGAGTGACGACGATGTTAAACCTAAACCACAGAATGGAACATATATATAACTCTATGTGAGGCAAGTGTTGCTAAAACGTATTAAATTACGGTGAGGATAACCACAAGCAAAGTTTTGGAGATTTGTCTACCATGAGAGTTACGTTAGTTGCTTCAAAGGTGGAAACTGTGAAGATGAAGCACATGGAGGACATCAAGCGTTTGGAGTTAAAGAGGTCTTTGTGAAATCCTCTCAGCTTGATTTCCAGATTGAGCCAAGAGTGAGATTCAGTATCAAAAGCAGTTCAATGAACTTGTGTTATCCTACAACTCTACCGTGAGTGAAAAGTTTGACTCAAGGAGTGAGGAAAAGATTTCAGACTGATCAACAAAAGTTTCTTTTAAGGGTGGTAGCCCACCTAGAAATTCCAAAACTCAGTTTTCAAAACCCAGCTATCTTTCTAAACCTCTCCGAATCTCGGGACGAGATTCCTTTTCAGGGTGGTAGTCTGTAACATCCCAATATTTTGGAATGATTAAAAATCGCAAAAATTTAAAACTTTTGTTTTGATTAAAATAAAATATTTAAATGCACAAGAAAACCAACTATGAAAGACTTCAAATATATTGAAAGGGTGTAATATTCAATTATCCCAGCTATTATTATTTTCAAAACTTGTTTCAAGTTATACAATTTATTATCCATTGTATTCCTTAAAACCTCAATTATAAATGGACAAATGTTTTACAAACCTTCAAACCATATTCATGAAATAAATATTTTTCCTCTTAAGTATTTGATTTCAACCCCATAGCAATAGCTATTCCTAAATTAAAATAATATTTACAAGTGTTCTTTTAAACTATTTAAAATAGGATCTAATTGTCAAATGGTTTTCATTATATCAACTAAGTTCAAGAACATAGTGATGAAATTACAACCTATATTTTATAACTTTAATAACTTCATAATAAATGGATTACCCAAACAAATATTTCATTAGCTTAAAATGATCTTCATTTATTTTCAAAAACATAAAATGTTTTTTCATGAATGTATATTCTATATAAGAAAAGATTTATATCTAAAATATATGCTAAAGATATGTTATAAAGTTTTCAAGGGGTTTATCATATTATGAAATATAATGGTGCACAAAATAATTTGAAATAAAATTGATTACATTACATTTTCTCCTTTCCTTACAAATAATTATAACATGTTATTTAATAATCTATTAAATCTAAAATTTATTTAATATTGAAATATGAGTTTAATAAAATTAATTTCAAGAATATTTGAATATGGGTAATTTACAAATTTTATTTAGCCAAAAGAAAATGTATTTAAGTTAAAATTCCAAAATTGATATTATGTATCAAACTGGAATTTAATGAATTTTACAAAATATTAATTTTCAAACTTATTCAAAACATGCCCACTAATGTTTTAAAACATAGATATGAATTTTACAATTTTTTTTTGAAATTTATTTGACTTCTTTTGGACATTGAAATCAAAAGATATAAATAAACTAAAATAAAAATCAGAAAAAGAAAAACCGATGACGTTAGCGATGACGTCACCGTTTCTTCCTCCTCCGGCCGAGAAATCCGCATCCGTTTTCGTTCCCAAATCCGGCGTGATTGTCGCGTTTTTGTTTTTCCCCGTTCGGCCTATAAAACCTCCGCACCCTCCTCTTCGTTTTGCCCCAAAAACCCTAACGTAATACGCCTACAGGCTGCCGCGAGAGCTCGCCGGAGTTGCACGGCCACCGTCGCGTTTTTCTGCGATTCCGGCGGTGTAACCGAACACCTGAGCCCGCACTCACCTCTTTTCTCTACCCCATGCCGAGACGCACCTTCCTGACCTTTTTCCCTGCCTCTCTCCGCAGCCAGAGCGTGCGGTCCATCCTCGATGAGGTCCTCGGAGCTGCCACGGCTCCGCCCGAGAAATACCTGCCGCTCCCGGACGCGTGCGTGGTCGACTGCGCGGCCATCTTCTTCGCCGCGACTCTACGCAGCTCCTCGTCGTCTCCTCGAAGCCGGGGACGCACCGCAGCGCCGTCGCCGTCCGTGCCGAGCTGCCGCGCCGCCACCACCATCAACTCCGGCCACCGGCGCCGCCAGGTTTTAGCCCTCGCTCCTAGATCCGTCCGATCTAAAACGTGCGGTCCTGATTAGATCTTAGCCGAAAGGTATCAGCGAACCAGAGTGTGCCACGTCAGCATCCAGTCAGCGCCCAGTCAGATCCCAGTCAGCTGCCACGTCAGAAATGATTTCTTTTAATTAGATAAAATGGCAGTTTTACAAAAAAGCCCCTGCCTCTTAGAATTGTTATAACTTTTTACTCACATATCCAAATTCAAATATTTTTATATATTTGGAAATCCCTCGACATGTAGAATATTTTAGATCTGCCAAAATTCAAATTTGACTTAGTTTAAAATATTCAAATTTCAAATGGTGAATTTGAGTATTTTGTCATAACATTAAAATCTGTAAATTCAAAAATAGCAAATAAAATTGTTTTAGAAACTTTATAAAATGTGTAATATGTTGCATCTGTTATAAAATAATTTTGAGAATTATTTTGATGATTAAATAGTTGTATGTTTAAATTTGAATAGTTTGACTATTTTTGACATAACTTTTAATACAAACATTATTTTTTATTTAATCCAATTGCTATACATTTAATTAAAAGCCCTCTGTCTATTAATCCCATTTATAAAATTTTGTTTTAAATAATGCTTGAATAATTTAAAATGAATTTAAAGAATCATGAGACTTAATTTGATTTATTCTAGCACATTATAAGGTTTATTAATTTAAAGTTTATTACTTTGCACCAAAGACATAAATAATTGTCCTAGTCTAGAGGAATCTCAAATTCCTGTTTATTAATATAATTCATAACATTAATAAGTAAGTTTTGTTAAAAACCTTTTAAATGATTTTAGTTCATTTACAAGTGTTTATAAATGTGATTTAAAACATTATATCATTTTAAATAATTAAGTTATTATTAATAATATAAACTTTTAAGTTGGGGATTAAAAATGTTTAGATATGAGAAAATTCAGAAATTCTTGAATATGTTTTTGGACAAATTTAATCTTAAACATAACCTTGGGAAAATATAATTAAATATTTATAGTTGTATTAAAGTTTTAAACCTTGCTTTTTAAATTGTGATTAACACTTCTTGATATCCCTTTGTGTAAACTTTTGAAGACCATTCCATTTGAAGCTGTGGAAACACCCATGCAACCTTTTCGAGTTGAAAGATTTGACTCCAGACCATCCCTTGACGAAACCCTAAACCCAATCACATTTATTCTTTTTGTATATTGAATTTTGTGACACCTTTGACCAAACCCTTCCGAGAAGGCTCCTTAAGCTTGTATGTTTCAATATGTTTTGTGCTTGCTGAATTGCTTGTTTATTGGATGCCCTTTTACTATATAGTTTGAAACGGGGAGCAACTTTTTGACTTGGACAAGAGTGTGTGAGAAACGACATCTTCCATAAGGCAAGTGACTTCATAAAACACCTACTATTTTATTCCATTGCATATCTAGTGTTTTCAAGCAGTATTTGCAAAAGTAGTATGCATGATAGATTTTTGGGAGATTGTAGTATGCTATGCAAACCTTTTAGGTTTCCCCTAAGAAATTCCAGATTAGACCCTATTTTAATTTAGTGGAAGCATCCTGCTGCAAAAATGATTGTTTTATGGTTGATGTGATAAATGAAAATTTCCACTAAATTAATTTAACGCCTGGGTGGATTGGGTCGATCGTGGAGGTTTCAAGTTGAGTGGCTTCTCAGGGCTAAGTTTCATGGTTGTCTTCGCCCAGGATAGTTTCTACTTACCTGGGGCCATGATATGCGGTGTTAACCTGAGTTGCTCACTTGTGGTAGGCCACCCAGGGCTATAAGATTTAAGTTTACACTGAGTCTAGTTGCTTATCGTGCAACCATTGGTCAATATGGGCTCGGTCTTGATGGAGTAAGTTAATGTGGACCTGGGTCAAGAGATTGATAGTGGTAGAGTTGATAGGATGGTGGTAATCTATTAGTATGATCATGGGAAAGCAACTTCTGAAAAGTCTCGTCTTGATATTCTCCTTTCCTTCTCACTAAAGGAGTGTAGAGGATAGTTTGGGTTGATTAAGTCTAATGGTGAAAGTGCACACCCTCTCGAGAGTTAAAATCTAAGATCTTAGCCGTGTCCCCGGCATCGGACAATTTGAGTAACTACACAAGGCTGTGTTCTGAAAATCTCCTCATCTCAAATTTCTTAATAAAACTTTGATGGATGAACATGGGTAGAGACATGGACTTGTCTCGAGATGTATCTGAAAGAGAAGATATTGATTTAAGAAAATTGTTTATCAAAAGTAGGAGAAAACTTGCTTTGCGCAATAGCCTTGAGCTCCACCAGCCAAATAAGCATATAGATATAGCTTAGTAGAATATTAGAAATAAAAGTCACTTGCCACCACAATTCAATTGTGCTGACCCTTTATAGCTGGGCTGCAACTAAACCTTGCAGATTTGACAGACGACGAGTGAGCATACGATAGGATTTCGAGTCTACAACCAACATGCTATGCCTGTGGCACATGAAGATGATGAGGCTCATTGTATCTACTGTTTTCCGTTGCTGCTCTTTAAATTTTGCTAGCCTTTTCAGGTTATGCAAGTTGTAAGAGATATTTGTAACACCGGATCATGCGATTAAATAAAGTATTTGACACTTTTGCATGATAGACATCTTAAACTGTGGTGCTAGCATTTGATCCAGGGACTAGCACATTAACATAGGGACTTCCACCTTATAATAAAAGGTGAGGTCACTATAGTATTGTGCCATTATAAAAGATTTCTTGAAGAAGAAGTAATAGTGTACCTTCATAAGCCTTCCTAAACCTAAGTACTTTCAAAATAGTAAGTCGGTTACTAAGTGAAGGAGATTTGTTAAAGCTAATAATAGTGAAAGGACAATGATGTCGCCTAGAGGGGGGGTGAATAGGCGGTTTAAAACTTTTCCGGTTTAGGCTTGATAATTGCGGAATAAAACTAGGTGTTTAAATTAACAAGCCGACAACCTAAATAAACTAGGCTCACCTATGTGCACCAACAACTTATGCTAAGCAAGACAAACAACAAGGTGATAGCAATATAGAATACTTCAAGCACGAAGGCTATCACAATGTAAAGTGCATAAGTAAAAGCTCGGGTATAGAAATAACCGAAGCACGCGGAGACGAGGATGTATTTCCGAGTTCCTCCTTGTTAAGGGAGTACGTCTCGTTGGAGAGGTGTGAACCGACACAACGGTTCAACAACCACAAAGGTTTCACCTTCTTCTCCGATGAACCGCACCACAAAGGCTTGGTTCACCTTCCACTATCGGAATTCCTTCGAGGCGGAATCCGGAGCCTTTCAACAACAATCCGGGGCACAACCCACAATGGGATTGGGGGCTCCCGAACGGCCTCCAACAACAATCCGGGGCACAACCCACAATGGGATTGGGGGCTCCCGAACGGCTTCAAGTGACCACACAAGGGTCCAACCACCACAAAGGCGTCTAGGGTCCAAGGACCCAAGAGTAACAAGTTCACAAGTTTTCAACTTCCACGAATCCTCGTGGAGAGCACACCGATGCACCAAATGCAAAAGGCAAGAGCACAAGTGCTCAAATCCTTCACTCTCAAATTCCAACAAAGCAACAAATGCTTATGGGGGAATAAGAGAGGAAGAACAAAGAGGAGATGCACCAAGAACTCCAAGATCAAGATCTACAAGGTTTCCCTCACATAGAGGAGAAATCGATCGGTGGAAACGTAGATCAAGATCACCTCTCACTTTCCCTCAAATATTAGCAAGAACCATGGGAGGGATTGAGAGGAAGAGCAAGCTTTACAAAGGGCAACAATGGAGGAGAGAGAGGAGAAAGACTTGCTCTAGAGCTTGTCAACCATTGGGGAAGAAGGCCCCTTTTATAGTCTAGCACAAATATCTGGCCGTTGCAACAGCATCTTCTTCCGCAAGGGCGGTAGTACCGGCCTAAAGCCCGGTAGTACCGGCCCTGCGGTACCTTCGTCAACGCAGAAAACCGAGCGCGCGGTACTACCGGGGAAAAATACCCCGGTACTACCGGGCCCAAGTGCTGGGCTCCAACCCCGGTACTACCGGGGCCATCCGTGCCAAAACGCCCGAAAAACCAACTTCAGAGAGTAGTACCGCAGAGAGCCCGGTACTACCGCAGAGAGCCCGGTACTACCGGCTTACTGCGGTACTACCGGAACAAAACTCTCCGGTACTACCGGGCCTGTCCGAACACCAAAAACACAGCTATAACTTTTGCAAATGAACTCCGAATGAGGTGAGACCAACTCCGTTGGAAAGGTACTGACAAGGAGAAGGCTACAAAAAGTGAAAATATTGCATCCCATAAATAGAGTAAAATCACCACACATGGCAAGGTGTGGGACTTTCCTCACGGTTGAACCGGCAATATTTCCGCCACCGAAAACGCAACTAGTTTTCCAAGGTAAAACCGTTTTCGATGAACTAGAGCTTGACATGGAGATGAACCAAGCTCTAATTCCTCACCACCATAAAAGCCAAATAAGAACCAAGAAATATGATATGCCAAGTATGCAAAGGTTTGAGCTCTCCACAACGATGCGATCAAGTTACTCACTTGAGAGCCCCTCTTGATAGTACGCCGTCTATCCTAAAACCCGGTCTCCCACTAACACCATGAGACCGGTAAAATAGAAAACCTATCAAGATCATACCTTTGCCTTGCGCATTCCACTTGAGCTCGATGATGACGATCTTGACTCTCTCAAGTTGAAACACCTTTCTTGATTGTGCTTGCTAGCACATGCTTGATGAAGACTTCTCCAAATGCTCCCCCATACTCCATTATGGGAGGGCCTCGCTAAGCATCGTCTTCATGACTCCTTTGCAACCTTCAATCAAATGATATCTTCGAGATGCATCATATTGAGCTTGCACTTCATCTTCTTCTCTTGATATGTATGATGGCTTGGTGGTAAACATGATTGTTCACTCAATCTTCTATTCCAAGCCATACTTGCAATGAGCTCAACTCTTCACATGACCATTCTTCATATAAACCCTTGAGTAGAGCATTGATCATCATGTAATCTACTAGAGTCCAACACATGAACTCCAATCTTTTCCTATGGACAAGATCTACAAGTATATCTCAAAGCAAACATTAGTCCATAAGGATTGTCATTAATTACCAAAACCACGCATGGGGGCAACCATGCACTTTCAATCTCCCCCATTTTGGTAATTGATGACAATCCCTTTTACGAGGGTTTATATAATGAATTTAAGCAACCATGCAACACAAAGAGCAAGGATGCAAGAGAACAAACCCATATTCCCTTAAACCCTCTAAATTTCTCCCCCATTGGCATTGATTGCCGAAATGGGAAGAAAAACTTAGAAGGCCAATATAGTGCGAGCTCCCCCATAAAGTGTGCATTTCTCATAATATGAGTGAAATCAAATGCACATATCCAATGACGAATAGATGGAGGGAGATCAAACTATATAGAGGATCCAAATATTGCAAGAGAAGATCAAATAGAAAGATACTTCAACGAAAGAAGCAAGCAATCAAAAGGATCCGAAAAGTGTTCTAAATATCAAGAGGGAACTCCCCAAGGTACGTGCACAAATAGGATTTGTATTTCAATATAGTGTGCACAACATGGAATCCTCACTCCCTTCTAGATAAATTTGAACACAAGCTCATGCAAGAGAATGTAAATGATAAAGGAGGCAAAACAACTTTCACCTAATAAAATGTTTTGCAACAAGAGCAAGGAGCGGCAAATATAAGGATGGGTGTGAGATAAAAAAAACATTTTAGGAGACTAATACAAGGATGAGAAGCATCAACATAGTCTTTCAAAAGGAGTTGCACATAGTGCATATTATGTCTTTCCCATACCCACACACCAAAAGGGATATAGCAAATGGCTCCACAAGCTTAGTAAAATGCACCAAGCATAACACATGAAAAAATAAAGCTTGAGCCTTTTAGAAACCACCAAGGAGTCAAAAGCAATAAGAGGTGGTAACTAAAGATTTGGAATATCAATTAAAGATGTACTATTCTCACGTGTATAAGTTTCTAAGTAGACACTAATCACTAAGATATGGGTCTACAAATAAACATGTACACATAAGATAGATACACGGGTAAAGATCATGATATCCAGGAGGAAGTCATAGATACACCAATAAGATCTTTGCTTAAAAGCATAGCACAAAGCCCAATTTTATCTTAAAGGAATATAAATGAACTTCCAACACATACTCATCATAGCATCAAAAATTATCCACAAGGGATAAAGGTTAACAAATGGATGCTCCGAGTAAGATAACAAGTAACACAAAACGCAAATGATTTTGAAAATTCATCAATGTTGCACATGAGAGACTTTAAGTAGAAAGTGCTAGATTGACATAATTGGGATCGATGAATCATAGAAATGAATATATAGTCCTCTTATATGTAATCATCCCGGCTTACTCACATTTGCAATAAAGACGTTTTGCAAGAATCAAATTAATTGCAACAAAAAGATTCATGCCAAGATACAACCTACACAAGGTTGAAAACTAGAAATGTATGCATGAGGTAGATACTTGTTACCGAGATAGCATTGGTGATGTATAGTATAAGAGTTAACGATCATCCAAACTTGGCTCCAATGAACACATGGTGACACCACCTTCCTTGTAAATGAGACAAGCTTCCAATGCATCTCCACATGTACCTAAAACAAATTCAAGTACAAAATGGTACCCAAACTCATTGGGTCCAAAGTAGTTAGAGCAACTACAAAACATAGGGCAAACTCCACATAAATATGTGCATATAGATATGAAATTGAATTTCATGCACATCTTAGCCATTTAGGATTTGATGGAGTTTATCCTATATATTGGATCAATGAAAGTACACATGCCATAAGATATACATATAGTAAGTATGCATGCACAAGACTTTCAAGAACCAAGCGAGATATAATTTAGACAAAACACCAAGTAAACCAACAAAGCACACACAAGTGTGACAAGAAAACAAATTGTCCAAATTATATCAAATACCCAAATCAACACATGATTGAAGAAACCACTTTGAAAAGATACCAATGAAAACAAGATACCAATTGATGAAAAATATCATCAAGGAATAAACCAAACCCTCTACACTTTTCATGATGGCACAAAGTGCCAAGACGAAAAATGTTTGTCTTCCAAAGAGACACGTCATTGGGATCAAATACCAAATGAAGACAACTAATGTTCGAAAGCATATAGGATTGCTCCCCCACGATGTGTGCATTATTTACGATTTTGCATTTGAATCCAAAATGCACACAAATGAGATCATCACTCTCCATATATATATATATATATATATATATATATATATATATATATATATATATATATATATATTATTCAAACACTAGTCATGTTCAAGAAAGGCAAGAAATTGCAATACCAATTTAAAGAACGGTGTTTTACTCAAAGTAGGATAGCTTCCCAAAGAATAGTGCATTATCAAGAAGTATGACATTTGAATGTCAATGCACAAGAATTGGTTCATTGCTTTTCCCAACTCAAGAAAGCACAAAATAAATTTTAAGTAGAGCAATAAAGGATCCAAAAGATACAATGAAGACAAATGAGAGTTAGATCAAAACAAATCCTTGGTAATCAAATAAAGCAATTCAAAGCAAGAGCCAAAGCGAATATGATCAATATATTTACCACTAAAAGATTATCACTTGTCAAGACAAGTAATGTATAGAGATATTTCTCGATGGTGGATTGCAAGGATATATTCAAGATCATATTCACGAAACATAAGCATATGGCAAAGAATAGGAATTAAAAGCCATGCTTAGATAGATATTCTTGATAGATTCACAAATCATGTGATAATGCAAAGCAACTCCAAGGATTAGCTTGAATCAATTGGCTTCCCAAAAAGATATATGAGAACATATTTAGGGAAAGCCATATCAAGAGCATCCTCCACAAACAAGATCCAAAAGAGTGAGAGACAAAGAGTATTTACGTAAATGGGAACTTGTTTGAGCAACATGCCACATAGGAACAAGATAATTAGCAATATCAATTCTAGGTGGCAAAACCTCACATGTTCACATTTTCTAGGCTTGTAATATGCACATAGCTTATTACTCCCCCATAATGTGATAATCCATTTATTTTAAAACAAGAGGCAAACAAAAACAACCAGAGAAATTAATGGACATTATAGAATTTGAATTTCTCATGAGCAAGACATACCACAAAGAGAATAGATAATATTGATATATCAAAACTAAGTGGTATTCCTCATGTACACACATTTTTAGGATTGTGAAGTGCACGAAGCATATCACTCTCCAAAAATGGATAGTCCATTTATCTCTCAAAGAGAGCCAACAAGATAAGATAGCAAATAAAAGCAATAGGGCTCAAAACAAGTGGATGGTGTGCAAACCAAAATACACATACTTGATTTCTCAAGATAAGTAAGTAGAGAGCACAACACACACAAACACTAGCAAGGTACAAAACCTAACACATGCAAGGGTGCAAGCAACTTTCAATGTATATATGATTTAAATAAAAGTTACCGCAAGGAGGAACATTGGATATGAGATAGAACAATATAATCCATATGACTTGACTTGAGAGAATATAATTGATGAAGATCCCTTAATTCTTCATAGTGTGGCCAAGTCTCCCATGCCCTCCATCAACACCTATTGATCAAGTTTTGGCTTGTTGGTCCCCAACTAAGTTGGGTCCTAAGAGGTTAGTCACAATAGGCTTGGCCACCCAAATGGTTCTTTTCTTGAAACCACTTTGAGTACCAACAAATTTGGCAAACACATTGCCAACCTTATCCTTCCGAAGAGAATAAACATCGTCAACTATAATGGGGTTGGATAAGGTACCATTTGTGCATGAAGAAGCAAGGTGACCCTTCTCACGGCATAGGTAGCAACATCGACTTCCTCCTCTCTTCTTAGTTGGAATCCCGACTTGAGGAGGAGTAGCTTGATTCTTCTTGGGAAGAGGTCGTTCTTCAACTTGAGGAACTTGAGTTTGACCTTGAGGATTCTTCCCTTGTTGCTTCTCACTAAGACGCTTCTTCTTCAAAGGGCAAGATCTAACATGGTGCCCTTCAACTTTGCACTTGAAGCAAACAATCTTGACCGAATCTTTGACTAGTTCTTGGCCCTTTTTCTTCTTAATGATCTTGGACTTGTTCTTGTTATTGGAGTTGAATCCAAGTCCACTCTTGTCATTTGGGCGTCTTTGAACACTCAACATATTGTCAAGTGTAGAATCCCCAAAATGACGCTTTTCCAAGTCTTTCTTCAAAGAAGTGACTTGGGCCTTGAGCTCATTTAATTCCTCTACATGGTTAGTATCAACACAAACACTAGAGGAAATAGATGCTTCATTGTTAGAGCAACAAGGCATGGAAAGTAATTCATCACAAGATGTAGCAACATTGTGAGTGGATGAATCACTAGGACTAGCACATGGCAATATAGCATTAAGAGTAGAAGTTGTGCCATTGTCCACATGAGGCTCACAAGATGTTACCTTTGACATAATAGCCTCATGAGCTAACTTTAGCTTAGCATGGCATGCTAGAAGATCGTCATTAGAGCTAGAGAGCCTTTCATGACTTTCTTCCAATTTCCCATACTTGCTAGTTAGCAACTCAAGTTGAGCCCTTAGCTCAACATTCTCCTTCAAAATAGATGCTTCACAAGAAGTGGAGTTAGTAGCACAAGCATCATTAACATTAGAAATGGAAGAAGACAAATTGGTAAGCTTATCATTCTTAGATAGTTGAGTTTGGAGTTGATCATGAGACTTGATGAGGAGAGAGTGTTCACTTTCTAAAGCCTTGAGAGCTTTGTCAAGTTTCTCTATGTCCTCACTTAGTCTAGCATTGTCAACACCAAATTCAACTTTTTCCTTTTTAAGCACTTTATATTTTGCAATAGCATGATCTCTTTCCTTAATGATTTTAGCAATAATAAGATCATTAGACTCATCAAGGGATTCAAGTTTCTCTTCAAGAGAAGACCTAAGCTCTTCTTCTTTTTCAAGAGAAGCGTTCAAGTAAGCTATGGTGATAGAGTCATCTCTCTCAATTTGACACTTCTCATCAAATTGACTTTCCAAATCCTCAATGAATTCCCTACTCTTAGTAACATAATCAATGATTTCACAAAGAGGAGGGATAGCTTTACTACCTTTGGGGAGAGCACCAAGTACCATCTCACCCATCTTGGTTAAGGATTCAAAGTCAAAACCTTCTTCATGAGAATCCTCATCCACATCATCACTATTTGGATTCGAGGTGGGAGATACCTCGGAATCCTTAGCCATAAGGCAAACATGATTAATGGTTGAAGAGGATGAAGAAATACTTGAAGCTCCATTGAGTTCCATGTCTTGTTCCAACAAGTGTTGGGATTCCTCTACATTGTTAGTCATGCAAATACTAGAGGATATGGAAGAGTAATTTTCATCACAACAAGACATAGAGAGCATATCATCATCATATTTAGTTAAACAACTATTACTTGATATGCAAGGACAATCAACTCTAGCATGTATGATATTTGGAGTGCTAGAAGAGTTTAAGTCCAAAGATAGAACATTACAATGTGATAGAGAAGAAGTATAATCAATAGTAAGTTCACCATCACCAATGCAATTTCTATCACCACTCACCATATCATTTCCTTGTGACGAATCACATGTTGGTGAAGTGGAAGAAGTTGTGAACTCATCACGGCCGGAGGTGGAGGGAGAACAATCATCCTCAATAATTTTGGACACTTCATATATATCTTGAAGCTTGGTCCAAAGCTCATGTGCATTTCGAAAAGGCATGATTGAAGCAAGAACTACATCGCTCAAAACACACATAAGACCATTAGTAACTTGAGTCTCGAGATGAGAGTTTATCTCATCCTCTAAAGATAATTCTTGGGAATCCTTTGGAGGAGATAAACTCACATCTACAATCCTCTTAATATAATTTGGACCCATGGCCCTAAAAAGATTAAGCATGCGAATTTTCCAAACATCATAATTTGTGCCATCGAATATGAAAGTGGGATCGTGCACTAATTCTCTAAACGACATCTTTTACTCTCTAGGCGGTAAAGCCCAACAAGAGAGCCCAGGCTCTGATACCAATTGAAAGGACAATGATGTCGCCTAGAGGGGGGGTGAATAGGCGGTTTAAAACTTTTCCGGTTTAGGCTTGATAATTGCGGAATAAAACTAGGTGTTTAAATTAACAAGCCGACAACCTAAATAAACTAGGCTCACCTATGTGCACCAACAACTTATGCTAAGCAAGACAAACAACAAGGTGATAGCAATATAGAATACTTCAAGCACGAAGGCTATCACAATGTAAAGTGCATAAGTAAAAGCTCGGGTATAGAAATAACCGAAGCACGCGGAGACGAGGATGTATTTCCGAGTTCCTCCTTGTTAAGGGAGTACGTCTCGTTGGAGAGGTGTGAACCGACACAACGGTTCAACAACCACAAAGGTTTCACCTTCTTCTCCGATGAACCGCACCACAAAGGCTTGGTTCACCTTCCACTATCGGAATTCCTTCGAGGCGGAATCCGGAGCCTTTCAACAACAATCCGGGGCACAACCCACAATGGGATTGGGGGCTCCCGAACGGCCTCCAACAACAATCCGGGGCACAACCCACAATGGGATTGGGGGCTCCCGAACGGCTTCAAGTGACCACACAAGGGTCCAACCACCACAAAGGCGTCTAGGGTCCAAGGACCCAAGAGTAACAAGTTCACAAGTTTTCAACTTCCACGAATCCTCGTGGAGAGCACACCGATGCACCAAATGCAAAAGGCAAGAGCACAAGTGCTCAAATCCTTCACTCTCAAATTCCAACAAAGCAACAAATGCTTATGGGGGAATAAGAGAGGAAGAACAAAGAGGAGATGCACCAAGAACTCCAAGATCAAGATCTACAAGGTTTCCCTCACATAGAGGAGAAATCGATCGGTGGAAACGTAGATCAAGATCACCTCTCACTTTCCCTCAAATATTAGCAAGAACCATGGGAGGGATTGAGAGGAAGAGCAAGCTTTACAAAGGGCAACAATGGAGGAGAGAGAGGAGAAAGACTTGCTCTAGAGCTTGTCAACCATTGGGGAAGAAGGCCCCTTTTATAGTCTAGCACAAATATCTGGCCGTTGCAACAGCATCTTCTTCCGCAAGGGCGGTAGTACCGGCCTAAAGCCCGGTAGTACCGGCCCTGCGGTACCTTCGTCAACGCAGAAAACCGAGCGCGCGGTACTACCGGGGAAAAATACCCCGGTACTACCGGGCCCAAGTGCTGGGCTCCAACCCCGGTACTACCGGGGCCATCCGTGCCAAAACGCCCGAAAAACCAACTTCAGAGAGTAGTACCGCAGAGAGCCCGGTACTACCGCAGAGAGCCCGGTACTACCGGCTTACTGCGGTACTACCGGAACAAAACTCTCCGGTACTACCGGGCCTGTCCGAACACCAAAAACACAGCTATAACTTTTGCAAATGAACTCCGAATGAGGTGAGACCAACTCCGTTGGAAAGGTACTGACAAGGAGAAGGCTACAAAAAGTGAAAATATTGCATCCCATAAATAGAGTAAAATCACCACACATGGCAAGGTGTGGGACTTTCCTCACGGTTGAACCGGCAATATTTCCGCCACCGAAAACGCAACTAGTTTTCCAAGGTAAAACCGTTTTCGATGAACTAGAGCTTGACATGGAGATGAACCAAGCTCTAATTCCTCACCACCATAAAAGCCAAATAAGAACCAAGAAATATGATATGCCAAGTATGCAAAGGTTTGAGCTCTCCACAACGATGCGATCAAGTTACTCACTTGAGAGCCCCTCTTGATAGTACGCCGTCTATCCTAAAACCCGGTCTCCCACTAACACCATGAGACCGGTAAAATAGAAAACCTATCAAGATCATACCTTTGCCTTGCGCATTCCACTTGAGCTCGATGATGACGATCTTGACTCTCTCAAGTTGAAACACCTTTCTTGATTGTGCTTGCTAGCACATGCTTGATGAAGACTTCTCCAAATGCTCCCCCATACTCCATTATGGGAGGGCCTCGCTAAGCATCGTCTTCATGACTCCTTTGCAACCTTCAATCAAATGATATCTTCGAGATGCATCATATTGAGCTTGCACTTCATCTTCTTCTCTTGATATGTATGATGGCTTGGTGGTAAACATGATTGTTCACTCAATCTTCTATTCCAAGCCATACTTGCAATGAGCTCAACTCTTCACATGACCATTCTTCATATAAACCCTTGAGTAGAGCATTGATCATCATGTAATCTACTAGAGTCCAACACATGAACTCCAATCTTTTCCTATGGACAAGATCTACAAGTATATCTCAAAGCAAACATTAGTCCATAAGGATTGTCATTAATTACCAAAACCACGCATGGGGGCAACCATGCACTTTCAAATAGGACTAACAAGGAGTAAACAAAGCCCGAATCCAAGGAGATTTTCAAGAAGACATGCCTAGAAGTGGAATATTCCAAAAAGAAATCATAGAATCTATGGAATCGACAGTTAGCTATCGCTGAGTCAAAAGAGTACTCAAGGAAAAATATGGATTTGGGGATACACCAATTATCTCCATAAAGTATTAACATGAAGTTCGAGAAGTGTAACTTATATACAAGACGGATCCTCAATCCGAAACGTAAGGCAGTACGAACTTCGGGGAAAAAGTTTAGTTTAATGAGGGGAGATTGTAACATCCCAGGATTTAGGTTCTAGAAATAGAGTGGACACATGAGTGTGCATTGCATTCATGCATAAGAAAATCCGAAAAAATTTCGCACATTCACTTTGAAAACCCTGACTGATTGAATTTTCACTTGAGTTGGTGGAATTGAAGTAGATCATCAACTTGAGCGCTATAAACTTTGAGATGATCTTGGCTTAAACCTAATTTTGGGGTAGAGAGATATACGATAAAATGTTACACTGAATGAAAACCAAACCCACGCACAAAAACATTAGTTAGGAGTTAATGATCAACCTAGTTATCATTAGTATTCTCTGAGCATCTATTCTTATCAGTTGTATTCGACATATCTAGTACATATGAATCAAGATAATTTTGAAGACCAAGCTGAATTACCTAAATATTAACCTAGATCTTCTTACTTTATCTAAGACATCATATTTTCTTACATCCCAATCTTCTCAAAGGTATCCATAAGAGAAGATGACCAGAAAGGAGGAAATACAACAAGAAGTTCTAGAGGAGCATTCCTTAGATGGGCATAGAAGTGTTATGCCAATTTATCATGAAGAATTGGAAACTCTCATGTCATTAGTAATCTTTACTAACGTCTCTAGAAACAGTGTCATATTCAGATGTTTGTGTTATATAGAAGTATTGTGAGAACAAGCTTCGAAATCTTGTTAACAACTCACCTTTGTATTCACAAAACAATTGAGTGCCATATAAAAATTAACTAAAGGCCAGATAAATTCAGTACATCAAATACCTCATCCACCTGAGTATAAGTAGTAGTTTCGAGACAAGGTTCGCTACCTTGTTAACAAGTTCTTCTTATATACATAAGGTCATTTAATGTCATAAATATACCTACATTCAACTATTTTCAAAATATCTTTTTCAAAGACATTCATTCTATCAGGAAAGAGTGCATCAATCTTTGATACTCAATATGAGCGATGTAATAAAGCAAGATTACATTCTCATGATTTATTTATTTATCTAGCCATAAGACCTAACTTGAGGCAGGTTATGTATACTTTTTGTATCCTGAACATATGATCATGCTCTCACATGATTTATGTGTTAGTGATCACAAATCAAATCCAATCTAAAATTATATCACAATGGGCCTGGATTTGAATTAAATCATTGTGCATACTCTTGTAGGCACCACAATGAACCATTAAATTATCCTTGTACCACAACTTGTTGTCGCCCAGGAATTCTAAATGCACGAGAAGACTAGTTTAACTCTTTATATCCATGATAATCTTGGAGTCATCAATAAGAAAAATATCAAGCAAATACTTTCACACACCAAATACAATTTCTAGTAAACATATATTTTTACCTTGGAGTAAACCATCAAACCACATTTATAATTTAAAACATATAAACCCTCCACAAACGAATAAGGGCATTCTAAATATTTCCAAATAAACAATTAGCAATATGTTTTCATATTGCTACAATGCACCAGAAAACTCAAGTGGTGAAAGCCACACTTTTTAATGAATCCCACAATGTATAAATTCACTTCATATGTAAATGAATTAAAAATGTATAAAGAATTGAAATTACTAGTTGAAATAAACATCCTAAAAGATATCTACACATTTCAGGACTTCCTTGTAATTTTCTATTCAACAAGAGATCCAAAGGAGTAGACATGGACCTATGTGCAATGTCTACTTAATTTCCCACAAACCTAGGGGGTTTTCTAAAAAATTGCATTTTGTAGCGTACCTGCACTTTAAATAAGGCAGATACCTGTGTATAGTGCAAATCCCTGGATCGATTCATTTGCACACACAGTTTACGATGTAATATCACAACAAAGCGTCAATTTTATTACATCGATGATCCAGAATTACAAAATATTTGATACAAGTTGCATAGCATAAAGCTAGCATTGAAAAGTACACAGCGGAAATACAATAGCAGTGAGTCTCTATAACTTTCATGCTGCCACAGGCGAAAACATGTTGGTTGTAGACTCGAAACCTTTAAACGAAACCTCACTCGTCATCTGATCAAATCTGCAATAAGAAAAATATTGCAACAACGTGGGTCAGATTCCATTAAAAATGGAGTCTGGCAAGTGACACTATGGTGGACACTTAATGGAATAACTCTAAAGCCTATATGCATATTTGGCTGGTGGAGTTCAAGGCTAATTTGCATAAAGCCAATTTTTCCTACTCTTTTGAAAACACTTTTCTTGAAATCAATACGAGTATGGCATGAAAACCATAAATCTCATCTTCCCTAGTTCACCCATCAAATTTTATTTCTGAAGTTGGAATGGTGGAATCCTCCGTTGACGTCTGTGATCAGCTGCTCAAATTGTCCGTACCGGGGAGACGGCTAAGTACTTAGTTTTACACTCTGCAGAGGTTGTGCACTTTCACCATTGTACCCATTCAACCCAAGGTATCCTTTACACACCATTTGTGATAAGGAAAGGAGAAGAATGAGACGAGATCTTTCAGAAGCATTTTCCCTCCCACTCTGGCTTGACCCGTTCCACCTAACATCCCCCTACATCTGCTTTTCAAGCCGGAGAGAGTCCACGCAACATAATTGATCAAGCCAGAGCCCATATGGCAATGGCTGCACTGGAAGCAATCGTCACTCGGAGTTCTTCAGATTCCTCGGTTCCTGGGTGGCCATTCACAAGTGTACATACTCCAGGAACCATAGACATGGACCTGAGTAGCCACTCAACATAAACCATGCAACCACTTACCACCCAGGTGTTTCATTCTTAACTTAGTAGAATTTAGATTTTCACAAAACAACATTTTCATAGCATCAGTAATTCTACTAAGTATTGCATAGGAACCTAGACACAGGAATAAGGAATTCTACACAAGTTTAGCATAGCAATACTATCCTAAACATGCATATAAAAATACACTAAGTAATGCATATAGAAATAATAGGAAGTTTATGAGGTGTGCCACTTGCCTTTGAATGTTGTCGTTGTTCACAACTCTTTTCAACGATACTCGGGACTCTCCGTTCAATCTAACAGTATAGACAAGCAACAATACAACAATCAACAGCAAGTACAACTCCACAATGCATACAAACACATACTAGATGAATAAATAAGTTTTATAAAACTTTCTAAGGAAAATATGTTTATGCATGATGTGCAAAATATTCCTAAGGGTAGAAATGCTTTTTCATGCCATGGAAATCTTTTAAGTTTATGCAAGGCAATTAGGTTGGTCCAAAAGGACTAAGGGCTAAGGTCATAAGTTGAATAAAATATTTTGTTTTATATCATGTTGAATAAGCACTCTAATGGCTTAGTCTTGATGTGCAAAATACTTAGAGAAAACACTAGCTCTATTCTTCGAGGTGATCAACAATTATTATCAACTCTTTGTAAATTGGATATTCACTAAAGTGAGAGAGACAGACACCCGGCTAGCCACTTAAATTGTGGAACAGGTCTCATGTACGTGGACATGTAAGGTTTGTTTCCAGGCCGCTTCATCTCACTATGCCGCTAGGATCCAACAACTTCAAGATGATAATATCATGATCAAAATTGTTTAAGTCAAATGTGAAAGACAAGATTAGGAAAGAGGGAAAAGATAGAAGAAAGATGTAGTTGTCCTCCAGGCTTCATCTCCAGACTTGTAACTTCCTTCTGGATGATGTCTTGATTGAGCTCTTGGTAGTCTTGATGAATCTTCAGACTTGATGATTCTTGTATCCTCGAGGCTGGTCTTGGATTTACTTAGTCTTCATGAAGTCTCAGAGGAGAAGAGAAGACAGAGAGAAAGACTTAGAGAATAAAAGGGGTTGGCCTTCTTGAACTTCCTCTCACTTTTCTTCTAAGTGCTTGACATCTTGAGGATGCTTCCAGAGTCTGTTTTCTTCTAAGTCCTTCATGAAGTCTCAGAGAAAAGAAAGAGAGAGAGAGCAAGACTTGGAAAATATTTCTGGTTGGTCTTCATGAACTTCCTCTTGATTTTTCTTCTAAGTGCTTCTACTTCTTGGAGATACTTCTGAAGTCTTGTTTTGGCTAAGTCCTTCAATGGCCTTCTAGCTCCATCTTGGAAATCCTAAGTGTCTAAGTGCATAGCACTTTACCAAAACATTAGGTTGAAAATAATCCTAACTTAGGGAAAATAAGGAAGGAGTTTTCCTATAAGGAGTATAACTATACAATAGATATGTCATGCATGCAATGTAATTTATTTCTAAGGACAACACTTAACAAAATAAAACAACTAAGTTTTCTAGATGCTAAAATTTTCTAAGGAAAAGATTTAGCATATTTAAGATGTTGAAATTTTTCTAAGGAAGAGTGTTGTCGAAAAATATTTATCAATATTTTCTAACAAAGAATTTATTTTGTTTAAAGAGGCAAAATATATCTAAGTACATTTTAATACCAAAGTGGTTATAATATGACTAAGTACTTTATAATTCGAATAGATGATGAAAATAAATTTTAATAAATTTTTAATCAATTTTAATCATTAAAACAACACTTAAAAGTATTTAATCAATATAAATTTTAAAATCATAGAAAATCATTCTACAAAAATTAGTAGAAAAATACTACTGCCAATACTTAGACATTCAAATTTATAGCAAAAGAGTTTGACAAGTTTTAAATTTCAAATTTGAAGTTATGTTCAATTTACCATTAATGCCACTTTTGAATTTCAACAAATTTTAATTTGACAAAACATAAAAGTAATGATGCCAAAAGTTTCTACGTGTCATAAGCTTTACAAAAATATTTTATTTGTAAAATTTGACAAAACCAATAAAAAGTAGTGATAGATTTAAAATTTAGGAT
The DNA here is from genome assembly GCA_026929855.1 of Poa annua. NCBI lineage: Eukaryota > Viridiplantae > Streptophyta > Magnoliopsida > Poales > Poaceae > Poa > Poa annua. The sequence continues at coordinate 70,657,081 of CM049427.1, forward strand.
TTTTCTGCAAAACTGCCGGTCTTCGGTTGACTGTTGACTTTGACTGCTGACGTAGGAATTGACTTGCTGACGTGGCAGGCTGACTGGGATTTGACTACGAATTTGACGAAAAATAAAGTTGCTCGTATGGAAAAACACTCTTAACGAAAGTTGTAGAGAGTTACGTGCTCTTTCTAATTATCAGAATTATAACATAAGTGGATGAATAGATTGGTCACAAATCGCAAAATACCTGTCTGATCCGAAACTTCAAACGCGAATATCTCTCAGCTCGCTGAACCAAAAGAGGTGAGGCTTGGGGCAAAAGAAAGGTCTTGATCAGGGGAACAACTTTCGTATTCTCGTCCCAAACTTTTAAGATGGTTTGGTTACTCGAACAACATCAAACACGATCTGTATTATATAGAAAATTACATACGTTAAAATTAAAAGTTGTAAACAGGAAAGTTGTAGATATAGAGTAGATCTACCTTTTCACCGAAGGAATTTCGATTTGACGCAACGAGCGCGAGGAGATTTGAGAAATACGACTTCAGATCTGATGGATGACGATTCGAAATTCTTCCTCCACGCTTGATGAAAAGAGTTAAGGCTTATCGGGATGGGAAGTTATCGACGAGATCTACAACAATGATTAAGGCCCCGTCGCGATTGGAGATGGTTTTGTTCGTCGAACGAACGAAATACTATTTCGCTGATTAGGATTTCGGTGGAACGAAAAGAGTAAAAGAGATGCCGGCGGCTACAAGGGTTTATATAGGCGGAGGGATGGTGGAATAGATAGGGCTCGGAGTTGTGAACGCGTAGGATCAAGCGGATCCGGATTTGGAGTTATATTTTTTAAGATATACGTGTTTGAATGAAAGGTGGTTGGAAAAACGAATTTCAGGGTTTGAGTTGGATACGATAGCTCGGTTCGGTTGGTTCATGAGGCGGCCGGCTGGCCCGATTCGTTTTTTTTTCCTTAATTCTTTTGTAACTTTTGTTTTAGAATTCCGAATTAAGTAAAATTAATTTCTAAAAATTTCTAAAAATCATATCTTTATTTTAAAACATTTATGGACATGTTTTGATCACTTTTTAAAAATATTAATTTTGAATATTTGATTTAATGCAAATTTGACACTTTTGTCAAATTTGGAAATAGAAATTTAATTAATTTATTTATGGCTAAATAAAATTTGGTACCACAATTGTGAACATATGAAAATAATTATTTCTAATAATTACAATCAAAATATTAAAGTAAAATAAGATAAATAGCATAATCGTTATTTTATTTTTAATATTGTCTCAAATAGGTTTTCAAGTGGAAATAATATTTCAACCATTGTAATTTCATATATAAATAATGCAAGAAAATGATGAATGCATGCATGAATTTTGTTTTCAAATCAACATACAAATAGTTTTCAAAAAAGTTTTTAATTTTTCTAATTTTTCAGAATTTGAAAACTCCTAGGATGTTACAGACTACCACCCTTAAAAGGAATCTCGTCCTCGAGATTCGAAGAGGCTAGAAGGACAAAGCAAATGCTTGAGTGATTTTGATAGCTCGAGATGTTTTGAGAAATGAAATTTCTGACATGGAAACTTGAAAACTAGCAGAGGCTGATTTTTCTGATTTGGGAGGATAGAAAGAAAGATGGTTTGAGATCTCTGGGTTTAAGCGACTGGGTTTGAATTATCTAGGCTACCACCTTTAAAAGAAATTTTTGTGGTCAGTCTAGGAACTTTGTTTAATCTTGTTTATTTTTCTGATGTAGAGTGTACTACTATTTAAATTGTAACGGTATGTGGTGATACGGCAAGTTATAGTACTTTACGTTTTCCACTCGGTCCTTGGAGAGATTTATCCTTCTTCCTCTCAGGGCACTTATCAGCATAATGTCCCTTATCTTTGCACTTGTAGCAACTTATGTGGCTAAGAACTTTCTTGGACTTAAGCTTTTGTCCTTGTTCCTCCAGGGTCTTCATGAGAGACTGCTGCATTCCTTGCTTGGTTTGTTGGGTAGCTTGTTGCACCAAGGGATAAAGTTGACACTGGGTTGGGACATGGTTTGTTCCTTCACACAAGAAGCAAGTAACCTGACTTGTGAGGCATCCTTTAACTAGATGTCTGGTATGACCATGGGGCCACTCATCAGGACATTCTTTGGACGTATGTCCTATCTCTCCGCAAGTTTTGCATGCCTTTGGTTTGGTCATAAGGTCCTCTTCAAATTCACTATGGTTTTGATCAATCTTAGTCAGGTGGTCATTGATCAACTTCCACAGCTGTCTCTGGTTCTCAAATAGTAGTTGCATAGTTGTATGCAAAACATTGGTGTTGGTATTTGGGTGAGACATCTGTTTGATTTAGAAAGCAATGAGTTGAAATATTTTTACTATGGAGGAATAATAGTTCGATAAAACAAAACAAGGCAATCAATCTATAACATAATCAATCAATATCTAACAAACATCAAGCAATAAGGTTCACGCACAAGCAAACACATACGTGAAAATTTTCAAAACTTCTATTGAGAGTTCCAACTAATCGTATCGAACGAAACACACCAATGTCATGGAAAGACAAAATTGATAGTACTGACATACCACAATTTGATAGGTCAATACATCATCGGATCTCGTTTTTCTAATGGGTAGGTGGTCTAATCTGTCTTTTTCTTGAGTGCTTTGAGTTCCTCTTCCACTTCCTTGAGTTCTTCAAGATACTTCTGGGTGTTGTGAAGCCTATAATGAAGTCTTTCTGCAAGGTACTCAATAGCTCTCCATGCTGCATTTCTTGCTGAATCAAAGAATGATGTGTGAAGTATTGGGTTCGTGAACATGCAGTCACCCTCAGTCTTGTGGTCAGCTTCTTTGCTCATGTATAGATGGACTTGCACCCACCAATACTCTTGGCCTTCATCCATGAAAGGAAAACCTTTGTATACTACTTCTCCTTCAAAACCTAAGCTCCTCATGTTATCCTTAAGTGCTCTTGGAAACTCAGTCTCGCATTCCAAGGTCATGGTCATCACTGGTCCTTTCTTAAGTGCTTCAATGAGGGCGGTCATCTAAAGAAACAAGAGAAGAAACTTAGAAAGGGAATAGATAAGGTAGTTACAAGAATAATGTTTGAAAAGTTCTTATTTTCAGCAAAATGAATGAAATAGATTTTCAATCCTATGGCCAAATCTTATTTCTATCCAAACCTAGGGTTTCGAACCTACAGGCAACACAGTGCTCTGATACCATCTGTAGCGTACCTGCACTTTAAATAAGGCAGATACCTGTGTATAGTGCAAATCCCTGGATCGATTCATTTGCGCACACAGTTTACGATGTAATATCACAACAAAGCGTCAATTTTATTACATCGATGATCCAGAATTACAAAATATTTGATACAAGTTGCATAGCATAAAGCTAGCATTGAAAAGTACACAGCGGAAATACAATAGCAGTGAGTCTCTATAACTTTCATGCTGCCACAGGCGAAAACATGTTGGTTGTAGACTCGAAACCTTTAAACGAAACCTCACTCGTCATCTGATCAAATCTGCAATAAGAAAAATATTGCAACAACGTGGGTCAGATTCCATTAAAAATGGAGTCTGGCAAGTGACACTATGGTGGACACTTAATGGAATAACTCTAAAGCCTATATGCATATTTGGCTGGTGGAGTTCAAGGCTAATTTGCATAAAGCCAATTTTTCCTACTCTTTTGAAAACACTTTTCTTGAAATCAATACGAGTATGGCATGAAAACCATAAATCTCATCTTCCCTTGTTCACCCATCAAATTTTATTTCTGAAGTTGGAATGGTGGAATCCTCCGTTGACGTCCGTGATCAGCTGCTCAAATTGTCCGTACCGGGGACACGGCTAAGTACTTAGTTTTACACTCTGCAGAGGTTGTGCACTTTCACCATTGTACCCATTCAACCCAAGGTATCCTTTACACACCATTTGTGATAAGGAAAGGAGAAGAATGAGACGAGATCTTTCAGAAGCATTTTCCCTCCCACCCTGGCTTGACCCGTTCCACCTAACATCCCCCTACATCTGCTTGTCAAGCCGGAGAGAGTCCACGCAACATAATTGATCAAGCCAGAGCCCATATGGCAATGGCTGCACTGGAAGCAATCGTCACTCGGAGTTCTTCAGATTCCTTGGTTCCTCGGTGGCCATTCACAAGTGTACAAAATCCAGGAACCATAGACATGGACCTGAGTAGCCACTCAACATAAACCATGCAACCACTTACCACCCAGGTGTTTCATTCTTAACTTAGTAGAATTTAGATTTTCACAAAACAACATTTGCATAGCATCAATAATTCTACTAAGTATTGCATAGGAACCTAGACACAGGAATAAGGAATTCTACACAAGTTTAGCATAGCAATACTATCCTACACATGCATATAAAAATACACTAAGTAATGCATATAGAAATAAAAGGAAGTTTATGAGGTGTGCGACTTGCCTTTGAATGTTGTCGTTGTTCACAACTCTTTTCAACGATACTCGGGACTCTCCGTTCAATCTAACAGTATAGACAAGCAACAATACAACAATCAACAGCAAGCACAACTCCACAATGCATACAAACACATACTAGATGAATAAATAAGTTTTATAAAACTTTCTAAGGAAAATATGTTTATGCATGATGTGCAAAATATTCCTAAGGGTAGAAATGTTTTTTCATGCCATGGAAATCTTTTAAGTTTATGCAAGGCAATTAGGTTGGTCCAAAAGGACTAAGGGCTAAGGTCATAAGTTGAATAAAATATTTTGTTTTATATCATCTTGAATAAGCACTCTAATGGCTTAGTCTTGATGTGCAAAATACTTAGAGAAAATACTAGCTCTATTCTTCGAGGTGATCAACAATTATTATCAACTCTTTGTAAATTGGATATTCACTAAAGTGAGAGAGACAGACACCCGGCTAGCCACTTAAATTGTGGAACAGGTCTCATGTACGTGGACATGTAAGGTTTGTTTCCAGGCCGCTTCATCTCACTATGCCGCTAGGATCCAACAACTTCAAGATGATAATATCATGATCAAAATTGTTTAAGTCAAATGTGAAAGACAAGATTAGGAAAGAGGGAAAAGATAGAAGAAAGATGTAGTTGTCCTCCAGGCTTCATCTCCAGACTGGTAACTTCCTTCTGGATGATGTCTTGATTGAGCTCTTGGTAGTCTTGATGAATCTTCAGACTTGATGATTCTTGTATCCTCGAGGCTGGTCTTGGATTTACTTAGTCTTCATGAAGTCTCAGAGGAGAAGAAAAGACAGAGATAAAGACTTAGAGAATAAAAGGGGTTGGCCTTCTTGAACTTCCTCTCACTTTTCTTCTAGAGTCTGTTTTCTTCTAAGTCCTTCATGAAGTCTCAGAGAAAAGAAAGAGAGAGAGAGCAAGACTTGGAAAATATTTCTGGTTGGTCTTCATGAACTTCCTCTTGATTTTTCTTCTAAGTGCTTCTACTTCTTGGAGATACTTCTGAAGTCTTGTTTTGGCTAAGTCCTTCAATGGCCTTCTAGCTCCATCTTGGAAATCCTAAGTGTCTAAGTGCATAGCACTTTACCAAAACACTAGGTTGAAAATAATCCTAACTTAGGGAAAATAAGGAAGGAGTTTTCCTATAAGGAGTATAACTATACAATAGATATGTCATGCATGCAATGCAATTTATTTCTAAGGACAACACTTAACAAAATAAAACAACTAAATTTTCTAGATGCTAAAATTTTCTAAGGAAAAGATTTAGCATATTTAAGATGTTGAAATTTTTCTAAGGAAGAGTGTTGTCGAAAAATATTTATCAATATGTTCTAACAAAGAATTTATTTTGTTTAAAGAGGCAAAATATTTCTAAGTACATTTTAATACCAAAGTGGTTATAATATGACTAAGTACTTTATAATTCGAATAGATGATGAAAATAAATTTTAGTAAATTTTTAATCAATTTTAATCATTAAAACAACACTTAAAAGTATTTAATCAATATAAATTATAAAATCATAGAAAATCATTCTACAAAAATTAGTATAAAAATACTACTGCCAATACTTAGACATTCAAATTTATAGCAAAAGAGTTTGACAAGTTTTAAATTTCAAATTTGAAGTTATGTTCAATTTACCATTAATGCCACTTTTGAATTTCAACAAATTTTAATTTGACAAAACATAAAATTAATGATGCCAAAACTTTCTACGTGTCATAAGCTTTCCAAAAATATTTTATTTGTAAAATTTGACCAAACCAATAAAAAGTAGTGATAGATTTAAAATTTAGGATTTTTTTGCAAAACTGCCGGTCTTCGGTTGACTGTTGACTTTGACTGCTGACGTAGGAATTGACTTGCTGACGTGGCAGGCTGACTGGGATTTGACTACGAATTTGACCAAAAATAAAGTTGCTCGAATGGAAAAACACTCTTAACGAAAGTTGTAGAGAATTACATGCTCTTTCTAATTATCAGAATTATAACATAAGTGGATGAATAGATTGGTCACAAATCGCAAAATACATGTCTGATCAGAAACTTCAAACGCGAATATCTCTCAGCTCGCTGAACCAAAAGAGGTGAGGCTAGGGGCAAAAGAAAGGTCTTGATGATCAGGGGAACAACTTTCGTATTCTCGTCCCAAACTTTTAAGATGGTTTGGTTACTCGAACAACATCAAACACGATCTGTATTATACAGAAAATTACGTACTTTAAAATAAAAAGTTGTCAACAGGAAAGTTGTAGATATAGAGTAGATCTACCTTTTCACTGAAGGAATTTCGATTTTACGCAACGAGCGCGAGGAGATCTGAGAAATACGACTTCAGATCTGATGGATGACGATTCGAAATTCTTCCTCCATGCTTGATGAAAAGAGTTAAGGATTATTGGGATGGAAAGGTATCGACGAGATATACAACAATGATTAAGGCCCCGTCGCGATTGGAGATGGTTTTGTTCGTCGAACGAACGAAATACTATTTCGCTGATTAGGATTTCGGTGGAACGAAAAGAGTAAAAGAGATGCGGGCGGCTACAAGGGTTTATATAGGCGGAGGGATGGTGGAATAGATAGGGCTCGGAGTTGTGAACGCGTAGGATCAAGCGGATCCGGATTTGGAGTTATATTTCTTGAGATATACGTGTTTGAATGAAAGGTGGTTGGAAAAACGAATTTCAGGGTTTGAGTTGGATACGATAGCTCGGTTCGGTTGGTTCATGGGCCGGCTGGCTGGCCCGATTCGTTTTTTTTTTCCTTAATTCTTTTATAACTTTTGTTTTAGAACTCCGAATTAAGTGAAATTAATTTCTAAAAATTTCTAAAAATCATATCTTTATTTTAAAACATTTATGGATATGTTTTGACCACTTTTTAAAAATATTAATTTTGATTATTTGATTTAATGCAAATTTGACACTTTTGTCAAATTTGGAAATAGAAATTTAATTAATTTATTTATGGCTAAATAAAATTTGGTACCACAATTGTGAACATATGAAAATAATTATTTCTAATAATTACAATCAAAATATTAAAGTAAAATAAGATAAATAGCATAATCGTTATTTTATTTTTAATATTTTCTCAAATAGATTTTCAAGTGGAAATAATATTTCAAACATTGTAATTTCAAATATAAATAATGCAAGAAAATGATGAATGCATGCATGAATTTTGTTTTCAAATCGACATACAAATAGTTTTCAAAAAAGTTTTTAATTTTTCTGATTTTTCAGAATTTGAAAACTCCTAGGATGTTACACATTTTCTCTGTTTCTTCTTCCTCCGGCTAGAAAGCAGAGGAGCGGCGTGTCCGCGCCTCCACGAACGCGTGCTGCCCTTGCTCGCTCCTCTCGCAAGGATAAGCACCCCGGAGAACCGTCTTCACCGCTCCATCTCTCCTCACTCTCGCTTATCCTCTTCCTCTCATTCCTCTCTTCATTCCTTTTCCAACCGGAAACCCTAGCTCCGGCCGACGCATCTCGTCGTCGATGAAGGACTCCCCGGACGAATTGGAGCGCACCGTGAGCTTCTCCATCCTCTCTGCTATCTCCTAGTTGAGCTACACGTACGGAGGAGCTCGAGAGATGAAGAATTTCCCCATCTTCCCCAACTCCATCCGCCACCCGCCGTAGACGAGTTCGTCGTCGTCCATCACTTCCTTCTTCACTGAGCGTCTCCTCGCGATCGGGGTGAGCTTCTTAGCCCCACGGTGTTCTCCGTTTCCTTCCTTTCGTTCTATTTCATGCTCGCCGCCGTGACCGCCGTCCGCCACTGCGTTAATGGTCGACACCTATTCCGGTGACCATTTGGTCCAAAATCGCCTCCCCTTAGTGCCCTCCTACCAAACCATAGAGGCTCCGGCTCGAATTCGTGTCGGGGTGAGCAAATCGTGCTCACCCGAGCCGGATTCCAGTCGCTGACGTCACATGACGCCCGATGCCTATTTTTTCTTTTTCCAGAAATTAATTTCGAAATAGATAAGTCTATGACATGTGGGACCCATCTATCAGACTTTTATTGTTTTAGGAAAACCCTGACATGTGGGCCCAACTAAATTTAATAATTTAGAAATTGATTTAAATTGAATAAACTTTGAAAATTCATAATTAATTCATTTTAAATCAGAAAAAAATAGTCTTTATACCAAAATGATCAGAAAAATAAAATATATATTGTTGTATCATTCTTATTTGTGTTTGAATAAAACTGAAACTTAACAAAATTTGAAATACATACCACATAATCATTAAATATGAAGTTATTTGAAATGCTATTTTGGATGCATTTCAAACTTCATTTAAATTTTCTCACATGCATAGCTTTAACTTAGTAATGTGTTTTTATTACAATGTGAAATATTTTATTTCATTAAATCTATATTAAATGATATTCTATTTTAAAATGATAAATAATAAGAATTATTGTCATAATTGTAAAAATAAAGTTATAAGCTTACAAAAGATGTTCTACCACTATGTAGCAACCATTTAAATGAAAATCTAAGAACATTTTAGAATACTAAGTTTTATTTTGTATAAATAAGTACCTACTCCATGTGTTAGTTAACTCATGTTTAATAATAATTGGTTAAGTAAAATAAGTAGGAAACAACTCAAAAGTTCATAACACTAGGAAGTAACTTGTTGTACTACCAAAACAAAACATTCAATCATATGAAACAAGCTAAGTTTAAAGTTAGTAAGTGTCTGATTAAAACTAGTATATTGTTCATAATGCAATGTGTTGGGTAAAACACACAAAGAAGAATAATGTGATAGGCTCTCTCTTAACCATGTGATATGATATCAATAATGTTAGACATTATTTCTGTTCTTCAAAAGTTATTCTTTTTTCCATCATGAAATATAACACTAGCTCTCTAGTTAATTAAAGTTAATACATGTTTTCTACCCACAACAGATGAGAACAATCTTAAAACAACATTGAATGTTATATGTTGCTTTACTTTACTTTTATGCCTAATATGCCCTGAACATTAATGTTAAAGAACTCATTTTTGTTGTGAAGTAAACTTAAAGACAAAACAAATCCACACGAAATGACCCTATCCAAACAACACACAATCATCGAGAGTGAGTTACGGGATACTTTGCGATGCATCTCATCATTATGCATTAATCATGCTGTTTCTTTAAACATTAGTCCTTATCGGACCAATGATGATGTTTTCAGATTTCTTGGAGTTATATTATATCGAAGACCTTGGTTGCATAATCTTGCAGTCAAAAAGGTAAGTTCATCCCTTTTATACATGTCCTCTTGAAGTATTTGTTAAGAAACTATTTTCAAAATGATATTATGGCGTATCACACAAAAACGGCAGATAACTTATTTTTATAATATTATGACTTTGCTTATCCACCAGTGAGGTGGTAATCTCATATGGTTGGCAGATGGGACCACGGTAGGAATGTTGTGGTGGAGGTTCCATTTGCACGGGAAAGTATCACCTAGGACTTAACAACAAATGTCGCCAATGATTCTTGCGCCGAATATTACGCGCAACCATAAGATTTGGAATGGGACGGAGAAGTCAGCTGTACCCTTTTCCTCTCGTATACCAACAAATGCATAGTACAAGCCATGCGGTGGTAAATCCGCTCATGAGTTTGAGATGGCTCGGATAATAATCTCACCTTCGGGTTGTGGCTTCTAGCATCTATTGAAGGTTGGCTTCGAGACTAGCTTGAGAAGGTGCCCACTGGTCAGCAAGTTTTAGCATGGGACGGTGCCCATAAGGTTGTAACCGGAGTAATGGGGGGGGTGTGCGGGGATGGTGGAAAGGCACAGTGATTGGCTTGGATTACTAACTGGGCCCCACACCAAGGAAGTGTGGACGGGAAAGTACGCCTAGTTGCGCAACAAGGTCTTGATCTCTTATGGGTAAAGCAACGCACCTCTGCAGAGTGTATGAATGTGACATGTTACTCCACGTTCCAGGATGGAATGACAAATGCAACAGGAAAGGAGGCTCCTCAAAGCCCTAGCCCTGTGACTCCTGACGAGCATAGTCTTCAGAATAAAAGCAACTTGTTGAAGAAATGATTTCAAAAACTTGCATTAGCCTACGACAATCCATTGTCCGTGGCTGTGTTTATGCATCAAACTTCCCACCTTATATATATATTGAACTTGCTGGGTAACGCTGTTACTCACCCTTGCGTCTTAAACCTCTTCTTAGACATGAAGAACCATAAGAAGGTACCACTTTAGGCTATGAAGACTCCGAAGGCGGATAAACTCAAGATACCAAAGAAGGCAACTACATCGAGTTGATGCAATTGAAGGAAGACGGAGGAAAAATTAAGGCGTAGTGTAGAAGAGGACAAATTCCTAGTCATAGAACCTATCTCTGTAGGCGTTGCTACAGCGCAACCGCAAGCCTAACAATATTAGCAGTTGGGTTAGTATAGGTTAGTTCCTCCAAGATTTTTCATTGATCTTCTTTTATGAGGGCCTTGCCTCATTGTTTCAAGGAGGTTCTAAAGATCTGTTGTTTTGGATCTTCTGTTTGTAATCTATAGTCATGCCTTGGACCTGTGATACTTCTGTTGTACAACTCTGATGACGTAACACTGGTGGACGGTGATCCATTGGTGCTATGTCAACGACTATAGCATACTACACCATGCAGTGGTATGCTGGGTCACCACAGCAGCCCTCGGTAGCCATGACATCTTGCGGGATGACATGTGATAACTTCGTCTGGGTGCGATGGAAGTCTTCTCTAAGATCAGCAACAGAGATTTCCCCCGCATTTCCAATCCATTTCCGAAGCCCTACTGGAAACCTCATGTTATCAGCTTCCTGGACATACCCTTTAAGATGATGGATGACGTAGAACGCCTCCTTCACGCTTGTAGAGGCCTGCTTGATGCTAGCGAAGTCGGTGACATGCATGAACTTGTGCTGCTTTTTCTTGTTGAAGAATTCACAGTTCTTTTGGAAGGTGCCTCCTTTATTGGCGTAGAGTTCGAGAGCCTCATCGAGAACACCCTTTATTCTGGTGTAGTCTTTCGTTATAACCGAACTCCCCGAGTCTAAATAAGTGGCAATGGACCACCTCGTGTTTACGACGATGAGTACCGTGTCCTGGTCACTGCTTAACGTAATTCAAAGGGAATGTAGGAAATTCATGATAAGCAATGGAATGACTCTATGGGAAAACCTAAGTTACGACATTGACGAGTGGATGTGTACTTAATTGCAAAAGAAAGGCACAAGATGGATGTCTTTGCTCATGTTATTCAACATGAAGCTTTGTAGGTACTCCCTCGCCCGGACCCGTGTCGCTGATCCTTCACATAGCTGGCTGTCACACATGTAGTAGGGATCCACTACCGCGACGTACGGGTTTGACTCTCTCTTGTTCTTTATCGCCAGATTGAGCGCGTAAAGACGGACCAAGTTATAGTCCAGCCATCTACCGTGAAACAGCTTGAAGATGTCCTCGAAGGCTATAAAGAATAAATCCGCCGGGGCTTCATCGACAAAGTTCACGCTCTTTGCACCTTGCACGTGAAGAAGGGGTAATTTGGGTCCTTGTGTTTAAGAAGCGTGCCCTTTAGCATCAAGATAGCATCATGCAAAGATTGCATCGCTCCTTGTGCGACGCATAGCAGCTTCGGAGGCAGTATCGGTTTACCTGCTTCATGCATTCGGGTCAAGCCATCACAACGTCGTGGAACCATTCGTACAATCTGGATAGTCTTAGGAGCTGGCTGGCTGTAAGAGGCACCTGGTTTGCGTCTCTTCCTGGGCTTCTTCTTCTTCTCTGGGATTGCACAGCATGAATCGACTTATGTAGTGTGCCAGGGCTGAAAATGTTAGCCGGTTAAACTTGATCGCCGGCCTCCGTAGGCGTTTCTTGAGATAAACCATGAAAGTTTACGCGCTGCGAGCATGAAGTGGGACGAATAGGCATACTGCGGGGGCCGCATAATTCTTCTTCATCCAAAGCAGGCATGCACGAACCATTGACTGTGCCAGTGTTGAGGAAGGCATCGACGTCCTCGTCATTCATATCATCATCATGATGATCCTTGTTGATGTCTTCAAGTTGAGGCTCAGCGCCTTTGCCCTTGTCTTGTTTTTGCGGTTCAGACGCTCCTAAGAGTATTTAGTGTCGGCTTGTGGTGGCAACAACCGCCGGCGCTTCCTTCCGGGTCCTGGCAACGGGTGCTTGTGTCGCCGGCTCGTTCACAACGGGTATATGTGGCGGCCTCGCCGAGGGCCGAATGATAGAGGGCCGACTAACCTTTTGTGGCGGCTTGGAGGTGGCGCTGGAGGTGCGTCTGGGCCCTCCAAAACGCATTTGGCTCTTCGGCCATTCCATGAGCCATTGGAGGCAGGCTCCAAGAACCATATGCTCATCAGCGTCGCCTCCCACAGGTTGAATTAGGGAACTGATGTTTTGAAATTGAGGCAATACCTCATCCAACTTGATTCTCCGCAGAGCCGGGTTCATGCGTTGGTTGTGCATTAGGGTACCCTTTGGTTGTTTGATCATGCCCTTAGCAACATCCACCAACTCGCCGCCGGCCCCTACCGTATGCAGGGGTGTGCAAATCGTGTCCTGAGAGTGAACACATATGCATGTTGGTGGGCATCATGAGATGGCAGTCATCAAAGGCATAGTTATTTATAGAAGATGTCGTGGACTAACTAGTTAGTTACCTTGTCGATTGCGTTGAGCTCCATAATGTTGATACAATGACGCCGGCGGCGGGCGTCTCATTGTCTGGCGCCGGAGTTTGCATGGGGGGCTCATGTGCCTCGATAGGGGGCGCCGCCTGTGGCATAGTATGAAGCGGCGGCTCGAAAGCGGTGTTGGCCGGCGGGGTCACCAGCTGGTCCGGAGGGGTCGCCATATGGCTGTAATTGATGGCGGCGTAGCTAGGCACGTGTTTCGGCCCCTGTCGACCTGACGCATTCCAAGCAACTAACCCCTCCATCAACCCAGGGGGGAGGAGCTCATCTAGCCTATCCTTCACCATCTTGTTCACCGTGGTGGAGTCCACTTTCTCATTCTCCAATGTTCCCACCTTCTTCCTTAGCTCCATATCCTCCGTGGCATCCTTTGTCGGCTTCCTCCTCTGCCTTCTTGACTGGCCGCCGTCTGTGCTGTAGTACTGGAGGAACTTCATGCTCGTACCAAAGCCGGTGACACGGCCAGCTGACGTGGGCGGCAAGTTCTTGTCCCTCTTCTTCAAATGTTCATCGCCCTATTGAAAGTATTGTCCCACGGCTCTGTTGAATCCTGGGACGACGGGCCTGCCTCAGTTTCAGCCTTCAACTCGTCAGCCTGTAGACAAAGCAAATTAAGGTGAACTCATGCATATGTAGACAAATTAGCCTACAGGGTAAATTAAATTCCTTATCAACATTTTCTCAAATTTCTTCACATCGTCATCGTCCTTAACGAATTTCCTCGTCTCTTTGTTAAGATAGTAGCAGGACCGGACAAAGTTCCGGACCTGCTCGTCCGTGATTTGGTGCCACGTGTTCGTTTTTCCCTAACGAAGAACCTCCGCATCCTCGTTGTCCCAAATGGGTTGTTTTCCTCGGTAGCCACCGCTTCCCAAATGGTGGTTACCTAGGTTGAATGCGTCGAAGTCCTCCTTGTTTAGCATCGGTTCTTTTCTTTTTATTTCTTCCCAGCTTTCACCCTTCTCCATCTTTCTCCTCACCCTGAATTTGCAGCTGATCAAGGCGGTGCTCATCTTCGTAATGGCTAACCTCTCCACCTTTTTGTTGAGCGTCTGCGGGAATGTGTATCGCTGGTGAAGCTTCTGGATGAGGATGTTGACCAAAGCCTCATTATGCGTGTGCCTAAGATCCCTCGTGGTTATCGACACGGTTTCCCGGAGGATGCACCCTAGTTGCATGGCGTATCCTTTGGCAAGTCTCTCGGTCTGCTATGGGAGGCCACTAGGCGAGACCTCAGTGAAGGAGTCTGTGACGTTGCCAAGTGCTTGCGGTGTCCAATCCCGCCTTGGCTTCTTTTTCTTTAGGGCGGGTGGGTTCATCCCATCTCCATCGGTAGTGGTGGTGGTGGTATGCTCATGGCCTTCAGCACCAACACTTTCTTGCGCGGCGTCCTCTAACTCCTGTGACAACTCCTAGAAGGTCTTGTCGGCTTCTAGAGGAGCTTCATCCACGCTCATGTGCTTAGAAGTGCCGGGCTCCATTTTTGCACTACAAGAAGTAGTACAACAAATATAAGTAAAAAATAGACTTAATTAATTACTAAGATACCCCAGGATGACATGCATAACCCCCATATGTACTTTTTTTAGCAAAGTCATGCTCAAATTCACGATTTTTTTGGCATAACCTTTCCTAAAAAAGGACATACGGAGTACCCGAATTATCCGGAACGGAAGTTAATCAACGTTCCGGCAGTCTCAAGGGCCTCACAAGGTACCTGCAACCAATGCACACATCGATGTCGGCAACATCCACAACCACGACACGATGGTCGGAGCATAAACAACCACGACACGATGATCGTGGTAGCAGAAATAATACATAAACATCCATTTGAAGCAAAATCTAAACACAACTCATAAACAATGCGCAAAATTCATATGCTCTAATTTTTAAAATTGTGCATAGCATGTTCAACTTTTATTTTTAATAACAAATAACAGAAGTATCAAAATTGAACACAGAATAGAGCACAAAATCGGTGCGGAATTTCATCAAACACCTTACGTGCGGTGGTTCGGTATGGGAGGGGGGAGGGGAAGAGGGCCACCACCTTGTGGAGGGGAGGGATGAGACGTCGAGGGCGCGGTGTAGAGCTTGGTGGCGAGTTCTTCATCGTCGTTGGCAGCGGCGGCGGCGAGTTCTTCGTCGTCGGCAGCGGCGGCGGGGCGTCGGGATTGGCCGGGAAGGGGGCACAGGGGAGGTCGCCGGCGACAGGTTTGGGCGCACGCAGGGTTTCGCGGGGGCGGCCGGCGGTGGCGAGTTCGGGCGGCCGGCGGTGTCGAGGCGCGGCGGAAGTTGTGCGGGCGCGGGGTCCTTAGGCAAATTTTGGGCGCACACGAAGTGGAAGAAAGAGTCAGGGCCACGCGGGGCCACATGTAAGTGGGAGCATCGGAATTCTGTGGCGCATGGCTCAGACGGTGCGCCACAAAATTAAGGGATTCTGTTGCGCATGTCTCAGACGGTGCGCCACAAAATTATGTGATTCTATGGCGCATGTGTTGAAGCATGTGCCACAGAATATATATGCTACTACTTTTCTATTATTTGTGTGCTACTACTTTGCTGGTGAATTGTTTCTATTATTTGTGTGCTACTACTTTGCAGGTGAATTGTTTCTATTATTTGTGTGATACTACTTTTCTTCATTTTTATATATAGCCATTTTACACATTTTCATATATATTAATACCCAAAAATCATATATATTCAAATCATGAAAATTTAAGTACTCATGCTATACACATGCATATATATGCTTGTACTGTCTCACACACACCAAAATATATATGTAAATCAAGAAAATTTAAATATTCATGATATACACATGCTATATATATATATATATATATATATATATATATATATATATATATATATATATATATATATATATATATATATATATATATGCTTGCATTGTTTCACAGACACACCAAAAAAGTCTTCTTTGTCGATCCCGAGAGGTTCCGAGAGAGCTAGCTTCTCTTCTTTCCCTTCTTCGCGGTTGAATACTTTAGGCCGGGCACCTTGAGATTTCTTCACGTGAACGGACAACCTTTAGTAGGTATGGATGTTTTCCTTGGGTTTTTGCTGGTAGTCGGCATGTCGAAGAACATTTCGAAATCCTCCTCGATCTTTGGATCGCCGTCCAAGTCTTCCTCGTTGGCGTCTCCGTCCATTCTGATGGTGCTCCTCTTGCCCCTCCTCACCACAACACGGCTAGGCTTTGACGGGCCGATAATGAAGAAGCATTGCTCAACTTGTCTAGCAAGTACCCATGGCTCGTTTTTCGCGGAGGCTTTCTTCGATTTGGCATCGGGTATTACCATGGTGGTGAAATACCGGCCTTCTTTCACAACGTGCTTGGCCCATCTTACACGGAACATTGGCACCATCTCTCCACAGTAGTTGAGCTCCCATATCTCCTAGATCCTTCCGAAGAATCTTTCCTTGAAAGTAGCCTCGTCATCACCGTAGGATAGCATAGTTACTGCTGAGTTTTGATATTCACTATTATTGTCCTTTTCTTCGGTGTAGAATGTGTAACCGTTGATGTCGTACGCCTGATAGGTCCTTACGTTCTGTTCGGGGCCCTGTGATAATGAGAATATGCGTTTTTCATCTTTTGTAGATGGCGTTTGTCTCGCTGCTTGAAATATTAGCCTGTCCTTGAACTAACGTGTGAAGCTAGAGTTGTGATGTTTGGATACGTCTCCATTCTTCCTCTGCCGCCTCAGTTCCATATAATTCTTCTCGATTAAGCTCTTGTGCTCCTCCACCCAAGGTTCGATCAATTGTAAGTGTTGTAGAGCGACACGGTGAGCCCTGTCGAGGTCTTCCCTTCGACCATGAACGCCCACAAAGAGTGAGCGGGAGCCCTCGCGGTGACCAACTCCACCTAGCCTGCCGAGGTGCTTCCTGGTGGGCAGACCAACATCCTCGTTCTCGGTGCTTAGATAATTCTGGCAGAAAGAGATACACTCGTAGGTTAGAAAGCCCTTTGCCATGCTTGCGTCCGGACGGGCCCTGTTGCGAACGTATCCTTTCATGACACCGTTCTGCCTTTCGACCGGCATCATGTAGTGCAGGAACGTCGGTCCGAGCTGCTTGATGTCCTCAACGACATGGAGAAGTAGATGCACGTAGATATTAAAGAATGAGGGCGGGAAGTAAATCTCAAGCTCACATAGTATCAGGACGATCTCTTCCTATAGTCTGTCGAGCTGCTTCACGTTGATCGACTTCCTCTTCATGACATCGAAAAAGTTGCATAGGGCAAGCAGCGTATCTCGGACGTGCTCGCCCATTATCCCTCAGATCGCAACGGGAATTATCTACGACATCAGCACGTGACAATCGTGAGACTTTATACAACTGAACCTCTTCTTCGTTGGGTCTAGATACCTGCTGATCTTCCCCGCGTAACTGTCGGCCCAGTGAGAACTGGGGTATGGAGAGCCCATTCCCCCCAGGCCTCGCACGCGGGCCAGTCGGACAAAACGACTAAGGATCAGGCATCACCGCCTGGCGGGACCCTCGAGAGGCAATTCCCCTCGAGGGTTCTGAGGAGGAAGCGAGGGCCTCAAGGGACCTCTCGCCTCAGGGGACCCTCCCGAGGCGCCAGCACGCCTCGAGGGAGCCCCGCAGGAATCTCCCCTCAGGCCTCCCCGCGCCTGAGGGGAAACGTCACGGCCAAGGAAGCACGGCAAGATGCACGTGGCCTCTGCCACGCACATGCCGTGTCGCACGCACCCCCGTCGCTGTCCTTGGCGATAAAGTGGTCAACAAAGCAGCTCCACCTGCTGCGCAGCTGCCAGGACCTTCTACTCTGACGATAAAGCGGGTGGACAACACAACCGTCCAAAGGAGGACATCATCGTGGGCTCCACCGCAGAGACTGCCCTCCATGCGGGTAGTACAGCGCGGTGGGCCGCCGGTCGGCCACCGCACCCACCTTTACTAGCAATGGACCGAGTCCATGGACGGATGGAGCACGGTGGACTTCTACACCACCCTGCCACTGGCATGTGGGAACCACCTGAAAGGCCAAGCCGAAGGAGAAGGCCAGAGATGAAGGAGATATGCCCTAGAGGCAATTAATAAAGTGTATTCTTTATCATATCTCGTTTGTTCATAATAGGTTTTTGTGTCATGCTAGAACTGTATTAAGCGGAAACATTAATACGGGTGTGATACGTAAACAACCAGGTCCCTAGTAGCCTCTACTAAGACTAGTTTAGTTGCGCGATTGATGATCGAGGTTTCCCGGTCATGGGGCATGGCGCCAGTCGGCAATGGGAGTCATATCGTTGGAGAACGATGTGATGGACATACCCCGATTTGGAGAACGTAGTCGTTACGCCTTTGACCGTGAGATCAACTCTTATTGTTATTCCTGGAAGATACTTTGATCGCACCAAACATCGTATCTTATATAGTATGACAATAACGGTGATACTTTTGGGTATCGGAAAGGAGTAGTTGAGACGAGGGGTCAAGAGCGGGATTTGCCAGTCCGCATAGCAGGATATATACTCTCGGGCCCACTCGGTGAGATCACGTCTAATGTGCTTGCAAGCATGTGACTAGGTCACGGAGACATGAGATCATGAACGAGTAGAAGATAGTGTCGTCGGTAACGAGGTCGGGATTAGGTATGGAGATATCTATGGAACGACACTCGGACATGCTAAGTATCGCCATGGCAAAAGGTTTAAGACTTTGCGTTCAGGTTTGATAGATGAAAGTCATTCGTTATATAACAAGGATTAATTCATGGGGTCCAGGCCTACGAGTTAGTCGTTGATCACAGAGGAGTCTTGGTCATACCTGTTATTATATCGAATCGCTTGGGTAACACACTTAAGGGGTTTCGACAAGACAACCGGAAAGGAAAGAGATCACCGGGAGCGTCCCGGGAGAGGTCCGATGGAGATCGGGCAGCGACGAAAGAGTTTTCGGAGCTAGGAAAAATTATATATATTATGTTTGATATTAATTAGTGTAATTAATATGCAAATATGATTTTATATATTTATTTTAGAATTTATTTTAGGCTGATTTCCCTAAATGGGCCTTCTGGTCAAAAGAAGGCCCAAGAGGGGGGGAATCCCCTTGGGGATTCGGTGGGGGCCAAGAGGGGCCGACCCAAGTGGGCCAAGGGGCCCACTAGGGGGCGGCGCACCCTCCCTTGCCGCACCAGGCATGTGGGGGTTAGTCCCACATTGCCTGGTTAGCTGGTTGGCTCCCCCCTGGGAGCCTATATAAGAAGGGGCACCCCTGGCCTTTTAATTCACCAATTAATTCCCAATTTCTCTATCGATCTCGTGGTTCCCTTGTCGGAGCCGCGCCGAGCTGAGAAGGGGGATCTCTTCCACCATAGCCCGCTGCCGCGCTGCTTGTGTTCCGGTCCAAGTCTTCCGCTGCTCGTCCTGGACTGGAGCTCCGTAGGCCGTCGTCTCCATCGTACGTGTGTGACGCTCTGCGAGGTGTTGCGCTAGCGGTACTCGGAGGCCTGCTTCCTCTACACGACCTTGAGGTCGGCTTCGTCGGTCTTCATCGACAACGTTTGTGCGGGAACGTAATCCCCGCTTTCGGTCTACAAGGGTACGTATTCCGATCTCCGTTCGTACTACTATATCTGCATAAAATAGATCTTGGCATAATTTTAGGATATCGTTGGTAGGAAATTTTTTGTTTTCTGCACACGATCCCCTTCAAGAGACGCCTATTAAAGGGGCAAGACCTCCATCGTCGCGCGGGTCGGCTCTAGGCACGCTGCAACCCTTGTAAACCCTAGCTATACTTGTTAGGAAAGCCTCGGCCCTGAGGAGGAAGAAGACGATCGCTTCCCTCCCCAGGCAAGAGCGGCCCCAAGGGGGCCTTCGGCAAGCTCCATTGTACTGTAACCTACACCCTCTAATACAGACAAGCAGGAGTGGCGGTTTTACCTCCCCACGAGGGCCGTGAACCTGGGTAAAGGCTGGTGTCTCCCTTCGTGTGTGTGTGTCTTCTTCGGGTCCGGCGAGCAACGTCGCTGAGCCACTCGAGGGTCTAGACCTCCGTGTTCAATCCCCTTCATGAACTACCCTTCAGGAAGTGACTACCCCCGGTTCTTGGGAGTCATCACACGACATTTGGCGCGCCAGGTAGGGGATTGAGGCGCGTCTACAACCTTCGAGTTCGTCTCCGCGCCATGGTGAATACCCGCGCCGCCCGCGCAAACCGATGTGCGCCCACGGGAGCACGCGCGCCGCCAGGCGCCGCGACCACCCGCGCACAGCGGGGACGGCCCCGCCGCGGAGAGCGCGTCCCTTCCGGCCCGCACGCTGAAGTGCCGGAACACAACTCCGAGCACCAGGAGGACGCGCAGTCGTCGCACGCGACGTAGCGCCCGAGTGGTTCCGGCCCTGGGAGGACGGTCCCGGTGCCCCACACCGCGCTGCTCATGGCGCAGGAGCTGCTACGCTACCAGCCCACCGCTGAGGCCCACGATCAGTGGCTCCAACGCCTCAACCACCTCGTCGGCATCGCCACGACGCGCCCTGCTCCGTCGCAGTCCAAAATGCACCCCTCTCTCGCGGGCACGGTCGCAACAAATGCGCCTCCGCCACCTCTGGGGCCTGCACCGGATGCGGCTGGGAAGGCTGCTTCGCACGCGACCTTGCCGCACGATTCCATGATCGTGCAGCGCACCGCGCCCGACGCCCGCGTGGGAATGGAGTTCCAGCGTGACCGCCAGAACAGGCTCGTGGAGGAGTTTGGTCAGGCGGGCCAGCAGAACCGCGGCGCGCTTCAGCACGGGGTTGCCACGTACGCCTCAGGCGGCATGGCGTTCACCCGTTCTCTGCGCCGCGTGGTCTGGCGCCCAAAGTTCCGGCCTGCCCTCCCCAAGGGCTACGACGCCTCCAGCAACCCCATCGAGTTCATGCAGCTCTACACCACCTCCATCCAAGTTGTGGGAGGAGATGACAAGGTCATGGCTAACTGGTTCTCTCACGGGCTTCGCGACTCCGCGCTGTCGTGGCTCCTGAATCTCCATGAGGACTCTGTGAACTCCTGGGAGGAGCTCTGCAAGCAGTTCGTCTCCAACTTCAAGGGGACGTACGAGCGTGCCCTCACCCACAACGACTTGCGCGCTGTGGTGCAGAGGAAGGATGAGACGCTTCGCAAGTACATCCAGCGCTTCACCCAAGTGCGCAACAAGATCACGAACATCCCTGACACTCAAGTCATCGCCGCCTTCCGCGAGGGTGTCACGAACAGCAGGATGCTAGAGAAGCTAGGGATCCACGACAAGCTCACCTCTGTGGTCAAGCTGTTTGACTTGGCGGACAAGTGTGCCAAGGCTGAAGAGGGACTCCTCTTCGTGAAGATGTCCTCGAGAGGTGACGATCACGTTGAGGGGTCCAGGAGCCAGAAGAAGAAAGAGGCCAAGGAGGAGCCCAAGCGCAAGGCTACCGCAGTTCTCGCGGCAGAGCCTGACGCAAAGGGCACCCACAGGGACTCCCCTGAGCCTGGAGAAAGAAGAGATGATCACCGCCCGTTCTGCATCTACAACAACAGGCGCGGCCACTCCACGGAGTCTTGCTTCGACCTCAAAAGTTTGAGCAAGGAGCGCGAGCAAGCAGAAGGCAGTGGTAGCCGTGGCCGAGGCCGTGGCTACCGCGGCAGCGGACACAAGGGCGGCTACCAGAAACCGTCTGGAAATCAGGCCAATGCCGCGACAAAGAACGGCAACCTCCCTGACGAGGAAGACGGCGGCTACCAAGCCCCGAGAGCTGCCATTGCTTGCATCCTCGGGGGGGGGGGGGGGGGGGGGCGCAGGCGCCAAAGTCGAACAACCAGTTCGCCCGCCCAAGTAAGGAAACCTCCAGGCCCCTCAAGTGGTCACAGTACACCATCGCCTTCGACGCTCAGGACCACCCCAATTCCACCAAGACTGTTGGAACCCTCCTGCTGGTCTGTACCCCCACCATCGACAATGTGGCTGTCTCCAAGACGCTCATCGATGGTGGAGCAGGCCTGAACGTTATATCCATAGATACGTTCGAAGCGCTTCAAGTGCCCTACGAGCGGCTTATACCCTCGAGGCCCTTCATGGGGGTCACCAGCGGCTCGATCGAGCCTCTAGGCCAGGTCAGGCTTGCCGTCACCTTCGGGAGCGAGGAAAATTACCGCACCGAGCACATCGACTTCGATGTCGCGCACATCGGCCTGCCGTACAACGCCATCCTCGGCTACCCCGCGCTTGCGAAGTTCATGGCTGTCATGCACCATGCGTACAACATGGTCAAGATCCTTGCAGCGCCGGCACGATCACCATACGCGGGCATGTCCTGGACGCTACGCGCGCTGTTGATACGGCCTACAAGACCGCCGCCATGGCCTTCCCCGCAGAAGAGGACCAAGAGCCTCTCGAGAGGCCCAAGAAGAAGAAGCAGTTGTTCTCCCAAGAGGTGACTGCTACCAAGAAGATCTCTCTGAGCTTAGGTAGCTCGGGGGCTGAAGGCTCGGGGGCTAGCGTCACCATTGGCGCCGCGATGCCTCCCAAATAGGAAAGCGCGCTCGTCGCCTTCTTCCAGGCAAACTCTAACATGTTCGCATGGACACCGTCATATATGTCTGGTGTACCGAGGGAGGTGATCGAGCACCACTTGGCCGTGTGCCCAATCTGCGCCCTGTCAAGCAAAAAGCAAGAAAGCAAGCCCCCGAGAAGCAAGCATTCATCGTCAAGGAGGTCGAAAAGCTAAAAGCGGCAAAAGTCGTTCGCGATGTCGCGCATCCCACTTGGCTCTCCAACGGCGTGGTAGTCCCAAAGCCCGCCGGAGGAGGCCGTCTCTGCATCGACTACACTGATGTAAACAAGGCCTGCCCCAAAGACCCTTATCCCATGCCCAGAATTGACCAGATTGTGGACTCCACGGCATGCTGCGACCTCCTCTGTTTCCTTGATGCCTTCTCTGGTTATCACCAGATAAAAATGGCTAAGGAGGACGAGGAGAAGACGGCTTTCCTTACCCCATGCGGTGTGTATTGCTACGTCTGCATGCGCTTTGGCCTAAAAAATGCTGGAGCCACTTTCCAGAGGTTGATGAGGATAGCCCTTGGCGGGCAAATGGGGCGAAACGCCGAAGCATACGTCGATGACATCGTCGTAAAGTCCCGAGAAGGAAATACACTCCTCGAAGACCTTGAAGAAACCTTCGCCAGCCTGCGCAAGGTGAACATCAAGCTCAACCCCGCCAAGTGCATCTTTGGAGTCCCTTCAGGCAAATTGCTTGGGTTCCTCGTGTCTCATCGAGGTATAGAGGCAAACCCAGACAAAATCAAGGCCATAGAGGACATGCAACCTCCACGCAGGCTCAAGGACATGCAACACCTGGCAGGCTCCACGGCCAGCTTGGGCCGATTCATCTCCAAGTTCGGTGAAAGAGCCCTGCCGTTCTTCAAGATCATGAAAAGAACAGGCACTTTCAAGTGGAAACCTGAAGCTGAAAAAGTATTTGAGGACTTGAAGAAGTATCTGGCCAGCCCGCCAGTAATGGTCGCCCCAAGGCCTGGCGAGCACATGAAGCTGTACTTATCAGCTACTCCACAAACAGCCAGGAAAGAGAAGAGCCAGTACTCCACAAGAAGAGTGCAACCCCTCCAAAGAAAAAGCCTCCTGATAAGGAGCTCGAAGAAGAGGAAACACTCACAAACCCAACGCCAGGCCCAAAGCCCCTTGAGGCCAACCCCCTCGAGGCACAAGTCAAGCCCCTTGAGGCCAACCCCCTCGAGGCACAATTCAATCCACTTGAGGCCAACCCCCTCGAGGCACAGGGCAAGCCCCCTGAGGCAAACCCCCTCGAGGGTCAACCTGTGCCACCTCAGGCGAAAGACGCCAAGGCAACAGGAACTACCCTCGTCGAGCATCCAGTTTACTTCGTCAGCACAGTGCTGTGTGATGCTCACGAGCGGTATACGATGCAGCAGAAGCTTCTCCTCGCGCTACTCGTCGCCTCAAGAAAGCCGCGACACTACTTCCAGGGGCACCCCATCACGGTGGTCACCTCATTCCCCCTGGAGCAAATCCTGCGCAACCCAAACACAACAGACCGTGTCGCGGGATGGAACATCGAGCTACAGCCATTCAATTTGTGCTTCGATACCACAAGGGTAATCAAAGGAAGAGCGATGGCTGACTTCGTCGCCGAATGGACTGACCCAACCCCTGAAGAGCCCCTGGGAGAAGAGCACGAGCCCTCTGGAGCCGCTATGCCCAGCCACTGGACCATGAAGTTCGACGGAGCTTTCGCTTGTCGCCACGGCGGGGGAGGCGTAGTCCTGATCTCACCCAAGGGAGACAGGTTGTATTACGTGGTCCAGCTGTGCTTCGGAATCGACAAGATATCCAACAACATCGCCGAGTATGAAGGGTTGCTCGCTGGCTTACGCGCCGCGATCGCCCTAGGCGTCAAGCATATACTCATCAAAGGCGACTCTCAGCTGCTCGTCAACTTCTCCAACAAAAGCTACAAGCCTAAGGACGACCACATGGCGGCATACCTTGAAGAGGTCCGTAGGCTTGAGAAGAACTTCAGGGGAATGGAGCTCATGCACATCCCAAGAAAGGAAAATCAAGAAGCTGATGACATCGCCAAGCGCGCCTCAAAGAGACAAGCTCAGCCGCCAAGTGTCTTTGAAGAAAGGCTCGTCAAGGCATCCATAAAGCAGCCCCTAGAGGCCCTGCCCGCAAGCACAGACGAAGCGCTCCCGCCACCCCCTGCAAGCGGAGCCCCAGCCTGCAGGCCTCCCACAGGGGAGCGTCTGTTCCACACAGCGGTGCACCAAGAAACAGGATGTATTGACGAGATCAAGGACTACCTCTGCAAACGGATCCTTCCCTAAGAAGATGTTGAAGCGGAGCGAATTGCCTGCCAAGCAAAATTATACCAAATCCTCGAAGGAGTCCTCTATCGCAAGCGCCCAAACGGCATCGCGCTCAAATGCGTCCCTCCTAAAGAAGGAAAACTGCTAATTAAGGACATCCACAGCGGGGAATGCGGCCACCATTCGTGCGCCCGCACCCTCGCAGGCAAGATCTTCAGGAGCGGATTCTACTGGCCTCAAGCGCTTCAAGATGCAGCGTACATCATTCAAGCTTGTGAAGCCTGCCAATTCCACGCCAAGCAAATCCACCAACTAGCGCTGGGGCTACAGACCATTCCGCTCTCGTGGCCGTTTGCGGTCTGGGGGCTGGACATCATGGGACACTTCCCAACGGCGCAAGGTGGATATCGCTACCTCTTCGTGGCCATTGACAAGTTCACAAAATGGCCTGAAGTGGAGGCGACGCGCACAATCACAGCAGGCGTGGCGGTGAAATTCATCAGAGGCCTGGTCTGCCGCTTCGGAGTGCCTAACCGTATCATCACCGACAATGGCTCACAATTCACCAGTGGCATCTTCAGAGCCTATTGTGAAAAGATGGGCATGAAGCTCTGCTTCGCCTCAGTCGCACATCCGCAAAGCAATGGACAGGCCGAGCGTGCAAACGCAGAGGTCCTCAAAGGCCTAAAGACCAGGACCTTCGATATCCTCAAGGGCCACGGCAAGGGCTGGATCAACGAGCTACCCTCGGTGCTCTGGTCCATCCGTACCACGCCACCCAAGCCCACCGGGGAAACACCGTTCGCCCTCGTCTATGGAGCCGAAGCAGTCCTCCCCACGGAGATAAAGCAGGGATCCCCACGGGTCCTTGCCTTTAACGAGGACCAGCAAGAGGACCTCCACAACGACGACCTGCTGCTCCTTGAAGGGCTAAGACGCCGCGCGGCCCT
This sequence comes from Poa annua, assembly GCA_026929855.1. Taxonomy (NCBI): domain Eukaryota; kingdom Viridiplantae; phylum Streptophyta; class Magnoliopsida; order Poales; family Poaceae; genus Poa; species Poa annua. The sequence continues at coordinate 70,683,162 of CM049427.1, forward strand.
TCGGGCGGCCAGATACCAGCAAGACCTGAGGCACTACCGCAGCCGCAACGCGCGCTCGCACACCCTGGAGGCAGGCGACCTCGTCCTCAGGCGAATCCTCTTGAGGGAAGGCCTCCACAAGCTGTCCCCGATGTGGGAAGGTCCCTATAGGGTCACCCACATCGCCAGGCCTGGCGCGGCTCGCCTCGAGGCGCAGGATGGAATCCCCGTCAAGAATCCATGGAACATCATGCACCTACGCAAGTTCTACCCGTGATCATTGTCACGTCAGGGCATGTAGTGAAAGACGCAGCCCACGGCTCACCTCCAAGCACTTTTTTGTCCTTCAAGGTTAAAAGCTCAAGGCATAAACCTCTCAAACCTTTGTATCCACAAGGAACAAGTTAAAAACGTGATTACCGTCACACACGTGGTCATTGTCACGTCGAGACTTCAAGCGAACGAGGCAGCCTACGTCTCAACCTCCAAGCATTTGTTGTCTCTAGAGGTTAAAACGCCAACGGCTTAAACCTCCAAAACATTTTTTGCACCCTTAGGGAAAAACGCAAAACAGTGGTCATTGCCACACCTGTGATCATTGTCAGGCCAAAACTTCAAGCGAACGAGGAAGCCTACGGATCAACCTCCAAGCATGGTCGTCTCTGGAGGTTAAAATGCTCACGGCTTAAACCTCCAAAAATATGCTTTGTCTCCCAAAAAAGGAACAAACGCAACCGTGGTCTTTGCCACGCCCGTGATCATTGTCACGTTGAGACTTCAAGCGAACGAGGCAGCCTACGGCTCAACCTCCAAACATTTTTGTCTCTAGGGGTTAAAAGGCTCACGGCTTAAACCTCCAAAAATATGCTTTGTCTCCCAAAAAGGAACAAACGCAGCCATGGTCATTGCCACGCCCGTGATCATTGTCACGTTGAGACTTCAAGCGGACGAGGCAGCCTACGGCTCAACCTCCAAGCATTTTCATCTCTAGGGGTTAAAATGCTCACGACTTAAATCTCCAAAAACATGCTTTGTATCCTAAAGGAACAAATGCAACCGTGGTCATTACCACGCCCGTGATCATTGTCACATCGAGACCACGAGCGGAAGAGGCAGCCTACGGCTAAACCTCCAAGAACCCGTGTCTCTAGAGGTTAAAATGCTCACGGCTTAAACCTCCAAGCTCCAAAGGCTTCTCTCAAGGGGAAACCCTCCGAGCTCTCCATTAAAAGGCCCCCGCAGGCCGTTGAGAGTCTCACCCACTAATAGGTGGTCCCCATGCCTCGACATGGTCAAAAAATTAACTTGGCACGCCAAGCATAATGACTCAATTTAGTTCCCAAGTGAACTTCGCGCCTCGGCGCCGTTTTAAAAAAAAATCGTTTGGGTTTTTTATTTATTTCCGCATTACTCTGTTGAAGTGTGCGCTTATATCTCTCCTCATGCGTACCTCGTGAGCCGGGGCTGAGTACGGTGCCAGTGCCTCAAATGACACACCAGCGGCACTGCAAACTCCAAGAGTCCGAGCTCTGGCTGGAGGGCAAGATCCCACAAACACGCCATCTCTCCAGAGGATCTTGGTACTTACTCTCCTCGCAAGGAACACCTAAGGGGACCTATAAGCGTGCACGAGCCCTTTGTTCCGTGTTCCAGCGTTTGGGTTCGCCCCTTTAACATATGCATGGAAATCCCACCCACAAGCCCGAAGGGGCATCCAGGAGCGACCCCTCAAGTGGGCAACCTCGCCAGGCGAAAAGCCTCCTCAGGAGCGACCCCTCAAGCGGGCAACCTCGCCAGGCGAAAAGCCTCCTCAGGAGCGACCCCTCAAGCGGGCAACCTCGCCAGGCAAAAGGCCTTCGCAGGGCGAAAACCTCAAGAAGCTAAGTCTCGCAACCACGCTTTAAGAGCGTTTTTCTCTCCCTAGCGCGCGTTTGCCCCTCAAGCGACTTCGCTTTCCCTTACGCTTCATGGACTACTCGCACGTCTAAGGGGGGCACTTGAGCATCGTGACTCAGGGCTCTAACCTCTCCTAGGCCTAAACTCCTCCCGGCCTTGCGGAGTCATCGCTCCTGCATACCGAGGTGGAGGAGTCATGGCACGAGGAGATGGGACCTACCAACACAGAGAACAAACAGACATGAAGCTGAGTCCAAAGAGACATCATGAGGGGCAAACAAGCTTGAATTAAACAGCAATTAAAAAGTATATTACAGGCCAGAGGTCTTAAAAATGTCTAAACACACGGCTATCGCAGATACGAGCGCACGCAGGCGCAGTAAAGAAAGGCTCATGGGGAAGCATCGCCGCCTTGGGCCTCCTCCGCAGCACCCTCTTCATCCTCGGCGGGGCAGGCCTCGTCCTCGCTGTCTTCAGCTACAACCTCCGCGCGCCTGAAGCGGTTGCAGAAGGCGTCAACCTGCTCACGGATGGAACCGGAGACCCGCCGCGTGTCCTCGCCTTGAGCAGCCTCTGTGACGGAGGAGATGTCGAAGCCTGGCGTGAGGAGCTTGAGGTTGGTGAAGATGCGATCCACAACCACCCCCAGAAGCTGCCGGCTCTCGTCTTCAATCAGCTCGCGAAGCTCGGCGACGGGACCCTCGAGCGCGTCGAAAAGCTGGTCGAAGTAGACCAGGTACATGGCAGCATCGCCGCGGCCCCGAGCTTCGGTGTGCGGCGCATCTGCCCCAAGCCGCGTGGCGAGCTCGTTGCCACGAGTGACCACCGCCTCTAACATGCGTTCACGCTGCTTCGAGAGCGCGCGAGCTGCAGTAGCGGAGTCGGATGCCTGCGCCGTTCGCTGCATCGCTAGGGCCACCTGCTCCTCCACGTCCTTGGCCAAGGTGTTGAGGTCATGGATAACTTCAGTGCGAGCCTCCTCCGCTCGGCGACGGGCATCCTTGGCGCGCTTGAGGCGTTCCTCCAGCTTGGAGTTGGCCTTCTCAAGCTCGGCGATCCGCCGAGCATCCGCGGCGTGCTTGACCTTGAAGCGCTCCTCCTGTGCCAGGGCCAAATCGCGGTACTTCTGAGAAGTGGACTTGTGGAATTGCTTCTCGCGCTCCGCGAGGGCGTCCACGCCCTCTTTCTTCTTCTCGGTGAAACGCCGCTCGAAGCGCTCGTAAGCTATCTTCTGGGCAGCGACGTTTTCGTCGTACTTCACGGTCGCCTGGGCCAGGTCTCCTTCGCGCTCCTCAAGGGCCTCGCTTTGGGAAACCAGGTCCTTCTCCGCCTAGAGGCGCTGCTCCTCGTGCTGTTGCAGCTCCTTCTCCTTGAGGGCCAGCTGCCGCTCACGCTCGGCAAAAGCCTGGCGGTCCATCTCCAGAGCGGACGAAGCGGCCTGGTGGGCGGAGAGCAGCTACGTCTCCAGCTGGCCCAGCTCACGGCGTTTCTGCGCCAGCGACCCCTCCATCGCCTCGCGCTCTGCCCTGGCCTCACGCAAGAGCTCGGCCGCGGCATTGCGTTCCGCCTGGAGAGGGTTAAGGAGCTCCGCAGCGTCGCGAATAGCCCCCCCCCGGACCTCCTTGGCGAAGCAGGTGGCTTCTTCGCGCGCAGTTTGCAGCGCCGCATCCTCCAGTCGGCGCGCCTCGACTGCCGCGTGTAGAGACGCCCATGACTTCGCCAACTCCTCCTGCCGCCGAGCAAGCCAGATGTCCCCGAGGGCGAGGTGAGCCTCTAAGCCCTTCAGGGATTCCCTAACAAGGCCGAAGGCGATCTCGCGGTGCCCCGCGCTCCAGTCCCAGCCGCGAAGCGCCAGTGCCTGGCTCGAGGAGGGCCTGGCCCCAGCATCGAGTCCCGCGGGAGCAGCTGTGGGAAGAGCTCGGGGGCTAGCCTGAGCCTCGCCGGTGCCCGCGCCCGCATATTCTTCAGGCCCCGCAGCCGCGGGACGCTCCTCGCCTCCGTCTTGGCGAGGAGGAGAGAAGGAATCTCCCCCAGCAGACGCGCCCGCACCTGCTGGAGCCTCGCGCATCTCTGTCGTAGGCTGCGCGGAAGCAGCGGGTGCAGGTGGCAGGGAAGGCACGCGCAGGGGAGTCGGCGCGCGAGGCGGCGTTGGTTCGTGCGGCGGTGTGGGCTCGCGCGGAGGCGTGGTCGCGTGAGGGGAAGAAGAGGCCCGAGGCGGCGCGGAAGTCCTCTCCTCAAGGCCTTCCGCTCCCAGAGGCTCGCTGGGCGCTACAGGCACATCTGGGCGTGCTGCGCCCTCTTCCGCCTGAGGCCCAGCCGCCCCCGCCTGGGGCGCAGCTTGCACCACTTGAGGCATCTCCTCAAGGGGGATCACGGGGGCTGCCTCCACATGCCTCGTGGCCTTGTCAGCCACGGCCTCTGCCGTGGCGCTCTTCACCTCGGATGCCTTGCGGAGCTGACGACGCTTTGCGGGCGCAAAGGCACTGACAGGAGCCCAAGAAGAGACTTCGGGAAAAAGAAATTCAAGGGAGAAAGCTAAAAGACGAATGAGCCAAAGTTGTGAGCACTAACCCTAAAGGGGGGGCGCCAGCATCGACCCACGCCAGGCCTGGCAAACGCCACGAAGGGAAAGGCTTGGAAGCAGGCTTCGCAGGGGGCGCCTCTGCCTTCCTGTTTGGAGGGACGTCAGACGGCCTCGCCCCTGGGTTGTCCACGGCGGCCTTGGTGCGAGCCCCGCGCCTTCCTGGAGAGGCCTCCGCACCCGAGGCCTCCTCTTCCTCAGCCTCCTTCTCCACGGGGCGCGAGGGCGCCACCACGAAGGCGTTTTCATCGCCTGACGATATATCGCAAATCTCGTCAGTAAATGGCCCAGCTCTCGAAGAGGATACCTCCCCAGCCGCGGCCTCCTCCTCTCCTAAGCCAGCTCCTGAGGCCGTGGGAGAGTCGGCCCCCTCTGCTCCCCGCACGACCGGCATCGGCACCTCGAGGTCCGCCTGGCCTGTCGGGGTGAACGGAGGCATTCCCTCCAAGAGGTGCATGCGCTCCGTCAGGTTACGTTGATGAAGGGGCCGGAGCGCCGCAGGGAGCTCATCCACTGGAAGCACCAATGGGTTGACGAAGAGCGCTAAGAGGACGTCGTCAACGGCGTCCTTGTCTTTGTCCTCGGCGTGAAGCCGCATCTTGTCCTTCGGCCCCGAGTACATCCACATGGGGACCGAATGCGCCTGGAGTGGTGCGATGCGGCGCGTCACGAAGTCCGCGACGACCATCTGCCCCACGAGGCCCTCCTCGCGGAGGAAACTCAGACGCCCCATCAGGCTCACGTTCTTGGCGCCATCGAAGGTGGCCTTGCCCCAATGGGAGTTCTTCACCGGGGGCTCGTCGGGGACCTCGAGGAAAGCGCAGGGACGCTCCACCCCAACATAGAACCACTTCTGGCGGAAGTCGTCCACCTTCTTCGTCACCGAGGTGATGGCCTTGCCCTCGCTCCAAGACATGGGGATGTAGACGCTCCCCATGCCATCAACGATGCGGAACGAGACGCACCCAGAGCGCTCGTTCTTCGCCGTGTTCCGGAGTGCGTAGAAGCACCGGAACAGCCCCACCGTGGGTTCCAGGCCCAGGTACGCCTCGCAGAGGTAGGCGAAGACGGCGAGGATCAGGACGGAATTGGGGTGCAGGTGCAGCAGCTGCACCTGGTAGAACGCCAGCACCGCCTACAAGAATGGCGAGAAGGGCGGCTCCAGGCCCGCAGCCAGACAGTGCTGGAAGACTGGGAAGAACCCTCGCGGGCGCTTCCCGTGCGCCGCGGGCTTCAGGGCGATGGCGCCGTGCTCGTTCGTCCGGTCTGCCACCAGGTGCCGAACCTTGGCGAGCGCCTTCTCATTGACGCACACGCCCAACAGCGCCGCGCCTACCACGTTCTTCGTGGCTTCTGTCTGGGAGGAAGACACCGCGGCGGCCTTGCCCTTGCTCTTGAGTAGGCTCATCATCACGGAAGCGGAAGCATGGAGGAATCAAAAGACGAGGATTCGCAGGGGAGATCGGAGGCGGAGAGCTCTGTAGAGCGGAAATTCCTGCGAGAAGGTTTGGAAACGGTAATGGCTCCCTGCCGCCTCACTCGGGCTTTATGTCACCTCGAGGAGCGGTTACCGGGGCGTGGTGGGACCCCCCACGACTCGCGAACCGTATCGTGTGAGACCGTTATTCGTCCAAGCGCCGCGTGGCTCAGGCCGGCTGGCCACTAAGGGCCCACGACGCTTCGCCTGAGCCCATGGCCTCAATCGCGCCCATCATGGGCCCGGGGGCTACTGTCGGCCCAGTGAGAACTGGGGTATGGAGAGCCCATTCCCCCCAGGCCTCGCACGCGGGCCAGTCGGACGAAACGACTAAGGACCAGGCATCACCGCCTGGTGGGACCCTCGAGAGGCAATTCCCCTCGAGGGCCTGAGGAGGAAGCGAGGGCCTCAAGGGACCTCTCTCCTCAGGGGACCCTCCCGAGGCGCCAGCACGCCTCGAGGGAGCCCCGCTGGAATCTCCCCTCAGGCCTCCCCGCGCCTGAGGGGAAACGCCGCGGCCAAGGAAGCACGGCAAGATGCACGTGGCCTCTGCCACGCACATGCCGTGTCGCACGCACCCCCGTCGATGTACTTGGCGATAAAGTGGTCAACAAAGTAGCTCCACCTGCTGCGCAGCTGCCAGGACCTTCTACTCTGACGATAAAGCGGGTGGACAGCACAACCCTCCAAAGGAGGACGTCATCGTGGGCTCCACCGCAGAGACTGCCCTCCCTGCGGGCAGTACAGCGCGGTCGGCCGCTGGTCGGCCACCGCACCCACCTTTACTAGCAATGGACCGAGTCCATGGACGGATGGAGCACGGTGGACTTCTAAACCACCCTGCCACTGGCATGTGGGAACCACCTGAAAGGCCAAGCCGAAGGAGAAGGCCAGAGACGCCTATAAAAGGGGCAAGACGTCCATCGTAGCGCAGGTCGGCTCTAGGCACGCTGCAACCCTTGTAAACCCTAGCTATACTTGTTAGGAAAGCCTCGGCCCTAAGGAGGAAGAAGACGATCGCTTCCCTCCCCAGGCAAGAGAGGCTTCAAGGGGGACTTCGGCAAGCTCCATTGTACTGTAACCTACACCCTCTAATACAGACAACCAGGAGTAGCGGTTTTACCTCCCCACGAGGGTCGTGAACCTGGGTAAAGGCTGGTGGCTCCCTTCGTGTGGGTGTGTCTTCTTTGGGTCCGGCGAGCAACGTCGTGGAGCCACTCGAGGGTCTAGACCTCCGTGTTCAATCCCCTTCACGAACTACACTTCAGGAAGTGACTACCCCCGGTTCTTCGGAGTCATAACCCGACAGTAACCGCCCAGAAATTTGACTCCAACGAGGCACTTATAGAACTGGCTGAGCTCTTCCGGACTCATAGTGAAGCAGGTAGCGGCAAGCACCACTGATTTCTTCTTTGCCCTTTTGCGGCGACCTTGAGTTCCTTCCATTTGATCATCATCCTTGTCATCGTCATCGTCATCACTATCGGGTGCCTGTAGATCTTTCTTGATGCCAAGCCATTTTAGATCTATCTTGCTCTTGTCCCATCCTTGGACTCTTCCGACATGTTGGAAAGAGTGCCAAGTAGACTCACGGTGACATTCTTTGTAATGTGCATCATATCTAGGCTATGGGGCGCTTTAAGGACCTTCCAGTATGGCATGTCGTGAAAAACAGACCTCGCTTTCCATACACCCAGGAGGAGATCAACCCTAGGTTGCTTCTTTCCAGGAGCTGGGCACTCCTCCCAATTTCTCAAAACCTCATCGATTTCTGTGCCGGTCCTCTGGTGCGGGGGGCTTTCGAGCTCGTGTTCACCATTGAAAGGGTCACCGCGTTTCCTCTACGGGTGATCCATGCGAAGCCACCGTCGAGAACCTGGGTACACAGTTTTCGAAGACCCATCCCTTAGTAGCTAGAGATGCGGGGTCCCATCCATGCACCTGACACATGCGCAGAATCCGTGGCCTACCTGGGCTGATACGTACGAGCAACCAGGATAGTCCTGCACCGTCGTGAACAAGGCGGCTATCATGTCGAAATATTCTCTAGTGTAGGCATCCCATGTACGGGCTGGCGTCTCCCACAACGTGGCTAACTCCTCCTTCAACAGCGTGAGATAAATATGTATGTCGACACCCGACTGTTTCGGCCCCTGGATGAGAATGCTCATGTGTATGTACCTTTGCTTCATGCACAACCAAGGTGGAAGGTTGTAAGGCCATACAAACACGGGTTAGGTGTTGTGCGTGCTACTCTGGTTCCCGAACGGATTGAGTCCATCGGTGCTCATACCCAGTCTGACGTTCCTTACGTCGCCTCCAAAATTTTGAAAGGCGTCCAATGCTTCCCACAGGCTAGCATCTGAATGGTGTGAAAGGATTCTTCCCTTCTCCGGATCTTCTAAGGGCTTCTCCCTATCCGCGTGCCAATGCATGAGCTTTGCTTCCTTTGGGTCCACAAAGTACCGCTGCAGACGATGAGTGATAGGAAAGTACCATACCTCTTTTCGAGAAACTTTCTTGTTCGCACCCTTGTACCGTCCTATGTCGCACACCGGAATTTTTTTTATGTCCTTGTACTCGCCACGATAAATTACGCAATCATTGATACATGCATTCTATTTAACGTGCGGTAAGTCAAGTGGGCACACGACTTTCTTGGCCTCATCGATGCTTGTTGGCAATGTGCTCCCCTCGGGAAGTCGATCGTGCATGAATTTCAGGTTTCTCGTGAAGCTCACATCGGTCCATTTGCTTTGTGCCTTCATCTCCAGAGCATCAAGCGTTACTTGCAAGCGCGTATCCTGTGTCCGGCACCCAGGATACAACGGAGTCTTCCCGTTGATCTCCATTTGTGCTAGTTTGGCTTTCTCTCTGGCATTGCTCGTCTCCTGGAGGAGCAGTTCTTGAACATAAGGGTCGCGTAAGGCCAACATTAGGGTGTTCTCCGTGTTGAGTCTTTTCCACCGCCATCTCCCCCATGGTCATCATGATCATCATCTTGTCCACCGACGTCATGATGTACTCAGCCCACATCTCCTTCGTCATGTCCAGGCGCATTTGCTGCCGGCGGTGTCGGTGCTTAGTTAAATCCTACCATGAAACCGTGCCTCAAAAAGTGATCCTCCAATTGTCCGGAATCAGGGTCAATCCACCTCTCGAGTTTGCATTTCCGACAAGGACATCTTATCTGGCGCTTGTTGCACTAAATCATTTTTGTCTTTGCTTCTTCCTTGTATTTAGTAATTTCACCGGATCTCATCATGATGACCATGGTTGCCTACACGGGTTACATAAAACACACAACCGAGAAACGAGAGTATACGTTAGTTACGGTTGTAACACACATGCAAACATGCATACACACACATGCATTTTCGACGGAAAATTTTGGCATGACTTCTCCTAATAGTCGGACGTATGGGTGGTGCAAAAATGTGCCGAAATGGAAATGAATCAACATTTTGGCAAACATATACATGCACCTCGCCGGCGCAAGAGACAACAAAAACAACAAACATGCATATCATATATATGCATGTGTCCACACATACACCGCCACAAAGGGCCAAAAACCGATGCCATACCACCGCAACACAATCATGCACACCGGCCACAATAAAAAGAGGAGAAGGTCGATGTCTCACCTAAGATTGGAGCTCCTCGGAGACGGTGATCGTGTGATGTTTGTTTGGAGAGAAATTAGTGGACAAAAAGAGGAGGAGAGTTGATATATGATGCCCCCTCTCGTACTAAGCAATCGCTATGGAACAAAATAAGTTTTAACCTTCTAGAAATGGAGGACTCATGGAGAAAGAATTGGGGGAATTGGGTGAGAAAGAGGAGAAAATCATGTTGGTGAGGGAAGAGGAAAGGTTGCTAATGAATCTGAGTTTTTTGTACATTGAATGCTTAAGTGGTCGCAGGTTCACATTTTGTGGCGCACCCAGTATTTTTTGTGTGGTGCACCTGGCCCATGCGCCACAAAACAGGCACATTCTGTGGCGTACGACGACCATGCGCCACAGAATGTTGGTTTTCTGTGGCACACCCCTAACCATGCGCCACAAAATGTCTGCTTTCTGTGGCGCATGGGCCTTGGTGCGCCACAGAAAGTGCATCTTTTTGTGGCGCATGGGCATGGTGCGCCACAGAAAGTGTTCAGAATTTCAAAATTCGATCTGCATGGTGGGTCCCACCCCCTTCATGTGGCGCATTTCTCTCGGTGCGCCATAAAAAGACAATTTTCTGTGGCGCATTTTATTTTGTGCGCCACAGATGTCTGTGGCGCATTTGTTTTGTGCGCCACTAAATATTTTCTGTGGCGCATGGGATATGGGTGCGTCACAAAGGGTCATCCCAATTATAAGCCTTTTTCCACTAGTGACTAGACATCATAACGTTAGTATATGCATTGGATTTCTCATCATTATTCTGTCAATTGCCTAGCTGTAATTTGTTTACCACGCATGGATGAATGTTATTATTTATGGGGAGACACCACTAGTGAACCGTGGACCCCGGTCCTTCTCATTAATCTGACAAAACCACAACTGCAAACCTGTTACGTTCTGCAAACATACATCTTTCTTTCACACATACATTTAATCCTTTGTTACAACAAGCCAGTGAGATTGACAACCTCACTGTTAAGTTGGGGCAAGGTATCTTGATTGTTTGTGTGCAGGCTTCACGTTCGCTGCTGACGCTGGTATTGCGCCGTGATAACGTTGCCGCCAACAACCTCGGGTGAACATTCATCTCCTACTGGTTCGATAACCTTGGTTTCATAACTGCGGGAAACTTGCTGTTGCACTACTTCACACCTTCCTCTTGGGGTCTCCCAACAACACACCCACCGTGTGCATCAAGCATTTTTCTGGCACCGTTGCTGGGGATTTGAAGATTCACTACGAGGGGAGTTTTCACACTTCCAATCTTTTTATTTTTTTTATTGTCTTGCTTAGTTTATTTTTATTGCTGTTTTGTTTGCTTAATATAAAAAATACAAAAAATTAGTTACTTTCATTACTTTTTATATTTCGGTTTTGTTGTTTATTTTCAGCTTTGTTGCTCTTGTTTATTTCGGTTTAGCATTATTTCCTGAATTTTTATATCTGGGTTTGTCTAAATTTGCTGAAAATGGGTAGTCCAAAAGTTCAAGTTCGTTCGTTTAAACAACAAGGAGGAGAAAGTTTAAAATATGCTTGGTATAGGATAAACGATGCTCATAAATAATGCACTAAGAAACACTCCACTTTAATCCTCCTTAGGAATATTTATGTTGGAATCTCTAGTTGGTATACTATGTTCTTGACACTCTTACGGGGGGTCATTTTCTTGGTACACCTGCTTTTGAAGCCTGCAATTTAATTTAAAGTTTGGTAGGATCACCACCCCTTACTAAAGAAGTTAAAACTGAGATCACTTTGGAGGATATTATTAAAAGGTTGGATTCTATGGAGAAATTTTTTCTTGATGATGCTAGCAAGGGTAATCAATCAATGAATGATATTAATGGAAGAATCACTGCTTTAGTGAATAACAACACCCTTGATACTCATAATCATAGAAATGATGAATTAGAAGATGTTATTGATACTTTAGGTTCAACATTTGCTTCTATTAAAATTAAGAAAGCTAAAGCTTTTGTAGGGAGGGAGCAAAAGGTTCATTTATATTCCCAAACTCAAACCTTCCAATATGACTAAAAGTGATGGTTTACATAATAGGACGCACTCATGGATACCGAAAACATCTATTACAACCAACCATGTTTTGGAGGAAGTTATTGATGTTGATGCTTCATCTCTTGATAATACTTGAGTTTTACTTTTGCATAGCTCAAAGGTGTCAAACAAAAGCGCTTATGGGAGACAACCCACTTTTATTTCCTGTCATTTTAATTTATTTTGCTTGTGTCAAGGACCTGTCCTGCCTCTTTAGCAACTCCTTTGTATCTTTATTTTATCGCAATGTTTTGTGTCAAGTGCCTCTAGTAGAAAATTGATGTTAAAATTCAATTCATGTGCTGAAACAGATTTTTGCTGTCCACCGTTAAATTCATATCAGTTCACTAGAACGTCAGGAAAATCTTCCCGTTTTGGTGCATCCTCAGGTGTATACGCAACTTTAAATTGTTTTGAGTTTTCTGATCTGAGCAAGTTAAGTGCCTCGAAAAAAATTCGTCTTTACGGACTGTTCCGTTTTTGACAGATTCTGCATTTTTCTTTTGCAATGCCTCTTTTGCTATTTTGATTGGATCTCTTTATCCTATGAAGTATCAGTGGTTGTAGCTTATATCCATTAGCATTGGTAGCAATTGTGTTACTACAGAATATCATAATTTTTATGCACTAACCCTCTAATGAAGTTACTCTAAGTTTGGTGTGGAGGAAGTTTTCAAGGATCGAGAGACAATGATGATATAATGTGATAGAGAGGATAGTAAAGCCAAAGCTTGGGGATGTCGCAGTGGTTCACCCCAATATATTCAAAAAGACTCAAGGGTCAAAGCTTGGGGATGCCCAAGGCATCCCCTTCTTCATCGACAAACTATCAGGTCCTTTCTAGTGAAACAATATTTTAATTCCATCTGATCTTATGTGCTTGCTTGAAGCGTTTGTTTGTTTTTTGTTTTTGTTTTTTTATTTTCATTATTTGTATAAAATGGATCCTAGCATTCTTTTGTGTGGGAGAGAGACACGCTCCGCTTTTTCTTATGAATACGCGCATTCTTCACTTATATTCGTTGAGTATTCTTTTCATGTTATTGTTTGCTCTCTAGCTCTTGTTTTTCATGCATCTCTTGTTAGAGTTGTTAGCTTTATTATATTATACTCTCATATCTCATTGTTAAATTACTTGGAGAGTTTATCTTTTAAATAAGTTGATTGGTGTTTGGTTGAGAACAGAAAATGCTAAATGTAGTAGATGGTATAATTAAATGATACATAATCTTGTAGATCATTAAATTGTGTCACTTGAATCATTGATGTTGTTTTGAGATATTAATTTGCTTAATGATAAACATGATGGTCTCGTAAAGTGGAAAGATTAAATGGTTGGTCTAGAGAAACTTGAAAACTGTGCCACACTTAAATTTCTAGTTGATTGCATAATTGTATATGACTTCTATTTCCCTAAAGCAATCTTAATGACTTTATGTTATGTGCTACGGTCGGCGAAGCAACGGTGACTTTGTCATTCGCCACGATCCCTCTAGGATTAATTTTCATTATGCCTTGCATGATCATATTTTTATTTGAAATCTTTTTACTCGTGAGTTCTAAAACTGCGGTTTTCACGGCACTTCCACCACCATATTGCTAGCCTCTTCGGTACTTTGCACTGCCCTTTCTCACTGTAACATCCCAACATTTTATAATATTCAAAAATCACAAAAATTTAAAACTTTTCTTTTTATTAAAATAAAATATTAAATGTATAAGGAAACCAACTATGAAAGACTTCAAACTTGAGTTAATAATTCCAATGTCACAGTTTAAACATTTTATTATCTAATGGGTTTCAAAAACCTTAAAATATAATTTGACAAATAGTTTACAAACTACAATCCGTTTTATTTTAAATAAATTAGTTCTTTATAAGTATTTGAATTAAACCACTTAGTCATATCTATTCATAAATACAAGGTTATTCAAAAGATTATATAATTACTAAATGGTTTTCATTCCTTCAACTATGTTCAAAATATAGTTGGAAATTATAAGCCTATAGTGTATAACTTTAAAACTTCATAGCATTTAAATTAATGAATTAGCCAAATAAACATTTCATTTGCTTAAATGAATTTCATCTAGTTTTAAAACATGAAATGATTAATAGATTCTAAATAAAAATAAAATGAAAATAAAGGTCTTGTCCAAAGTTGTTATGAAGTTTCAAATGCATAAAATAAAATGTTGTACAAATTATTTTCAATTAAAAAGGAATACATTATCTTTTCCATTTTCATATAGTTGTGTTATGTTATTAATAATTATACCAAAGCCAAAAATGAATTTAGAAATTGAAAATGAGTTCAAATAACTTAAATTCAAACATATAGAAATGTGGGTATTTTTACAAATTTATTTTAGCCAAAGGAAAATTTAAATGAGATAGAAATTCAAATTTGACTTTAAGTGTCAAATTTGTAATTAATAGATATTTCAAAATATTAATTTTCAAAAATATTCAAAACATACCCACAACTGGTTTAACAGAAAGATATTATTTTTACAAATTTTTAGAAATTAATTTGACATCATTTGGACATTTAAATCAAAAGATATGAATTAAATAAATAAAATCAGAAAAAGAAAATACTGGCTGACGTCATGCTGACGTCAGCAGATCATCTCCAACCTCTGTCCGAAATCGGCGCCGAAGATCAAATCGAATCGGAGTCGATTTCCTCTCCGATTCGTGCGGGATACGATCTCCTGAAGCCCCCTATATAAACCCCAGGTCCCCGCCGCCGTTTCCCCTCTCAAACCCTAGCTCAGAACGCCGCCAGGCCGTCGGAGAAGCTCGCCGGAGTCCGCACCATCCGCCGCCGTATTTCTTCCATCCCCTGTGAGGTAGGCTGCCCTATGCCCCGAGACCCGCCCATCCTCTTCCCCGTGTCGACACCCACCTCCCTGACCCCTTCCCTCGATCTCTTTCGCAGCAAATCGTCGAGTGTGTGGAGCTCGCCGGACCCGCCGTACCCCGACCACGGCCAGTCGCAGTAGAGGACGCGCGAGTCAACGCCGACCACCCCATCCAACTCGCCGTGCCGCGGGGAATATTTGGACGCTCGTCCCACGCCCGGGGAACCACCGGAGCGTCGTATCCGTCCACGCCCGACCGCAGCGCCGCCGTCGTCGCCATCTCCGGTGAACTCCGCCGCCACGGTATGGTTCAAGCCCCCAGCACCGTCCGATTGAAATCCAACGGCTTAGATTAGATGGCGAGGACGAAGCGGTACGATCCGATCTGGACCGTCAGATCCAGATCTGACGGCCCAGATCTGTTAACTTAACCACGTCAGCGCCGCGTGGCAGCCATGTCAGCACCACGTCACTGCCCAGTCAGCTGCCACGTGGAAAACAATTTTATTAATTAAATTTAATTGGCAGTTTTACAGAAACACCCCTGTCACTTAGATCTCTCACAACTTTTTAACCACAACTCCAAATTTAATAATTTTTATATATTTGGAAAGCTCTTGACATGTAGAATATTTTGGATCTGACAAAATTCAAATTTGACTTAGTATAAAATATTCAAATTTCAAATGGTGAATTTGAGTATATTTGTAATAACTGTAAATCTATAAATCCAAAAATTGCAAATAAATATGTTTTATAAACTTCAGAATATTTGTAAATTACTGCCACTGCTATGAAATATTTGAGTAATTTGTGAATGATTTCATAGTTGTGAGTTTAAAATTGAATGGTTTGACTAATTTTGAATTAACTTTTAATAGAAACATTTTTTTTGATTAAATCCAATTGCAATAGATTTAATTAAATGCTCTCTGTCTATTTTTAATCTTATAATTATTCCTTTTATTATATTCCTTTTATTATATTCTCCAAAACTATAAATTAATTAATTTGCATTTATAAATTCATACATATTTATAAAGAAATCACAAAAGTTATTTTTATGTTTCTTGTGATTTGAAATTTCATTTCATTCATAGCATATTTTATTCTCAAAGGAAAACTCCTCCCCAATTTCTCTAAGTTAGGATTATTTTCAAACTTGTATTTTGGAAAAAGTGTTATACACTTAGACACTTAGGAATTTCAGCATGGAGCTGGAAGACCAATGAAGGACTTAGAAGAAAACAGACTCTAGAAGCATCCTCAAGATGTCAAGCACTTAGAAGAAAAGTGAGAAGAAGTTCAAGAAGGCCAACCCCCTTTTATTCTCTAAGTCTTTCTCTCTGTCTTTCCTCCTCTTCTGAGACTTCATGAAGACTAAGTAAATCCAAGACCAGCCTCGAGGATACAAGAATCACCAAGTCTGAAGATGCATCAAGATTACCCAGAACTCAATCAAGACATCATCCAGAAGAAAGTTACAAGTCTGGAGATGAAGCCTGGAGGACAACTACATCTTTCTTTCTATCTTTTCCCTCTTTCCTAATCTTGTCTTTTAGACTTAAACAAATTTTGATCATGATGTTATCATCTTGAAGTTGTTGGATCCTAGCAGCATAGTGGGATGAAGCGGCCTGGAAACAAACCTTACATGTCCACGTACATGAGACCCGTTCCACAATTTAAGTGGCTGGCCGGGTGTCTGTCTCTCTCACTATAGTGAATGTCCAATTTACAAAGAGTTGATAATAATTCTTGATCATCTTGAACAAATGACTTAGTATATTTCTCTAAGTATTTTGCACATCATGGCTAAGCCAGTAGCGTGCTTGTTTAAAGATGATATAAAACAAAGTATTTTTATCCAACTTGAGACCTTAGTCCTTAGTCCTTTTTCGACCAACCTATTTTCCTTGCATTAACTTAAGAGATTTTCATAGCATAACATGCATCTCTAGCCCTTAGAAATAAGTTGCATATCATACATGACATGTTTTCCTTAGGAGTTTTACAAAACTTGTTGTTCATTTGATATGAGCATGAATGATGATTGTTGTTTGTTGATTGTTGTATTGTTGTTTGCTTATATTGTTTAGATTAAACGGAGAGCAAACGTTCGTTGTTGAAAAGAGTTTGTGAACAACGACAACATTCAAAGGCAAGTGGCACACCTCATAAACTTCCTATTTTTATATGCATTACTTAGTGTATTTTTATATGCATGTGTTGCTATGCTAAACCTGTGTAGAATCCCTTATACCTGTGTCTAGGTTCCTATGCAATACATGGTAGAATTATTGATGCTATGCGAATGTTGTTTTGTGAAAATCTAAATTCTACTAAGTTAAGAATGAAACACCTGGGTGGTAATTGGATTGTATGGTTTATGTTGAGTGGCTACTCAGGTCCATGTCTATGGTTCCTAGGGTATGTACACTTGTGAATGGCCAAACCAGGAACAGAGGAATCTTAAGAACTCCGAGTGACGATTGCTTCCAGTGCAGCCATTGCCATATGGGCTCTGGGTTGATCAATTATGTTGCGTGGACTCTCTCCGGCTTGACAAGCAGATGTAGAGGGATGTTAGGTGGAACGGGTCAAGCCAGGTGGGAGGGAAAATGCTTCTGAAAGATCTCGTCTCATTCTCTCCTTTCCTTATCACAAATGGTGTGTAAAGGATACCTTGGGTAGAATGGGTACAATGGTGAACGTGCACAACCTCTGCAGAGTGTAAAACTAAGTACATAGCCGTGTCCCCGGTTACGGACAATTTTGAGCAGCTGATCAAGGACGTCAACGGAGGATTCCACCATTCCAACTTCAGAAATAAAACTTGATGGGTGAACAAGGGAAGATGAGATTTATGGTTTTCATGCCATACTCGTCGATTTCAAGAAAAGTGTTTTCAAAAGAGTAGGAAAAATTGGCTTTATGCAAATTAGCCTTGAACTCCACCAGCCAAATATGCATATAGGCTTTAGAGTTATTCCATCAGTGTCCACCATAGTGTCACTTGCCAGACTCCATTTTTAATGGAATCTGACCCACGTTGTTGCAATATTTTTCTTATTGCAGATTTGATCAGATGACGAGTGAGGTTTCGAGTCTACAACCAACATGTTTTCGCCTGTGGCAGCATGAAAGTTATAGAGGATCACTGCTATTGTATTTCCGCTGTGTACTTTTCAAAGCTAGCTTTATGCTATGCAATTTGTAAAGAATACTTTGTAATTATGGATCATCGATGTAATAAAATTGACGCTTTGTTGTGATATTACATCGTAACTGTGTGTGCAAATGAATCGATCCAGGGATTTGCACTATACACAGGTATCTGCCTTATTTTAAGAGCAGGTACGCTACAGATGGTATCAGAGCACTGTGTTGCCTGTAGGTTCGAAACCCCTAGGATTGGACTAAGACCCCAAAGGTTAAATAGTTAACTAAACTAGTTTTCCAAAACATGAGTGAATCTTGAACTTTTCTTTAATATGGTTTTACATTAAGTATCTTGTCTTGCATCTTTCCCTTTCTTCTAAATTCTAACGCTCTTACCTGTTCAAAATTTTAGATGGGAGAGTACACTGAGACTGCGTATGCTGGAGTTTTGTCGGGTTTCATCTTTGGGAGGCAGCTGTCTAGATTGACAAGTGTATTGAAGCTACCACCACCCTATTTCCGAGGAAGGAAGGAAGAGACCAACATACCCCATGGGATACGTTGGGAAATACGCACCATCATGACCCCGGATCCTACGATGCCAGACTTCGAGCCCGTGGACTATGTCACCTACTACCCAGAGTGGATTGAGGGAGTGAACATAGCTATGGTGGACTTAATGGCTCGTTTGTGTTACAAGTATCGATTCAAGCTAGCACCAGGATCGCCCTTCCGTGCCTTTGGGAAGAGGAATGCACATGGTCTCTCGATGGCTCACACGGGAAATCGCCTGGACCTGCCCCTTGTTAACAAGACGTTTGAAGACTTGGATTATCTCATCAACTGTCTGACCAGGAGAGTCCAACAGGCTTATGACGTCGCAGATCATGCACAAGCCGTCATACATGCAAAAACCCAAGAACTCCAGGCTTCTGAAAACCTTATTGGTCAGTTGGAGGAACTCATCCATGACCTACATTTGGAGAACCTTGGCAAGGATGAGCAAATTGCCATGCTTGAGGCGCAACTCATTCCACCTCCACCACCGCCAGTAGCTGAAGAAGGAGGTGACCAAGGCACTGGAAATGTGACAGTATCTGCAGCTACGAAGGAGGAAGGACCAGAAGAAGAAGACCCCGAAGAGGTGCTGTTTGAAGAATCAACTGAGGGAGAAGTCACGCCTGTGGCAAATAACCACGCAATAAAACGCAAGCGTAATATTTAGGAAGGATAAGTGTAGCAATCAAAACCATGTTAGAGGGACCACCAATTATCTTATTTAGCTTATCGTATCAAGTTAGTGTATTGACCTATCAAATTGTGGTATGGCAGTACTGTTGCTTTCGTATTCCCACGACTTTACTGTGTTCCGTTTGATAAAAGAATTGTTCGATTTCTCAAAATAAGTTTGAAATTTTCATGTATGCATTTGCTTGTGTTTGAACCTTGTGCTTGATGTTTGTTAGATGATGTTTGTAATGGATTATCTTGATTTTTGGTTGTGCACTAGCATGTTGAATTATCAACAAAACTTTTCCTTTAAGGGTGGTAGCCACCTAGATAATTCAAACACAGTCGCTTAAAACCAGAAATCTCAAACTATCTATCTTTCCATCCTCCTAATCAGAAAAACCATTCACTGTCAAGTTTTCAAGTTTCCATGTCCGAAATTTCATTTCTCAAAACATCTCGAGTTATCAGAATCATTCAAGCCTTTGCTTTCTTTTCAGCTTCTCCGAATCTCGGGGACGAGATTCCTTTTAAGGGTGGTAGTCTGTAACATCCCAACATTTTATAATATTCAAAAATCACAAAAATTTAAAACTTTTCTTTTTATTAAAATAAAATATTAAATGTATAAGGAAACCAACTATGAAAGACTTCAAACTTGAGTTAATAATTCCAATGTCACAGTTTAAACATTTTATTATCTAATGGGTTTCAAAAACCTTAAAATATAATTTGACAAATAGTTTACAAACTACAATCCGTTTTATTTTAAATAAATTAGTTCTTTATAAGTATTTGAATTAAACCACTTAGTCATATCTATTCATAAATACAAGGTTATTCAAAAGATTATATAATTACTAAATGGTTTTCATTCCTTCAACTATGTTCAAAATATAGTTGGAAATTATATGCCTATAGTGTATAACTTTAAAACTTCATAGAATTTAAATTAATGAATTAGCCAAATAAACATTTCATTTGCTTAAATGAATTTCATCTAGTTTTAAAACATGAAATGATTAATAGATTCTAAATAAAAATAAAATTAAAATAAAGGTCTTGTCCAAAGTTGTTATGAAGTTTCAAATGCATAAAATATAATGTTGTACAAATTATTTTCAATTAAAAAGGAATACATTATCTTTTCCATTTTCATATAGTTGTGTTATGTTATTAATAATTATACCAAAGCCAAAAATGAATTTAGAAATTGAAAATGAGTTCAAATAACTTAAATTCAAACATATTGAAATGTGGGTATTTTTACAAATTTATTTTAGCCAAAGGAAAATTTAAATGAGATAGAAATTCAAATTTGACTTTAAGTGTCAAATTTGTAATTAATCAATATTTCAAAATATTAATTTTCAAAAATATTCAAAACATACCCACAACTGGTTTAACAGAAAGATATTATTTTTACAAATTTTTAGAAAATAATTTGACATCATTTGGACATTTAAATCAAAAGATATGAATTAAATAAATAAAATCAGAAAAAGAAAATACTGGCTGACGTCATGCTGACGTCAGCAGATCATCTCCAACCTCTATCCGAAATCGGCGCCGAAGATCAAATCGAATCGGAGTCGATTTCCTCTCCGATTCGTGCGGGATACGATCTCCTGAAGCCCCCTATATAAACCCCAGGTCCCCGCCGCCGTTTCCCCTCTCAAACCCTAGCTCAGAACGCCGCCAGGCCGCCGGAGAAGCTCGCCGGAGTCCGCACCATCCGCCGCCGTATTTCTTCCATCCCCGGTGAGGTAGGCTGCCCTATGCCCCGAGACCCCGCCCATCCTCTTCCCCGTGTCGACACCCACCTCCCTGACCCCTTCCCTCGATCTCTTTCGCAGCAAATCGTCGAGTGTGTGGAGCTCGCCGGACCCGCCGTACCCCGACCACGGCCAGTCGCAGTAGAGGACGCGCGAGTCAACGCCGACCACCCCATCCAACTCGCCGTGCCGCGGGGAATCTTTGGACGCTCGTCCCACGCCCGGGGAACCACCGGAGCGTCGTATTCGTCCACGCCCGACCGCAGCGCCGCCGTCGTCGCCATCTCCGGTGAACTCCGCCGCCACGGTATGGTTCAAGCCCCCAGCAGCGTCCGATTGAAATCCAACGGCTTAGATTAGATGCCGAGGACGAAGCGGTACGATCCGATCTGGACCGTCAGATCCAGATCTGACGGCGCAGATCTGTTAACTTAACCACGTCAGCGCCGCGTGGCAGCCACGTCAGCACCACGTCACTTCCCAGTCAGCTGCCACGTGGAAAACAATTTTATTAATTAAATTTAATTGGCAGTTTTACAGAAACACCCCTGTCACTTAGATCTCTCACAACTTTTTAACCACAACTCCAAATTTAATAATTTTTATATATTTGGAAAGCTCTTGACATGTAGAATATTTTGGATCTGACAAAATTCAAATTTGACTTAGTATAAAATATTCAAATTTCAAATGGTGAATTTGAGTATATTTGTAATAACTTTAAATCTATAAATCCAAAAATTGCAAATAAATATGTTTTAGAAACTTTAGAATATTTGTAAATTACTGCCACTGCTATGAAATATTTGAGTAATTTGTGAATGATTTCATAGTTGTGAGTTTAAAATTGAATAGTTTGACTAATTTTGAATTAACTTTTAATAGAAACATTTTTTTTGATTAAATCCAATTGCAATAGATTTAATTAAATGCTCTCTGTCTATTAACACTAATTATAAAATTTTGTTATAAAAATTTAATCATAGGAAACTTTAATCTTATAATTATTCCTTTTATTATATTCCTTTTATTATATTCTCCAAAACTAGAAATTAATTAATTTGCATTTATAAATTCATACATATTTATAAAGAAATCACAAAAGTTATTTTTATGTTTCTTGTGATTTGAAATTTCATTTCATTCATAAGATATTTTATTCTCAAAGGAAAACTCCTCCCCAATTTCTCTAAGTTAGGATTATTTTCAAACTTGTATTTTGGAAAAAGTGTTATACACTTAGACACTTAGGAATTTCAACATCGAGCTGGAAGACCAATGAAGGACTTAGAAGAAAACAGACTCTGGAAGCATCCTCAAGATGTCAAGAACTTAGAAGAAAAGTAAGAAGAAGTACAAGAAGGCCAACCCCCTTTTATTCTCTAAGTCTTTCTCTCTGTCTTTCCTCCTCTTCCGAGACTTCATGAAGACTAAGTTAATCCAAGACCAGCCTCGAGGATACAAGAATCACCAAGTCTGAAGATGCATCAAGATTACCCAGAACTCAATCAAGACATCATCCAGAAGAAAGTTACAAGTCTGGAGATGAAGCCTGGAGGACAACTACATCTTTCTTTCTATCTTTTCCCTCTTTCCTAATCTTGTCTTTTAGACTTAAACAAATTTTGATCATGATGTTATCATCTTGAAGTTGTTGGATCCTAGCAGCATAGTGGGATGAAGCGGCCTGGAAACAAACCTTACATGTCCACGTACATGAGACCTGTTCCACAATTTAAGTGGCTGGCCGGGTGTCTGTCTCTCTCACTATAGTGAATGTCCAATTTACAAAGAGTTGATAATAATTGTTGATCATCTTGAGCAAATGACTTAGTATTTTTCTCTAAGTATTTTGCACATCATGGCTAAGCCAGTAGAGTGCTTGTTTAAAGATGATATAAAACAAAGTATTTTTATCCAACTTTAGACCTTAGTCCTTAGTCCTTTTTGGACCAACCTATTTTCCTTGCATTAACTTAAGAGATTTTCATAGCATAACATGCATCTCTAGCCCTTAGAAATAAGTTGCATATCATACATGACATGTTTTCCTTAGGAGTTTTACAAAACTTGTTGTTCATTTGATATGAGCATGAATGATGATTGTTGTTTGTTGATTGTTGTATTGTTGTTTTCTTATATTGTTTAGATTAAACGGAGAGAAAACGTTCGTTGTTGAAAAGAGTTTGTGAACAACGACAACATTCAAAGGCAAGTGGCACACCTCATAAACTTCCTATTTTTATATGCATTACTTAGTGTATTTTTATATGCATGTGTTGCTATGCTAAACCTGTGTAGAATCCCTTATACCTGTGTCTAGGTTCCTATGCAATACATGGTAGAATTATTGATGCTATGCGAATGTTGTCTTGTGAAAATCTAAATTCTACTAAGTTAAGAATGAAACACCTGGGTGGTAATTGGATTGTATGGTTTATGTTGAGTGGCTACTCAGGTCCATGTCTATGGTTCCTAAGGTATGTACACTTGTGAATGGCCACCCAGGAACAGAGGAATCTGAAGAACTCCGAGTGACGATTGCTTCCAGTGCAGCCATTGCCATATGGGCTCTGTCTTGATCAATTATGTTGCGTGGACTCTCTCCGGCTTGACAAGCAGATGTAGGGGGATGTTAGGTGGAACGGGTCAAGCCAGGTGGGAGGGAAAATGCTTCTGAAAGATCTCGTCTCATTCTCTCCTTTCCTTATCACAAATGGTGTGTAAAGGATACCTTGGGTTGAATGGGTACAATGGTGAACGTGCACAACCTCTGCAGAGTGTAAAACTAAGTACTTAGCCGTGTCCCCGGTTACGGACAATTTTGAGCAGCTGATCAAGGACGTCAACGGAGGATTCCACCATTCCAACTTCAGAAATAAAACTTGATGGGTGAACAAGGGAAGATGAGATTTATGGTTTTCATGCCATACTCGTCGATTTCAAGAAAAGTGTTTTCAAAAGAGTAGGAAAAATTGGCTTTATGCAAATTAGCCTTGAACTCCACCAGCCAAATATGCATATAGGCTTTAGAGTTATTCCATCAGTGTCCACCATAGTGTCACTTGCCAGACTCCATTTTTAATGGAATCTGACCCACGTTGTTGCAATATTTTTCTTATTGCAGATTTGATCAGATGACGAGTGAGGTTTCGTTAAAGGTTTCGAGTCTACAACCAACATGTTTTCGCCTGTGGCAGCATGAAAGTTATAGAGGCTCACTGCTATTGTATTTCCGCTGTGTACTTTTCAAAGCTAGCTTTATGCTATGCAATTTGTAAAGGATACTTTGTAATTCTGGATCATCGATGTAATAAAATTGACGCTTTGTTGTGATATTACATCGTAACTGTGTGTGCAAATGAATCGATCCAGGGATTTGCACTATACACAGGTATCTGCCTTATTTTAAGAGCAGGTACGCTATACTCACATTGAGAGTTGGTGCATTTTTCGCGGGTACATCCAAACTCGTGATCGTCATCTTATTCTCCTACACATAAACCAAATATCTTCCTCAAAACAGTCACCATACCTACCTACTACATAATTTCAATAGCTGTTGCGAGATATATTGGCATGCAACATCCATCTTACATTACATGACTTGTTGTCATTCATTACTTATTTATTGCTTTGCGTATTTCTATAAAGCTGATGTGGATTTACCCATGTTACGCTAGATCACTGCATAACCTGCTACACTGGTAGAGGCACCGTTGTCATATGTATACTTATGGCACATTCATATTAGTTACTTGTATCATCAGTATGTTGTTTTATCATCATTAGTGTATTGTCATATATCATGTATCATATTAGGATGCTTGCCCCTAAAAGTGAAAAGAGCCATGGAGGCCGTCGAAAACAGAAACAGAAAAAGAAAAAAAATAGAAAAAGGAGAAAAAGAAAAAAAAGAAAGAAAATAAATAAAAAGGGGGCAGCATTACTATTCTTTATAACACACTTGTGCTTATGTTATAGCACCCTATCATTTATAGTCATCACATGTGCTCATGTCATAGCCCCATATCATTTGTGATCATCATTTGTGCTCATGTTGAGCACATTTCTCCATATGAGAGAGTTTTCATGTCTTAGTTGCATAACTATGTGGGGAACTTTACACTATAGAACTTGGCTTGTATATTCCAATGATGAGCCTCCTCAAAAGTGCTCTAGGTCTTCGTGAGCAAGCAAGTTGGATGCACCCCCACTAGTTGCATTGGAGAGCTTTCATATACTTATAGCTCCATGTGCATCCGTTGTATGGCAATCACTACTCGTTGCATAGCATCAATTATAAGACTTGCTCTTGTCTAATGATCTCTTGTAGATTTGTGAGCCTTTCTTCTGTTGGCCTTCCAAACCTCCGTTAACATTCTGTTAGCCATAACATCCTGGTGCCAGGAACCAACGTTGAACGCTTGCTTGTTTCTTTTGAACAAATAATATATTGATCTTCTACGTGCATATTGATATTGCTTGACTTGATCCTTTCATTAAGTTGTCATGTTTGTTGTAAGCATTAGATGATTATATTGTTGTGCTTGAAGCTTAAATCATCTTTAATATCTACTTTGCACAGTTGATTGCTATCTAGTACTATATCATTGAAAGCTTTGCTTGCTTCACCTACTTGTTTATTCATTACTCGTTTGATATCAATATAAACTACAACCCTTTATTCATTTGATCTCAGTTTACATGCCTTACATTATTATATGATCAAGATTGTGTTTAAGCATGTCACTTCAGAAATTACTCTTCTTTTATCGTTCTTGCCTACTCGGGACGAGTAGAACAAACTTGGGGATGTTGATACGTCTCCAACGTATCCATAATTTCTTATGTTCCATGCTATGTTGTATCATGTTATTACATGTTTCATATGCATTTTATATAGTTTTATGCATTTTTTGGGACTAACCTATTAACAAGATGCCATAGGGCCAGTTCTTTATTTTCTGCTGTTTTTGGTTTCAGAAAATCACTTAAGGAAATATTCGCCAAATTGGAAATAAAACAACCTGGAATTATTTTTGGAATATTTGCGTCACAAGGAACCGAAGACGAAACGAAGAGGGGACGCGAGGGGCCCACACCACCTGCTCGCGCGACAAAAGGAGGAGCCGCACCGAGAGGTGATGTGGCGCCCTCAGGCGCCCACCGACCTAGGTCTTTCGCCCATAAATACCTCCCTGACCTAAAAACTTCAGAAAGTTAATCACTTTTTCCTCTACGGGTCCGAGCCACCGACGTCTTCAACACCAATTTGGGGGAGACCACAACTGCTCCACGGCACCCTGCCGGGAGGGGGAATTATCCCTGAGGCCTCTATGTCGCCATGACCGCCTCTGGACTGATGCGTGAGTAGTTTACCTTGGACTACGGGTGCATATCAGTAGCTAGATGGTTGTCTTCTCCTCTTGTGCTATCATGTTTTGATGTTGTGAGCTGCCTATCATGATCAAGATCATCTTTATGTAATTCTCCATGTTGTGTTTGCTGGGATCCGATGAATATTGAGTACTAAATTATTGCTTCATAATATATTATGTGTGTGCTATTTAATGATCTTGCATGCTCTCCGTTACCTGTGTGTGCTTTGACCAAGTAGATGCTCGTAACTCCAAGAGGGGGTATTTATGCTCGATAGTGGGTTCATGTCTCTATTAAACCTAGGGCAGTGATAGAAAGCTCGAAGGTTGTAGATGTACAGTTGCTACTAGGGATAAAACATTAGTACTTTGTCTAAGGATGATGTTACTTACTTACTTTACACATAGTGCTTAAGGCGATAATCTGTTGCATGCAACTTAATACTGAAAGGGGTGCGGACGCTAACCGGAAGGTGGATTTTTAGTCATAGATGCGGTTGGAACGGTCTATGTATATTGTTGTAATGCCTGAATGAATCTCACACTACACATCATAACGTTAGTATATGTATTGGGTTGCTCATCATTATTATGTCAATTGCCTAGCTGTAATTTGTTTACCACGCATGGATGAATGTTATTATTTATGAAGAGACACCACTAGTGAACTGTGGACCCCGGTCCTTGTCATTAATCTGACAAAACCACAACTGCAAACCTGTTACTTTCGGCAAACATACATCTTTCTTCCACACATACATTTAATTCTTTGTTACAGCAAGCCGGTGAGATTGACAACCTCACTTTTAAGTTGGGGCAAAGTACCATTATTGTTTGTGTGCAGGCTCCACGTTCGCTACTGACGCTGGCATTATGCCGTATCAACATCACCGCCAACAACCTTGGGTGAACATTTATCTCCTACTGGTTCGATAACCTTGGTTTCATAACTGAGGGAAACTTGCTGGTGCACTACTTCACACCTTCCTCTTGGGGTCTCCCAACAACACACCCACCGTGTGCATCATCGGCACACAGCTCACTAGCGATCCCAACGTCACGTACGTCTCATGATTGCGCACGAAAGAAGCAAACGTCCTACCAATTCGTATACTCCAAACATACATACACTGTATACGAACTGGTGTGGAAACATAATGGAAATCACAGGATAAATCTAATACACAAAGAAAGGAAACAAGGTATCCAACACTCTCACTGAGCAAAATAGCAAATATCACAAAGCAGAGGTCACATGTCCCATCACTACATCATTCAGCGGAAACATGCCAAGTCTGGGTACAGACAAAAAGAAAATAGGCACAAGGCCGAAACGAAAAGAGAAAGCCCATCCACTCGGTCCACCAGGAAGCACCCGGGGGAACTCTATCTACTCGTCGTAGATCTCGTCATCGAACTCCACAAAGTAGCCACCCATCTGGTCGTATGGAAACTCCTCAACTGCAGAGAAAACCATAGCCCGTGAACGGGTCAATACACCGGAGCGTATCGAACAAGCTAGAACTAACAAGGTACAAAACTGAAAGACTCCCACAGTATGGGGTTAGGTGTACTTAGCGGCAGCAGCACTAGCAACCTAATAGAGACACGCTACAACTTCCGTCTAATTAGAGAGGGATAAGAGAGCGCATAAGTAACCAGCTACAACTAGCACCAATCCTAACCCATTCTTGGATCAACCCCCTCAATCAAGTATGAGGAACCAATTCGGGAAACTCACGCATTGAACATTTTTAGTTACCATTTATTGTGAAAGTAATTATATATTACTAGTCAAATTAATTAAAATTAATTAGGTGCAAGTTGTCTAGATCTTGTTAGCCAGCATCATCACAAGGTTGTGCATAACCGCGGACGCGGATCAGCAATAAGATTATACCCTGCAGGTGCACTAATGTACCCATACTCGTTTGATCAACCCAATCAAACATCAGGGCCTCTAAACATGACTCATTCCTTCACTACAGCAAGTCCAAGTGCAACCCATATGAGTTGCTACCCGCGTCAAGAGTTCGGCCGATATCTCAATTGCGGAGTCATTAGTTTGCGTCCACGCGCCATGCGGCTCAAACCATAGTAGGAACTGTCCGCTTCGCGCGTACCGCCCCTATATGACCCCCCATATCACATAACCTCTCCTCAATCATCATCATCATGCACATGCATATGAGCAAATGGAAAACCCGAACTACTTGCGGCACATCGACAAGCTGAAGAACCGTTCAAAGTCGAGTGGGGCTCCATAGGGCCACCCACAAGTGGTTAGTGTACTCAGAATTGGATTCGAGGAAAAAATATCAATTCCTAGGTCGACACTTAGCAGAACAAAGCAGCTCGCAAGGCCTTCAGCTGGTACCTTATCATTTAGTTATAATACCCAACATAAGATAACATTTTATTAAAGTAAAACAATCTATCATACTAAGCATGTAGAATATAAGACAGACAGACGACTCGCACAACCAACTCTAAGCATGCACTACGACTCGCAAGGCCAACAAATAAACATTCAACAGGTAATAGGTTGTGGGGATAAAGCTGTATAGGCTGCAGGATAAACATGTGATTGGATCGCGACATAAGAATCGAATACTAGGGTAGCAGAGATCAACGGCAAGTATGAAAATCAAACAACCAGTAACAGGTTAGCAGTAGCTTGCCTGGCAGCTCGTGGCCCGGCAAAAAGCTGGAACCTCAGGGACGTAAGTACCGTCAGCAGGCTCGTCGTCGTCTACCTAGAGAAGAGCAAAACAAAGACAAATAGGAAAGGGACAATTGGTTTTGTGCCATGGTTCGCTGAGTTCTATCGGTCTGTGCCATACCCGCGTTGTTTCTCTGGTCTGTGCCCTGATTTGCTCGCATATCGCCCAAAAGCTCGTCTCCCTCTGGTCAACCTCCGTTGACCCGCGCATGGCCTGACTGGTGGGGTCGGCCTGTCGCGGCTCGGCTCGTTTATCGGCTCGGTTGGGATTTCCTGGGGGCGGCGCGTGGGGCCGGGCACTAGTCTGACAGGTGGGGTTGTGGCACTAGTCTGACTGGTGGGGCTGTGGCACTAGTCTGACTGGTGGGGACGGCACGTAGGGTGTGCGTGGGGTTGGCGCGTGGGGTCAGCGTGGGTCGGTTCGGGTTTGCCCGCCCTCCCCACCGCGGCTAATAAAAGGGGGCCGCCCTCGCAGTAGAAACTCCATTTTCTCTACCTCTCTCTCCCCTCCCTCCCTCGAAAATGTGGTGGAGCATGCCATCGCCGATGCCGGACTCGGAGCTCTACTCGCCTGAGCAAATATGCACGACATGCAGGAGATGAAGCCAGAGGAGAGGGAGGAGTGGCTAGCGAAGCAGAACCATCTAATAACAAAAGCTTTCATTTCAATTGCTATGCCTATCCGTGCGCGCTACATAGACATCATGGTGGACTACGGCATGCCACACACGTATTCAATGAGCACGTATTGAATGCACATGAACTGGAAGGCTCTCAGACAGATGTGTCTCATATTCTCATCGTACGACTCGTAAAAATTGATTTGCTTCGGATTCTTGCTTTCACGCTAGAACCGATAAACATGAAGGTAACCCTAACATGAACGTATACGTGCCGCTCGTTCTGCTATAGCTAGTACTCCCTCAATCCCGGTTTATATGTCACATATGAAGCGAGTCCACCATTTTTGCTCAGAAATGTGGCCGTTTACCCTATCTTTGGAGCTCATTTGAAACACAATTTTCAGCTAGACCACCACCCTTCATTTGACGCTCATTTGATACACATTTTTCGGTGAGTCCACCATTTTTGCTAAAAGATGAGGCCGTTTACCCTACCTTTCGAGCTCATTTGAAACACATTTTTTAGCGTGTCCACCACCCTATCTTTGGAGGTCATTTGAAACACATTTTTCGGGAGTCCACCATTTTTGCTTAGAAATGGGGTTGTTTACCCTACCTTTCGAGCTCATTTGAAACACATTTTTAAGCGAGTCCACCACCCTACCTTTCGAGCTCATTTTAAACACATTTTTCAGCGAGCCCACCATTTTTTCTTAGAAATGAAACCGTTTACCCTACCTTTCGAGCTCATTAGAAACACATTTTTTAGCGAGTCCACCACCCAACCTTTGGAGCTCATTTGAAACATATTTTTCGGCGAGTCCACCATTTTTGCTTAGAAATGAGGCCGTTTACCCTACCTTTCGAGCTCATTTGAAACACATTTTTTAGCGAGTCCACCACACTACCTTTGGAGCTCATTTAAAACAAATTTTTCGGCGAGTCCACCATTTTTGCTTAGAAATGAGGCAGTTTACCCTACCTTTCAAGGTCATTTGGTGTGCTAAAATACCCATTTTCCGTCACTGAGGCAAATGGGGGTGGGCGAGCCAAAATCCCCGTTGGGTCCGCCATAGTCAGCGGGTGTACAACCCTTGTCCTACGCGCGCGTCCAATCAGATCGTAGAATGAGCTTCTCGCAGATCGCCCCGAGTCTGCCTACAGATTCCTTCTAGAGGAAATCGGACGGCCGCAGATTCATTGTAGATGAAATCGGACGGCTGCAGATTCCTTGTATAGGAAATCAGCTTCAAATATTCAAAAATTATTGAAAAAATGAAAAATCCTGCGCACATAGTCGTCTTATGTCATATACTAACGACTCAAGTTGAAAAATATGGTCTACATACATTCAAAAGGAGAAGGGCATGGATCTCAGGTGATATCGCATAACTCAAACTATGAGGTCTAAGTTTGGAGAGAAGTGGTTTTGGAATTGCAACATGAAATTTTTGAAAACCTCACTAAAGCTTCATATTGGAGTGACTAAGAAGGATCCATGCTTAGTTTTTCATTTTCATGTTTTAAACTTGTTTAAATGTTGGTCAAACTTAGGTTTGAATGATTTTGAAATAACCATAAAAAATTCAAAAATTATAAAAAAATTAAAAAACCGAAGCACATAGTCTTCTTATGTCATATACTAACAACTCAAGTTGAAAAAACATGGTCTACATACATTCACAAGAATAAGGGCATGGATCTCAGGTCATATCGCGTAACTCAAACTATGAGGTCTAAGGTTGGAGAGAAGTGGTTTTGGAATTGCAACATGAAATTTTCAAAAACCTCACTAAAGCTTCATTTTGTAGTGACTAAGAAGGATGCATGCTTGGTTTTTCATTTTCATGTTTTTAACTTTTTTAAATGTTGGTTAAACTTAGGTTTGACCGATTTTGAAATAACCATAAAAAATTCAAAAAATATCGAAAAATTGAAAAACCGACGCACATAGTCTTATGTCATATACTAACGACTCAAGTTGAAAAACATGGTCTACATACATTCAAATGAGAAGGGCATGGATCTCATGTGATATCGCATAACTCAAATGTGCAAATGAGAATTGCAACATGATAATTTCAAAATTCTCACGAAAGTATCATTTAGGAGTGACTAAGAATGGTCTATGCTTAGTTCGCGCCCAAATTTTACACAAATGTGCGCATGTGCGCAACCAGAACACGTCGGGCACGCTCTGAGCGCGTCCAGAGTGCGCACTTAAGGTGTTTGACAGAAGTACAGTAACAAAAATTGCTGGTGATGCTCATGTTGAAAAAGGACTCCAGCACGCCTCGCTTTCGTCTGCACAAGTGGTCTTTAGTTTTACCCTTCTTAATTTTCTTTTCCGTGGCATCACGCGTCCCGTTCCCCTGGCGGGCGTAGACCGAAGCGACCGGTGCTACAGTCGGCGCCCTGCAGACGGAAGCAAGCGTGCTCGAGTCGCAGCGGCTGGAGTCGCAATAACGCCGCGCCGCTTCCAATGGCGCAGACGGAAGCGACGCGTGCTGGCAGTCGTAGCGTCTGGTTGCGTCGGCGTCAATGCGCGGCCAGGCAAAGCGGTGGCCGCGTTAATGCAGGCCACCCAACCCCGCTCCTCCGACCGCCTTTAAAACCCGACGCAGCGCAACCCTCCTCTCCTCACACCAACACTTCCTCCTCTCTCTTCTTCTCCCCAAGGAAACAGAAACATAGGCCACCGTGGCGGGCAGCCCTGGCGGCTTGCAGCTTGAGGAACTTCGGCGTCGCAACAAGGACGCCGAGATGGCCAAGGAGTTCGAGCAAGTCATGTGGGGCGAGGAGGCCAAGACCTCTCGTCCCTACCAACTCTCGTTGGAGACCGCGTGGCTGAGTAGCTGGCACCAGCTGCCGGTGGACGACGACGCCATCCTTCCGGATGGGAGGGTGAGGAGCGACGTGTAAATTCCGGTGGCGTCGCGTCTCAGCGGGCAGGCCAGCGTCGAGTTCATCAAGGGCAAGAGGGCGGAGATGCCGTGCGAGCAAAGGCTCGACCCCAAGTACTCCATCTCGGTGCCCTATTGGCACACCGTGGTGGACAAGGAGTACGAGGCGCGTCTTGGCGCTCGACGAAAGCCGACGCCGGAGTTGTCCTCAACGGACGACGACTGTGACGGAGAGGACGGCGACGCCAGCAACGACGACGACGGCGACGACCCAGTGCTGCCCGATCTGCCTCTACAAGCGGCTGCATCTTGGTCAGCAGCGTCGCTTCCACCGAAGAAAGCGGCGGCGCAAGACGAAGAGGCGTACCTTAAAACGCCCCCCCCCCCCGCATGTCATGGCGGTGAATCGAAAACGGCACCAGCAAAGCCAGAAGCCTCAGCCGCCATGGCGGTGGCTACGGACCAGGTGAAAGATGACTTGGTTCGCATCTTCTCCCCCTCAACGGGATGGAGCGGTATCTCTTCGCCCGCGGTGGTGTTGAGGGATGGCCATGCATAGGCCTCTCTCTCATCCCTAAACCCTAAACACTAAACCCTTTGTTTAGGTTTGCTTTATTTATAAAGCGGGGCGAAAGCCTTTTTTGTTTAGTTTAAATTTGTTAAATCTCGTTTAGATTTGTAATTGTAAGTTTGTTAAATCTCGTTTAAATGTTTGAATCAATTTGTGTTCACCGTTTATGTTGTTCATTGGCAACGTTTCGTGTGCCCGCAAGGTGTTCGACAGTATGCATTCATGTTGAATTCGTTTCCGAACCACCTCAATCTTGTTCATCGGAGGCGGTTCATGTGGCCCGCAATGTGTTCGACATGTTAAATTCGTTTCTGCACTTTAAATAAGGCAGATACCTGTGTATAGTGCAAATCCCTGTATCGATTCATTTGCACACACAGTTTACGATGTAATATCACAACAAAGCGTCAATTTTATTACATCGATGATCCAGAATTACAAAATATTTGATACAAGTTGCATAGCATAAAGCTAGCTTTGTAATAGTACACAGCGGAAATATAATAGCAGTGAGTCTCTATAACTTTCATGCTGCCACAGGCGAAAACATGTTGGTTGTAGACTCGAAACCTTTAAACGAAACCTCACTCGTCATCTGATCAAATCTGCAATAAGAAAAATATTGCAACAACGTGGGTCAGATTCCATTAAAAATGGAGTCTGGCAAGTGACACTATGGTGGACACTTTATGGGATAACTCTAAAGCCTATATGCATATTTGGCTGGTGGAGTTCAAGGCTAATTTGCATAAAGCCAATTTTTCCTACTCTTTTGAAAACACTTTTCTTGAAATCAAGACGAGTATGGCATGAAAACCATAAATCTCATCTTCGCTTGTTCACCCATCAAGTTTTATTTCTGAAGTTGGAATGATGGAATCCTCCGTTGACGTCCGTGATCAGCTGCTCAAATAGTCCGTACCGGGGACACGGCTAAGTACTTAGTTTTACACTCTGCAGAGGTTGTGCACTTTCACCATTGTACCCATTCAACCCAAGGTATCCTTTACACACCATTTGTGATAAGGAAAGGAGAGAATGAGACGAGATCTTTCAGAAGCATTTTCCCTCCCACTCTGGCTTGACCCGTTCCACCTAACATCCCCCTACATCTGCTTGTCAAGCCGGAGAGAGTCCACGCAACATAATTCATCAAGCCAGAGCCCATATGGCAATGGCTGCACTGGAAGCAATCGTCACTCGGAGTTCTTCAGATTCCTCTGTTCCTGGGTGGCCATTCACAAGTGTACATACTCCAGGAACCATAGACATGGACCTGAGTAGCCACTCAACATAAACCATGCAACCACTTACCACCCAGGTGTTTCATTCTTAACTTAGTAGAATTTAGATTTTCACAAAACAACATTTGCATAGCATCAATAATTCTAATAAGTATTGCATAGGAACCTCACAGGAATAAGGAATTCTACACAGGTTTAGCATAGCAATACTATCCTACACATGCATATAAAAATACCCTAAGTAATGCATATAGAAATAATAGGAAGTTTATGAGGTGTGCCACTTGCCTTTGAATGTTGTCGTTGTTCAAAACTCTTTTCAACGATACTCGGGACTCTCCGTTCAATCTAACAGTGTAGACAAGCAACAATACAACAATCAACAACAAGCACAACTCCACAATGCATACAAGCACATACTAGATGATTAAATAAGTTTTATAAAACTTTCTAAGGAAAATATGTTTATGCATGATGTGCAAAATATTCCTAAGGGCTAGAAATACTTTTTCATGCCATGAAAATCTTTTAAGTTAATGCAAGGCAAATAGGTTGGTTCAAAGGACTAAGGGCTAAGGTCATAAGTTGAATAAAATATTTTGTTTTATATCATCTTGAATAAGCACTCTAATGGCTTAGTCTTGATGTGCAAAATACTTAGAGAAGATACTAAGTTATTTGTTCGAGATGATCAACAATTATTATCAACTCTTTGTAAATTGGACATTCGCTATAGTGAGAAAGACAAACACCCGGCCAGCCACTTAAATTGTGGAACATGTCTCATGTACGTGGACATGTAAGGTTTGTTCCCAGACCGCTTCATCCCACTATGCCGCTAGGATCCAACAACTTCAAGATGATAGCATCATAATCAAAATTTGTTTAAGTCAAATGTGAGAGACATGCTTAGAAAAGAGGGAAAAGATGGAAGAGAGAGGTAGTTGTCCTCCAGGCTTCATCTCCAGACTTGTAATATTCTCCTTGATGATGTCTTGATTGAAGTTTTGATAGACTTGATAAATCTTCAGACTTGGTGGTTCTTGTATCCTCGAGGCTGATCTTGGATTTACTTAGTCATCATGAAGTCTAACAGAAGAAGGAGGGAGAAAGAAGAAAGAGGGACAAAGACTTAGAAAATATTTATGGTTGGTCTTCATGAACTTCTTCTTGATCTTTCTTCTAAGTGCTTCCACTCCTTGGAGATTCTTCTGGAGTCTCGTTTGGCTAAGTCCTTCATTGGTCTTCCAGCTCCATGTTGAAAATTACTAAGTGTCTAAGTGTAGCACTTCACAAAAATGCTAAGTTGAAATTATTTTCTAACTTAGAGAACACTAATGAAGAGGGGTTTCCTATGAGAATTATATCTACAATATAAAATATGCTATGAATGAAATGAAATTTTAAATCACAAGAAACATCAAAATAACTTTTGTGATTTCTTTATAAATATGCATGAATTTATAAATGCAATTTAATTAATTTCAAATTTTGGGAAAATATAATAAAAGGAACAATTATAAGATTAGAGTTTTCTATGATTAAATTTTTATAATACAATTTAATAAATAGTGTTAATAGACAGGGGGCATTTAATTGTATTTATAGCAATTTGATTTAATCATAAAAAAAATTTCTATTAATAGTTATGTTAAAAATAGTCAAACTATTCAAATTAAATATATAACTATGAATTCATTCAAAAATTACTCAAAAATATTTTATAGCAGTGGCATTAATTTACAATTATTCTAAAGTTTCCAAAACAATTTTATTTGCAATTTTTGGATTTATAGATTTAAAGTTATTACAAATATACTCAAATTCACCATTTGAAATTTGAATATTTTATACTAAGTCAAATTTGAATTTTGGCCGATCTAAAATAATCTACATGTCAAGAGCTTTACAAATATATAAAAATTATTAAATTTGGAGTTGTGGTTAAAAAGTTATAGGTGTTTTAATTACAGGGACTATTCTGCAAAACTTCCAATTAAAAATAAAATAGAAAAAGAATTACACGCTGGCGCTGACGTGGCTGCCACGCGGGCGCTGACTGGATAAGTCAACAGATCTGGGCCGTCAGATCTGGATCTGACGGTCCAGATCAAATCGTACCGGTTCGTCGGTGACTTCTAATCTGGGCCGTTAAACAAGATCGGACGGTGGAGAGAGGGGGTGCTCACCGGGCGGCGCGGGGTGGCCGGAGCAGAGGGAGTACGCGGCGGCGCAGCGCTCGGCTTCGACGGGGAGGACGCTCCGGTGGTTCCCAGACTCGGGGAGGACCTCCTCCGGATGCGGCGCGGCACGGCGGATCTTATGGTGGCGGTGGCGACGCGGAATTCATCCCAGCGCGCCGTGGAGGAGCGGTTGGGGTGGCTCGGGCGTCGGCGGACCTCCGTCGTGCTCGTCCTCGACGTTCTTCTGCAGGGAAAAAGGAAGGAGGGGGTTCACGAGTTGCGCGCGAGTGCGGGAGAGGCAGAGGGCGAGGAAGGGGCGGCGGGGGTCGTACCGTTTCCCCGGAAAGCAAGAAAACGGCGGCGGCGACTTCGGGTGCTCCGGCGAGCTTTTCCGGCGGCCTGGGGGCACGATTTAATTAGGGTTTGAGGGGGAAAGACGCGGCACGGGCTGGGGTATTTATAGAACCGAAGAGGGAAAGCATTTGCGCGGCGATTTCGTCGGATTTGGTTAAGAGATCAAAGGCACGATTATCGGCCGGAGGTTGGAGACGATCTGCTGACGTCACCGCTGACGTCAGCAGGTATTTTCCTTTTCTGATTTTTCTCCAATTAATCCATAACTTTTGATTTGAATGTCCAAATGGGGTCAAACAAAATTCTAAAAATTTGTAAAATTATTATCTTTCTGTTAAACCAATTGTGGGCATGTTTTGAATATTTTTGAAAAATAATATTTTGAAATATTGATTAAATACAAATTTGACACTTAAAGTCAAATTAGAAATTATATCTTAAATAAATTTTCTTTTGGCTATATAAAATTTGTAAAATACCCATATTCAAAATATTTGAATTTAAGTTATTTAAACTTATTTTTGCTGAAATCATTCATCTTTATTTTGGCATAATATTAAAGAACTAATTATAAATAATGTTTAGGAAATGTGAAATATAAGGTATTTGTTTTTAATTGAAAATAATTTGTGCACCAATATATTTTATATTAGGATAATTCATTTGAAAACTTCCTAACTACTTTGGAAAAGACTTTTGTTTTAATTCCATTCTTATTTAGAATATGTTAATCGTTTCATGCTTTGAAAATAGATGAAATTCATTTGAGCAAATGAAATGTTTATTTGGCTAATTCATTAATTTAAAATCTATAAAGTTTATAGTTATAAATTACAGAATTTAAATTTTAACACCATGTTTTGAACTTAATTGAGAGAATGAAAACCATTTGGCAACTAACACCATTTTAAAAAAAATTGTGAATTTATGAATAGATATGACTAAGTGGTTGAAATCAATTTCTTATAAGTAAACTATTTACTTAAAATAAAATGGATTGTAGTTTGTAAAATATTGGTCAAATTATATTTTAAGGTTTTCGAAATACAGTGGATAATAAAATGTTTAAACTGTGACATTTGAATTATTAAACTCAAGTTTGAAGTCTTTCATAGTTGGTTTCCTTATACATTTAATATTTTATTTTAATAAAAAGAAAAGTTTTAAATTTTAGTGATTTTTGAACATTATAAAATGTTGGGATGTTACAGACTACCACCCTTAAAAGGAATCTCGTCCCCGAGATTCGGAGAGGCTGGAAAGAAAAGCAAATGCTTGAAATGATTCTGATAACTCGAGAGGTTTTGAGAAATGTAATTTCCGACATGGAACTTGAAAAATAGCAGAGGATGATTTTTTTCATTTGGGGAGGCTC
The DNA here is from genome assembly GCA_026929855.1 of Poa annua. NCBI lineage: Eukaryota > Viridiplantae > Streptophyta > Magnoliopsida > Poales > Poaceae > Poa > Poa annua. The sequence goes on from CM049427.1 coordinate 70,721,215, forward strand.
GAAAGACAGATAGTTTGGGATCTCTAGGTTTAAGCAGCAGGATTTTACTTTAACTGGGTGGCTACCACCCTTAAAGAAATTTTTGTGGTCAGTCTAGAAACTTTGTTTAATCTTGTTTATTTCTCTGATGTAGTGCGTACAAGTATTCAAAATACAATGGCATGTGGTGGATACAGAAAGTTTTTAGCACTCACGTTTTCCACTCGGTCTTTGGAGAGGTTTATCCTTCTTCCGCTCTGGGCAGCCACTGACATAGTGTCCTGTTGCTCCGCATCTGCGACATGTCACGGGACTGATGATTTTCTTGTGTGAGCGGGTAAGGCATTTCTCCTTCATCTTTACTGAGCACTTATCAGCATAATGTCCTATGCCTTTACATTTGTAGCAAATTACGTCACTTAAGTTCCTCTTCTTCTTTGGTGTTTCCAGGGCTAACAGTTCTTCCAAATCTTGTTTGCTATATTCTATCTCAATTAAAGAAGTCCAGTCTCGTTTGATTTGACAGTTTCGAGCTAGGTGATCTCCTTCACATTTATAGCAACACTTGGAGGTACTTTTGGATTTCTTCGGAAGTGACCTTACTCTTATTTCATTCTTCACCTTAGTATGACCCACAGTCTCATTTTGATGAAGATTTGGTTCAGTATCCTGACCAGTCCTTTTCTCTTTGCAGTCCCATGAATAATGTCCTAGTTCTCCACAGGTAAAACATGTTATATGGCTAGTATCTCTTTTGTGTTCCTCCTTGTTTTCTTGTACTTCCACATACTTCATGAGATTTTGTTGCATCCCCTTTTTGGCTTGCTGACTGACTTCTTGCACCACGGGGTAGAGTTGACATTGCGTTGGAACGTGATTTGTTGCTTCACACAAACAACAAGAAATCTGACTTGTGGGGCATTCCCTAACTGGATGTCCTGTATGACCATGGGGCCACTCATCAGGACATTCTTTGGACGTATGTCCTATCTCTCCACAGGTTTTGCATGCCTTTAGTTTGGTCATAAGGTTCTCTTCAAAATCACTATGGTTTTGATCAATCTTAGGCAGTTGGTCATTGATCATCTTCAACAGCTGACTCTGGTTCTCTAATAATAGTCGCATAGTTGTATGCAAATCATTGGTGTTGGTATTGGGGTGAGACATCTGTTTGGTTTAGAAAGCAATTCGTTGAATTATTTGTACTTATGGGGGAATCCTAGTTCAATAAAACAAAACAAGGCAACCAATCTATAACATAATCAATCAACATCTAACAAACATCAAGCAACAAGGTTCACAACAAACAAACAATCTAGTATTGTCATATAGCCAAGTTGATATGATCAATACACTAACACGATATCGTCATTCTATTTTTGGTGGTGGTCAAATCTACCTCCTTCATGACTGCTTCAAGTTCTTGTTCAACTTTCTTGGATATCTTAGAAGTGTTGGTCGAAACCTGGTTCTTCAGTGGTCTTCCATGCATGCAGAACTTCATGATTAATCGTAGCTTTTCCATATGAGGCAGCAGAATCAGACGTAGACTATAAGAACATGGTCATCTAGAAGAAGATAAGAGGTTTTTAGAAGGTTGATGGTAGATGAGAGTATGAGGAAGATAAAATGAAAAAGTTTTGTTTTTAGAAAAGTGAATAAAATAGATTTTCAATCCTAGGGTTTCGAACCTACAGGCAACACAGTGCTCTGATACCATCTGTAGCGTACCTGCACTTTAAATAAGGCAGATACATGTGTATAGTGCAAATCCCTGGATCGATTCATTTGCACACACAGTTTACGATGTAATATCACAACAAAGCGTCAATTTTATTACATCGATGATCCAGAATTAAAAAATATTTGATACAAGTTGCATAGCATAAAGCTAGCTTTGTAATAGTACACAGCGGAAATATAATAGCAGTGAGTCTCTATAACTTTCATGCTGCCACAGGCGAAAACATGTTGGTTGTAGACTCGAAACCTTTAAACGAAACCTCACTCGTCATCTGATCAAATCTACAATAAGAAAAATATTGCAACAACGTGGGTCAGATTCCATTAAAAATGGAGTCTGGCAAGTGACACTATGGTGGACACTTTATGGGATAACTCTAAAGCCTATATGCATATTTGGCTGGTGGAGTTCAAGGCTAATTTGCATAAAGCCAATTTTTCCTACTCTTTTGAAAACACTTTTCTTGAAATCAAGACGAGTATGGCATGAAAACCATAAATCTCATCTTCGCTTGTTCACCCATAAGGTTTTATTTCTGAAGTTGGAATGATGGAATCCTCCGTTGACGTCCGTGATCAGCTGCTCAAATAGTCCGTACCGGGGACACGGCTAATTACTTAGTTTTACACTCTGCAGAGGTTGTGCACTTTCACCATTGTACCCATTCAACCCAAGGTATCCTTTACACACCATTTGTGATAAGGAAAGGAGAGAATGAGACGAGATCTTTCAGAAGCATTTTCCCTCCCACTCTGGCTTGACCCGTTCCACCTAACATCCCCCTACATCTGCTTGTCAAGCCGGAGAGAGTCCACGCAACATAATTGATCAAGCCAGAGCCCATATGGCAATGGCTGCACTGGAAGCAATCGTCACTCGGAGTTCTTCAGATTCCTCTGTTCCTGGGTGGCCATTCACAAGTGTACATACTCCAGGAACCATAGACATGGACCTGAGTAGCCACTCAACATAAACCATGCAACCACTTACCACCCAGGTGTTTCATTCTTAACTTAGTAGAATTTAGATTTTCACAAAACAGCATTTGCATAGCATCAATAATTCTAATAAGTATTGCATAGGAACCTAGACACAGGAATAAGGAATTCTACACAGGTTTAGCATAGCAATACTATCCTACACATGCATATTAAAATACCCTAAGTAATGCATATAGAAATAATAGGAAGTTTATGAGGTGTGCCACTTGCCTTTGAATGTTGTCGTTGTTCACAACTCTTTTCAACGATACTCGGGACTCTCCGTTCAATCTAACAGTATAGACAAGCAACAATACAACAATCAACAACAAGCACAACTCCACAATGCATACAAGCACATACTAGATGATTAAATAAGTTTTATAGGAAAATATGTTTATGCATGATGTGCAAAATATTCCTAAGGGCTAGAAATACTTTTTCATGGCACGAAAATCTTTTAAGTTAATGCAAGGCAAATAGGTTGGTTCAAAAGGACTAAGGGCTAAGGTCGTAAGTTGAATAAAATATTTTGTTTTATATCATCTTGAATAAGCACTCTAATGGCTTAGTCTTGATGTGCAAAATACTTAGAGAAGATACTAAGTTATTTGTTCGAGATGATCAACAATTATTATCAACTCTTTGTAAATTGGACATTCGCTATAGTGAGAGAGACACACACCCGGCCAGCCACTTAAATTGTGGAACATGTCTCATGTACGTGGACATGTAAGGTTTGTTCCCAGGCCGCTTCATCCCACTATGCCGCTAGGATCTAACAACTTCAAGATGATAGCATCATAATCAAAATTTGTTTAAGTCAAATGTGAGAGACATGCTTAGAAAAGAGGGAAAAGATGGAAGAGAGAGGTAGTTGTCCTCCAGGCTTCATCTCCAGACTTGTAATATTCTCCTTGATGATGTCTTGATTGAAGTTTTGATAGACTTGATAAATCTTCAGACTTGGTGGTTCTTGTATCCTCGATGCTGATCTTGGATTTACTTAGTCATCATGAAGTCTAACAGAAGAAGAAGGGAGAAAGAAGAAAGAGGGACAAAGACTTAGAAAATATTTATGGTTGGTCTTCATGAACTTCTTCTTGATCTTTCTTCTAAGTGCTTCCACTCCTTGGAGATTCTTCTGGAGTCTCGTTTGGCTAAGTCCTTCATTGGTCTTCCAGCTCCATGTTGAAAATTACTAAGTGTCTAAGTGTAGCACTTCACAAAAATGCTAAGTTGAAATTATTTTCTAACTTAGAGAAAACTAATGAAGAGGGGTTTCCTATGAGAATTATATCTACAATATAAAATATGCTATGAATGAAATGAAATTTTAAATCACAAGAAACATCAAAATAACTTTTGTGATTTCTTTATAAATATGCATGAATTTATAAATGCAATTTAATTAATTTCAAATTTTGGGAAAATATAATAAAAGGAACAACTATAAGATTAGAGTTTTCTATGATTAAATTTTTATAATACAATTTAATAAATAGTGTTAATAGACAGGGGGCATTTAATTGTATTTATATCAATTTGATTTAATCAAAAATAATATTTCTATTAATAGTTATGTTGAAAATAGTCAAACTATTCAAATTAAATATATAACTATGAATTCATTCAAAAATTACTCAAAAATATTTTATAGCAGTGGCATTAATTTACAATTATTCTAAAGTTTCTAAAACAATTTTATTTGCAATTTTAGGATTTACAGATTTAAAGTTATTACAAATATACTCAAATTCACCATTTGAAATTTGAATATTTTATACTAAGTCAAATTTGAATTTTGGCCGATCTAAAATAATCTACATGTCAAGAGCTTTCCAAATATATAAAAATTATTAAATTTGGAGTTGTGGTTAAAAAGTTATAGGTGTTTTAATTACAGGGACTACTCTGCAAAACTTCCAATTAAAAATAGAATAGAAAAAAAATTACACGCTGGCGCTGACGCGGCGCTGACTGTGCACGACGTGGCGCTGACGTGGCTGCCACGCGGGCGCTGACTGGATAAGTCAACAGATCTGGGCCGTCAGATCTGGATCTGACGGTCCAGATCAAATCGTACCGGTTCGTCGGTGACTTCTAATCTGGGCCGTTAAACAAGATCGGACGGTGGAGAGAGGGGGTGCTCACCGGGCGGCGCGGGGTGGCCGGAGCAGAGGGAGTACGTGGCTGCGCAGCGCTCGGCTTCGACGGGGAGGAAGCTCCGGTGGTTCCCAGACTCGGGGAGGACCTCCTCCGGATGCGGCGCGGCACGGCGGATCTTATGGTGGCGGTGGCGACGCGGAATTCATCCCAGCGCGCCGTGGAGGAGCGGTTGGGGCGGCTCGGGCGTCGGCGGACCTCCGTCGTGCTCGTCCTCGACGTTCTTCTGCAGGGAAAAAGGAAGGAGGGGGTTCACGAGTTGCGCGCGAGTGCGGGAGAGGCAGAGGGCGAGGAAGGGGCGGCGAGGGTCGTACCGTTTCGCCGGAAAGCAAGAAAACGGCGGCGGCGACTTCGGGTGCTCCGGCGAGCTTTTCCGGCGGCCTGGGGGCACGATTTAATTAGGGTTTGAGGGGGAAAGACGCGGCACGGGCTGGGGTATTTATAGAACCGAAGAGGGAAAGCATTTGCGCGGCGATTTCGCCGGATCTGGTTAAGAGATCATAGGCACGATTATCGGCCGGAGGTTGGAGACGATCTGCTGACGTCACCGCTGACGTCAGCAGGTATTTTCCTTTTCTGATTTTTCTCCAATTAATCCATAACTTTTGATTTGAATGTCCAAATGGGGTCAAATAAAATTCTAAAAATTTGTAAAATTATTATCTTTCTGTTAAACCAATTGTGGGCATGTTTTGAATATTTTTGAAAAATAATATTTTGAAATATTGATTAAATACAAATTTGACACTTAAAGTCAAATTAGAAATTATATCTTAAATAAATTTTCTTTTGGCTATATAAAATTTCTAAAATACCCATATTCAAAATATTTGAATTTAAGTTATTTAAACTTATTTTTGCTGAAATCATTCATCTTTATTTTGGCATAATATTAAAGAACTAATTATAAATAATGTTTAGGAAATGTGAAATATAAGGTATTTATTTTTAATTGAAAATAATTTGTGCACCAATATATTTTATATTAGGATAATTCATTTGAAAACTTCCTAACTACTTTGGAAAAGACTTTTGTTTTGATTCCATTCTTATTTAGAATATATTAATCATTTCATGCTTTGAAAATAGATGAAATTCATTTGAGCAAATGAAATGTTTATTTGGCTAATTCATTAATTTAAAATCTATAAAGTTTATAGTTATAAATTACAGAATTTAAATTTTAACACCATGTTTTGAACTTAATTGAGAGAATGAAAACCATTTGGCAACTAACACCATTTTAAAAAAAATTGTGAATTTAGGAATAGATATGACTAAGTGGTTGAAATCAATTTCTTATAAGTAAACTATTTACTTAAATAAAATGGATTGTATTGTTAAATATTGGTCAAATTATATTTTAAGGTTTTTGAAATACAGTGGATAATAAAATGTTTAAACTGTGACATTTGAATTATTAAACTCAAGTTTGAAGTCTTTCATAGTTGGTTTCCTTATACATTTAATATTTTATTTTAATAAAAAGAAAAGTTTTAAATTTTAGTGATTTTTGAACATTATAAAATGTTGGGATGTTACAGCGGCCTAGGTAGCCTCATCGTGGGCTAGTCGAAAGGTAGCCCCACGTCAGTAGCCCCCGAGTGCTTGGTCGAAGCGTAGAGTCGGACAAAGGACTTCTTCTTCCTGGACGCGCCACTGGATTGCTTGATCTTGAGTTCGCACTCGTTTTCTTCAGTCGAAGAGGACACTCCCGATGGGAGTAATACCTACAGTCAAATTACTTTGTCTTTGTCTTCCTGTGAAGCTTGCTTCTATTCAGCCTATTGGCTTACTTGTAGATGGATTCGGCTGCTTGAGCTTACTCTATTTTCTCTGCCACCCGAATGATTGTTTCGGGTTCTCGGATTAGCAGTCTATCCTTCCTGGTTGTTTTCAGCTGAGAAGCTTACTACTCGAATCGGTCAGTCGAGTTATCGTGCTGCTTCACTTGTTTGGAGTCGTTGGCTTGATGACGTCACTGATGACGTTTCATTGCACGCCTCTGCGCCCGATGGGACGTGACGTAGTCGGGCCCCATGGGCAAGTCGAAGACCGCTGCTGGCACCTCCGCCGCCGCCGCCGGGTTGACGAAGAAACCGGAGGGCGACTGGCAGAAGTCGACGGTGAAGAGGACGGATCTTGACGCGCTGCGCATGTAGGGCCTCCTGCCTCCTTCTGACCAGGCCCAGGTACGTGCCCCTGGCAAGGAGACGTCCCCTGCATCCCGCGAGGGGGAGCGCGTTTGTTTCGTTGAATTCGTTCCACGGGGCTTCGGGTTCCCTCTCCACGATTTTGTTCGTGGTCTCTTGTATGCCTATGGGGTGCAGATCCACGATCTGACCCCCAATTGCGTCTTGAGCATCGCGAGCTTCATCGTGCTTTGCGAGTGCTTCTTGGGGATTGCACCCCACTGGGCGCTATGGAAGTCGATCTTCCTGGTTCGCAAGAACGTCAGGAAGAGCGGGTTGACATACCCGGTGGGCGGCTTCGGCATTCAGGTGCGCGGTGAAACCGCGTACTTTCAGATGAAGAAGTCGGACTCCGTCCAGTGGTGGCGGAAGAGATGGTTCTACATCCAGTGGAACCAGGAGGGCCTGCCGCAGTTTGAGGGCGAGCGCGGGTTGCGGAAGACCCGCGCCTGGGCACACCCGCTCGCCAAGGAGGAGAAGGAATCGACGAGGCCGCTGATGAGCCTGCTGTGCGACCTCCTCAAGACCCTGGGGCGGGAGTCGGGTGGCGTCTTCCTGATGGTCACCTTCTTCCGTCTTCGCGTGCAACCGCTTCGTGCTCGGCCCCACCCGATGTGGGCCGCTGAGGGCGTCAGCAACGAGCCACTCGACGACGAGGAGGTGGAAACCAAGGTGAGGGGCATCACCAGCCTACGAGCCGCGGACCTCTGCAACGTCAAATGTCCAATCGCTGCGTATGGAGTAGCGAACCCTTTCCCCGAAGTAAGTTCTTGACTTGTTCTCTTCGGGGCTTCGTTTCTTGATTTCCTGCTTCTTGATTCGACTTGCATCTACTTGTTTCAGGGTCGATCTCTGTTGGTCAGCCTTCCTCCTCTCCCTGAAGACGGACCCGCTGACGAGTCGAAGGTTGTGGAGGAGGAGGATGACGACGACGACCTTCCGTCGGCTACCTCTCCCAACGAAGAGCTGGAAGATGAAGATGACGAGGAGGAACCCGTACGGAAGAAGCAGAAGTGCCAAAGTGGAGGTGACTCTGCGACTGCTTCGTCGCCCGCGAGGGGTGCCGATGCTGATATGGAGGAAGCCGTCTCGACGTCCTCGGGTGCGTGTTCTCCGGGTGGTTGGAGTGAGCCGCTGGCTGCTCCCCCGGTAAGCTCCGCGCCACCACGCGCGTTTGCGCGGCTGGCGTCTGTCTCCTTGGGGAGTGACGACGACTTTGAGACCACCAGGTGAGTATCTTGGTGCCTTGTTGGTTTTGAGTTGCACTTTGTAGTTCCAGTCTTTTAGCTGATCATTGTACTGTTTTGTTCCAGCCGTCGTTCTGGCCGTGTTAGCTCCCCTCATCGCGAAGTGGAGCACACATCCGCCCCTTCGACGGAGCTGGTGACCCGGGTGCTTATCGAGGAGCGCGCGCAGCCTGCTGGCCTCGCGTCGTCGAGTCGTGCTCCTCCTTCGGCTTTTGAAGATGTCGACCTCCTGGACCACGTATTTCCTTTGTGCTTGTACTTGTAGCCTTTTAGTTTCATCGGGAGCGCGATCAGCGCTTCCGATGGGAGTAGCCCCCGAAGGTGTGGGTGACTAGTATAGTCGCCCATAACTTTATTAATTTCTTGCTTGTGTTTCAGCCGTACTACCGCCAGCAGCTTGATGCAGCCGCGGCTTACGTTCGCCTGGAGAAGGAGAGGGACCAGCTGCGTGCTTCTCTGGAACAGGCTGATAGGCGGGTTGCTGAGTTGGAGCTGAAGCTTCAGGCTCAGACTGAGGTTGACAAAGTTCTTCACGAGTCGCAGGAGCGGGAGCGGGTGCGGGTCGTCCAAGAGAAGACTCAGGTCGACCGCCTCCTCTCACTCGCTGGTGCTCTTGGTGGTGAGTTTCGGCTTGGCGCTTACTGTTTCTTTTGCTTTTCCTTTGTCTGACATTAGATCTTTTGTGTAGAGAACTGCGGTGGAGCTCCTCCGGAGAGCTCGTCGAGTGACACCGTTGACTTGGCGACTGTTGTCGGCTTCCTTGACCGTGTCTGCGCGTATGCGTCTGATGCGCTGAGGAAGTCGACAGCTGCGCTGCAGAAGTCGACTGGGGCGCTTGCGACGGTGCACCGGAGCATCTTCCCGAATGATGCGCCGCCGGCTGCTGTTGACACTCTTGCCGCTCCGTTTAAGGACGACGCGACCACCCTCGGGGACTTCACTCGGGCGCAGACGGTACGCGGCTCCGAGCTCACCTTCCGGTTTCTTCTAGGCCACCAGATTCGGGGCGATTTCGAGAAGGTCGTCAGCGGCTTCCCCCGGAGGCCTGATGGCCGGACTGCGTCCCTGGGCGGAGTGAAGGCGCAGGCTACACAGCTAGCTGTGAAGCTTGTGGCCACCATTGAGAGGGCGCTTGCCAAGGCGACTGAGGCGGCTGCTGCTCGGAAGAGCCGCTCTCGGTCGGAGTCTGCTGCCCGGGAGTAGTTGTAGCGTAGGGGTTTGGCAATCGCGGTGTCTTGTACTTATAACTTTTGCTTGTAATGACTGATATTCTGTCGGGTCTTCTGGCCTTGAACAATACTTTTTGTGCCGACATTGAGTATTTCTTCCCATCATGCTTGTTTTTGCTGAGTAGTCGCCTCTTTTTGTTTTGACACTGCACATTCATGGCAGAGCAACCTGCGCGGCGGCCCGTCTTCTGCTTCTGCGGCTGGGCCGAGTGGCGAGGGATCTTCTTCGGGTGCTCGCCGTCGTCGAGCGACGCCAGATCCTCCATGAAGCACGAACGACCAGCGGATAATCACGTACTTGAAGAATAAGGTGGCTGAGCTTGAGGCGAACCTGAAGAATACCGAGCTGTTGTTGCATCGCTCCCGGTCGCATCCTACTGCAGAGTTCTCCCAGCGTGAGGATTTTTTGCTCGGGGAGATCGATCTGATCAGACGACAACTTCAAGGTTTGTTTCTTTGCGGCTGGTTTCTTTGGTAACACTTGCTGGTTCTGACTTCTACCTTGTGTATGCAGATGTGAACCCGGATTGGCAGGCTGAACAGGATCGTGTTGAGGAGCGAGTTACCCGGGAGGCAGCTGGCGACTAGTACGAAGCTCGCCAATTTTGGGTGAACAAGTCGAGAGGGCGAGTCCTTGCGCGCATGCTTGATCATACTTGGCGTGTTGCGTTTCTTCTTGAAGGTTGCCGGAAGACCCTCTGGCACATCCACCGTGTGTACTTCCCACACAATGGGCAGCCGCACGGGCTTGCCGCCTTGCTGGAGAGGTTCCGCGAGGGCGATGCGCTGAAGGAGGTGGTTCACGCCCAACTCGTTGCTGGGGCGAATGCGGCGCTGGCATACGTCCGGCTGCATCGGCCGCACCTTCCCCTGGATAGGTTGCTGGGTGGCCTCCCTGGTGATGACGACTACGCCGATACCTTGGCGGCTGCGCGCCAGATGATCGAGCAGGTGCAGAAGCTGAGTGAGCGCCTTGCAGGCCCACTCGACGCGCCGAAGGACAAACCTGCGGATTAGGGGTAGCTGTCGTCTGATGTACATGGGTAGCTATAGCTGGCGAATATGCCAATGTAAATGACAATGTATGAGGTTAAAGGAGTTCTCGAGTAATGAGTGAAATTATTTGCGTTATTATGCGAGTATCTGCCTCGGCTTTGACTTGTTTGGCACAGCCCCCGAGTACCTTGGGTGACAGCCTTAGTCTGCGTTGTTAACCTGTGTGGCGCAGCCCCCGAGTTCTTCGAGTGGCGTCCTAGGATTTTTCGAGTGAGACCTGTATATCGCAGTCTCCGAGTGCATCGGGTGGCGATTTAGGGTTTAGGATTTGACCTGTGTGGCGCAGCCCCCGAGCAGCTTGGGTGGCGGCCTAGGATTTTTTCGGTGAAGCCTGTATGGCGCAGCCCCCGAGTAGTTCGAGTGGCGGCCTAGGGATTTTCAAGTGTGACTTGTGAGGTGCAGCCCCCGAGTGTGTTGGGTGGCGACCTAGGATTTTTGACTTGACCTGTGCGGCGCAAATCCCGAGTAGGTCAGGTAGAGGCCTAGGATTTTTTCGGTGGAGCCTGTATGGAGCAGCCTCCAAGTAGTTTGAGTGGCAGCCTACGGATTTTCAAGTGTGACCTGTAAGGTGCAGCCCCCGAGTGCGTCGGGTGGCGACCTAGGATTTTTGACTTGACCTGTGCGGCGCAACTCCCGAGTAGGTCAGGTAGTGGCCTAGGATTTTTTGAGTTGTGCCTGTGCGGCGCAGCCCCCGAGTGGTTCGAGTAGGGGCCTAGGCTTTTTCTTTCAACCTGTGTGGCGCAGCCCCCGAGTGATTCGAGTGACGGCCTAGGATTTTTGTTTGCCTTGACTGAGAAGGTAAAGTGAACAGCATTTTCTTCAAATCACTTTATTGATTGCTGCGAATAGGCCGCCTCATTAAAACCCTTCCAGTCCCCTTAGGTACCCTGGTAAGGGAAAGAGTGCGTCGGAAACCTGTCGCGTTGACATGCTATCCTTGGTAGAATGGTTGAGTCGACTAAGCATAGAACCGCCGGAGTTGTGCCACGTTCCATGGGTTGCTGCAATATGTTCCGTCTTCGAGTCCTACATGCGATAAGCTCCGTTGTTGATTGCCTCTGTCACAATGTATGGACCTTCCCATGGGGAGGCGAGCTTGTGCACTTTCTTCTGTTTGAGGCGGAGGACTAGGTCACCTGCGACGAAAGCTCTTGGTCGCAACCTCTGTCCGTGGTAGTTGCGCAGATCTTGCTGATACACGGCTGATCGCGCCAGGGCGATGTCGCGTGCTTCATCGAGAATATCCATTCTGTCTTCGAGTGCCTCTTCTGCGTCTGACTCGTCGTAGGCGACCACCCGTGGTGCGTCAAAATTGATGTCGCAGGGTAGCACTGCTTTTGCACCGTACACCATAAAGAATGGAGTGTACTGGGTGGATCTGTTAGGCGTGGTCCGCAAGCTCTATAGGACTGATGGTAGTTCTTCCACCCATGCGCCTGCTACGCGTCTCAGAGGTACCCGCGGGCGCTTTTTGATGCCGTTGCAGACTAGGCCGTTGGCTTTCTCGACTTGCCCGTTGGATTGCGGGTGCGAAACGGACGCATAGTTTAGCTTGATTTCTTGTTCTGAGCAGAAGTCTTTGAATTCCTCGGCTGTGAAGTTCGAGCCGTTGTCCGTGACGATCCCGTTCGGCACTCCAAATCTGAAGATGATGGACCTGATGAAGTTGACCGCTGATGATGCAGTCGAACTTGTGATGGGAGCGGCCGCAATCCACTTGGTGAACTTATCGACTGCAGCCAGGAGGTGAGTGTGCCCTTCAGGTGAGGATTTCTTCAGCGGGCCCACCATGTCAAGTCCCCATTGGGCGAAGGGCCAGGCTAGCGGTATTGTCTTCAACTCGGACACCGACGCGTGCGGCTTGTTGGCAAACTCCTGGCACCCGGTACATTTCTTTACTAGATCTTCCGCGTCTTGCATAGCTGTTAGCCAATAGAACCCGGCTCTCAGTGTTTTGGCCACCAGTGCTCGACTGCTGGCGTGATGCCCGCAGATACCCGCCTGGATGTCGAGTAGGAGAGCTTGGCCGTCGACTGGGTCTATGCACCTTTGTAGGATTCCTGAGATGCTTCTCTTGTAAAATTCGCCGTCGATGACTGTAAAACTTTTGGAGCGCCTGATGATGCGTTTTGCTTCGACTGGGTCTGTTGGCAGCCTCTGGTGCAGTATGTATGTCAGGTACGGCCCTGTCCAGGTAGCTTCGACTAGCATGACTTCCATGGGCTCCTTTTCTTGGCTTGGCGGCTTCGCGGAACTTGTTGCCGGTGTGGAAGATTTTGCTTCGGGTCTTGATGGACCTTTGCGTGATGCGCTCGAGGAAGACGCCAGGTGGTACTGGTACCCTATCTGATCCCATGTTGGCGAGGATGTCGGCTTCCTCGTTGCTGTCGCGGCCGATGTGTCGTAGCTCGCAGCCATCGAAGGCGCCCTCTAGCTGGTTGTACAGGTCTCTGTAGGCGATCATGTTGTCGGCGATGATGTCGCAGGACTTCATGGTTTGCTGCACAACCAGGTAGGAGTCACCGTAGATCATGAGGTGCGTGGCGCCGCAGTTCTTGGCCATCCGCATGCCGTGGATCAGGGCTTCGTATTCGGCTTCGTTGTTGGAGGGTGTTGGGAAATCCATCTGCAGGACATACTTCAACTTGTCGCCTTTGGGGGAGATGAGCACAACTACTGCCCCAGCCGCCTTAAATTTCTTGGAGCCGTCGAAGTACATCGTCCATGCACTTGGATAAGTCGGGGACATTTGGTAGCTGAGCTTCTATCCACTCGGTAGTGAATTCTGGAAGGACTTGGGCCTTGATAGGTTTCGGGTGAGCATATTTCAGCCCCCAGGGTCCTAGCTCGACAACCCACTTGGCGACTCGTTCTGTCGCGCACTGATTTGTGAGGATGTCTGCTAGGCCGGAGGAGCTTACCACCGTGATCGGGTGCTCGGAGAAGTAGTGGACAACCTTCCTTGAAGTCATGAAGACCCCGTACGCCAGCTTTTGGTAGTGCGGGTAGTTTTGCTTCGACAGTGTTAGAACTTCGCTGAGGTAGTAGAATGGCCTCTAGACAGGGTGACCGTTCCCTTCTTCTTCCCGTTCGACTGCGAGTACCGTGCTCACCACCCTGTTTGTCGCTGAGACGTATAGGTATAGTGGCTCGTTTTCTAGTGGTGCCACCAGGACTGGGGAAGTCATCAGGGTCTTTTTGAGATGGTCGAACGCCTCTTGCGCTTCCTGTGTCCACTCGAATTTGTCCATCTTCTTCATCAGTTGGTAGAAAGGTAAGGCCTTCTCACCCAACTTACTTATGAACCGGCTGAGAGCTGCGACTCGGTCGGCTAATCGTTGCACTTCCCTGAGTTTGGTGGGTGCTGGCATCGTGAGGATGTTCTGCACCTTCTCAGGATTTGCTTCAATTCCTCTTGCAGAGACAAGGTAACCCAGTAACTCTCCGGCTGGCATGCCGAACACACACTTTTCTGGGTTGAGCTTGATCTGATATGCGTCGAGTGCTGTGAAGACCTTGCGGAGGTCGTCGACTAGGGTGTCCTCTTTCTGGGTCGTAACAACGATGTCATCGACGTAGACTTGGATGATTTGCCCAATGAGTCCTTTGAGGCATGCCTGCATGGTGCGCTGATATGTGGCGCCAGCGTTCTTCAATCCAAAGGGCATCGTCTGGTAGCAAAAGACGCCGTCGGGTGTGATGAATGCCGTTTTCTCTTCGTCTTCGACTTTCAGCCTGATCTACTGGTAACCTGAGTAGGCGTCCAGGAAAGATAGGCGCTCACAGCCTGCTGTCGAGTCGACGATCTGGTCTATCCGCGGGAGCGGGAAGTGATCCTTTGGACAACATTTATTGACTGCTGTAAAGTCTACACACATGCGCAGTTTCTTCGTCTTCTTCTTTTCTACCAGGACGGGGTTGGCGACCCAGTCCGAGTCCTTGATTTCTCGGATGAACTTGGCGTGCAGCAGCCGGTCGATTTCTGCGGTTATTGCGTCCCGTTTGGGACCTGAGAAGCATCGCATGGTTTGTTTGACTAGTCTTGCGTCCTTGTGGACTTTTAAGGAATGCTCGGCGAGTTCCCTGGGTATTCCTGGCATGTCAGAAGGTTGCCATGCAAAGATTTTCCAGTTCTCACGCAGGAACTCGATGAGCGCGCTTTCCTATGCAGGGGTCATGCTTGAAGATACTTTGACCGTCTTGCTGCTGTCAGTCGGATGGACTTGGTGGGTGACGGTGTCGTCGTTTGTGTTGAAGGCGGCGTCCATGGCTGGCTTCTTGCGAGGTGGAAAGATGGTCTTGTCGTTCTCGGCTGATATGGCCTTGAAGTGCTCTTCGACTCCGAAGAACTCGGAGATTCTACTAAACTCTCGGTCGCAGCTGTTCGAGCGGTCGAAGTCGCCACACACAGTGATTACTCCTTTGGGTCCAGGCAACTTGATCATCAGGTAGGCATAATGAGGTATGGCCATGAACCTGGCAAAAGTTGGGCGCCCAAGTATGGCGTGGTACTGTGATTTCCAATCGACAACTTCGAAGTCGATCGACTCTTCTCTGAAGTATTCGGGTGTACTGAGGATGACGTCGAGTGTGATTGTTCCCATGGGCGTGATTGCTTGCCCTGGTACTATGCCGTGGAAGGTGGTCTCCGACTCCGGCAACTTTTCTGTTGACTTGTTCATTCTTCTCAGGGTGTCGGAGAATATGATGTTGATGCCGCTGCCTCCGTCCATGAATACTTTCTTTAGGCTGTAGTCGCCAATTAGGGCTTCGATAACCAGAGCGGCGTGACTGGGTCGCGGCACCTCCGACGGGTGGTTTGCCCTGGAGAATGTGATTGGTGTCTCTGACCCTCTCAGGTATTCTGGTACTGCGCGCGTGTCGGTGGTAGCCTGGAGTACCTGGCGGGTGATGAGCTTCTGGGCCCTGTTCAAAGGGCATCCTTTTTGGATCATGTTGATTTGTCCTCGCGCAGTCGAGTATGCCTCGTGCGTCGCTATCTGGACGTCATGCTGCGGTTGCTGCTGGGGGAAAGTTCCAGCCGCTTGTGTTGTGTTGTTGTTTGCGGGTGCCGCCTGAATAGCGAGCTGCGGGGTCGCCGTCAGTGCTTGCACAAGAGTGATGATCTGCTGCATAGCCTGGTAAATCTTGCGTGCTTTACGGCAATCCTTCAACATGTGGTTCGCGCCCCATTTTCCTGTCTCCGGGTTGCGGAACGAGTGATGCTTGCAAGGTTGCATCAGCTCTTCGGCTGGGGTCAATGGACGCTTCCACTCGCCTTTCTGGCTTCCGTCGTTGTGGCTAATGCTGCCGCTGCTGCGATTGTACTTTCTCGAGCTGGACTGCCGACTCTGATCATATTGTCGACAGTCATCTCGTGTGTCATAGCGGGGGGTTTGATATCCCGCCGCTACTAGCTCGATGGTGTCTGAATTGGTGAAACGTTGCTTCTTCTTCTTCCGGCAACCGTCTCGCCAGCTTGTTACGGCTTCCTTCTTTGGCCCACTGGTTGGCTACCTTCATGAGCTCAATCGTAGTCTTCGGCTGGAGCCTTACCAAATTCCTCGCGGAGGTCGCGGCGAGCGACGCCGTGCATGAAAGCATCCATCACCCTGTCTTCTGAGACGGGTTCCATAGTATTCCGGAGGAGTGTCCACCGCTGGATGTATGCGCGGATCGACTCGTCTTTTCCTTGTTTGCAGGCTTGCAACTCGATGTAGGTAGTCGGCCTTGCGAATGTTCCAGAGAAACTTTTTATGAAAGTATCTTGGAATTCTTCCCAGGATTTGAAGGAGTCTTTGGGTTGGGTGGTGAGCCACCCGCGCGCTGAGTCCGTGAGCATGAGCTGGATGTACTGCATTGCCATAGTTGACCTCCCGGCTTGGCAGGTGCAGGCGATGAGGTAGTCTTTGAGCCACAGGCGCGGGTCTTGCTTTCCGTCGTACTTGGGGGTTCCTGCTGTCAGCTTGAAACCCTTAGGTATGCGGGTGTCGCGGATGTTGAAGCTGAAGCATGCGACGCCGCACGGCTCGAAGTTGCGATCGGCCGGATCGTCCAGGTTCATCGCGTCGGTCGAACGCTGGCTGCGGTTACGGTCCACTGTCCTTTGTGTGATGACATTGCGAAGATCTTCGCCTGGTTGGGCTTGTCTCAATGGCTGCACTGCCGGGGCACCTGACGTTGCTGGCTCGCGGGTTTTGCACTCTCGCTCTTCACGTGCCCGGTTTTTTGGTGCTCCAGTCGCCAGAGCTTTCTCGATTGCCTTCATGGACATGATCTGCTGTTTGTGGAGAAGGGCGCGTGGATCTCCCTCCGGCGGTTGCGTGAGCCGGAGATATGTCTCGACTGACATGATGGCGGCGTTCGCCGTCTTGGGGACAAGTATCCCGTTCTCGTCCTCGGTGATGAAGATGAGTCTAGGTTGCGGGTGACCCTTGTTTGATCAGCGTCTGTCATGTAGGGAACACGAGCTCTGTGTCGCCGTCCCCCTTGGTTAACTTCCGTGGAGGAAGTGAATGTGACGCCATAAAATCGGTACTATGTAGATTTAAGCGCTCCCGCCGAAATCCGCATAATAACGATTTTAGGTCCCCCACCAGACATAATGTGCACGCCGAAACATGCGCATTATGTGGGTGGAATTGTGATAACATTACAACAGTTCCGATACATCCACAAATACAACAAAAGGTATAATTAAAACAACGACTCGAACGAGTCAAGATACAAAAGATACAATACAAAGATACAAATGATAGCGGAAGCAAAAAATAGTATCCGTCTAAGGATAAGATGCAAACTGGACTAAGAGTCCTGAAGGTAAGCGATGGCGCCATATCCCTGCCCAACCAAGCCGGAGGGATTCCCAAGCTAACATCGTCGGACTTCAAACCTGTTGACTGCACATAAAGCACATCCCAAAAGAGGGTCAGGGCACTCCCTGGCAAGCAAAACCGACTTGCCTACTTTCTACACCATCTCCCAAAATATGGGATAGGTGGACTTAGCGGCAGCAGCACTAGCAACCTAAAGAGACACACTACAACTTCCGTCTAATCAGAGAGGGATAAGAGAGCGCATAAGATAAACAACTACAACTAACACCAAACATAACCCATTCTCGAATTAACCCCCTCAACCAAATATGAGGAAGCAATTCGGGAAACTCACACATTGAACAGTTTTTAATTATAATTTATTATGAAAGTAATTCTATATTACTAGTCAATTCAATTAACATTAATTACGTGCAAGTTGTCTAGATCTTGTTAGCCAGCGTCATCACCAAAGTCGTCCATAACCGTGGACACGGCTCATCGATAAGATTATACCTTGCAGGGGTGCACTACTGTACCCATACTCGCATGATCAACCCAAGCAAGCATCAGGGCTTCTCAACACGACTTATTCCTTCACTACAGCAAGTCCAAGTGCCACCCATATGAGTTGTTACCCGCGTCAGGAGTCCGGCCGAATCTTAATTGCGGACTCATTAGTTTGTGTCTGCGCACCATGCGGCTCAAACCACAGTAGGAACTGTCCGCTACGCGCGCACCACCCCTATATGACCCCCAAGTAACATAACCTTCATCAATCATCATCATCATGCACATGGATATGAGCAAATGGAAAACCCGAACTAGTTGCGGCACATGGACAAGCTGTAGATCCGTTCAAAGTCGAGGGGGGCTCCATAGGGCCTCCCACAAGTGGTTAGTGCGCTCAAAATTGGATCCGAGGACAAAATCTCAGTTCCTAGTTCGACACTGAGCAGAACAAAGCACCTCGCAAGGCCTTCCGCCTGGTGCCTTATCTTTTAATTATAATACCCCCATACAAGATAGCATTTTATTAAAGTAGAACAATCTATCATACTAAGCAGATGAAACATAAGACCAACAGACGACTCGCACAAACAACTCTAAGCATGCGCTACGACTCGCAAGGCCAACAGATAAACATGCAACGGGTATTAGGTTGTGGGGATAAAGCTGTATGGGCTGTAGGATAAACATGTGATGGGATCGCAGTTCAAGAATCGATAACTAGGGTAGCAGAGATCAACGACAGGAATGAAAGATAATGTATAGGTAAACAAGCAAACTTTGCTTGCCTGGAAATCCCGCATGGAAGCAGATCTTGTCGTTGCTCACACATCTCAACGTCGTATCCGCGAAGAAGCTACAAACACTGGAAGCGCAAAAGATGCATTTTACAACTACCGCAAAAGATCCAGCATGATCATGCAAGAATGATGCATGACATGGCAAGATGCAATATGCGATGCACTTAATCCAAATTAAGCGGAACCGGGATTCCGACAATTAATATTTAGGTGCAAGTTATTTATCTACCCATCAAATTAAATGTTGATTAGCATGGCAAGACATGGCATGGGTGATGTAACAAAATTAAATGGAATAGGGCATTATATATTTATTACCCCACACATTCCATAATTATTATTTAGTTGAGATACTGCACCACCAAACCCAAGAGATGCAACACATGCAAGTATGATGCGATATGCACAAGATAGATGACATTTAATAAAATAGGTATAGGGTTAGGGTTTGGGTCCGTACGTCCGATCGGGTGAACTAGGGTTCGAAGCCAACGTCTTCGGTCCGTAGAGGAAGTAGTCGTCGCGGAACCGGGGCATCGTCGTTTGTCGGTGTCGTGGGAGTGGTCGAAGTAGTCGCCCGGGTGGTCGTTGTTCGGAGCACCGGCTTCGGGGTAGGTGGCGCACTTGTCGCATCCAGTCTTCGGGCCACGGCAACGGTTTCAAGTCACGCACGAAGGCGTCCACACACCTGAGGCGACACGGAAAGACGGTGGAAGACCTCGTCGATGGGCCATGAAGATGGACTCCGGGGTCGGCGGCACGAGGGCGCCTCGTGTGGGAATTTCATCGAACACGTGCGGTGCGCCAAGGACGGATGGGGATGGCGTCGAGGCCGGGAAGGAGGCGGTCGGGGACGCGGAGGCGGGCGGTGACGAGCGGTGGCCACGGCGGCGGCGGGGCGAGGTCCGCGGCGGATGAGGAAGGAGGCGAGGTCGTGGTGGCGTCACGGCGTGGGGCACCGGCTCGGTGCGCAGCCGGGGAGGCGGCGCGGCGTGCAGGAGCACGCTGCGGGCGGCGCAGGCGGCGGCGCGGAGCGGCGAGGTGGCGCGGGAGGGAGCGGCGGCGGCGCGCGGATTAGGACGGAGGGCGACGACGCAAGGGGCAGGGAGGTTGGGGCGCTGGCTCGGGCCGGGAGGAGTTGCTTGTGCGGGGGAGAACGGAGGCGCGAGCAGGGGCGCTCGGAGCGGCGACCACGGCGGCGTGTCGATGGCGGCCGGGCCGGAGGCGCGGCCTGAGGCTTGGGGAGCGGCGGCGCGGCGGCGCGGAACGGCCGGCGGAGCAGGGGCGCGGCGCCGGCGTCGGGGGCGCCGGGCGGCGGGAGCTCGGCCCGGGGAGGCGCAGGGCGAGGGCGCGCGCGGCGTCGGGGCGCTGGGGCGAGGCAGGCGAGCAGAGCAGGGCTCCGGAGCAGCGGCGTGCCGGAGAGAGGAGGAGCAGCCGGCGCGCCGGGGAGCTCGGGCGAGCGGGAATATCGGGCCGGCGGCTCGGGATTTCTCTCTCGTGCGGCTCGTGAAGAAGAAGAGAAAGAGAAGGAAGGGAAAAAAAGAAAAGGAAAAAAAGAAGAAGAAGAGAAGGAGGGGGAAAAATGGAAAAAGGAAAAAGAAGAGAGTGGAGGGGGGCGGCTGCAAAATTTCTAGGGGGTGGGAAAGAATTTCCAGGGGGAAACCCTAGGGTTTGGGGGTTAGATGGGCTTGGGCTTTTTATTTCTCACCCGTTTATTATTTTCTGATTTATATTTTTAAAACCAAAACGAAGAGGAATTTGAATACGAAACCTTTACAAAATATTTTTAGTTTTGAATAGACAATTTAATAAACTAGTTTTTTTTACATTTTAAAATATTTGAAAATAACACATTTTTAATTAATTTGAAATGCATTTGAATTTAATTGTGGGAATTTAATTTAAATGCAACAAATTAAATTAATGAGATGCAATGCGATGCCATGACGATGCAAAAAGAAAACACACAAAATTAAAAGGGGATAGATCCCGGGGCGTTACAGTGAACGAGATGGCAGCCCGTCTGGCACTTGATGCATCCGCATCCCTCTTGCGCCTGAGCAATTCGGTCTTTTCGGCACAAAGTCGCTCGCCTTCCTTGCGTAGCAAGTACCGCCAGGTGGTCTTCTCTAGGCGCGTCGGGTGCAGGGAAAGTGCCATCGTCGACATGCTTTCTCGCGTGATGGTGAGTCGTGTATGGTCAGGCATGACAACCTCCAGTGGATATGCGGGTTCCTCGTTGCCTTCTGGGGGCTCTGTGTTGGCCATGAATACTTGCTGGGGGTAAATCTGGGTAGGAGTGTTTACGCTGCCGCTGCTGCTTCCTTGATCCGAATCTTGCTCGGGATCAAAAATTGCTGCAACGTGGTGGGCAGCGCAGTCGCCGTTGCGTCTTCGGAGGATCGTCACCGTGGTCGCGGACGGAGGTTTCGCAGTCGCAGGGGCGAGTGCGATTGGCTTGGGGTAGACTTGATGATCCCACGAGGATGCGTGCGACGCGGCAGTCGACGGCACACCCTTGGTCGCACGCGCTGGTACGGTCGTAGCTGAGGTAGACCTTGACCTTGTCGACTGTGCGACCGAGATGGTTGGAGTAGACTCGATCTGCGCGGCCGTTGCCGAGGTTGACGATGTAGTCGATGCATGCACGATCTTCATGGGTGTGGAAGATGCGGCTCCTGCGGCGGGTGATGGTGACCGTGGCGCGTAGGTGACCGATGCTGGTGCCGCCGACGAGCGTGGCACGGTTGTCGCAGACCTGAATATGCCGCGACTGTCAACGAAACAGTATATGGAGCCGAAGGTGATATGTATACCTTTGCGCAGATTGGCGTACACCGAGCGGTGGGCCGGCGGGTGGAGGGCATACTCGAAGGAGCCGAAGCGGATGGGCTCCCGGGTGATGTCGATCTTGATCTTCATTGCGGATGGAGCCGGTGCGACCATGATTCCAACGCTTGATATCTTTCCCACAGACGGCGCCAATTGACGAGGGTGCAACTCGACAAATCACATGGTTGTGCACCCCGGGTTGATTGAGGGGGAGAGAGGAGAGCGTTGGTGATAACGATGGCTGACAAGCAAGGTTTTACCCAGGTTCAGGCTTCCGGAGGAAAACACCCTACTCCTGCTTGTCTGTTATTGATGGCGAGTTGCGATTACAACGGCGGCGAGATTGCGATCTCGCTAGGGTTTGTGGTGGTGTCTGTTGGCGTGTCCTCTAGGACGAGCAACCCTCCTGGCTTTATAGGTAGCCAGGTCTCGGGTGGTCGTTATCGATGGTGATTACAGATATGGCAGGTTATGAGACCTAACCGAGTTGGACTAGGTTACACGGTACCCCTAGTGGGTCTTCTGTGGGCCTTTATGATCTTAGCGCGGCCCAGGTAGCCTCATCGTGGGCTAGTTGATAGGTAGCCCCACGTCACCGGCCAGCCACTTAAGTTGTGGTACAGATCTCATGTACGTGGACATGTAAGGTTAGTCTCCAGGCCGCTTCATCTCACTATGCCGCTAGGATCCAACAAACTTCAAAGATGGTAATAACATGATCAAAATCGTTTATGTCTAAAGTGAAAGACAAGATTAGAAAAGAGTGAAAAGATAGAAAGAAGGATGTAGTTGGTCTTCCAGGAATCTTCTCCTTGCTTCCTTGTAGCTTTCTCCTTGATGTGATGACTTCATTGTAATTTGTAGAGTTGATGGTTCAGAAGACTTGAAGGTGCTGACATCATCCATGGTGGTCTTGAATATAACTTAGTCATCATGAGGTCTAAGAGGAGAAGGGAGAAAAGAGAGAGAGAAAGCAAGACTTAGAAGATATAGCTGGTTGGTCTTCATGAAGTTCTTCTCGCTTTTCTTCTAAGTGCTTATACTCCTTGAAGATACTTCTGAAGTCTTGTTTTCTTGGCTAAGTCCTGCATTGGCCTTCTAGCTCCATGTTGAAAAATCCACAGGGGAAAAAACGTTACCAAAAAAACTATGTTGAAAATAATCCTAACTTAGAGAAAATAAGGAAGAGATTTTCCTATGAGTACTATAACTAAAATATGTTATGCATGCAATGCACTTTTTAATCATAAGAAACATCATACTAATTTTTATGATATTTATAAAGTATGCATGAAGCTATAAATTCACTTTTTATTAATTTATATATTTACAAAATATAAATAAAGGAATAAATATAAGATTAAAGTTTTCTGTGATTAAATTTTTATAACAAAATTTTATAAATAGTGTTAATAGACAGAGGGGATTTAAATAAATTTATAGCAATTGGATTTACTCAAAAATAATGTTTCTATCAAAAGTTATGTCAAAAATAGTCAAACTATTTCAATTAAAGGTATGATTATTAAATCGTCAAAACTATTCTCAAAAATTATTTTCTAACAGAAGCATAATATAACACATATTTTAAGGATTCCAAAACAATTTTATTTGCAATTTTTGGAATTATAGAAATAAGGTTATGACAAAAATACTCAAATCCTCCATTTGAAATTTGAATAATTTAAACCAAGTCAAATCTGAATTCTAACAGAACTAAAACATTCTACATGTCAATGGCTTCCCAAAGATATTTTATTTACAAATTTTGAACTTATAAAATTAAAATTTTAACTAAAACAATGTTTTACACGTTTATGCACATAACAAGTTAGTGCACGACTAAAATATATGTTTTTATTATACCACTGTATTCTACACGTTCATACGATTCCATAGACTACAAAACATTGAAAACGGAGTTACAGTTGAATTGATATGAATTGTACAAGATCTAACAAGTTTATGTGATTTAAAACGAAAATAGAACAGTTATAATACACATGGCGCTATTGGATTGGCTCATACCCCTTCAGTAAGTGATTTGTTTTGGAACGTCGGATCTAGATCTAAGGATCCATATAAAATCAGGCTGGGCAGTTTGCTGCTCACCGGAAAACAGTGGACGACGGTGACGACGAACTCGGATGTGGACGCTGGCGGTGCTCCGACAGTTCCCGGGATGCGAGAACGGCGGCTTCGGGTGCGGCGTGTCGCGGGGGAGGCGATGGAGGCGATGGCGAGACCAAATGCTTCCCCGAGCGGCGCGGACAAGAGGATGGGTCAGCGCTTACTCCGGCGAGTTTCGGTCGACTCGTCCCTCTCGATTTTCTGCGTAGGGAGGACGGGGATGGAGTTATGGAGGTGCGTAACTATACAGGGAAGAGAGGGAACAAGGTATGGGCGGCGGATACTCACCGTATTCGCCGGAATCAAGGAAAAACAACAACGGCCGAGCAGAAATCCGGCGAGCAAATTAGACAGCCTTGGGGCGTGCTTCGCTCGGGAACGAGAGGGGAAACAGAGAGGGGGTCGAGCGCTATCTACAGAGCAAAGAATGGCAAGAAATCGTGGCCTTAATCTCTTGGAATCAAGAGAGCAATTTTCGGTTAAAGAATGGCAGCATGGTCTCCGGCGGCCAAATACGGAAGATTGGAGGCGTTTCGGAGAGGGCTTTTGTGGGGGAGGAAGGAGGAGATCATGGGCTTTAATTATCAACAAACAACGCTTGATTTCGTGGAGTAAAACGTCGGAAAATAAATCGGGAAGAAACGGGAAAATCTACGCTCGCGGGCGTAATTTCCGTTCGTCCCGAGCTGGAAGACGACGATGACGTCATCGCTGACGTCAGCATTTTTTTCTTTTTCTTTTTCTGATTTTTCTTATTTCTTTCATATCTTTTTTTTAAGTGTCCAAATGAAGTCAAATAAATTTCTAAAAATTTGTAAAACAATATCTTTGTGTTAAATCAGTTGTGGGCATGTTTTAAACACTTTTCAAAAATAATAAATATGAATTATTTATTAAATACAAATTTGACACTTTATGTCAAATTTGAAAACATGGCTTAAATAATTTCATTTTAGGCTACATAAAATTTATAAAAATACAAAATTTATATAAGTTTGAAATTAAGTTAATTAAACTAATTTTCCAATATTAAACATTTTGGGATTTAGTACAATATTAAATAACATAACACATTTATTGAAATGAAAAGGGAAATATAATATATTCATTTTTAATTCAAAATATTTTGTGCACCATTAAGTTTTATATTATGATAAATCGTTTAAAAACTCCATAATCATGAAAATCATTTTATGCATTGCAAATTGATGAAATAACTTAAGTTATTGAAATGCCTATTTGCATAAATCACTAATTATAAAATATATGAACTTTAAAGATATAAACTATAGACTTGTAAATTTCCAAAACTAGGTTTTGAACTCAAGTAAAAGAATGAAAACCATTTGGCATAAAGATCATGTTTTAAATAGTTTAAAAGAACACTTGTAAAATTATATAATGAGGTTTAAAAAAAACAATGGATAATAAAGTTTTTTTTTGAAACAACTTTTGAAATAATGATAAATTGAGATATTTGAATTATTAAACTCTTTTACAATATGCTTGAAGTATTATATAGAAGGTTTTCTTATGCTTTTATTGTTTAATCTTAATCAAAATCGAAAGTTTCAAATTTTAGTGATTTTCAAACATTATAAAATGTTGGGATGTTATAGGCTACCACCCTTAAAAGGAATCTCGTCCCCGAGATTTGGAGAGGCTAGAAAGAAAAGCAAATGGTTGGATTGATTCTGATAACTCGAGAGGGGGAGTAATCCAGCCGTTGACACGGAAACTGCAAACCAGCTGAGAATGATTCCGCTGATTGGGAAGGCCAGAAAGAAAGATAGGTTTGGGGAACTCGGTTTAGATTATCTCTGCGGGCTACCACCCTTAAAAGAAAAGATTTTGTTGGTAGTCAAACATTCTAACTTATACAAGAAGATCAAGACAATTCATTACAAAGATCATCTAACAAACATCAAGAAACATGGTGCTAACACAAAGCAAACAATCTAGTATTGTCACACAACCTAAGTTGGTATGAACAATACACTAACACGATATCATTGTTCTATTTAAGTGGTGGTCAAATATATTTCCTCAAGTGCTTCATTTTCTTCTTTAACTTCCTTTAAGATCTTCTTAGTTTTTGAGCTCCGAATCTGGATTCTTTAAAGTTCTTCAATGGTTTTGCATGTGGCGCTTCGTGTTGACTTGTAGAATTGCATATGAAGATGCAGGCTCTGATTTTGAAGGACAAGGTCATCTAGAATAAGGTAAGATATTTTCAGGAGGTTGACAGTAGATGAGAGTACGACGAAGATAAAATGAAAAGTTTTATTTTTTATCAAAATGAATAAAATAGATTTTCACTACTATAGTCAAATCCTATTTCTATCCAAACCTAGGGTTTCGAACCTACAGGCAACACAGTGCTCTGATAACATCTGTAGCGTACCTGCACTTAAAATAAGGCATATACCTGTGTATAGTGCAAATCCCTGGATCGATTCGTTTGCACACACAGTTTACGATGTAATATCACAACAAAGTATCAATTTTATTACATCGATGATCCAGACTTACAAAATATTCAATACAAGTAGCATAGCATAAAGCTAGCTTTGAAAGAGTAAACAACGGAAATACAATAGAAGTGAGTCTCCATCACATTCATGTTGCCATAGGCGAAAACATGTTGGTTGCAGACTCGAAACCTTTAAACGAAACCTCACTCGTCATCTGAGCAATCTGCAATGAGAAAAATATTGCAACGACGTGAGTGAGATTCCATTAAAAATAGAGTCTGGCAAGTGACACTATGGTGGACACTTAGTGGAATAACTCTAATAACCTATATGCATATTTGGCTGGTGGAGTTCAAGGCTATTTTGCATAAAGCCAATTTTTCCTAACTCTTGGGAAAAGACTTTTCTTCTATTCGAGACATCCGTGGCATGAAATCCACAGTCTCATTCTACCCTTGTTCACCCATCAAGTTTTAATTTTGAAGTTGGAATGGTGGAATCCTCCGTTGACGTCCGTGATCAGCTGCTCAAATTGTCCGTACCGGGGACACGGCTAAGTACTTAGTTTTACACTCTGCAGAGGTTGTGCAAGTTTACCATTGTGACCATTCAACCCAAACTATCTTTTACACTCTGAAGTGATAAGGAAAAGGAGAAGAATGAGACGAGATCTTTCAGAAGCGTTTCCCTCACACTCTGGCTTGACCCGTTCCACCTAACACCCTCTACATCTGCTTGTCAAGTCGGGGTGAGTCCACGAAACTTAGTTGATCAAGCCAGAGCCCATATGGCAATGGCTGCACTGGAAGCAATCGTCACTCGGAGTTCTTCAGATTCCTCTGTTCCCTGGGTGGACATCCACAAGTGCATGTACTCCAGGAATCATAGACACGGGCCCGAGTAGCCACTCAACTCGACTCCATACAACCAATCCACCCAGGAGGTTCTTTCTTAACTTAGTAGAATTTAGATTTTCACAAAAACAACATTTGCATAGGATCAAATAATTCTACTAAGTATTGCATAGGAACCTAGACACAGGAGTAAGGAATTTCTACACAGGTCTAGCGTAGCAATACTATCCTACACATGCTTATATAAAAATACACTAAGTAATGCATATAGAAAATAGTAGGAATTTTATGAATGTGCCACTTGCCTTTGGAAGTCTTCTTTGCTCACAACTCTTTTAAACGTAACTCGAGCTCTCCGTTCAGTCTATACAATATAGACTAACAACACTACAACGATCAACATAAATCATAAAAACACAAGGCATACAAACACATACATAATGCACAAACAAATTTCATAAAACTTCTAAGGAAAATATGTTCATGCAAGTCGTGCAAAATACTTCTAAGGACTAGAGATGCATGTCATGCCATGAAAATCTTTTAACTTAATGCAAAGCAAATATGTTGGTCAAAAATGACTAAGGACTAAGGTTATAGGTTGGACAAAAATACTTTGATATACATCATCTTGAATAAGCACTTCTAATGGCTTAGTCATGATGTGCATAAATACTTAGAGAAAATACTAAGTCTATTCTTCAAGATGATCAACAATTATTAACAACTTTTTGTAAATTGTATATTCACTATAGTGAGAGAGACAGACAACCGGCTGACGAGGGTGCAACTCGACAAATCCCAGGGTTGTGCACCCCGGGTTGATTGAGGAGGAGAGAGGAGAGCGTTCTGCTCCTGCTTGTCTGTTATTGATGGCGAGTTGCGATTACAACGGTGGCGAGATTGCGATCTCGCTAGGGTTTGTGGTGGTGGCTGTTGGCGTGTCCTCTAGGACGAGCAACCCTCCTGGCTTTATAGAAAGCAAGACTTAGAAGATATAGCTGGTTGTTCTTCATGAAATTCTTCTCGCTTTTCTTCTAAGTGCTTCTACTCCTTGAAGATACTTCTGAAGTCTTGTTTTCTTGGCTAAGTCCTTCATTGGCCTTCTAGCTCCATGTTGAAAAATCCCAAGTGTATAACACTTTACCAAAACAATTATGTTGAAAATAATCCTAACTTAGAAAAAATAAGGAAGAAGTTTTCCTATGAGTAGTATAACTATATGGTAAAATATGTTATGCATGCAATGAACTTTTTAATCACAAGGAACATCTTACTAATTTTTATGATATTTATAAAGTATGCATGAAGCTATAAATGCAATTTAATTAATTTATATTTTTGCCAAATATAAATAAAGGAATAAATATAAGATTAAAGTTTTCTGTGATTAAATTTTTATAATAAAATTTATAAATAGTGTTAATAGACAGAGGGGATTTAAAAAAATTTATAGCAATTGGATTTACTAAAAAATAATCTTTCTGTCAAAAGTTATGTCAAAAATAGTCAAACTATTCCATTTAAGTGTATGATTATTAAATCGTCAAAACTTTTATCAAAAATTATTTTCTAACAGAAGCATAATATAACACATATTTTAAGGATTCCAAAACAATCTTTTTGCAATTTTTTGAATTATAGAATTAAGGTTATGACAAAAATAATCAAATCCTCCATTTGAAATTTGAATAATTTAAACCAAGTTATCTAAATTCTAACAGAACTAAAACATTCTACATGTCAATGGCTTCCCAAAGATATTTTATTTACAAATTTTGAACTTATAGAATTAAAACAAAAACTAAAACAATGGTTTACAAGTTTCTATAAATGACAAGTTAGTGCACAACTAAAATATATGTTTTTAATATACCACTGTATTCTACACGTTCATACGATTCCATAGACTACAAAAACATTGAAAACGGAGTTACGGTTGAATTGATATAAATTGTACAAGATCTATCAAATTTATGTGATTTAAAACGAAAATAGAACAGTTATAATACACGTGGCGCTATTGGATTGGCTCATACCCCTTCAGTAAGTGATTTGTTTTGCAACGTCGGATCTTGATCTACGGATCCATATCAAATCAGGCAGGGCAGTTTGCTGCTCACCGGAAAACAGTGCACGACGGTGACGACGAACTCGGATGTGGACGATGGTGGTGCTCCGGCAGTTCCCGGGACGCGAGAACGACGGCTTCTGGTGCGGCGTGTCGCGGGGGAGGCGACAGCGAGACCAAATGCTTCCCCGAGTGGCGCGGACGAGAGGATGGGTCAGCGCTTACTCCGGCGAGCTTCGGTCGACTCGTCCCGCTTGATTTGCTGCGTAGGGAGGATGGGGATGGAGTTATGGAGGTGCGTAACTACACAGGGAAGAGAGGGAACAAGGTATGGGCGGCGGATACTCACCGTATTCGCCAGAATCAAGGAAAAACGACAACGGCCTAGTGGAAATCCGGCGAGCAGTTTAGACAGCCTTGGGGCGTGCTTGGCTCGGGAATGAGAGGGGAAACACAGAGGGGGGACGAGGGATATCTATAGAGCAAAAAATAGTTGCATTAATCGCCCGAAATCAGGAGAGCAATTTTTGGTTCAAAAATGGCAGCATGGTCTCCGGCGGCCAAATACGGAAGATTGGTGGCGTTTCAGAGAGGCCTTTTGTGGGGGAAGGAAGGAGGAGATCATGGGCTTTAATTATCAACAAACGACGCTTGATTTCGTGGAGTAAAACGTCGGGAAACAAACCGGGAAGAAACGGGAAAATCCACGCTCGCGGGCGTGATTTCTGTTCGTCCCGAGCTGGAAGACGACGATGACGTCATCGCTGACGTCGGCATTTTTTCTTTTTCTTTTTCTGATTTTTCTTATTTCTATCATATTTTTTGTTTTAAGTGTCCAAATGAAGTAAAATAAATTTCTAAAAATTTGTAAAAACAATATCTTTGTGTTAAACTAGTTGTGTGCATGTTTTGACACCTTTAAAAATAATAAATTTGAATTATTGATTAAATACAAATTTGACACTTTATGTCAAATTTGAAAACATGGCTTAAATAATTTCATTTTAGGCTAAATAAAATTTATAAAAATACAAGATTTATATAAGTTGGAAATTAAATTAATTAAACTCATTTTCCACCATTAAACATTTTGGGCTTTAGTACAATTTTAAATAACATAACACATTTATATGAAATGAAAAGAGAAATATAATGTATTTATTTTTAATTCAAAATATTTTGTGCACCATTAAGTTTTATATTATGATAAATCATTTGAAAACTCCATAATATACCTTTGGAAAAGATTCTAGATTTATTTTATTTCATATATTGAATATAATCATGAAAAATCATTTTATGCATTGCAAATTGATGAAATAAATTAAGTTATTCAAATGCCTATTTCCATAAATCATTAATTGTAAAATATATGAAGTTTTAAAGATATAAACTATAGACTTGTAAATTTCCAAAACTAGGTTTTGAACTCAGGTAAAAGAATGATAACCATTTGGCAAATAGATCATGTTTTAAATAGTTTAAAAGAACACTTGTAAAATTATGTAATGAGGTTTAAGAAAAACAATGGATAGTAATTTTTTTAATTTGAAACAACTTTTGAAATAATGATAAATTGAGATATTTGAATTATTAAACTCTTTTTCAATATGCCTGAAGTCTTTTATAGAAGGTTTTCTTATGATTTTATTGTTTAATATTAATCAAAATCAAAAGTTTCAAATTTTAGTGATTTTCAAACATTATAAAATGTTGGGATGTTACAGTTATTTACCTAGTCATAAAATTAAATATTGATTAGCATGGCATGGTTGGTGTTACACAATTAAAATGGAATTGGAAACTGATATAATTATTTCCCATACATTCCACATTCAATTAATTAGGTGCAGTTGTTAGTTTAAACTAAGCAATGAATTTAAAATGATGCATGGATGGCATAATGTTGTTCTTTGCATTTTCCGCTAATAAAACATATAAAGATTATTAAATTTGGTGTTATAGAATAAAAGTTATTTGCAAAACAAGTTTAGGGTTGTTTCTGTAAAATTCAGGGACTTGTTCGTGAGGAAAACAGTGATGGTGAGGGCATCGTGTGAAAAACAGAGAGCCAGGGGCTCTGCGCCAAAATTTCGGCGCAGATCCCTTCTGGCCTTTTGTCACAGAAGGAAACCACACCCATCCGACTGACCAAGGGACCCAGCGCCACGCTGGCGTGGGCGCGCTGCGCTGGCCTTCGTGGTCGCTGACCGGCGTGGCTTCTGGCTTTTATTCAACTAGCCGGGCGTTCGAACTCGCGACGCGCACAAGGATGGATCAGTCAGCTGCGCTATCCACTGGGTTGGTCGAGTGCTTGTGATAGCTAATACCGCGACATGTTTCTAAGGTGAGGCGCGAGCACTGTATGTCTGAAGAAACTGAATTTTAAGTGGACAGAGCGCACGGCGGAGGAGAAATCCCCGCCGGCGACCTAAAGCGGGCGACTTTGCTCGCGTGCGTGTGCGTGCATGTGTGCATAGGTGTGGTGACTCCATTTTTCTGCTCGGATCCAAAGGAAGGGGTCGTAGTCTTCGTGTTCGTGCTTGTCTTGTGCATGTGTGGCACGGCCGTGCGGGAGCAATTCCGACGCCACCCGAATTGCACCGAACAGAGGAGAAATAGCAGGGAAGAAGCAAGGGGATGACTGCGGCTCACCGAGAGGAGCGTGGCGGCGAGAGGAGAAGGCTCGAGGAGGCCGGGAGCAAGTGGACGGTGTCGGGGAAGACACACCCGAGCGGCGGACGGCGTCGGGGAGGCATGGATCATGCGGCTACTTCGGAGGGTCCCTGGTCCGGCTCCTCGGCGAAGAAGGAGGAGGAGGTAGTGGCGCAGCTCCTGGCACGAGGGAGACGGAGGAGGGGGACGGTGTTAGGCGGGACCCGAGCTCGAGTGCTCGGCGTCCAGTGCGACGGCGTGCAAGGAAAGGAAGCGAGCGGCGGCGGGGAAGAGGGAAAAACTAGGGTTAGGGTTTAGGGGGGTGCGGTGGCTACTTATAGGCGCGGAGGGAGCAGGTGGCGCTGGTGGGGGCGAGGAGGCAGTGGCTCATCGCCATGGCTCCACGCTGGAAAGCGTCTCCTCGTACGGAGAAGAAGACAACAGAGGTGGGTTGTGGGCTAGTTGCTGGGCTGGATCGGCCCACTTCGGCCAGGAGGTAAGTTCTTCTCTTTTTTTTATTCTTTTCTTTTTTGTGTTTTAAAACAAAATAGAAAAGGAAAAATATATATAAAATTTTGGCAAATTTTTATAGTTTGAAAATAGACAAATTGATTCACTAGTTTGAATATTTGAAAAGATTTGTAACATCATATTTGAATTTATTTGAATTGCATTTGAATTTAAAGTATGTGATTTAAATTTAAATGCAACAATTTAATTAAATGGGTGACAAATGAAATGATGCCATGATCTTTTTCTTTTTTTTACAACAAACACAACATTCTAACAAGGCATTACATTTGGGATGTTACATACACATAAGCAGAATATCTTCCTCAAAACATCCACCATACCTACCTACTACAGCATTTCCATAGCTGTTCCGAGATATATTGCCATGCAACAACCGTCTTACATTACATGACTTGTTGTCATTCATTACTTATATATTGCTTTGCGTGATTCTATAAAGCCGATGTGTGATTTTACCCATGTTACGCTAAATCATTGCATAACCTGCTACACTGGCAGAGGCACCGTTGTCATATGCATATTATGTCACATTCATATTAATTACTTGTATCGTCAGTATGTTGTCATATCATCATTAGTGTGTTGTCATATATCATAAATCATATAAGAATGCTTGCCCCTCAAAGTGAAAAGAGCCATGGAGGCCATCGAAAATAGAAATAGAAAAAGGAAAAAATAGAAAAAAGAGAGAAAAAAGAAAGTAAGAAATAAAATAAAATAAAACGGGGGGCACCATTACTATTCTTTATCACATACTTGTGCTCATGTTATAGCACCATATCATTTATAGTCATCACTTGTGCTCATGTTATAGCACCATATCATTTGTGATCATCATTTGTGTTCATGTTTAGCACCTTTATTCCATATGAGAGAGTTTTCATGTCTTAGTTGCATAACTATGTGGGGAACTTTACACTATAGAACTTGGCTTGTATATTCCAATGATGAGCCTCCTCAAAAGTGCTCTAGGTCTTCGTGAGCAAGCAAGTTGGATGCACTCCCACTAGTTCCATTGGAGAGCTTTCATATACTTATAGCTCTATGTGCATCCGTTGTGTGGCAATCACTACTCATTGCATAGATTTGATTGTAAGACTTCCTCTTGTCTAATGATCACTTGCATTTTTGTGAGCCTTTCTTCCGTTGGCCTTCCAAACCCCCGTTAACATTCTCTTAGCCATAACCTTCTAGTGCCAGGAACCAACGTTGAACGCTTGCTTATTTCTTTTGAACAAATAAAGTATTGATATTCTACGTGCATATTGATATGGCTTGACTTGATCCTTTCATTAAGTTATCATGTTTGTTGGAAGCATTAGATGATTAATTTTTTGTGCTTGAAACTTAAATTATCTCTAATATATACTTTGCACAGTTGATTGCTATCTAGTACTATATCATTGAAAGCTTTGCTTTGTTTTGCCTACTTGTTTATTTATTACTCTTTTGATATCAATATAATTTACATCCCTTATTCATTTGATTTCAGTTTACATGCCTTACATTATTACCAAGATGCCAAAGTGCCAGTTTACATCCCTTAGTACTATATCATTTTATATAGTTTTATGTATTTTCAAGGACTAACCTATTACCAAGATGCCAAAGTGCCAGTTTACATCCCTTAGTACTATATAATTTTATATAGTTTTATGTATATTCTGGGACTAACCTATTAACAAGATGCCAGTTCCCTGTTTTCTGCTGTTTTTTGTTTCAGAAAAGTACTTAAGGAAATATTCTCGGAATTGGACAGTTTTTATCCTGGAATTACTTTTGAACTATGAATGTTCCAGAACACCGAAGACGAGATGGAGGAGGGCACCGAGCTGCCCTCATCAGGTGCTGGCGCGACCCCACTTCTGGCCGCGCGAGCACGTGGTGAGGAGCCCTCGGGCCTCTACCGACCTCGCCGTTTCGCCTACTTAAAGCCCCCAAAAACCTAAAAATCGCACGATGTTCATTATTTCCTCCACGGGTCCAGAGCGCCGCCGCCATCGAAGACAAGATTCGGGGGACAGAAGTCTCTATTCTGGCACCCTGCCAGGACGGGGAATTGCCCCGGAGCCATCTCCATCGACTCCACCGCCATCTCCATCGCTGTTGCTGACTCCTATGATGAGGAGTAAGTAGTTCTCCCCTGGGGCTGCGGGATCTACGGTAGCCATGTGGTTTATCGTTCTCTCCCATGATGTGATCTTTTATGTGATCATGAGCTTTGTAATCTAGTTGAATATGTAATGCTACTATTTATCTATTATGCACTCTAGAGGTTACTTTAATAAGAACTCCGAGGTTATTCATGTGTGTAACGGTGACAGTGTGTGCACCGTCTATGATTCCCTTTATGACATTGTTGGTGTTAGTTTACTCTGAGTTTGAGGGTGCTCTTGTAGCCCTACACAATGAATGGTGTTTGTTATCCAACATGAGAGTGTTTGAGAGTAGTGTTTATTTATTTAACTTTGATGTCATTGTTGAGAATGTCCACTGGTGAAAGTAGGATCCCTATGCCTTGTTTCTAAGCATTGAAACACCGTTTCCAACAAGTTCTGCTACATGTTTGCTTGCTGCCATTTTTATTACAGATTGCAATTACTACTTTTAATCATCCATATTTCTTGTGTTTCACTATCTATACGCATAATTAGTGCACGTATACATCTGACAAGTGTATTGGATGTGTTGGTGACACAAGAGACTTTTTGTATCTTAATTGTAGGGTTGCTTGAGAGGAATATCTTTGACCTCTACCTCCCTGAGATCGATATAACTTGGGTAATTCACTTAAATGAAAATTGCTGATGTTCTACAAACCTCTGATTTTGGAGGCCCAACACTGTCTAAAAGAATAGAAGCATGCGTAGATATCAAGTTATTTTCTGGCGCCGTTGCCGGGGAGGTGAGCGATTGAAGGTTTCTCCTTTAGATTCTGCAGTTATCACATCATAGATAAATAGTGGAATCACATATTCAACTAGATTATAAAGCTCATGATATTATACATGGCTACCGTAGATTCCGCAGCCTCGAGGGAGAACTATTCACGCATGGTCATGGTGATGAGGAGCTTGATGGAGAGCTGCAGCCCGGAGTGGAGATGGCGACCCTTGGCAGCCACGGCGCGATGAGGGGCGGCGGCCCATCGCGGCCACGGCCACCCTTGGTGATGGGGATGGTGTTGAGAAGGTTCTCCTCCCCAAGACGGCTTCCTGTAAGGAGGAAAATTTGTGGTCTTGGGAGTTTTTCACGACCTAGGGTTTCTTCCTTATATAATCTCTCGGATTTCCGTTAGCCCCTCTTCGGCCTCACGAAACGGGCATATCTGAAGCATCCGGACTCGGATTGGTCCGTTTTTGGGCTTAAAATTTGCGTATGGAAATTTGTGACAAGTCTCTATTTTTTTGATTTTTATTTGACGTCATATTATGTGGTCAAACTGACGATCTCTATAATAAGTTCTCAGACAGGTTTCAGGAAAGTCCCAATTCGAGTGCAACAAGGTTTCCTCTTGTATTCTTGATAATTTCTACACACAAAGAGTAAAACAAGAACATTGTGCACTTTGATAGTAGGTTAGTCAAATTAAATCATAATCTTAATATAAAAACAAATGCTAAAAGCATAAAATGGCATGAAACAATACAAAATTATAGATACGTTTTGGACGTATCAGCCACCGCAGGCCGGTGAGAGTCTCAGCCACTGATGGGTGGTCCCCATGCCCTGACATGGAAAGTTTGTTTGCTTGGCAACCCCAAGTATAATGAACCATTTAGTTACTAAGTGAACCATGCGCTACGACGCCACTATGTAATATTTTTATGATGAGTCTTACTTCCGCATTATTGTGTTTCCATGTGCGCTTATATGCTTCCCATGCGCACCTCGCGAGAGGGGGCTTAGTATGGTGCCAGTGCCTCAAAAGACACACCAGCAGCACTGCAAAACCGAAGGGATCCGAGCTCTGGCTAAAGGGCAAGCTCCCACAAACACGCCATCTCTCCAAAGGACCTTGGTACTTACTCTCCTCGCGAGGAACACATGAGGAAACCTATAAACGCACATGAGTCCTTACTACCATGCACTAGCGTTTGGGTTTGCCTCCCTAACATCCGCATGGAACAAGTGTCTCTCCAAGCCCGCGGAGGCAAGATGCTGAACCCCTGATGGGAGCACCTCACCAGGGAAAAAACCTCAGCAGGGCAAAAAGTCTCGAGAAGCTAAGTCCTGCACTCACGTCTCGAGAGCCTTTTTTCTCTCTCGCAAGCAATCGTTGTCCCTCGAGCATTTCGTTTTCCCTTACACTTCATGGACTTCTTGCACGTCAAAGGGGGGCTCTAGAGCATCGAGCCTCGAGAGCTCTTACCTCTCCAAGCCTTAAACTCCACCCGACCTTGTCAAGACATTGCTCAGCCTTACCGCACTGGCGGAGTCATAGCGCAAAGAGATGGGTCCTAGCGAGGCAGAGCGAACAAAGGCATGAAATTAAGATAAAAGGCCTCTTGAAGGGCACACGTGCTAATTTAAAGTTCTTAAAGAGTATATATTACAGACCATAATCCAAAGTGTCTAAGGAAAAGTCTTCAAAATAAAGGGCTACAACCGCATGACAGATAACGGGCACGCTTCAGGCGGAAGCCTCTCCATCACCCTCCTCCTTAGAGCCCTCCTCTCCAGCGCCTATGGAGCCAGCCTCCTCGCCATCATCGACCGTCACCTCAGTACGCTTGAAGCGGCTGCAGAAGTCGTCAACTTGGCCGCGGATGGAGTTGGAGATCTGGCACCCCTCTTCGCCCATGAGAGGCTTAGTCACCGACGTGAAGTTGAAACCAGGCTAGAGGCGCTCGAGGTTGGAGAAGATGCAGTCGATAACCACGGCCAGGAGCTGTGGGCTTTCCTCCCCTATGACCTCGCGAAGCTCCGCGGTAGGGCCCTCAAGCGTCGTGAAGAGCTGGTCGATGTAGATGAGGTACATGGTAGCATCGGCATGGCCCTGGGTGGTGCGCTGCGGCGCCTCCACGCCAAGCTTGAGGGCGATCTCATTGCCCCGAGTCACTAAGTACTGGAACATGCGCTCCCGCTGCTGCGACAGCACGAACGCCACTTGGGCGCCCTCGGCAACCTCCACCGCTCGCTCCACGACAGGACACACCTTCTTGTTCATCTCCTCCATGTCCTTGATGACAGAGTTGAGGTCTTGTGTGGCGCGCTCGAGAGCTTCCTCAGCGAGGCGGTGGCCTTACGAAGCGCGTTTCGCTCAGATCTTGATACGTCCAAAACGTATCTACTTTCCGAACACTTTTGTGTAACATCCTAGGATTTTTCAGTTTTTGAAAATTAAAAAAAAAATCAAACACTTTTGAATTTATATAGAATATGTTTTGGAATGCGAAAATCAACCCTTGCATTCATACAACATAATAAATTAAACATGCCACTTAAATCAAATAAGGTTTAAATTAATTTTTATTTATATATTTAAATTGATTTTATTTCAATAAAGTTGTTATATTCATTTTATAATAATCTTCCAAAATATTTAATTATATTTTTAGACAAGAATACTACCAAAAAGTTCTATTTTTAATAAGCATTTCAAAAAGTATTTTTATAAATTTTTCTGATAAGTTTTGATAAAGTTTTGCATTTATTTCAGATTCAAAATTTAAACACAAAATCATTTTAATATTTTTTTTTTTAAACGAGGGCTGCTCCCCGAGCCAAACTGGGACGAGCCCAGCATCTAATCTCCCGCGCGTGGGCGACAGATAACAGCCCAGCGCGCGCAGCCCGCTCTCTCTCTCTCTCTCACTGACGTGTGGGGCCCACACATCAGCTTCTTCTTCAACGGCAGGAGACCACGCCCACGACCTTGCCGAAACTGCCGAATTCATTCGGTTCAATTCGAGTGATTTACTCCATCATTCATCATACGGTTTCTTCCTACTAATAGCCCTCTCCACCCTCTCTCTTTTGACCCAAAAACCTGAGCCCGAGAGCCACCAGGCCGTCCGCAAGCGTCCCCGGAGCCCCGCCGTTGCCGCTGGCGAAAACCCCGACACCGCTGACAATCCGTGAACCCCGAGCCCTCTCTCCACTCCCTCTAGCTATATTTTAATGTTACACATAGTTTTGACACGTTTTTGCATGTTCTCGGACAGCTAAACCTCGTCTCCGTCCACACCCGAAACTCGCCACCGCCTCTGTCAACTCCGGCGAGCATTCCGCGGAGGAGAAGAGCACCCCGACGCCGTCCACTTCGCCAGTGCCTCGACCTCCCACGCGTATTGGTATGACTCGTTCGTCCCCGTAGGCAGTAGAACACAATGAACGCACATCGCCGGCGATGTCGCCGCCGCGGGCACGCCTCCAGTTAGGTTTCCGGCGGAAGCGCTGCCTGCGGGAGACCCTTTTGTTCCTAGTCGTTAGATCTTAATCGCACAGTCGCGTTTTAATTTCTTTTTGAATCGAAACGGTACTCCGGGTCAGTGCCGCGTCAGCGCCACGTCGGATAAGGAAATTATGCGATTTTCCTAAATTGTTTTAATTGGTAGTTTTAGAGAAAACCCCCTACATATTATTTTTATCATTACTTTTTATTTGTTTAGCCAAATTCAAATATTTTTATATTTTTGGAAATCACTTTACATGTAGAATATTTTAGAATGTTTAGTTTTCAATTTTGATATAGTTCAAAATATTCAAATTTCAAATGTGTGATTTGAGTATTTTTAGCATATCTTTAATTCTATAAATCCAATTTTTGCAAATAAATTAATTTTAGAAACCTTATGATATGTGTAATATGAATCCTCTGTTAGAAAATATTTTTGAGCATGATCCTTATGATTTAAAAATCATGTGCTTAAATTGAGTATTGGTGTTATAGTTTAAATCGTAGAATAGATTTTATTATGTTTTCTTCTAGAATAACCTAAATAATGAATTTTGACCAGAGAGACTAAATGACATAATTAATAATGCAATTAAGTTGTGTTAAAACCTTTAAATGCCCTTTATGAATCTTAGTTTAAATTGTGTTTAAAACCTTTTAATGTTTTAATTACAATTAATGGGCTATTATATAACTCTTGGAACTTTCTTGACAAATATGTTAAATACAACTTATTCTTTAGCCAAACTTTTTGTGTAAACCTTGTATGTGTAATTTGCATCTCATGCATATGATATTTTATTTGTTGTGTGTTGAACTGTGGCTTGTTTCATGTGTTAGAATTTTTGATGCTACTCCTGCTCTTCTTGCTGCCACTCCGGAGAGAAACGAACACTTTTGTAAATGCCACTCCTGCTCTTCTTGCTGCCAAGGCAAGTGGCACACCTCGTAAAAGTCCTACTATTTTTCTATGCATGAGTAGTTTATTTTCTT
Source organism: Poa annua (assembly GCA_026929855.1). Classification (NCBI taxonomy): domain Eukaryota; kingdom Viridiplantae; phylum Streptophyta; class Magnoliopsida; order Poales; family Poaceae; genus Poa; species Poa annua. The sequence continues at coordinate 70,760,876 of CM049427.1, forward strand.
AAGCATGGGAAGAACTTAGTAATACTGTTATGCGAGACATGTTTAGAATTTCCTTATACCTATGTGTCTAGGTACCTATGAAATACTTAGTAGAAACTTTGATGCTATGCTATGGATGAAAAGTTTTACAAATTGCTAAGTGTCTACTCAGGACCATGTCTATGAGGGCTTTCACCTAAGATAGTTTTACTATACTTAGGATCATAGTATGTGGGGGTTTTCACCTGAGAGTACACATCACTAAGTTAATGAATCACCTGCGTGGAATGGTTGTTTGGTTTATGTTGAGTGGCTACTCAGGACCATGTCCATGAGGGTTTTTACCTAAGGTAGTTTCCACTATACTTAGGATCATGTACGTCGGGGTTTTCACCTGAGAGAACACTTGAGGATGGCCACCCAGGAACAAAGGGAATGGAAGGAAGTGAAGAACTCGAAGAGAAGAACTTCAAGTGAAGATTTCAGCTGATCAAAGAAACCAACGGAGGAATCCCAACATTCTAATTTCTTAAATAAAATTTTGATAGGTGAACAACTAATGAACTACTCAGGACCATGTTCATGGGGGTTTTCATCTAAGATAGTTCTACTATACTTAGGACCATGTTATGTGGGGGTTTTTACCTGAGGGTGCACTCAGGGATGGGCCATCTTTTGATTCACTTGAACTTACCAGTGTTGCCAATTATGATGTTGAAACTGTTTTATAAAGTGATAGGATAAAACCGGCTTTTGTCGGCCCAGTGGAGACTGGGGTATGACGAGCCCACTCTCCCCAGGCCTCGCACGTGGGCTGATCAGACGAAACGACTAAGCACCAAGCCACCGCTTGGAGAGACCCTCGGGAGGCAAATTCTCTCGAGGGCCTGGAGAGGAAGCGAAGGCCTGAAGAGGACCTGCGCTTCAAGGGACCCTCCCGAGGCGCCATGCGCCTGGAGAGAAGTCAACAGAAATCCCGCCACATGCCGCCTCTGGCCTGTGGGGAAACTTCGCGGCCAAGGAAGAGGACCTGCGCTTCAAGGGACCCTCCCGAGGCGCCATGCGCCTGGAGAGAAGTCAACAGAAATCCCGCCACATGCCGCCTCGGGCCTGTGGGGAAACTTCGCGGCCAAGGATGTACGGCAGGGCACACATGGCCTCTGCCGTATCCGCAGAGTGACGCAGGCGCCCCCCTTTGCCGTTTTGGTGATAAAGGAGTCAATAAAGTTGCGCCGCCTGGCGCCAGGACAGCTAGGACCTTCTTCTCTGATGATAAAGCGCTTGGAAGGCGCAACAGTCCAAGAGGATCGTCATCGTGGGCTCCACCCCGAAGACTGCAACCCCTGCGAGCTGTTCTGCGCGTCTGCAGCCTGTCGGCCACCGCGCCCAACTTTATCACCGATGGACCGCGTCCATGAAGGATTCCGTCGTGGTGGACTCCAACCCCTCCACACCACTGTCGTGTGGGAGCCCACCTTGGATGCCCTGCGCAAGGAAGACGCCTGCGACGCCTATAAAAGGAGCAAGACCTCCACGAAGAAAAGGTCGACCAATTGCTTGGAGAACACTTGTAAACCCTAGCTAAGCTAGTAGAATAGCCTTCGGCTGGAGGAGGAAGGAGACCATTGCTTCCCTCCCCAGGCACGAATTGCCTCAAGAGAGCCCTCGGCAAGCTCAATTGTACTGTAATATTTGCCGTGCAATACCGACAAGTAGGAGAAGCGGTTTTACCTCCTCCTGAGGGCCGTGAACCTGGGTACGGGCTGGTCTCCATCTCTGTCGTGGGTGTTTCCTCTCCAGGCCCGGCGAGCACCGTCGTCGTGTCTCTCGAGGGTCTTGACCTCCTCGTTCAATCCCCTTCACGAACTACTCTTCAGGGAGCGACCACCCCAGTTTCGTGGGAGTCACAACCCGACATTTGGCGCGACAGGTAGGGGATTGACGCAGGTCAACGACCTTCGAGCCGCCTCCGCGCCATGGCGAACACCCGCGCTACCGGCGCCAACAGGCGTGCACCTGAAGGAGCATGTGCAACGCCCGGCGCCACGGCCACGCGCGGATGACGGGGACGACCCCGACGTGAAGAGCGCGCCAACTCAGGCCCTCATGTGGAGGAGCCCGAGCACAACGCCGAGCACGAGGAGGATGCGCAGTCGTCGCACCCGACGCAGCGCCTGAGCGGCTCCGGTCTAGGCAGGACGTACCCCGCGCCGCACACCGCCCTGCTCATGGCATAAGAACTTCTCTGCTATCAGCCTACCACTAAGGCCCACGAGGAGTGGCTGGAGCGCCTCAACCACCTCGTCGGCATCGCTACGACCAGCCCCGCTCCGTCACAGTCGGTCGTGCACCCCTCCCTCACGGGCATGGCTGCACCTGACGCGCCTCCGCCTCGAAACAGGGCCTGCACCGGCTGCGACGCAGAGGGCCGCCTCCCACGCGTCCTCGCCTCACGACTGCCTGATCATGCAGCGCACCGGGGCAGATGCGCGTGTGGGGATGGAGCTCCAATGCAACCGCCAAAACCGGCTCGTAGAAGAAATCTGCCAGTCAGGCCAGCAGAACCGCAGCGCGCTGCAGCACGGGGTCGCCACGTACGCCACCGGCTGCATCGCGTTCACCCACTCCCTACGCCGCGTGGTTTGGCCCCCGAAGTTCAGGCCGGCGCTCCCCAGGGGCTACGACGGCTCCAGCAACCCCATCGAGTTCCTGCAGCTCTACACCACCTCCATCCAGGCGGCAGGTGGAGACGACAAGGTCATGGCCAACTGGTTCTCCCACGCGCTTCGCGACTCTGCGCTGTCGTGGCTCGTGAACCTCCCTGACGACTCTGTGAACTCTTGGGAGGAGCTGTGCAATCAGTTCGTCTCCAACTTCAAGGGGACGTACGAGCGCGCGTTCACTCACAACGACCTGCGCGCTGTGGTGCAGAGGAAGGATGAAACACTCCGCAAGTACATCCAGCGCTTCAGCCAAGTGCGCAACAAGATCCTGAACATCCCTGACACTCAAGTCATTGTCGCCTTCCGTGAGGGCGTCACGAACAGCAGGATGCTCGAGAAGCTAGGTATCCACGACAAGCTCACCTCTGTGGTGAAGCAGTTCGACCTGGCAGACAAGTGCGCCAACGCTGAAGAGGGACTCCTTTTTGTCAAGATGTCCTCGAGAGGGGACGAGCATGCTTAGGGGTCCAAGAGCCAGAAGAAGAAGGAGGAGCCCAAGCGTAAGGCCACCACGGTCCTCGCGGCAGAGCCTGACGCTAAGGGCACCCGCAGGGACTCTCCCGAGCCTGGGGAGAGAAAGGACGACCACCACCCGTTCTGCATCTACCACAACAGGCGCGGTCACTCTACAGAGACTTGTTTCGACCTCAAGAGGCTGAGCAAAGAGCGTGAAGAGCAGAGGGCAGCGGCAGCCGCGGTCGAGGCCGTGGCTACCACGGAAGCGGGCGCAAGGGCGGCTACCAGAAGCCATCTAGCAATCAGGCCAACGCTGCGGAGAGGAACGGCAACCTCCCTGACGAGAAAGATGGAGGCTATCAAGCTCCAAGAGGCGCCATTGCCTGCATCCTCGGTGGGGCACAGGCGCCCAAATCGAACAATCAGTTCAAGCAGTTCGTTCGTGAGCTCAATGCTGCCGTCCCCAGCCTCGAGACCTCCAGGCCCCTCAAGTGGTCGAAGTACACCATTGCCTTTGACGCTTAGGACCACCACAAGTCCAACAAGACTGTTGGAACCCTCCCGCTGGTCTGCAGTCCCACCATCGACAACATCGCTATTTCCAAGACGCTCATTGATGGTGGAGCAGGCCTGAATGTAATCTCCATTGAGACGTTCGAAGTTCTTCAAGTGCCCTATGAGCGGCTCATTCCCTCTAGGCCCTTCATGGGAGTCACCAGCGGCTCGATCGAGCCTCTGGGCAGGTCAGGCTTGCCGTCACCTTCGGCAGCGAGGAAAACTACCGCACCGAGCACATCGACTTTGATGTTGCGCACATCGGCTTGCCATACAATGCCATCCTCGGCTACCCCGCCCTCGCAAAATTCATTGCCGTCATGCATCATGCCTACAACATGGTCAAGATCCCCGGCCGCACTTTCACAATCACCATCCGTGGACATGTCCGGGATACTACGCGCGCTGTCGAGACAACCTACAAGGACGCCGCCATGGAGTTCCCAACAGACGAGGACATGGAGCCTCTCGAGAGACCCAAGAAGAAGAAGCAGTTGTTCTCCCAGGAGCTAGCCGCTACGAAGAAAGTCTCTCTAAGCTCCAGCAGCTCGGGGGCTGAAGGCTCGGGGGCTAGCGTCACCATTGGCCCTGCGCTGCCTCCCAAATAGGAAAGCGCGCTCGTCGCCTTCCTCCGGAAAAATTCTGATATGTTCGCATCGACTCCGTCAGATATGTCCGGTGTACCGAGGGAGGTGATCGAGCACCACTTAGCCGTGTGTCCAAACACACGCCCCGTCAAGAAAAAAGCAAGAAAGCAAGCCCCCGAGAAGCAAGCATTCATTGTCAAAGAGGTTGAGAAGCAAAAAGCGGGAAATGTCGTCCGCGAAGTCGCGCACCCTTCTTAGCTCTCTAACGGCGTGGTCGTCCCAAAGCCCGCCGGAGGAGGCCTCTTCTGCATCGACTACACTGATGTCAACAAGGCTTGCCCCAAAGACCTGTAACATCCCAAAATTTGCAAAAATTTAAAACTTTGCATCCATGCATCATTCATCAATAGGCATAAAACTACATCACAAAAACATTAAATAAAACTTCAGATTATAAGTTTAAATAATTTATAATTCCAGAAAGTGTTTTATTTAAACTCCTTTAATAAATATATTTTTTATCAATTTATTTATGGGCAGGTATAATGTTAAAAAGTTCCAATTATAATAACCTTTCCAAAACATATTTTTATGAATTTTTCTGAAATGTTTTGAATAGGTTTAAAAATCATTTTTGATATCAGTATTTGAAAACAGATATTAATTTTATTTAAAAGAAAAGGATATCGGGCCGGCCCGTTCGTTATCCACCGCGCGCGTGCCCGAAAGCGGCCCAGCCAGCCCACCTCTCTCCCCCTCTCGCTGACAGGTGGGACCCATCTGTCAGCTTCGTCTTCCTCCCGCCGGAGATCACGCCCGATTCAAATCGGAGCCGGCCGAGATTTCTGAGCGAAATCAGCGCGAGGTTTGCTTCCCCGCACCCCCTACTTAAACCCCCACCTCCGCCGCATCCCCCGCACCCAAAACCCTAGCCGTTCCATCGCCGGAGCGCTCGGGATCGTGTTTCCGCCGCCGCCATTTCCGCCGGCGAGGAGATCACCGTACGGTGTACTCCGGTCATCCCGGACCCTCTCGTCTCCTCCCGTCGCTTTCTCTCATCCTTGCGCTTCCTTTTGACACGATCTCGTGCCTCGTTTCGCAGCAAGCCACCGTATTCGTCCACGCCCGAGGGGAACCGCCGCCGCAAGCAACTCCGGCGAGCTGCACGAGGAGGGGAGGACAACACCGACGACCACCACCACGCCATCGACTCCGCCTCGACGTCCGCTACACCTCGGTAAGCTCCATTCGTCCCGTAGACCCTAGGACGCGAGAACGAGCAACGTCGGCCGTGGCGCCGCCGCGGTTGGGTGAACTCCGGCGACTGCGCCGCCCGTTTTTGGTCAATGAATCGTGGGCCGTTAGATCTAGATCGATCAGATCTTGCGCGTCCATTTTTATTTAGATCGGACGGCTCGAGCCGCGATCCGCGACGAACCGTTTTCGTCCAATGAGGACACGCCACGGCGCCCCTGTTATTTCTTTTTCGCAGGAATTTTTATAAATAAAACAAAAAATATGCAAAACATCGAAAATTCATAAATTTTGATCTGTAAGTTCAAATTTGATAAATTTTATATCCACGGATAGTCCTGCTAGTGTAGTTTATTTCTAAATCATTTGTTTTTCCTTTTGACAAAGTATAATTTTTGTAATTATCCGAGGAGTCTTTCGGTCATTAAAGTAATAACTTAAATAATAAAAATGATTTGGAAATAAATTTAATTGTTATAGGGTGTATAAATTTCTTCTGTCCAGCAATATTAATATATGTCTTATTTGAAAACTTTCATAAAACAATAAAAGTTGTAATTATAGAAATCAAGTTTTGCTATATTGTTTTCGATTATTTAATTGATAAATAAAATAAGAAATTCCTAGAAATTGCATTTCATGCATTTGATAACAGAAGATAAAAATTATTAATAAGTATGTCTTATTATACTCATAGCATATCATGCATGCATACATAATTATGTTTGGTGAGGTGATGATATTGTGTTGGTATTTATTTTATTTATTGCTTGTGCTAGATTGTGAAGAAGAGGAAGGACCTACTTGTGATTGTTATTCTGGTTGTGCTTGCACCTCCTGTTACCAAGGCAAGTGACACTCATATTATTCCCAATACTTTCTATATGCATATGTAGTATATTTTGAGTAGTGTGCATGATAGGGATTTTTGATTTATTTTATAATGCTAAGTTAGTTTATGTTTTACAAATATCTTAGTAGTATGTAGCCACCCTTTTCCTAAGTAGCCATGAAAAGTTTTATTAGCTGCTTAGCTATGCTATAAAAATATTTACCATGTTATAGAAATGTTTCTAAGTGTTAAATTCTAAAATACACATCTGGGTGGAATTGGTTGTTATGGTTTATGTTGAGTGGCTTTTGGGACTATGCTTGTGGTTGTCGTCGCCTAGGATGAATGTCTATTCTACTTAGTGCCATGAGCATGGTGGTTGTTACCTAGAAGTACACTTGTGGACGGCCACCCAGGAACGAAAAGATTACCAAGTCCCTCCAAGTTTAGAAGCTTTCCGTGCAGCCTTTTGACAATGGGGTCTATCTAGAATAATTAAGTTGTGAGGGTGCAACCTGTCAGCTTGACAAGCAGATGTAGAGTTGGTAGGTGGAACGGGTCTTGCTAGTATGGTTGCATTCTTCTTCTGAAAGTTCTTGTCTCAATTCTCTCCTTTCCTTAATACACTCCGCGTGTATAGGATTTTCGGGCTAATTGAGTCTAAAGGTGAAATTGCACAACCTCTACAGAGTCGACAAATCTGAGTACTTAGCCGTGTCCCCGGAAATGGACTACTTCCAGCAACTGGACAAGGATGGACGGAAGAATCTCAACATTGTTTTTCATAAAGTTAAATTTGACTTAAGAAAAGAATTGTTGGTGCACTTGGGCCTTATCCCTTGGGGCCAAGTCTCTGAGAAATAAAAGTGTTTTACAAAAGATAGGAGAAAACTTGCTTTCTGCAAAATAGCCTCCAACCCCACCAAGCCAAAATTCATATAGATTTTAGACTTGTCTACCATAGTCACTTGCCAATACATCATTGTATTGACCTCCTTCGGGGGCTGCATATTCAAATGTGCAGGTAATTCTGATGAAGAATAAGATTGGACTCGAGTCTACACCCAACATGTCTGCCTGTGGCGCATGCTTGAAGATGAGGCTCATTGCTATTCGCTTTTGTTGTGAACTCTGAATTTTAGCTAGCCATCATGGCTATGCAACTTGTAATAAAGCTATACTTAGCTATTATTTTGGATCTCGTTGTAGAAATTTAATACTTATGCAATGGTACTTCATATTTTGTACTGTGGTGCTGGCAGTGATCCAGGGACTAGCAAATAACACAGGTGTTTCAACTTTAATAAGAGTTGGGGCGCTACAAAATGGTATCAGAGCAAAGTGTTGCCTGTAGGTTCAAGCCCTTAGGATTGGTTAAGCCCCTTTTTGGTCATAATGTTACCATCTTTGAAGTATGTTGGATCCTAACGGCATAGTGGGATGAAGCGGCCCGGGACAAACCTTACATGTCCGCGTACATGAGACCTGTTCCACAACATAAGTGGCTGGCCGGGTGTCTGTCTCTCTCACTATAGTGAAAAATCCAATTTACAAAGACTTGTTAATATTTATTGATCACCTTAAGTTTTTGACTTAAGTATTTTCAAAAATTAATAATACACACCATGACTAGTACTTCCTCACCTTATGCATTTCTTGTTATAATTCCTCTCTTTCTACCCAAAGGATGACGAGCTTCCACTTCACCACCGCGGAGGACTTCGAGAACACCCGTTTTGGCTGCTACCTTCTCGACATCGGCGAGAAGATAGGATTACCACTACCCCAAGTCAAGGGATTCATCCTGAATAAGTTTAACAAAGAGGGTTGTTGGGGAATAAAAGCAACTCAGGCAGGACGTGGAGAAGAGCCCCCACTGGAGATTAAATTGGTTAGCGACTCAAAAGATAAAGGACTCAATCTAGTCATGCAAGATCTGATTGGACGCTACAGCACAGAGTTGAGGGGCCACTACTCCATCTTCTTTGGAAGGAGAAACGAGGATGGAGAACCTTACCTTTATGATGTAGGAGAAAGAGGCAAGGCAAAACCCCTTAGTCTTTATTTCCAGGAGTTGGAAATCCTTGTCACGGAACTTTATGAGGATAGGCGCACCGAGCTTCTGAAGAACGATGAGCTGTGTGCCTTACTCCAGGAAAACGAGGAGAAGATGAAGGCTTAGGAGGAAATAACCAAAGCACAAGAAGAGAAGTTCGCTGCACAAGAGGAGAAGTGCAGGAGACAGGAGAAAAGAGTTCAAGAGAAAAACAAGACTATCATAGAACAGAAAGCAGAACTCGAGAGCAATGAAGTCGAGTTCGAGGCCGATAGTGACTTGATCAAACGACTTCGTACTGAGAAGAGGGAGCTGCAAGAGAAGAACTCTGCCCTAGAGAAAGAAGTAAAGGAACTCAAGGATGTACTCGCCAATGAAGGAATCGAGATTCAGGAAATTGAAGAGGAAGAAGATGACATGGTCGAGTAGTTAGTAGTGAGACTACCATTTATCTTACGCCTCATCATTATCTTGGTAATATATTGACCTACCAACTTGTGGTAAGGCAGTATTTTCCCTCGTATCCTCGGAACCTCGCGAGTTTATTTTTCCAAACTTTTATATCGTTTTCCTTAAAAGATTTGTTTTGCGTGTTGTTTGTTTTTATGAGATGTTTGTTGTTGATGGAGTGCTAGACTTGTTTGTTATGTGCATGGGTAGGATTCCTCCTTCTAGTCCTATCTTTTACTCATCCATGCTAAACCCCACAGATGCCTCCACGTCGTGATTCCGACAACAACGAGGCTATGCAACAGCTGATGGCAGCTCAAGCCCAACTGATGACTATGATGACTCAGTTCATTGCAGCAACCAACAATAACAACAATAACAACAACCCGCCACCACCACCACCACCTCCTGTAGACAGACTTGCAAGATTCCTAAGGCTTAGGCCTAATAAGTTTTTCTCTGCTACTGAACCAATAGTGCGGATGACTAGCTCCGTTCAGTCAACAAGGACTTAGTAACTTGTGAGTGTTCTGAGGCAGAAAAGGTGAGGTTCACTGCACACCTATTGGAAGGACCTACAGCCAGGTGGTGGGAGACCTATCAAGTGACCCATCCCTTGGATGGCATGACTTGGGATGCGTTCAAGGAAGGATTCCGCAATGCTCACATTTCCTCTGGCATAATGAACCTGAAGAAAGAGGAATTTCGTAGCTTGAGGCAGGGAGGTAGAACTCTGAAGGAGTATATGGATGACTTATGTATGCTATCAAGATATGCACCAGAGGACATCGACACTGATGCTAAGAGGAAGGACAAATTCCTTAATGGACTTAGGGGAGAACTGAAGATACCGTTGTCTGTGGCATATGCTCCTAACTATCAAGTTCTGCTGGATCAAGCAATCACTCTGGACAATAACATAAGAAAGGAAGAGAATAGGAAGAGGAAGTTTGGTGCAAGTAAGGGTAACTCGGAAGGGACATACAAGAAACCACACACATCTGAAGTCAGTGGCCATAAACCCTGGAACTATTCCAACAGTGGTAGTGACAAAAAGCATCATGGTCATAACCACAATGGAGGATACAAAGGAAACAATGGAGGGTACAAAGAAAATAATGGTGGGTTCAAGGGAAACCATCACCATGGACATAATCATGGGAATGTTAATCCCCGTCCTAACTCTGAAGGGAAGAAAGACTTGTCTAATGTGACTTGCTTCAAATGCAAGAAGACAGGACACTATGCTACTGAATGCCCAGAGAGGAAGGCCGATGAAAATTCCAAGCCCAATCCTTTCCGGAAGGGGCAAGTAAACCACATCAATGTGGAAGAAGTTCATGATGAACCTGATGCTGTGATTGGTAAGTTCCTGCTCAATTCTTTTTCTAGCACTAGTCTTATTTGATACTAGAGCATCGCATTCATTCATATCAAGAGCTTTTGTAAACAAACATGGACTAGCCGAGGAAAGCTTAGGAAAACCTATAAGAGTGAGTTCACCTGGGGGTGAGATGATAGTAAATTCTGGATGAAGGCAACTAGAGTTAAAGATTGGAAAATATCTTTTTCCAACAGACTTAGTCATCCTAGAAACCCAAGGTTTGTATGTTATCATTGGAATGGATTGGATGACCCGTTTTGAAGGAATCATAGACTGTGCAAATAGAGCTATCACCCTCACCACCCCAGAGAAACAGAAGATTAAATTCAGATCAAATTTCGAACTTAAGAAAGTTAGGTTAAATTCTCTTTAGGTGGTTAGCCTTGGAAATGTGCTTATTGTCCAGGAGTACCCAGATGTTTTCCCAGAGGAACTACCGGGAATTCCACCTGATATAGATGTGGAGTTTCTCATTGAACTGAAACCGGGTACCGGACCAATAGCTAAGAGACCTTACCCTATGGTCGTCGATGAACTAAAAGAGCTCAAGAAGCAACTCGAGGAACACCTTCTGAAAGGATTTATCCGCCCAAGTTCTTCTCCCTGGGGAGCGCCAGTTCTATTTTTAAAAAAGAAAGATCAAACCCAGAGACTAGTCACGGACTACAGGGATATAAATTAACACACCGTCAAGAACAAGTATCCGTTACCCAAGATAAAAGAGCTATTTGATCAACTAAAAGGTGCTTGTGTCTTCTCCAAGATTGATCTTCGATCAGGTTACCTCCAAATTAAGGTTACTGAGATGGATATACCAAAGACAACATTTGTTACAAGATATGGCTCATTTGAGTATACAGTAATGCCATTTGGATTAACAAATGCTCCAGCTTATTTCATGAATATGATGAATAAAGTGTTCATGGATTTTCTGGACAAGTTTGTGGTAGTGTTCATAGATGATATTCTAGTCTACTCCAAGAGTCACAGAGAACATGAAGAGCATTTACGCCTAGTATTGCAGAGACTACGTGAACATAAGTTGTATGCCAAATTCAGTAAGTGTGAATTTTGGTTGGAACAAGTCGCATTCCTAGGTCACATAGTATCTAAAGAGGGTATAGCAGTGGATCCTGAAAAGGTTTCAGCTGTAACCAATTGGGAGCCACCAAAGAATGTTGGAGAATTACGGAGTTTCCTTGGTCTAGCAGGATACTACCAAAGATTTATAGAAAACTTTTCCAAAATCGCCAAGGCATTGACGGAATTATTAAAGAAGGAGAAGAAATTTGAGTGGACTGAGGCATGTGAAGCCAGTTTTCTGGAGTTGAAGAAACGTCTAGTTTCAGCCCCAGTTCTATGCTTACCTGATTTGGAGAAAGAATTTCAAGTGTACTGTGTTGCTTCACGCCAAGGCCTGGGGAGTGTGCTGATGCAAGAAGGCAGAGTAGCATCTTATGCCTCTAGACAACTCAAGAAACATGAAACAAATTATCCAACTCATGATCTCGAGTTAGCATCAGTAGTACATGCCCTGAAAACTTGGTGTAGCGTACCTGCACTTTAAATAAGGCAGATACCTGTGTATAGTGCAAATCCCTGGATCGATTCATTTGCACACACAGTTTACGATGTAATATCACAACAAAGCGTCAATTTTATTACATCGATGATCCAGAATTACAAAATATTCGATACAAGTTGCATAGCATAAAGCTAGCATTGAAAAGTACACAGCGGAATTACAATAGCAGTGAGTCTCTATAACTTTCATGCTGCCACAGGCGAAAACATGTTGGTTGTAGACTCGAAACCTTTAAACGAAACCTCACTCGTGTAACGTCCCCAAATTTTCTAATCAATAATTTAGATTTGTTTGTGCATCATGAGCATCATTTGCATCTAATTAAAATGTGCACAAAATTTGAGTTTTAAAATTAAAGAGAAAAACCCTAAAGTGGCCTAAACCACTTGCTATTTTAAATGTGTTAAAAGATTTTCAAAATTTTCAAAATCCAAAGTTGCCAATGGCTTCCTTGTGAAATTCTGAGTTTCCTGGTATTTTTGTATAAATTTTCTGTTTGCAAAAAGGCCCTCAAATCATTTAATTTCCAAGACAGGGGTCTGGTTTTAAAAGCTTTGTGGTTTTCTAAAACTCCAAGGGGTTTTCCGAAAAATGCTCTTTTCTTTCTCTTTCTTCTTCCTCCGCCAGAAGGACGCGCCGCCGTGTCGCTTCCCCGGCCGTCCGTGGCGGCGCCGCGCTAAGATTCCCGTCGCCGCCGAGCTGAGAGGAGATAGAGACGAGGCACCGTGCCTAGCCCTCCCTCTCTTCCCTATCTCTCTCCCTCACTCGCTCACTTCCTTCCCTTCTCCTCCGCCCGGCCGAAACCCTCGCCTCGGCCGTTTCTCGAACTGCTACCGATTCCGGCAACTCCTCACTCCGGCGAGCCGCTCAAGAGGACCGCCGTGCTCTGCTCCCCCTCCTCCTCCATCCGTTCGTGCTGAGAAGATCGAAGCCCGGAGAAATCAATCGATTTCCTCCGCTCGGGTCCGACGCCGGCGAGCTTGATTCCGGCCGCTCGCAGCCTCCCCGTGCTTCTCCGACGCGTCCATGAGCCTCCTGGTGAGCTTGCGGTCCTCCAGGACCTCTCCGCGCTTCCCCTTTCCTCCTGGTTCTCCTTCTCGCCGAGCGCCGCCATCGGCTTCCGCTCCGGCGACCATCCCGCCGTCTCCGGCGACCATTTGCTGGCCGCGCCGCCACCTTTTGGTCGCCCGTGCTCTGCCGCGTCCAACGCGCCCGCTGGCTTGCTTCCTCTCGGTCTCGATCGAAGGATTGGTGATCGACAGGAGGATTCCTCCATTGCTGACGTCAGCAGACGTCAGCGCCTCCTTTTCCTTTTTCTGAAAAATAACTAAATTGTTTTTAATTCTTTTATGTAATTAATAAAGTTATGACATGTGGGTCCAACTTTTATTTAAATTCATAAATGTTTAAAATGGAATTAACAAATGGTTTAAACTGAATTAAAATTGTTTAATTTTTGGAAATTCATAACTAATTCATTTTAATTCAGAAAAATATGATTTTTATATCAAAATTTGCAGAAAAATAAGATCTATTTAATTATCTCCAAGTCATGCATATCTAAACAACTTTTAACCATGTTTATAATAGAGGAACAAATTACACCCTTTCTTTTAAATATGGAATTTGTCGAATGGCACCTCTCGGGCATTCCAACTTCATGTAAAATGATCTTCCATGTGTAGGATTTACATTTCAATACTTTAACTTGTCATGTCATGCATTGTGCGCATTGCATCAATGCCATGGTTGAATGTTGTTTCCCGTTTCTTTTCCGGTATTCCGTTTTCGCGGTAGAATGCGAATCCGAAGTGGAGTTTGACAACACCGAAGGCTTGATGAATCATCGATGGTGAAATTGAGAGGATATCTATGAAGAGTTGTTTCTGGTTATCTCGATCAAGTGAAGCCGAAGATTCCCAAAAGTGTTATATCTTGTTATCGAAGAGCAAGGCAAGCATAACCTCTTATCTGCACATATAAGATTTCAAAGTATTTGATTCTGGTATTACGCATGCGATTCAAATGTGGTTTTAAGTTGAGGGTTAGATTGTCTTAAGTGTTTCATCGCGAGAGTCTGCTATGCTTAGCCCTGCTTAGATCTTCCCTCTGTTCCATCCGGTTGATGAATCAGAGCTGTGAAGAAAGACGTGGAATGATCAAAGATGTGTTGAATATGCTAAAGACTTGGATGAGAGGCCACAATGGGATTGTGGTGGGTTGTCTCATTCTTGTCGATCTTAGGAACTGAGTTCCTGGGTTCGGAACCAAGACTATTCGTGCATCCACACAGGGCTCGGAAACCCCTCAATCCCAACTTGTCTAGCCTACTACGTGAAGCCACTAGTTCGAGTGTTCCATTTGCGTGTGCGGTAAAATGAGTTGAGGAAATTAGGGCTCGGGTCAGGAGAGTGTGACGCTCTGATCTTGACCCTGGCAACCCGCACTAGGGATCGCTGAGATGGCGGTCTGACCTACTGCTGTGGCTCATGGACATAGGCGAAGCTTGGGAAAGGTTGTGGCCAACCCTCCTGCCGGCACTCCCCGGAAGAGTGCTAATAGCTGACGTATCGGTTGGTCGGCGTGTGTGGGTAGTTACACCCCCTGCAGGGTAAATCTTTTTGGAAAGCCGTGTCCACGGTTATGGACGACTTGGTACCTTATTTCGGTGATCATAGACAACTATCAACTAAGTATAAAACTTGCCAACTAAGGGCAGATCGCTTCCTCGGGTTGAGCGAGGGGGTGATTCTGGTGGGTGGCACAACTCATGATGATCTGGTGGGGACTGAAGATATGGATGAAGCTAGTGTTACTCCCTTACCCCATTTTAAAAGTCTTCTGATGCGAGATTCTCTCCTCCCTCAATTTTGAAAATAAAGATGGCTTTATGCAAAAGACATTCATGAGTACTCTCTGAACGAGCAGATATGTAGCAGGTTAAATAAGTCTTGTTGAGTACCTCCTGTACTCAGCCTTGCGCAATTATTTGGACAGGTGTGTTTTCTGGACATCGACATCGACGAGTAGGTTGGGGTTCCCAGACGGCAGCCTGGAATCTATGGACTGGGACGTCGCCGTTATGCTTTGGCCTCTTAGGCCTTTTGCTAGTTTTGCTATGTCTAATAGCATAATTTTCCTTCCGTTGTATTGGTGATTGACAGGTCAGTGACCATATTTTCGTGATATTTGCTTCTTCGCTCTGTTTAGAGCTTAATATATTGTTTCTTGTGTTGTAGGGTCTCTGTTGTGCTACCGATTTTCAACTGTTGGCTTCCGAGATCCTTGTTGGGCTTATCTCAGATTAAGGTCTCGGATTTGTCTAGCCTGGCTCTCGGGGGTGCTACAGGATTTGGTATCAGAGCAGGACCGTCTGTAGGAAAACCTTTCTACTGGTCGATGTTGAGTCTAGTGGTTGTGAAAAACATTCCAAAGCTAAAACTATTTACCAAAAATCTAAATAGGCTTCTTTTTACTCCTTATCTGGTATCGCTCTAATTCAGGGTCATCTTACCTTGTTTTGGTTGAAAACATTTGCTCTCTCGTTCTCTCGGTCATTCAAAATATAGGTGCACCAAGTGTAGGTCGTTTCTCAGCCAAGTTGACCTAGTGTTAAGTTTTCTGGAGTCTGGTGTGATCTTTGATCCGTCTTCCTCTCATTTGTAATGAGAGATTCCTTTCCCTCCCGATCTCTCAACCTTGTCGTCCCTGGATCATTCTATTCCAATGTTAAAGATTCCTTTCACTTTGAAGATCTCTTTTTCTTCCTTTGATACTTCGGAAGCTATGGTTGATCTCTGAACCTATCTCGTGATTACTACATCGTTGTGCCTTTGTGACACTTGAATGGTAGTTACTCCTTCTTTCGTTTTTCATCCCGGACTTGAGCCGAAGGTCCCAGGTGCTGTTGGTGGTGTGTTGAGTCATATGGGTTGCTAGCCATTTGATGCTCACTCTATCAGTACATGATGCTGACCTTTAACCCAAGATCCATCTTGTTGATCCCTGAGGAATGCTTGCAACCTCAGAAGGGCTAGTAATGTCAATTCCAGCTAGCCTTCCAGCTGGTGGTTTTGCCGTAATTGACCTACGACATCCAAGGTTTACTCCTTCCACTAGCTTTGGCAGAGGTTCTATCATGGAACCAAAAGGATCACGACAAGAGTGCTCTTTATGAGTCTCACATCTAAGTTGGTGACTCTGCCACACCTTTCTTATCAGAACAAGTTATCAAATGTATGCTAACTTGAGCATCTGCATCTCAGGATTTTCCTGAGTATGTTTCTTTTCTTCCGTCATGTTCCGACCAGTGTATGCCACTTGGCATCCAAGTTGTAAATGTGCATTGGTGTACTAATGCATGTTGCTCTTGCGGTCCGTCGTGACATTCCACCTCGGGATGTCAGGGAGAACCAAACTCCCGTACCTCGTCCATTTCTAGGACCAGGTCAAAGTGTTGTAGTCCGCAGATAAAGAAGCTTTGTTTGCTTCTAATCTGTTCCATCTCAAAGTATCACCCTTTTGTATATCAAAAGGTCGTGTTGTGTCTCATGACTTTATTGATGAAGTGATGCTTTTCACGTCCTTACTCACGCCTTTCTCCTAGCTGCTCGTGCTCGGAATGCTATGGCGAGTGTATTGATGTGATTATCAAATATTCTTAGCAAATTTTCATTGCTTTGACATATAAGGACATTCGATTCCTTCCTTGTGTGATTGGTTATCCGGTCACTAAGTGAAGTTGACTGTGCTGCCAAGTCCGTTGTTCTGGTGCACATACTCGGACAAAGAGTTAGGTTCTACCAACGCTCTTAAGGCCAAATCGTTTTGCTTTGATAAGCAAGACTCCTTTCTACCTGTGTTGTCGTGTTGAAGCAAGATGGTATATCCTAATGGATTTGCCATCATCCCAATCTTTGACTTGATTTGGGCTATCGTCAAATCAAACTCAGTCCCATGGACCATCGTTGATGATGTTTTACCTATGGTGTTTCGCCAGCTTACATCTTCATGTCCTTGGTCTGACCAATATTTCTGCCTTGTTCATATATAAGATTATCCCATCTTATTGGAGTATCTTAATAAGATTGTTGTTGAGCCCATCGATAACATTCTTATTGCCTCCATGTTTGAAGAGGATCATTATGAACCTTTGGAAATAATATTGGAAACTTTTGAGAACCATCTTTGTGTCATCACGAAGTATGTGTTCTGGATGTTGGAAGTAACCTCTTCTGGTTCACGTGCATTGCTGAAAGATGTCGCCGTGAATCCAAATAGAGTTTTCCTTTGTTTCCTCGGGAATTATCTCTAGTCGGTCATGCACGTGCGGATTATTCATGGGATGATAGGTTCCTACCTCCATTCCTTGAAGAAGTCATTTATGCACCCCAAGCCACTGACTGTTTCGATCAAGAATGAGAAGAAGTCGGAAAACTTTGTTATCTTCTTTGGTGTTTCCCAAGAAGGACTCAATTGTGTTTGTTGCATATTAATCATGTACGCGCATTTGTCTTTTGACCAATTGCTAATGCATGATTCTTGCAATCTCGCTCATCTTTTCGAGCTTGACATTGTTGTCCACATCTTGAGAATCTGCAACCTTTCCTCGATGTTAACCATTGCACCTCTCTGTTCGGACGTTCTTAGTCTGAACTTTCATCCCAACTAGCCAGAGCTGAATCTCAAGCAGCAACGATGGTTGGTGTTCCTCAAGGATTTTGACATAGGTCCTTTTGTAACTCCGGCAAGATTAATGTTGTGGTTGACACACTTAGTCGGAAGGTCTATCGCCGAAATTCCATGGAATCTTCAAGAACAACCACTCCCCATGAGGATTGTTGTGCAGCTTGTTCTAAAAGTTGCCCCTTATGGAATTTATCTTTCCAAAGCCCAATGTTTACGTCCTCACCTGTTAAAGGCTTGTCATGAGCTTGAAATGGGTATCTAGAGGATCAAGAAGAAGTTCCCTTCTCCGATGATCTCGGAGATTCTGAATGTCTCTCGATTGGTCCTCTTGATCCTTTTCTCATCCTTTGATAACATAACCATCATGAGAATTCCCTTTTCATGGTGATCTTCAACATTTTGTTGATCAGTTCTTCCTTCCTTTTGCTTGTACTTGAAATTCTTTTCAACTCACACATTGTGTGAATTTGTCAGTCATCTTAGGACCCTGGACTTTTAATCATGTGGCAAACATCTTGTAAGCCAAATGGTTGAAATCTAAAAGGGGTTCTTCCTTTTGTTGTATCAAGACCTCGTTATCTATCTATCTTAGCCTTGTGCAAAGCTCATATTCTAATCCTTTCGAAGAACAGTTGTTTACCAACTTGAAACTTCTTCCTTTCCATCTGTTACCTTGATGTCTTTTATGCTAGTTAGCTCAAGAGTTGTCTTGCACACTCCTCCCTTGAGTTGACAATGAGATACTCGATCTTTTGAAGATCCTCGTTCTAGAGTTATTTCCCTCTTCTCTTTGGTGTAGTTGAAGAACAGTCCGATGAGACGTGAAGTGTGGAATCATCCCTGAAGTCAAGGACCAACCTCTTCGAGAAAGTAGATCGTCGTGGGATCGACAAGATCATCCAAGACTAGTGTAGCCTTCCTCTCTGTATCCCTTTTCCTACCCAAGGAATCTCGGGGACGAGATTCTTGTAAGGGGGATAGATCTGTAACGTCCCCAAATTTGCTAATCAATAATTTAGATTTGTTTGTGCATCATGAGCATCATTTGCATCTAATTAAAATGTGCACAAAATTTGAGTTTTAAAATTAAAGAGAAAAACCCTAAAGTGGCCTAAACCACTTGCTATTTTAAATGTGTTAAAAGATTTTCAAAATTTTCAAAATCCAAAGTTGTCAATGGCTTCCTTTTGAAATTCTGAGTTTCCTGTTATTTTTGTATAAATTTTCTGTTTGCAAAAAGGCCCTCAAATCATTTAATTTCCAAGACAGGGGTCTGGTTTTAAAAGCTTTGTGGTTTTCTAAAACTCCAGGGGGTTTTCCGAAAAATGCTCTTTTCTTTCTCTTTCTTCTTCCTCCGCCAGAAGGACGCGCCGCCGTGTCGCTTCCCCGGCCGTCCGTGGCGGCGCCGCGCTAAGATTCCCGCCGCCGCCGAGCTGCGAGGAGATAGAGACGAGGCACCGTGCCTAGCCCTCCCTCTCTTCCCTATCTCTCTCCCTCGCTCGCTCACTTCCTTCCCTTCTCCTCCGCCTGGCCGAAACCCTAGCCTCGGCCGTTTCTCGAACTGCTACCAATTCCGGCAACTCCTCACTCCGGCGAGCCGCTCAAGAGGACCGCCGTGCTCTGCTCCCCCTCCTCGTCCATCCGTTCGTGCTGAGAAGATCGAAGCCCGGAGAAATCAATCGATTTCCTCCGCTCGGGTCCGATGCCGGCGAGCTTGATTCCTGCCGCTCGCAGCCTCCCCGTGCTTCTCCGACGCGTCCATGAGCCTCCTGGTGAGCTTGCGGTCCTCCAGGACCTCTCCGCGCTTCCCCTTTCCTCCTGGTTCTCCTTCTCGCCGAGCGCCGCCGTCGGCTTCCGCTCCGGCGACCATCCCGCCGTCTCCGGCGACCATTTTCTGGCCGCGCCGCCATTTTTTGGTCGCCCGCGCTCTGCCGCGTCCAACGCGCCCGCTGGCTTGCTTCCTCTCGGTCTCGATCGAAGGATTGGTGATCGACAGGAGGATTCCTCCATTGCTGACGTCAGCAGACGTCAGCGCCTCCTTTTCCTTTTTCTGAAAAATAACTAAATTTTTTTTAATTCTTTTATGTAATTAATAAAGTTATGACATGTGGGTCCAACTTTTATTTAAATTCATAAATGTTTAAAATGGAATTAACAAATGGTTTAAATTGAATTAAAATTGTTTAATTTTTGGAAATTCATAACTAATTCATTTTAATTCAGAAAAATATTTTTTATATCAAAATTTGCAGAAAAATAAGATCTATTTAATTATCTCCAAGTCATGCATATCTAAACAACTTTTAACCATGTTTATAATAGAGGAACAAATTACACCCTTTCTTTTAAATATGGAATTTGTCGAATGGCACCTCTCGGGCATTCCAACTTCATTTAAAATGATCTTCCATGTGTAGGATTTACATTTCAATACTTTAACTTGTCATGTCATGCATTGTGCGCATTGCATCAATGCCATGGTTGAATGTTGTTTCCCGTTTCTTTTCCGGTATTCCGTTTTCGCGGTAGAATGCGAATCCGAAGTGGAGTTTGACAACACCGAAGGCTTGATGAATCATCGATGGTGAAATTGAGAGGATATCTATGAAGAGTTGTTTCTGGTTATCTCGATCAAGTGAAGCCGAAGATTCCCAAAAGTGTTATATCTTGTTATCGAAGAGCAAGGCAAGCATAACCTCTTATCTGCACATATAAGATTTCAAAGTATTTGATTCTGGTATTACGCATGCGATTCAAATGTGGTTTTAAGTTGAGGGTTAGATTGTGTTAAGTGTTGCATCGCGAGAGTCTGCTATGCTTAGCCCTGCTTAGATCTTCCCTCTGTTCCATCCGGTTGATGAATCAGAGCTGTGAAGAAAGACGTGGAATGATCGAAGATGTGTTGAATATGCTAAAGACTTGGATGAGAGGCCACAATGGGATTGTGGTGGGTTGTCTCATTCTTGTCGATCTTAGGAACTGAGTTCCTGGGTTCGGAACCAAGACTATTCGTGCATCCACACAGGGCTCGGAACCCCCTCGATCCCAACTTGTCTAGCCTACTACGTGAAGCCACTAGTTCGAGTGTTCCATTTGCGTGTGCGGTAAAATGAGTTGAGGAAATTAGGGCTCGGGTCAGGAGAGTGTGACGCTCTGATCTTGACCCTGGCAACCCGCACTAGGGATCGCTGAGATGGCGGTCTGACCTACTGCTGTGGCTCATGGACATAGGCGAAGCTTGGGAAAGGTTGTGGCCAACCCTCCTGCCGGCACTCCCCAGAAGAGTGCTAATAGATGGTGTATCGGTTGGTTGGCGTGTGTGGGTAGTTACACCCCCTGCAGGGTAAATCTTTTCGGAAAGCCGTGTCCACGGTTATGGACGACTTGGTACCTTATTTCGGTGATCATAGACAACTATCAACTAAGTATAAAACTTGCCAACTAAGGGCAGATCGCTTCCTCGGGTTGAGCGAGGGGGTGATTCTGGTGGGTGGTACAACTCGTCATCTGATCAAATCTGCAATAAGAAAAATATTGCAACAACGTGGGTCAGATTCCATTAAAAATGGAGTCTGCCAAGTGACACTATGGTGTACACTTAATGGAATAACTCTAAAGCCTATATGCATATTTGGCTGGTGGAGTTCAAGGCTAATTTGCATAAAGCCAATTTTACCTAACTGTTTTGAAAACACTTTTCTTGAAATCAAGACGAGTATGGCATGAAAACCATAAATCTCATCTTCCCTTGTTCACCCATCAAGTTTTATTTCTGAAGTTGGAATGGTGGAATCCTCCGTTGACGTCCGTGATCAGCTGATCAAATTGTCCGTACCGGGGACACGGCTAAGTACTTAGTTTTACACTCTGCAGAGGTTGTGCATGTTCACCATTGTACCCATTCAACCCAAGGTATCCTTTACACACCATTTGTGATAAGGAAAGGAGAGAATGAGACGAGATCTTTCAGAAGCATTTCCCTCCCACTCTGGCTTGACCCGTTCCACCTAACATCCCCCTACATCTGCTTGTCAAGCCGGAGAGAGTCCACGCAACCTAATTGATCAAGCCAGAGCCCATATGGCAATGGCTGCACTGGAAGCAATCGTCACTCGGAGTTCTTCAGATTCCTCGGTTCCTGGGTGGCCATTCACAAGTGTACATACTCAAGGAACCATAGACATGGACCTGAGTAGCCACTCAACATAAACCATACAACCACTTACCACCCAGGTGTTTCATTCTTAACTTAGCAGAATTTAGATTTTCACAAAAGAACATTTGCATAGCATCAATAATTCTACTAAGTATTGCATAGGAACCTAGACGCAGGAATAAGGAATTCTACACAGGTTTAGCATAGCAATACTATCCTACACATGCATATAAAAATACACTAAGTAATGCATATAGAAATAATAGGAAGTTTATGAGGTGTGCCACTGGCCTTTGAATGTTGTCGTTGTTCACAAACTCTTTTCAACAACGAACGTTTGCTCTCCGTTTAATCTAAACAATAATAGCAAACAACAATACAACAATCAACAAACAACAATCATCAAACATACATGCTCATATCAAATGAACAACAAGTTTTGTAAAACTCCTAAGGAAAACATGTCATGTATGATATGCAAATTATTTCTAAGGGCTTGAGATGTATGTTATGCTATGAAAATCTCTTAAGTTAATGCAAGGCAAATAGGTGGGTCAAGAATGACTAAGGACTAAGGTCTTAAGTTGGATAAACATACTTTGTTTTATATCATCTTGAAACAAGCACTCTAAAGGCTTAGCCATGATGTGCAAAATACTTAGACAAAAATACTAAGTCTATAAGGTGATCAACAATTACTATCAACTCTTTGTAAATTGGATATTCGCTAAAGTGAGAGAGACAGACACCCGGCCAGCCACTTAAATTGTGGAACAGGTCTCATGTACGTGGACATGTAAGGTTTGTTTCCAGGCCGCTTCATCCCACTATGCCGCTAGGATCCAACAACTTCAAGATGATAACATCATGATCAAAATTTGTTTAAGTCTAAAAGACAGGATTAGGAAAGAGGGAAAAGATAGAAAGAAAGATGTAGTTGTCCTCCAGGCTTCATCTCCAGACTTGTAATTTTCTTCTGGATGATGTCGTGATTGAGCTCTTGCTAGTCTTGATGAATCTTCAGACTTGATGATTCTTGTATCCTCGAGGCTGGTCTTGGATTTACTTAGTCTTCATGAAGTCTAACAGAAGAAGAAGGGAGAAAGAAGAAAGAGGAAGAAAGACTTAGAAAATATTTCTGGTTGGCCTTCATGAACTTATTCTCGATCTTTCTTCTAAGTGCTTCCACTCCTTGGAGATTCTTCTGGAGTCTTGTTTGGCTAAGTCCTTCCTTGGTCTTCCAGCTCCATGTTGAAAATTACTAAGTGTCTAAGTGTAGCACTTCACAAATATGCTAAGTTGAAATGATCCTAACTTAGAGAAAACTAATGAAGAGGGGTTTTCCTATGAGAATAAAATATGCTATGAATGAAATGAAATTTTAAATCACAAGAAACATAAAAATAACTTTTGTGATTTCTTTATAAATATGCCTGAATTTATAAATGCAATTTAATTAATTTCTAATTTTGGAAAATATAATAAAAGGAATAATTATAAGATTAAAGTTTCCTATGATTAAATTTTTATAACAAAATTTTATAATTAGTGTTAATAGACAGAGAGCATTTAATTAAATCTATTGCAATTGGATTTAATCAAAAATAATGTTTCTACTAAAAGTTATTTAAAAAAAAATAGTCAAACTTATTCAAATTAAACACACAACTATGAAATCATTCAAAAATTACTCAAAAATATTTTATAGCAGTGGCATTAATTTACAAATATTCTAAAGTTTCTAAAACATATTTATTTGCAATTTTTGGATTTATAGATTTAAAGTTATTACAAATATACTTAAATTCAACATTTAAAATTTGAATATTCTATACTAAGTCAAATTTGAATTTTGGCCGATCTAAAATAATCTACATGTCAAGAGCTTTCCAAATATATAAAGTTTGTTAAATTTGGATGAGTGGTTAAAAAGTTATAGATGTTTTAATTACAGGGACTAATCTGCAAAATTTCCAATTAATATTAAAAATAGAAAAAGAATTACACGCTGGCGCTGACTGTGCAGGCCACGTCAGCGCTGACGTGGTTAAGTGAAATAGATCTGGATCGCTCGATCAGATCTGACGGTCTAGATTGGACCGTACCCGTTCAGCGCAAGGATCTAATCGCAGCCGTTGATTTACGATCGGACGGATCTCGGGCGTTGGTCCAAGCCTGGCGGCGCAAGGTCACCGGAGCACGTTTGCCGACGGCGGCGCCGGCTCAGCAATCGCATTCTACGCGCATCTAGGGGAGGAAGGGAAGGCTGATCATACCCAGATGAAGAGGAGACCGTGGCGGACTCGGTGGCAAAGTCGACGATGATGGGGTGCACGGATGCACCGGAGGTTGCTCGCCGGAGTTGCTCCCGTGGGCGGCTTTCTTCGGGCGAGGAAGAACGTGACGTTCTGGAACAAAAATAACACACCGATGGTGTCAAGAGGATGCGCCCGTGGACAGGGAGTCGAGAGGGAGTTGCGGAAGGGCTCGAGGGGCTTTGTACTCACCGGACTTTGAAGATTACGGCGGCGGCAATGGCGGCAATGGTGGCTCAAATCCAAGCAGCCTGGGGGCGTTGGAGTTAGGGTTTCTGGGGGAAAGAAGAGAGAGTTCGCAGGGTTTAAATAGGGGCAGGAGAGCCGAGGATTTGGGGGCGTTAATCGCGCGATTTGGAGGAAGGGAATCGCCGGCGTTCTCGGCAAGTTTTCCGGCTGGAGGTTGAAGAAAGGTGAACCCCTGACAGGTGGGTCCCACTGTCAGGGTTTTCTCTTTTTCTTTTTCTGTTTTATTTCTTTCTTTTATAACTTTTGATTTAGTTGTCCAAATGAGGTCAAACAAAATTCTAAAAATTTGTAAAATTATTATCTTTCTGTTAACCAATTGTGGGAGTGTTTTGAACACTTTTCAAAAATAATAATTTTGAAATATTGATTAAATGTAAAATTGACACTTTATGTTTAAATTAAAACTAGGGTTTAATTAATTTTAATTTTGGCTAAATAATTTATATGAAATACCCATATTCAATTATGTTTGGATTTAAGTTATTTAAAATTGTTTTACTGAATCATTCCTCTTTATTTTGGCATAATATTAAAGAACTAAATATAAATAATGTTTAGGAAATGTGAAATATAAGGTATTCCTTTTTAATTGAAAATAATTTGTGCACCATTATATTTTATATTATGATAATTCATTTGAAAACTTCATAACAACTTTGGGAAAAGATTTTTGTTTTATTTTATTCTTATTTAGAATATATTAATCAGTTCATGCTTTAAAAATAGATGAAATTCATTTGAGCAAATGAAATGTTTATTTGACTAATTCATTAATTTAAATCTATGAAGTTTATAGTTATAAATTACATAATTGAAATTTTAAAACCATGTCTTGAACTTAGTTGAGAGAATGAAAACCATTTGGCAACTAACACCGTTTTAAATAATTTGTGAATTTATGAATAGATATGGCTAAGTGGTTGAAATCAATTTCTTATAAGTAAACTATTTAGTTAAAATAAAATGGATTGTAGTTTGTAAAATATTTGTCAAACTACATTTTTAGGTTTTTGAAATACAGTGGATAATAAAATGTTTAAACTGTGACATTTGAAATATTAGACTCTTTCAATAAGTTTGAAGTCTTTCATAGTTGGTTTCCTTATGCATTTAATATTTTATTTTAATAAAAAGAAAAGTTTTAAATTTTAGTGATTTTTGAATATTATAAAATGTTGGGATGTTACACTTGGAGACCCTATCTGATGGGAAAAAGATGTGAGGTATTCACGGACCACAAAAGTTGGAAGTACATTTTTACTCAGAATGAATTGAACATGAGACAGAGAAGGTGGTTGGAACTTATCAAGGATTATGATCTGAGTCTCCAATATCACCAGGGAAAGGCAAATGTAGTAGCAGACGCCCTGAGTCGTAAAGCATATGTGAATGGCCTCACAGCGGAGGAATTACCCGAAGATTTATGCAAGGCATTCAAGGACCTCAGATTGGAAGTAGTACCAGAATGTTTTGTAGCCTCATTAGTAGCACAACCTACCTTGATGGACAACATACGTGAAGCGCAGAAAGGAGACAAGGAAATAGAAGAAATCAAAGTCAATCTGGAAGCAGGAAAAGCTAAAGGATTTCATAAGGATGAGCAAGGGACCTTGTGGTTTGAAAAGCGTGTATGTGTGGCCAATGATCATGATATTAGAAAATTAATTATGCAAGAAGCTCATGAGACACCTAATTCTATTCATCCGGGAAATACCAAGATGTATATGGATGTGAAAGAGAGATTTTGGTGGAACAATCTGAAAAGAGAAATATCAGAATATATCGCTAAGTGCGATGAATGCAGTCGAGTAAAGGCAGAACATCAGAAACCAGCAGGACTTTTGCAACCTTTGAAAGTACCAGATTGGAAGTGGGATTCTATTGGGATGGATTTCATCACCGGGTTACCAAGGACCAGATCAGGGTATGATTCTATTTGGGTTATTTTTTGTCCTTTAACCAAAATAGCTCACTTTATACCCGTGAAGACCACCTATACAAGCGCAAAGTTAGCTGATATTTACATGAAGAGAATTGTGTGCCTACACGGCGTTCCCAAGAGTATCGTGTCTGATAGAGGGACCCAGTTCACTTCTCATTTCTGGAAGCAGTTGCACGAATCTTTGGGAACCATATTGGAATTCAGTACGGCTTTTCATCCGCAAACGGATGGCCAGACTGAAAGAGTAAATCAGATTTTAGAGGATATGTTAAGAGCTTGTGCGCTTTATTATGGATCTAGTTGGGACGATAATCTACCTTATGCT
Source organism: Poa annua (assembly GCA_026929855.1). Classification (NCBI taxonomy): domain Eukaryota; kingdom Viridiplantae; phylum Streptophyta; class Magnoliopsida; order Poales; family Poaceae; genus Poa; species Poa annua. The sequence goes on from CM049427.1 coordinate 70,787,412, forward strand.
GAGTTCTCCTACAATAACAGTTACCAAGCCAGCAATGAGATGGCACCCTTTGAAGCCTTATATAGGAAGAAATGCACAACCCCTTTGTTGTGGAATGGTGTAGGAGAACGAAGTTTCTTTGGACCTTATATAATCCAAGAGGCTGAACATAAGGTCAGGCTGATCAAAGATAGATTGAAGATAGCACAGTCATTGCCAGAAAAGCTACGCAGATTCTAAACGCAGAGAAGTCACCTACGAGGTGGGTGATAGAACCTATCTTAGAGTGTCACCACTCCGGGGTGTAAAGAGGTTTGGAATTAAAGGAAAGTTAGCAGCTCGATTCATTGGACCATTTAAAATTCTTTCTCGCAAAGGTGAAGTGGCATATGAGTTAGAACTACCAGAAGCTCTATCTGCGGTTCATAATGTGTTCCATGTCAGTCAGTTAAAGAAATGTCACCCCGAGATGATCGGAGTTCCTTTAAAGGATAATGTACCTCTCGAAGAAGTACAATTGGAGAGTGACCTGACCTACGAAGAGAAACCCATCAAGATATTGCAGACCGCAGAAAGAGTCACCCCTACCAAAACCATAAAGTTTTGCAAAGTCCAGTGGAATCATCACACCGAGGAAGAAGCCACCTGGGAACGAGAGGATGATCTCCGAGAAGACCATCCATACCTATTTGCTGACCTTTCCGAAGCTCGAGGGCGAGCTTCCTCTTAAGGGGGTTAGTCTATAACATCCCAAAATTTGCAAAAATTTAAAACTTTGCATCCATGCATCATTCATCAATAGGCATAAAACTACATCACAAAAATATTAAATAAAACTTCAAATTATATGTTTAAATAATTTATAATTCCAGAAAGTGTTTTATTTAAATTCCTTTAATAAATATAATTTTTATCAATTTATTTATGGGTAGGTATAATGTTAAAAAGTTCCAAATTTAATAACCTTTCCAATACATATTTTTATGAATTTTTCTGAAATGTTTTGAATAGGTTTAAAAATCATTTTTGAAATCAGTATTTGAAAACAGATATTAATTTTATTTAAAAGAAAAGGATATCGGGCCGGCCCGTTCGTTATCCACCGCGCGCGCGCCCGAAAGCGGACCAGCCAGCCCGCGCAGCCCACCTCTCTCCCCCTCTTGCTGACAGGTGGGACCCACTTGTCAGCTTCGTCTTCCTCCCGTCGGAGATCACGCCCGATTCAAATCGGAGTCGGCCGAGATTTCCGAGCGAAATCAGCGCGAGGTTTGCTCCCCCAAACCCCCTACTTAAACCCCCACCTCCGCCGCATCCCTCCGCACCCAAAACCCTAGCCGTTCCATCGCCAGAGCGCTCGGGATCGTGCTTCCGCCGCCGCCATTTCAGCCGGCGAGGAGATCACCGTACGGTGTACTCCAGTCATCCCGGACCGTCTCGTCTCCTCCCCTCGCTTTCTCTCATCCTTGCGCTTCCATTTGACACGATCTCGTGACTCGTTTCGCAGCAAGCCGCCGTATTCGTCCACGCCCGAGGGGAACCGCCGCCGCAAGCAACTCCGGCAAGCTGCACGAGGAGGGGAGGACAACGCCAACGAGCACCACCACGCCATCGACTCCGCCTCGACGTCCGCTACGCCTCGGTAAGCTCCATTCATCCCGTAGCCCCTAGGACGCGAGAACGAGCAACGCCGGCCGTGGCGCCGCCGCGGTCGGGTGAACTCCAGCGACTGCGCTGCCCGTTTTTGGTCAACGAATCGTGGGCCGTTAGATCTAGATCCAATGGATCTAGAACGATCAGATCTCGCGCGTCCATTTTTATTTAGATCGGACGGCTCGCGCCGCGATCCACGACGAACCGTTTTCGTCCAATGAGGACACGCCACGTAGCCCCTGTTATTTCTTTTTCGCAGGAATTTTTATACATAAAACAGAAAATATGCAAAACTTAGAAAATTCATAACTTTTAATCTGTAAGTTCAAATTTGATAAATTTTATATCCACGGATAGCTCTGCTAGTGTAGTTTATCTCTACATCATTTGTTTTTCCTTTTGTCAAAGTATAATTTGTGTAATTATCCGAGGAGTATTTCGGCCATTAAAATAATAACTTAAATAATAAAAATGATTTGGAAATAAATTTAATTGTTTTAGGGTGTATAAATTTCCTCTGTCCAGCAATATTAATATATGTCTTATTTGAAAACTTTCATAAAACAATAAAAGTTGTAATTATAGAAATCAAGTTTTGCTATATTGTTTTTGATTATTTAATTGATAAATAAAATAAGAAATTTCTAGAAATTGCATTTCATGCATTTAATAACAGAAGATAAAAATTATTAATAAGTATGTCTTATTATAATCATGCATGCATACATATTTATGTTTGGTGAGGTGATGATATTGTGTTGGTATTTATTTTATTTATTGCTTGTGCTAGATTGTGAAGAAGAGGAAGGACCTACTTGTGATTGTTATTCTTGTTGTTCTTGCTCGTCCTGTTACCAAGGCAAGTGACACTCATATTATACCCAATACATCATTGTATTGACCTCCTTCGGGGGCTGCATATTCAAATGTGCAGGTAATTCTGATGAAGACTAAGATTGGACTCGAGTCTACACCCAACATGTCTGCCTGTGGCGCATGCTTGAAGATGAGGCTCATTGCTATTCGCTTTTGTTGTGAACTCTGAATTTTATCTAGCCATCATGGCTATGCAACTTGTAATAAAGCTATCCTTAGCTATTATTTTGGATCTCGTTGTAGCAATTTAATACTTATGCAATGGTACTTTATATTTTGTACTGTGGTGCTGGCAGTGATCCAGGGACTAGCACATAACACAGGTGTTCCAACTTTAATAAGAGTTGGGGTGCTACAAGACCCCGATCCCATGCCAAGAATCGACCAGATTGTGGATTCCACGGCAGACTGCGACCACCTCTACTTCCTCGATGCTTTCTCTGGTTATCACCAGATAAAAATGGCTAAGAAAGACGAAGAGAAGACGGCTTTCCTCACCCCTTGCGGTGTGTATTGCTATGTCTTCATGCCTTTCGGCCTGAAAAACGCCGGCGCCACCTTTCGTAGGCTAATGAGGATAGCACTTGGCGAGCAAATAGGCAGAAATGCCGAGGCTTACGTCGATGACATCGTCGTCAAGTATCGAGAGGGAGATACGCTCCTCAGGGACTTTGAAGAGAACTTTGCCAGCTTGTGCAAGGTGAACATCAAGCTCAACCCTGCCAAGTGCGTCTTCGGAGTGCCTTAAGGAAAATTGCTTGGTTTCCTCATGTCCTGCCGAGGCATAGAGGCAAAACCCTGACAAAATCAATGACATAGAGGACATGCAACCTCCACGCCGGCTCAAGGATATGCAACGCCTAGCAGGCGGCATGGCCAGCTTGCGTAGATTCATCTCCAAGTTCGGTGAAAGAGCTTTGCCATTCTTTAAGATCATGAAGAGAACTGGCACCTTCAAGTGGACTCCTGAAGCGGAAAAAGCCTTTGAGGATTTGAAGAGGTACCTAGCCAGCTCACCAGTCATGGTTGCCCCAAGGACATGCGAGCACCTGAAGCTGTATCTATCAGCCACTCCAAAAACTGCCAGTGCCGTCCCGGTGGTAGAAAGAGAAGAGCCAGTCCTCCACAAGAAGAGTGCAACCACTCCTAAGCCAAAACCGACTGACGAAGAGCTTGACAAAGGAACAAGCCCCATAAACCCACCGCCAGGCCCAAAGCCACAAGCGGAGCCTGCCCCAAGTCTACCGCTACAGGACGATCACGCCAGGGAGCCTGAAGAGCCTGCACAGGCCAACCCCCTCGAGGGTCATAAAGAGTCTCCACAGGCCAACCCCTTTGAGGGACCCACAGAGCCTCCTCAGGCAGAGTGCGCCAAGACTAAATTGACAACCCTTGTCGAGCATCCAGTCTACTTCGTCAGTACAGTATTGCGCGATGCTCGCGAGCGGTACACCATGCAGCAGAAGCTCCTCATCGCGCTCCTCATCGCCTCAAGAAAACTACGACACTACTTTCAGGGGCACCCCATCACGATGGTCACCTCTTTTCCCCTCGAGCAGATCCTGCGCAACCCTAACGCCACAGATCGTGTCGCGGGATGGAAAATAGAGCTAAGGCCATTCAACTTGCGCTTCGATACCACAAGGGTAATCAAAGGAAGAGCGCTGGCAGAGTTCGTCGCCGAATGGACTGGTCCAACCCCTGAAGAGCCTTTAGGAGAAGAACAAGAGCCCTCAGGAGACAAAATGCCCAGCCACTGGACCATGAAATTCGATGGAGCTTTCGCTTGTCGTCACGGTGGGGCTGGCGTGGTCTTGACCTCACCGAAGGGCGACAAGCTCTATTACGCGGTCCAGCGGTGCTTCGGAATCGACAAGATCTCCAACAATATTGCCGAGTACGAAGGCTTGCTCGCGGGCCTACGTGCCGCAATCGCTTTGGGGCACCAAGCACTTGCTAATCAAGGGCGACTCCCAGCTGCTCGTCAACTTCTCCAACAAGAGCTACAAGCCTAAGGACGACCACATGGTCGCTACCTTGAAGAGGTCCGTAGGCTTGAGAAGAACTTCAGGGGAATGGAGCTCATGCACATCCCAAGAAAGGAAAATCAAGAGGCTGATGACATCGCCAAACGTGCGTCAAAGAGGCAAGCTCAGTGCCAGGCGACTTTGAAGAAAGACTTGTCAAGGCTTCCATAAAACAGCCTCAAGAGGCCATGCCCGCAAGCACAAACGAAGCGCTCCCACCACCACCTACAGTCGGGGCTCCTGATTGCGGGCCCCCTACAGGGGAGCGTCTGTTGGTCACAGCGGCGCATCAAGAAACAGGATGGATTGATGAGATCAAAGACTACCTCGCCAAAGGGATCCTTCCCGAGAAAGATGTTGAAGCGGAGCGAATCGCTCGCCAGGAAAAATCATACCACATCCTCGAAGGAAATCTCTACCGCAAACGCCCAAACGGCATCGCAGTCAAATGTGTCCCTCCTGAAGAAGGCAAAATGCTGATCAAAGACATCCACAGCGGAGAGTGCGGCCACCACTCGTGCGCCCGCACCCTCGTAGGAAAATTCTTTAGGAGCGGCTTCTACTGGCCTCAAGCACTTCAGGATGCAGTTGACATTGTTCAAGCATGTGAAGCTTGCCAATTCCACGCCAAGCAAATCCACCAACCTGCGCTGGGGCTACAGACCATTCCGCTCTCCTGGCCGTTCGTGGTCTGGGGGCTGGACATCCAGTGACCTTTCCCGACAGCGCAAAGGGGATATCGCTACCTCTTCGTGGTCATCGACAAGTTCACTAAGTGGCCCGAAGTAGAGGCGACGCGCACAATTCCAGCAAGCGCGGAGGTGAAATTCATCAGAGGCCTGGTCTGCCGCTTTGGAGTGCCTAACTGCATCATCACCGACAATGGCTCGCAATTCACCAGTGGCATCTTCAGGGCTTACTGCGAAAAGATGGGCATCAAGCTCTGCTTCGCCTCAGTCGCTCATCCACATAGCAATGGGCAGGCCGAGCGAGCAAACGCAGAAGTCCTAAAGGGACTAAAGACCAGGACCTTCGACATCCTCAAAGGCCACGGCAAGTGCTGGATCAGCGAGCTCCCTTCGGTGCTCTGGTCCATCCAAACAACGCCACCCAAGACTACAGGGGAAACACCGTTCGTCCTCCCCACAGAAATAAAGCATGGATCCCCACGGGTCCTTGCCTTCAACGAGGACCAGCAAGAGGATCTCCACAACGACGACCTATTGCTTCTCGAGTCACTACGACGCAGTGCCGCCCTCTGGGCGGCAAAATACTAGCAGGAGCTGCGACGCTACCATAGCCGCAAAGTGCGCTCACGCACGCTGGAGACAGGCGATCTCGTCCTCAGGCGAATCCTCTCCAGGGAAGGCCTCCACAAGCTATCACCAATGTGGGAAGGCCCCTACAGGGTCACCCACATCGTCAGGCCTGGCGCGGCTCGCCTCAAAACTCAAGACGACATCCCCATCATGAATCCATGGAACATCATGCACCTATGCAAGTTCTACCCGTGATCATTGTCACGCCCATGATCATCGTCACGTCAAGACATCTGGCGGAAGAGGCAGCTTACGGCTCAACCACCAAGCATTTTTTTGTCTCCAGAAGGATAAAAAGAAACACGTGATCATTGTCACGCCCGTGATCATCGTCACGTCAAGACATCTAGCGAAAGAGGCAGCTTACGGCTCAACCTCCAAGCACTTTTTGTATCTAGAGGTTAAAAGATCGCGGCTTAAACCTCCAAGCTCCAAAGGCTTCTCTCGAGGGTCAACCCTCCAAGCTCTCCATGTATCGAGCAACCACAGACCGTTGAGAGTCTCTGCCACTAATGGGTGGTCCCCATGGCTCGACATGGTCAAAACATTTACTTGCCAACTCCAAGCATAATGAGACAATTTCGTTCCTAAGTGAACTTAGCGCTACGGCACCACTATGTAATATTGGTGGTGAGTTTTATTTACGCATTACTTCTGTGAAATGTGCGCTTATATCTCTCCACATGCGCACCTCACGAGCGGGGGCTGAGTACGGTGCCAGTGCCTCAAATGACACACCAGCAACACTGCAAAATCCAAGGATCCGAGCTCTGGCTAGAGGGCAAGCTCCCACAAACACGCCACCTCTACAAAGGACCTTGGTACTTACTCTCCTCGCGACGAACGCCTGAGGGAACCTATAAGCGCGCACGAGTCCTCTATACCATGCACAAGCGTTTGGGTTCGCCCCTCTAACATTTACAGGGAAGAAGTGCCCCTACAAGCCAGAGGAGGTATCCGGGAAAGGTCCCTAGAGAGGACCTCCTCGCTAGGCGAAAAACCTCTACAGGGCAAAAGCCTCGAGAAGCTAAGTCACGCACCCGCGCCTCGAGAGCTTTTTTCCCCGCTAGCGCACGTTTGCCCCTCAAGCGACTTCGCTTTCCCTTACGCTTCATGGTCTACTCGTACGTCTAAGGGGTGCACTTGAGCATCGCGACTCAGGGCTCTTATCTCTCCTAGGCCTAAACTCCCCCCCCCCCCCGGCCTTGCAGAGTCATTGCTCCAGCATACTGAAGTGGCGGAGTCATGGCATGAAGAGATGAGTCCTAATGACGTAGAGAACAAATAGACATGAAGATAAGTACAAAGGAACCTCTCGAGGGGCAAGCAAGCTAGAAGAAAATTGCAAACGAGAATATATTACATGCCCAAAAGTCGCAAATGTCTAAACATAAAATTGTTCAAGATACAAGCGCACGCAGGCGCAATGACAATGGCTTAGGCGGAGTCAGCACCGTCCTGCACATCCTCCACGGCCCCCTCCTCGCTATCCTCTGCAGCGGCCTCCGGACGCTTGAAGCGGTTGTAGAAGGCATCGACTTGCTCGCGGAGGGAGTTGGAGACACGCCGCGCGTCCTCGCCTTGACGAGCCTCTGTCACTGTGGAGAGGTCGAAGCCTGAGGTTGGTGAAGAGGCGGTCGACGACCACCCCCAGGAGCTGCCGGCTCTCGTGCTCTATAACCTCGCGGAGGTCAGCGACAGGGACCTCGAGCTGGCCGAAGTAGACCAGGTACATGGCAGCATCGCAACGGCCTCGGACCTCGGCGTCCGCCGCATCCGCGCCAAGCTGGACGGCGGGCTCGTTACCCCGGGCGACCAGCACCTCGAACATGCGCTCCCGCTGCCTCGTGAGTGCACGGGCCGCCTTGGCAGTGTCCGCAGTGTCCGTCGCCTGCTCCATCGCGGAAGCCACCTGCTCCTCCACGTCCTTGGCCAGGGTGTTGAGGTCATTGATGGCCTCGCTGCGGTCCTCCTCCGCCCGGCGTCGACCGTCCTTGGCGCGTTGGAGGCGGGCCTCGATCTTGGAGTTGGCCTTCTCAAGCTCAGCGATCCGCTGAGCACCGGCAGTGTGTCTGGCCTTGAAGCGGTGCTCCTGCTTCTAGGCCAAGTCACGGTACTCCTGGGCTTTCGTCAGCCTGTACTGCTTCTCACGCTCCAGGAGGGCGTCATCCGCCTCTTTCTTCTGCTCGGCGTACCGCTGCTCAAATCGCTCCAGGGCGCGCTTCTGGGCGGCGACGTTCTCATCGTATTTTTGGAGCGCCAGGGCCAGGTCCCCTTCGCGCTCCTCGAGCTCTTCGCGCTGGATGGCGAGCGCGTTCTCCGCTTGAAGCCGCTGCTCGTCGCACATCCACACCTCCTTCTCCTTGAGGGCCAGCTGCCGCTCGCGCTCGGCGAGGCCCTTGCGGTCCTCCTACAGGTTCTCCTGCGCGGCCCGTTGGGCGGAGAGGAGCTGGGTCTCGAGATGGCCCAGCTCGCGGCATTTTTGCACCAACGAGCCCTCCATGGCTTCGCACTCGGCCGTCGTCGCGGAAAGGAGCTCGACAGCGGCGTCACGCTCCTCCTGGAGGGGCGCAAGAAGCTCGGATGCGTCGCGGATGGCCCCCTCGTGGATCTCCTTGGCAAGGCGGATAGACTCCTCGCGTGCGGCCTGCAACGCCAGGTCCTCTTGGCGTCGAGCCTCTATGGCCGTGTTAAAGGACGCCCACACCCTCGCCAGCTCCTCGCCCTACTGAGCGAGTTGTATGTCCTCGAGGGCAAGATGCACCTCGAAGCCCTCCAGGGACTCCCTCACGAGGCGAAAGGCGACCTCGTGGTGCCCCGCGCTCCAGTCCTAGCCACGGAGAACCAGGTCTTGGCTTGTCGAGGGCCCAGCCATTGAGTCGAGGCCCGAGAGCCTGGCCCTGGAACGCGCTCGGGGGCTAAGATGCACTCCGTCCCGGACCGTGCAACAAGCCTCCTCGGCGCCCGCGCCAGCCTGGGTCTCATCCCCTGCAGCGGGATGAGACGGAAAAGAAGGATCCCCTCCTGCGGACTCTCCCGCGCCTGGCGGCGCCTGGCCCGTCTCGGCCTCTGGCTGCGCGGGAGGCGTGGACACACGCGCCGGGGATGGCTCGCACGGTTGTAGTGTACCTGCACCTAAAATATGGCAGATACCTGTGTATAGTGCAAATCCCTGGATCGATTCGTTTACACACACAGTTACGATATAATATCACAACAAAGTATCAATTTATTACAACGCTGATCCATACTTAGAAAATATTCATTACAAATTTTCATAGCATAAAGCTAGCAGTGAACAGAGTAAACAGCGGAAAATTATTCTTCATGGAGTCCCCAATCATCATCATGTGCCACAGGCGAGCATGTTGGTTGAAGACTCGAAAACCCTTAGTAAAACCTTTCACTCATCATCAGGACAGTCTGCAATAAGATATATATTGCAACAACGTGGTCAGAAACATTAAAATGGAACTGGCAAGTGACACTATGCTGGACATTTAGAGGAATAACTCTATGACCTATATGCTTATTTGGCTGGTGGAGTTCAAGGCTATTTTGCAGAAAGCAAGTTTTTCCCTAACTTTTTGGAAACACTTTTCTTCTATTCGAGACATCCGTGGCATGAAATCCACTGTCTCATTCTACCCTTATTCACCCCTCAAGTTTTAATTTATAAGTTGGAATGGTGGAATCCTCCGTTGGCATCCTCGTTCAGCTGCTCAAATTGTCCGTTTCCGGGGACACGGCTAAGTACTTAGATTTTTAACTCTGCAGAGGTTGTGCACGCTCACCATTGTACCCATTCAACCCAGGTTATCCTTTACACACCATTTGTGATAAGGAAAGGAAAGAATGAGACGAGATCTTTCAGAAACATTTTCCCTCCCACTCTGGCCTGACACGCTCCACCTACAAATCCTCTACCAGCACCTGTCAGGCCGGGGAGAGTCCATGAAGCTTAGTTGATCAAGCCAGAGCCCATATTGGCAATGGCTGCACGAGAAACAATCTTCACTTGGATTTGTTCAGATTCCTTTGCTCCTGGGTGGCCTTCCACAAGTGAATATTCCACAGGTAAGTCCCCTGGGAACAACACTCAACTCATACAGCCAAGCAACCAATTTCCACCCAGGTGTTTGATTAAAACTTAGTAGACTTTATCTTTTTCATCAAAATAGTTTTTGCATAGCATCACTATTCTACTAAGTAATTTCATAGGAACCTCGACACAGGAATAAAGAGGTCTATCATGGCTTGCATAGCAATGCTATCCTACACATGCTTATAGAAAATACTCTACTCATGCATAGAAAAATAATGGGACTTTTATGGGGGTGTGCCACTTGCCTTTGGATGATGTCTTTGCTCACAAACTCTATTCAACAACGAACGTTTGCTCTCCGTTCAATCTAAACAATATAAGCAAACAACAAAACAAAAATCAACAAACAAACGTGCACACTCATAGTGAACAAACAAGTTTTGTAAAACTTCTAAGGAAAGCATGTCATGTATGATATGCAATTTATTTCTAAGGACTAGAAATGCATTTCATGCCATGAAAATCTTTTAAGTTAATGCAAGGAAATGGGTTGGTCAAAATGACTAAGGACTAAAGTCATAAGTTGAATAAAATATTTTGTTTTATATCATGTTGAATAAGCACTCTAATGGCTTAGTTCTGATGTGAAAAATACTTAGAGAAAATACTAGCTCTATTCTTCGAGGTGATCAACAATTATTATCAACTCTTTGTAAATTGGATATTCACTATAGTGAGAGAGACAGACACCCGGCCAGCCACTTTAATTGTGGAACAGGTCTCATGTACGTGGACATGTAAGGTTTGTTCCCAGGCCGCTTCATCTCACTATGCCGCTAGGATCCAACAACCTTCAAGATGGTAATAACATGATCAAAATCGTTTATGTCTAAAGTGAAAGATAAGATTAGGAAAGAGGGGAAAGATAGAAAGAAAGATGTAGTTGGTCTTCTAGAAATCCTCTCCATAATTGTAACTTTCTCATGATCTTCTTCTTGATTTTTCTTCTCTAAGTGCTTCTACTTCTTGGATATTCTTCTGGAGTCTTGTTTTGGCTAAGCCCTTCACTGGTCTTCTTGCTCCATGTTGAAAATACTAAGTTTTGAAAATATTTCTGACTTAGAGAAAATGGGGGAGGAGTCTTATTTTGGGAATTATAACTACATGTGAAAATAAGTCATGCATGCAATGCACTTTTAAATATTAAGAATATCATACAAAAATTGTGATATTTTATAAAGTATGCATTTAGCTATAATTGCACTTTAATTAATTTCGATTTAAAAATAATAATAAAAGGATAAGATTAAAGTTTTCTATGATTAATATTTTTATAATTTAATTTTATTAATAGTGTTAATAGACAGGGAGCATTTAATTAAATATATAGCAATTTGATTTAATCAAGAATAGTATTTCCATTAATAGTTATGTTGAAAATACTCAACTGTTCAAATTAAATATATATAACTATGAATTTATTCAAACATTACTCAGAATATTTTATAGCAGTGTCATCAATTTAAAATTATTATAAAGTTTCTAAAACAATTTTATTTCAAATTTTTGAATTTACAGATTTAAAGTTACGACAAAAATACTCAAATTTACTAATTGAATTTTGAATATTTTAAACTAATTCAAATTTGAATTTTGACAGATCCAAAATATTCTACATGTCAAGGGCTTTCCAAATATATAAAAATATTTGAATTTGGATAAACAGAGAAAAAGATATAATAGTTTGCATAGATAGGGGCTTTTCTGCAAAACTGCCATTTATTATAATTAAAAGAATTCAAATTCCACGTGGCTGCTGACTGGGATCCGATGTGGCGCTGACTGTGCGCTTACTGGGATCCGACGTGGATAAGTCAAAGAATCTGGGCGGTCAGATATGGACCTGGCGGTCCAGATCTGTTCGTACCGTTTCGATTAAAATTTCTAATCTGGATCGCACAGGGTAGATCGGACGGTCCAGGGGCGTTGACCAAAAAACTAGCGGCGCGGCCGACCGGAGTTACTCCGGTGACCTCCATCCGCGGCGGCGACGCATCGGCAACAGCCGTTCCCGGTGTTTTACTGTGTTCCGAGACGAGCGGGTCATACCTACGGGTAGAGGGCGTCGAGGCGAAGTCGTTGGCGCGGTGATGAGCTCCGGTGTACCCCCCTTCTCCTCCTTTTGCTCGCCGGAGTCGCGGGTGGCGGCGACGTGCTTCGGTTGCGCACGGTATCGTCGACCTGGCGCATGAAAGGACACACGACCATGTCAGACGGACGCGCACGGTCAAGGGAAGGAGTAGAAGGCACGAGGGGGGGCTCGGGGTCGATCGTGCTCACCGAAATCCGAAGAAACGGCAGCGGAAATGGCGGCGGTGGTGGCTCCAATTTGAGCAGCCCGGTGGCGAGGTTTCTAGGGTTTTCGAGGGGGAAAAGGGAGAGGAGGATCTGGGCTATTTGTAGGGGCAGAGGGGGAAACGCTCACGTTGATCACGGCTCGAAAATGGAAGGGGATCGCCGGCGGATTTCTCGGGCTTGATTTGAGCAGAGGTTGAAGACGACCCGGGCTGACAGGTGGGTCCCGTTGTCAGGGTATTTTCTTTTTCTTTTCTGTTTTATTTATTTTCTTTATAACTTTTGATTTATAAACCCAAATGAGGTCAAACAAATTTCTAAAAACTTGTAAAATCATTATCTTTGTGTTAAACCAGTTGTGGGAATGTTTTGAACATTTTTAAAAAATAATATTTTGAAATATTGATTAAATACAAATTTGACACTTAAAGTCAAATTTGAAAATATATTTTAATAAATCTTCTTTTGGCTAAATAAAATTTGTAAAATACCCACATTCTAATATTGTTTGAATTTAAGTTATTTAGACTCATATTCCATTATCAAATAGATTTTAGCTTTAATAGATTATTAAATATCATATTACAAGTATTTGTAATGAAAAGAGGAAATGTAATGTAATCATTTTTAATTCAAATTATTTTGTGCACCATTATATTTATTTTATGATAAGTCAATTGAAACTTCATAGCAACTCTGGAAAGGCTTTTAGTTTTTAATTCATTTCTTATTTAGAATTTATTTAATCATTTCAAGCTTTGAAAAATAATGAAAATCATTTAAGCAAATGAAATGCTTATTTGGATAATTCATTAATTTTAATTTATGGAGTTTTAAAGTTATAACTATAGGCTTATAGTTTCCAAACTAAATTTTGAGCTTAGTTGAAGAATGGAAACCATTTGGCAACATAGATTATATTTAAATAGTTTAAAAGAATACTTCTCAATATTATTTTCAATTTATGAATAGCTATGGTTAGGTTATTTAAATCCAATACTTTTATAGAAACTTTTTATTACCAGGCAATGGTTTGAAGTTTTGTAAAACACTTGTCAAATTAGATATTGAGGTTTTACAGAAAAACAATGGATAATAAATGTTTTAACTTGAAACAACTTTTGAAAGTAATATTTGAAAAATTAAACTCTTTCATAGTTGGTTTTCTTATGCATTTAATATTTTATTTTAATGAAAAGAAAAGTTTTAATTTTTTGTGATTTTTGAACATTATATAATGTTGGGATGTTACACACTACCACCCTTAAAAGGAATCTCGTCCCCGAGATTCGGAGAGGCTAGGAAGGCAAGCAATGCTTGAATGATTCTGATAACTCGGGATTGTTTTGAGACATGAAATTTCTGACAGGGAAACTGGAAATTAGCAGGGAATAAATTTTTCTGATTTGGGGAGGCCAGAAGAACGACGGTTTGGGATCTCCGGATTGAGGTAACGGGGTTTAAATCAATCTGGGTGGCTACCACCCTTAAAAGAAAAGTTTTGTTGATAGTCAACATTCTAACTTATACAAGAAGATCTAGACAAATAATTACAAACAATATCTAACAAACATCAAGCAAACAAACACATTCACAGCTCAAGTTTCAAAACCACTCCAATTTAAAAATCCTGAACTTGAAGTGTTTAAGTCTCAAGTCTGAAAGCGATTTAAGTTCCAAAACAAAACACACTGGTACTGCCAAATCACATTTTGATAGGTCAATACACTAAAACGATACGATAAGCTAAGATAAATGGTGGTCTCTTTAACGCTGCTTGAATTGCTTCGCTTATTCTTCCTTGATCACACGCTTGCGCTTCATTGCATGGTTATTCACCACAGGTGTGGCTTCTTCCCCACTTGTCCCTTCAGACAGCACCTCTTCGGGGTCTTCTTCCTCCTGTCCTTCCCCCTTCACAACTGCAGGTACAGTCACGTCTCCAGTGCCTTGGTCACATCCTTCTTCAGCTACCGGCGGTGGTGGAGGTGGAATGAGTTGCGCCTCAAGTGTGGCAATCTGCTCATCCTTGCCAAGGTTCTGCAAATGTAGGTCATCGATGAGTTCCTCCAAATGACCAACAAGATTTTCAGAAGCCTGGAGTTCTTGGGTTTTTGCGTGTATGACGGCTTGTGCATGATCCGCGACGTCATAAGCCTGTTGAACCTTCCTGGTCAGACAGTTGATGAGAAAATCCAATTCTTCAAACATCTTGTTAATGATGGGCAGGTCCAAGCGATTTCCCGTGTGAGCCATCGAGAGACCATGTGCATCCCTCTTCCCAAAGGCGCGGAAGGGCGATCCTGGTGCTAGCTTGTTGCGATACTTGTAACACAAACGAGCCATTAAGTCCACCATAGCTATGTTCACTCCCTCAATCCACTCTGGGTAGTAGGTGGCATAGTCCACGGGCTCGAAGTCTCGCATCGTGGGATCTGGGGTCATAATTGTGTGGATTTTCCAACACGTCACATTAGGTATGTCGGTCTCCTCTTTCCTTCCTCGGAAATAGGGCGGTGGTAGCTTCAATATACTTGTCAACCTAGACAGCTGCCTCCCAAAGATGAAACCCGACAAAACTCCAGCATACGCGGTCTCGGTGTACTCTCCCATCTAAAATTTTGAAAAGGAAAGAGAATTAGAATTAAAAGGAAGCATAAAAATACATATAATAAAATGAAAAGTTTATTTTTTTAGAAAGGTGAATAAAATAGATTTTTCAATCCTATGGTCAAATCCTATTTCTATCCAAACCTAGTGTTTCGAACCTATAGGCAACACAGTGCTCTGATACCATCTGTAGTGTACCTGCACCTAAAATATGGCAGATACCTGTGTATAGTGCAAATCCCTGGATCGATTCGTTTGCACACACAGTTACGATGTAATATCACAACAAAGTATCAATTTATTACAACGCTGATCCAGACTTAGAAAATATTCATAACAAATTTGCATAGCATAAAGCTAGCAGTGAACAGAGTAAACAGCGGAAAATTATTCTTCATGGAGTCCCCAATCATCATCATGTGCCACAGGCGAGCATGTTGGTTGAAGACTCGAAAACCCTTAGTAAAAACTTTCACTCATCATCAGGACAGTCTGCAATAAGATATATATTGCAACAACGTGGGTCAGAACCATTAAAATGGAACTGGCAAGTGACACTATGGTGGACACTTAGAGGAATAACTCTATGAGCTATATGCTTATTTGGCTGGTGGAGCTCAAGGCTATTTTGCAGAAAGCAAGTTTTTCCCTAACTTTTTGGAAACACTTTTCTTCTATTCGAGACATCCGTGGCATGAAATCCACTGTCTCATTCTACCCTTATTCACCCCTCAAGTTTTAATTTATAAGTTGGAATGGTGGAATCCTCCGTTGGCATCCTCGTTCAGCTGCTCAAATTGTCCGTTTCCGGGGACACGGCTAAGTACTTAGATTTTTAACTCTGCAGAGGTTGTGCACGCTCACCATTGTACCCATTCAACCCAGGTTATCCTTTACACACCATTTGTGATAAGGAAAGGAAAGAATGAGACGAGATCTTTCAGAAACATTTTCCCTCCCACTCTGGCCTGACACGCTCCACCTACAAATCCTCTACCAGCACCTGTCAGGCCGGGGAGAGTCCACGAAGCTTAGTTGATCAAGCCAGAGCCCATATTGGCAATGGCTGCACGAGAAACAATCTTCACTTGGATTTCTTCAGATTCCTTTGCTCCTGGGTGGCCTTCCACAAGTGAATATTCCACAGGTAAGTCCCCTGGGAACAACACTCAACTCATACAGCCAAGCAACCAATTTCCACCCAGGTGTTTGATTAAAACTTAGTAGACTTTATCTTTTTCATCAAAATAGTTTTTGCATAGCATCACTATTCTACTAAGTAATTTCATAGGAACCTCGACACAGGAATAAAGAGGTCTATCATGGCTTGCATAGCAATGCTATCCTACACATGCTTATAGAAAATACTCTACTCATGCATAGAAAAATAATGGGACTTTTATGGGGGTGTGCCACTTGCCTTTGGATGATGTCTTTGCTCACAAACTCTATTCAACAACAAACGTTTGCTCTCCGTTCAATCTAAACAATATAAGCAAACAACAAAACAAAAAACAACAAACAAACGTGCACATTCATAGTGAACAAACAAGTTTTGTAAAACTTCTAAGGAAAGCATGTCATGTATGATATGCAATTTATTTATAAGGACTAGAAATGCATTTCATGCCATGAAAATCTTTTAAGTTAATGCAAGGAAATGGGTTGGTCAAAATGACTAAGGACTAAAGTCATAAGTTGAATAAAATATTTTGTTTTATATCATGTTGAATAAGCACTCTAATGGCTTAGTTCTGATGTGAAAAATACTTAGAGAAAATACTAGCTCTATTCTTCGAGGTGATCAACAATTATTATCAACTCTTTGTAAATTGGATATTCACTATAGTGAGAGAGACAGACACCCGGCCAGCCACTTTAATTGTGGAACAGGTCTCATGTACGTGGACATGTAAGGTTTGTTCCCAGGCCGCTTCATCTCACTATGCCGCTAGGATCCAACAACCTTCAAGATGGTAATAACATGATCAAAATCGTTTATGTCTAAAGTGAAAGATAAGATTAGGAAAGAGGGGAAAGATAGAAAGAAAGATGTAGTTGGTCTTCTAGAAATCCTCTCCATACTTGTAACTTTCTCATGATCTTCTTCTTGATTTTTCTTCTCTAAGTGCTTCTACTTCTTGGAGATTCTTCTGGAGTCTTGTTTTGGCTAAGCCCTTCACTGGTCTTCTTGCTCCATGTTGAAAATACTAAGTTTTGAAAATATTTCTGACTTAGAGAAAATGGGGGAGGAGTCTTATTTTGGGAATTATAACTACATGTGAAAATAAGTCATGCATGCAATGCAATTTTAAATATTAAGAATATCATACAAAAATTGTGATATTTTATAAAGTATGCATTTAGCTATAATTGCACTTTAATTAATTTCGATTTAAAAAAAATAATAAAAGGATAAGATTAAAGTTTTCTATGATTAATATTTTTATAATTTAAGTTTATTAATAGTGTTAATAGACAGGGAGCATTTAATTAAATATATAGCAATTTGATTTAATAAAGAATATTATTTCCATTAATAGTTATGTTGAAAATACTCAACTATTCAAATCAAATATATATAACTATGAATTTATTCAAACATTACTCAAAATATTTTATAGCAGTGTCATCAATTTACAATTATTCTAAAGTTTCTAAAACAATTTCATTTGAATTTTTTTAATTTATAGATTTAAAGTTATGACAAAAATACTCAAATTTACTAATTGAATTTTTAATATTTTAAACTAATTCAAATTTGAATTTTGACAGATCCAAAATATTCTACATGTCAAGGGCTTTCCAAATATATAAAAATATTTGAATTTGGATAAACAGAGAAAAAGATATAATAGTTTGCATAGACAGGGGCTTTTCTGCAAAACTGCCATTTATTATAATTAAAAGAATTCAAATTCCACGTGGCTGCTGACTGGGATCCGATGTGGCGCTGACTGTGCGCTTACTGGGATCCGACGTGGATAAGTCAAAGAATCTGGGCCGTCAGATATGGACCTGGCGGTCCAGATCTGTTCGTACTATTTCGATTAAAATTTCTAATCTGGGTCGCACAGGGTAGATCGGACGGTCCAGGGGCGTTGACCCAAAAACTAGCGGCGCGGCCGGCCGGAGTTACTCCGGTGACCTCCATCCGCGGCGGCGACGCATCGGCAACAGCCGTTCCCGGTGTTTTACTGTGTTCCGAGACGAGCGGGTCATACCTACGGGTAGAGGGCGTCGAGGCGAAGTCGTTGGCGCGGTGATGAGCTCCGGTGTACCCCCCTTCTCCTCCTTTTGCTTGCCGGAGTCGCGGGTGGCGGCGACGTGCTTCGGTTGCGCACGGTATCGTCGACCTGGCGCATGAAAGGACACACGACCATGTCAGACGGACGCGCACGGTCAAGGGAAGGAGTAAAAGGCACGAGGGGGGGCTCGGGGTCGATCGTGCTCACCGAAATCCGAAGAAACGGCGGCGGAAATGGCGGCGGTGGTGGCTCCAATTTGAGCAGCCCGGTGGCGAGGTTTCTAGGGTTTTCGAGGGGGAAAAGGGAGAGGAGGATCTGAGGTATTTTTAGGGGGCAGAGGGGGAAACGCTCGCGTTGATCACGGCTCGAAAATGGAAGGGGATCGCCGGCGGATTTCTCGGGCGTGATTTGAGCAGAGGTTGAAGACGACCCGGGCTGACAGGTGGGTCCCGCTGTCAGGTTATTTTCTTTTTCTTTTCTGTTTTATTTATTTTCTTTATAACTTTTGATTTATAAACCCAAACGAGGTCAAACAAATTTCTAAAAACTTGTAAAATTATTATCTTTGTGTTAAACCAGTTGTGGGAATGTTTTGAACATTTTTTGAAAAATAATATTTTGAAATATTGATTAAATACAAATTTGACACTTAAAGTCAAATTTGAAAATATATTTTAATAAATCTTCTTTTGGCTAAATAAAATTTGTAAAATACCCACATTCTAATATTGTTTGAATTTAAGTTATTTAGACTCATATTCCATTATCAAATAGATTTTAGCTTTAATAGATTATTAAATATCATATTACAAGTATTTGTAATGAAAAGAGGAAATGTAATGTAATCATTTTTAATTCAAATTATTTTCTGCACCATTATATTTTAATTTATGATAAGTCAATTGAAACTTCATAGCAACTTTGGAAAGGCTTTTAGTTTTTAATTCATTTCTTATTTAGAATATATTTAATCATTTCAAGCTTTGAAAAATAATGAAAATCATTTAAGCAAATGAAATGCTTATTTGGATAATTCATTAATTTTAATTTATGGAGTCTATAAAGTTATAACTATAGGCTTATAGTTTGCAAACTAAATTTTGAGCTTAGTTGAAGAATGGAAACCATTTGGCAACATAGATTATATTTAAATAGTTTAAAAGAATACTTCTCAATATTATTTTTAATTTATGAATAGCTATGGTTAGGTTATTTAAATCCAATACTTATATAGAAACTTTTTATTACCAGGCAATGGTTTGAAGTTTTGTAAAACATTTGTCAAATTAGATATTGAGGTTTTACAGAAAAACAATGGATAATAAATGTTTTAACTTGAAACAACTTTTGAAAGTAATGTTTGAAAAATTAAACTCTTTCATAGTTGGTTTTCTTATGCATTTAATATTTTATTTTAATGAAAAGAAAAGTTTTAAATTTTTGTGATTTTTGAACATTATATAATGTTGGGATGTTACAACGGTGGAGTTGGCTCGCGCGGCGGAGTTGGCTCGCGCAGGGGCGTGACCACGCGAGGTGGAGTAGGAGCGCGAGGAGGAGTGGCAATCCTCTCCTCCGGAGCCTCCACCACCATTGGCTCAGGAGGCGGCGTAGAGGCCTCTGGGCGAGGCGCGGCCTCCTCCTCCTGAGGCGCTGCAGCTTCCGCCCGAGGCGCAGCCGCCTCCCCTTGAGGCACCTCCTCAGTAGGGCCTGCGGAGGCCATCTCCACAGGCCTCGTGGCCTCTTCAGCCATGGCCTCAGCCGTGGCTCTCTTCACATCTACTAGGTTGCGAAGCTTACGGCGCTTCGCAGGCACAAGATCACTGGCAAGAACCAAGAAAAAATCTTCAAGAAAGGATAAAGCGAAAAAGAGCAAGAGTCAAACAACCGAGCGCCAGGAACACTTACCCGGACGGTTGAGCGCTGGTGTCGACCCACGCCAGGCCTGGAGAGTGCCAGGAGGGCGTGGTCCTGGCGCCAGACCCCTCCGGAGGCGCCACAGCTTTCCTCTTGGAGGGGACGTCGGACGGCCTCGCCCCAGACCGGCCCACGGACACCTCTCCCGACGCAGCCTCCTCCTTGCCGCGCCGGCTCCTAAGGCTGAGGGAGAGTCTGCACCCACCGCCTCCTGCACCACCGGCACGGGCACCTCCATCCCCGCCTAGCCTGCCGAGGTAAACAGGGGCATCCCCTCCAAAATGACCAAGCGCTCCGTCATGTTGTATTGGTGGAGGGGCTGGAGCGTGACAGGGAGCTGGTCCGCGGCAGGCACCACCGGGTTGATGAAGAGCGCGGATAGGACGTTGTCGACGGCGTCCTTGTCGTTGTCCTCGCGGTGGAGCCTCATCTTGTCGTGAGGCCCGGTGTACATACACATGGGCACCGATTGTGCCTGGAGGGGAGCGATGCAACGCGTCACGAAGTCCGCCATGATGATCTGCTCCGTGAGGCCCACCTCGAGAAGGAAGCTCAGGTGTCCCATCAAGCTCGCGTTCTTCACTCCGTCGAAGGGCGCCTTGCCCTAGTGGGAGTTCTTCACGGGCGGCGCATCGGGGACCTCGAGGAAGGTGCAGGCATTCTCCACCCCGACGAAGAACCACTTCTGGCAAAAGTCATCCACCTTCTTCATCACTGAGGTGACAACCTTGTCGTCGCTCCACGACATGGGGATGTAGACGCTCCCCATGCCGTCCACGATGCGGAACGAGACGCACCCCGAGCGCTCGTTCTTTGCCGTGTTTCGGAGCGCGTAGAAGAACCGAAAGAGCCCCACCGTGGGCTCCAAGCCCGGGTACACCTCGCAGAGGTATGCGAAGACGGCAAGGATGAGAATGGAGTTGGGGTGGAGGTGCACCAGCTGGACCTGGTAGAACGCCAGCACCGCCTCCAGGAACGGACAAAATGGTGCTACTAGCCCGGCGGAGAGGCAATACTGGAATATTGGGAAACACCCTCGTGGGCGTTTCCCGTGCGCCGCCGGCTTGAGCGCGGTGGTGTCGTGCTCGTTCGTCCGGTCCGCTACCAGGAAGCGGACCTTGGCGAGCGCCTTGTCGTTGACGCGCAGCCAAGCAGTGCCGCGCCATGCGCGACCTCCGCCTGGGAAGAGGGCCCCGTGGCGGCCTTGCCCTTGTTCTTGGTGGGGCTCATCGCCGGAGTTCAGGGTGTCGCTGGAGGCGAGAGGAACATCATGCGCAGGAGAGCGGAGGCGGAGAGCTCAAGGATGGAGAAGGCTTCTGCGAGAAGGAATGGAAACAGTAACGTCTCCCTGGCACGGCGCTCCGGCTTTATGTCTCTTCAAGGAGCAGTTACCGAGGCGTGGTGGGACCCCCCACGACGCACGCCCCTGATCGTGCGCGACCGTTACTCGTCTGAGGGACGCGTGGCTCGGGCCGGCCGGGCACTTTGGGCCCACGACGCTCCGCCTGCGCCAATGGGCTCAATCGTATCATCGCGGGCCCGTGGGTATGGTCGGCTTAGTGGAGACTGGGGTATGAAGAGCCCACTCTCCCCAGGCCTCGCACGCGGGTTGATCATACGAAACGACTAAGGACCAAGCCACCTCTTAGAGAGACCCTTGGGAGGCAAATCCTCTCGAGAGCCTGGAGAGGAAGCGAAGGCCTGAAGGGGACCTGCGCTTCAAGGGACCCTCCTGAGGCGCCATGCGCCTGTACAGAAGTCAACAGAAATCCCGCCACAGGCCGCCTCGGGCCTGTGGGGAAACTTCGCGGCCAAGGAAGTACGGCAGGGCGCACATGGCCTCTGCCGTATCGGCAGAGTGACGCAGGCGCCACCCTTTGCCGTTTTGGTGATAAAGGAGTCAATAAATTGGCGCCGCCTGGCGCCAGGACAAATGGGACCTTCTTCTATGATGATAAAGCGGCTGGACGGCGCAACACTCCAAGAATATCGTCATCGTGGGCTTCACCCCGAAGACTGCAACCCCTACCAGCCGTTCTGCGCGGTCTGCAGCCTGTCGGCCACCGCACCCAACTTTTCGCCGATGGACCGCGTCCATGAAAGATTCCGCCGCGGTGGACTCCAACTCCTCCACGCCACTGCCGTGTGGGAGCCCACCTTGGATGCCTTGCGCAAGGAAGACGCCTGCGGCGCCTATAAAAGGAGCAAGACCTCCACCGAAGAAAAGATCGGCCAATTACTTGGAGAACACTTGTAAACCCTAGCAAAGCTAGTAGAATAGCCTTCGGCTGGAGGTGGAAGAAGACCATTGCTTCCCTCCCCAGGTACGAACTGCCTCAAGAGAGCCCTCGGCAAGCTCAATTGTACTGTAATCTCTGCAGTGCAATACAGACAAGCAGGAGAAGCGGTTTTACCTCCTCCTGAGGGCCGTGAACCTAGGTACGGGCTGGTGTCCATCTCTGTCGTGGGTGTTTCCTCTCCAGGCCCGGCGAGCACCGTCGTCTTGTCTCTCGAGGGTCTTGACCTCCGCGTTCAATCCCCTTCATGAACTACTCTTCCGGGAGTGACCACCCCTGTTTCATGGGAGTCACATCCCGACAGCTTTGCGCAAAATAGCCTTGGAACTCCACCAGCCAAATATGCATATAGGTTATTAGAGTTTTTCCTCTAAGTGTCCACTATAGTGAAACTTGCCAGTTCCATTTTCAAAATGGTTCTGACCCACGTTGTTGCAATATTTTTCTTATTGCAAACTGTTCAGGAGACGAGTGAGGTTTCGTTTAAGGGTTTCGAGTCTGCAACCAACATGTTTTCGCCTGTGGCAACATGAAGATGATGGAGACTCACTGCTATATTATTTCCACTGTTTACTCTTTCCAATGCTAGCTTTATGCTTTGCAAGTTGTATCGAATATTTTCTAAGTCTGGATCATCAATGTAATAAAATTCATACTTTCTTGTGATATTACATCGTAAACTGTGTGTAAACGAATCGATCCATGGATTTGCACTATACACAGGGACTTGCCATTTTCTAAGTGCATGTCCGCTACAGATGGTATCAGAGCACTGTGTTGCATGTAGGTTCGAAACCCTAAGTCTGGATAGAAATAGGTTTGGCCATAGGATTGAAAATCTATTTTTATTCAGTTTGCTACTAATAAAATTTTTAAACATCATTCATGTAACCATATTAACTATTTCCTTTCTAAGTACTCTTCTCTTGTTTTTAGATGACCTGCCTCATTGAATCCATCAAGAAGGGACCAGTGATGACTATGACCTTGGAATGAGAGACTGAGTTTCGAAGAGCACTTAAGGATAACATGAATAGCTTGGGATACGAAGGAGAGGAAATATACAAAGGTTTTCCTTTCATGGGTGAAGGTCAAGAGTACTGGTGGGTGCAACTCCATATATACAAAAGCAAAGAAGATGACCACAAGACCAAAGGTTGTTGCGTATTCCCCAACACAATAGTCCACACATCATTCTTCGATTCAGCAAGAAGTGCGGCTTGGGAGGCCATCAAACACCTTGGAGGAAGACTTCGATTTAGACTTCACAACACCCAGAAGTACCTTGATGAACTCAAGGAAATAGAGGAGGACCTCGATGCGCTCAGGAAGGAGATAGATTAGACCACCTATATATTAGAATAACGAGAGCTTAATTGATGTATTGACCTATCAAATTGTGATATGGCAGTATTATCGTATTTGTTTTCCATAATCTCGGTGTACTTCGTTCCAAAACGATTAGTTCAGTTTTCTCAAAAACATGTTTAGAAATTTTATGGTTGTGGTTGATTGTGTTATTTGCTTGTACGGGTAGGAATAATTTCCCCTAGATCTTTCTATCTTTTGCTCATCTATACTAAACCACATATGCCTCCCCGTCATGCTCCCGAGAACAACAACAACAATGATGCTATGCAGCAACTGATGACCGCCCAAGCCCAGTTGATGACTCAGTTCATTGCAGCAAGCAATAACAATAATAACAACAACAACAACGACAATCCGCTACCGCCACCACCTCCGCAAGTGGACAGGCTTACCAGGTTTCTAAGACTTAGGAATAACAAGTTCTCCAATGCAACTGAGCCAATGGTGGCAGATGACTGGCCGCTCAGTAGACAGAGATCTGGTGACTTGTGAGTGCACTGACCTTGAGAAGGTGAGGTTTACCACCCATCTATTGGAGGGACCAGCAACCCAATGGCGGGAAACATATTAAATCACACACCCTCTGGACAACTTGACTTGGGAAAGCTTCAAGGAAGGTTTTCGTAATGCTCATATCTTCACAGGTATTATGAACTTGAAGCAAGAAGAGTTCAGAAACCTGAGACAGGGGAACAGGACACTAAAGGAGTATATGGATGACTTCCATACATTGTCTCGTTATGCTCCAGAAGATATTGACACTGATGGTAAGAGGAAAGTCCCTCCTGGATCAAGCTATCATACTGGAGGATAGCATCAAGAAGGCTGAAAACAGGAAGAAGAAACTGGGTATGACCAAACATCATGTTGAACCTGCATTCAAGAAGCACTTTTCTCATGAGGTAAACCATGAATATAAACTTGGGAACCACCATAGTGGAGGAAGCAACCATCAACATCATGATCGTAACCATAATGGTGGATTCAAGGAAAGCAATGGATACCAAAAAGGAAATGGACATGCTAGCCAAAACCATGGACATCACCGCCCAAATCCCGAGAACCAGAAAGATATCAGCCAAGTACTTTGCTACAAATGCAAGAACATGGGCCATTACGCAAGTGAGTGCCAAGCAAAGAAAGCCAAAGAAACTTCCAAGCCAAATCCTTTTGATAAAGGATATGTGAACCATGTCCATATGGGAAGAAACTTCAATGAGTCTAGTATGGTGAATGGTACGTTCGTAATGAAGTATCCAGTTTAAAGTTTGACTACCAGAAAAATCTTATTTTAAGGGTGGTAGCCTACCCAGATATCCTAGTCACAACCATTTACCAGCCTTTCCGAATCTCGAGGAAGAGATTTCTTTTAAGGGTGGTAGTGTGTAACATTATAGGATTTTTCAATTTTTGAAAATAAAAAAAAAAATTCAAAAACTTTTGAATTTATATAGAATTTGTTTTGGAATGCAAAAATCAACCCTTGCATTCATACAACATAATCATTTAAACATGACATTTAAATCGAATAAGGTTTAAATTAATTTTTATTTACATATTTAAATTGATTTTATTTCAATAAAGTTGTTATATTGATTTTATAATAATCTTCTAATTTATTTAATTATATTTTTAGACAAGAATACTACCGAAAAGTTATATTTTTAATTAGCACTTCAAAAAGTATTTTTATAAATTTTTCTGAGAAGTTTTGAATTTATTTCAGACTCAAAATTTAAACAGAAAATCATTTGAATACAAAAAATTTAAACGAGGTCTGCTCCCCGGGCCAAACTGGGCCGAGCCTAGCACCTATTCTCCCACGCGTGGGTGATAGATAACAGCCCAGCACGCGCAGCCCGCTCTCTCTCTCTCTCACTGATGTGTGGGGCCCACACGTCAGTTTCTTCTTCAACGGTCGGAGACCACGCCCACGACCTTGCCGAAACGGCCGAATTCAATCGCTTCAATTCGAGCGATTTACTCCACCATTCATCACACAGTTTCTTCCTACTAATAGCCCTCTCCACCCTCTCTCTTTTGCCTCGAAAACCTGAGCCCGAGAGCCACCAGGCCGTCTGCAAGCGTCCCCGAAGCCCCGCCATTGCCGCCGTCGAAAACCCCGACTCCGGCGACAATCCATGAACCCCGAGCCCTCTCTCCACTCCCTCTAGCTTTATTTTAAAACTGCTAATAGTTTTGACACGATTTTGCATTTTCTCGTGCAGCTAAACCTCGTCTCCGTCCACAATCGAAGCTCGCCGCCGCCTCCGTCAACTCCGGTGAGCATTCCGCGGAGGAGAAGAGCACCCCGACGCCGTCCACTTCGCCACTGCCTCCGCCTCGACCTCCCGCGCGTATTGGTATGACTCGTTCGTCCCCGTAGGCAGTAGAAAGCAAGGAACGTGCATCGCCGGCGATGTCGCCGCCGCGGGCACGCCTCCGGTCAGGTTTCCGGCGGGAGCGCCGCCCATGCCAGACCCTTTTGTTCCCAACCGTTAGATCTTAATCGCACGGTCACATTTTAATTTCTTTTTAAATCAAAATGGTCCGACGCGTCAGCGCCACGTCGGATAAGAAAATTCTGCGATTTTCCTAAATTGATTTAATTGGCAGTTTTTGAGAAAACCCCCTACATATTGTTTTTATCATTACTTTTTATCTGTTTAGCCAAATTCAAATATTTTTATATTTTTGGAAAGCCCTTGACATGTAGAATATTTTAGAATGGTTAGTTTTCAATTTTGATATAGTTCAAAATATTCAAATTTCAAATGTGTGATTTGAGTATTTTTAGCATATCTTTAATACAATAAATCCAATTTTTGCAAATAAAATAATTTTAGAAACCTTAGGATATGTGTAATATGAATCCTCTGTTAGAAAATATTTTTGAGCATTATCCTTATGATTTAAAAATCATGTGCTTAAATTGAGTATTGGTGTTATAGTTTAAATCGTAGAATAGATTTTATTATGTTTTCTTTTGAGAAATATCCTAAATAATGAATTTTGACCAGAGAGACTAAATGACATAATTAATAGTGCAATTAAGTTGTGTTAAAACCTTTAAATGCCACTTTATGAATCATAGTTTAAATTGTGTTTAAAACCTTTTGATGTTTATTTACAATTAATGGGCTATTATATAACTCTTGGAACTTTCTTGACAAATATGTTAAATACAACTTATTCTT
Organism: Poa annua; assembly: GCA_026929855.1. Taxonomy (NCBI): domain Eukaryota; kingdom Viridiplantae; phylum Streptophyta; class Magnoliopsida; order Poales; family Poaceae; genus Poa; species Poa annua. The sequence goes on from CM049427.1 coordinate 70,814,303, forward strand.
AAACCAAAAATTTAGTGTAAACCTTGTATGTGTAATTTGCATCTCATGCATATCATATTTTATTAGTTGTGTGTTGAATTGTGGCTTGTTTCATGTGTTAGAATTTTTGCTGCTACTCCTGCTCTTCTTGCTGCCACTCCGGAGGGAAACGAAGACTTTTGCAACTGCTACTCCTGCTCCTTGCTGCCAAGGCAAGTGGCACACCTCATAAAAGGCCTACTATTTTTCTATGCGTGAGTAGTTTATTTTCTTAAGCATGGGAAGGACTTAGTAATACTGCTATGCGAGACATGTTTAGAATTTCCTTATACCTATGTCTAGGTACCTATGAAATACTTAGTAGAAACTTTGATGCTATGTTATGGATGAAAAGTTTTACAAATTGCTAAGTGTCTACTCAGGACCATGTCTATGAGGGCTTTCACCTAAGATAGTTTTACTATACTTAGGATCATAGTATGTGGGGGTTTTCACCTGAGAGTACACATTACAAAGTTAATGAATCACCTAGGTGGAATGGTTGTTTGGTCTATGTTGAGTGGCTACTCAGGACCATGTCCATGAGGGTTTTTACCTAAGGTAGTTTCCACTATACTTAGGATCATGTACGTGGGGGTTTTCACCTGAGAGCACACTTGAGGATGGCCACCCAGAAACAAAGGGAATGGAAGGAAGTGAAGAACTCGAAGAGAAGAACTTCAAGTGAATATTTCAGCTGATCAAAGATACCAACGGAGGAATCCCAACATTCTAATTTCTTAAATAAAATTTTGATAGGTCAACAACTAGTGATCTACTAAGGACCATGTTCATGGGGGTTTTCACCTAAGTTAGTTCTACTATACTTAGGACCATGTTATGTTGGGGTTTTTACCTGAGGGTGCACTCAGGGATGGGCCATCTTTTGGTTCACTGGAACTTACCAGTGTTGCCAATTATGATGTTGAAATTGTTTCATAAAGTGATAGGATAAAACCGGCTTTGCGCAAAATAGCCTTGGAACTCCACCAGCAAAATATGCATATAGGTTATTAGAGTTTTTCCACTAAGTGTCCACTATAGTGTCACTTGCCAGTTCCATTTTCAAAATGGTTCTCACCCACGTTGTTGCAATATTTTTCTTATTGCAGACTGTTCAGGAGACGAGTGAGGTTTCGTTTAAGGTTTTCGAGTCTGCAACCAACATGTTTTTGCCTGTGGCAACATGAAGATGATGGAGACTCACTGCTATATTATTTCCGATGTTTACTCTTTCCAATGCTAGCTTTATGCTATGCAAGTTGTATCGAATATTTTCTAAGTCTGGATCATCGATGTAATAAAATTGATACTTTGTTGTGATATTACATCGTAAACTATGTGTGCAAACGAATCGATCCAGTGATTTGTAGAATACACAGGGACTTGCCATTTTCTAAGTGCAGGTCTGCTACATTTTGCTATTGGTTTTCCTCTAATTTGTGTGTTTTGGATGCAACTAACACGGACTAACGTTGTTTTCAGTAGAATTATCATCGTGCCTTCTTTTTGTGCAGAAATATCAACTTCGGAGAAAAAGCCCAAAAGTCAACCAGAAGTCATTTTCTATCCGAGGAGGACCACGGACCACGAAGACCAAACGGAGGAGAGACCCGAGGGGCTCTCATCACCTGGTGGCGTGGGTCCCACCTAGCCGCGCCAGGAGGTGAGGATCCCACCTCAGCCACTCCCTCGCGACCCCCTCGCGGCTATAAGTCCCTCCTAACCTAAAAACGCACGGGGGATAGACATTTTTCCAGAGAACACACCCGTCCGCCGCCGCCATCGCGAACCCTAGTTCGGGGACCAGACGTCTCTGTTTCGGCACCCTGCCGGGACGGGGAATCGAAGGGGATCATCGCCATCATCATCTCCACCGCCTCTCCATCAACCATCCATGTTTCCCTCGTCCATGAGTGAGTAATTCACCGCTGTAGGCTTGAGGGGATGGTTGGGATTGGATGAGATCACTCATGTAATAGTAGTAAGATTGTTAGGGCATAGTGCCTGGTATCCGTTATCGATGTTTACGTCATTGTTGCAACTTGTTATCCTTAATGCTTGAAACTAGAGCCCGAGTGCCATGATTTCAGATCTGAACATGTTATTGAATCATGATGATAATTATTGTTTTGGATCATATCTATGAGTTGTATACACATATTATTGTCCGGAACCGATGGCCCCAAAGTAACATCAATTAATTGGGATAACCAGAGCGAATGGCTATGATGTGAGGATCCCATGTATTCACGGAGTGTTAATGCTTTGATCCGGTACTTTATTAAAAGGAGTACCTTAATTGCCAGTAGTTTCCTAGAGGCTCCGCTGCAAACGGGCTGGCTGGACAAAAGATGATGTGCAAGTTTCTCATTGCGAGTACGCGCAGCTAAATTGGAACACATGCTTATGATTAGTTTATTCCTGGATGCTTTATATTATTTATCTGCAAATGCTTATGCTATGTTATTACATGAATTATCTCGTCCATGCAACGCCCTTACATCTGTCCCTATGCCTACAGTATTTTAATCCTGCTGTGTACGTCAATCATAATCGCAGTCTTAATTCTCCTACTATTGTTATTTCACTACTATCTCTGCTATAAAACTGTTGCTACTGATAATCTTACTCGAGCCAGTCTATTCACAGGTGCAGCTGATCTGACAAATCATCTGTTAAAGCTTACAAATATTCTTTGGCTCCCCTTGTGTCAAATCAATAAAATTGGGTTTACTTCCCTCGAAGACTATTGCGATCCCCTTTACTTGTGGTCATCAAGACTATTTTCTGGCGTCGTTGCCGGGGAGCATAGCTTTATTTGCATGCCCACCTGAGTGTGATATTGTTCGCTGGAATTTATTCATTATGAGAGGAAATGCTGATAAGAAGTTTCCCATTGTGCCATCCACTACAAGGAAAGGTACAACTTTGAACTCTGCTGCTGCACTTGACTCTCTATATGTGTTGAGTAAGCTTGTTACACCACCACAACGTGCACGTTCTATTACTACTGCTGAAGCTGAAGTTACTTATGATGATGCTTCTATTTGTTCTTGATGAAACTGGTTCATTAGGTCCCTTTTTAAAAGCTACTATTGCTAAATCTAAACAAATTCAAAATGCTGAAATTCCTGATAAAAATGCTGAAACACTTGTTAATTCACCTGAATTTACTTGTGATACCTATGATGAGTGTGATGATATGTATGTGGATCTTGATGATGCTCTTGTTGAAGAAATTAATGCTATGAAATATGTTAGTGCTATGAAAAAACTTATTGAAAAACGTGTTGTTATATATAATTTATCTCCTAATGCTAAATTTGCTACATCTCCCGTAAACATAAAAGATAAAGATTATGATTTCTCTCTTTATTTGGCTCATATAGCTATAGTTGAAAGAGAAAAATTTTGTGGAACCGAAAACGAAAGTGCTATCAAACACATGAATGAATTGTCTGAATTAAGTGGAATATTTGCTGAAGACATTAAAATGCGCACTTACTTTGTTGCTAAAATATTTTTTTCTCATTAAAAGGAGAAGCTAAAACTTGATATAATAATTTGTCTGCTGGTTCCATCACTAGTCCTAAGGGTTTGCTTAATGCTTTCTTTCAAAACTATTTCCCTGCTAGTGCTCAACATGATGGTTTGTTAAAAATCTATAATTTTAATCAAGAAGAGTGTGGGAAATTTCCCAAAGCTTGGACACGCTTTTGTTGCATCTTGAGGGGGCAGCCGAACCATGATTTGGAGAAAAATGATCTACTTGATATATTTTATAGTGGACTAACTGGTGAATCTAGGACATATCTGGATAGTTTTGCTAGTTGTGTTTTCAGGAAAAGGACTCCCGAAGAAGCTGAAAAATTAATGGCTACTATATGCAAGAATAATGATGATTGGGATATTTCTGAACCTACTCCAACACCTCCACCAACACCAAAGAAGAGAGATATGATTGAATTGAATGAAGAAACGATGAGGGAAGCTAAAAGATCTCTTCAAGGAAGTGGTATTAAATATGAAGATGTGAAGTATTTACCTCCTATTGAAGAATTGTGTAAGCCTATTCCTCCTCCAACCGTTATTGAGGTACACTCTCTCCAAAGGTTTGATGATAAAGATATTCCTTACTCTAAACCTCCTGCTCAATGCTTTGATGAATTTGATGATTTTATTGCTAAGCAATGCAATTTTAATTCGAGAATAGAGAATCACCAAATGAAAAATTATCATGCTATTAGTGATTTATATTATATTGTTGATAGAACTGCAAATGATGTTAAAGTGCTAATTAAACACTTTCATATGGTTTAAACTCAAATAGATCAACTCACTAAAGTGCAAAAAGAATTGCTAGTAAACAACTCTATTGCTAAAGAAAAACTTGTTTTTGAAGTAACAACTAGAGGTTGTAAATCTACTCAAGACCCTTTGTATCCTGAAGGACATGATAAAAGAATTGAACAAGATTCTCAACGAGTTAATGAACCTAGTATTCCTTCTAGGAAAAAGAAAAAGAAACATAAAACTGTTGTAGAATCCTCTGAAACTGTTATTGATCCTAATAGTATATCAGTTTCTGATGCTGAAACTGAAAGTGGTAATGAAAATAACAATGATAATGCCAATAAAAATGATAAGGATAAAAATGCCAATTCAGATCAAGAAGAACCCGAAAAGCATGGTAAAAAAAAGTACACTAAAGAAGATTTTATTGCTAACAAACATGGTAATGAAAGAGAACCTTGGGTCCAAAAACCAATGCCTTTACCTGCTAAACAACTTAAATCTAAAGAGGAACATCATTATAATAGATTTTGTGATTGGATGAAACCATTGTTCTTGCAAATTCCTTTGGCTGATGCTATTAAGTTCCCTCCTTAATCTAAATATACGATGAAGGAGATATGCCCTAGAGGCAATTAATAAAGTGTATTCTTTATCATATCTCGTTTGTTCATAATAGGTTTTTGTGTCATGCTAGAACCGTATTAAGCGGAAACATTAATACGGGTGTGATACGTAAACAACCAGGTCCCTAGTAGCCTCTACTAAGACTAGTTTCGTTGCGCGATTGATGATCGAGGTTTCCCGGTCATGGGGCATGGCGCTGGTCGGCAATGGGAGTCATATCGTTGGAGAACGATGTGATGGACATACCTAGATTTGGAGAACGTAGTCGTTACGCCTTTAACCGTGAGATCAACTCTTATTGTTATTCCCGGAAGATACTTTGATTGCACCAAACGTCGTATCTTATTTAGTATGACAATAACGGTGATACTTTTGGGTATCAGAAAGGAGTAGTTGAGACGAGGGGTCAAGAGCGGGATTTGCCAGTCATTCGTTATATCACAGGGATTAATTCATGGGGTCCAGGCCTACGAGTGAGTCGTTGATCATAGAGGAGTCTTGGTCATACCTGTTATTATATCGAACCGCTAGGGTAACACACTTAAGGGGTTTCGACAAGACAACCGGAAAGGAAAGAGATCACCGGGAACGTCCCGGGAGGGGTCCGATGGAGATCGGGCAGCGACGAAAGAGTTTTCGGAGCTAGGAAAAATTATATATATTATGTTTGATATTAATTAGTGTAATTAATATGCAAATATGATTTTATATATTTATTTTCGGATTTATTTAGGCTGATTTCCCTAAATGGGCCTTCTGGTCGAAAGAAGGCCCAAGAGGGGGGAAAATCCCTAGGGGATTCGGTGGGGGCCTTGGTGGCCGGCCTGGATGGGCCAAGGGGCCCACCAAGGGGCCGGCGCACCAAGCCTAGCCTCACCAGGCATGTGGGGATAGTCCCACATTGCCTGGCTGGCAAGGTTGGCTCCCCCTGGGAGCCTATATAAGAAAGGGCACCCCTGGCCTTTTAATTCACCAATTAATTCCCGATTTCTCTCTCGATCTCGTGGTTCCCAAGTTGGAGCCGCGCCGAGCTGAGGAGGGGGATCTCTTCCACCATAACCAGCTGCCGCGCTGCTGGTGTTCCGGTCCAAGTCTTCCGTTGCTCGTCCTGGACTGGAGCTTCGGAGGCCGTCGTCTCCACCGTACGTGTGCGACTCCCTGCGAGGTGATGCGCTAGCGGTACTCGGAGGTCTGCTTCCTCTACACGACCTTGAGGTCGGCTTCGTCGGTCCTCATCGACAACGTTTGTGCGGGAACGTAATCCCCACTTTCGGTCTACAAGGGTACGTATTCCGATCTCCGTTCGTACTACTATATCTGCATAGAATAGATCTTGGCATGCTTTTAGGATATCGTTGGTAGGAAAAGTTTTGTTTTCTGCACACGATCCCCTTCAGTGGTATCAGAGCCGATCTATCGTAGATATAGATGTACGCTGTTTGAACCCGTGCTCTGCACGGGGGCACCGTTCCTGTTATTTGGTACGCTCTAGCGTGCACTTGTGTATTCCAGCGGCATTGAGTTGATGAAGCGGCCCGGACCGACTTTACACGTACGCTTACGCGAGACTGGTTCCACTACTGACATACGGCTTGTACCGTATATGTGGCTGGCGGGTGTCAGTTTCTCTCTCTTTAGTTGGTCTTCGCATTTTCAATGGAGGGCCCGAAAGGGATGCTTAAACATGCAATTATTGGATCGTTGTTGTGGTCATAAGATTCGTAGGTATGAAGCGGTTCTATTTATGAAAGCCCCAAGCCACGTAAAATATGCAAAAGATAAAGTAGAAGCGTCTAACTTTATTTTGCAGGGGCTATGTGATATGGTCAAGGTAGGTTTATTAAATTGTTTATAAACTGCGGGCGCCAAGAAGACCATGGCGCAATGGACTATATCACATTGCATTACATTTGATGTTTTATGTGCATCTTATATTGTGTGATTGTGTGTATAGTATACATTAGTTACACGGCGGTAGCTGAATAAGATGATCCCTTCAAAATACCACTAGTGTTCTCCCTCCAACGCGTACCACCAAGAAAGTTCTACATTATGAGGCAGGCCGTGATGATCGGGTGTCAGACATCTCGTCGTTTGCATACAGTGGGTGTAAGCCATGTTGCACAAGCGTCAGCGTGGAGGTCTTTGGTGGCGAGCCTAGCATATTCAGAAATATGGCCTCGGAACAGGAAGACCGAAAGGTCGAGCACGAGTCACAAAATTGGTGTGGCGGACGATTTTGTCTACTCTTGAAGTTGTGCCGCCGGCTCTGATGATGAAGGGTGGTGCAATGGATGGGGGTCGTGTAATCGCTTAAACGACCAGGAGGGATGTTCGTTTGAGTGGGAGTTATGTTAGTTATTTTCTAAAATACTATAACTCAAAATTATTATGAACAAAATCTTATGTTGTTGCAAATTCCATTGTAGATGTCTCGCCCCTCGTTTAACCTAGGTCTGTTCCTTGAGAAAGAAAAGCTTAAGACCAATGGGTCAAACTTCATGGCCTGGTTCCGCAACCTGAGGATCCTCCTCACTCCCCATAGGGTGGCCTACGTCATTGAGGCCGCCATAGGTGACCCTCCTGCAGATGATGCCTCTGAGGATGAGAATAAGGTCTTCCAGACCAGATCGGAGGATTCTGCCTTTGTCCAGAGTGGCATGCTCTACGCCATGGAAACCGACCTGCAGAAGCTCTTTGAGAAGATGAGCGCCTTTGAGATCATTTCGGATCTTAAGGCTGTCTTCGCGCCGTAGGCTAAGGCTGAGAGATATGAGGCTTCTGAGCTTTTCTTCTCGGCCAAGATGGAAGAGCATAGATGTGTGAGCGAGCATGTAGTCAAGATGTCTGGCTACGTTCAACGCCTGAATGCTATGGAATGCAAGATTCCCGATGAGCTGACGATTGACAGGGTGTTGCAATCGTTGCCACCAAGCTACAAAGGCTTCGTCATGAACTACAACATGCAGGGCATGGCTAAGTCCCTGGGTGAAGTGTTCGTGATGCTCAAGACTGCTGAGGTAGAGATTAAGAAGGAGCACACGCTGTTGATGGTCAACAAGACCGTTGATTTCAAGAGATCCGGTGGCAAGGGAAAGCAGAGCTGGAAGTCCAGGAGGGAGGCAAAGTTGGCTGCCAAGCCAAGGACTAATAGGTATGGTCCCAGAGCTAGTGTGGAGTGTTTATACTACAAGGGGAAGGGTCACTGGAAGCGCAACTGCCCCAAGTACCTGGAGGATAGAAAGTCTGGCAAGACGGTCGACAAAGAGCAAGGTATATTTGATATACATGTTATAGATGTGTACCTTACATCCGCCCGGAGCAACACGTGGGTATTTGATACTGGTTCTGTTGCTCATATATGTAACTCTCAGGAGGAGTTACGGAATAGAAGGCGGCTGGCGAAGGATGAGGTGACGATGCGCGTTGGCAACGGATCGAGAGTCGACGTGGTAGCTGTCGGCACGCTCCCTCTGCATCTACCATCGGGATTAGTTTTGGTTTTAAATAAATGTTATTTTGTGCCATCCTTGAGTGTAAACATTATAAGTGGGTCTTGCCTGTTACAAGACGGTTATTCATTTAAATCAGTGTCAAGCAATTGTGCTATTTATATGAATGATATCTTTTATGTTGATGCTCCCTAGAATAACGGTTTATTCTTGTTGAATCTCGATCGTAGTACTCACATCCATAACATAGAAGCCAAACGGATTAAGTGTAGTGACGATACCGCCATGTATTTGTGGCATTGCCGTCTTGGTCATATTGGTGTAAAGCGCATGAAGCAACTCCACTCCGATGGACTTTTGGACTCGTTGGATTTCGGATCCCTCGATAAATGTGAACCATGCCTTATGGGCAAAATGACCAAGACACCGTTCAAAGGTTTCGTTGAACGGGCGTCGGATTTGTTGGGGATCATACATACAGATGTGTGTGGACCGATGAGCGTTTTGACACGCAATGGTTATCGTTACTTCGTCACCTTCGCTGATGACTTGAGTAGATACGGTTATATCTATTTGATGAAACACAAGTCTGAAACGTTTGAAAAGTTCAAAGAATTCCAAAGTGAAGTTGAGAATCAGCTTAATAGGAAAATCAAGCATCTCCGATCCGATCGCGGTGGAGAATACTTGAGTTTTGAGTTTGGCACACATCTGAAGAGTTGTGGCATAGTACCCCAACTTACGCCAGCCGGAACGCCGCAACGTAACGGTGTGTCCGAGCGACGTAATCGTACTCTACTGGATAGTGTCCGATCTATGATGTCTCTTAACGATCTGCCAGTGTCCTTCTGGGGTTATGCGTTAGAAACAGCCACATTCATTTTAAATAGGGCTCCGTCAAAGTCCGTTGAAACGACGCCGTATGAATTAAGGTATGGCCAAAAGCCTAAGTTATCGTTTCTGAAGGTTTGGGGTTGTGAGGCGTACGTTAAGAAACTACAGCCCGACAAACTCGAACCGAAGTCGGAGAAAGTCGTCTTTGTAGGATATCCGCGGGAAACCGTTGGGTACACCTTCTACAACCAAGCTGAGGGCAAAACTTTTGTCGCGAAGACCGGTACCTTTCTAGAGAAGGAGATTCTCGCGAAAGGAGTAAGTGGGAGGAAGGTAGACCTCGATGAATTCGTTGATCCTGAACTCGAGATTCCGAGTGGCGCAACGGAAGCAATTCCGAAAACGTCCTCCGTGGAAGGAGTGGGAGAAACTGTCGAGGAAGATGTTCTACCTCGTAGGTCTGGTAGATCTCGGATCGCACCAGAATGGTATGGCAACATGGTTTGCACCGTCATGCTAGTCTAGCAAGACGAACCTACGAACTACAAGGAGGCGATGGCGAGTCTAGAATCCGAGAAATGGCTTGAAGCCATGAAATCCGAAATAGGATCCATGTATGATAACAAAGTGTGGACTTTGATGGATATTTCCGAAGGGCGCAAGGCCGTCGAGAATAAATGGATCTTTAAGAAGAAGACTGATGCTGATGGTAATGTGACCGTCTATAAAGCTCGGCTTGTCGCGAAGGGTTTCCGACAAGTTCATGGAATTGATTACGATGAAACTTTGTCACCGATAGCGATGCTTAAGTCTATTCGGATTTTGTTAGTGGTAGCTGCCTATTATGATTATGAAATATGGCAGATGGACGTCAAAACGGCCTTCCTAAATGGAAACATTGAGGAGGAGTTGTACATGGTACAGCCGGAAGGTTTTGTCGATCCAGGAAATGCTAACAAGGTGTGCAAGCTTCAGCGATCCATCTATGGATTGAAGCAGGCATCTCGGAGCTGGAATCTTCGCTTTGATGAGGTAATCAAAGATTTTGGATTTATCCAGAATGTGGAAGAGACCTGTATTTACAAGAAAATGAGTGGGAGCTCGGTTGTGTTCTTAGCACTGTATGTTGACGACATATTGCTGATAGGGAATGATGTGAAACTTCTGAATAGCGTGAAGGAATATTTAAACAGTAAATTTTCCATGAAGGACTTAGGAGAAGCTGTGTATGTTTTAGGCATACAAATCTATCGTGATAGATCGAGGCGCCTATTAGCACTAAGTCAGAGTACTTATCTTGATAAAATACTGAAGTGTTTCCGTATGGAGAAGGCAAAGAAGGGTTCTCTGCCGGTTATCAAGAATAAGATATTGCGGAAGGAACAGTGTCCGGTGACGGAACTGGGTAAGCCCGAAATGACGAAACATCCTTATGCTTCAGCCATAGGATCGATCATGTATGCAATGTTGAGTACTAGACCGGATGTGGCATTAGCTCTAAGTTTGACCAGCCGGTTCCAGAGTAATCCTGGAATGCCACATTGGATAGCTGTTAAGAGCATTCTTAAGTATCTCAATAAGACAAAGGAAATGTTCCTTGTGTATGGTGGCTGCGATGAAGAACTTGGCGTAACGGGTTACGTAGATGCAAGTTTTTGCTCAGACCCCGATGACTGTAAGTCATAGACAGGTTACGTGTTCAAGGTGAATGGAGGCGCCGTGTGCTGGAGAAGTGGGAAGCAACCCATAGTCGCACAATCTACAATAGAGTCGGAGTATATCGCTGCTTGCGAAGCCGCGAATGAAGCTGTGTGGCTGAGGAAGTTCGTCATCGAACTTGGAGTGTTCCCAAGCGTGCAAGACCCCGTGATCCTCTTCTGCGACAATACGGGTGCCATTGTGAACGCCAAGGAGCCAAGGTCTCACTCCACCGCCAAAAACATTCTCCGACGCTTCCATGTGATACGTCAGTACGTACAAGGAGGCGATGTGAAGATTTGCAAAGTGCATACGGATTTGAATGTGGCAGAACCGCTGACGAAGCCTCTCCCGCTTGATAAGCATGAAAAGCACCAGTTAGCTATGGGTGTTAGGCTTTTACCAAGTTGTAATCTAGATTAAGTTGTACTCTAGTGCAAGTGGGAGACTGAAGGAGATATGCCATAGAGGCAATTAATAAAGTGTATTCTTTATCATATCTCGTTTGTTCATAATAGGTTTTTGTGTCATGCTAGAACCTTATTAAGCGGAAACATTAATACGGGTGTGATACATAAACAACCAGGTCCCTAGTAGCCTCTACTAAGACTAGTTTCGTTGCGCGATTGATGATCGAGATTTCCCGGTCATGGGGCATGGCGCCGGTCGGCAATGGGAGTCATATCGTTGGAGAACGATGTGATGGACATACCCAGATTTGGAGAACGTAGTCGTTACGCTTTTGACCGTGAGATCAACTCTTATTGTTATTCCCGGAAGATACTTTGATTGCACCAAACGTCGTATCTTATTTAGTATGACAATAACGGTGATACTTTTGGGTATCAGAAAGGAGTAGTTGAGACGAGGGGTCAAGAGCGGGATTTGCCAGTCCGCATAGCAGGATAGATACTCTCGGTCCCACTCGGTGAGATCATGTCTAATGAGCTTGCAAGCATGTGACTAGGTCACGAAGACATGAGATCATGAACGAGTAGAAGATAGCGTCGTCGGTAACGCGGTCGGGATTAGGTATGGATATATCTATGGAACGACGCTCGGACATGCTAAGTATCGCTATGGCAAAAGGTTTAAGACTTTGCGTTCAGGTTTGATAGATGAAAGTCATTCGTTATATCACAGGGATTAATTCATGGGGTCCAGGCCTACGAGTTAGTCGTTGATCATAAAGGAGTCTTGGTCATACCTGTTATTATATCGAACCGCTAGGGTAACACACTTAAGGGGTTTCGACAAGACAACCGGAAAGGAAAGAGATCACCGGGAACGTCCCGGGAGGGGTCCGATGGAGATCGGGCAGCGACAAAAGAGTTTTCGGAGCTAGGAAAAATTATATATATTAGGTTTGATATTAATTATTGTAATTAATATGCAAATATGATTTTATATACGGATTTATTTAGGCTGATTTCCCTAAATGGGCCTTCTGGTCGAAAGAAAGCCCAAGAGGGGGGAAAATCCCTAGGGGATACGGTGGGGGCCTTGGTGGCCGGCCTGGATGGGCCAAGGGGCCCACCAAGGGGCCGGCGCACCAAGGCTAGCCGCACCAGGCATGTGGGGATAGTCCCACATTGCCTGGCTGGCAAGGTTGGCTCCCCCTGGGAGCCTATATAAGAAAGGGCACCCCTGGCCTTTTAATTCACCAATTAATTCCCGATTTCTCTCTCGTTCTCGTGGTTCCCAAGTTGGAGCCGCGCCGAGCTGAGGAGGGGGATCTCTTCCACCATAGCCCGCTGCCGCGCTGCTAGTGTTCTGGTCCAAGTCTTCCGCTGCTCGTCCTGGACTGGAGCCTTGGAGGCCGTCGTCTCCACCGTACGTGTGCGACTCCCTGCGAGGTGCTGCGCTAGCGGTACTCGGAGGTCTGCTTCCTCTACACGACCTTGAGGTCGGCTTCGTCGGTCTTCATCGACAATGTTTGTGCGGGAACGTAATCCCCGCTTTCGGTCTACAAGGGTACGTATTCCGATCTCCGTTCGTACTACTATATCTGCATAGAATAGATCTTGGCATGCTTTTAGGATATCGTTGGTAGGAAATTTTTTGTTTTCTGCACACGATCCCCTTCAGTGGTATCAGAGCCGATCTATCGTAGATATAGCTGTACGCTGTTAGAACCCATGCTCTGCACGGGGGCACCGTTCCTGTTATTTGCTACCCTCTAGCGTGCACTTGTGTATTCCAGCGGCATTGAGTTGATGAAGCGGCCCGGACCGACTTTACGCGTACGCTTACGCGAGACTGGTTCCACTACTGACATACGGCTTGTACCGTATATGTGGCTGGCGGGTGTCAGTTTCTCTCTCTTTAGTTGGTCTTCGCATTTTCAATGGAGGGCCCGAAAGGGATGCTTAAACATGCAATTATTGGATCGTTGTTGTGGTCATAAGATTCGTAGGTATGAAGCGGTTCTATTTATGAAAGCCCCAAGCCACGTAAAATATGCAAAAGATAAAGTAGAAGCGTCTAACTTTATTTTGCAGGGGCTATGTGATATGTTCAAGGTAGGTTTATTAAATTGTTTATAAACTGCGGGCGCCAAGAAGACCATGGCGCAATGGACTATATCACATTGCATTACATTTGATGTTTTGTGTGCATCTTATATTGTGTGATTGTGTGTATAGTATACATTAGTTACACGGCGGTAGCTGAATAAGATGATCCCTTCAAAATACCACTAGTGTTCTCCCTCCAACGCGCACCACCAAGAAAGTTCTACGTTATGAGGCAGGCCGTGATGATCGGGTGTCAGACATCTCGTCGTTCGCATACAGTGGGTGTAAGCCATGTTGCACAAGCGTCAGCGTGGAGGTCTTTGGTGGCGAGCCTAGCATATTCAGAAATATGGCCTCGGAACAGGAAGACCGAAAGGTCGAGCACGAGTCACAAAATTGGTGTGGCGGACGATTTTGTCTACTCTTGAAGTTGTGCCTCCGGCTCTGATGATGAGGGGTGGTGTAATGGATGGGGGTCGTGTAATCGCTTAAACGACCAGGAGGGATGTTCGTTTGAGTGGGAGTTATGTTAGTTATTTTCTAAAATACTATAACTCAAAATTATTATGAACAAAATCTTATGTTGTTGCAAATTCCATTGTAGATGTCTCGCCCCTCGTTTAACCTAGGTCTGTTCCTTGAGAAAGAAAAGCTTAAGACCAGTGGGTCAAACTTCATGGCCTGGTTCCGCAACCTGAGGATCCTCCTCACTCCCCATAGGGTGGCCTACGTCATTGAGGCCGCCATAGGTGACCCTCCCGCAGATGATGCCTCTGAGGATGAGAAGAAGGTCTTCCAGACCCGATCGGAGGATTCTGCCTTTGTCCAGAGTGGCATGCTCTACGCCATGGAAGCCGACCTGCAGAAGCGCTTTGAGAAGATGAGCGCCTTTGAGATCATTTTGGATCTTAAGGCTGTCTTCGCGCCGCAGGCTAAGGCTGAGAGATATGAGGCTTCTGAGCTTTTCTTCTCGGCCAAGATGGAAGAGCATAGCAGTGTGAGCGAGCATGTAGTCAAGATGTCTGGCTACGTTGAATGCCCGAATGCTCTGGAATGCAAGATTCCCAATGAGCTGACGATTGACAGGGTGTTGCAATCGTTGCCACCAAGCTACAAAGGCTTCGCCATGAACTACAACATGCAGGGAATGGCTAAGTCCCTGGGTGAAGTGTTCGTGATGCTCAAGACTGCTAAGGTAGAGATTAAGAAGGAGCACACGCTGTTGATGGTCAACAAGACCGTTGATTTCAAGAGATCCGGTGGAAAGGGAAAGCAGAGCCGGAAGTCCAGGAGGGAGGCAAAGTTGGCTACCAAGCCCAGAACTAACAGGTCTGGTCCAAGAGCTAGCGTGGAGTGTTTCTACTGCAAGGGGAAGGGTCACTAGAAGCGCAACTGCCCCAAGTACCTGGAGGATAGGAAATCTGGCAAGACGGTCGACAAAGAGCAAGGTATATTTGATATACATGTTATAGATGTGTACCTTACATCCGCCCGGAGCAACACGTGGGTATTTGATACTGGTTCTGTTGCTCATATATGTAACTCTCAGGAGGAGTTACGGAATAGAAGGCGGCTGGCGAAGGATGAGGTGACGATGCGCGTTGGCAACGGATCGAGAGTCGACGTGGTAGCTATCGGCACGCTCCCTCTGCATCTACCATCGGGATTAGTTTTGGTTTTAAATAAATGTTATTTTGTGCCATCCTTGAGTGTAAACATTATAAGTGGGTCTTGCCTGTTACAAGACGGTTATTCATTTAAATCAGTGTCAAGCAATTGTGCTATTTATATGAATGATATCTTTTATGTTGATGCTCCCTAGAATAACGGTTTATTCTTGTTGAATCTCGATCGTAGTACTCACATCCATAACATAGAAGCCAAACGGATTAAGTGTAGTGACGA
The DNA here is from genome assembly GCA_026929855.1 of Poa annua. NCBI lineage: Eukaryota > Viridiplantae > Streptophyta > Magnoliopsida > Poales > Poaceae > Poa > Poa annua. Next base: position 70,829,649 of record CM049427.1, read on the forward strand.
TACCGCCATGTATTTGTGGCATTGCCGTCTTGGTCATATTGGTGTAAAGCGCATGAAGCAACTCCACTCCGATGGACTTTTGGACTCGTTGGATTTCGGATCCCTCGATACATGCGAACCATGCCTTATGGGCAAAATGACCAAGACACCGTTCAAAGGTTTCGTTGAACGGGCGTCGGATTTGTTGGGGATCATACATACAGATGTGTGTGGACCGATGAGCGTTTCGACACGCAATGGTTATCGTTACTTCGTCACCTTCACTGATGACTTGAGTAGATACGGTTATATCTATTTGATGAAACACAAGTCTGAAACGTTTGAAAAGTTCAAAGAATTCCAAAGTGAAGTTGAGAATCAGCTTAATAGGAAAATCAAGCATCTCCGATCCGATCGCGGTGGAGAATACTTGAGTTTTGAGTTTGGCACACATCTGAAGAGTTGTGGCATAGTACCCCAACTTACGCCAGCCGGAACGCCGCAGCGTAACGGCGTGTCCGAGAGATGTAATCGTACTCTACTGGATAGTGTCCGATCTATGATGTCTCTCACCGATCTGCCAGTGTCCTTCTGGGGTTATGCGTTAAACAGCCGCATTCATTTTAAATAGGGCTCCGTCCAAGTCCGTTGAAACGACGCCGTATGAATTAAGGTATGGCCAAAAGCCTAAGTTATCGTTTCTGAAGGTTTGGGGTTGTGAGGTGTACGTTAAGAAACTACAGCCCGACAAACTCGAACCGAAGTCGGAGAAAGTCGTCTTTGTAGGATATCCGCGGGAAACCGTTGGGTACACCTTCTAGAACCAAGCTGAGGGCAATACTTTTGTCGCGAAGACCGGTACCTTTCTAGAGAAGGAGTTTCTCGCGAAAGGAGTAAGTGGGAGGAAGGTAGACCTCGATGAAATCGTTGATCCTGAACTCGAGATTCCGAGTGGCGCAACGGAAGCAATTCCGGAAACGTCCTCCGTGGAAGGAGTGCGAGAAACTGTCGAGGAAGATGTTCTACCTCGTAGGTCTGGTAGATCTCGGATCGCACCAGAATGGTATGGCAACATGGTTTGCACCGTCATGCTAGTCGAGCAAGACGAACCTACGAACTACAAGGAGGCGATGGCGAGTCTAGAATCTGAGAAATGGCTTGAAGCCATGAAATCCGAAATAGGATCCATGTATGATAACAAAGTGTGGACTTTGATGGATATTTCCGAAGGGCGCAAGGCCGTCGAGAATAAATGGATCTTTAAGAAGAAGACTGATGCTGATGGTAATGTGACCGTCTATAAAGCTCGGCTTGTCGCGAAGGGTTTCCGACAAGTTCATGGAATTAATTACGATGAAACTTTGTCACCGGTAGCGATGCTTAAGTCTATTCGGATTTTGTTAGTGGTAGCTGCCTATTATGATTATGAAATCTGGCAGATGGACGTCAAAACGGCCTTCCTAAATGGAAACATTGAGGAAGAGTTGTACATGGTACAGCCGGAAGGTTTTGTCGATCCAGGAAATGCTAACAAGGTGTGCAAGCTTCAGCGATCCATCTTTGGATTGAAGCAGGCATCTCGGAGCTGGAATCTTCGCTTTGATGAGGTAATCAAAGATTTTGGATTTATCCAGAATGTGGAATAGACCTGTATTTCCAAGAAAATGAGTGGGAGCTCGGTTGTGTTCTTAGCACTGTATGTTGACGACATATTGCTGATAGGGAATGATGTGAAACTTCTGAATAGCGTGAAGGAATATTTAAACAGTAAATTTTCCATGAAGGACTTAGGAGAAGCTGCTTATGTTTTAGGCATAAAAATCTATCGTGATAGATCGAGGCGCCTATTAGCACTGAGTCAGAGTACTTATCTTGATAAAATACTGAAGTGTTTCCGCATGGAGAAGGCAAAGAAGGGTTCTCTGCCGGTTATCAAGAATAAGATATTGCAGAAGGAACAGTGTCCGGTGACGGAACTGGGTAAGGCCGAAATGACGAAACATCCTTATGCTTCAGCCATAGGATCGATCATGTATGCAATGTTGAGTACTAGACCGGATGTGGCATTATCTCTAAGTTTGACCAGCCGGTTCCAGTGTAATCCTGGAATGCCGCATTGGATAGCTGTTAAGAGCATTCTTAAGTATCTCAATAAGAAAAAGGAAATGTTCCTTGTGTATGGTGGCTGCGATGAAGAACTTGGCGTAACGGGTTACGTAGATGCAAGTTTTTGCTCAGATCCGATGACTGTAAGTCACAGACAGGTTACGTGTTCAAGGTGAATGGAGGCGCCGAGTGCTGGAGAAGTGGGAAGCAACCCATAGTCGCACAATCTAGAATGGAGTCGGAGTATATCGCTGCTTGCGAAGCCGCGAATGAAGCTGTGTGGCTGAGGAAGTTCGTCATCGAACTTGGAGTGTTCCCAAGCGTGCAAGACCCCGTGATCCTCTTCTGCGACAATACGGGTGCCATTGCGAACGCCAAGGAGCCAAGGTCTCACTCCACCGCCAAACACATTCTCCGACGCTTCCATGTGATACGTCAGTACGTACAAGGAGGCGATGTGAAGATTTGCAAAGTGCATACGGATCTGAATGTGGAAGATCCGCTGACGAAGCCTCTCCCGCTTGATAAGCATGAAAAGCACCAGTTAGCTATGGTTGTTAGGCTTTTACCAAGTTGTAATCTAGATTAAGTTGTACTCTAGTGCAAGTGGGAGACTGAAGGAGATATGCCCTAGAGGCAATTAATAAATTGTATTCTTTATCATATCTCGTTTGTTCATAATAGGTTTTTGTGTCATGCTAGAACCGTATTAAGCGGAAACATTAATACGGGTGTGATACGTAAACAACCAGGTCCCTAGTACCCTCTACTAAGACTAGTTTCATTGCGCGATTGATGATCGAGGTTTCCCGGTCATGGGGAATGGCGCCGGTCGGCAATGGGAGTCATATCATTGGAGAACGATCTGATGGACATACCCAGATTTGGAGAACGTAGTCGTTACGCCTTTGACCGTGAGATCAACTCTTATTGTTATTCCCCGAAGATACTTTGATTGCACCATTCGTCGTATCTTATTTAGTATGACAATAACGCTGATACTTTTGGGTATCAGAAAGGAGTAGTTGAGACGAGGGGTCAAGGACTGGATTTGCCAGTCCGCATAGCAGGATAGATACTCTCGGGCCCACTCGGTGAGATCATGTCTAATGAGCTTGCAAGCATGTGACTAGGTCACGAAGACATGAGATCATGAACGAGTAGAAGATAGCGTCGTCGGTAACGAGGTCGGGATTAGGTATGGAGATATCTATGGAACGACGCTCGGACATGCTAAGTATCGCTATGTCAAAAGGTTTAAGACTTTGCGTTCAGGTTTGATAGATGAAAGTCATTCGTTATATCACAGGGATTAATTCATGGTGTCCAGGCCTACGAGTTAGTCGTTGATCATAGAGGAGTCTTGGTCATACCTGTTATTATATCGAACCGCTAGGGTAACACACTTAAGGGGTTTCGACAAGACAACCAGAAAGGAAAGAGATCACCGGGAACGTCCCGGGAGGGGTCCGATGGAGATCGGGCAGCGACGAAAGAGTTTTCAGAGCTAGGAAAAATTATATATATTATGTTTGATATTAATTAGTGTAATTCATATGCAAATATGATTTTATATATTTATTTTCGGATTTATTTAGACTGATTTCCCTAAATGGGCCTTCTGGTCGAAAGAAGGCCTAAGAGGGGGAAAAATCCCTAGGGGATTCGGTGGGGGCCTTGGTGGCCGGCCTGGATGGGCCAAGGGGTCCACCAAGGGGCCGGCGCACCAAGCCTAGCCGCACCAGGCATGTGGGGATAGTCCCACATTGCCTGGCTGGCAAGGTTGGCTCCCCCTGGGAGCCTATATAAGAAAGGGCACCCCTGGCCTTTTAATTCACCAATTAATTCCCGATTTCTCTCTCGATCTCGTGGTTCCCAAGTTGGAGCCGCGCCGAGCTGAGGAGGGGGATCTCTTCCACCATAGCCCGCTGCCGCGCTGCTGGTGTTCCGGTCCAAGTCTTCCGCTGCTCGTCCTGGACTGGAGCTTCAGAGGCCGTCGTCTCCACCGTACGTGTGTGACTCCCTGCGAGGTGCTGCGCTAGCGGTACTCGGAGGTCTGCTTCCTCTACACGACCTTGAGGTTGGCTTCGTCGGTCTTCATCGACAATGTTTGTGCGGGAACGTAATCCCCGCTTTCGGTCTACAAGGGTATGTATTCCTATCTCCGTTCGTACTACTATATCTGCATAGAATAGATCTTGGCATGCTTTTAGGATATCGTTGGTAGGAAATTTTTTGTTTTCTGCACACGATCCCCTTCATATGAAAGATATTGTGACTAACAAAAGGAAGATCCCTAATGAGGAAATATCTACTATGCTTGCTAATTACTCTTTTAATGGTAAGGTTCCAAAGAAGATTGGTGATCCAGGTATACCAACTATTCCTGGCTCTATAAAAAATAATTATGTTAAAATTGTTATGTGTGATTTGGGAGCCAGAGTTTGTGTTATGCCTTTCTCTCTTTACAAGAGACTTCACCTTGAAAAATTGATACCTACTAATATGTCTTTACAAATGGCTGATAAATCTACTATTGTTCCTGTTGGAATATGCGAGGGCGTTCCTGTCCAAATAACTACCAATTTTTTAATTATGACTGACATTGTTGTTCTTGAAATGCCTGAAGATGATAATATGTCTATTATTCTTTGAATACCTTTTCTAAATACCGCAGGGGCTGTTATTAATTGCAATTAAGGAAAAGTTACTTTTAGTGTTCATGACAAGGAGCATACTGTCTATTTTCAAGAAAGTTGATATAATGCCTGGAGTTAATACAATTACCAATTTGAGGTCCATTAGAGTGGGAAGTATTGATTGCCCATATAAAGAAGAATTCACTCTCATGATTGGATCCATACCAATTCATTATGAGGTAACATGAGTGTCTCATGTTTTAAAATCTTTCATGTCATATAAAATTCATTTGGTGGCAAGACTTGATCAACCTTGTTAACAAGTGCATTTTAAATGCATAAAGAGGCTAAACAATTTTCTTTCTCTCATCCTTGTTATACCTATTGTAATGATATTTAGTTTGCAATGTTTATTTGAATTTTTTATTAGAAAATAATTTTTCAGTATTGAATTTAATAATACAAAATATCAGAAAATGAAAAAAATAAAAAATTCAGAAAATTAAAATTTTAAATGAAAAATCATATTTTTCGAGGAAAGTCCTGGAAGTGCCAGAGAGCCACCAGGCGGACCCCCAGGTCCACCTCATAACCTGGTGGCGCGGCAGGCATCTGGCCGCGCCAGCTGGTGGTGAGGGGCCCACAGGCCCCCCCACTTACTATCTCTCCTTACCTTGCCTTCCTCTTCCCCGAAAAATCACTTTTGGATAGCTCAAACTCGTGTTCTTGCTGTTCATCTCCTGTGATTTCGATCTCCACATTCAGCCAATTTCTGCTGCTGAAATTTGGTGCATCTCCTCTCCGGTATGTGACTCCTCCGAATATCCAAGTGGAATTTTGTTTAATGGTGTATATATAAAGTATTTTGCTGCTGTAGATATCTTGTTTAGTGAGTTTGAATGCTTGTTCTAAGTTGAAGAAACTAGTTTTGATGCATGCTTAAGCCTCTAGCAAGTCACTATGGTGGTTTCTCTTTATTTAGTTGCCTGAAAATCGATTTTTATGATGTTTGTTGAAAATTTCAGAAAAGGAAGATGAATAACCGTGACTTTGATGAGGTGTTTGAGGGAGATTATCAGAGGAGGACAAGGCGTCCAAGGGCTGCCACTTGTGTTAGGCAGTCCTACAACAAGGAGATCCTCGCCCGACGATCGGATGGGGGATGCGGGAGAACCACACGCTGCATCTTACCCTTGTTATGTTTTCCTTCGTGCTGCATGTCTACTTGTGGACTTCCAAACTCTCGTTGAGAGAGTGGGCTTGACCACCTACATGAGGGATGAGAGGCCACAATACTATTGGCTTACCAAGACTTTCTCGGAATCCTTCACTTTCAACACCATGTCTTTTGCAAAGGCTATTTCTTTCAAGATATATGATATGCCTTGTAGCCAAACCTTGTAGTAGTTTTGTGGGGTAGTTTGTACAGCGAACATGGGGACGACGGTGAGGATTCTCGCGAATCCCCCAGTGTTGGCCCAAACCTACCAAGAGGTGACCGACAATGACACCCGCTCCGCACATCGCGGCGAGATAAGGAACATTCAATTCCCCGCCATCAAATATTTTGTCTACTATCTTACTACTAGTGTGCTTGGTAGGGAAAACAGAAGCAATATTTCTAACTTGCAACTTGCATTTCTTACGGGCGCCCTTAAGGGTGAATTCCCGTATAACCTTGGCTCTTTGACTGCTCGTCGTTTAGAGGCTAGAGGCCCCATCTTTGGAGGCATTATTTCTCTTCGTATTGCTGAATATTTGGGGCTGCCCATTGATCCTAATGACGTACCACTTGAACCATGTTATCTTGGCCTTGCTGCAATGAAAGGCCACAAATTTGTTACTAACAACTCCACTTTGGAGAATATTGTGTTTAGTGTTGTTTGTGCTGACGATCGTAAAAAGAAAGTCTCCTTGCCAGAACCTTCTTTGTTCAGTCTTGACAGGAGACCGTGGTCGCAGTCATTGGTAGAGCTAGAAGAGCAGCTGAGCGTACTTGGTTTTCACCAGACATATCGCAGGCAGGAGCCATCGCCGGAGGAATACAGTGGATACCACGCCGGTGCATCCTCGAGCTCATATTACGGGGAAAGCTCTTCAACATACCCCCCGCGACTTTGACAGATGAGCACGTTGTCCGTGAGCTCCACTTGGGCCAAAATCCTAAGCTTGGGGGGAGGTATACCGATGCACACTCATCTATGTATCATTCTCATTCGGTACTTTGTATATTCATGTTTTGTTTTAGTTTTCTTACTTTCGTTCATTTGTTTATACTTTGTTTGCTTTCTATAAACCCAAAAATACCAAAATGTTTTTTGTTATTTCTCTTTCTGGTTTGTTTTAGTATTAGTATTAGTATGCTTAGTATTTATTTCAGTTCAATATGCAAAAACACAAAAATAGTTTGCTTTGTTGTGTGCTGTTTCGCGCAGGGACAGATTTCTGCTCTCCACCGTAAAATTCATAACTTTTTACAGGAATGTCGGACTGACCTGAAATTTTGTGTGCATATTCCCGGGATGTGTACACAACTTTCATGAGTTTTGATTTTTCTGATATGGGCATGTTAAGGCCCTCTAAATAATTCGTCTTTACTGGCTGTTCTGTTTTTCGTTTCCAAATCCGAAAACCCAAAAATATTTGCTGTTTCTCTTTGCTTTTGTATAGTTTGTTTCAGAGTTCATTATCTTAAATTAATCCACGAGATTGGTTATTATCTCATATCTTTCAAGCACACAAGTGATAAGTCAATTATGATGATCTATGACAAATTCGAGTTGGGTAAGAGGCTGGTGATGAACTCTATTTGTTTCTCATTTTTGTACATATACCCATTCATGTGAGCATGCTTAGATGGTTCACATAAGATATATGTCGATTGGTGGATGCTTAGTAGTTCGTGTTCTCTTATGATCGTTTCCAATTTATTTATGATGGATGTCATGTTTTTTTGGATATTCGTTTACATTGTTTTGCTCATAATAGAATATGACACCGTGGTATCCTACTCTGAATAATTCATTTGAATTGACTTGGCACATGCTTACACATGTTATGACTGGAAACAAAAAGTCAATTAAGTCTTGATGACATATTTTGACTCAAGTTCTTGTATCTTTATTATGCCTCCGTTAATTCTATTTCGTCGCAAGCATGATTATGACGGTTATTGCTCTTTAGAATCGTTGCTTCCCATATTTTGCTAGCCTCCACTTGTAATAAGCTGAGAAAATGCTTGTGCTTCCAAATCCCTGAAAACCAAGTTATCCAAAGAGTCCAACATAAATACTTATACATGGCAATTTCAAACCATTCAAGTAAATTCCATGTGCTACCTTTAAAACCTATAAACACTTCTTAATTTGTGCCACTGATTTTAGCTCATGAGGAAGTGGTAGTTGGTCTTGTTATCTTCCATAGTAATTGAGTAATTGACTTGCATGCTATATCAGCTCGTCACTAATTTTGCAAAGGGCTGGTTAGACCATTGTAATACCAAAAAAGAATTTGACAAAATAAAAATAGGCACTCCTCCATGGTTTGAGATTGTTTGGTGGGCACCCGAGGATTCGGTTAGCCATGGTATTGTTAGAAATGTGGGGAGGAGTGTCAAGCTATCAAAATATATGAATATAAAGATGCATATTTGTCGAGAAGTGACTCCCACGAAACAGGGGTGGTCACTCCCTGAAGAGTAGTTCGTGAAGGGGATTGAACACGGAGGTCAAGACCCTCGAGAGGCACGACGACGATGCTCGCCGAGCCTGGAGAGGAACACCCATGAAAAAGATGAACACCGGCCCGTACCCAGGTTCACGACCCTCAGGAGGAGGTAAAACCGCTACTCCTGCTTGTATGTATTGCACTGCAGAGGTTACAGTACAATTGAGCTTGCCGAGAGCTCTCTTGAGGCAGTTTGAGCCTGGAGAGGGAAGCAAAGGTCTTCTTCCTCCTCCAGCCGAAGGCTATTCTACTAGCTGAGCTAGGGTTTACAAGTATTCTCCTAGTAATTGGCCGACCTCCCCCTACGGTGGAGCTCCTGCCACTTTTATAGGCGCAGCAGGCATCTTCCTTGCGCGGGGCGTCCAAGGTGGGATCCCACACGGCAGTGGCGCGAAGGCGTTGGAGTTGACCGCGGTGGAATCCTTCATGGACGCGGTCCATTGGCGATAAAGTTGGGCGCGGTGGCCGACTGGTTGCTGACCGCGCAGAACGGCTCGCAGGGTTTGCAGTCATCGGGGTGGAGCCCACGATGACGACCTTCTTGGAGTGTTGCGCCGTCCAGACGCTTTATCATCATAGAGGAAAGTCCCAGATGTCCTGGCGCAGGCGGCGCAACTTTGTTGACTCCTTTATCACCAAAACGACAAAGGGAGTGCCCGCGTCACTCTGCGGTTGCGGCAGAGGCCATGTGCACCCTACCGTACTCCCTTGGCCGCGAAGCTTCCCCGCAGGCCCGAGGCGGCCTGTGGAGGGATTTCTGTTGACTTCTCTCCAGGCGCGCGGAGCCTCGGGAGAGTCTCTTGAATCGCAGGTCCTCCTCAGGCCTTCGCTTCCTCTTCAGGCCGTCAAGAGGATTTGCCTCTCGAGGGTCTCTCCAAGCGGTGGCTTGGTCCTTAATCGTTTTATCTGATCTTTCAGTGTGCGAGGCCTGGGGAGAGTGGGCTCTCCATACCCAAGTCTCCACTGGGCCGACAGTAGCCCCTGGGCCCGCGATGGGAGCGATTGAGCCCATGGGCGCAGGCGGAGCGTCGCGGGCCCAAAGTGCCCGGCCGGCCCGAGCCAGGCGTCACTCAGACGAGTAACGGTCGCGCGCGATCTGGGGCGTGCATCGTGGGGGGTCACACCACACCTCAGTAACTTATCCTTGAAGAGACATAAAGCCTGAGCGCCGGAGCAGGGAGTCGTTACTGTTTCCATTCCTTCTCGCAGAAGCCTCCGCCATTCTCGAGCTCTCCGCCTCCGCTCTTTAGCTATTTCTGCTCCTTTCGCCTCCAGCGACACACCAAATTCCGGCGATGAGTCCCGCCAGGAAGAAGGGCAAGACGGCCGCGGGATCCTCTTCCCAGGCGGAGCCTACCGAGGTCGCGCATGGCGCGACACTGCTCGGCGTGCGCGTCAACGACAAGGCGCTTGCCAAGGTCCATTTCCTGGTGGCGGACCAGACCAACGAGCATTGCGCCACTGTGCTCAAGCCTGTGGCGCACGGGAAACGCCCGCGAGGGTTTTTCCCGGTCTTCCAGCACTGGGTCTCCGCCGGGCTGGTGCCGCCGTTCTCTCCGTTCCTAGAGGCGGTGCTGGCCTTCTACCAGATTCAGTTTCTGCATCTCCACCCCAACTCCATCCTCATCCTCGCCCACGGTGGGGCTCTTCCGGTGCTTCTACGCACTCCGGAACACGGCGAAGAACGAGCGCTCGGGGTGCGTCTCGTTCTGCATTTTGGACGGCATGGGGAGCGTCCACATCCCCATGTCGTGGAGCGACGGCAAGGCCGTCACTTCGGTGACGAAGAAGGTGGACGACTTCCGCCATCTGTGGTTCTTCGTCGGGGTGGAGCAGCCCTGCGCCTTCCTCGAGGTCCCCGACGCGCACTCGTGAAGAATTCCCACTGGGGCAAGGCGCCCTTCGACGGCGCGCTAAACGCGAGCTTGATGGGCCGCCTGAGTTTCCTTCGCGAGGAGGGCCTCACGAGGTAGATCATTGTGGCGGACTTTGTGACGCGCCGCATCGATCCCCTCCAGGCGCACTCACGACAAGATGCGGCTGCACCGGGAGGACAACGACAAGGACGCCATCGACAACGTCTTGTCCGCGCTCTTCATTAATCCGGTGGTGCCTGCCGCAGACCAGCTCCCTGTCACGCTCCAGCCCCTCTACCAATACAACATCACCGAGCGCATAGCCATCTTGGAGGGGATGCCCCTGTTTACCCCGGCAGGCCAGGCGGGGAAGGAGGTGCCTGTGCCGGTGGTGCAGGAAGCGGAGGGAGCACACTCCCCCTCGGCCTCGGGAGTTGGGCGAGGCGAGGAGGAGGCCGCAGCGGGGGAGGTGTCCTCTTCGAGGACTTGGCCATTCACTGACGAGATTTGTGACATCTCGTAAGGTGATGATGACGCCTTCGTGGTGGCGCCCTCGCGCCTCGTGGAGGAGGAGGATGAGGAGAGGGAGGCCTCCGACGTGGAGGCCTCTCCGGGGCGGCGCGAGCCACGCACCAAGGCGGCCGTGGGCCGGTCAGGGGCCAGGCCGTCTGACGTCCTGTCCAAGAGGAAGGCCGTGGCGCCTCCGGAGGGGTCTGGCGCCAGGGCCACGCCCTCCTTGCGCTCGCCAGGCGTGGGTCGACACCGGCGCTGAACCGTCCGCCTGAGTTGTGGTCATTGCGCCTGTGTGCGCTTGTATCTGAAACAATTTATGTTTAGACATTGTGCGACTTTTGGGCATGTAATATATATTCTCGTTTTGCAATTTTCTTCTAGCTTGCTTGCCCCTCGAGAGGCCCCTTTGGACTTATCTTCATGTCTATGGGTTCTCTGCGTCGTTAGAACCCATCTCTTCGTGCCATGACACCGCCACTTCCGTATGCTAGAGCAATGACTCAGCAAGGCCGGGGGGGAGTTTAGGCCTAGGAGAGGTAAGAGCCATGAGTCGCGATGCTCAAGTGCCCTCCTTATACGTACGAGTATCCCATTAAGTATAAGGGAAAGCGAAGTCGCTTGAGGGGCAAACGTGCGCTTGTGGAGGAAAAGGGCTCTCGAGGCATGGGTGCGAGACTTAGCTTCTCGAGGCTTTTGCCCTGTAGAGGTTTTTGCCTGGCGAGGAGGTCGTTTCTAGGGGTTTTTCCCGGATGCCTCTTCAGGCTTGTGGGGCCATTTCTTCCCTGTAAATGTTAGAGGGGCGAACCCAAATGGTTGTGCACGGTACTGAGGACTCGTGCGCTCTTATAGGTCCCCTCAGACATTCCTCGTGAGGAGAGTAAGTACCAAGGTCCTTTGTAGAGATGGCGTGTTTGTGGGAGCTTGCCCTCCAGCCAGAGCTCGGATCCTTGGGTTTTACAGTGCTGCTGGTGTGTCATTTGAAGCACTGGCACCGTACTTATCCCCCGCTCACGAGTTGCGCATGTGGAGAGATATAAGCGCACATTTCAATGAAGTACTTCGTAAATAAAACTCACCACCAAATATTACATAGCGGCGCCGTAGCGCAAAGTTCACTCAGGAACGAAATTGTCTCATTATGCTTGGGGTTGCCAAGTTAATGTTTTGACCATGTCGAGGCATGGGGGACCACCCATTAGTGGCAGAGACTCGCTAAGGCCCGAGGTGGCTTGTTACATGGAGAGCTCGGAGGGTTGACCCTCGAGAGAAGCCTTTGGAGCTTGGAGGTTTGAGCCGTGAGCTTTTAACCTCTAGAGACAAAAATGCTTGGAAGTTGAGCCGTAAGCTGCCTCTTCCGCCCGATGTCTTGATGTGACAATGATCACGGGCGTGACAATGATCACGGTTTTCTTTTTATCCTTCTAGAGACAAAAAAATGCTTGGAGGTTGAGCCATAAGCTGCCTCTTCCGCCAGATGTCTTGACGTGACAATGATCACGGGCATGACAATGATCACGGGTAGAACTTGCGTAGGTGCATGATGTTACATGGATTCTTGGCGGGGATGCCGTCTTGAGTTTCGAGGCGAGCCGCGCCAGTCCTGGCGATGTGGGTGACCCTGTAGGGGCCTTTCCACATTGGTGATAGCTTGTGGAGGCCTTCCCTATAGAGGATTAGCCTGAGGACGAGATCGCATGTCTCCAGTGTGCGTGAGCGCACGTTGCGGCTGTGGTAGTGTCGCATGTCCTGCTGGTATTTTGCTGCCCGGAGGGCGGCACGGCGTCGTAGTCTCTCGAGAAGCAGCGGGTCGTCGTTCTGGAGATCCTCTTGCTCGTCCTCGTTAAAGGCAAGGACCCGTGGGGATCCATGCTTTATCTCTGTGGGGAGGACTGCTTCGGCTCCATAGACGAGGGCGAACGGTGTTTCCGCTGTAGGTCTTGGTGGCATTGTGCGGATGGACCAGAGCACCGAGGGGAGCTCGCTGATCCAGTCCTTGTCGTGGCCTTTGAGGATGTCGAAGGTCCTAGTCTTTAGGCCCTTGAGGACTTCTGCGTTTGCTCGCTCGGCCTGTCCATTGCTCTGTGGATGAGCGACCGAGGCAAAGCAGAGCTTGATGCCCATCTTTTCGCAGTAAGCCCTGAATATGCCACAAGTGAATTGCTAGCCATTGTCGGTGATGATGCGGTTAGGCACTCCGAAGCGGCAGACCAGGCCTCTGATGAATTTCACCGCCGCGCCTGCTGGAATTGTGCGCGTCGCCTTCACTTCGGGCCACTTGGTGAACTTGTCGATGGCCATGAAAAGGTAGCGATATCCCCCTTGCGCTGTTGGGAATGGTCCCAGGATGTCCAGCCCCCAGACCGCGAACGTACAAGAGAGCGCAATGGTCTGTAGCCCCAGCGCAGGTTAGTGGATTTGGTTGGCGTGGAATTGGCAAGTTTCACATGCTTGAACGATGCCAACTATATTCAGTCCCATTATCTGACCGGAGAATCCGAATCTTTGCTTCAAACTAAGTAGCCACCAGCTTATGGAAGTCCTGAAACCATCTCACAACCTCACTCTTGTGCTTCATCAAATACATCCAAGCAAGTCATACGAGTGCAACAGAAGTGCTCGAGGCCAGTAGAAGCCGCTCCTAAAGACTTTGCCTGCGAGGGTGCGGGCGCACGAGTGGTGGCCGCACTCCCCGCTGTGGATGTCCTTGATCAGCATTTCGCCATCTTCAGGAGGGACGCATTTGAGCGCGATGCCGATTGCGCGCTTGGGGTAGAGATTTCCTTCGAGGATGTGGTAGGATTTTCCCTGGCGGGCGATTCGCTCCGCTTTAACATCTTCCTCGGGAAGGATCCCTTTGGCGATTTAGTCTTTGATCTCGTCAATCCAGCCAGTTTTTTGATGCGCCGCTGTGAGAAATAGGCGTTCCCCTGGAGGGGGCCCGCAATCGGGAGCCCCAACTGTAGGTGGTAGCGGGAGCGCTTCGTCTGTGCTTGCAAGCATGGCCTCTTGAGGCTGTTTTATGGATGCCTTGACAAGTCTTTCTTCAAAGACGCCTGGCAGCTGAGCTTGCCTCTTTGACGGGCGTTTGACGATGTCATCGACCTCTTGATTTTCCTTCCTTGGGATGAGCCAGTAGGCCTTCATACTCAGCAATATTGTTGGATATCTTGTCGATTCCGAAGCACAGCTGGACCGCGTAATAGAGCTTGTCGCCCTTAGGTGAGGTCAAGACCACGCCAGCCCCACCGTGACGACAAGTGAAAGCTCCGTCAAACTTCATGGTCCAGTGGCTGGGCATTTTGTCTCCCGAGGGCTCTTGTTCTTCTCCTAGAGGCTCTTAAGGGGTTGGATCAGTCTATTCGGCGACGAAGTCTGCCAACGCTCTTCCTTTCATTACCCTTGTGGTATCGAAGTGCAAGTTGAATGTGTAGCGTACCTGCACTTAAAAATATGGCAGGTACATGTGTATAGTGCAAACCCCTGGATCGATTCATTTGCACACACAGTTTAATGAGCCCCCATCTTCATGATACGCCACAGGCGAAAAAACATGTTGGTGCAGACTCGAAACCCAAACGTAGTTCTTACTCTTCGTCAGAAATTTCTGCAACAAATAATAATTTGCAACAGAGTGGGTCAGATTCCATTTAAAAATGGAGTCTGGCAAGTGACACTATGGTGGGCACTCAATGGGAATAACTCTAAAATATGTATGCATCTTTGGCTAGTGGAGTTCAAGGCTATTTTGCATAAAGCCAATTTTATCCTATCACTTTATAAAACAGTGTTAACATCATAGTTGGCAACACTGGCAAGTTCTAGTGGACCAAAAGATATCTCGTCCTTAGGTGCACTCTCAGGTGAAAACCCCCACATTCAATTGTCCTAAGTATAGTAGAAACTATCTTAGGTGAAAACCCCCATGAACATGGTCCTGAGTAGCCCACTGTTGTTTACTTATCAAAATTTTATTAAGAAATTAGAATGTTGGGATTCCTCCATGTTCCTTGATCAGCTGTAGTCTTTACTTGGAATACTTCTCCTTGCGTCCTTCACAATCTTCTCCATTTATTCCTCACATCCCTTTGTTCCTGGGTGGCCTTCCACAAGTGTGCTCTCAGGTGAAAACCCCCACGTTCATGATCCTAAGTATAGTAGAAACTATCTTAGGTGAAAACCCTCATGGACATGGTCCTGAGAAGCCACTCAACATAAACCAAACAACCAATCCACCCAGATGATTCATTAACTTAGTGATGTGCACTCCTAGGTGAAAACCCCCACATACTATGATCCTAAGTATAGTAAAGACTATCTCAGGCGAAAACCCTCATAGGCATGGTCCTGAGTAGCCACTTAACATTTTATAAAACCTTTCATCAATTGCATAGCATCAAAATCTACTAAGTCATTTCATAGGTACCTAGACACAATGGAATAGGGAATTCTGAAGTCTTGCATAGCAAATCTACTAAGTCCTACAAATGCATAGGAAAATAACTAAATCATGCATTGAAAATACTTAGGAATTTTATGGGGCTGTGACACTTGCCTTGGCAACAAGAAGAATAGTAACAGCAACTGCAACTGTTGTCGTTTCCCTCTGAGATTTCTAACACATCAAACAAAACAA
Organism: Poa annua; assembly: GCA_026929855.1. Taxonomy (NCBI): domain Eukaryota; kingdom Viridiplantae; phylum Streptophyta; class Magnoliopsida; order Poales; family Poaceae; genus Poa; species Poa annua. The sequence goes on from CM049427.1 coordinate 70,845,101, forward strand.
ACATAAACATACTAACAAGTAACAATACAAGAATATGTTATGCATGATGTGCAAAATACTTAGAGAAAATACTAAGTCTATTCTTCAAGGTGATCGACCATCATTATCAACTCTTTGTAAATTGGATTTTGATCCAGCAAACTTCAAGATGGTAATAACATGATCAAAAATTGTTTTAAGTCAAGATTAGGAAAGATAGAAGAAAATGATGTAGGTTATCTTCCAGGCTTCATCTCCAGACTTGTAGTATTCTCCTGAGTGATGTCTTGATCACCATGTCTTAGAGAGAAGAAAAGAAAAAGAGAAAGAAAGACTTAGAGAATAGAGGGGGTTGGTCTTCTTGGACTTCCTCTTGATTTTTCTTCTAAGTGCTTCTACTCCTTGGTGATTATTCTGGAGTCTTGTTTTGGCTAAGTCCTTCATTGGTCTTCTAGCTCCAGGTTGAAAATCCTCAGTGTCTAAGTGCATAGCACTTAACCAAAAAATGCTAAGTTGAAAATATTCCTAACTTAGAGAAAATAATGGAGGGGTTTTCCTATGAGGAGAATAACTATATAATAAAATATGTTATGCATGCAATGCTCTTTTTTTTAATCATAATAAACATCATACAAAATTTTGTGATATTTTATAAAGTATGCATTAGGCTATAAATGCAATTTAATTAATTTCTATTTTTGCAAAACATCATAAAAGGAATAAATATAATATTAAAGTTTTATGTGATTAAATTTTATAACAAAATTTTATAAATGGTGTTAATAGACAGAGGGCATTTAATTAAATTTATAGCAATTTGATTTAATCAAAATTAATGTTTCTATTAATAGTTATGTCAAAAATAGTCAAACTATTCAAATTAAAACATATGACTATTAAATCATGAAAATAATACTCAAAATAATTTTATAACAGAGGCATCAAGTTTCTTGGACAATTTTATTTGCAATTTTTGGATTTATAGATTTAAAGTTATTACAAATATACTCAAATCGTCCATTTGAAGTTTGAATAATTTATACTAAGTCAAAATTTAAATTTGACAGATCTAAAATATTCTACATGTCAAGAGCTTTCCAAATATATAAAATTTATCAAATTTGGATGTGTGGTTAAAAAGTTATGAGGGTTTGAATATGCAGGGGGTAAACTGCAAAACTGCCAATTAAACTAAATATGAAAAACATTTACCACGCGGGTGCTGACTGTGCGTTGACTGGGCGCTGACGCGGCAGACACGTGGCGTGATCTAATTGGCCCGTACCGGTTCAGAATGGGATCTAATCTGAGGCGTTGGATTTCGATCAAACGGATCTGGGCGCGAGTTTCTTACCTCGCCGGAGAAGTTCGCCGGAGAGGAAGAAGATGGCGGCGCCGACGCTCGGGAGTGGACGCGCCGGTCACTCCGGTGCACCCCCGAACAGGAGGAGGAGTCGGCGACGTGCAGCTCGTCGTGGCGGCGACGATGGGCTCGGTGGCGGCGTCCTCCGCTTCCTGGTACGACCGGGAGCGGCGGAATGAATGTGGCGGCGCTCCGGTGACCTCTGGTCGTGCTTGCCCCGCACAATTTGGTCGCGATAAAACTTGTCAAGGATGCTGGTGTGGTGCACAATGGTGTGGGGAGTAGAATGAGTGGGGTCTCGGGGATGGAGGTGGCTTCCTCTCGCCGGAATATGAGAAACTCGCGGCGGCGACCTTGCGGCTCTGGCGAGCAAATTCGTGAGCCCGGGGGCGCTTAGGAGAGGCCTTTTGGGGGGGGGGAAGATGGAGGAGGCCGAGGGCTACTATTAGCAACAAACGGCGCTCAATTTGGTCGAGTAAATCGCCCGAATTGACGCGAGTAAAAACAACGGTTTCGGCGAGCTCGGGGGCGTGCTTTCCGGCTGAACGTTGAAGACGACGATGACGTCAACAGTGACATCATCAATTTTTCTTTTTCTGTTTTTCTTTTTAATTCATATCTTTTGATTTAATACTCCAAATGAAGTCAAACAAAATTCTAGAAATTTGTAAAATTCATATCTATGCTTTAAACCATTTGTGGGCATGTTTTGAAACTTTTTGAAAATTAATTATTTTGAAATATTCATAAAATACAGTTTTACCTATTTTAGTTTAACTTGGAAATTATGGATTTAATAATTTATTTGGAGTTAAATAAAATTTATGAAATTACCCACATTCAAATATGTTTGAATTTAGATTATTTAAACTTATTTTACTGAAATCATTCACCTTTATTTTGGCTTAAAAGTAGAATAATATAATATAAATATTTTTAGAGTAATATGAAATATATGGATTTTTAATTTAAACCTTTTGTGATTTAATCAGATCATGAATGATGAGATGCATGTATGCATGAATGCAATGCTTAAATTTTCATTTCAAAGCAGAAATACATAAATGTTTTCAAAAGTTTCAAATTTTAGTGATTTTTAACATTCCAAAATATAGGGATGTTACAGAATGGTTGTAGCTCTATGTTCCATCCCGCGACACGATTTGTGGCGTTAGGGTTGCGCAGGATTTGCTCTAGAGAGAATGAGGTAACCATCGTGATGGGGTGCCCCGGGAAGTAATGTCGCAGCTTTCTTGAGGCAATGAGGAGCGCGATGAGGAGCTTCTGCTACATTGTGTACCGCTCGCGAGCATCACACAGTACTGTACTGAGGAAGTAGACTGGATGCTCGACAAGGGTTGTCTGTTTAGTCTTTGCGCACTCTGCCTGAGGAGGCTCTGCAGGGCCCTCAAGGGTGTAGGCCTGTGGAGACTCTTTAGGACCCTCGAGGGGGTTGGCCTGTGGAGGCTCTTTAGGGCCCTCAAGGGGGTTGGCCTGTGGAGGCTCTTCAGGCTCCCTGGCGAGATTGTCCTGTAGCAGTTTACTTGGGGCAGGCTCCGCTTGTGGCTTTGGGCCTGGCGATGGTTTTGTGGGGCCTGTTTCTTTGTCGAGCTCTTCATCAGGTGGCTTTGCCTTTGGAGTGGTTGCACTCTTCTTGTGGAGGACTGGCTCTTCCATTTCTACCACCAGGGCGGCGCTGGCGGTTTGTGGAGTGGCTGGTAGGTACATCTTCAGGTGCTCGCCTGTCCTTGGGGCAACCATGACTGGTGGGCTGGCCAGGTACCTCTTGAAATCCTCAAAGGCTTTTTCTGCCTCAGCCGTCCAATTAAACGTGCCAGTTCTCTTCATGATCTTGAAGAATGGCAGAGCTCTTTCGCCGAACATGGAGATGAATCTACCCAAGCTAGCCATGTAGCCTGCTAGACGTTGCATATCCTTGAGCCGACGTGGGGGCTGCATTTCCTCTATGGCCTTGATTTTGTCAGGGTTTGCCTCTATGCCTCGGTGGGACACGAGGAAACCAAGCAATTTTCCTGAAGGCACTCCGAAGACGCACTTGGCGGGGTTTAGCTTGATGTTCACCTTGGGCAAGCTGGCGAAAGTCTCTTCAAGGTCCCTTAGGAGAGTATCTCCCTCTCGAGACTTGTCGACGATGTCATCGACGGAAGCCTCGGCATTTCTGCCCATTTGCTCGCCAAGCGTGTGACGCCCTAAAATCGGTACTATGTAGATTTAAGCGATCCCGCCGAAATCACATAATAACGATTTTAGGTCGCCCACCAGACATAATGTGCACGCCGAAACATGCGCAGTATGTGGGTGGAATTGTGATAACATTACAACAGTTCCGATACATCCACAAATACAACAGAAGATATAATACAACAACGACTACGGATAAGATACAAATTGGACTAAGAGTCAAGATACAAATATACAATACAAAGATACAAATGACAGCGGAAGCAGAATAGTATCCGACTACGGATAAGATGCAAATTGGACTAAGAGTCCTGAAGATAAGCAATGGCGTCATATCCCTGCCCAGCCAAGCCGGAGGGATTCCCAAGCTAACGTCGTCAGACTTCAAACCTGTTAACTGCACATAAAGCACATCCCAAAAGAGGGTCAGGGCACTCCCTGGCAAGCAAAACCGACTTGCCTACTTTCTACACCATCTCCCAAAATATGGGGTAGGTGGACTTAGCGGCAGCATCACTAGCAACCTAAAGAGACACGCTACAACTTCCGTCTAATTAGAGAGGGATAAGAGAGCGCATAAAGTAAACATCTACAACTAACACCAGTCATAACCCATTCTCGAATTCACCCCCTCAACTAAATATGAGGAAGCAATTCGGGAAACTCACACGTTGAACAGTTTTAATCATAATTTATTGTGAAAGTAATTCTATATTACTAGTCAATTTAATTAACATTAATTAGGTGCAAGTTGTCTAGACCTTGTTAGCCAGCATCATCACCAAAATCGTCCATAACCGTGGACACGGCTCATCGATAAGATTATACCCTGCAGGGGTGCACTACTGTACCCATACTCGCATGATCAACCCAAGCAAGCATCAGGGCTTCTCAACACGACTTATTCCTTCACTACAGCAAGTCCAAGTGCCACCCATATGAGTTGTTACCCGCGTCAGGAGTCCGGCCGAATCTCAATTGCGGACTCATTAGTTTGCGCCTACGCCACCATGCGGCTCAAACCACAGTAGGAACTGTCCGCTTCGTGTCGTACCGCACCTATATGACCCCCCGTATCACATACCCTCTCATCATCATCATGATGCACATGCATATGAGCAAATGGAAAATCCGAACTACTTGCGGCACATGGATAAGCTGTAGATCCGTTCAAAGTCGAGGGGGGGCTCCATAGGGCCTCCCACAAGTGGTTAGTGCGCTAAATATTGGATCCGAGGACAAAATCTCAGTTCCTAGGTCGACACTGAGCAGAACAAAACACCTCGCAAGGCCTTCCGCCTGGTGCCTTATCATTTAATTATAATACCCCAATACAAGATAGCATTTTATTAAAATAGAACAATCTATCATACTAAGCAGATGAAACGTAAGACCAATAGATGACTCGCACAATCAACTCTAAGCATGCGCTACGACTCGCAAGGCCAACAGATAAACAAACAACAGGTGATGGGATGTGGGGATAAAGTTGTATGGGCTGCAGGATAAACATGTGATGGGATCGCGATAAGAATCGGATACTAGGGTAGCAGAGATCAACGGCAGGAATGAAAGATAATGTATAGGTAAACAAGCAAACTTTGCTTGCCTGGAATCACGCATGGAAGCAGATCTTGTCGTTGCTCACACATCTCAACGTCGTATCCGCAAAGAAGCAACAAACACTGGAAAACGAAAAAGATGCATTTTACAACTATGGCAAAATATCCAGCATGATCATATGAGAAAGATGCATGACATGGCAAGATGCAAAACAATGCAATTAATCCAAATTAAACGGGAAAGCAATCCCGAGCAATTAATATTTAGGTGCAAGTTATTTATTTACCAGCAATATTAAATGTTGGTTAACATGGCAACACATGGCATGGGTGATCTAATTAAATTAAATTAAATGGAATAGGGCTTTATATATTTATTACCCCTAACATTCCATATTTAATTATTTAGTTGCAATTAATAAATTATACTAAGCAATTAAAAATAACAGATGCAAAATGGCATACAAATGACATATTAATATTCATTGCATTTTTCTGATATAAAAACATATAAAGATTATTTAATTTGGAGTTATAAAATTAAAGTTATTAGCATTTTAATTTTAGGGGTGTTTCTGCAATTTCTAGGGACTTATTCGGGATAGAAATCTTGTCAGTGGGGTTCTGTGCAGAAAAACAGGAACGGCAGGGGTCTAGACGCAATTATTCAGATCTAGGTTTTTTGCACCGGAGGGGAGCTAGGCTCAGCCACTGACCCGTGGGGCCAGCGCTGACCTGCAGCTGACTAGGCGGGGGACACACTGACGAGCGGGGCCCTGCTGTCAGCTCGGAAAAAGAAGGATAAAAGGTTGGATTTTGCCTAGGGGGAGATTCGAACCAGGGAGGCCGGGCATGGTGTGCGAGGACGCAGCCACTGGGATGAGCTCGTGTTGATGTTTAACACTGAAGCGTACATCTATTGTACTGTAGCATCAACGACGAATCTAAACAAATAAAGAGAAAAAGGAGGTATTGCGTGTCGGGGGAGTTGAACTCACGATCTGCTGGTCATGGGGTAAGAAGAGCAACCACTGGTCCGGCTCGGGGCTAGTGATTGAAACCCGCACCGAAGCGAGATGAATCAACAGTCGACGTTAACTGAACCAATCGTAAAAGATTCAGACTAGCGCATACGCGAGAACAACGGACGGACGTAACCGGCGACGATCCAGTCAGTCGGGCGACGGAGGCAATCAGGCAACCAGAGCAAGGGGAGGAAGGAGGGAAGATTTCTCAGAGGTGCAACTCACATTGGGAGGTCGATGGAGATCTTGTGCGGACGGGGGAGGACCGAGCCGAGGCATGGGAGGAAGGGGACGGAGCGCTCGGTGTTGGGGAAGTCGAGCTCGGCATCGGCGACCCTGGCGACTCTCGCTCCGGTTCTTCAGCGGGGACGGAGAGGAAGGTGCCACGGATCCATTCCTGCACCTAGCTGACCTTGGCGAAGCCCGACGCGACGAAACGGTGAGCTCCTTTTTTTCCGGTAATGGAGGTGGAGAAGAAGAGGTAGGAACAGAGAGGAGAGAGGGGAAAGAGAGGGGGCGGCGGCTGAGAGGGAGGAGAAGTGCGGCTAGGGTTTGGAGAAGGGAGGAGGGCTGGCTAAAGTAGAGGGGAGGGGGCATCGGTAGGGGGCAGTGGGGCATGGCCATGGCGTCACGCCATGTGTGTGTGTCCCTGAACGTACAGAGGAAGGGGAAAGTGGAGGTGGGATGGGCTTGGGCTAGATGGGCCAGGAGAGAGAGAAATAGGCCCAGGTTTTATTTTTTTTTCTCTGTTTTATTATTTCCCTCTTTTATTCTTTTCCTGTTTTCATGTTTTAAAACAAAATAGGAGAAGAAAAGATTTATAACTTTTGACAAATATTTATAGTTTCAAAATACATAATTTAATATATTAGTTTGAATATTTGAAAAGAATTTAAGTATCACATTTAAATTAATTTGATTTGCAATTAGATTTAAATGTGGAAAATAATTTAAATGGAGTTGAATTTAAATGCAACAATTTAAATTAAGATTGGCAAATGCAAATGATGCATGATGATGTCCCGGGGCGTTACAAAGCGTTATCCTCATGTTGATGCAAAAAGAAAAACAAACAATTAAAATGGGATAAATCCCGGGGCGTTACAAAGCGCTATCCTCATGAGCCTCTGGAAAGTGGCTCCAGCTTTCTTCAGGCCGAAGGGCATGCAGACATAGCAATACACCCCGCAAGGGGTGACAAAAGCCGTCTTCTCCTCGTCTTCCTTAGCCATTTTTATCTGGTGATAACCCGAGAAAGCATCGAGGAAACAGAGGAGGTCGCAGCCTGCAGTGGAGTCCACGATCTGGTCGATTCTTTGCATGGGATAAGGGTCATTGGGGCAATCCTTGTTCACATCAGTGTAGTCGATGCAGAGGCGGCCTCCTCCGGCGGGTTTTGGGACGACCACGCCGTTGGAGAGCCAAGTGGGGTGCACGACTTCGCGGACGACATTTGCCGCTTTTAGCTTCTCGACCTCTTTGACGATGAATGCTTGTTTCTCGAGGGCTTGCTTTCTTTCGTTTTGCTTGACAGGGCGTGCGTTTGGACACACGGCTAAGTGGTGCTCGATCACCTCCCTCGGTACACCGGACATATCTGACAGGGTCCATGCGAATATGTCAGAGTTTGCCCGGAGGAAGGCGATGAGCGCGCTTTCCTATTTGGGAGGCGACGCAGCGCCAATGGTGACGCTAGCCCCCGAGCCTTCAGCCCTCGAGTTGCTAGAGCTTAAAGAGACTTTCTTTGTAGCGGCTGGCTCCTGGGAGAACAACTGCTTCTTCTTCATGGGTCTCTCGAGAGGCTCCAATTTTTCGTCAGCAGGGAACTCCATGGCGGCTGCCTTGTAGGCTGTCTCGACAGCGCGCGTAGCATCCAGGACATGTCCACGGATGGTGATTGTGCCAGCGCTACCGGGAATCTTGACCATGTTGTAGGCATGATGTGTGACGGCCATGAATTTTGCGACGGCGGGGTAGCGGAGGATGGGGTTGTACGGCAAGCCGATGTGTGCAACGTTGAAGTCAATGTGCTCGGTGCGGTAGTTCTCCTCGCTGCCGAAGGTGACGACAAGCCTGACCTGCCTCAGAGGCTCGATCGAGCCGCTGGTGACTCCCGTGAAGGGCCTAGAGGGCATGAGCCGCTCGTAGGGCACTTGAAGTGCTTTGAACGTCTCAATGGAGATGACATTAAGGCCTGCTCCACCATCAATGAGCGTCTTGGAGACGGCGATGTTGTCGATGGTGGGGCTGCAGACCAGCGGGAGGGTTCCAACAGTCTTGGTGGACTTGGGGTGGTCCTGAGCGTCAAAGGCGATGGTGTACTGCGACCATTTGAGGGGCCTGGAGGTCTCGAGGCTGGGGAGGGCGGCGTTGAGCACGCGAGCGAACTGCTTGAACTGATTGTTCGATTTTGGCGCTTGTAGCCCACCGAGGATGCAAGCAATGGCGCCTCTTGGAGCTTGATAGCCTCCATCTTCCTCGTCAGAGAGCTTGCCGTTCCGCTCTGCATCGTTGTCCTGATTGCCAGATGGCTTTTGGTATCCGCCCTTGCGCCCGCTGCCGCGGTAGCCACGGCCTCGACCGCGGCTGCCGCTGCCCTCTGCTTGTTCGGGCTCTTTGCTCAGCCTCTTGAGGTCGAATAAGTCTCTATAGAGTTACCGCGCCTGTTGTGGTAGATGCAGAATGGGCAATGGTCGTCTTTTCTCTCCCAGGCTCGGGAGAGCCCCTGCGGGTGCCCTTAGCGTCAGGCACTTCCGCGAGGACCGCGGTGGCCTTGCGCTTGGGTTCATCCTTCTTCTGGCTTCTGGACCCCTCCGTGTGCTCGTCCCCTCTCGAGGACATCTTGACGAAGAGGAGTCCCTCTTCAGCCTTGACGCACTTGTCAGCCAGGTCGAACAGCTTCACCACAGAGGTGAGCTTATCGTGGATACCCAGCTTCTCCAGCATCCTGCTGTTGGTGACGCCGAAGGTTTTGGATTTCGGCCGAGAGAAATGAAATTCCACCGAAATCCGTCAATTCCGGTCGGGACCGGTAAAAGTATTTACCGGACGAAATCTTTTGAAATTTGGGCAATTTTGGTAATATATATTCATAAAATATTAGTATAAATGAAATTTGATTGAAAAATTCAAATTATAGTTATTTTTGGTTCTAAGTTTCAAATTTTATTTCTTTCTTTTCGTCCGGAATTTCACCGAAATTACCGAAATTTCCGAAATCCGGCCATTCCGGTCATGACCGGAAAATTTACAAAACCGAAATCCAAATCCTTGGTGACGCCCTCGCGGAAGGCGGCGACGACTTGGGTGTCAGAGATGTTCGGGATCTTGTTGCGCACTTTGCTGAAGCGCTGGATGTACTTGCGGAGGGTTTCATCCTTCTTCTGCACCACAGCGCGCTGGTCGTTGTGGGTGAGAGTGCGCTCGTATGTCCCCTTGAAGTTGGAGACGAACTGCTTGCAAAGCTCTTCCCAAGAGTTCACAGAGTCCTCAGGGAGGTTCAGGAGCCACGACAACGCAGAGTCGCGCAGCGCGTGGGAGACCCACTTGGCCATGACCTTGTCGTCTCCGCCTGCCGCCTGGATGGAGGTGGTGTAGAACTGCAGGAACTCGATGGGGTTGCTGGAGCCGTCGTAGCCCTTGGGGAGAGCCGGCCTGAACTTCGGGGGCCATACCACGCGGCACAGGGAGCGGGTGAACGCCATGCAGCCAGTGGCGTATGTGGAGAGCCCGTGCTGCAGTGCGCTGCGGTTCTGCTGGCCCACCTAGCCGATTTCTTCCACGAGGCGGTTCTGACGTTTGTGCTGGAGCTCCCTCCACACGCACGCGTCTGGCGCGGTGCGCTGCACGATATAGGAGTCGTGAGGCGAAGACGCGTGGGAGGCTACCCACTGCATCGCAATCGGTGCAGGCCCTGGTGGAGGCGGAGGCGCGTCAGGCGCAGCCATGCCCGCGAGGGAGGGGTGCACGACGGACTGCGACGGAGCGGGGCGAGTCGTGGCGATGCCAACGAGGTGCTTGAGGCGCTCCAGCAGTGCTCGTGTGCCTCAGCGGTAGGCTGATAACGGAGAAGTTCTTGCGCCAAGAGCAGGGCGGTGTGCGGCGCGGGGTCCGTCCTCCCTGGGCCGGAGCCGCTTGGGCGATGCGTCGGGTGTGATGACTGCGCGTCCTCCTCGTGCTCGGCGTTGTGCTCGGGCTCCTCCATACCAGGGCCTGAGTTGGCGCGCTCTTCACGGCGGGGTCGTCCCCGTCGTCTGCGCGTGGCCGTGGCGCCGGGCGCGGCGCAAGCTCCTTCAGGTGCGCGTCTGTTGGCGCAGGCGGCACGAGTAGCGCGGGTGTTCGCCATGGCGCGGAGGCAGCTCAAAGGTCGTTGACGCGCCTCAATCCCCTACCTGGCGCGCCAGATGTTGAGTAGTGACTCCCACGAAACAAGGAGTGGTCACTCCCTGAAGAGTAGTTCGTGAAGGGGATTGAACACGGAGGTCAAGACCCTCGAGAGACAAGACGACGGTGCTTGCCGGGCCTAGAGAGGAACACCCACGAGAGAGATGAACACCGGCCCGTACCTAGGTTCACGGCCCTCTGTATTGCACTGCAGAGGTTACAGTACAATTGAGCTTGCCGAGAGCTCTCTTGATGCAGTTTGTGCCTGGAGAGGGAAGCAATGGTCTTCTTCCTCCTCCAGCCGAACGCTATTCTACTAGCTGAGCTAGGGTTTAAAAGTATTCTCCTAGTAATTGGCCGACCTCCCCCTAAGGTGGAGCTCCTGGCCCTTTTATAGGCGCAGCAGGCGTCTTCCTTGCACGGGGCGTCCAAGGTGGGCTCCCACACGGCAGTGGCGCGGAGGCGTTGGAGTCCACCGCGGCGAAATCCTTCATGGACGCGGTCCATTGGCGATAAAGTTTGGCGCGGTGACCGACAGGTTGCAGACCGTGCAGAACGGCTCGCAGGGGTTGTAGTCATCGGGGTGGAACCCACGATGACGACCTTCTTGGAGTGTTGCGCTGTCCAGCCGCTTTATCATTAGAGAGGAAAGTCCCAGCTGTCCTGGCGCAGGCGGCACACCTTTATTGACTCCTTCATCACCAAAACGGCAAAGGGAGTGCCCGCGTCACTCTGCGGTTGCGGCAGAGGCCATGTGCGCCCTATCGTAGTCCCTTGGCCGCGAAGCTTCCCCGCAGTCCCGAGGCGGCATGTGGAGGGATTTCTGTTGACTTCTCTCCAGCCGCATGGAGCCTCGGGAGAGTCTCTTGAAGCGCAGGTCCTCCTCAGGCCTTCGCTTCCTCTTCAGGCCCTCAAGAGGATTTGTCTCTCGAGGGTCTCTCCAAGCGGTGGCTTGGTCCTTAGTCGTTTCGTCTGATCTGTAAGTGTGCGAGGCCTAGGGAGAGTGGGCTCTCCATACCCCAGTCTCCACTGGACCGACAATATTACAAGTGCTTTGTTTTAAAAATAATCGGAACCGCACTCAACTAGCTTAGTATGGAAGATAACGAGAACTCTACTGCCAGTCGTTGACCTAACAACCACCACTCAAAAACAATTTTACCTCTGTTTTCAAACTAATAAGAAGCTCTACCACATGTTGAATGCCTACTTCCCTCAATGAAGGGCATATCTTTTACTCTATTGTTGAGTCTCCATCCTTCTTGGAGCACCTTCTTGAGAGCATAATTGTCATTCTTAGTGTAATGTGCTTGTCCCTCAATATGTTTACCGTGGTGTAATCTAGATGCTTTCATCTTTGATATCTTTATCTCTAGTCTTCCCTTAAAACTTAGAGGTGCCTGCGCATTTATGTTTTGTTGTTACATTCATGCAAGTGAGATACCACTTTATCATACTTTCTTATGATCATTGCAATCCTGTGAATTGATATGTTTCATGTTGTTTATCATCGGTATAATTGGCATATTTTCATGGTTTACATAACTATTGGGTGACACCGTTTATATATGCCTTGTTATGAATAGTCTAAGCATTTGTCCTCATAATGAGAATATTTACTTCACATGAGCAAATGAGTTCGTGAAATTCTTTTATCGTACTCAGTTGTTAACTAAATTGCTTGAGGACAAGCAATAAGCTAAGCTTGGGGGGAGTTGATACGTCCAAAACGTATCTACTTTCCCGAACACTTTTGCTATTGTTTTACCTCTAATTTATGTGTTTTCGATGCAACTAACGCGGACTAACGCTGTTTTCAGCAGAATTACCCTGGTGTCTTCTTTTTGTGCAGAAATATCAACTTGGGAGAAAAAGCCCAAAAGTCAACCAGAAGTCATTTTCTATCCGAGGAGGACCAGGAACCACGAAGACCAAACAGAGGAGAGGCCCGAGGGGCTCTCATCACCTGGTGGCGCGGGTCCCACCTGGCCACGCTAGGAGGTGAGGAGCCCAACTCGGCCACTACCTCGCGACCCCCTCGCGGCTATAAGTCCCTCCTGACCTAAAAAACGCATGGGGGATAGACACATTTCCAGATAACACACCCGTACGCTGCCACCATCGCGAACCCTAGTTCGGGGACCAAAAGTCTCTGTTCTGGCACCCTGCCGGGACGGGGAATCGAAGGGGATCATCGCCATCGTCATCTCCACCGCCTCTCCATCAAAAATCCATGTTTCCCCCGTCAATGAGTGAGTAATTAACCGTTGTAGGCTTGAGGGGATGGTAGGGATTGGATGAGATCACTCATGTAATAGCTATAAGATTGTAAGGGCATAGGGCCTAGTATCAGTTATCGGTGTTTTACGTTATTGTTACAACTTGTTATGCTTAATGCTTGACACTAGGACTCGAGTGCCATGATTTCAGATCTGAACATGTTATTGAATCATGATGATAATTATTGTTTTGGATCATATCTATGAGTTGAATACACATATTATTGTCCGGAACCGATGGCTCCAAAGTGATAACAATTGGGATAACCGGAGGTAATGGCTACGATGTGAGGATTACATGTATTCACTGAGTGTTAATGCTTTGCTCCGGTACTTTATTAAAAGGAGTAACTTACTTGCCAGTAGTTTCCCTAGAGGCCCCGCTGCAAGCGGGTTGGCAGGACAAAAGATGATGTGCAAGTTTCTCATTGCGAGCACGCACAACTAAATTGGAATACATGCTTATGATTAGTTTATGCCTGGATGCTTTATATTATTTATCTGCAAATGCCTATGCTATGTTATTACATGAATTATCTCGTCCATGCAATGCTCGTACATCCGTCCCTATGCCTACGGTATTTTAATCATGTTGTCTACGTCAATCACAATCGCTGTCTTAATTCTCCTGCTACTGTTATTTCACTACTGTCTCTGCTATAAAACGGTTGCTACTTATAATCTTCCTCGAGCAAGTCTATTCACAGGTGCAGCTGATTTGACAAATCGTCTCTTAAAGCTTACAAATATTCTTTGGCTCCCCTTGTGTCGAATCAATAAATTTGGTTTTACTTCCTTCGAAGACTGTTGCGATCCCCTATACTTGTGGGTCATCAGTTCTCCAGTTGGGCGTTTACCTTCTCCAGCACGCGAATCCGGTCGGCGTCCTCGGCGCGCTTGATCTTGAAGCGGCTCTCCTGCTTCTCGAGCTTGTCGCGCTAGTCCTTGGCGACAGCCGCGCGGTACTTCTTATCCCGGGATTGGAAGTCCGCCTCCGCCTCCTCGTTCTTCTTGGCAAACCCAACCTTGAAGCGCTCCACGATCTTCTGGTGGGAGGCAACCTCTTGGTTGTGCTTGCCGAGGGCTTCTCGGTAGCGCATAGCTGCTGCTCTCGGGCGTCCAGGTCCTTGCGGACCTCCTCCAGAGAGGCTCGCTCGGTCTTGGAAGCGGAGCGGAGCTGAGCCTCGTGTTGGACGAGCTCGTGGTGCTTCTACGCTAGTGAGCGTTCCATGGCCTCCTGCTTCGCCCTTGCCTCGGCCAAGAGCTCCGCGGCCGCGTCGCGCTCAGCCTGAAGGGGCGCGAGGGTCTCGTCTGCCTCACGCACGACCCCGTCGCGCACCTCCTTGGCGAAGCACAACGCCTCCTCGCGCTCTGCCTGTAGGGCCAGGTCGCTCTGACAGCGAGCCTCCAACCCGCGTGGAAGGACGCCGAGGCCTCAGCAAGCTCGCCCTACCGCTGGGCGTTCTGCGCATCCTCAAGGGCGAGGTGGGCCTCCAGTACCTCCAGCGACTCACGCACCAGGCGGAAGGCGACGTCGCGGCGTTCTCTGCCCCACTCCCAGACGCTGGGGACTAGGTCTCGGGAGGCAGAAGACACCGCTCCCGCGTCAAGCCTGGAGAACGGGGCCTCAGTGCGGGTCCCCGCAGCGCTGCGAGATTGGGGGCTGGCCGGCAAGCCACCCTCCTCGGCTCCTGCTCCCTTCGCGTCGTCGTCGTTGCCCTCGTGCGCCACCTCCTACAGTGGCTCTGGGTACGGAGGAGCCTGCCCCGTAGTTGCTCCTTCTGCTAGCCGAGCGTGGCGAGGGCGGCAGAGGAGCTCCCCCCCTCTTGCTCGCTGGCCCCAGGCTGGCCCTGGCTCGCCTGAGCCTCCAGCTGCGCGGGAGGATTGGCAGCGCTAGGCAGAGTTGGCGGGCGAGGCGGAGTAGGTGCGCGAGGAGGAGTAGGCACCCTCTCCTCTTGCTCCTCAGGCCGAGACCACACGCGAGGTGGAGCTGTCGCCTCCGCTTGAGGCTTTTCCTCAGTGGGGCCTGTGGTGTCCGCCTCCACAGGCCTCGTGTGGAGGAGATATGCCCTAGAGGCAAATAAATAAGTAGTATCTATCGCATTATCTCATAAGTTTATAATATGTCTTTGTATTAATCTATAACTGTATTAATCAGAATTATTAATACACGTCTGATACATAGACAACCCGAGTCCCTAGTGAGCCTCTATATAAACTAGTCCACTGGGCAACAAATGATCGAGATTCCTGATCATGGGTAATGGCGTCGGTTGACAGTGGGGTCATCTTATTAGTTTAATATGGTGATGGACATACACAAAGTATTGCAATAGGATCAAATGACGATGTTTGCCATTTGTAATAAATATGTAATATGATAGCTTATTCCTTAAACCGTGAGACCGTGCTTATTGCTACTTCATACGGATGCTTTGAGAGAATCAAACGTCGTGTCTTATATAGCATGACAATAACGGTGTCCATCTTGGGTGTCCCCAAAGAGTATGTTCAGACGTAAGGATCAAGAGCGGGATTTGTTCATTCTTGTAATGGAAAGATACTCTGGGCCCACTCAGTGATATTGCATCTATATATAGCTGCGCAACTTGTGACTAGGTCATGGAGATGTAATATCGGAAACAAGTTAATAACCTAGGTTCGTAACGAGATGCAACGGGACATTAGATGTCTACGATCACATCTCGTACAAGGTAGTATCGCAGAAACAAATGGAATTAATATCATGTTTACGGTTCCACGACGATATTCGTAGAATGCATAGGGACCGTCATATGCATCCAGGTATCCGTGGCGGTCATTGGCGGACGAAGGGTCTCGACCATGTCTCTAGTGTTCTCGAACCTCAGCGTAACAAGCTTAAGGTCTTAACGATACCAGGAGAAGGTTCTAGAATATTACAGGATTTTATTGGAGAGAGAGAAATGATCCAGAAAGATTTCCGGTGGTCCGGAAGGAGTTCCAGGAAGGTCTGGAATGGTTCCGGGAATGTCCGAAAGATGTTCGGGTGGTCCGGAAAATGTTTCGGGGTCACGGGAGATTAAATAGTATTTAAATATATTAATTATGAATTAATTATATTTTTTATTAATTTAATTATTAATTAAATAAAGGATAAAGGGGCAGCCCACCTAAATGGTGGGCCCTAAGAGGGCCCAAGAAGGTGAGCCGCGCCAAGGCTTGGGGAAGGGGGAAGGCCCCTAGTCCAATTCGGACTAGGAGGCTGGCCGAACCCCCTCCCACCTCCCTCTCCTTTAGTCCCACATGGGGGACGCAAGGTGTTTCCACACCCCCTTCTCCCCTTTATATAGCAAGGCATATTAATTCGATTAATTCATCCAAAAATACAATTAATATTGTAGCAAGCCGGCCGAGCTGTTTCTCCGTCCGTTTTGCCTCCTCTATCCACCAAAGCTATACTGTCGGGCACCGTTGCCCTGTGGGATTCCAGAAAAGTTCTACCCGTGCGTTCTCAGCTGGATCTGAGTGACCGGGGGTTGTTTGTTAAGCTCTGTATGCTTCCGAGTGCTCGGAGGCGCCACATTTGAGGAGCCTGGGCGATGTCGTCTCGCCCACCCAGCAGCCCTGTCGCTGCCCTGCCACCGGTGTACCCCCCCCCTAGCCGCCGGCACCACGCCATCTTCCGCCCGACGCCCGTCGACGCAGGTCATCGTCGACATCCCGGCGTCATCGTCAACATCATCGCGGCAAGTTCTCCGCGACCTCGAGGGCGGCTATGTACGACTTCATCATCAACGCTTGTGCGGGAGCGTAATCCCTGCTATTGGTCTACATGGAGGTATGTAATCCGTTCCGCCACCATTACCACATTTACTAGATAGATAGATCCTGACTAGTTTGGGCTTTCTTACGCTAGAAAAATTATAGTTTTCTGCACCGGAACCCCTTCAGTGGTATCAGAGCCGATCTATGCGTAGTACTGCTGGTACGGTTAGAACTCATGTTGAATGAGGACGTCTTTCTTATATTTGCTACCCACAAGCGTGCACTTGCGATGCCTTCGGTATTGTGTTTCTGAAGCGGCCCGGACCGACTTTACGTGTACGCTTACTCGAGACTGGGTCCACTACGGACATAGGGCTTGCACCGTATATGTGGCTAGCGGGTGTCTGTTTCTCTCCCTTTAGTCGGCAAAGCATTTTCAATGGAGGGCCCGAAAGGATTCTTAAACATGCAATTATATGATCGATGTTGTGGTATAGTTCGTAGGTAGAGAAACGGTTCTCTTACGAGTAAGCCTATATGCCACGTAAAACTTGCAAAACTAAATAACGGTAGAGGCATCTAAATTTGCTTTGCAGAAGCGTTATTTGATGTGACATGGTTACGGTAAGTTTGATACTACTCGTACTGTCCACTAGTAGAGAAGAGGCCAAAGGACCAAAAGCAAATAGCCCATCTGTCCCGGTCGTATTACAAACCGGGACAGATGGGGGCCTGCAGAGGCCGGGCGCATGTGCAGCAGGCCATTTATCCCGGTTTCAATCACGAACCGGGACAAATGGGGCGTGCCTCAAGGCACCAGCCTATTTGTCCCGGTTTGTGATTGAAACCAGGACAAATGGCCCATGCCTATATATATATACTCAGCAGCCCCCTCCCCTCTTCCAAAACAATTGGAGGCATTTTTTTATGAAATGGTAGGAGGGGGTGTGTGCTAGTTAAATTTTTTTACTTATGCATGCAAAGTGTTCGATGAAATACCCGAGAGAGTTCACAAAATGATTTAATTTACACTTAAATTTATTCTTCTTTTCGATCAAGGTTAATTTTTCTCTCATTTCATTTGTAATTAATTGATACCGTACGTGCATGTTCAGTGTTTATTTGTCGATGTTCTGTAATGGTTATTGATGTAGTT
This sequence comes from Poa annua, assembly GCA_026929855.1. Classification (NCBI taxonomy): domain Eukaryota; kingdom Viridiplantae; phylum Streptophyta; class Magnoliopsida; order Poales; family Poaceae; genus Poa; species Poa annua. The sequence goes on from CM049427.1 coordinate 70,862,797, forward strand.
CATTATATAATGCAGATGGACCGACAATGGATGTATGGTGACCGACGCACTGCCGAGTACATGACAGGTTTGAGGAAATTTCTAAAGAAAGCCAGGCCCACAGTACCAATGGTTTCATGTGTTGTCCATGTGTCAACTGTCAGAATAAGACAGATCACCCAAACGCGAGAACCTTTCCAAGTCATCTTATTCGGCATGGTTTCATGCCCAGCTATAATTGTTGGACGAAGCACGGAGAAAAAGGGGTTATGATGGAAGACAATGAAGAAGAGGAAGATGATGACAACTATCCTATGTTCCTGGAGTACGGAGATTCTGCAACGGGGGAAGCTGAAGCTGAAGAGGCACCAGGTGAGCCCGCTGACGATCTTGGTAGGGCCACTGCTGATGCAAAGAGAGAGTGCGGAATTGAAAAGGAGAGGTTGAAGTTCGACCAGATGTTAGAGGATCACAAGAAATTGTTGTATCCAAGTTGCGAAGTTGGTCAGAAAAAGCTGGGTACCACACTGGAATTACTCCAGTGGAAGGCAGAGTGTGGTGTGACTGACAAGGGATTTGGAAAGTTGTTGAAGATAATTAGGATGATGCTTCCAAAGGTCAACAAGTTGCCCGGCAGCACGAACGAAGCAAAGAAGGTTGTGTGCCCTCTAGGATTAACCGTGCATAAGATACATGCCTGCCTGTAGTGCCCTTGCTTACGAAAGCAATGGCACATATGAATAATGCAAAGACTTGGATCAAATAAGTCTCACATTCTCCAATAAGATGTAATATCACAGTACAATGTCATAATTTATTACAGAACGAGACGAATGATCCAAAAACAAATATCCTTACAACTTAGCATAGCGGAAATGCTAGCTGAATAAATAGTTCACACTTTTATTTCAGAGTTCAAACGCAATACTAAAGGTAGCATGGAGCTACATCTTCTCCATGAAGCCACTGGCAAAACATGTTGGTTGTAGCTCGAAGACGACCCCCTTACTCCTCGTTCGGACATTCTGCAAGGTTTAGTTGTAGCCCAGCTATAAAGGGTCAGCACAACTGAATTGTGGTGGCAAGTGACTTTAATTCCTAATGTTCTATTAAGCTATAACTATATGCTTATTTTGGCTGGTGGAGCTCAAGGCTATTGCGCAAAGCAAATTTTTCCTTCTTTTGATAAACAATTTTCTTAAATCAATATCTTCTCCTTCAGAGACAAATCTCGAGACAAGTCCATGTCTCCTACCCATGTTCACCCAACAAGTTTTATTAAGAAATTAGAGATGAGGAGATTTTCAGAACACAGCCTTGTGTAGTTACTCAAATTGTCCGATGCGGGGGACACGGCTAAGATCTTAGGTTTTAACTCTCGAGAGGGTGTGCATTTTCACCATTAGACTTAATCAACCCAAACTATCCTCTACACTCCTTTAGTGAGAAGGAAAAGGAGAAGATCAAGACGAGACTTTTCAGAAGTTGCTTTCCCATGATCATACTAAGAGATTACCACCATCCTATCAACTCTACCACCATCAATCTCTTGACCCAGGTCCACATCAACTTACTCCATCAAGACAGAGCCCATATTGACCAATGGTTGCACGATAAGCAACTAGACTCAGTGTAAACTTAAATCTCATAGCCCTGGGTGGCCTACCACAAGTGAGCAACTCAGGTTAACACCGCATATCATGGCCCCAGGTCCACACAATCTCTTAATCAACCCAAAGGATTAGGCTTTGATGCTTCCGGCGCCTTCTTCTTCTCTGGATAGTCTGTTGAGTAGTGTCCCTTGTTCCCACACTTGTAGCAAGTCACTTGACTAATATCTCGTTTAGGTTCATTGTTGTGGCGGTGTTGCTCTTTTCAACTATTGTTCCCATTGAACGGGTGGTTGTGTCCACTACCACCCTGTCCATTTCCTCTGTATCCGGAATTTCCTACTTTATGGATATGACCATTATGATTGTGGCCACTTCCACTCTTGTGACTGTGGTGACTCCCACTGTTCTCTGGAACGTATGGTTTCTTCTGCATCAGATTAGTGTTGTAATTATTGGCGCTGAACTTCCTTTTCCTATTCTCCTCCTTCTTCATGTTGCTGTCCAGGTTAATGGCCTGATCAAGAAGATCCTGATAATTGGGAGCATAGGCCACAGACAATGGTATTTTCAGCTCACCATTGAGTCCATTCAGAAACTTATACTTCCTCTTTGCATCGGTGTCTACATCCTCTGAGCATAGCGTGAGAGGGAATTAAAGTCCTCCATGTACTCCCTCAGAGCACGATTCCCCTGTCTAAGGGTACGGAACTCATCCCTTTTCAGATTCATGATCCCAGTTGAGATGTGAGCATTGCGGAAACCTTCTTTAAAGATTTCCCAGGTAAGTCCTTCAAGTGGGTGAGTGATCTGATATGTTTCCCACCACTGTGCCGCTGGCCCCTCCAGTAGATGGGAAGTAAACCTTATTTTCTCCAATTCCGTACACTCGCAAGTAACTAGATCCTTGTTCACAGAGCGTAGCCAATCATCGGCTACGATTGGTTCAGTAGCTGTGGAGAATTTGTTGGGTCTGAGCCTCAAGAACCTAGCAAGGCGGTCAACTTGGGGTGGGGGTGGTGGTGGCAGCGGTGGAGGGGGTGGTGGATTGTTTTGGTTTGCCATGAACTGAGCCATCATGGTCATCAACTGTGTCTGGGCTGCCATCATTTGTTGCATCATTTCGTTGGCATTGTTGTTGTCAGGATCACGATGTGGAGGCATTTGTATGGTGTGGGCATAGGTAAGTAGAGATAGAAAGAGACTACAAAGGAAAAATCTACCCATGCACATCAACATACTTCACAGAAACATAACAAACAACAAACAAACAGACACACCCGAAGTATTTTATAAATTCGATATTTTAGAGACTTGCAAACCAAGCTAGGACATGGTTTTCAAGGTACTGCCTCACCACAAATTGGTGGGTCAATACAACTTCGATGAGATAAGGAGAAATACTGGTAAGGTAAGGATAACTGGTGGTCTTTCTAATCAAATTTTGAAACTCCTCATGTATTTGCGGGTGTTCCCACACTCGCGCTTCTTGACACCTATGGCTTCCTTGGTAGTGTCCTCATCGGGATAGGTTATCACTAGGGGCTCTGGGGCGTCAGGGGGGTGATTCTTCTCTGCCTGAAGTTCCATTTGGCTTAGTTGTTCACACAAATGAGCACACTGAGCCTGCAATGCCAAAATGTGGGCATCTTTCTGCGCAATCCTATCATCTTGCAGATAAATCTTGTTTTCCAGCTCCTTGTTCTCCTTTGTTAGCACCTGAACTTCTACACGAAGAATATCCTTCTCTTCTTCTAAGCTTTCCTTAACATGACGGTGGACGCGCCTTAAATCTGCCATGTAGAAGATCTCTTGTCCCAGAAGTATATCCAAGTTATGGCAATGAGCTCCAAGGTCTCCATGATGCTTCTCGTTCATACCCCTAAGTGAGGGTAGAACGGGTTGTCCAATGCTATCCCTCCTGGCAAAGTGTCGAAAGACGGAGTTGGGCTTGATCTCGTCATAGTACTGCTCAATGATGCGAGACAAGGTCTCCAGCATCGCCATCTCCACTCCATTCTTCCAGTTGGGGTATCTAGATCGAAAACGGATCAGCTGCGATCCAGGAGAATCAAGACGAGGGAGAACTTCTGCCTCGATCTTCCAGCGTCCTTCAGGGTAATCTTCTGACATAATTTCTTTGCCCTTGAAGACTGGCGGCGTCAACCTCAGGGTTTTGGAAATACTGAGGAGCTGGTCACTGAAGTAGTACTGGTCTCCTTTCTGCGGGGATAACTCTTGAGTGAAGTTTTTCATCTACAAGAATTTTGAAGGGATAAGAATTAAGGGGATGAAACAAAATAAGAATATAGAAGGCAAGGAACATATTATAAGAAAAGAAGTCTGGTATTTGGAATTTTTTTTAATTAAAATAATTATTTTAGGGTTTGTATCCAATCCTAGGGGTTTCGAGCCTACATGCAACATTCGTGCTCTAATACCATCTGTAGTGCCCTTGCTTACGAAAGCAATGGCACATATGAATAATGCAAAGACTTGGATCACATAAGTCTCACATTCTCCAATAAGATGTAATATCACAGTACAATGTCATAATTTATTACAGAACGAGACGAATGATCCAAAAACAAATATCCTTACAACTTAGCATAGCGGAAATGCTAGCTGAATAAATAGTTCACACTTTTATTTATGAGTTCAAAGGCAATACTAAAGGTAGCATGGAGCTACATCTTCTCCATGAAGCCACTGGTAAAACATGTTGGTTGTAGCTCGAAGACGACCCCCTTACTCCTCATTCGGACATTCTGCAAGGTTTAGTTGCAGCCCAGCTATAAAGGGTCGGCACAATTGAATTGTGGTGGCAAGTGACTTTAATTCCTAATGTTCTATTAAGCTATAACTATATGCTTATTTTGGCTGGTGGAGCTCAAGGCTATTGCGCACAGCAAATTTTTTCCTTCTTTTGATAAACAATTTTCTTGAATCAATATCTTCTCCTTCAGAGACAAATCTCGAGACAAGTCCATGTCTCCTACCCATGTTCACCCAACAAGTTTTATTAAGAAATTAGAGATGAGGAGATTTTCAGAACACAACCTTGTGTAGTTACTCAAATTGTCCGATGCCGGGGACATGGCTAAGATCTTAGGTTTTAACTCTCGAGAGGGTGTGCACTTTCACCATTAGACTTAATCAACCCAAACTATCCTCTACACTCCTTTAGTGAGAAGGAAAAGGAGAAGATCAAGACGAGACTTTTCAGAAGTTGCTTTCCCATGATCATACTAAGAGATTACCACCATCCTATCAACTCTACCACCATCAATCTCTTGACCCAGGTCCACATCAACTTACTCCATCAAGACAGAGCCCATATTGACCAATGGTTGCACGATAAGCAACTAGACTCAGTGTAAACTTAAATCTCATAGCCTTGGTGTGACGCCCTATAATCGGTACTATGTAGATTTAATCGATCACGCCGAAATCCGCATAATAACGATTTTAGGTCGCCCACCAGACATAATATGCACGCCGAAACATGCGCATTATGTGGGTGGAATTGTGATAACATTACAATAGTTCCGATACATCCACAAATACAACAGAAGATAAATTACAACAACGACTCGAACGAGTCAAGATACAAATGATACAATACAAAGATACAAATGACAGCGGAAGCAAAATAGTATCCGACTACGGATAAGGTGCAAATAGGACTAAGAGTCCTGAAGATAAGCGATGGCGCCATATCCCTGCCCAGCCAAGCCGGAGGGATTCCCAAGCTAACGTCGTCAGACTTCAAACCTGTTGACTGCACATAAAGCACATCCCAAAAGAGGGTCAGGGCACTCCCTGGCAAGCAAAACCGACTTGTCTACTTTCTACACCATCTCCCAAAATATAGGGGAGGTGGACTTAGCGGCAGCAGCACTAGCAACCTAAAGAGACACGCTACAACTTCCGTCTAATCAGAGAGGGATAAGAGAGCGCATAAAGTAAACATCTACAACTAACACCAAACATAACCCACTCTCGAATTAACCCCCTCAACCAAATATGAGGAAGCAATTCGGAAACTCACACATTGAACAGTTTTATTTATAATCTTATTGTGAAAGTAATTTTATATTACTAATCAAATTAATTAACATTAATTAGGTGCAAGTTGTCTAGATCTTGTTAGCCAGCATCATCACCAAAGTCGTCCATAACCGTGGACACGGCTCATCGATAAGATTATACCCTGCAGGGGTGCACTACAGTACCCATACTCGCATGATCAACCCGTGAGGGCCTCTCAACACGACTCATTCCTTCACTACAGCAAGTCCAAGTGCCACCCATATGAGTTGTTACCCGCGTCAGGAGTCCGGCCGAATCTCAATTGCGGACTCATTAGTTTGTGACTACGCCACCATGCGGCTCAAACCACAGTAGGAACTGTCCGCTACGCGACGTACCACCCCTGTATGACCCCCCGTATCAAGTAACCTCTCATCGAACATCATCATCATGCACATGCATATGAGCGAATGGAAAACCCGAACTACTTGCGGCACATGGACGAGCTGCGGATCCGTTCAAAGTCGAGGGGGGCTCCATTGGGCCACCCACAAGTGGTTAGTGCGCTCAAAATTGGATCCGAGGACAAAATCTCAGTTCCTAGGTCGACACTGAGCAGAACAAAGCACCTCGCAAGGCCTTCCGCCTGGTGTCTTATCTTTTAATTATCATACCCCAATATAAGACAATATTTTAATAAGGTAGAATAATCTATCAAACTAAGCAGATGAAACATAAGACCAACAGACGACTCGCACAAACAACTCTAAGCATGCACTACGACTCGCAAGGCCAACAGATAAACAAACAACAGGTGATGGGATGTGGGGATACAGCTGTATGGGCTGCAGGATAAACATGTGATGGGATCGCAATTCAAGAATCGATAACTAGGGTAGCAGAGATCAACGGCAGGAATGAAAGACAATGTATAGGTAAACAAGCAAACTTTGCTTGCCTGGAAATCCCGCATGGAAGCAGATCTTGTCGTTGCTCACACATCTCAACGTCTTATCCGCGAAGAAGCAACAAACACTGGAAAGCGTAAAAGATGCATTTTACAACTACGGCAAAAGATTCAGCATGATCATACGAGAATGATGCATGGCATGGCAAGATGCAATACAAAGCAGGTAAACCAAATTAAGCGGGAAAGCAACCCCGACAATTAATATTAGGTGCAAGTTATTTATTTACCAGCAATATTAAATGTTGGTTAACATGGCAACACATGGCATGGGTGATGTAATTAAATTAAATGGAATAGGGCAATTATTAAGTAAAACCCAACACATTCCATATTTAATTATATAGGTGCAACAAATAAATTACACTAAGCAATTAAAATAAAAGGTGCAAAATGGCATAAGAATGACATATTAATGTTCCTTGCATTTTTCTGATATAAAAACATATAAAGATTATTTTAATTGGAGTTATAGAAATAAAGTTGTTGCATATTTAGTTCTAGGGGTGTTTCTGAAATTTGTAGGGACCTGTTGGTGATGGAAAACAACTCAGTGGGGTTCTCTGTACAAAAAGAGATAGGCAGGGGGCTCGGTGTAAAATCCAAGCGTCTCTGTCTGCTGGAAGATTTAGCACCGAAGCGAGCTTAGCTCGTGTGACTAACAGTGGGGCCATTGCCACAGTGGCGCTGACCGGGCAAGAAGAAAGCTACGCGGGCTCCCACTGTCGCTGACAGGTGGGGCCGCGCTGTCAGCGGAAGAGGGAAAAAATGGGCTTTTTATTCCGCGAGCCTGACCTCGGGGAATCGAACTCGCGCGGCTGCGCGACGATGGAAACTGACGGCGCTGCTAGACACTCAGCCCGGATCTGTTTGCTGATAGATCTAAACTCGCTTTCTTTTTGAACCGTAATAAAAACTATAACCTGACGAAACTGAACAAAATCTAACTGACGAAGAAAACAGAGGTTCCAACGGCAGCGGAACGTAGTTGGACACCGACGACCCAGGACGGGCGGCGCAGCTCGGGCAAGCACGTGCGGATGTGCGGGCAGTGGTGACGTTTTCATTCCTGTGCTCGGACGTGGAGGAGATGTACCGAAAGGCACGGTTCCTTGCTCGACGGTCACAGCCGTGGTGGAGCACTTGCCGGCGCCGGGGAAGATTTCCGAATAGCGAGAGGGAAACGGAGGGGGAAGAGAGGGCGCAGAGGACGAGGGGCTCACGGTGAGGGGGTCGGCGTAGAGGTTCTTGCTTGGGGCGGACCGGAGGCGGCGAAATTGAGCGGCGGAGGTCGCCGGGGTTGGGGAAGCCGATGACGGAGTCGAGAGTTGCGGCGTTCCAGACTCCAATTGCATCGGGGAGGAGGACGACGACGGGGTGGCGCTGCTCCGGGGCTCCTCCTCGGTGCTTCGACGGCACCGGAGCGGCGGGGCGGCGGTGTTGGTGCTCCGGTGGTATTTTTCGTGGAGAGGAAAACAGGGGAGGAGAGGGGAGAGTGGCGGCGGCGGAGCAGGGAGAAGAGAGGGGCGAGGCTAGGGTTAGGGTTGGAGGGAGAGGCGGCTTAAAGGGAGAGTGGGGGAGCAGGTGGGAGGTGGGGCGAGCATGGCAGTCTCTGCCATGGCTCTGCTCGCCTCGCTGTAAAGCGTACGGGAGGAAGGGGAAGAAAAAGTGGGCCGGCCCAAGAGGGAGTGATCTGGAGGTGGGCTTAGGCCAGAAAAAAATAAGTTTATTTTCTCTCTGGTTTTTATTTTCTTTTGTTTATTCTTTTCTGTTTTATGTTTTAAAAATAAAATAGAAAAGGAATTTTAATAAACAAATTTTATAAAAATAGTTTTAGTTTCAAAATAGACAATTCAATAAACTAGTGCTTACAATATTTGCAAAAGATTTGAAATACACATTTTAATTAATTTGAAATGCATTTGAATTTAATTATTTGATTTAAATTTAAATAGAACAATTTAAATATATGAAAGGACAAAAGCATGATGACATGATGACATGATGATGTAAAAAGAAAAACAACAAAAAAACTAATTGGGGATAAATTCCGGGGCGTTACAACCGACACCACTAACAAGGGATCGCGTCCCGCGATCCACGCCGAGACCACAAGAAGAGAGGGGTAACTACCGAGTCTTCAAGCTTCGTGATGAACTTCTCGACACCACTAACAAGGGATTGTTGCTCCACCCAGAAATTCTCGACACCACTAACAAGAAGTTCTAACTCCACCTTCAAGTTGTCGACACCACTAACAAAAGAGTTGCTCCGTTGATGAAGATTTCCGAAGATCGAACCCTAATAGGATACAAGGCAAGAAATCGTCCACCCACGTGTAGGATCCTAAAACTTTAAAAGTTTGGATAAGAGAAGAGACTCCGAAAACAAATAAGATAAGAGTAAAAATAGAATTGAGGTAAGGAGTAAATAGAAACCTATTGAGATCATTTCAAAATAATTTTAGTCAAATTGTTTTTGACACTCTAGAAACAACGACCGTTAGCGAGGTTATCCTACAGGCTTTTGCGGACCCGCTGCTTCGATAACCATTCGTATTGAAACAATAAGGAGATCGAAACCAAGGCTCTGATACCACTTTGTGACGCCCTATAATCGGTACTATGTAGATTTAATCGATCACGCCGAAATCCGCATAATAACGATTTTAGGTCGCCCACCAGACATAATATGCACGCCGAAACATGCGCATTATGTGGGTGGAATTGTGATAACATTACAATAGTTCCGATACATCCACAAATACAACAGAAGATAAATTACAACAACGACTCGAACGAGTCAAGATACAAATGATACAATACAAAGATACAAATGACAGCGGAAGCAAAATAGTATCCGACTACGGATAAGCTGCAAATAGGACCAAGAGTCCTGAAGATAAGCGATGGCGCCATATCCCTGCCCAGCCAAGCCGGAGGGATTCCCAAGCTAACGTCGTCAGACTTCAAACCTGTTGACTGCACATAAAGCACATCCCAAAAGAGGGTCAGGGCACTCCCTGGCAAGCAAAACCGACTTGTCTACTTTCTACACCATCTCCCAAAATATAGGGGAGGTGGACTTAGCGGCAGCAGCACTAGCAACCTAAAGAGACACGCTACAACTTCCGTCTAATCAGAGAGGGATAAGAGAGCGCATAAAGTAAACATCTACAACTAACACCAAACATAACCCACTCTCGAATTAACCCCCTCAACCAAATATGAGGAAGCAATTCGGAAACTCACACATTGAACAGTTTTATTTATAATCTTATTGTGAAAGTAATTTTATATTACTAATCAAATTAATTAACATTAATTAGGTGCAAGTTGTCTAGATCTTGTTAGCCAACATCATCACCAAAGTCGTCCATAACCGTGGACACGGCTCATCGATAAGATTATACCCTGCAGGGGTGCACTACAGTACCCATACTCGCATGATCAACCCGTGAGGGCCTCTCAACACGACTCATTCCTTCACTACAGCAAGTCCAAGTGCCACCCATATGAGTTGTTACCCGCGTCAGGAGTCCGTCCGAATCTCAATTGCGGACTCATTAGTTTGTGACTACGCCACCATGCGGCTCAAACCACAGTAGGAACTGTCCGCTACGCGACGTACCACCCCTGTATGACCCCCCGTATCAAGTAACCTCTCATCGAACATCATCATCATGCACATGCATATGAGCGAATGGAAAACCCGAACTACTTGCGGCACATGGACGAGCTGCGGATCCGTTCAAAGTCGAGGGGGGCTCCATTGGGCCACCCACAAGTGGTTAGTGCGCTCAAAATTGGATCCGAGGACAAAATCTCAGTTCCTAGGTCGACACTGAGCAGAACAAAGCACCTCGCAAGGCCTTCCGCCTGGTGTCTTATCTTTTAATTATCATACCCCAATATAAGACAATATTTTAATAAGGTAGAATAATCTATCAAACTAAGCAGATGAAACATAAGACCAACAGACGACTCGCACAAACAACTCTAAGCATGCACTACGACTCGCAAGGCCAACAGATAAACAAACAACAGGTGATGGGATGTGGGGATACAGCTGTATGGGCTGCAGGATAAACATGTGATGGGATCGCAATTCAAGAATCGATAACTAGGGTAGCAGAGATCAACGGCAGGAATGAAAGACAATGTATAGGTAAACAAGCAAATTTTGCTTGCCTGGAAATCCCGCATGGAAGCAGATCTTGTCGTTGCTCACACATCTCAACGTCTTATCCGCGAAGAAGAAACAAACACTGGAAAGCGTAAAAGATGCATTTTACAACTACGGCAAAAGATTCAGCATGATCATACGAGAATGATGCATGGCATGGCAAGATGCAATACAATGCAGGTAAACCAAATTAAGCGGGAAAGCAACCCCGACAATTAATATTAGGTGCAAGTTATTTATTTACCAGCAATATTAAATGTTGGTTAACATGGCAACACATGGCATGGGTGATGTAATTAAATTAAATGGAATAGGGCAATTATTAAGTAAAACCCAACACATTCCATATTTAATTATATAGGTGCAACAAATAAATTACACTAAGCAATTAAAATAAAAGGTGCAAAATGGCATAAGAATGACATATTAATGTTCCTTGCATTTTTCTGATATAAAAACATATAAAGATTATTTTAATTGGAGTTATAGAAATAAAGTTGTTGCATATTTAGTTCTAGGGGTGTTTCTGAAATTGGCAGGGACCTGTTGGTGATGGAAAACAACTCAGTGGGGTTCTCTGTGCAAAAAGAGATAGGCAGGGGGCTCGGTGTAAAATCCAAGCGTCTCTGTCTGCTGGAAGATTTAGCACCGAAGCGAGCTTAGCTCGTGTGACTGACAGTGGGGCCGTTGCCACAGTGGCGCTGACCGGGCAAGAAGAAAGCTACGCGGGCTCCCACTGTCGCTGACAGGTGGGACCGCGCTGTCAGCGGAAGAGGGAAAAATGGGCTTTTTATTCCGCGAGCCTGCCCTCGGGGAATCGAACTCGCGCGGCTGCGCGACGATGGAAACTGACGGTGCTGCTAGCCACTCAGCCCGGATCTGTTTGCTGATAGATCTAAACTCGCTTTCCTTTTGAACCGTAATAAAAACTATAACCTGACGAAGCTGAACAAAATCTAACTGACGAAGAAAACAGAGGTTCCAACGGCAGCGGAACGTAGTTGGACACCGACGACCCAGGACGGGCGGCGCAGCTCGGGCAAGCACGTGCGGATGTGCGGGCAGTGGTGACGTTTTCATTCCTGTGCTCGGACGTGGAGGAGATGTACCGAAAGGCACGGTTTTGTGCTCGACGGTCACAGCCGTGGTGTAGCACTTGCCGGCGCCGGGGAAGATTTCCGAATAGCGAGAGGGAAACGGAGGGGGAAGAGAGGGCGCAGAGGACGAGGGGCTCACGGTGAGGGGGTCGGCGTAGAGGTTCTTGCTCAGGGCGGACCGGAGGCGGCGAAATTGAGCGGCGGAGGTCGCCGGGGTTGGGGAAGCCGATGACGGAGTCGAGAGTTACGGCGTTCCAGACTCCAATTGCATCGGGGAGGAGGACGACGACGGGGTGGCGCTGCTCCGGGGCTCCTCCTCGGTGCTTCGACGGCACCGGAGCGGCGGGGCGGCGGTGTTGGTGCTCCGGTGGTATTTTTCGTGGAGAGGAAAACAGGGGAGGAGAGGGGAGAGTGGCGGCGGCGGAGCAGGGAGAAGAGAGGGGCGAGGCTAGGGTTAGGGTTGGAGGGAGAGGCGGCTTAAAGGGAGAGTGGGGGAGCAGGTGGGAGGTGGGGCGAGCATGGCAGTCTCTGCCATGGCTCTGCTCGCCTCGCTGTAAAGCGTACGGGAGGAAGGGGAAGAAAAAGTGGGCCGGCCCAAGAGGGAGTGATCTGGAGGTGGGCTTAGGCCAGAAAAAAATAAGTTTATTTTCTCTCTGGTTTTTATTTTCTTTTGTTTATTCTTTTCTGTTTTATGTTTTAAAAATAAAATAGAAAAGGAATTTTAATAAACAAATTTTATAAAAATAGTTTTAGTTTCAAAATAGACAATTCAATAAACTAGTGCTTACAATATTTGCAAAAGATTTGAAATACACATTTTAATTAATTTGAAATGCATTTGAATTTAATTATTTGATTTAAATTTAAATAGAACAATTTAAATATATGAAAGGACAAAAGCATGATGACATGATGACATGATGATGTAAAAAGAAAAACAACAAAAAAACTAATTGGGGATAAATTCCGGGGCGTTACACCTGGGTGGCCTACCACAAGTGAGCAACTCAGGTTAACACCGCATATCATGGCCCCAGGTCCACACAATCTCTTAATCAACCCAAAGGATTAGGCTTTGATGCTTCCGGCGCCTTCTTCTTCTCTGGACAGTCTGTTGAGTAGTGTCCCTTGTTCCCACACTTGTAGCAAGTCACTTGACTAATATCTCGTTTAGGTTCATTGTTGTGGCGGTGTTGCTCTTTTCCACTATTGTTCCCATTGAACGGGTGGTTGTGTCCACTACCACCCTGTCCATTTCCTCTGTATCCGGAATTTCCTACTTTATGGATATGACCATTATGATTGTGGCCACTTCCACTCTTGTGATTGTGGTGACTCCCACTGTTCTCTGGAACGTATGGTTTCTTCTGCATCAGATTAGTGTTGTACTTATTGGCGCTGAACTTCCTTTTCCTATTCTCCTCCTTCTTCATGTTGCTGTCCAGGGTAATGGCCTGATCAAGAAGATCCTGATAATTGGGAGCATAGGCCACAGACAATGGTATTTTCAGCTCACCATTGAGTCCATTCAGAAACTTATACTTCCTCTTTGCATCGGTGTCTACATCCTCTGGGGCATAGCGTGAGAGGGAATTGAAGTCCTCCATGTACTCCCTCAGAGCACGATTTCCCTGTCTCAGGGTACGGAACTCATCCCTTTTCAGATTCATGATCCCAGTTGAGATGTGAGCATTGCGGAAACCTTCTTTAAAGATTTCCCAGGTAAGTCCTTCAAGTGGGTGAGTGATCTGATATGTTTCCCACCACTGTGCCGCTGGCCCTCCAGTAGATGGGAAGTGAACCTTATTTTCTCCAATTCCGTACACTCGCAAGTAACTAGATCCTTGTTCAAAGAGCGTAGCCAATCATCGGCTACGATTGGTTCAGTAGCTGTGGAGAATTTGTTGGGTCTGAGCCTCAAGAACCTAGCAAGGCGGTCAACTTGGGGTGGGGGTGGTGGTGGCGGCGGTGGAGGGGGTAGTGGATTGTTTTGGTTTGCCATGAACTGAGCCATCATGGTCATCAACTGTGTCTGGGCTGCCATCATTTGTTGCATCATTTCGTTGGCATTGTTGTGGTCGGGATCACGACGTGGAGGCATCTGTATGGTGTGGGCATAGGTAAGTAGAGATAGAAAGAGACTACAAAGGAAAAATCTACCCATGCACATCAACATACTTCACAGAAACATAACAAACAACAAACAAACAGACACACCCGAAGTATTTTATAAATTCGATATTTTAGAGACTTGCAAACTAAGCTAGGACATGGTTTTCAAGGTACTGCCTCACCACAAATTGGTGGGTCAATACAACTTCGATGAGATAAGGAGAAATACTCGTAAGGTAAGGATAACTGGTGGTCTTTATAATCAAATTTTGAAACTCCTTATGTATTTGCGGGTGTTCCCACACTTGCGCTTCTTGACACCTGTGGCTTCCTTGGTAGTGTCCTCATCGGGATAGGTTATGACTAGGGGCTCTGGGGCGTCAGGGGGGTGATTCTTCTCTGCCTGAAGTTCCATTTGGCTTAGTTGTTCACACAAATGAGCACACTGAGCCTGCAATGCCAAAATGTGGGCATCTTTCTGCGCAATCCTATCATCTTGCAGATAAATCTTGTTTTCCAGCTCCTTGTTCTCCTTTGTTAGCACCTGAACTTCTACACGAAGAATATCCTTCTCTTCTTCTAAGCTTTCCTTAACATGACGGTGGACGCGCCTTAAATCTGCCATGTAGAAGATCTCTTGTCCCAGAAGTATATCCAAGTTATGGCAATGAGCTCCAAGGTCTCCATGATGCTTCTCGTTCATACCCCTAAGTGAGGGTTGAACGGGTTGTCCAATGCTATCCCTCCTGGCAAAGTGTCGAAAGACGGAGTGTCGTGGTGGTGTCACGGCAAATGCCATAGGATGGCTAATGTGTGGGGCCGATGGACGTTGGTGGATCCGGGGAGGGATAGCGAGCTGAAGAGCTCACACGGGGAGGATCCCGGTAAAACCGAGATCTCCCAGGAACAAGAAATAAGAACAAAGTACGATGGGGGAGATCTAACAAACACAAACAAATGCACGAAGGCACACAACACACACACGATATACCCAGGTTCAGGGCCCTCGTGAGGAGGTAACACCCCTACTCCTGCCTTTCCTCTCTATATATTTGTATTACAAGAGCTACAACTTGCTGCTAGATCTCTCAAAGGGAGGAGTACAAAGAACTAGATGAACTCAAGGTGAGAAGGAGTGAATGCTCTAAGAGTAAATGTGACTATAGCTTTGGCTCTGAAGTTGGTCTCTTTCTCTCAGGAGCAGTTATGGCGCCTTTTATAGAGCCCTAGCCAGGAGGGCCGGAAACCCTAAATCTGTTTGGCCCCACCGGACAAGCCTAGCCGGCATGTCGTCACCGGCTAGTGCGACCTAGTCGCCGGGCTATCCGGTGTAGCCCCTTCGTCATCATCTTGACAAGGACGGCAGGCGCCGTCCTGCACCATCATTGTCCCCCTGTCAGAGACAAGACATGTCTTTGCCCATCCCGGATAGCCTTTTCCGGATTGCCGGGCTAGGTATGCCAGGTCTTGTCGTACCACGATCGTACCGGCTGACGCGCTCCCGTGTCAGGCGGGAGGTGACCATGCTTCCGTGTCAGGCGGGAGGTGACCATCCTTCCGTGTCAGGGGGAATGGTACTTCCCCCCGCAATAGACGGGAAAGCCTGCTAGGGACCATTGACGGCCTACCGGAAGCCCTCACGCCGGCTACCTCCTCGCTTGCCACTGTGAACCTCTTCTGTATAAGATCGAGACCGAGACATACACTCCGATTAGTACCCACCCGGACAACCTATCCGGTAAAGCCGAGTACACCTCCTTCCGGGAGTCTCCTCGGACCCCGAGACTCGGGACCCTTTCCGGATACGTCCGAGCTCGTCTCAGAATGAGTATCTCTAGGCCTAGCCTCCCGAAGATGTCTTAGCCTATCAGCGAAGACATCTTCGAGAAGCTAGTTCTTAGAGGAACCACCCGCTCATGCTTGTGCTGCGATTGTGAGGGCCGGGGGTGTCTATTTATAGCTGCGAGACCTGACCCTTGCGCCTGCCAGGAGGCACTTTGTCCTCTAGCAGCGCTCAAGGGTCAAGCTGCCCTTTCAGCACACCAGGAGGTATCCCTTGCTCTCGCCAAAGGTCAGGTACTGTTGGCACCTTACTGAATTGTACCGGGTTCTGCCCCTACCCGGGGGGCAGCCCCCCGACACTAGTCCCCGAAGCTGGTGCTGCACAGCGACCCCGGATGATGTGCGGGATCAGCTTTAAACAACAACTATCTTCTGAGAACACATGACACCAGCCTATCCCTATCTGTCGAAGTCGGTTCTTCCGAGACCTTCTTACCGAGACTGTGTTTACCGGGAGGCGAAGCTTGCAACCGGATAACACATCCTCAGTGGATCTCGCCCGTTGGCTTCCTGATGAATTCGAGACTGTGAGCTGGGGCCCACCCGACGTCCCGTCTGAGCAGAAATGCACTCGAGTGCTCCTGCGCGAGCACGCCGTCGCTTGGGTTCCCGCGCCGGGAGCCGCAGCCGATCCGGAATCCAACCGTTGGGGCCGTGTGGCCCTCGGTGTGGCCGGATCGGACGCTCCGGGTAGCGCCATGTGGCTTGCTGCACAAACTAGATCCCACCCACGATCGTGGAGATCGTGGGCGGGAAAATTGGAAACCGCTCCGGAATCCCCCCCATAAATAGGGGACCGGAACGGTCTCCTCCCCTTCTTCTTCTTTCTTGCTTCTCCACCATTGTCTCGAGCACATCGACGCCGCTGTGCTCGTCACCCGAACGCCCTCGCCCTCGCCGTGCGCCGGAGCTCGAACATCGTCGTCCCTCTCGCACGTCACCGAGCTCCTCTTTCACCGGTGAGTCGCTCTCTCCGTCTCGATGATTTTCTTCGGTAGAGCAACTGCCCGACTCCGGCCGTGCCGTAACACAAGTACGGTTGAGCCGCCGCCGGCGAGCACAACATGAGCGGCGCGCACGAGGCGCACGGCGGTGATGTACCGTTGCGGTAGGATGTTGATTATTCACTCGCATTGCGCCTCGCCCGAGTCTAGCGCGAGCCTATTTTCCTCCTTTTTGTTTTGATTTTCTAGCAGACGGTAGATCTTACTTCCCAGGAATCCGGTTGTGTTTAGCAGTTTGTGCTCCGGCATCCTAGTTTCCGGTAGACTAACCCCGACTAACCGCCACTGCGCCTGCAGAATAGCCCGGATACACCTGCAGTCTTCTCCGACATGGGTGAAGAAAGTATCCGGGGATGCTGGGATGGCTCCGAAACCAAACAATGGGACCTGGACTGGCTGTACCGGACTCACCGGATTCCGCCAGAAGTCGAGAGCCGTCTCCCGGAGTGCGAGGTTGAGCCGGAACCCCAACCCGGGGAATACGTTGTATTCCTCACGCACTTCGAGCGTGGGTTTGGGCTTCCGGCTAGCCCCTTCTTCCGCGACTTCCTCGACACCTACAGCCTCCAACCGCATCACCTTCCAGCCAACGCCATTATGATGCTCTCGGTCTTCACCACCTACGCGGAAGCATAACTCGGCGTGTGGCCTTTCTGGATCTCTGGGCCAAGTATTTTATCCTTCGCCGCCAAGTCATCCCCAACCCGGATCAGAAAGAGAAAGACCTGGTCGACTGCTGAGCGGCCACCATCATCCCTCGCGCTGACTCCGGGTTCCCCATAGTCAAGGGACTAGAATCCTGCCGGAAGTGGCAGCGCAGTTTCTTCTACGTGAAGAACCGGGAGCACTCGGGAGATGGTCCGGGATCCTCGAATCCGGATTTCATAAATCTGCCGGAGTTTGTCCATGGCCCTCCTCGCAAGTTCAACCTCTGGAAACGGCTCCCGGATACCGAAGAGGTCAATTGCATGCATGACGTGCTCCAAGCGCTGAACAAAAAAATGACCGGCGACGATCTCCTTCGCTGCTTCATTATTCGGCGCGTCTGCCTTCTGCAAAACCGAGTGCACAAGATGTGCCATATGGACGGGAGCCATGAACCCACTAGGACCAGTATTTTCGGGTTAGACCACGCTGCGGTCGTCCGACGCGTTCGAGCCATTGCTCGGACGAAGATGACGGATGATTACACCTGGGGTGTCATCGGGGGATCCCGGAATAAACCGTTAAAACAGGTGCTCCTGTCTGTCTTTCGCGCATTTGCCCACGTACATGCGTTTACTGGGAAATCATGTGATGACCTGTTTGCGCAGTTATTCGAGCGTCAGGCCGAGGAGGACGCAGTCCACGCCAACGGGAACTTCGTGCCGAACCTCCCAGTGCCGGATAAGATGCCGAGAAAGGACCCCGATGGCGAGGACCATCTCGCCATTCCTCTGTTCAAGGCTGCAGCTCCGGGTAACCCTTCCACCTCAGAGACAGTTTCTATTTCTTCGGATGATGAGGAAGAGATTGACTGCCAGATTCTCGATGTTATTAACGCTCTCCCTCTCAATTGGGCCTCAGCAGTGGTTCCGAAGCCGACTACCGGAACCAAACGTGCCGAGAGCCGGAAGCGCGCGGCTTCCGACACCGAGGCTGCCGAGAACTCCGGCAACCCCCCCAAGAGGAGCAAGCCGAATAAACAAACGGCCCCGAAGCCTCGCCGGCAAAGGGGCCCTCCCACTGTGGACTCCGGGTATATTCTTCTTGCCTTATGTCACATGACTTTGCCTTCTCCATAAATTATTACTGAGATCTTTTGTTTCAGGGACGCACTCGACCTCCCGTCGCCTGCCATTCCTCCTCCTCCCGGCACTCGGACTCCCAGCCCGGCTCGGGCTTCGCCTTCTCCTCCTCGCCCCTCTACTCGAGGAAGCGCAGCTGCCGCCTCCGGTGCCGCACCGACATCCGTTGTGACTCCGGATGCTTGTCCGGTGACCGACGAGATCCCGGCGCAAGCCATGACGACCTCGGGAGATATTCTCCTTCCGGAAAGTCCGCGCCGGGTGCCCGGGCTTGAAGCGGAGATCTTGAGCCCTCCTCGGCAGTCCGTGCCCAGCGGTCCCTCCCGGCAAGCTTCGGACAAAGCTGCCCCGGAGAAACGGCCGGCAGTATCCTCCCGGCCAGCTGATCCACCTGCCGGGAAGTCGCGTCCCAAGATTGCTGGACAGAAACGACTTCTGCCAAGCCCGCAGCTGCTCCGACATCCTCGGCCCAGGACTTGGTGCTGCGCACGGGTACGTTTTCATCGTTACCACCGCCTCCCGCCGAGATCCCTACTGCTGCCTTGCGGATGTTGCGAGCAACCGTTAGCTCCTTTGTGCCTTCAGGGTCCCGGGATCTTGCTGCTACCCGCGCGCCCGGCGGCTCCGGCATACAGGTTGTTGACGAATACAACCAGGCCTGGCTTGCCGCCGACGCCTCCGAGACCGCGGGAGACTTGCACGCTGTAGGCCCAAGCCGCAACGCCCAAGCTCTGCACGCTCTCCAGGTGGCCGCGCTGGATGTTACTCGGGTGACCGAGGTAAGCTTGTTCTATTTCTTTCAAAAAATACTTGTTCCTTCCACCACCACTAGTCCCCGAGATTGGTGCTTAGTGTTCTAGATTCCACCGAATAGCAGATCACTAGGTTCCAATCTTAGAGAAAAATCCAGGACTCGGATAGCGAGTCCCCGAGATCCTCCCAACCGGGTAACTTGTTATGTGTTAGAGATCCCAGATTCTCCCGATTTCTTTACATTCTTCCCCGGCTGACTCCTCCTTCTTTGTCTTGATTTCAGGAGTGCAGCAAGAAACGCTGCAGCATCTTTAACCGAGTTCTTGCTGAGCTCGGTCAGTCCAAGAAATCCGAGGGGCGCCTCCGGGAGGAGCGAGATGCGGCGCGCAAGGTCTCGGTGGACCAGAAGACCGCACTGGCCACCGCGCAAGCCGAGATCGCGCGGCTCAACGGCGAGCTAGAGAAGGTCAAGGCTGCTGCGACCGATATGAAGACGCGCTTCATCGAGGCGACCAAGAAGCAGAAGGAAACCTTGGACCAGTCCGAGGAGCGCGCGCATAATGCCGAGACCGAGATGGCTCTCCTCCGGTCACGGTCTGATACTTGGCTCTCCGAGCTCACTGTATTGAACCGGGATCTGAACAGTAAGTGGACCGACATCCCTCTTCTCTTGCTGCTTCCTTTCTTCGTTGTTGCTTTTCTTATGACCTAGCTGTTTGACAGTTCTTCTTTTTAAAGGGGAATTTGAGCACTCCCGGGAGGCTGCTGTTCTCGCCGTTGCTGCCGCCCGAGAGAAGCGCGCCGGGAAGGGCCCTGTCTCGGAAGCCTGGGACATTGAGGATCACCTCACTGCCCTGAAGGCCCGGATAGTGCCTCTTCGGTCTATTGGGACGGAGCTGCTCAGCGCTGCGGTCCACGTCCACGGTGCACTGTGGCCGA
The DNA here is from genome assembly GCA_026929855.1 of Poa annua. Classification (NCBI taxonomy): domain Eukaryota; kingdom Viridiplantae; phylum Streptophyta; class Magnoliopsida; order Poales; family Poaceae; genus Poa; species Poa annua. Next base: position 70,883,104 of record CM049427.1, read on the forward strand.
GCATCCGCGGGACGCTCTCAATTCCCGAGCTCGCGAGCGCACTGCGGTGTGCCGGGAGGCGCATTCACGCGTGGAAGCGTTCCGGTGCGCGAGCTGGTGCCGACCAGGTCTTGACCCAAGTACTTAGCTGGTACGAGGGTCTTGACTGGAGGTGATTCAGCGCATGCGGACGACTTCGTCGTGGCTGAGTGATCCGGCCAAGATTCAGCGGCGACAGGAGGTGGCGCACCGGATCGCCTCGTGGTCCAGCATCCGTGCCTTCACCGCGAGCGTCCTTCCTTCCGACTCGGAATCCGATTACAACGATGACGAAGAAACCGGCGCGACCGGCGACGCGGAAGACGAGGCCCCGGAAGAAGATGACGCTGCCTCCGGTGCCGCGCCCGAGAGCGTGGTTCCCCAGGACGCAACGACTTCGCCGAGACCCGAGGCGACCGAGACCGAGGTGCGTCCCGAAGCCCCGAGTACTGCTGCCGGAACTGAAGCCGAAGCTGCTCCTGCTACGTCTCCCGAGAGAGCTGCTCCTGCTGATGCCGCCGAGATTGCTGCCCCTGCCGCCCCTGCTGCTCCCGAGGTCGTTGCTCCGGCCGATGTTCCCGTTGAGAAGCCGACATCTCCTATCCCTTGAAATACTTTAAGAGTAGACTCGTCAAATCCCCGGGATGCCGGGTACAATATGTAATATACACTTATATTATTTCCGTTGCGTACTGAAGTATTTACCCGAGTAACTTATGTCAATTTATTCTGTTTTGAGTTCCCGAATTGCCTTTCATGTTTACCGTACTTAGGTAATTTCTGCTCTTGTCTACCATTTCGGCGTTCGACAGTCGAGTCACAAAACTCCACATACGGCATACATTACTTAAAACAATCCGAGTTCCTATTAACCGAATTCCCGACATAAAAAACCACTAAGTTAGCAAAAAACAGGTATGCCGGATAAGTTCCTGCTCCGAGTCCCCGAGACCATTTTCGTGTTTCCCACCTTCCCTCTCTTTGCTCTTGACTACCATTTCGGCGTGCGTCAGTCGAGTCACAAGATGATTTCACATGACATACATTACTTTGACTTTGAGAATCGAACTCGGAACTTTTCCGGCATACAAATAACATATAGAACAGTTATCCGGCAGTCCCCGGGTTCCTTCCCGAGTTGCCGGTGAAACACAGTAAATGAACTTGACAAAAATAACAACAAGACATGCACATAACCAGGCAGTCCCCGGGTTCCTCCCGGGGTGCCTTACTTTCATTAATATGGAAAAACTGAGACACAACATACACTGAGCCCTTTACGTGTAAAAGGGGCGAAGTAGAGCTACATTCCATGGACGCTTGGTTTCCTCACCGGATTTGTCCATTACACCTTTCCTAGCCTCCTGTGCATCTACAAGGTAATAAGAATCATTGTGCAATGCTCTCCTTATCACAAAAGGTCCCTCCCATGGAGGTGGTAATTTATGCATTCCAGCCGTGCGTTGGATGAGCCTCAGCACCAGATCCCCTTCTCGGAACACCCTCGGGTGTACTTTCCGGCTATGATAGCGACGAAGATTCTGTTGATAAATGGTAGACCGAGATAGTGCCAATTCTCTTGCCTCTTCGAGTAAATCTACATCATCTTCTCGGGCCTCCTTTGCCTCGGTCTCGATGAACATTGTCACCCTCGGGGAGTCATACTGTATGTCGGTCGGGAGTACTACCTCAGCACCGTATACCATGAAGAATGGCGTGTACCCGGTAGATCTATTCGGTGTAGTCCGGAGACCCCATAACACCGCCGGTAACTCCTCTATCCAGCATCCCGGAGTTCTCAACAATGGTTCGATCAATCGAGCTTTGATACCGGCTAAGACTAAAGCATTTGCTCTCTCGACTTGCCCATTTGCTTCCGGGTGTGCAACTGATGCTACATCCAGCCGGATTCCCTTCTCAGCACAAAATCGAGCGAATTCCCCCACAGCAAAGTTGGTGCCATTATCCGTGATAATGATGTGCGGGTATCCGTATCTCAAGATGATGTCTTTCAGGAATTACACAGCGGTGTGTCCATCACACTTCCGGATTGGCTTAACTTCTATCCACTTGGTGAACTTGTCCACCATCACCAGTATATGTGTCATATTGCCTTTTGCCGGCTTGAACTGACCGACCATATCCAAACACCACACTGCGAATGGCCAAGTGATGGGGATTGTTTTCAGTGCTGACGCTGGCATGTGTATCCGGTGAGCAAATCTCTGGACTCCTCCACACTTCCGAACAATATCTTCTGCTTGCTGCAATGCGGTGGGCCAGTAGAACCCATGCCGGAACACCTTCGCCACCAGGGCCCGGGAGGATGCATGATGTCCACACTCCCCTTGATGTATTTCCAGGAGCATCTCTTGTCCTTCTGCCGGTTCCACACACCTCTGGAGTACCTCAGTGACACTTCTTTTGTACAGTTCTTGATTGATGACAGTGTATGCTTTTGATCTTCGCATTATCTGCCGGGCTTCCACTTCATTCTCCGGGAGGGTTCCTTCCAAGATGTAAGCCATAATGGGTTGTGCCCATCCCGGGACAGGTCTAACCGGGAACATGGGAGCATCTATGTCCATTGGCTCTGCCGACATCACCTCTATCATCATTTTTCTTTGCCTCTCTGAGCACTGGGACGCAGTCCCCGGGTTCGATGTTATGCTCCCAACATCTACTTCCATGGGTACTGCATCTGAACCAGGCTCCTTGGGGATGAAGATAGAATCTGACTCGGGTGATGGTTGAATAGATGGCCTCCTCAAATGATCCAGGGCTATTCCGGGTGGGATGGCATCCCGAGATGACCCTAGCTTGGACAAGACATCTGCTGCTTCGTTTTCTCCTCTGGGTATATGCTTGAACTCGCATCCTTCAAAAAATCCGGATATTTTCTGCACATGAAACCTGTATAAGGCCATGTTTGCATCGAGGGCATCCCAATTCTCCGATACCTGTTGTACTACGAGGTCGGAGTCACCGAAACACTCTATCCGGCGGATGCCGATCTCCTGGGCGACGTTCAGTCCATGAACCAAGGCCTCATATTCCGCGACATTGTTGGATGCCCGAAAATGAATTTGCAGCACATACTTCAGTACATCTTGTTTTGGGGAAGTGAGGACCACTCCGGCACCCAATCCGATCTTAGCCTTTGAGCCATCGAAATGCATTCTCCAGAAATTGTAATCCGGCATCGGAGGTTCATACTGCATCTCGGCCCAGTCCACCAAAAAGTCCGGCAGCGCCTGCGACTTGATGGCGTCTCGTCTCTCATACGCCGGAGCGTATGGAGACAACTGGATGGCCCATTTGGCTACCCGGCCGCTAGCATCGTTGGAACCGATGATCTCGGCCAGAGGAGCTTCGCATACCACTGTGATCGGGTGTTCCTGAAAGTAGTGCTTGAGCTTTGTCACTGCCATGTACACCCCATACGCCATCTTTTGGTAGTGCGGGTAGTTTTGCTTGGATTCCGAGATCACCTCACTGAGGTAATACACCGGCCTCTGTATCAGCTTGCCCCCTTCTTCCCTTTCTACAACCATTGCCACACTGACTACTCGGTTGGTTGCGGCAATATACAGCATAGGTTCCTTGGGTAACGGGGATGCCAACACATGTGCTGTTGAGAGCATTCTCTTCAAATCGTTGAACGCCGCGTCAGCCTGCGGGGTCCAAACAAATGTTTTGCTCTTCTTCATCAGCTGGTACAGAGGTAAGGCTTTCTCCCCAAGTCGGCTTACAAACCGACTTAGGGATGCAAGACACCCGGTAAACTTCTGCACATCCTTGAGACGTACGGGCAACTTCATGCTCTCAATAGCACGAATTTTACCCGGGTTGACCTCGATTCCCCGGCTTGAGATGAGGAAGCCGAGTAACTTCCCTGCCGGTACACCAAATGTGCACTTATCCGGGTTCAATTTCATCCGGAACCTTCTTAAGTTCTTAAATGTTTCCCTCAGATCATTTATTAGTGAGGCTTTTTCTTTTGTTTTTATGACTATGTCATCGACATAGACCTCGGCATTTCGGCCTATCTGGTCATGCAAACATTTCTGCATGCATCTCTGGTATGTAGCACCAGCATTCCTCAAACCGAAAGTCATGACACGATAGCAATAAGCCCCATAAGGGGTAATAAAAGCAGTTTTCAATTGATCATCCAGATTCAAAGGTATCTGGTGAAAACCAGAATATGCATCTAAAAAAGTTAAAAGCTCACTCCCGGCAGTGGAGTCTATCACTTGATCTATCCGGGGCAGTGGAAAGGGGTCTTTCGGGCATGCTTTGTTGAGGTTGGTGAAGTCGATGCACATGCGCCACACCTTAAGCAGGAGGGGATCATCCTTCTTCTTCTCTACCAGGACCGGATTCGATATCCAAACCGGGTGCAGCACCTCCATTATGAATCCAGCGGCCAGCAGTATAGCCAGATGCTCCATGACCGCGGCTCTTCTTTCATCCGAGAGGCGCCTAGTTGGTTGCTTCATCGGCCTCGCATCCGGTCTAACAAATAGAGAGTTCTCAGCCAAGTCCCTCGGGACACCTTGCAGATCGTCACTCGACCACGCAAAAGCATCCCGATTCTCACGGAGGAAGTCGACGAGCTCGCCTTCCTATTTGCTGTCCAGGTTGCTGCCGATGATAACTTGGCGCTCCGGGTTGGTGGGATCCACACACACCTTCTTGGTCTCCTTGGGGGGCTGAAATGACGCACCCCGCTCCGGGTTCACCATCCCGGGCATTCCGAGTTGGGAGGTCTTTGCCATTGCCACCACCTGCTGGATCCTCTTCTTTTCTTCCGCGATCACCAGAGACTCAGCCAAGCACGACCCCGCCGAGGCACATTCCATGGAGCGCTTGTGGTCCCCTGAGATGGTGATTACACCGTTAGGTCCCGGCATATTCATCTTGAGGTAGCCTACGTGAGTTGAGATCATGAACTTGGCGAGGGCCGGTCTGCCGATCAGTGCGTGATACGGGCTCTCGAGGTCCACGACCTCGAACTCCAAGCTCTCGGGTCGGCAGTTCTCCCGAGTTCCGAATAGCACCTCCACCCAGATCTTTCCCATGGGCGAGCAAGATACTCCGGGCACAATGCCGTGGAAGGTTGTCTCGGTAGGCAGCATGGTGTTCATGGATACTCCCAGCTTCAGCATCGTGTCCTTGTACATGATGTTAATGGCACTGCCATTGTCAATCAGAACCCGGCTGAAGCGGACGTTGAGGTTGGGTCCGACAAAAGTTGGGTCCACCACCAAGGCATACGCTCCCGTCTTAGGCATAACTCGGCGGTGATCCTTCCGGCTCCATGTGATCTCCATCTCGGACCAGTGCAAGAATTTGGGCACCGCCGGGATCTCAGCATTCACCTCCAGGGCGCGCTGCCGCACACTCTTTCGGTCCGTGGGTTCGGTCACGAAGACCACATAGCTCTGATGTGCATCCCGGTAGTTGCTCTGCTGGTGTCCGGCTTGGTTACTGGTGCCTGCACCGTTGTCGTTCCGGGTATGCACCATATTCACTGGCCGAGGCGGGGGTCCTCTCGGAGGAGGAGGAAGTCGAACAGCATTGGCCCCCGATGTCGGAGGAGGGGGTCTCGGGGTATTGGGCCGAGATGCCGGAGCACCCTGCCGAATAGCTCCCGAGCTGCCTTCCTGTAACGTGCGCTGATACCAACTGCACTGCCGAGTAGAGTGGTTTGCGGGCTTGTTGGCCTCCAGAGTATGGTAGCAGCATGGCTTGTTCAGCATCTCTTCATACGTCAGGGGCTTCTTTTGTTCCACCCAAGTCTTTTGCACCTCCTGACTCTGACCCCAAGCCGGGCCACTTGTCTTTTGACGTTGGCTGTTGCCGGCATCCTCCTGCTCCCGGGTCACTGCTGCGACGTGCTGTGCGGCATCGTGGTACTCGGGCTGATTCCTCTTGTGGCCGAACTCCTGACGATCATGGCTCCTGCTCGGTCCTGAACGCTGAGGTCCCGCATTCCTCCTGTTGGAGTCACCGACATCCACCAGGGGCTGCATGGGATCTCCAAGCGTATAGGTATCGGCGATGCGCATGGTCTCTGCCAAGGTCGTTGGCATCTTGCTTTGCAACTTCTGCCACAGCATTGAGCCATGCCGGCATCCTTGTGCAAACCAGGAGATGGCTTGTGCCTCTACCACTCCTTCGCAAGAGTTGTGAATATTGCTCCCCCGAGTAAGGTATTCCCGGTCGGTCTCGTTGCTCCTTTGCCTACAGATGGCGAGCTGCTGAGGCCTGTTGGGCCTTTTGTACGTGCTGGTGAAGTTACTGATGAATGCTTCCTCAAAGTCTAACTAGCAGTCTATGCTGCCAGTTCTCAAGTTGTTCAACCAGATCCGGGCTGGTCCTTCCAACATTTGCGGCACATAACGTACCGCCCATCGTCTGTTTCCACCGGCTATGCTTACTGCAGTTACATAGTCGGTTAGCCAGTCCTCCGGCTTCTTGCTTCCGTCATAGGTCTTGGCACCCCTGTTGAGCTGAAAGTTCCGAACAGGTGGTTCCCGCATGATCCGAGGTCCAAAGCAGGCAGGTCGTGGAGGTCCTTGCTCTTCCACCAATTCGGATTGGTGAATCCGGTCGAGCCGGAATCTGGCGTCTGCCGGGTTCAGCTGTCTGGTTCCTATCCGAGATCCCAAAGGGTTCTCGTCCGGCTGATACCCGAGCTGCTGCAGCCTCGAGTTGCCATCATTCAGTCTGTCCTGCACAGGGATCACGGCCTGCTGGGGAACAGAGGCGACCTCTCTCTGTGGGTTTCCCTGAACATGAGGAGGGTTCCGGGGTGGATCACCACGGCCAACCGGGTTATTGTTTCCCACACCCAAGTTACCATCCCCACGGGTACTTCCCTCCTGCCCCGAGATACGCTGCCCGGCTTGCCCGGCTTGCTGGATACTGGTGAAGGCCGGGTCATAGGTCTGTAGTTGCTTGTTCTTCCCGGAACCTCGACTCCGGCTCCGGCTCTTGCTCTTGCTCTTGCTTCTGCTCGGATGCGGGGAAGAGGCCTCGCCGTCCGACCTCTGGCTATTGGGTCTGGCCGAGTGCACTTGGGACCCTGCTCCGGGGTTCTTCTTCTTGAAGGCCTGATTCTGACGGTTGGCCTCAATTACCAACTCGTTTACCCGCTCCTTCTGCTTGCGCAGGGCCTCACCGGATAACCCCACCAACTCGGCCATGGCGGCTTCGGCGGCCCTAAGAGTTTTCGCCGGTGAGCTGTACACCGGCTTCCCTGCTGAAATCCGACTTCCTGTGTGACTGGTGGTGGCTCCACTAGCTAGCTCCTCATTCACCATTCTTCCTTTCTTGCGCAGATCCGCAATGCGCTTGTCCCGGGAGTCTATCTTAAGGAATCCGTGAGCTGCATTGTACTCCTGGAGGCTAGCATTGAGCTCGCGACGAATCTCAGCGATCTCCTGCGCTTCGGCGAGTAGCAACCTCCGCTGCTCCTCCAACTCAGCCGAAGTGGCCTGGGTATCCGCTTCGGCAGCCACTGGTACAGTCAACTTGGCTACCAGCCCCGAGAGGGGATCCGGGCGACACCGCGGCTGGGACGGCTGTGGATCACCATCTCGGGCCGCAGGTCTTTCCTGCGGGGGTTTGGCCAAACGGGGGTGGCCGTCGGTATCGCCGTCAGCATCCTGGTACTCCTCCTCAGTTGCCCCGACCATCATCACCGCGACGGAACTCGGGGGGCGACCGGCACGCAGACCCCGAGTAGCGCATAGCATGGGAGGGTCCTCAGCTTCCAGGACCACGTCCGGGTAGCTACAGACAACCTCTGTGGTGACGTAGGTGGTGAAACCACCAAAGTCAATGAGACATCCGTTCACCGGAAACGGTCTGTTCCGGAAGCACCCTGCGTTGTCGCAGACGAAGTCCATCTCCAATAGCCTTACGACCAGGCCAGAGAGAACCCGAACCTCGAAGAGAACAGGGGAACCCGTCCGGATGTGTATACCAGCCAACGCCTCTGTCTGCCCCACGGTAGGCGCCAACTGTCGTGGTGGTGTCACGGCAGATGCCATAGGATGGCTAATGTGTGGGGCCGATGGACGTTGGTGGATCCGGGGAGGGATAGCGAGCTGAAGAGCTCACACGGGGAGGATCCCGGTAAAACCGAGATCCCCCAGGAACAAGAAATAAGAACAAAGTACGATGGGGGAGATCTAACAAACACAAACAAATGCACGAAGGCACACAACACACACACGATATACCCAGGTTCAGGGCCCTCGTGAGGAGGTAACACCCCTACTCCTGCCTTTCCTCTCTATATATTTGTATTACAAGAGCTACAACTTGCTGCTAGATCTCTCAAAGGGAGGAGTACAAAGAACTAGATGAACTCAAGGTGAGAAGGAGTGAATGCTCTAAGAGTAAATGTGACTATAGCTTTGGCTCTGAAGTTGGTCTCTTTCTCTCAGGAGCAGTTATGGCGCCTTTTATAGAGCCCTAGCCAGGAGGGCCGGAAACCCTAAATCTGTTTGGCCCCACCGGACAAGCCTAGCCGGCATGTCGTCACCGGCTAGTGCGACCTAGTCGCCGGGCTATCCGGTGTAGCCCCTTCGTCATCATCTTGACAAGGACGGCAGGCGCCGTCCTGCACCATCATTGTCCCCCTGTCAGAGACAAGACATGTCTTTGCCCATCCCGGATAGCCTTTTCCGGATTGCCGGGCTAGGTATGCCAGGTCTTGTCGTACCACGATCGTACCGGCTGACGCGCTCCCGTGTCAGGCGGGAGGTGACCATGCTTCCGTGTCAGGCGGGAGGTGACCATCCTTCCGTGTCAGGGGGAATGGTACTTCCCCCCGCAATAGACGGGAAAGCCTGCTAGGGACCATTGACGGCCTACCGGAAGCCCTCACGCCGGCTACCTCCTCGCTTGCCACTGTGAACCTCTTCTGTATAAGATCGAGACCGAGACATACACTCCGATTAGTACCCACCCGGACAACCTATCCGGTAAAGCCGAGTACACCTCCTTCCGGGAGTCTCCTCGGACCCCGAGACTCGGGACCCTTTCCGGATACGTCCGAGCTCGTCTCAGAATGAGTATCTCTAGGCCTAGCCTCCCGAAGATGTCTTAGCCTATCAGCGAAGACATCTTCGAGAAGCTAGTTCTTAGAGGAACCACCCGCTCATGCTTGTGCTGCGATTGTGAGGGCCGGGGGTGTCTATTTATAGCTGCGAGACCTGACCCTTGCGCCTGCCAGGAGGCACTTTGTCCTCTAGCAGCGCTCAAGGGTCAAGCTGCCCTTTCAGCACACCAGGAGGTATCCCTTGCTCTCGCCAAAGGTCAGGTACTGTTGGCACCTTACTGAATTGTACCGGGTTCTGCCCCTACCCGGGGGGCAGCCCCCCGACACTAGTCCCCGAAGCTGGTGCTGCACAGCGACCCCGGATGATGTGCGGGATCAGCTTTAAACAACAACTATCTTCTGAGAACACATGACACCAGCCTATCCCTATCTGTCGAAGTCGGTTCTTCCGAGACCTTCTTACCGAGACTGTGTTTACCGGGAGGCGAAGCTTGCAACCGGATAACACATCCTCAGTGGATCTCGCCCGTTGGCTTCCTGATGAATTCGAGACTGTGAGCTGGGGCCCACCCGACGTCCCGTCTGAGCAGAAATGCACTCGAGTGCTCCTGCGCGAGCACGCCGTCGCTTGGGTTCCCGCGCCGGGAGCCGCAGCCGATCCGGAATCCAACCGTTGGGGCCGTGTGGCCCTCGGTGTGGCCGGATCGGACGCTCCGGGTAGCGCCATGTGGCTTGCTGCACAAACTAGATCCCACCCACGATCGTGGAGATCGTGGGCGGGAAAATTGGAAACCGCTCCGGAATCCCCCCCATAAATAGGGGACCGGAACGGTCTCCTCCCCTTCTTCTTCTTTCTTGCTTCTCCACCATTGTCTCGAGCACATCGACGCCGCTGTGCTCGTCACCCGAACGCCCTCGCCCTCGCCGTGCGCCGGAGCTCGAACATCGTCGTCCCTCTCGCACGTCACCGAGCTCCTCTTTCACCGGTGAGTCGCTCTCTCCGTCTCGATGATTTTCTTCGGTAGAGCAACTGCCCGACTCCGGCCGTGCCGTAACACAAGTACGGTTGAGCCGCCGCCGGCGAGCACAACATGAGCGGCGCGCACGAGGCGCACGGCGGTGATGTACCGTTGCGGTAGGATGTTGATTATTCACTCGCATTGCGCCTCGCCCGAGTCTAGCGCGAGCCTATTTTCCTCCTTTTTGTTTTGATTTTCTAGCAGACGGTAGATCTTACTTCCCAGGAATCCGGTTGTGTTTAGCAGTTTGTGCTCCGGCATCCTAGTTTCCGGTAGACTAACCCCGACTAACCGCCACTGCGCCTGCAGAATAGCCCGGATACACCTGCAGTCTTCTCCGACATGGGTGAAGAAAGTATCCGGGGATGCTGGGATGGCTCCGAAACCAAACAATGGGACCTGGACTGGCTGTACCGGACTCACCGGATTCCGCCAGAAGTCGAGAGCCGTCTCCCGGAGTGCGAGGTTGAGCCGGAACCCCAACCCGGGGAATACGTTGTATTCCTCACGCACTTCGAGCGTGGGTTTGGGCTTCCGGCTAGCCCCTTCTTCCGCGACTTCCTCGACACCTACAGCCTCCAACCGCATCACCTTCCAGCCAACGCCATTATGATGCTCTCGGTCTTCACCACCTACGCGGAAGCATAACTCGGCGTGTGGCCTTTCTGGATCTCTGGGCCAAGTATTTTATCCTTCGCCGCCAAGTCATCCCCAACCCGGATCAGAAAGAGAAAGACCTGGTCGACTGCTGAGCGGCCACCATCATCCCTCGCGCTGACTCCGGGTTCCCCATAGTCAAGGGACTAGAATCCTGCCGGAAGTGGCAGCGCAGTTTCTTCTACGTGAAGAACCGGGAGCACTCGGGAGATGGTCCGGGATCCTCGAATCCGGATTTCATAAATCTGCCGGAGTTTGTCCATGGCCCTCCTCGCAAGTTCAACCTCTGGAAACGGCTCCCGGATACCGAAGAGGTCAATTGCATGCATGACGTGCTCCAAGCGCTGAACAAAAAAATGACCGGCGACGATCTCCTTCGCTGCTTCATTATTCGGCGCGTCTGCCTTCTGCAAAACCGAGTGCACAAGATGTGCCATATGGACGGGAGCCATGAACCCACTAGGACCAGTATTTTCGGGTTAGACCACGCTGCGGTCGTCCGACGCGTTCGAGCCATTGCTCGGACGAAGATGACGGATGATTACACCTGGGGTGTCATCGGGGGATCCCGGAATAAACCGTTAAAACAGGTGCTCCTGTCTGTCTTTCGCGCATTTGCCCACGTACATGCGTTTACTGGGAAATCATGTGATGACCTGTTTGCGCAGTTATTCGAGCGTCAGGCCGAGGAGGACGCAGTCCACGCCAACGGGAACTTCGTGCCGAACCTCCCAGTGCCGGATAAGATGCCGAGAAAGGACCCCGATGGCGAGGACCATCTCGCCATTCCTCTGTTCAAGGCTGCAGCTCCGGGTAACCCTTCCACCTCAGAGACAGTTTCTATTTCTTCGGATGATGAGGAAGAGATTGACTGCCAGATTCTCGATGTTATTAACGCTCTCCCTCTCAATTGGGCCTCAGCAGTGGTTCCGAAGCCGACTACCGGAACCAAACGTGCCGAGAGCCGGAAGCGCGCGGCTTCCGACACCGAGGCTGCCGAGAACTCCGGCAACCCCCCCAAGAGGAGCAAGCCGAATAAACAAACGGCCCCGAAGCCTCGCCGGCAAAGGGGCCCTCCCACTGTGGACTCCGGGTATATTCTTCTTGCCTTATGTCACATGACTTTGCCTTCTCCATAAATTATTACTGAGATCTTTTGTTTCAGGGACGCACTCGACCTCCCGTCGCCTGCCATTCCTCCTCCTCCCGGCACTCGGACTCCCAGCCCGGCTCGGGCTTCGCCTTCTCCTCCTCGCCCCTCTACTCGAGGAAGCGCAGCTGCCGCCTCCGGTGCCGCACCGACATCCGTTGTGACTCCGGATGCTTGTCCGGTGACCGACGAGATCCCGGCGCAAGCCATGACGACCTCGGGAGATATTCTCCTTCCGGAAAGTCCGCGCCGGGTGCCCGGGCTTGAAGCGGAGATCTTGAGCCCTCCTCGGCAGTCCGTGCCCAGCGGTCCCTCCCGGCAAGCTTCGGACAAAGCTGCCCCGGAGAAACGGCCGGCAGTATCCTCCCGGCCAGCTGATCCACCTGCCGGGAAGTCGCGTCCCAAGATTGCTGGACAGAAACGACTTCTGCCAAGCCCGCAGCTGCTCCGACATCCTCGGCCCAGGACTTGGTGCTGCGCACGGGTACGTTTTCATCGTTACCACCGCCTCCCGCCGAGATCCCTACTGCTGCCTTGCGGATGTTGCGAGCAACCGTTAGCTCCTTTGTGCCTTCAGGGTCCCGGGATCTTGCTGCTACCCGCGCGCCCGGCGGCTCCGGCATACAGGTTGTTGACGAATACAACCAGGCCTGGCTTGCCGCCGACGCCTCCGAGACCGCGGGAGACTTGCACGCTGTAGGCCCAAGCCGCAACGCCCAAGCTCTGCACGCTCTCCAGGTGGCCGCGCTGGATGTTACTCGGGTGACCGAGGTAAGCTTGTTCTATTTCTTTCAAAAAATACTTGTTCCTTCCACCACCACTAGTCCCCGAGATTGGTGCTTAGTGTTCTAGATTCCACCGAATAGCAGATCACTAGGTTCCAATCTTAGAGAAAAATCCAGGACTCGGATAGCGAGTCCCCGAGATCCTCCCAACCGGGTAACTTGTTATGTGTTAGAGATCCCAGATTCTCCCGATTTCTTTACATTCTTCCCCGGCTGACTCCTCCTTCTTTGTCTTGATTTCAGGAGTGCAGCAAGAAACGCTGCAGCATCTTTAACCGAGTTCTTGCTGAGCTCGGTCAGTCCAAGAAATCCGAGGGGCGCCTCCGGGAGGAGCGAGATGCGGCGCGCAAGGTCTCGGTGGACCAGAAGACCGCACTGGCCACCGCGCAAGCCGAGATCGCGCGGCTCAACGGCGAGCTAGAGAAGGTCAAGGCTGCTGCGACCGATATGAAGACGCGCTTCATCGAGGCGACCAAGAAGCAGAAGGAAACCTTGGACCAGTCCGAGGAGCGCGCGCATAATGCCGAGACCGAGATGGCTCTCCTCCGGTCACGGTCTGATACTTGGCTCTCCGAGCTCACTGTATTGAACCGGGATCTGAACAGTAAGTGGACCGACATCCCTCTTCTCTTGCTGCTTCCTTTCTTCGTTGTTGCTTTTCTTATGACCTAGCTGTTTGACAGTTCTTCTTTTTAAAGGGGAATTTGAGCACTCCCGGGAGGCTGCTGTTCTCGCCGTTGCTGCCGCCCGAGAGAAGCGCGCCGGGAAGGGCCCTGTCTCGGAAGCCTGGGACATTGAGGATCACCTCACTGCCCTGAAGGCCCGGATAGTGCCTCTTCGGTCTATTGGGACGGAGCTGCTCAGCGCTGCGGTCCACGTCCACGGTGCACTGTGGCCGAGCATCCGCGGGACGCTCTCAATTCCCGAGCTCGCGAGCGCACTGCGGTGTGCCGGGAGGCGCATTCACGCGTGGAAGCGTTCCGGTGCGCGAGCTGGTGCCGACCAGGTCTTGACCCAAGTACTTAGCTGGTACGAGGGTCTTGATCTGGAGGTGATTCAGCGCATGCGGACGACTTCGTCGTGGCTGAGTGATCCGGCCAAGATTCAGCGGCGACAGGAGGTGGCGCACCGGATCGCCTCGTGGTCCAGCATCCGTGCCTTCACCGCGAGCGTCCTTCCTTCCGACTCGGAATCCGATTACAACGATGACGAAGAAACCGGCGCGACCGGCGACGCGGAAGACGAGGCCCCGGAAGAAGATGACGCTGCCTCCGGTGCCGCGCCCGAGAGCGTGGTTCCCCAGGACGCAACGACTTCGCCGAGACCCGAGGCGACCGAGACCGAGGTGCGTCCCGAAGCCCCGAGTACTGCTGCCGGAACTGAAGCCGAAGCTGCTCCTGCTACGTCTCCCGAGAGAGCTGCTCCTGCTGATGCCGCCGAGATTGCTGCCCCTGCCGCCCCTGCTGCTCCCGAGGTCGTTGCTCTGGCCGATGTTCCCGTTGAGAAGCCGACATCTCCTATCCCTTGAAATACTTTAAGAGTAGACTCGTCAAATCCCCGGGATGCCGGGTACAATATGTAATATACACTTATATTATTTCCGTTGCGTACTGAAGTATTTACCCGAGTAACTTATGTCAATTTATTCTGTTTTGAGTTCCCGAATTGCCTTTCATGTTTACCGTACTTAGGTAATTTCTGCTCTTGTCTACCATTTCGGCGTTCGACAGTCGAGTCACAAAACTCCACATACGGCATACATTACTTAAAACAATCCGAGTTCCTATTAACCGAATTCCCGACATAAAAAACCACTAAGTTAGCAAAAAACAGGTATGCCGGATAAGTTCCTGCTCCGAGTCCCCGAGACCATTTTCGTGTTTCCCACCTTCCCTCTCTTTGCTCTTGACTACCATTTCGGCGTGCGTCAGTCGAGTCACAAGATGATTTCACATGACATACATTACTTTGACTTTGAGAATCGAACTCGGAACTTTTCCGGCATACAAATAACATATAGAACAGTTATCCGGCAGTCCCCGGGTTCCTTCCCGAGTTGCCGGTGAAACACAGTAAATGAACTTGACAAAAATAACAACAAGACATGCACATAACCAGGCAGTCCCCGGGTTCCTCCCGGGGTGCCTTACTTTCATTAATATGGAAAAACTGAGACACAACATACACTGAGCCCTTTACGTGTAAAAGGGGCGAAGTAGAGCTACATTCCATGGACGCTTGGTTTCCTCACCGGATTTGTCCATTACACCTTTCCTAGCCTCCTGTGCATCTACAAGGTAATAAGAATCATTGTGCAATGCTCTCCTTATCACAAAAGGTCCCTCCCATGGAGGTGATAATTTATGCATTCCAGCCGTGCGTTGGATGAGCCTCAGCACCAGATCCCCTTCTCGGAACACCCTCGGGTGTACTTTCCGGCTATGATAGCGACGAAGATTCTGTTGATAAATGGTAGACCGAGATAGTGCCAATTCTCTTGCCTCTTCGAGTAAATCTACATCATCTTCTCGGGCCTCCTTTGCCTCGGTCTCGATGAACATTGTCACCCTCGGGGAGTCATACTGTATGTCGGTCGGGAGTACTACCTCAGCACCGTATACCATGAAGAATGGCGTGTACCCGGTAGATCTATTCGGTGTAGTCCGGAGACCCCATAACACCGCCGGTAACTCCTCTATCCAGCATCCCGGAGTTCTCAACAATGGTTCGATCAATCGAGCTTTGATACCGGCTAAGACTAAAGCATTTGCTCTCTCGACTTGCCCATTTGCTTCCGGGTGTGCAACTGATGCTACATCCAGCCGGATTCCCTTCTCAGCACAAAATCGAGCGAATTCCCCCACAGCAAAGTTGGTGCCATTATCCGTGATAATGATGTGCGGGTATCCGTATCTCAAGATGATGTCTTTCAGGAATTACACAGCGGTGTGTCCATCACACTTCCGGATTGGCTTAACTTCTATCCACTTGGTGAACTTGTCCACCATCACCAGTATATGTGTCATATTGCCTTTTGCCGGCTTGAACTGACCGACCATATCCAAACACCACACTGCGAATGGCCAAGTGATGGGGATTGTTTTCAGTGCTGACGCTGGCATGTGTATCCGGTGAGCAAATCTCTGGACTCCTCCACACTTCCGAACAATATCTTCTGCTTGCTGCAATGCGGTGGGCCAGTAGAACCCATGCCGGAACACCTTCGCCACCAGGGCCCGGGAGGATGCATGATGTCCACACTCCCCTTGATGTATTTCCAGGAGCATCTCTTGTCCTTCTGCCGGTTCCACACACCTCTGGAGTACCTCAGTGACACTTCTTTTGTACAGTTCTTGATTGATGACAGTGTATGCTTTTGATCTTCGCATTATCTGCCGGGCTTCCACTTCATTCTCCGGGAGGGTTCCTTCCAAGATGTAAGCCATAATGGGTTGTGCCCATCCCGGGACAGGTCTAACCGGGAACATGGGAGCATCTATGTCCATTGGCTCTGCCGACATCACCTCTATCATCATTTTTCTTTGCCTCTCTGAGCACTGGGACGCAGTCCCCGGGTTCGATGTTATGCTCCCAACATCTACTTCCATGGGTACTGCATCTGAACCAGGCTCCTTGGGGATGAAGATAGAATCTGACTCGGGTGATGGTTGAATAGATGGCCTCCTCAAATGATCCAGGGCTATTCCGGGTGGGATGGCATCCCGAGATGACCCTAGCTTGGACAAGACATCTGCTGCTTCGTTTTCTCCTCTAGGTATATGCTTGAACTCGCATCCTTCAAAAAATCCGGATATTTTCTGCACATGAAACCTGTATAAGGCCATGTTTGCATCGAGGGCATCCCAATTCTCCGATACCTGTTGTACTACGAGGTCGGAGTCACCGAAACACTCTATCCGGCGGATGCCGATCTCCTGGGCGACGTTCAGTCCATGAACCAAGGCCTCATATTCCGCGACATTGTTGGATGCCCGAAAATGAATTTGCAGCACATACTTCAGTACATCTTGTTTTGGGGAAGTGAGGACCACTCCGGCACCCAATCCGATCTTAGCCTTTGAGCCATCGAAATGCATTCTCCAGAAATTGTAATCCGGCATCGGAGGTTCATACTGCATCTCGGCCCAGTCCACCAAAAAGTCCGGCAGCGCCTGCGACTTGATGGCGTCTCGTCTCTCATACGCCGGAGCGTATGGAGACAACTGGATGGCCCATTTGGCTACCCGGCCGCTAGCATCGTTGGAACCGATGATCTCGGCCAGAGGAGCTTCGCATACCACTGTGATCGGGTGTTCCTGAAAGTAGTGCTTGAGCTTTGTCACTGCCATGTACACCCCATACGCCATCTTTTGGTAGTGCGGGTAGTTTTGCTTGGATTCCGAGATCACCTCACTGAGGTAATACACCGGCCTCTGTATCAGCTTGCCCCCTTCTTCCCTTTCTACAACCATTGCCACACTGACTACTCGGTTGGTTGCGGCAATATACAGCATAGGTTCCTTGGGTAACGGGGATGCCAACACATGTGCTGTTGAGAGCATTCTCTTCAAATCGTTGAACGCCGCGTCAGCCTGCGGGGTCCAAACAAATGTTTTGCTCTTCTTCATCAGCTGGTACAGAGGTAAGGCTTTCTCCCCAAGTCGGCTTACAAACCGACTTAGGGATGCAAGACACCCGGTAAACTTCTGCACATCCTTGAGACGTACGGGCAACTTCATGCTCTCAATAGCACGAATTTTACCCGGGTTGACCTCGATTCCCCGGCTTGAGATGAGGAAGCCGAGTAACTTCCCTGCCGGTACACCAAATGTGCACTTATCCGGGTTCAATTTCATCCGGAACCTTCTTAAGTTCTTAAATGTTTCCCTCAGATCATTTATTAGTGAGGCTTTTTCTTTTGTTTTTATGACTATGTCATCGACATAGACCTCGGCATTTCGGCCTATCTGGTCATGCAAACATTTCTGCATGCATCTCTGGTATGTAGCACCAGCATTCCTCAAACCGAAAGTCATGACACGATAGCAATAAGCCCCATAAGGGGTAATAAAAGCAGTTTTCAATTGATCATCCAGATTCAAAGGTATCTGGTGAAAACCAGAATATGCATCTAAAAAAGTTAAAAGCTCACTCCCGGCAGTGGAGTCTATCACTTGATCTATCCGGGGCAGTGGAAAGGGGTCTTTCGGGCATGCTTTGTTGAGGTTGGTGAAGTCGATGCACATGCGCCACACCTTAAGCAGGAGGGGATCATCCTTCTTCTTCTCTACCAGGACCGGATTCGATATCCAAACCGGGTGCAGCACCTCCATTATGAATCCAGCGGCCAGCAGTATAGCCAGATGCTCCATGACCGCGGCTCTTCTTTCATCCGAGAGGCGCCTAGTTGGTTGCTTCATCGGCCTCGCATCCGGTCTAACAAATAGAGAGTTCTCAGCCAAGTCCCTCGGGACACCTTGCAGATCGTCACTCGACCACGCAAAAGCATCCCGATTCTCACGGAGGAAGTCGACGAGCTCGCCTTCCTATTTGCTGTCCAGGTTGCTGCCGATGATAACTTGGCGCTCCGGGTTGGTGGGATCCACACACACCTTCTTGGTCTCCTTGGGGGGCTGAAATGACGCACCCCGCTCCGGGTTCACCATCCCGGGCATTCCGAGTTGGGAGGTCTTTGCCATTGCCACCACCTGCTGGATCCTCTTCTTTTCTTCCGCGATCACCAGAGACTCAGCCAAGCACGACCCCGCCGAGGCACATTCCATGGAGCGCTTGTGGTCCCCTGAGATGGTGATTACACCGTTAGGTCCCGGCATATTCATCTTGAGGTAGCCTACGTGAGTTGAGATCATGAACTTGGCGAGGGCCGGTCTGCCGATCAGTGCGTGATACGGGCTCTCGAGGTCCACGACCTCGAACTCCAAGCTCTCGGGTCGGCAGTTCTCCCGAGTTCCGAATAGCACCTCCACCCAGATCTTTCCCATGGGCGAGCAAGATACTCCGGGCACAATGCCGTGGAAGGTTGTCTCGGTAGGCAGCATGGTGTTCATGGATACTCCCAGCTTCAGCATCGTGTCCTTGTACATGATGTTAATGGCACTGCCATTGTCAATCAGAACCCGGCTGAAGCGGACGTTGAGGTTGGGTCCGACAAAAGTTGGGTCCACCACCAAGGCATACGCTCCCGTCTTAGGCATAACTCGGCGGTGATCCTTCCGGCTCCATGTGATCTCCATCTCGGACCAGTGCAAGAATTTGGGCACCGCCGGGATCTCAGCATTCACCTCCAGGGCGCGCTGCCGCACACTCTTTCGGTCCGTGGGTTCGGTCACGAAGACCACATAGCTCTGATGTGCATCCCGGTAGTTGCTCTGCTGGTGTCCGGCTTGGTTACTGGTGCCTGCACCGTTGTCGTTCCGGGTATGCACCATATTCACTGGCCGAGGCGGGGGTCCTCTCGGAGGAGGAGGAAGTCGAACAGCATTGGCCCCCGATGTCGGAGGAGGGGGTCTCGGGGTATTGGGCCGAGATGCCGGAGCACCCTGCCGAATAGCTCCCGAGCTGCCTTCCTGTAACGTGCGCTGATACCAACTGCACTGCCGAGTAGAGTGGTTTGCGGGCTTGTTGGCCTCCAGAGTATGGTAGCAGCATGGCTTGTTCAGCATCTCTTCATACGTCAGGGGCTTCTTTTGTTCCACCCAAGTCTTTTGCACCTCCTGACTCTGACCCCAAGCCGGGCCACTTGTCTTTTGACGTTGGCTGTTGCCGGCATCCTCCTGCTCCCGGGTCACTGCTGCGACGTGCTGTGCGGCATCGTGGTACTCGGGCTGATTCCTCTTGTGGCCGAACTCCTGAAGATCATGGCTCCTGCTCGGTCCTGAACGCTGAGGTCCCGCATTCCTCCTGTTGGAGTCACCGACATCCACCAGGGGCTGCATGGGATCTCCAAGCATATAGGTATCGGCGATGCGCATGGTCTCTGCCAAGGTCGTTGGCATCTTGCTTTGCAACTTCTGCCACAGCATTGAGCCATGCCGGCATCCTTGTGCAAACCAGGAGATGGCTTGTGCCTCTACCACTCCTTCGCAAGAGTTGTGAATATTGCTCCCCCGAGTAAGGTATTCCCGGTCGGTCTCGTTGCTCCTTTGCCTACAGATGGCGAGCTGCTGAGGCCTGTTGGGCCTTTTGTACGTGCTGGTGAAGTTACTGATGAATGCTTCCTCAAAGTCTAACTAGCAGTCTATGCTGCCAGTTCTCAAGTTGTTCAACCAGATCCGGGCTGGTCCTTCCAACATTTGCGGCACATAACGTACCGCCCATCGTCTGTTTCCACCGGCTATGCTTACTGCAGTTACATAGTCGGTTAGCCAGTCCTCCGGCTTCTTGCTTCCGTCATAGGTCTTGGCACCCCTGTTGAGCTGAAAGTTCCGAACAGGTGGTTCCCGCATGATCCGAGGTCCAAAGCAGGCAGGTCGTGGAGGTCCTTGCTCTTCCACCAATTCGGATTGGTGAATCCGGTCGAGCCGGAATCTGGCGTCTGCCGGGTTCAGCTGTCTGGTTCCTATCCGAGATCCCAAAGGGTTCTCGTCCGGCTGATACCCGAGCTGCTGCAGCCTCGAGTTGCCATCATTCAGTCTGTCCTGCACAGGGATCACGGCCTGCTGGGGAACAGAGGCGACCTCTCTCTGTGGGTTTCCCTGAACATGAGGAGGGTTCCGGGGTGGATCACCACGGCCAACCGGGTTATTGTTTCCCACACCCAAGTTACCATCCCCACGGGTACTTCCCTCCTGCCCCGAGATACGCTGCCCGGCTTGCCCGGCTTGCTGGATACTGGTGAAGGCCGGGTCATAGGTCTGTAGTTGCTTGTTCTTCCCGGAACCTCGACTCCGGCTCCGGCTCTTGCTCTTGCTCTTGCTTCTGCTCGGATGCGGGGAAGAGGCCTCGCCGTCCGACCTCTGGCTATTGGGTCTGGCCGAGTGCACTTGGGACCCTGCTCCGGGGTTCTTCTTCTTGAAGGCCTGATTCTGACGGTTGGCCTCAATTACCAACTCGTTTACCCGCTCCTTCTGCTTGCGCAGGGCCTCACCGGATAACCCCACCAACTCGGCCATGGCGGCTTCGGCGGCCCTAAGAGTTTTCGCCGGTGAGCTGTACACCGGCTTCCCTGCTGAAATCCGACTTCCTGTGTGACTGGTGGTGGCTCCACTAGCTAGCTCCTCATTCACCATTCTTCCTTTCTTGCGCAGATCCGCAATGCGCTTGTCCCGGGAGTCTATCTTAAGGAATCCGTGAGCTGCATTGTACTCCTGGAGGCTAGCATTGAGCTCGCGACGAATCTCAGCGATCTCCTGCGCTTCGGCGAGTAGCAACCTCCGCTGCTCCTCCAACTCAGCCGAAGTGGCCTGGGTATCCGCTTCGGCAGCCACTGGTACAGTCAACTTGGCTACCAGCCCCGAGAGGGGATCCGGGCGACACCGCGGCTGGGACGGCTGTGGATCACCATCTCGGGCCGCAGGTCTTTCCTGCGGGGGTTTGGCCAAACGGGGGTGGCCGTCGGTATCGCCGTCAGCATCCTGGTACTCCTCCTCAGTTGCCCCGACCATCATCACCGCGACGGAACTCGGGGGGCGACCGGCACGCAGACCCCGAGTAGCGCATAGCATGGGAGGGTCCTCAGCTTCCAGGACCACGTCCGGGTAGCTACAGACAACCTCTGTGGTGACGTAGGTGGTGAAACCACCAAAGTCAATGAGACATCCGTTCACCGGAAACGGTCTGTTCCGGAAGCACCCTGCGTTGTCGCAGACGAAGTCCATCTCCAATAGCCTTACGACCAGGCCAGAGAGAACCCGAACCTCGAAGAGAACAGGGGAACCCGTCCGGATGTGTATACCAGCCAACGCCTCTGTCTGCCCCACGGTAGGCGCCAACTGTCGTGGTGGTGTCACGGCAGATGCCATAGGATGGCTAATGTGTGGGGCCGATGGACGTTGGTGGATCCGGGGAGGGATAGCGAGCTGAAGAGCTCACACGGGGAGGATCCCGGTAAAACCGAGATCTCCCAGGAACAAGAAATAAGAACAAAGTACGATGGGGGAGATCTAACAAACACAAACAAATGCACGAAGACACACAACACACACACGATATACCCAGGTTCAGGGCCCTCGTGAGGAGGTAACACCCCTACTCCTGCCTTTCCTCTCTATATATTTGTATTACAAGAGCTACAACTTGCTGCTAGATCTCTCAAAGGGAGGAGTACAAAGAACTAGATGAACACAAGGTGAGAAGGAGTGAATGCTCTAAGAGTAAATGTGACTATAGCTTTGGCTCTGAAGTTGGTCTCTTTCTCTCAGGAGCAGTTATGGCGCCTTTTATAGAGCCCCAGCCAGGAGGGCCGGAAACCCTAAATCTGTTTGGCCCCACCGGACAGGCCTAGCCGGCATGTCATCACCGGCTAGTGCGACCTAGTCGCCGGGCTATCCGGTGTAGCCCCTTCGTCATCATCTTGACAAGGACGGCAGGCGCCGTCCTGCACCATCATTGTCCCCCTGTCAGAGACAAGACATGTCTTTGCCCATCCCGGATTGCCGGGCTAGGTATGCCAGGTCTTGTCGTACCACGATCGTACCGGCTGACGCGCTCCCGTGTCAGGCGGGAGCTGACCATGCTTCCGTGTCAGGGGGAATGGTACTTCCCCCCGCAATAGACGGGAAAGCCTGCTAGGGACCGTTGACGGCCTACCGGAAGCCCTCACGCCGGCTACCTCCTCGCTTGCCACTGTGAACCTATTCTGCATAAGATCGAGACCGAGACATACACTCCGATTAGTACCCACCCGGACAAACTATCCGGTAAAGCCGAGTACACCTCCTTCCGGGAGTCTCCTCGGACCCCGAGACTCGGGACCCTTTCCGGATACGTCCGAGCTCGTCTCAGAATGAGTATCTCTAGGCCTAGCCTCCCGAAGATGTCTTAGCCTATCAGCGAAGACATCTTCGAGAAGCTAGTTCTTAGAGGAACCACCCGCTCATGCTTGTGCTGCGATTGTGAGGGCCGGGGGTGTCTATTTATAGCTGCGAGACCTGACCCTTGCGCCTGCCAGGAGGCACTTTGTCCTCTAGCAGCGCTCAAGGGTCAAGCTGCCCTTTCAGCACACGAGGAGGTATCCCTTGCTCTCGCCAAAGGTCAGGTACTGTTGGCACCTTACTGAATTGTACCGGGTTCTGCCCCTACCCGGGGGGCAGCCCCCCGACACGGAGTTGGGCTTGATCTCGTCATAGTACTGCTCAATGATGCGAGACAAGGTCTCCAGCATAGCCATCTCCACTCCATTCTTCCAGTTGGGGTATCTAGATCGGAAACGGATCAGCTGCGATCCAGGAGAATCAAGACGAGGGAGAACTTGTGCCTCGATCTTCCAGCGTCCTTCAGGGTAATCTTCTGACATAATTTCTTTGCCCCTGAAGACTGGCGGCGTCAACCTCAGGGTTTTGGAAATACTGAGGAGCTGGTCACTGAAGTAGTACTGGTCTCCTTTCTGCGGGGATAACTCTACAGTGAAGTTTTTCATCTACAAGAATTTTGAAGGGATAAGAATTAAGGGGATGAAACAAAATAAGAATATAGAAGGCAAGGAACATATTATAAGAAAAGAAGCCTGGTATTTCGATTTTTTTTAATTAAAATAATTATTTTAGGGTTTGTATCCAATCCTAGGGGTTTCAAGCCTACAGGCAACATTCGTGCTCTGATACCATCTGTAGTGCCCTTGCTTACGAAAGCAATGGCACATATGAATAATGCAAAGACTTGGATCACATAAGTCTCACATTCTCCAATAATATGTAATATCACAGTACAATGTCATAATTTATTACAGAACGAGACGAATGATCCAAAAACAAATATCCTTACAACTTAGCATAGCGGAAATGCTAGCTGAATAAATAGTTCACACTTTTATTTCAGAGTTCAAACGCAATACTAAAGGTAGCATGGAGCTACATCTTCTCCATGAAGCCATTGGCAAAACATGTTGGTTGTAGCTCGAAGACGACCCCCTTACTCCTCATGCGGACATTCTGCAAGGTTTAGTTGCAGCCCAGCTATAAAGGGTCAGCACAATTGAATTGTGGTGGCAAGTGACTTTAATTCCTAATGTTCTATTAAGCTATAACTATATGCTTATTTTGGCTGGTGGAGCTCAAGGCTATTGCGCAAAGCAAATTTTTTCCTACTTTTGATAAACAATTTTCTTAAATCAATATCTTCTCCTTCAGAGACAAATCTCGAGACAAGTCCATGTCTCCTACCCATGTTCACCCAACAAGTTTTATTAAGAAATTAGAGATGAGGAGATTTTCAGAACACAGCCTTGTGTAGTTACTCAAATTGTCCGATGCCGGGGACACAGCTAAGATCTTAGGTTTTAACTCTCGAGAGGGTGTGCACTTTCACCATTAGACTTAATCAACCCAAACTATCCTCTACACTCCTTTAGTGAGAAGGAAAAGGAGAAGATCAAGACGAGACTTTTCAGAAGTTGCTTTCCCATGATCATACTAAGAGATCTGATAGGTACTGTAGCTGGTATTGCTGTGATTAGTTTTACCACCATCCTATCACCTCTACCACCATCAATCTCTTGACCCAGGTCCACATCAACTTACTCCATCTAGACAGAGCCCATATTGACCAATGGTTGCGAGATAAGCAACTAGACTCAGTGTAAACTTAAATCTCATAGCCCTGGGTGGCCTACCACAAGTGAGCAACTCAGGTTAACACCGCATAACATCGCCCCAAGTAAGTAGAAACTATCCTGGGCGAAGACAACCATGAAACTTGGCCCTGAGAAGCCACTCAACTTGAAACCTCCTCGATCGATCCAATCCACCCGGACGTTAAATTAATTAAGTGGAAATTTTCATTTATCACAACAACCATAAAACAATCATTTTTGCAGCAGGTGCTTCCACTAAAATATAATAGGGGTCAAATCTATAATTTCTAAGGGGAACCTAAAAGGTTTGCATAGCATACTACAATCTCCCAATACCTATCATGCATACTACTTTTGCAAATACTGTTTGAAAACACTAGATATGCAATAGAATAAAATAGTAGGTGTTTTATGAAGTCACTTGCCTTGGCAGCAGGGGGACAGGCACAACAAGAATAACAATCACACGCAGGTCCTTCCTCTCCTTCACAATCAAGCACAAGCAGTACATACAAATAAATATCCACACAATATCTCACAACTCAAAATAAAAGATGTATGTATGCATGATATGCCATGTGTAAAATTAGTCACACTTATCAATAATTTATATTCTCTGTTATTAAATGCATGAGATGCAATTCTAGGAATTTCTCATTTCGCTTAACAATTTAATAATTGAAAACTAAATAACCAAAACTTAGATTATAACATTAAAACTTTTCTTGTTCTAATAAATTTTTTCAAATAAGACATATATTAATATTCCTGGGCAGAGGTTGTTAACCTAAACCTAAAACAATTGAGTTTATTTGTAAAACATTTTTATTATTTAAGTTATGGATTTAATAGCCGAATTACTCCTCGGATGATCTTATGAATTATTATTTAACAAAAGCAAAAACAAATGATGTAGAATTAAACTACTCTAGCAGGGCTATCCGTGGATATAAAGTTCATTGAATTTGGACTTACAGAACATAAGTTATGAATTTTCTAAGTTTTGCATATTTTTCTGTTTTATTTATAAAATTCCTGCGAAAAAGAAAATAAGGGGGCTACGTGGCGCGATCCTATTGGACGAAAACGGTTCGCGCGGATCATGGACGAGAGCCGTCCGATTTAAATGAGATCGGACGCACGGGATCGTTTGGATCTAGATCCGTTGGATCTAGATCCAACGGCGTGGGACGCCCGGCCGAACCGAGCGGCGCGCGGGTCGCCGGAAGGCTCGCCGGCGGCGGCGCCCGCGGCGGCGGCGCGTCGGCCTCGACGCTTCCCGCATGAAAACACCACCCCAGGACGAACGGTTCTTACCAAAATGACGCGGAGGAGGAGGCGAGGTCGATGGCGCGGCGGCGGCGTCGAGACTCCTCTCCTTTCCTCGTCGGAGATGGTGGCCGGCGGCGGAGCACCTCGGTCGAGGTCGTTTTCGGTGTTCGGCTGCGCAATGGGACAATCAAGGGGGTTCAACGGGTGCACAAAAGGATGGGGAGGCGAGGGGGGGCTCGGTGGAGCTCGAGGAGCTTGGAGCTTACCGCACTCGCGAAAAAGCCTGTCGGCAATGGCGGCGACGGCGAGCTCGATTCCGAGCAGCCCGACGGCGGAGAGGTAGCGTTTTGGGGGGGGGGGGGGGTCGGAGGCGGCCTCGCGGGGTATAAATAGGAGGGGGCGCGGGAGCTAATCACGGCGGAAACCGGCCCGGAAACGGCTCGGTCGTGGTCGTCGTCTCCGGCGCGATCTCCGGATTATATTTATTAAGTAAGTTTAAATAAACACTTAATGGGATTAAACATTATTTAAACTCATAATTGAATTTTTATTTAGTATTTATGTGATTAAAAGTTAATCCTATATGATGAATGATGTATGAATGCAAAGTTTTAAATTTTAGCAAAATTGGGATGTTACACTGCCCGAATGACTGCATCCTCTACCGCGGTGAGTACGAGAATTTGGATGCATGTCCAGTATGCACTGCATTGCGATATAAGATCAGACGAGATGACCCTGGTGAAGTTGAGGGTGAGCGTCCCCGGAAGATGGTTCCTGCCAAGGTGATGTGGTATGCTCCTATAATACCACGGTTGAAACGCCTGTTCGCGAACAAAGAGCATGCCAAGTTGTTGCGATGGCACAAAGAGGACCGTAAGAAAGACGCGATGTGCAGACACCCCGCTGATGAGTCGCAGTGGAGAAAAATTGAGAGAGAGTTCCCGGAATTTGAAGATGACGCTAGGAACATAAGGTTTGGTCTAAGTACAGACGGCTTCAATCCGTTTGGGGAGCAGAGCAGCAGTCATAGCACACGGCCTGTGACTCTATGTATTTATAACCTTCCTCCTTGGTTGTGCATGAAGCAAAAGTTCATTATGATGCCATTGCTCATCCAAGGCCCGAAGCAACCTGGCAACGACCTTGATGTGTACCTCAGGCCATTAGTTGAAGAACTTTTACAGTTGTGGCGGGAAGAAGGTGTACGGGTGTGGGATGAGCACAAACATGAGGAATTTGACCTACGAGCTTTGCTTTTTGTAACAACTAACGATTGGCCTGCTCTTGCTAACCTCTCAGGGCAGTCGACCAAGGGGTACAATGCATGCACACACTATTTGGGTGAGACTGAATGTTTATATTTGGATAAATGTAAGAAGTGTGTGTATCTGGGGCATCGTCGACTTCTTCCGATCAGGCATACCGCAAGGAAGAAAGGCAAGCATTTTAAAGGTGAGGCTGATCACATTAGGAGGCCTGTCAACTGTACTAGTGAAGAAATATTTGGTATGGTAAAGGATCTAAAAGTAATCTTTGGAAAGGGTCCTGGAGGACAACAGGTTCCGAAAGACGCTAACCGGCATGCACCCATGTGAAAGAAAAATCTATATATTGGGAGCTACCATATTGGAAGGTCCTAGAGGTTAGATCTGCTATCGACGTGATGCACGTGACGAAGAATGTTTGCGTGAACCTGGTAGACTACTTGGGCGTGTACGGGAAGAAAAAAGATACAGAGGAAGCACGGGAGGACCAGAAACGTGTGAAAGAACGAGACGACCTAAGTCCCGAACACTACGAAGGTCCTGCCAGCTACGCTCTTACCAAACAAGAGAAAGTAATATTCTTTGAATGCCTGAGCAGTATCAAGGTCACGGCTGGGTTCTCATCGAATATAAAGAGGATAGTAAATGTGAGACTCCAAAAATTTCAGAACCTAAAGTCTCATGATTGCCACGTGATTATGACGCAATTGCTTCCGATTGCACTGAGGGGGCTACTACCGGAAAATGTTCGAGTACCCATTGTGAAGCTTTGTGCATTCCTCAATGCAATATCTCAGAAGGTAATCGATCCGGCGATTCTACCAGGGTTGCAAAATGATGTGGTCCAGTGTCTTGTCAGTTTTGAGTTGGTGTTCCCTCCATCCTTCTTCGATGTTATGACGCATCTCCTGGTTCACCTAGTCGAAGAGATTCAAGTTCTCGGTCCTGTATTTCTGCACAATATGTTCCCATTTGAGAGGTTATGGCAGTCTTAAAGAAATATGTGCATAACCATGCTAGGCCACAAGGAAGCATCTCCAACGGCTACGGTAACGAGGAGGTCATTGAGTTCTGTGTTGACTTTATTCATGACCTTAAGCCGATAGGTGTTCCACAATCACGACATGAGGGTAGACTTAGTGGAAAAGGCACACTAGGAAAGAAAACAAAAATTTGTATGGATGGACATTCTTTCACTGAAGCACACTATACAGTTCTACAGAGTTCTACCTTGGTGGCCCCGTATATCGATGAACACAAGAATCTTGTACGCTCTCTACACGCGGGGAAGTCTGACAACTGGATTGTTCGTACACACATGGCGTCTTTCGGCGGTTGATTGCGAGCACATCTTCAAAATAAAGACAAGGTTGATGAACAGTTACACTTGTTGGCCAGGGCACCATCTACAACTATATGTACTTTCCAAGGGTACGAGATAAATGGGAATACATTTTACACGAGTGTCCAAGATAAAAAGAGCACGAACCAAAACAGTGGTGTTCGCATTGATGCAACAAACAACAATGGGCAGAAGAACACATATTATGGTTGCATAGAGGAGATATGGGAACTTGACTATGGGCCTTCTTTTAAGATCCCTTTGTTTCGGTGCAAATGGGTCAATCTGAAAGGTGGGGTTGAGGTAGACAAGATGTACGGAATGACAACAGTGGATCTAAACAATCTTGCGTATAGAGATGAACCATTCGTGCTAGCCAATGATGTGGCTCAGGTTTTCTATGTGAAAGACATGTCTTGCAGACCCAAAAAAAGAAAGAACCTGGGAGTGGAGGAGCCGAGGCGTCACATAGTTCTTTCAGGAAAAAGAAACATCATGGGAGTGGAGGACAAGACAGACATGTCAGATGATTATAATAATTTTGATGAAATTCCATTCGTAGTGAACATTGACCCAATCATCAAGTTGATTGAAGAAGATGCTCCATGGTTCCGACCCAGAAGAACTGGCGGTGTTGTGTGATGGAGATGTTGGTGCGATGTGTAATAATTAATATATTATACTTTTTATATGAAGAAGATGCTCCATTTTTACCTGCATATCAAATGGATCCGTTGGCGTTGATAGAACAAAGCACACGATTTCACCTGCATACAGCCCCACGGTGGCTCCTGATGAGTGCCTGCATATCAAATGCACCGTGGGGCGTATGCAGGGAATTCGAGTGATTTGTATACCACACCACCCGGCCGGGCACTAGAAGGAGGAAACACTGAGTGCTCGCCTCGTCCGAGAGAGGGCTATATATAGGGTCACGGGCTCAACTAGTGGTACTGATAGTGTTGATCCAACAACTCTCAAGTGCTCAAAAGAAGCACACCCCTGATCCATCGGCTAACAAGTGTTTCAAAGAAACACACGATCCATGTGCTTCTTTAGTCTCGGTTTGGAACTGAAAGCGTTAATCAAACAACTCAGAAGCAATCAAAAGAAACACACACCTGATCAAACGGCTAACAAGTGCTTCAAAGAAACACACGATCCGTGTGCTTCTTTAGTCCCGGTTTGCAAAAGTTATATAAATTCCAAAGTTTGGAAAAGTTATACAAATTCACATTCAAACTAGTTTTAAACTAATTAAAATAATTATTATAGAAAACAGAAAATGTTTTTGTATTAGTTAGTCAAATTCAAACACTTTTCATATTGAAAGTTTTTTCAAATTCCAAAGTTTTTAAAATGTATACAAATTCACATTCAAACTAGTTTTAAACTAATTAAAATAATTATTATAGAAAACAAAAAATGTTTTTGTATTAGTTAGTCAAATTCAAACACTTTTCATATTGAATGTTTTTTCAAATTCCAAAGTTTGCAAAAGTTATACAAATTCACATTCAAACTAGTTTTAAACTAATTAAAATAAGTATTATAGAAAACATAAAATGTTTTTGTATTAGTTAGTTAAATTTAAACACTTTTCATATTGAAAGTTTTTTCAAATTCCAAAGTTATTTAAAACAGAAAACAGAAAAAGAAAAGAAAAAGAAAAAAACCCTTCTAGGGTGCTATCTGGGTCGAGCACTCCGGGTCGAGCTTTATGCTATATAACCAACACTTAGCGCTCCGGGTCGAGCAACCACCCGGTAGCAGTTCCTCTTTCCTACTGAAGTGCTGCCGAATTTCCCGTGAAACCCTAGCCGCCGCCGTGGTCTTCTCCGTCCCCGATGTCGCCGCCGTGGTCGCCGTCGTGGTCGTCTCCGTCCCCAAAGCCGCTCCCTCCACCACCTCCGTCCACCGTGGTCGTCTCCGTCCCCAACGCCGCTCCCTCCACCACTGCACGGCCGCCATTCGCCATGCCATTGCCGAGCACGCACTCCTCCACCCGGCCCGCCACGCACTCCTCATCCTCCTCGGTACGTCCTCCCTCTCTCCCTCCTCCACCCCACCGCGCCATTGCCGAGCCAAAATTGCACGAATTCGTTGAAATCGAGGAGGTTCAACATTGATGACGTCAGCACGACGTCATCATTTTCAGAATGCATTGTAAATCAGAAAAAATACAACTTTATATCAAATGGTTCAGAAAACGAAAATACATGTTGTTGTGAGTTTTTTAGAGTTAGTTAGTTAGTTTTGTGGTTAGTTAGTTAGTTTTAAATTTGTGTTTAGTCAGCTAGTTTTGTGAGTTGACATATTAATAAACTTTTGAAAATTATAATTAAATCATTTTAAATCAGAAAAATACAAACTTTATATGAAAACGTTCAAAAAAGAAAATACATGTTGTTGTGTCATTGATGTTAAGTTTGTGTATTTAATTTCTCTATTTTCAAAATAAAATACATGTTGTTGTGTACATGTTCAAAAAAAGAAAATACATGTTTTTTAGTTTGTGTAATTGATACAAACTTTATATGAAAACGTTCAAAAAAAGAAAATACATGTTGTTGTGTCATAAATGTTAAGCTTGTGTATTTAATTTGTGTTTGTTAAAGTTTTTACATGTTGCAATGCAGATACTCAGACCCGCCGCCGCCCTCTCGGAGCCCTAGTAAAGTTCGAGAGACTTCAAAAGAGAAATGTAAATAGAAATTGAGATACTCGATACGACTGAAATATGTTATTGCAAATGTGATTTTATTGCAATGGGATGAAATAGTATTGCAATTGTTCGGAGTGACATATTATATATTGTTCGACTACATTATTATTGCAAATGTAAATGGACTAGTGAAATGTAAATGGATGATTGAAATATAAATTAACATATTATATATTGTTCCACTACATTATTAACACATTACTATTGCAAATGTAAATGGATTGAAATCCCTTGCAGAAACTATGGACACCGGTAGAAACCTTGAACAAGAAGAGGACATGTTCGGCATCATCTGCGAAAGTGATGGATTGGACCAACAAGAAGAGGAACACTTAGACGATTTCACCGGGCAATTTCTGAACGAGTAGGGTGATGGACTGGAGGGGCATTCAGACGGAATACACGTCACCGACAGTTCAGCTCACCGACAGTTCACCGACTCTACTGTTGGAAAGTCGTCCGCCGAGGTAGATATATGCCCTCATGTTTTTGTCTCCGTTGAATATATTTGTGTGTATACATATATTAACTATCACTTTTTCTTGTGTTTAGCCGTCGGCGGGCCATGAACCGGGACCAAGCAAAAAAGCATCCGTGAAACGAGGCGGGCCACGAACCGGGACCAAAAAGCTCCAAGGGAAACAGAAGTACCACATCAACGCAATCAATGAAAAAGGCAAACCGATTGCTCCCACTAACCACGCAAGGAAATTTGTAGCTCAGTGCGGAGTCATCGTTCGGGACAGACTCTCCATCAGGGCTCAAGAATGGTATAAGCCAAAGGTGCCAAAAGAGGGGGTTATTTATGTCTCGGATGAAGACAGACAACTCCTTTGGGACGAGCTCATAGAGAATTTCACTTTACCGGAAGAGGAGGGTGTAGAGAAGCCGGTTATAGAGAATCGATGCAAGGCCTGGACTTATATTGAGATGGGTGAACTGCTGGAAGAAAAGGCTAAGCAGGTTCATAACTGAAGGTAAGACTCCAGAATTTGTCGGAGTCTATGAAAAGATAAAAGATGAGTGGTCCGAATTTAAGGCGTACAAGCAATCGGAAGCCGCTAAGAAAATCTCAGCGAGAAATAAGAAAAATGCACAGAAAAAGATATATCACCATAACATGGGGTCAGGTGGCTACCTGACTGCCATGCCTAAGTGGACGAAAATGGAGGATGAGTTTTTGGCTAAAGGTATAGAGATCGAGACATTTGGCTGGTCAGACCGGCTTAAGGCTTGGTTCTATGGGCATGTTGGAAAGTTAGACCCTGAAACAGGTGACTGTCTTTTTACCAAGGGGCACGGAGCTGACCCTATTAAAGCTCTCAGAGAGGGATGGAAGGAGGTCACAGAAGGCAGGTTCCACCCTAACATAGAGAAGGACGAGCTATCGCGAGCCCTTGGGAATCCTAAACATAGTGGACGAACACGAGGAACCGTTGGCTTCGTACCGTGGATAATTGGGTTTCCCAAAGATGTTGGCACTTACAGAAGCCGATCGAGAAAGAAGAAAGAGCATGCCGACCGGGCCCAGGGGATGGAAAATAAAATACTAGAGCATGAGAAGGAGATAGCAGAGCTGAAGGCAGACAAGCAGACTAGACGGATGCCCTGTGAATCTGAGACGCCCGAAGATCCTTCTCCTGATCCAAAATCAATGCGGAGAAGCAGCGTGGCTTTGACGGAGCTCGATCGCCACAATGATATGCCGGGTCCTCGTCACCCCGTGGATAATATCGTGCAGCGGGAACTTTGCAACCTACATGTGCCATGCTTGAACATAACCGTGAAGGTGGCGCACGGCTTTGCCCTACCGCCTAGACCAAATGGAACTTACCATTGCCGCCCTATTCCAGATGGCTATGATGTTGTCGGGGTTGATGAGGTTATCAAGACATATGAGGGAATTAAGCTGGACTTCCCTACGGGTGAAGACGAGGTTGAGTTGAGATTTTACCTCAAGAGTACCTGCTTATGGAAAAAGGAATACACCGTGTTCCCACACATGTAGCAAAATCATCCTCCCAGTCCACATGCCAGTCCACATAACTACAACAACGACAACCAATGCGCTAGTCCAGACACCCCCCACAATGACAACCAAGGCGCTAGTCCATCTCCGCCGTCACGTGAGCGTACTCCGCCGCCGCGAGAGCGTACTCCGCCACCGCGTCAACGGACTCCGTCGCCTCCGCAAACGAAGCGGAAGTGCACCGCTGCGTCGACTAGTACTCAGAAAAGCGAAACGGGGAAGTCTCGCTTTGTGAACTCTCGTGAAGATGTCGGTATATGGGTCAACGAGATCCAGGCTGCCCAGAGAAAGAAGGCAAAAAAGATGACTTTGCCTTTTCCGGTATATTCTTCGGATGCGATACGGTGGGCCATAGAATTTCTTACGCATCCGTCGCAATATGAACTAAATATGGACGATGACTACACACGCGTTCTGGTGCGTACATCTAGGAGAGTGCGGGAAGAACAAAAATTTGCTGCCACCCAGAACAGAGATGTTCCACAGCTCAGAATGCAGGCGGGACAATCGGCCCCTCCACTCATATTGGCGCCTTACAACCGGAACCCGGTCGATGATGTACTTTTGCACCAAGCTAGAGATATGGGTCTAACTCTGGCAGAGCTTAAGGCATTACAATCTGGCGAGAGTGTCACCATACATGAGGTGGTGCGGAAATATGTAAGAGGAGAAGATCTTGTCGAGCTTGCTATGGTGCGCACTCTACCAGGTAGGTTGCACCAACTAAATGCATGGTACATGCGTACTACGAAAAGTCAAGAAGGAGACTGGCTCTATGTGAAAATTCCAATGGACTTTTATGGCCCAGGTGATGATGAGATTCAAACTGAGTATTGCGAATTATGGCAGTTATTCAATTTTGACGCGCTCGACAAATCTATCATCAGTGTCTTTTGCATGTAAGTAATTAAATTATGTATATATGTCATTAATTCTCTAGCTCAACTTATTTTTCATTGCTTGTAATTATCCTTATCACTATATTCCTTTTGTACTCTATTATGCTAGCTGAAAATTATACAATCTCGAAAGTTGGGACTCAATCACAAGATTGGATTCATTGACCCTAATCGAGTTCATCATCATGGTTTGTTACATTACCCAGAGAATACGGATGAGCTTTTGCTTACTTATTTGATGGCGCAACATTACAAAAACACCATAATTTTCCCGTACAACTTCGAGTGAGTTGTTTACTTTCTTATACATACTCGATGTTAAGTATATGTAATTGATGATTTAGTTATTAACAAATATAAACATATGGCAGATTTCACTGGGTATTATTTGAGATTGATGTTGAAAAGGCAATCGTTGATGTCTTCGACCCATTATCGAAACCTGAAGAAAAGTTCGACGACACGAAACAGATGCTCCAGAGGTAATTTCGTTCATTTTATCACAATCGACCTCGTCTTTTCTAATAATATATCGTAATTAGTAAACTTCTTTACTAATTTTCCATACCGTAAACTTCAGGGTTTGGGACAAGTTCACCTCTTTCCACAAGGACGTCGGTATAGCCCGGAACCTCACTTTTAAATGGCGAGAGGTAAGCCATACTAGCTAGGTTCCACGTATGCATATTTTTAATTTTAGTCTCACAATACCATTTTTTCAATATTTCTGATTATTTTTTGATTGGTTTCTTATCTTATTCTATCATAAAGTGCGCGAAGCAGCAACAAGGCACCAATTTGTGTGGATTCTATGTCTGCGAGTTCATCCGAATTCACTTCAATGAGGGGGCATACTGGAATGGCGTACGTTATTTATTCAAACTTGTTCACTTTTCGAATTGAATTATTTTCATATTGGTTGATATATTGGTGTTGATCTCTCCTTTTTAGTTTGAGATGATACGGAACATGCTTAATGCAAAAGACCGCCTACTACCAATTGCGGAGGAAATTGCGGGCTTTCTGCTTGACTATGTGATAAAGCCAGGCGCAGAATGCAGTATAATCCAGCCGCCGAAAAAGACCATCCGGAGGAAAAAATAGGGTCTAATGCCTCTATGTCATGTAATGATCTCTGTTTGTAAATATTTAGACATGATCTTCCGGTTGTAAATATTTGTTGTAAATTTTTGTTTCGGAGAACTCGTGTATTAGTAGTATTCATGACTATCCCGAGGAAAAAATCGTGTATTCATGATATATATTATATAATAGCGTATAATATGCAACTCGATCTTGTTTGAAATGAAACATAAATATCAAAAACAGAAACACAAAAGAATCAGTAAAATAGAAAGCAGGAAACAAAATAAAAGTACAAAATTAGAAAACAAAAAAAACATATATATTGTCCCGGTTCGTATTACGAACCGGGACAAATTAGTGGCAGGCAGAGGCTGGCTGGTTTGGTCACGTGCCCCACCTAATGGTCCCGGGTCGTGGCATGCCCGGGACAAATAGGGGTGGCTATTTGTCCCGAGCACATTGTCCCGGGAGCGTGCCCGGGACAAATAGCCCTCCCGGCCTGGGACCATTGTCCTGTTCTGCTCTAGTGGTCCGAGGCAATGGAGGGCACCGTAGACTCGGAGCCATGCCAATGCGTTAGGTCCAAGGTTCATGGCGCCATGGAGGTCCAGGCGCCACGACCATGTCACATCGCACTTCATTACTTTATGTTGATATTGTGTTGTTGTGTGTGCATCCTATTGATTGTTTATATGTTAGATATACAACGATAGCATCATAAATAGGATTATCCCTAACAAATACCAAAATTGTGTTCTCCCTCGTTGCGCACCACCAAGAAAGTTCTACGTTATGAGCCAGGTCGTGACGATCGGGTGTCATACATCTCGTCGTTTGCATACAGTGGGTGTAAGCCATGTTGCACGCATAGGGTCTTCGAGGTTTGATTGGTGAGCCAAGCATATGCAGATATGGCCTCGGAACATGGAGGATCGAAAGGTCGAGCATGAGTCACAAAGTTGTGGTGATCGACATTTTATGTCCACCTTTGAAGCTGTGCTGCCGACCGTGACGATCGGGGGTACTATTGTGGATGGGGGTCGTGTAATTGCTAAGATTATCGTAGGGATAATAATTTTAGTAGAGTGTATTTAATAATTGGATTATAAACTGAAACTCACATATGTTATAAACTTTACCTTACCTCTTTTGCGATCATATATGTAGACATAACTGTATTTTGGTTACTTCCTTAAGAGTCTGGATTCTACCTTAGAAGCCAATGGGTCCAACTTCATCAGATGGTACAATGGTTTTAGAAACATTCTCCAACACATCAATATCCTATATGTCCTCGAAGAAGCATTAGTAGAAAGACCAAATGATTCTGCTAGCGAGGAGGAGGAAGATGAATTCTGTAGGCGTCGAGACATATTCATAGAAGTGGAAATCACCATGATTGTATGCCTAGCAGCTGAGTTGAAATAGTTGTTTCGACACAAGGAGCCATACATCATGATTGATGTGATCAAAATGCACTTCAAAGATGAATTGAGGCGTGAGCAATTCAGACAGCTTAGAAAGTTCCAGACCATTCACATGGAGGAGCATACCTGGCTGAAGACTCATTTGAAGAGGTCGTATGACATCTACTTCAAGCTGGCAAATGTCTTCGATTACTGGATGGCGGATTCATGTGCCATTCAGACTGTGATGATATCTCTGCCTCCAAGCTATGAGAAGCATGTGCGCGAATATGTTTTAAAGCCATACAATATGAACTTCTACAAGTTCGTGTCCGAGTTCAAATCTTTGGAGGTTAATTCCATCGAAGGAGGAATCTTCGACGCTATAGGTATATATTTGATATACTGAGTTATGAGTGTATTCGTCCCTTGATATGTGATAAGAGTATTTGATACTTGTTCTGTTTATGAAACAGGTCCTGATTATTACTTATCTGTGGAGAATAATGATGTGACCTGGCGCTAGTGATGGAAATCAAGGAAATTGATGACCAATGGTGCTCACGTCCGCAAGTTATCATAGTTATCATTAATAGTTTTTGATAAGACCTTTTTGTAATAGTGAGAAAGTTTGATTTTGTTTAGTGTCTTGATTGTTACAAGACAAAGTTATTCATATATGTAATAAAACAAATTCAGTTGTTTTATGTTATGGAACAAGCGAGTTGTTTATATTATGAATAAGGTTTTCACATCTCAATTACATTACTTGTATGATAACGTGGTATACATTCATAAAAGCGGAAATAATAAAATTATGTGTCCAAAGAATAAAAGATTTTGTTACTGGAACAAACACCATTAAATTTAATCATAAAGGCAATGTAAGAAGTAATAGATACTTTGATCTATTTGAAAATTGCATGTGCCGAATTGATTAAGTTTAAAATATGATATTGAAGTATCAATATGTGATGAAATTAATTGAAAGTCATATTGGATGATTGCTAAATTAATTGTATGGTGAAAACTATTTGATTCAAATTCTTCTATGATTATTAGTGAATAATTGTATTTACATAATAAATCATGAGTCTGAAAATAATTTGATAAAAGGTCAAATGGGGTTTTTCAGAAGAAAGGTTAGTGAATATTGTATTCACATAATTTGATCAAAGGACAATATTTTTGAATTATGGTTTCAACACAAAAGACTTGTGAAAATTCGTTTCACAAAATTATAATATCAATATATAATGATATGTGAAATATTATAATCATACTTTATTTTAGATAAAGTGTGGTCTTTCAGAATATGTCTTAATATCTCCTAATATGTTCGAAACGTTATAGTCGATGTCCACTTAAGAAAATAGATGTTTTCCAACAGTGCTTCGTGTGATTGACAATAGTGTCATTGTATGGATGATTATATGATAATTCAAAATATACACGAATAGTTCTTTGTAAATCGCTCACATTAGTTGAGTGTATATTCCAGAATCCAACAGAAACAAAACTTGTATTGTTGTCTGTATAATTCAGAGAAAATATGATTTTCGAATTATGGTTTATGGAATAGAATTAGAAGCTTGAAATAAGGTTTCGAACCTATATTCATAAAAGTAGAATATTGGAATATGTTCCAAAAGGTATATGTCTACGAATGAAAATTTAATGATAAGAGTGAAGGAGACATGAAAATTGTTTTCTGCTTGCAATCCTCTTCGATTAGATCATAGTATTTTCATGCTTCCAAATAAGGTGTTGTTATAATATTTGCTGTCAGGTCATAGTTCAATATTAAATATTTCAGATCTTGATGTTAAATATGATTTTCGAATTATGATGTTAGATCAAGATACACCTTATGAATACAAAGAAAGTTGAGAAAATATCAGGATACAAACAAAGGCTTTTTGAGTCTGAAAATCCAAGTTACATTTAAAATGATTAAAACAGTAAATGTTACTGTAATTATTTTTGAAGGAATACGATTGCTTAATCATCATATAAAGTGTTATATGAGAAATGTAACTATAAGAAAGACGTGGAAGCATATTTTGTCAAGAAATGTGTCTTGGACAAAATCAAATTTGTTGACTACATAAATGTAGATATGCTTGAAGTCTGAGGGATATGTATTAATAGAATATTGTAGTTTGTGTTAAGTTTGAATTGATAAAAGATTAATGATTTTTGTTTGACCAAAATGTCGAAATAAATTATGAATTTAAGTGGGAGTCAAAGTTAGTTTACTCAGGTAGAATATGTAAAGGACATATTTTTTAGTGGGAGCTTAGACCCTCATATGTGTCGATGACACATTTTGAATGGGAGCTCGTTTTCTCAAATATGTGGAGACATAACTTGAGTGGGAGCCGAATTCATCATGTGTAAATGACACATCGTGAATTGTACCCGTAAAAATTTAATTAGAAAGATGAAGTTGTGAAACTATTTAAAAGTTAGTATCTATTTTGGAATAGAAAGGGATTTTTAAATAGATAGTCGAGTTGTTTTGGATTATATCTGAAGAGTCAGAATAGATTAAAACCAAAGGATTAGTCCTTGGAAATCAAATTAATCATTAAGAGTAATGATACACGATAATAGTGGTTGTATGACGTGTTGGTCTATTATGTGATATTAGACATCATACAGGAACCATATTATGTGCTCGATGAAATATGACCGATGTTCTTAGAAGAAGAATAGTTGTGAAAGTAAATTTGGAATTTACTGGAAGTAGAAATGTATTAGTCTTTAGATTGACATTGAAATGTCAAGTCTTCTACATGGGTATGAAAGTATATAATGTCGCGAGATTGTAAATCTGACATAGAATTCTCTATGACTGAGTGTGTTTGCAAGGCAATTATCTGGTTAACAGAATCAGAGTAAGCGCTGGGAAATAGAAGTATCACTTAGTTACAGTATTTGTATATATGTTATTGGATAACATGATGATGTGAAACAGGTTGATATCAATGAATCGCAAAAGAACGCACAATTGCGTATTGTACAGATTGTCAGAGTAACACTCTTCCACAAGCAATCATTATCATATAACGCTTATTTGATAAGGGGTTTTTATGAAGTAAAATGCAACTAGTTTATTCGTACTCTAGTGTAAGTGGGAGTCTGAAAGAGATATGCCCTAGAGGCAACTAAATAAGTAGTATTTATCGCATTATCTCATAAGTTTATAATATGTCTTTGTATTATGCTATAACTGTATTAATCAGAACTATTAATACACGTGTGATACATAGACAACCAGAGTCCCTTGTGAGCCTTTATATAAACTAGTCCACTGGGCAACAGATGATCGAGATTCCCGATCATGGATAATGGCGTCGGTTGACAGTGGGGTCATCTTATTAGTTGAATAAGGTGATGGACATACGCAAATTATTGCAATAGGATCGTATTATGATGTTTGCCATTTGCAATAAATAAGTAATATGATAGCTTATTCCTTAGACCGTGAGACTGTGCTTATTACTACTTCGTAGGGATGCTTTGAGAGCATCAAACGACGTGTCTTATATAGCATGACAATAACGGTGTCCATCTTGGGTGTCCCCAAAGAGTATGTTGAGACGTAAGGATCAAGAGCGGGATTTGTTCATTCTTGTAATTGAAAGATACTCTGGTCCCACTCGGTGATATTGCATCTATATATAGCTGCGCAGCTTGTGACTAGGTCATGGAGATGTAATATCGGAGACGAGTTAATAACCTATGTCGGTAACGAGATGCAACGGGACATTGGATGTCTACGATCACATCTCGGGCAAGGTAGTATCGCAGAAACAAAGGGAGTGAATATCATGTTTATGGTCAAATGACGGTATTCATAGAATGCACAGGGACCGTCATATGCATCTAGGTATCGAACCGTAGCGTAACAAGCTTAAGGTCTTAACGACACCTGGAGAAGGTTCTGGAATATTATATGATTTTATTAGAGAGAGAGAAATGATTCGGAAAGAGTTCCAGTGGTCCGGAAGGAGTTCCGGGAAGGTCTGGAATGGTTCCGCGAATGTCCGAAAGATGTTCGGGGGTCCGGAAAATGTTTCAGGGTCACGGGAGATTACATAGTATTTAAATATATTAATTATGAATTATTATATTTTATGATAATTTAATTATTAATTAAATAAAGGAAAAAGGGGCAGCCCACCTAAATGGGCCCTAAGAGGGCCCAAGAAGGTGATCCGCACCAAGGCTTTGGGAAGGGGGCAAGGGCCCTAGTCCAATTCAGACTAGGAGGACGGCGGAACCCCCTCCCACCTCCCTCTCCTTTAGTCCTACATGGGGAAGGCAAGGTGTTTGCACACCCCCTCCCCCCTTTATATAGCAAGGCATATTAATTCGATTAATTCATCCAAAAATACAATTAATATTGTAGCAAGCCGGCTGAGCTGTTTCTCCGCCCGTTTTGCCTCCTCTATCCACCAAGGCTATACTGTCTGGCACCTGAAAAGTTCTACCCCTGCGATCTCAGCTGGATCTGAGTGACCGTGGGTTGTTGTTAAGCTCCGTATGCTTGCAAGTGCTAGGAGGCGCCACATTTGAGGAGCATGAGCGATGTCGTCTCGCTCACCCAGCAGCCCTGCCGACGCCCGTCGACGCATGTCATCGTCGACATCCCGGCGTCATCGTCTACATCATCGCGGCAAGTTCTCCGCGAACTCGAGGTCGGCTACGTACGACTTCATCATCAACGCTTGTACGGGAGCGTAATCCCCGCTATCGATCTACATGGAGGTATGTAATCCGTTCCACCACCGTTATCGCATGTACTAGATAGATAGATCCTGTCTAGTTAGTGTGTTCTTACGAAAGAAAAATTATTGTTTTCTGCACCGGAACCCCTTCATCGTGGCCTCTTCAGTCGTAGCCTCCGCCGCATCCCTCTTCACATCGGCCGCCTTGCGAAGCCTGCGACACTACGCAGGCATCAAATCGTTGACAAACAGCAAGAAAGATCATCAGAAAAGACCGGAGAGGGGGATACGAAGGAATAGGGGACCAAGATCAAAGCTTAGATACTTGCCCAGCTTGCTGGGCGCGGATGTCCACCCACACCAGGCCTAGCGAGCGCCACGACGGCTTGTCCCTGGCGCCAAATCCCTCGGGAGGCTCCTCGGCCTTCCTCTTGAGGGGGACGTCAGACGGCCTCGCCACAGGCCTGTCGATGACCGCCTTGGACCGGGGCTCTCGCCGCCCTGCCACAGCCTCCTCATCCTCCTCCTCCACTTAGCGCGAAGGTGCCACCCTGAAGGACTCGTCATTGCTTTATGAGACCGCATAAACTTCATCGTTAGGAGGCACGACCCTCGACGAGCTCACCTCTCCGGTGGACGGGTTTGCCGAGGCCTCTTCATAGCCTGGCCTGGTTCCCAAAGCGGAGGGCCACTCGGTGGCCCCCGCCTCCTGCGCCACCGGCGCAGCCACCACCTACTCCTCCCCTACCAGACCTGTCGGGGTGAAGTCTGGCATCCCCTCCAGGATGTCTAAACGCTCGCTCATGGAGAGCTGGTGTAGAGGCCTCACCGATGGTGCAATATTCTCCGGCACGTCCGGGTTGATAAAGAGGATTCCCATGATGGTGTCGACGATCTCCTGGCGGTTATCACAAGGATGGAGCCGCATCTTGTCCGAGAGGCCCGAGTACATCCACATCGGCTTCTTGTTCGCTTGAAGCGGAGCAATGCGGCGCCTCACGAATTCTGCCATGACCATAGATCCCGTGAGGCCCTCCTCCTGCAGATAATGCAGGCGGCCCACCAGATTCGCGCTCTCCGTGCAGGGAAGAACGGACTTGCCCCAGTGGGAGGTCTTCACTGGCGGCGCCTCCGGGACGTCGAGGAAGGCGCAGGGCGATTCGACGCCGATGAGGAACCACTTCTGGCGGAAAACATCCACCTTCTTCACCCCCGCCGTGACGGGCCTGTCCCCGTTCCACGACATGGGGATGTAGACTCCCCCCATGCCGTCCACGATGCGGAAGGAGACACAGCCGGTCCGTTCGAGGGCCACGGAGCTCCGGAGCGTGTAGAAGCTCCGGAAGAGGGCCACCGAGGGGTGCACGCCTAAATAGGCCTCGCAGATTTAGGCGAAGATGGAGAGGATCAGGACAGAGTTGGGGTGAAGATGAAGAAGCTGGATATCGTAGAACTCCAGAACTACCTCCAAGAAGGGCGAGTACGGAGGCACCTGTCCGGCGGTGATGGTGTGAAGAAAGGTGGGGAAGAATCCCTTCAGAAGCTTCCCGAGGTTCGCGGCCTGGATCACGCTGGCGCCATGCTCGTTGGTCCGCCCCGCAACCAGGTGCTGGATCTTGTCCAGCGCCACCTCGTTGCAGCGCCCCCCGATTAGCGCAGCGTTGAGCGCGACCTCGCCCGGCGCGTCCGCAGTGGACCTCGCCATCACCGCCTTGCCCTTGGCCGGACTCATCGCCGGAAGAGGAAAAGGGACGGAGGAGCAAGGAGGAGCGGGGAAGGAAGCAAAGTTCGCTGGAGCGCGCGGGCGGAGAAGGGAAGACGGAGGCTTGGAAGCATAGAATAGAAGTAGTAACGGCTCCCCGCTCTCGCAAGCAGGCTTTTGTCTCGTCAGGAGCAGTTACCGGGGCGTGGTGGGACCCCCAACGACACACGCCCCTGAGATCGTGCGCTGCAGTTGCGCAACCGCGCGACGCGTGTCTCGGGACGGCCGGACACTTTGGGCCCACGACGCTCCTTCTGAGTCCATGGGCTCCGTCGCGCCTGTCTTGGGCCCAGGTGCTACTGTCGGCCCAGTGAGGACCAGGGTGTGCAGAGCCCACTCTCCACAGCAATCGCACACGACAACATCGAAGAAACGACTAAGGACCAAGTCATCGCTTGGAGACACTCTTGAGAGGAATATCCTCGACAAGGTCTGAAGAGGAAACAAGGGCCTGAAGAGGCTATGCCCGTGATGAACCACAAGTATAGGGGGTGTATCGCAGTACTTTCGATAAATAAGAGTGTCGAGCCCAACGAGGAGCAGTAGGTGTTGACAAGTGGTTTTGATGAGGAATTCACTATAAACACTAGCAGTCAAGTTCTCAGTAGACGTTGAGATAACAGATAAATAAAGTGTGAGTAAATAAAGTGCGGAAAATATAATTGCAGCGAGTGGCGTAATCCTTTTGAGAGCAAAGGACAAACCGGTTTGTTTACTTATGATGACCAAACGTTCTTGAGGACACACGGGATTTTGTCTAGTGCTTTCGCTTCATATTGATGAACAATCTTTAGTGTTTAGATAAGTGCCGTGTGGGTGAACCTATGCTAATGCACCGCCCTTCCTAGGAATCATACATACTTATGATTATACCCCTTGCAAGAATCTTCAAATACAAGAAAAACCATAGCCTTAAACTCTGAGATCATGCGATCCCTCGCGCATCGGAGTACCAACAGGCGGTTAGGTTTCTGACACTCCGGCAACCCCACAAATGATAACCGAATACATGATGTATTCTCCTAGGCCCATAAAGGTGAAGTTTCATGTAGTCGACGTTCACATGAAACCACTAGAAGAATGGCACCGCAATTAAATATCAAAACATCAAATATTAATCAACATAGTTCACTACTAGCATCTAGACTTCTCCCATGTCCTCAAGAACACAACGAACTACTCACAATACACCATAATGAACATGATCAGATGTAATATAATGATGGATAACAATCTAAACATAAACCCTAGTTCACGGTTTCACTCAATAGCATCAATAAAAAGAGTAATCAACACCGAGAGAGTTTCCCCTATCAAATACACAGAGTTTAGCCCTAGATGTTACAGCGGGAACGGAGTGGATGGATGGAGATGACAGCGTCGGCGGTGGAGCTGGCCGTGTTGGCGATGGTGATGGAGTGCAGCTCGATGACGGTGACGATGGCGATGATTTCCCCCCTCCGGGAGGGAATTTCCCCGGCCGCAACGCAGCCTGCCGGAGAGCTTTTCTCTCTCTGTCTTCTCCGCCTCGTTGTGGCGGCAGAGATGGTTTTTGTTTAACATCGTAATTTTAGCTCTTCGGGGGGAAGAAGTACGCGAAGGAGTGCGCCAAGTGGTGTGCCATTGCGCCCACATCGCCTGCTGGCGCGACAGCCTTAGGGAGCCGCGCCGAGAGGTGGTGTTGGCCCTCTGGGCCCCACCCCAGGCTCCCCTTTTGGCTCCCTCGATGAAATAATTCAGAAATAATTCCCAGTTGGCCACTTTGTTCTTTT
This sequence comes from Poa annua, assembly GCA_026929855.1. Taxonomy (NCBI): domain Eukaryota; kingdom Viridiplantae; phylum Streptophyta; class Magnoliopsida; order Poales; family Poaceae; genus Poa; species Poa annua. The sequence goes on from CM049427.1 coordinate 70,927,858, forward strand.
GGTCTTAGCAAATATTGTATCTTGACGGTGCTTTTTCCAGCGGAATTTAGCCTCCGGGATCCCATCCTCCAATGATCATCAATCAGGCAAAATAGATGAAATAACATAAGTATCATCTCCAAATATGATATATATCAATGAATAGCAGTAAATTATGATATAAAATCGTGATGCAAAATGAACGTATCAACTCGCCCCAAGCTTAGACCTCGCTTGCCCCCAAGCGAAAACTGAACTCCGTAAACATGACCACAGGTTTATGGAGTGAAGTGTCGATATAAAATATACGGACAAGAAGCATCACATGTATAAATGCACAAGTCATCTTAGATATTAACTTCGTTCATGTAAATCAACTTGTAACTAGTAGAGGTAAACCACAGTAAAGTACATAGACAAAACCATAGTTGGTGTTGGCAAACTTGGTCCTTGGTCAGAGAACAATGAGCAATTGAGCTTAGTTTATAAAACATCACTCTTTATAGGTTGATAGCTCCAAAAATCAAATTCATTAGATACCAACAATTTGCTTAGCAAGAAAGAATGAAAGACAAGATTATCAATACTAATGTATGAATGGTTGAATCACAATCAACTCAAATGCTTGCTTAAGATGGAAGGAGATAGGTTTACTGACTCAACATGAAGTAAATGATAGGCCCTTCGCAGAGGGAAGCAGAGATTGAAGCATGTGCAAGAGCTTTTGGTTTTATTGCATTTTGAAATCATATAGAGAGCATAAAAGTAAGTTTTGGAGCGGTGTTTGTTGTTGTCAACGATTTGTAATAGAGTTCTTGTCATCTTCCATACTAAGCAAGGTAAGGGTGGTTCCGATTATTTTTTTAAACAAGCCTTTATCGTATTCATCTTCTTTTTCTCTTTACTTTCACAGCCATGACACTCCTCCCCACCTTTCTAACATAACCTTCGCTAGCCGAATTCACGGGTACCCACAAATCAATCTCAAACCATGGAGGAGTGCCTATATTTTTGAAAAACTCAACCTTTGATATTATAGTGGTCTGACCACCCCTTTTCAATATTAATGACGAGCAGATGTCACATGCAAGTCATGGGTTACTTAATTAGTACGAAAGATGACAAACCCAACTATTATTTCCTGATGAGCTAGTGAACATTGACACAAATAAGGGATAGTAATTTTGAATAAAGATAGCACAAGAAGTATTTACTTGGAGTGGTGCAAAATACCACATAGTAGGTAGATATGGTGTACACGGTGGCAGGGGTTTTGGTTCAAGGTTTGGATGTATGAGAAGCATTACCTCTCGATACAGGTCTTTGGCTAGCAAGGTTGGGTAGCAAGCATAAGAGTTGAAGGATGCAAACAAACATACATGTAGTAAAAGACAATCATGCAATTCTTACTTGAAAGCACACACAATTTTAAGTTGTGAATACTAAGATTGTCATGGACAAGTGAGAAAGATCAATGAATGATATATTCTACATGTAATTCTTTTTCCTCTTAAGTCTCAAAGTAATGTAGCTACGGACCAATGCTATGTTTGCCAAAGTCAAAAGATTTACTATATGTTCCCAAAGTGATCACCTATACTAAATGACAGGATCAATCATACACGATAAAAGTTGCAATCTAAAATAAAATGTGCAGAAGATAAATGATAACACTTCTCATTAATATTCCATGACAGCAACTCACACCAAGGGATACATAGATAACCAACTAAAGAGAGATACTTACATATTGCAAACCATCACTAGAGCAAAACAGGCCACTAGTCCCGGGCCGGGAGGGCTTTTTGTCCCGGTCACGCGCCCGGGACAGCGTGTTCGGGACAAATAGCCTCCCCTATTTGTCCCGGGCATGCCACGGCCCGGGACCAGTAGGGGGGTCACGTGGCCAAACCAGACAGCCTCTGACTCCCACTCATTTGTCCCGGTTCGTAATACGAACCGGGACAGTATATATGATTTTTTGTTTTCTTTTTTTGTTTCTTTTGTTTTGTTTCCTGTTTTCTGTTTTTGTTTCTATTTTCTATTTATGTTACTGATTCTTTTGTGTTTGTGTTTTTTCATTTATGTTTCATTTCAAACAAGATCGAGTTGCATATTATACGTTACTATGTAATATATATCATGAATACACGATTTTTTCCTCGGGATATAGTCATGAATACTACTAGTACACGAGTTCCCCCAAACAAATATTTACAACCGGAAGATCATGTCTAAATATTTACAAACAGAGATCATTACATGACAGAGAAGCTTTAGACCCTATTTTTTCCTCGGGATGGTCTTTTTTGGCGGCCGGATTATACTGCATTCTGCGCCTGGCTTTATGACATAGTCAAGCAGAAAGCCCGCAATTTCCTCCGCGATTGGTAGTAGGCGGTCTTTTGCATCAAGCCTGTTCCGGATCGTCTCAAACTAAAAAGGAGAGATCAACACCAATATATCAACCATTATGAAAATAATTCAATTTGAAAAGTGAACAAGTTTGAATGAATTATTAATGTACCCTATTCCAGTCTACACCCTCATTGAAGTGAATTCGGATGAACTCGCAGACATAGAATCCACACAAATTGGTGCCTTGTTGCTGCTTCGCGCACTTTATGATAGAATAAGATAAGAAATCAATAAAAAATAATCAAAAATATTGAAAAAATGGTATTGTGAGACTGAAATTAAGAACATGCGTATGTGGAACCTAGCTAGTACGTCTTACCTCTCGCCATTTAAAAGTGAGGTTCTTAGCTATACCGACATCCTTGTGGAAACCGGTGAACTTGTCCCAAACCCTGAAGTTTACGGTATGAAAAATTAGTAAAGAAGTTAACTAATTACTATATATTATTAGAAAAGACGAGGTCGATTGTGATAATGAACGAAATTACCTCTGGAGCATCTGTTTCGTGTCGTCGAACTTTTCTTCAGGTTTCGATAATGGGTCCAAGACATGAACGATTGCCTTTTCAACATCAATCTCAAATAATACCCAGTGAAATCTGCCATATGTTTATATTTGTTAATAACTAAATCATCAATTACATATACTTAATTAACATCGAGTATGTATAAGAAAGTAAACAACTCACTCGAAGTTGAACGGGAAAATTATGGTGCTGTTGTAATGTTGCGCCATCAAATAAGTAAGCAAAAGCTCCTCCGTTTGATCTGGGTAATGTAACAAACCATGATGATGAACTCGATTAGGGTCAATGAATCCAATCTTGTGATTGAGTCCCAGCTTTCGAGATTGTATAATTTTCAGCCTGCATAATAGAGTACAAAAGTAATATAGTGATAAGGACAATTACAAGCAATGAAAAATAAGTAGAGCTAGAGAATTACTGACATATATACATAATTTAATTACTTACATGCAAAAGGCACTGATGATAGATTTGTCGAGCGCGTCAAAATTGAATAACTGCCATAATTCGCAATACTCGATTTGAACCTCATCATCACCTGGGCCAAAAAAATCCTTTGGAATTTTCCCATAGAGCCAGTCTCCGTCTTGACTTTTCGTGGTACGCAAGTACCATGCATTTAGTTGGTGCAACCTAGCTGGTAGAGTGCGCACCATTGCAGGGTCGACAAGATCTTCTCCTCTCACATATGTCCGCACCACCTCATGTATGGTGACACTCTCGCCAGATTGCAATGCCTTAAGCTCTGCCAGATTTATACCCATATCTCTAGCTTGCTGCGAAAGTACATCATCGACCGGGTTCCGGTTGTAAGGCGCCAATATGAGTGGAGGGGCCGATTGTCCCGCCTGCATTCCGAGCTGTGGAACATCTCTCTTCTGGGTGGCAGCAGATTTTTGTTCTTCCCGCACTCTCCTAGATGTACGCACCAGAACGCGTGTGTAGTCATCGTCCATATTTAGTTCATATTGCGACGGATGCGTAAGAAATTCTATGGCCCACCGTATCGCATCCGAAGAATAAACCGAAACAGGCAAAGACATCTTTTTTGCCTTCTTTCTCTGGGAAGCCTGGATCTCCTGGACCCATGTATCGACATCTTTGCGAGAGTTCACAAAGCGATACTTCCCTGTTTCGCTTTCCTGAGTACTAGTCGACGCAGCGGTGCACTTCCGCTTCTTTTGCGGAGGCGATGGAGTACGCTCACGCGGCGGAGTACGCTCACGCGACGGCGGAGATGGACTAGCGCCTTGGTTGTCGTTGTGGGGGGTGTCTGGACTAGCGCATGGGTTGTCGTTGTTGTAGTTATGTGGATTGGCTTGTGGACTGGGAGGGCGATTTTGCTGCATGTGTGGGAACACGATGTATTCTTTTTTCCATAAGCAGGTACTCTTGATGGCAAATCTCAACTCAACCTCGTCTTCACCCGTAGGGAAGTCCAGCTTAATTCCCTCATATGTCTTGATAACCTCATCAACCCCGACAACAGCATAGCCATCTGGAATAGGGCGACAATGGTAAGTTCCATTTGGGCTAGGCGGTAGGGTAAAGCCGTGCGCCACCTTCACGGTTATGTTCAAGCATGGCACATGTAGGTCGCAAAGTTCCCGCTGCACGATATTATCCACGGGGTGACGAGGACCCGGCATATCATTGTGGCGATCGAGCTCCGTCGAAGCCACGCTGCTTCTCTGCATTGATTTTGGATCAGGAGAAGGATCTTCGGGCATCTCAGATTCGCAGGGCATCCGTCGAGTCTGCGCTGCCTTCAGCTCTGCTATCTCCTTCTCATGCTGTAGTAATTTATTTTCCATCCACTGGGCCTGGTCGGCAATCTCTTTCTTCTTTCTCGATCGGCTTCTGTAAGTGCCAACATCTTTGGGAAACCAAAGTATCAACGGTACAGAGCCGACGGTTCCTCTTGTTCGTCCACTGTGTTCATGATTCTTAAGGGCTCGCGATAGCTCGTCCTTCTCTCTGTTAGGGTGGAACCTGCCTTCCGTGACCTCCTTCCATACCTCTCTGAGAGCTTCAATAGGGTCAGGTCCGTGCTCCTTGGTAAAAAGACAGTCACCTGTTTCAGGGTCTAACTTTCCACCATGCCCATAGAACCAAGCCTTAAGCCGGTCTGGCCAGTCAAATGTCTCGATCTGTATACCTTTAGCCAAAAACTCTTCCTCCATTTTCAGAAACTTAGGCAGGGCCGTCAGGTAGCCACCTGACCCCATGTTATGGTGATATATCTTTTTGTCTGCATTTTTCTTATTTCTCTCTGACATTATCTTAGCGGCTTCCGATTGCTTGTACGCCTTAAATTCGGGCCACTCATCTTTTATCTTTTCATAGACTCCGACAAATTCTGGAGTTTTACCTTCTTTTATGAACTTGTTTAGCCTTTTCTTCCAGCTGCGGAACAATTCACCCATCTCAATATAAGTCCAGGCCTTGCATCGATTCTCTATAACCGGCTCCTCTACATCCTCCTCTTCCGGTAAAGTGAAATTCTGCATGAGCTCGTCCCAAAGGAGTTGTTTGTCTGCATTCGAGACATAAATAACCCCCTCTTTTGGCACCTTTGGCTTATACCATTCTTGAGCCCTGATGGATAGTCTGTCCCGAACGATGACTCCGCACTGAGCTACAAATTTCCTTGCGTGGTTAGCGGGAGCAATCGGTTTGCCTTTTTCATTAATTGCGTCGATGTGGTACTTCTGTTTCCCTTGGAGCTTTTTGGTCCCGGTTCGTGGCCCGCCTCGTTTCACAGCTGCTTTTTTGCTTGGTCCTGGTTCATGGCCCGCCGACAGCTAAACACAAGAAAAAGTGATAGTTAATATATGTATACACACAAATCTATTCAACGGAGACAAAAACCTGAGGGCATATATCTACCTCGGCGGCCGACTTTCCAACAGTAGAGTCGGTGAGCTGAACTGTCGGTGACGTCTATTCCGTCTGAATGCCCCTCCAGTCCATCACCGGACTCGTTCAGAAATTGCCCGGTGAAATCGTCTAAGTGTTCCTCTTCTTGTTCATGGTTTCTGCCGGGGTCCAATTCATCACCTTCGCGAATGATGCCGAACATGTCCTCTTCTTGTTGAAGGTTTCTACGGGTGTCCATAGTTTCTGCAAGAGATTTCAATCCATTTAAATAATTTTAATAACTCAACATCTAAATAACTTTACCGATATGTCATACAACTAAATAACTTTAATAACTTCATATATTTTATAATAAATGGATTATCCAAATGAACATTTCATTAGCTTAAAATGATCTTCATTTATTTTCAAAACACAAAATGATTTTCATGAATATATATTCTATATAAGAAAAGAATTAAATGTAAAATCTATTCTAAAGATATGTTATGAAGTTTTCAAATAATTTATGATAATATAAAAACTTTTGGTGCACAAAATATTTTGAATTAAAAATGATTTCATTGCATTTTCTCTTTTCATTTCCAATAGTTGTAATATGTTATTTAAATAACCTATTAAAGCAAAAATTATTTTATTAACCCAAAATGAATTATTTAAATAACTAATCTCAAAGTTGACCTAAATAACTAATATTTCAACACATTACAATAATTCAACACATTACACTACTTCAACAACTAAACATCAATTGCTAATGACCTAACAATTTTCTATGTTTTTTTTTTCAATGACCAAGTGTTAAGCTATGAAAATTCAAAACATTTGCTTCAATGTTGGAAAGTGTTTGAATTCAACAAATTTTGTCATGACACACAAAATAATATCACATTTGCATTTGCAACGATATTCCAACAATTTTTTTGTTTATTCAAACTTATTCAAACACACAAAATAATGGCACAACAACATCCGTAAAACATTAGAATATTGAGTATCATATTGCATATTGCTAATGAACTAAAAAGAAAATGCGACGATGACGTCATCGTGGAGTCATCAATGGAGGCTACGGGGATGGGGATGGACGGAGGCGCGGGGATGGGGATGGCCGGAGGCGCGGCGAGCTATACCTCGGAGGCGGCGGGGATGGCCGGAGGCGCGGGGAGGCTACGGGGATGGCCGGAGGCGCGGGGATCGAAGGAGGCGGCGGGGATGGAAGCGGCCGGCGCGGGGAGGACCGAGGCTCGGCCGTGCGCGCGACGGGGATCGACAGAGGCGCGGGGATCGACAGAGGCGCGGGGAAGACGGAGGTCGGAGGCGCGGGGATCGCCGGAGGTTGCTGGCGACGGGGATCGATGGAGGCGCTCGCGGCGGCGGCGCGACGGAAAATTTCGGCAGCGTAACGCTAGGATTAGGTTCGGGCTCCGGGTTGAGCCACCACCCGTGGCTAAGTGTGGCTTATATAGCCCCACCCATTTGTCTCGGGTGGTGGCTCAGCCCGGGACAAATAGGGGTCATCTGTCCCGGGCCGTGGCTGCACCCGGGACAGATAGCACCCCTATTTGTCCCGGGCTGAGCCACCACCCGGGATAGATGGGGTTTTTTCTTTTCTTTTTCTGTTTTCTGTTTTAAATAAATTTGGAATTTGAAAAAACTTTCAATATGAAAAGTTTTTGAATTTGACTAACTAATACAAAAACATTTTCTCTTTTCTATAACCATTATTTTAATAAGTTTAAAACTATTTTGAATGTGAATTTGTATAACTTTTGCAAACTTTGGAATTTGAAAAAACTTTCAATATGAAAAGTGTTTGAATTTGACTAACTAATACAAAAACATTTTCTCTTTTCTATAACCATTATTTTAATAAGTTTAAAACTATTTTGAATGTGAATTTGTATAACTTTTGCAAACTTTGGTATTTGAAAAAACTTTCAATATGAAAAGTGTTTGAATTTGACTAACTAATACAAAAACATTTTCTCTTTTCTATAACCATTATTTTAATTAGTTTAAAACTATTTTGAATGTGAAGGATGGAGGGAACACCAACTCAAAACTGACAAGACACTGGACCACATCATTTTGCAACCCTGGTAGAATCGCCGGATCAATTACCTTTTGAGATATTGCATTGAGGAATGCACAAAGCTTCACAATGGGTACTCGAACATTTTCCCGTAGTAGCCCCCTCAGTGCAATCGGAAGCAATTGCGTCATAATCACGTGGCAATCATGAGACTTTAGGTTCTGAAATTTTTGGAGTCTCACATTTACTATCCTCATTATATTCGACGAGAACCCAGCCGTGACCTTGATACTGCTCAGGCATTCAAAGAATATTACTTTCTCTTGTTTGGTAAGAGCGTAGCTGGCAGGACCTTCGTAGTGTTCGGGACTTAGGCCGTCTCGTTCTTTCACACGTTTCTGGTCCTCCCGTGCTTCCTCTGTATATTTTTTCTTCCCGTACACGCCCAAGTAGCCTAGCATGTTCACGCAAACATTCTTCGTCACGTGCATCACGTCGATAGCAGATCTAACCTCTAGGACCTTCCAATATGGTAGCTCCCAAAATATAGATTTTTTCTTCCACATGGGTGCGTGCCCGTTAGCGTCTTTCGGAACCTGTTGTCCTCCAGGACCCTTTCCAAAGATTACTTTTAGATCCTTGACCATATCAAATATTTCTTCACCAGTACGGTTGACAGGCCTCCTACTGTGATCAGCCTCACCTTTAAAATGCTTGCCTTTCTTTCTTGCGGTATGCCTGATCGGAAGAAATCGACGATGCCCAAGATACACACACTTCTTACATTTATCCAAATATAAACATTCAGTCTCACCCAAACAGTGTGTGCATGCATTGTACCCCTTGGTCGACTGCCCTGAGAGGTTAGCAAGAGCAGGCCAATCGTTAATTGTTACAAAAAGCAGAGCTCGTAGGTCCAATTCCTCATGTTTGTGCTCATCCCACACCCGTACACCTTCTTCCCGCCACAACTGTAAAAGTACTTCAAATAATGGCCTGCGGTACACATCAAGGTCGTCGCCGGGTTGCTTCGGGCCTTGGATGAGCAATGGCATCATAATGAACTTTCGCTTCATGCACAACCAAGGAGGAAGGTTATAAATACATAGAGTCACAGGCCATGTTCTATGACTGCTGCTCTGCTCCCCAAACGGATTGAAACCGTCTGTACTTAGACCAAACCTTAAGTTCCTTGCGTCATCTTCAAATTCCGGGAACTCTCTCTCAATTTTTCTCCACTCCGACCCATCAGCGGGGTGTCTACACATCGCGTCTTTCTTACGGTCCTCTTTGTGCCATCGCAACAAATTGGCATGCTCTTTATTCGCGAACAGGCGTTTCAACCGTGGTATTATAGGAGCATACCACATCACCTTGGCAGGAACCCTCTTCCGGGGACGCTCACCCTCAACTTCACCAGGGTCATCTCGTCCGATCTTATACCGCAATGCAGTGCATACTGGACATGCATCCAAATTCTCATACTCACCGCGGTAGAGGATGCAGTCATTAGGGAAGGCATGTATCTTATGCACGTCTAATCCTAGAGGGCACACAACCTTCTTTGCTTCGTACGTGCTGTCGGGCAACTCGTTGACCTTTGGAAGCATCTTCCTAATTATCTGCAGCAACTTTCCAAATCCCTTGTCAGTCACACCACACTCTGCCTTCCACTGCAGTAATTCCAGTGTGGTACCCAGCTTTTTCTAACCATCTTCGCAACTTGGATACAACAATTTCTTGTGATCCTGTAACATCTGGTCGAACTTCAACCTCTCCTTTTCAGTTCCGCACTCTCTCTTTGCATCAGCAATAGCCCTACCAAGATCGTCAGTGGGCTCATCTGGTGCCTCTTCAGCTTCAGCTTCCCCCGTTGCAGAATCTCCGTACTCCGGGAACATAGGATAGTTGTCATCATCTTACTCTTCTTCATTGTCTTCCATCATAACACCTTTTTCTCCGTGCTTCGTCCAACAATTATAGCTGGGCATGAAACCATGCCGAATAAGATGACTTTGAAGGGTTCTCACGTTTGGGTGATCTGTCTTATTCTGACAGTTTACACATGGACAACACATGAAACCATTGGTACTGTGGACCTGGGCTTTCTCTAGAAATTTCCTCAAACCTGTCATGTACTCGGCAGTGCGTCGGTCACCATACATCCATTGTCGGTCCATCTGCATTATATAATGAACTACATCAATAACCATTACAGAACATCGACAAATAAACACTGAACATGCACGGTATCAATTAATTACAAATGAAATGAGAGAAAAATTAACCTTGATCGAAAAGAAGAATAAACTTCTTTAAGTGTACATCAAATCATTTCGTGAACTCTCTCGGGCATTTCATCAAACACCTTGCATGCATACAAAAAAAACAGACTAGCACACACCCCCTCCTTCCATTTCAAAAAAAAAATGCCTCCAATGGTTTTGGGAGGGGGCTGCTGATCAGTATATATAAGCACCCCCCCATTTGTCCCGGTTTCAGTCACAAACCGGAACAACAAGGAGGCCATTTGTCCCGGTTTGTGACTGAAACCGGGACAAATGGAGGTTTTTTTCTTTTTTTTTCTTTTTCTGTTTTCTGTTTTAAATAACTTTTGCAAACTTTGGATTTTGGAAAAACTATGAATATGAAAAATGTTTGAATTTGACTAACTAATACAAAACCATTTTCTGTTCTCTGTTTTAAATAACTTTTGCAAACTTTGGAATTTGAAAACACTTTTGCAAACTTTCGATATATTTCGGTCAATACAAGAGAACACGCGCACACATAATTTTTGCGTAACGGAATACATAGATAGTCTACTTATCAACGACATTAAGATGATCATTGTCCGTATTATAGCCGCGAAGACCATCCCACTTCCGTGCAATCTCGAAGCCAAGGCGAGCGTCTAAAGCAGCATATACGACTTGATCGTAGCTCAATGGAACGTTGCCCCATCCGAAAATTAGGTCTTTTTGTAACGTGTCTTCCTTGTCGTCGTCCGTGTTCTTATTCTTCTTGTATTTCTTCTTCTTCTCAAGATTTGTCCCAATGACCGCATTAGAGAGAGCATATAGACTAGGAGTAAAATTGCCGGTAGGGTTTCGGCGATCCCTCTGCAGGTCGACCGCGGACCGAATAATAATTCCGTAGTAGGCTAGCATCTTCATGTCATTATGGATTGCCACGCCGTAGAATTTGATTGTCTCATCACCTAAGATATCCACGTAGACCTGTGGCACCCGATCAGCTTTGCAAATTTGGAAGACAAGAGTCTCGGTCGCCACCGAGAGTTGAAGGACGGCGGCGCACTGCAGAGTATCCTTCCGTCGAGGGTCGGTGAACTCGCAATCGAGTCCAACGGCTTTGATCGGAGCGGCGTCGAGGAAGTAGTTCTTCACGTCGCGGATCCACTTCTCCACGCGCCATGCACGGAGGGTGACCCACACCTTGAACCGCATGCCTTCCTTCTCGTAGTCATAAAACTCATCGGACCGAGGCACGAGTGGCTCCATAGGGACGGAGAAAAGAAAGGAGAGATGGCCGGAGAAATGGTGTGTGGAGGAGTCGTACTGTGCAGTGCATTTTATAGCGCCGGAGAGGAAGATGAATCGCAGGCGGAGAGCAGAGGAATTAATCGCCGGAGGGCAGAGGAATCGCCGGCGGCGCCGTATTTCCGCTCGTCTGCCGTGCGCGTCGAAAAAACGCGGCGATGGCTCGGCTTCCGCGCGCGCGAATGACATTTGTCCCGGTTCGTGACTGGAACCGGGACAAATGGGTGTCGCCTGAAGCGCTCGGCGGGTGCTACCTCATTTGTCCCGGTTCGTGGCTGGAACCGGGACAAATGGGTGTCGCCTGGAGCGCTCGGCGCGTTTTATGCCCCATCTGTCCCGGTTTGCAGTACGACCGGGACAAATGGGGTTTTGGAGTTTGGTCCTTTAGCCTGTTTTCTACTAGTGCATCATATAAGATAACTTCCCTACTCATGATAAGAAACTACTAAAAAGTAAAAGATGAAAGATAATGGTGATACCGAGGCACTCCCCCCAAGCTTGGAACAAGCTAAGGGAGATGCCAATACTGATGATGAATTACTCCCTCGATGGCGATGGTGGAACAACTCGGAGTGGAGTAAGGTAACGCTCCAACATCTTGCGGAGCATGTTATTCTTCTCTTGAAGTATATCCACCTCCCTCCTAAGGACGCAGTACCGCTCGCAAAATTTATCAGTGACTCTGAGGGCTTCAGTTTCTTCTGGAAAAGAGTTAAGATCCGGAACTGGTGGTATAGCTCCCTGCATGTTATGAGAAAAAGCACGTTGAGGGTTAATTGATACCACGAAGATGGGCTTGCTGGTTCCCGTCCTTGCACGATCCTTCTTTGTCGCTTGCATCTTCTTCACCTCCTTCATGACGCTCTCATCCATGTCCTTGCGCCTAGCCTTCGTCTTCTCATCGTCCGCCCATCCAACAAAAGACCATTGATCAAGATCTTGAAGGAGTTCACGTTGGCGATGAAGTGCGTAGTCTTTGGAGCAAGATCCTTGAGATGACATCTGGACAGCAACAACTCGAAACAAAAACGCGTCGAAAACACAATATACGGATCTCGGGGGCCTCGGCTGATTATAGAGCAAAAATTTACGACATAAAAGGAAGGAACCAACACGAAACCGAGTAGGGGAGGAGCTCTGAGAGCTCTACATCGCCTGTTGGCGTGGCCATAAAGGGCGCCGCGCCACGAGGTGGTGTGGTTGCCTCGGACTTCGTTGCGCCGCGCCATTTGGGAATGTTTGAAAATCACTAAAATTTGAAACTTTTGTTTTTATTAAAATGAAATCATCAAATTATAATAAAAACCAATATATTTTATAAGGTATTTTAAAAAATTTCAAGACACCCTCACCATAATTTGTTTTATTCCAAATAGTTGATTTTGAATATTTAACTTTTGAATATTTATTAAACCTTAAAAACCTTTTTGCAAAGTACCTAAAAGTTAACTAAAGTATGACAACTTTATAAAATGGTTTTCATTCTTTTACCTGAGTTCAAAACATAGTTTTTGGAAATTTCAAGTCTATAGTTTATGAATGTAAAACTTCATAGATTTTATATTTAATGAATTATCCAATTAGGCATTTCATTAACTTAAATTATTTTCATTAATTTTTCAAAACATAAAATATTTTTCATGAATAAAGTCAACATAAAGAATGAAATGTTTCCAAAAAGTATTTTAGAGAGTTTCAAATAATGCATATCATTTTAAAACATGACTTTGCATAAAATTATTATTGGATTGAAACTGAATACATTAATTTTCGGTTTCATTTCAAAAGTTGTGTTATGTTATTTAATATTGTACTAAAGTAAAAAATAATTTAATATTGGAAAATGAGTTTGAATAACTTAATTTCAAACTTATATAAGTGTTGTAAATTTTATAGTTTTAATTTAGCCACAAATAAATTTATTAAATCCCTATTTGCAAATTTGACATAAAATGTCAAATTGGTATTTTATGAATATTTCAAAATATTATTTTTTAAAATTGTTCAAAACATGCCCACAAAGATATTGTTTTACAAATTGTTCAAAACATGCTCAAAAGTTATAAAGGAAATAGAAAATCAGAAAAAAAAGAGAAAAACCTGAATGGCGGGACCCACCTGTCAGGGGGTTATCTTCTTCAACCTTCGGCCGTAATTTCCTCCTGAGATCAACTCCGATTCGTTTCCGAAAATTCGAGCGATTTATGCGGAGTCTGTTTCCTATCTTCATCCCTATATATACCCCACCCTAACCGGCATCTTTCCCCTCTAATTCCTCTCTGATTTGCGCCGCCGGGCTGCTCTAACTTCTCACCGGAGTCTGCCGCCACTGCCACCGTGTTCTCTTCAATCCCGGCGAGGTAAGTCGCCCTCACGTCCGAGAACCTCTCTCCTATCTTCCCCGCTCCCTCGCGCAACTGCTCATGTGCGCTTTGTCTCCTCCTTCAGCCAGGGACTCCAATTTCGTGGTTGACCACGTCGCCGGCTCCCGCTCCGTTCCGGCCTCGTTCCTGCACGGCACCGAGACGAGGAATACGACGCCATTGCCGCCATCTGCTTCACCATGACGCGCTGCACTCGAGGAGAGCTTCCACGCATCCGGGGAGCCACCCCAACGCCGGCGCAGTACACCACCAAGCGCAGCGCCGCTGTCGTCGACATCTCCGGCGAACTCCCGCCGCCATCTTATGGTCCATGCACTGTAAGCCCTCCGATCCGCATTGAACGACTTAGTTTAGAAGTTTAAATTGAACCGGTACGGTTAGATCTGAGCCGTCGGATCTGGATCTGACGATCCAGATCGACTCAGCCGAGCTGAGCCAAGCCGTGGCTCAGACTTAGCCTAGCCGAAGCCGAGCCCGAGCCCAGTAAATCCGAGCTTGCCACGTGGCCCATCTGTTTTTCTGATTTTAGCTTGGAATAAAATTAATTGGTCCTTTTGCAGAAAAGTCCATGCCACTTAGATTTATCATAACTTTTTAACCATAGATCCAAATTAGACAAACTTTATATTTTTGGAAAGCCCTTGACTTGTAGAATATTTTGACATTGTTATTTTTCTGTTTTGACTTAGTGGAAAATATTCAAATTTCAAATGGAGGATTTAAGTATTTTTGTCATAACTCTAAATACGTAAGTTAAAAAATTGCAAATAAAATTGTTTTAGAAACCTTAGAATATTTTTATTATGATGCCTGTGTTATAGAATATTTTTGAGTAATATTTTGATGATTTAACGGTTATATGTTTAATTTGATTAGTTTGAGTAATTTTGACACTACTTTTGATAGAAACATTATTTATGAGTAAATCCAATTGATATAAATTTATTTAAATCCCCTCTGTCTATTAGAACTGTTTATAAAATTTTGTTATTAAAATTTAATCACAGAAAACTGTCGGGTTATGACTCCCAGGAATCGGGGGTAGTCACTTCCTGAAGTGTGGTTCGAAAGGGGATTGAACGCGGAGGTCTAAAACCTCAAGTGGCTCCGCGACGTTGCTCGCCAGACCCGAAGAAGACGCACACCCGACCAAGGAAGACATCGTCCTTTACCCAGGTTCACGGCCCTCGTGAGGAGGTAAGACCGCTATTCCTGCCTGTCTGTATTATATGTGGAAGGTTACAGTACAATTGAGCTTGCCGGAAGCCCCCTTGAGACAGTCTTGCCTGGGGAGGGAAGCGATGATATTCTTCCTCCTCCAGCCAGAGGCTAACCTAACCAGTGTTGCTAGGGTTTACAAGGGTGTTTTGCACGCAAAGGGCCGATCTCTGTTACGATGGATGTCTTCTCTCTTTTATAGGCGCCTCGGGCCTTCTCCTTCGGCTTGGCCTTCAAGGTGGCTCCCACATGCCAGTGGCAGGGCGGAGCACGAGTCCACCGCGCTCCATTTGTCCATGGACTCGGTCCATTGTTGATAAAGGTGGCGCCGTGGCCGATAGGCGGCCGACCGCGCGGTACTATCAGCAGAGCGGGCAGTCTCTGAGGTGGAGCCCGCGATGACGATCTCCGTTGGAGGGTTGCCCCGTCCACCTGCTTTATCGTTAGAATAGAAGGTCCTCACAGCGACAGCGACGGGGGTGCGTGCGTCACTGCATGAGCGTGCCAGAAGTCACGTGCGCCCTGATGTGCTTCCTTGGCCGCGACGTTTCCCTCTAGGCCTGAGGGGAGATTCCTGTTGGACTCCCCTCAGGCGGGTTGGCGCCTCGGGGGGGGGGGGGTCCCCTGATGCGAGGGGTCCCTTGAGGCCCTCAATTCTTCTTCCGGCCCTCGAGGGGAATCGCATCTCGAGGGTCTCGCCAGGCGGTGACGCCTGGTCCTTAGCCGTTTCATCTGACTGGCCCGCGTGCGAGGCCTGGGGGGAATGGGCTCTTGATACCCCAGTTCCCACTGGGCCGACAGTAGCCCCCACTGCGAGGCGTACCTGGGCCTGAAGCCCACGGTGGGGCTGTTCCGGTGCTTCTACGCGCTCCGGAATACAGCGAAGAACGAGCGCTCCGGGTGCGTCTCGTTCCGCATCGTCGACGGCATGGGGGGCGTCTACATTCCCATGTCCTGGAGCGAGGGCAAGGCCATCACGTCCGTGACGAAGAAGTACACGACTTCCGCCAGAAGTGGTTCTTCGTCGGGGTGGAGCGTCCCTGCGCCTTCCTCGAGGTCCCCGATGAGCCTCCGGTGAAGAACTCCCATTGGGGCAAGTCTACCTTCGACGGCGCCAAGAATGTGAGCCTGATGGGGCGCCTGAGCTTCCTTCGCGAGGAGGGCCTCACAGGGCAGATGGTCGTGGCGGACTTCGTGACTCGCCGCATCGCGCCCCTCCAAGCTCACTCGGTCCCCATGTGGATGTACTCGGGCCGAAGGACAAGATGCGGCTCCACGTCGAGGACAACAACAAGGACATCGTCGACAACATCCTCTCCGTGCTCTTCGTCAACCCCTCTGTGCTCCCCGTGGATGAGCTCCGCGCGGAGCTCCGGCCCCTTCACCAGTACAACCTGACGGAGCGCATGGCCCTCCTGGAAAGGATGCCTTCGTTCACCCCGACAGGCCCGACGGACTCTGATGTGCCGATGCCGGCCCCGCGGGGAGCTGAGGGGGCCGATTCTCCCTCGGCTTCAGGAGCTGGCCTAGGTGAGGAGGAAGCCACAGCTGGGGAGGTCTCCTCTTCTAGAGCTGGGCCGTTTACTGACGAGATTTGTGATATCTCGTCAGGCGACGAAGACGCCTTCGTGGTGGCGCCCTCGCGCCCCGTGGAGGAGGAAGCTGAGGAAGGGGAGGCCTCGGGCGCGGAGGGCTCTCCAGAAAGGTGCGGGCCTCGCACCAAGGTCGCCGTGGACCACATAGGGGCGAGGCCGTCTGACGTCCCTTCCAAGAGGAAGGCGGAGGCGCCCCCCGCGAGGCCTGCTCCCAAGCCCTTCCCCTCATGGCGCTCGCCAAGCCTGGCGTGGGTCGATGCTGGCGCTCCCCCTCCAGGGTGAGTTTATATGACGTTGGGTCGTTTGCCCTCTTGGTTTCTTTTTCCACCTCATCCTTTGTTGAAGTCTTTTCTTGGGCTCTTGCCAGCGGTCCTGCGCCTGCGAAGCGCCGCCGGCTCCGCAAGGCGTCCGAGGTGAAGAGCGCCACGGCAGGGGCCGTGGCTGACGAGGCTGCGAGGCCTGTGGAGGCAGCCCCAGCGGTCCCCCTTGAGGAGGCGCCTCAAGTGGAGGTGACTGCGCCCCTCGCGGGGGCGGCTGGTCCTCAGGTGAAGGAGGGCGCCGTAGGCCCAGATGCATCTGCAGCGCCCCGCGAGCCTCTGGCGGTGGAGGGCTCGGAGGCGAGAACTTATGTGCCACCTCGCGCTGCTACTCCACCTCGTGCGGCTACGCCTCATCGCGAGGCCACTCCGCCACGCGAGCCAACGCCGCCGCACGCGTCGACGCCTCCGAGTGTGCCTGCTGCGTCGCCTGCGCCCACCGCTTCTGCGCAGCCCGCGGCGGAGACCTGCGAGGCACCGGCAGGCGCGGGCGCGTCTGCCGGGGACTGTTCTTCCTCTCCTCCCCGCCAGGCTGGAGGCGAGGAGCGTCTCGCGGCTGCAGGGCCTGAAGGGGGCGCGGGCACGGGATACGGCGAAGCTCAAGCTAGCCCCCGAGTTCTCCCCGAGGCCAGACCCGCGGGACTCGACGCCGAGGCCGGGCCTACTACGAGCCAAGACCTGGTGCTCCGCGGCTGGGACTGGAGCACAGTGCGCCGTGAGGTCGCCTTTGGCCTCGTGAGGGAGTCCCTGGAGGGCTTGGAGGCGCACCTCGCCCTTGGGGACATATGCCTCGCTCGGCAGCAGGAGGAGCTGGCGAAGTTTTGGGCGTCCTTCCACGCGGCGGTCGAGGCGCGCCGGCTAGAAGATTTGGCGATGCAGGCCGCCCGCGAGGTGGCCATCAGCTTCGCCAAGGAGATCCGCGAGGGGGCCATCCGCGACGCTGCAGAGCTGCTCAACCCCCTCAAGGCGGAACGCGACGCTGCGGCGGAGCTCCTGCGTGAGGTCCGGGCGGAGCGCGAGGCGATGGAGGGCTCGCTGGCGCAGAAGCGCCGCGAGCTAGGCCAGCTAGAGGCCTAGCTTCTCTCCGCCCACCAGGCCGCATTGGCTGCTCTGGAGGAGGACCGCAAGGTCTTCGCCGAGCGTGAGCAGCAGCTGGTCCTCAAGGAGGAGGAGCTGCAGCAGCGCGAGGAGCAGCGCCTCCAGGCGGAGAATGACCTGGTTGCTCAGCGCGAGGCCCTCGAGGAGCGAGAGGTCGAGTTGGCCAAGGCGACCCTGAGGTACGACGAAAACGTCGCTGCCCAGAAGGTGGCTTACGAGCGCTTCGAGTGGCGCTTCACCGAGAAGAAGAAAGAGACCGAGGACACCCTCGCGGAGCACGAGAAGCAGTTTCGTAAGTCCACTTCTCAGAAGTACGGCGACCTGGCCCAGTCGCAGGAGGACCGCTTCAAGGCCAAGCACGCCGCGGATGCTCGGAAGATCGCCGAGCTCGAGAAGGCCAACTCCAAGCTGGAGGCCCGCCTCACTCGCGCTAAGGATGGCCGCCGCCGAGCGGAGGAGGCTGGCACCGAGGCTGTCCACAACCTCAACTCCTTGCCCAAGGACGTGGAGGAGCAGGTGGCCCCGGCGATGCAGCGAGCGGCGGAGGCCTCGGATTCTGCCAACGCGGCTCGAGCGCTTACAAAGCAGCGCGAGCGCAAGTTCGAGGCGCTGGTTGCTCGTGGCAACGAGCTGGCTTCGCAGCTGGGAGCAGACGCGCCGCACACCGACGTTCGGGGCCGCGGCGATGCTGCCATGTACCTGGTCTTCTTCGACCAGCTCTTCACAGCGCTCGGGGGTCCCGTCATCGAGCTTTGGGAGATGATCGAGGACGAGAGTCGGCAGCTCTTGGGGGTGGTGGTGGATCGCATCTTCAGCAACCTCAAGCTCCTCACGGCAGACTTCGACCTTGGCTCTGTGACCGAAGCCGCGCAGGGCGAGGACGCGCAGCGGGTCTCAAGCTCCCTCCGCGAGCAGGTGGACGCCTTCTGCAACCGCTTCAGGAGCACGGACGCTGCGCCGGAGGACAACGAGGAGGAGGCCTGCTCCGCCGAGGCTGAAGAGGGCGCCGCGGAGGAGGTCCAAGGCGGTGTTGCTTTCCTTTGAGCCATACTTTATTGCGCCTGCGAGCGCTTGCATCTGCACCAGCTGTGTGCTTAGATATCTTAAGACCTTTGGCCTGTAATATACTTTTAATTGCTGTTTTAATTCGAGCTTGTCTGCCCCTCGCAAGGTCTCTTTGGACTCATCTTCATGTCTATTTGTTCTCTGCGTCGTTAGGTCCCATCTCTTCGTGCCATGACTCCGCCACCTCGGTATGCAGGAGCAATGACTCCGCAAGGCCGGGGGGAGTTTAGGCCTAGGAGAGGTAAGAGCCTTGAGTCGCGATGCTCAAGTGCCCCCCTTAGACATGCAAGTAGTCCATGAAGCGTAAGGGAAAGCGAAGTCGCTCGAGGGGCAAAGACGCGCGCTAGGGAGAGAAAAACGCTCTTAAAGCGTGGGTGCGAGACTTAGCTTCTCGAGGTTTTCGCCCTGCGAAGGCTTTTCGCCTGGCGGGGTTGCCCACTTGAGGGGTCGCTTCTGGGGAGGCTCTTTGACTAGCGAGCTTGCCCACTTGAGGGGTCGTTCCTGGGGAGGCTTTTCGCCTGGCGAGGTTTCCAACTTGAGGGGTCGCTCCTGGGGAGGCTTTTCGCCTGGCGAGGTTGCCCACTTGAGGGGTCGCTCACAGATGCCCCTTCAGGCTCGCGGCGGAATTCTTTCCTGCAGGTATTAGAGGGGCGAACCCAAACGCTGAAACACGATTCAAGGGACTCGTGTGCGCTTATAGGTCCCCTCAGGCGTTCTTTGCAAGGAGAGTAAGTACCAAGGTCCTCTGTAGAGATGGCGTGTTTGTGGGATCTTGCCCTCCAGCCAGAGATTGGACTCTTGGATTTTACAGTGCTGCTGGTGTGTCATTTGAGGCACTGGCACCGTACTCAGCCCCCGCTCGCGAGGTACGCGTGTGGAGAGATATAAGCGCACACTTCAACAATAGTAATGCGTAAATATTAAACCCCCCAAAAAACATTTTTTTAAGCGGCGCCGAAGCGCTAAGTTGACTTAGGAACGAGATTGAGTCATTATGCTTGGGATTGCCAAGTTAATGCTCTGACCATGTCGAGGCATGGGGACCACCTGTTGGTGGCAGAGACTCTCAACGGCCTGAGGTAGCTCGTTTTAATTGAGAGCTCGGAGGGTTTTCCGTCGAGTGAAGCCTTTGGGGCTTTGAAGGTTTAATTCGTTGGCGTTTTAACCTCTGGAGACAAGAATGCTTGGAGGTTGAGCCGTAGGCTGCCTCTTCCGCTAGGAGTCTCGACGTGACAATGATCACGTGCGTGGCAATGATCACGTGCGTGGCAATGACCACGGCTGTGTTTGTTCCCTTAGGAGACAAAGCATGTGTTTGAGGTTTAAGCCTTTTGGCGTTTTAACCTCTAGAGACGACAATGCTTGGAGGTTGAGCCGTAGGCTGCCTCTTCCGCTTGTCCTCTCGACGTGACAATGATCACGGGTGTGACAATGACCACGGTTGCATTTGTTCCTTTAGGAGACAAAGCTATGTTTTTGGAGCTTCAAGCCGTTGGCGTTTTAATCTCTAGAGACGAAAATGCTTGGAGGTTGAGCCGTAGGCTGCCTCATCCACTTGACGTCTCGACGTGACAATGATCACGGGCGTGACAATAATCACGTTTTTAACTTGTTCCTTGTGGATACAAAGGTTTGCGAGGTTTAAGCCTTGAGCTTTTAACCTTGAGGGACAAAAAGGTGCTTGGAGGTTGAGCCGTGGGCTGCCTCTTTCGTTGAATGCCCTGACGTGATAATGATCACGGTAGAACTTGTGCAGATGCATGATGTTCCATGGATTCTTGACGGGGACATCGTCTTGCGTCTTGAGGCGAGCCACGCCAAGCCTGGCGATGTGGGTGACCCTGTACGGACCTTCCCACATCGGGGACAGCTTGTGGAGGCCTTCCCTGGAGAGGATTCGCCTGAGGACGAGATCGCCTGCCTCCAGGGTGTGCGAGCGCACATTGCGGCTGTGGTAGCGCCTCAGGTCCTGCTGGTACTTGGCCGCCCGGAGGGCGGCGCGGCGTCTTAGCCCTTCAAGGAGCAGCAGGTCGTCGTTGTGGAGGTCCTCTTGCTGGTCCTCATTAAAGGCAAGGACCCGTGGGGATCCATGCTTTATCTCTGCGAGGAGGACTGCTTCGGCTCCATAGACGAGTGCGAACGGCGTTTCCGCAGTGGGCTTGGGTGGCGTGGTACGGATGGACCAAAGCACCGATGGTAGCTCATTGATCCAGCCCTTGCCGTGGCCCTCGAGGATATCGAAGGTCCTGGTCTTTAAGCCTTTGAGGACCTCTGCGTTTGCGCGCTCGGCCCGTCCGTTGCTTTGCGGATGGGTGACTGAGGCGAAGCAGAGCAAGATGCCCATTTTCTCACAGTAGGCTCTGAAGATGCCACTTGTGAATTCCGAGCCATTGTGGGTGATGATGCGGTTAGGCACTCCGAAGCGGCAGACCAGGCCTCTGATGAATTTGACCGCCACGCCTGCTGTGATGGTGCGCGTCGCCTCCACTTCAGGCCATTTTGTGAACTTGTCAATGGCCACGAAGAGGTAGCGATATCCACCTTGCGCCGTTGGGAAATGTCCCAGGATGTCCAGCCCCCAGACCGCAAACGGCCACGAGAGCGGAATGGTTTGTAGCCCCAGCGCTGGTTGGTGGATTTGCTTGGCGTGGAATTGGCAGGCTTCACAAACTTGAATGATGTCCGTTGCATCTTGAAGCGCTTGAGGCCAGTAGAAGCCGCTCCTGAAGACTTTTACTGCGAGGGTGCGGGCGCACGAATGGTGGCCGCATTCCCCGCTGTGGATGTCCTTAATCAGCAGTTTTCCTTCTTCAGGAGAAACGCACTTGAGCGTGATGCCGTTTGGGCGCTTGCGGTAGAGAATTCCTTCGAGGATTTGGTACGATTTTGCTTGGCGGGCAATTCGCTCCGCTTCTGCAACTTCCTTGGGAAGGATCCCTTTGTGGACGTAGTCTTTGATCTCGTCGATCCATCCTGCCTCTTGGTGCACCGCTGTGAGCAACAGACGCTCCCCTGTGGGGGGCCCGCAGCCTAGAGCTCCGCTTGCAGGTGGTGGCAGGAGCACTTTGTCTGTGCTTGCGGGCAGGGCCTCTAGGGGCTGCTTTATGGATGCCTTGACGAGCCTTTCTTCAAAGACACCTGGCGGCTGAGCCTGCCGCTTTGATGCACGCTTGGCGATGTCATCAGCCTCTTGATTTTCCTTTCTTGAGATATGCATGAGCTCCATTCCCCTGAAGTTCTTCTCCAGCCTACGGACCTCTTCAAGGTATGCCGCCATCTGGTCGTCCTTGGGCTTGTAGCTTTTGTTGGATAAGTTGACGAGCAGCTGGCAGTCGCCCTTGATGAGTATATGCTTGACGCCTAGGGCGATTGCGGCGCGTAGGCCAGCAAGCATCCCTTCATACTCGGCGATGTTGTTGGATATCTTGTCGATTCCGAAGCACAGCTGGACTGCGTAATACAACTTGTCGCCTTTGGGTGAGGTCGGGACTACGCCTGCCCCACCGTGGTGACAAGCGAAAGCTCCGTCGAACTTCATGGTCCAGTGGCTGGGCATTGCGGCTCCAGAGGACTCGTGCTCTTCTTCCCAGGGCTCTTCAGGGGTTGGATCAGTCCATTCGCCGACGAAGTCTGCCAGCGCTCTTCCTTTGATTACCCTTGTGGTATCGAAGCGCAAATTGAATGGCTGTAGCTCGACGTTCCATCCTGCGACACGATATGTTGCATTTGGGTTGCGCAGAATTTGCTCCAGGGGGAAAGAGGTTACCACCGTGATGGGGTGCCCCTGGAAGTAGTGTCGCAGCTTTCTTGAGGCGATGAGGAGCACGAGGAGAAGCTTATGCTGCATCGTGTACCGCTCGCGAGCATCACGCAGTACTGTGCTGACGAAGTAAACTGGATGCTCGACGAGAGTAGTTCCTGTTTCCTTGGCGTCTTTCGCCTAAGGTGGCCCAGCTTGGCCCTTGAGGGGGTTGGCTTCAAGGGCTTGTCCTGGGCCTCGAGTGTGTTGGCCTCGCGGGACTTGGTCTCGAAAGACTCGGCCTCGAGGGACTTGGCCTCGAGGGTCTTTGCCTCGAGGGACGTGGCCTCGAGGGACTTTGCCTCGAGGGGCGTGGCCTTGAGGGACGTGGCCTCGAGGGACTTTGCCTCGAGGGACGTGGCCTTGAGGGACGTGACCTTGCAGCGCTCCTCCTGGGCCTCGAGTGTGTTAGCCTCTTGAGGCTCCTCAGCCCTTCGGCATTAACCTCTCGCAGCGGTTGACTCGGGGCGGTCCCCTCTTGAGGCTTTGGGCCTGGCGGTGGCTTTGTGAGGACTGTCCTTTCGTCGAGCTCTTTATCAGGAGGCTTTTTCTTTGGAGTGGTTGCACTCTTCTTGTGAAGTACAGGCTCCTCTCTTTCCAACACAAGGACATCACTGGCTGTTTGTGGAGTAGCTGACAAGTACAGCTTCAGGTGCTCGCCAAGCCTTGGGGCGACCATTACAGGTGGGCTGGCCAAGTACTTCTTGAAATCCTCAAATGCTTTTTCAGCTTCAGGGGTCCACTTGAAAGTGCCCGTTCTTTTCATGATCTTGAAAAACGGTAGGGCTCTTTCACCGAACTTGGAGATGAACCGACCCAAGCTGGCCATGCAGCCTGCCAGGCGTTGCATGTCCTTGAGCCTGCGTGGAGGTTGCATGCCTTCTATGGCCTTGATTTTGTCGGGTTCGCCTCTATGCCCCGATGAGACACGAGGAACCCCAGCAATTTGCCTGAAGGTACTCCAAAGACGCACTTGGCGGGGTTGAGCTTGATGTTCACCTTGCGCAGGCTGACGAAGGTTTCTTCAAGGTCTCCGAGAAGTGTATTTCCTTCTCGCGACTTCACGACGATGTCATCGACATATGCTTCAGCGTTTTGCCCCATTTGCCTGCCAAGGGCTATCCTCATTAACCTCTGGAAAGTGGCTCCGACATTTTTTAGGCCGAAGGGCATGGAGACGTAGCAATACACACCGCATGGGGTGAGGAAAGCCGTCTTCTCCTCATCCTCTTTGGCCATCTTAATCTGGTGATAACCAGAGAAGGCATCGAGGAAACAGAGGAGGTCGCAGCCCGCCGTGGAGTCCACAATCTGGTCGATTCTGGGTATGGGATAAGGGTCTTTGGGGCAGGCCTTGTTTACATCAGTGTAGTCGATGTAGAGGCGGCCTCCGCCGGCGGGTTTTGGGACTACCACGCCGTTCGAGAGCCAAGTGGGGTGCGCGACTTCACGAACGACTTTTGCCGCTTTGAGCTTCTCGACCTCCTTGACGATGAATGCTTGCTTCTCGGGGGCTTTCTTTCTTGCTTTTTGCTTGACGGGGCGCGTGTTTGGGCACACGGCCAAGTGGTGCTCGATCACCTCCCTCGGTACACCAGACATATCTGACGGTGTCCATGCGAACATGTCAGAGTTTGCCTACAGGAAGGCGACGAGCGTGCTTTCCTATTTGGGAGGCAGCGCGGCGCCAATGGTGACGCTAGCCCCCGAGCCTTCAGCCCCCGAGCTACCTGAGCTCAGAGAGATCTTCTTGGTAGCAGCTGCCTCCTGGGAGAACAACTGCTTCTTCTTGGGCCTCTCGAGAGGCTCTTGGTCCTCTTCTAGGCCATGGCGGCGGTCTTGTAGGCCGTCTCAACAGCGCGCATAGCGTCCAGAACATGCCCACGTATGGTGATCGTGCCGGCGCTGCCGGGGATCTTGACCATGTTGTACGCATGGTGCGTGACAGCCATGAACTTCGCAAGCGCGGGGTAGCCGAGGATGGCGTTGTACGGCAGGCCGATGTGCGCGACATCGAAGTCGATGTGCTCGGTGCGGTAATTTTCCTCGCTCCCGAAAGTGATGACAAGCCTGACCTGGCCTAGAGGCTCGATCGAGCCGCTGGTGACCCCCGTGAAGGGCCTCCAGGGCATAAGCAGCTCGTAGGGCACTTGAAGCGCTTTGAACGTATCTATGCAGATAACGTTCAGGCCTGCTCCGCCATCGATGAGCGTCTTGGAGACAGCCACATTGTCGATGGTGGGGGTGCAGACCAGCGGGAGGGTTCCAACAGTCTTGGTGGACTTGGGGTGGTCCTGAGCGTCGAAGGTGATAGTGTACTGCGACCACTTGAGGGGCCTGGAGGTTTCCGTGCTTGGGAGGGCGGCGTTGAGCTCGCGGGCGAACTGCTTGAACTGGTTGTTCGACTTTGGCGTCTGCGCCCCCCCCCCCCCCCCGAGGATGCAGGCAATGGCGCCCCTCGGGGCTTGGTAGCCGCCATCTTCCTCGTCAGGGAGGTTGCCGTTCTTTTCTGCGGTGTTGGCTTGATTTCCAGATGGTTTTTGGTAGCCGCCCTTGCGTCCGCTCCCGCGGTAGCCACGGCCTCGACCATGGCTGCCACTACCTTCTGCTTGCTCGCGCTCCTTGCTCAACCTTTTGAGGTCGTAGCAGGACTCCGTAGAGTGGCCTCGCCTGTTGTGGTAGATGCAGAAAGGGCGGTGATCATCTTTCCTCTCTCCAGCCTCGGGGGAGTCCCTGCGGGTGCCTTTGTGTCAGGCTCTGCCGCGAGAACTGTGGTGGCCTTGCGCTTGGGCTCCTCCTTCTTCTTCTGGTTTTTGGACCCCTCAGCATGATCGTCCCCTCTCGAGGACATTTTCACGAAGAGTAGTCCCTCTTCAGCCTTGGCGCACTTGTCCGCCATGTCGAACAGCTTGACCACAGAGGTGAGCTTGTCGTGGATGCCCAGCTTCTCGAGCATCCTGGTGTTTGTGACGCCCTCGCGGAAAGCGGCGATGACTTGAGTGTCAGGGATGTTTGGGATCTTGTTGCGCACTTGGCTGAAGCGCTGGATATACTTGAGGAGCGTTTCATCCTTCCTCAGCACCATAGCGCGCAGATCGTTGTGGGTATGGGCGCGCTCATACATCCCCTTGAAGTTGGAGACGAACTGCTTGCAGAGCTCCTCCCAGGAGTTCACAGAGTCCTCCGGGAGGTTCAGGGGCCACGACAGCGCAGAGTCGCGAAGCGCGTGAGAGAACCGGTTGGCCATGACCTTGTCGTCTCCCCCCGCAGCTTGGATGGAGGTGGTGTAGAGCTGCAGGAACTCGATGGGGTTTCTGGAGCCGTCGTAGACCTTGGGAAGAGCCGGCCTGAACTTCTGCGGCCAGACCACGCGACGCAGAGAGCGAGTGAACGCCGTGCAGCCAGAGGTGTACGTAGCGACCCCGTGCTGAAGCGCGCCGCGGTTCTGCTGTCCCGCCTGGCCGAGCTCCTCCACGAGCCTGTTCTGGCAGTCTCGCTGGAGCTCCATCCCCACACGAGCGTCGGGCGCGGTGCGCTGCACGATTAAGCTATCGTGTGGCGAGGACGTGTGCGAAGCAGCCCTTTGTGCCGCAGCCGGTGCAGGCCCCGGAGGTGGCGGAGGCGCATTTGTTGCGACCGTGCCTGCGAGAGAGGGGTGCTTGTTGGACTGCGACGGAGCGGGGCGCGTCGTGGTGATGCCGACGAGGTGGCTGATGCGTTGGAGCCACTGCTCATGGGCCTCAGCGGTGGGCTGGTAGCGGAGCAGCTCCTGCGCCATGAGCAGCGCGGTGTGGGGTGCGGGGTCTGTCCTTCCCGGGCCCGAGCCGCTTGGGTGCAGCGTCGGGTGGGACGACTGCGCGTCCTCCTGGTTCTCGGCGTCTTGCTCCGGTGCCTCCGCACGAGGGCCAGAAGGGACATGCTCCTCGTGGCGGGGTCGGCCCCGCCATGCACGGGTGGCCGTGGCACCTGGGGGCGCGCGTGCTCCCGCGGGCGCACGTCGGTTGACTCGGGCGGCGCGGGTGGCGCGCGTGTTCACCATGGCGCGGAGACGAACTCGAAGGTTGTTGACGCGCCTCAATCCCCTACCTGGCGCGCCAAATGTCGGGTTATGACTCCCAGGAATCGGGGGTAGTCACTTCCTGAAGTGTGGTTGTAGCGTACCTGCACTTTAAATAAGGCAGATACCTGTGTATAGTGCAAATCCCTGGATCGATTCATTTGCACACACAGTTTACGAAGTAATATCACAACAAAGCATCAATTCTATTACATCGATGATCCAGAATTACAAAATATTTGATACAAGTTGCATAGCATAGAGCTAGCATTGAAAAGTACACAGCGGAAAATACAATAGCAGTGAGTCTCTAACTTTCATGCTGCCACAGGCGAAAACATGTTGGTTGTAGACTCGAAACCTTTAAACGAAACCTCACTCGTCATCTCATCAAATCTGCAATAAGAAAAATATTGCAACAACGTGGGTCAGATTCCATAAAAAATGGAGTCTGGCAAGTGACACTATGGTGGAAACTTATGGAATAACTCTAAAGCCTACATGCATATTTGGCTGGTGGAGTTCAAGGCTAATTTGCATAAAGCCAATTTTTCCTACTCTTTTGAAAACACTTTTCTTGAAATCGACGAGTATGGCATGAAAACCATAAATCTCATCTTCCCTTGTTCACCCATCAAGTTTTATTTCTGAAGTTGGAATGGTGGAATCCTTTGTTGACGTCCTTGATCAGCTGCTCAAAATTGTCCGTGACCGGGGACACGGCTAAGTACTTAGTTTTACACTCTGCAGAGGTTGTGCACGTTCACCATTGTACCCATTCAACCCAAGGTATCCTTTACACACCATTTGTGATAAGGAAAGGAGAGAATGAGACGAGATCTTTCAGAAGCATTTTCCCTCCCACCTGGCTTGACCCGTTCCACCTAACATCCCCCCTACATCTGCTTGTCAAGCCGGAGAGAGTCCACGCAACATAATTGATCAAGCGAGAGCCCATATTGCAATAGCTGCACTTGAAGCAATCGTCACTCGGAGTTCTTCAGATTCCTCTGTTCCTGGGTGGCCGTTCACAAGTGTACATACTCCAGGAACCATAGACATGGACCTGAGTAGCCACTCAACATAACCCATGCAACCAATTACCACCCAGGTATTTCATTCTTAACTTAGTAGAATTTAGATTTTCACAAAACAACATTTGCATAGCATCAATAATTCTACTAAGTATTGCATAGGAACCTAGACACATGTATAAGGGATTCTACACTGGTTTAGCATAGCAACACATGCATATAAAAAATACACTAAGTAATGCATATAAAAATAGGAAGTTTATGAGGTGTGCCACTTGCCTTTGAATGTTGTCGTTGTTCACAACTCTTTTCAACGATACTCGGGACTCTCCGTTCAATCTAACAGTATAGACAAGCAACAATACAACAATCACCAGCAAGCACAACTCCACCATGCACACAAACACATACTAGATGAATAAATAAGTTTTATAAAACTTTCTAAGGAAAATATGTTTATGCATGATGTGCAAAATATTCCTAAGGCTAGAAATGCTTTTTCATGCCTTGAAATCTTTTAAGTTTATGCAAGGCAAATAGGTGGGTCAAGAATGACTAAGGACTAAGGTCTTAAGTTGGATAAACTTATTTTGTTTTATATCTTCTTGAATCTAGCACTCTAATGGCTTAGCCATGATGTGCAAAATACTTAGAAAAATACTAAGTCATTTGTTCGAGATGATCAACAATTATTATCAACTCTTTGTAAATTGGACATTCACTATAGTGAGAGAGACAGACACCCGGCCAGCCACTTAAATTGTGGAACAGGTCTCATGTACGTGGACATGTAAGGTTTGTTTCCAGGCCGCTTCATCCCACTATGCTGCTAGGATCCAACAATTTCAAGATGATAACATCATGATCAAAATTTGTTTAAGTCTAAAAGACAAGATTAGGAAAGAGGGAAAAGATAGAAAGAAAGATGTAGTTGTCCTCCAGGCTTCATCTTCAGACTTGTAACTTTCTTCTGGATGATGTCTTGATTGAGTTCTGGGTAGTCCTGATGAATCTTCAGACTTGATGATTCTTGTATCCTAGAGGCTGGTCTTTGATTTACTTAGTCTTCATGAAGCCTCAGAGGAGAAGAAAAGACAGAGAGAAAGACTTAGAGAATAGAAAGGGGGTTGGCCTTCTTGAACTTCTTCTCACTTTTCTTCTAAGTGCTTGACATCTTTGGGATGCTTCCAGAGTCTGTTTTCTTCTTAGTCCTTCATGAACTTCTTCTTGATTTTCTTCTAAGTGTTTCTTCTTCTTGGAGATGCTTCTGAAGTCTTGGTTTTGGCTAAGTCCTTCATTGGTCTTCCAGCTCCATGTTGAAAATTACGAAGTGTCTAAGTGTATAGCACTTTTCCCAAAATACTAAGTTTGAAAATAATTCCTAACTTAGAGAAAACTAATGAAGCGGGGTTTTCCTATGAAAATAAAATATGCTATGAATGAAATGAAATTTTAAATCACAAGAAACATCAAAATAACTTTTGTGATTTCTTTATAAATATGCATGAATTTATAAATGCAATTTAATTAATTTCTAATTTTGGAAAATATAATAAAAGGAATAATTATAAGATTAAAGTTTCCTATGACTAAATTTTTATAACAAAATTTTATACTTAGTGTTTAATAGACAGAGAGCATTTAATTAAATCTATTGCAATTGGATTTAATCAAAAATAATATTTCTATTAAAAGTTATTTAAACAAAATAGTCAAACTATTCAAATTAAACACACAACCATGAAATCATTCAAAAATTACTCAAAAAATATTTTATAGCAGTAGCATTAATTTACAAATATTCTAAGGTTTCTAAAACATATTTATTTGCAATTTTTGGATTTATAGATTTAAAGTTATTACAAATATACTCAAATTCATCATTTGAAATTTGAATATTTTATACTAAGTTATATTTGAATTTTTTCAGATCCAAATTATTCTACACATCAAGAGCTTTCCAAATATATAAAAATTATTAAATTTGGAGTTGTGGTTAAAAAGTTATAGATGTTTTAATTTCAGGGACTAATCTGCAAATTTTCCAATTAAAATTAAAATAGAAAAAGAATTACACGCTGGCGCTGACTGTGCTGTCTACGTGGCGCTGACGTGGCTGCTTCCTATTCGCTGATACCGTTTCGGATAAATGATTAAAACAGAGCCGTAGGATCACGATCTAACGGCCTAGATTGGATCGACCAGATCCGAGCGGCGCTAGGTCGCCGGAGACCTCGCCGGAGACGATTTGCGCGGTGGCGCCGCGGCGGCAACATATGTTCTACGCGATCTAGGTGGTCTTAGGAAGAGCAGCTCGTACCAGGACGTGCGGGAGGCCGTGGCGAACTCGGTGGCGAAGTCGACGATGCTGGGGGGCACGGATGCGCCGGAGGTTGCTCGCCGGAGTTGCTCCCGCGGGCGGTTTTCTTCGGGCGAGGAAGAACGTGACGTTCTGGAACACAAACACAACACCGATGGTGTCAAGAAGATGCGCACGTGGACAGGGAGTCGAGAGGGAGTCGCGGAAAGCTTCGAGGGGCTTTGTACTCACCGGTTTTTGAAGAACACGGCGGCGGCAATGTCGCGGAGGCGGCGGATGTTTCCGAGCAGCCTGGAGGCGATGCGCTAGGGTTTTGAGTGCGGAAGAGGGCGGCGATGCTGGGGTATTTATGGGGCGCACGGATAGGGATTATCCCGCAAGAAAAGGATCGGATTGATCCGATTTTGGTTTCGGTTAGAGTTCGTTCGTGATACGATTTGGGGAAGGTGATGACATGTGGGTCCCGCCGTCAGTGGGAGGAGAAAGGGGATGGGCCGCTGCTGGGCTTCTGGCGGCTGCGCGCGCGGCAGAGAAGGAAATGGGCTTCGGCCCACTGGCTCGGCTGCTCTTCTCCTTTTTTTTTTTTGACAATTCATTTTCTGTTTTCAATCTTTTAATTCAAAATTGATTTTTAAACTTAACCAACCTTTTCAGAAAAATTCATAAAAATATGTTTTGGAAAGCTAATTTAATTTATAACTTTTTGGTAGTATTCTTGCCCAAAATAAAAATTAATAAATTGGAATATTTTGAAGGATACAATTTAACATGTTTTATGGAATAATTCCAAAACAACATATCATTAAATATTAAATTTCAAACTCTTATTTAATTTAAGCCAAAATGGTGTTTATGCATGAATGCATGAGTGCAATGCTTGAATCCTCTTTCAAAAGTAATATTATGTTTTATTTTAAGATAATCTTTTGAACTTCATAAACAACCTTGGAAAGGAATTTTGATTTAATTCTTTTCTTATACAGAATACATATTCATGAAAATCATTTTAGGTGTTGAAAATAAATGGAATTCATTTTAAGTTAATGAAATGTTTAATTGGATAATCCATGTTTTAAATAGTTTAAAAAGATCACTTATAAATATTATTTTAATTTATGAATAGCTATGGCTATGTGATTGGAATCAATTTCTTATATGTAACTATTTACTTAAAATAAAATGGATTGTAGTTTGTAAAATATTTGTCCACTACACTTTTAGGTTTTTGAAATACAGTGGATAATAAAAAATGTTTAAACTGTGACATTTGAATTATTAAACTCTTTCTATAAGTTTGAAGTCTTTCATAGTTGGTTTCCTTATGTATTTAATATTTTATTTTAATAAAAAGAAAAGTTTTAAATTTTAGTGATTTTTGAATATTATAAAATGTTGGGATGTTACAGTGGTTCGAAAGGGGATTAAACGCGGAGGTCTAAACCCTCAAGTGGCTCCGCGACGTTGCTCGCCGGACCCGAAGAAGACGCACACCCGACCAAGGAAGACACCGTCCTTTACCCAGGTTCACGACCCTCGTGAGGAGGTAAGACCGCTACTCCTGCCTGTGTGTATTATATGTGGAAGGTTACAGTACAATTGAGCTTGCTGGAAGCCCCCTTGAGGCAGTTCTTGCCTGGGGAGGGAAGCAATGATCTTCTTCCTCCTCCAGCCAGAGGCTAACCTAACCAGTGTTGCTAGGGTTTACAAGGGTGTTTTGCACGCAAAGGGCCGACCTCTGCTACGATGGATGTCTTCTCTCTTTTATAGGTGCCTCGGGCCTTCTCCTTCGGCTTGGCCTTCAAGGTGGCTCCCACATGCAAGTGGCAGGGCGGTGCACGAGTCCACCACGCTCCATTCGTCCATGGACTCGGTCCATTGTTGATAAAGGTGGCGCCGTGGCCGATAGGCGGCCGACCGCGCGGTACTATCAGCAGAGCGGGCAGTCTCTGAGGTGGAGCCCGCGATGACGATCTTCGTTGGAGGGTTGCACCGTCCACCTGCTTTATTGTCAGAGTAGAAGGTCCACACAGCTGCGTAGCAGGCGGAGCGGCTTTGTTGACCACTTTATCGCCAGGGACAGCGACGGGGGTGCGTGCGTCACTGCATGAGCGTGCCAGAGGTCACGTGCGCCCTTCCGTGCTTCCTTGGCCGTGACGTTTCCCTCCAGGCCTGAGGGGAGATTCCTGTTGGACTCCCCTCAGGCGGGTTGGCGCCTCGGGGGGGGGGGGGTCCCCTTAGGCGTGGGGTCCCTTGAGGCCCTCGTTTCTTCTTCAGGCCCTCGAGGGGAATCGCCTCTCGAGGGTCTCGCCAGGCGGTGACGCCTGGTCCTTAGCCGTTTCGTCTGACTGGCCCGCGTGCGAGGCCTGGGGGGAATGGGCTCTTGATACGCCAGTTCCCACTGGGCCGACAAAAACTTTAATCTTGTAATTACCCCTTTTATTATATTTTCCCATAATAGAAATTAATTAAATTGCATTTATAGCTTCATGCATACTTTTAAAAAATCACAAAAAATGTATGTTGTTTGTTATGATTATAAAGTTGCATTTCATGCATAACATATTTTATTTTATAGTTATACTCTTCACAGGAAAACTTCTTCCTTATATTCTCTAAGTTAGGATTATTTTCGACATAGTTCTTTTGGTAAAGTGTTCTGCACTTGGGATTTTCAACATGGAGCTAGAAAGCCAATGAAGGACTAAGCCAAGGAAACAAGACTTCAGAAGTATCTTCAAGGAGTAGAAGCACTTAGAAGAAAAGCGAGAAGAAGTTCATGAAGACCAACCAGCTACATTTTCTAAGTCTTGCTTCCTCTCTCTCTTTTCTCCCTTCTTCTCTTAGACTTCATGGTGACTAAGTATATTCAAGATCAACCTGGATGTTGTCAACACCTTCAAGTCTTCAGAACCATCAACTCTACAAATTGGAATGAAGTCATCACATCAAGGAGAAAGTTATGAGGAAACCTGGAAGACCAACTACATTATCCTTGCTATCTTTTCCCTCTTTCCTAATCTTGTCTTTCACTTTAGACATAAACAATTTTGATCATATTATTACCATCTTTGAAGTATGTTGGATCCTAGCGGCACAGTGAGATGAAGCGGCCTGGATATTAACCTTACATGTCCATGTACACGAGACCTGTCCCACAATTGAAGGACATATGCCCTAGAGGCAATTAATAAAGTATATTTCTTTATCATATCTCGTTTGTTCATAATACGTTTTTGTGTCATGCTATACCCGTATTAAGAGGAAACATTAATACGGGTGTGATGCGAAAACAACCAGGTCTCTAGTAGCCTCTACTAAGACTAGTTTCGTTGCGTGATTGATGATCGAGGTTTCCGATCATAGGGCAAGGCGTCAGTCGGCAATGGAAGTCATATCGTTGGTTGAACGATGTGATGGCCATACCCATACTTGTAGGACGTAGTCATTACGCCTTCGACCGTGAGATCAACTCTTATTGTTATCACTGAAAGATACTTTGATCGCACCAAACGTCGTATCTTATATAGTATGACAATAACGGGGATACTTTTGGGTATCAGAAGGGGGTAGTTGAGACAAGGGGTCAAGAGAGGGATTTTCCTATCCGCATAGTAGGATAGATACTCTAGGGCCCACTCGTTGATATTATGTCTAATGAGCTTGCAAGCATGTAACTAGGTCACGGAGACATGAAATCATAGACGAGTAGAAGATAGCGTTTTCGGTAACGAGGTCATATAGGTATGGAGATATCTATGGACGATACTCGGACACGCTAAGTATCGCCATGGCAAAATGTTTAACACTTTAAGTTCAGGTTTGATAGATGAAAGTCATTCGTTATATCATAGGGATTAATTCATGCGGTCCAGGCCTACGAGTTAGTCGATGATCAGAGAGGAGTCTCGATCATACCTGTTATTATATCGAACCGCTAGGGTAACACACTTAAGGGGTTTCGACAAGACAACCGGAAAAGAAAGAGATCACCGGGAACGTCCCGGGAGAGGTCCGATGGAGATCGGGCAGCGATGAAATAGTTTTCGGAGCTAGAATAAATTATATATAATATGTTTGATATTAATTAGTGTAATTAATGTTTAAATATGATTTATATATTTATTTTTCGAATTTATTAAGACTTATTTCCCTAAATGGGCCTTCTGGTTGAAAGAAGTCCCAAGAGGGGAAAATTCCCTAGGGGAATTTGGTGGGGAGCATGGAGGTCGGCCTAGGTGGGATAAATAGGGCCCACCAGGGCCGGCGCACCAGCCATAGCCGCACGAGGCATGTGGGGGTTAGTCCCACATTGCCTGGCTGGCAAGTTGGCTCCCCCCTGGGAGCCTATATAAGAAGGGGCACCCCTGGCCTTTTAATTCACCAATTAATTCCCCAAATTCTCTCTCGATTTCGTGATTCCCTTTGTCGGATTTGCGTTGAGTTGAGAGGGGGATCTATCCACCATAGCCCGCTGCCGCGCTGCTGGTGTTCCGGTCCAAGTCTTCCGTTGCTCGTCCTTGACTGGAGCATCGGAGGCCGTCGTCTCCACCGTACATGTGACCTTGAGGTCGGCTTCGTTGGTCTTCATCATCAACGTTCGTGCGGGAACGTAATCCCGCTTTCTGTCTACAAGGGTATGTATTCCGATCTCCGTTCGTACTACTATATCTGCATAGAATAGATCTTGGCATGTTTTAAGGATATCGTTGCTAGGAAATTTTTTGTTTTCTGCCTACGATCCCCTTCAGTTGTATCAGAGTCGATCTATCGTAGATATAGCTGTACGCTATTGGAACTCGTTTTCTGCACGG
Source organism: Poa annua (assembly GCA_026929855.1). Classification (NCBI taxonomy): domain Eukaryota; kingdom Viridiplantae; phylum Streptophyta; class Magnoliopsida; order Poales; family Poaceae; genus Poa; species Poa annua. The sequence continues at coordinate 70,962,955 of CM049427.1, forward strand.
GGGCACCGTTCCTGTTATTTGCTACCATCTAGCGTGCACTTGTAATTCCAGCGGCATCGAGTTGATGAAGCGGTCCGGACCGACTTTACGCATACGCTTACGTGAGACTGGTTCCACTACTGACATATGGCTTGTACCGTATCTGTGGTTGGCGGGTCTCTATCTCTCTCTCTTTAGTTGGTCTTGCATTTTCAATGGAGGGCCCGAAAGGGATGCTTAAATATGCAATTATTGGATCGTTGTTGTGGTCATAAGTTCGTAGGTAAGAAGCGGTTATTTTAACAAAAGCACCAGCCACGAAAAATATGCAAAAGATAAAGTAGAAGCGTCTAACTTTATTTTGCAGGGGCAATGTGATAAGGTCAAGGTAGGTTTATTAAGTTGTTTATGAACTGCGGGCACCAAGAAGAGCATGGCGCAATGGACTATATCACATGGCATTACATTTGATGTTATTGTGTGCATCTTATATTGTGTGATTATATATATTAGTATATATTAGTTATGCAGCGATAATTATATATAAGACGATCACTTCAAAAATATCACTAGTGTTCCTCCTCCAACGAGCACCACCAAGAAAGTTCTATGTTATGAGGCAGACCATGACGATCGGGTGTCATACATATCATCGTTCGCATACAGTAGTTGTAAGCCATGTTGCACAAGCGTTACGTGGAGGTTATTGTGGCGAGCCTAGCATATGCAGATATGGCCTCGGAACACCGAGGCCAAAAGGTCGAGCATGAGTCACAGGGTTGTTGTGATTGACAATTTTCTACCCTTGAAGTTGTGTTGCCGGCTCTGACGATGAGGGGTTGTGCAATTCATTGGGGGTCGTTTAATCGCTTAAACGACCAGGAGGGATGTTCGTTTGAGTGGGAGTTATGATAGTTATTTTCTAAAAACTATAACTCAAAATTATTATGAACAAAGTCTTATGTTGTTGCAAATTCCATTGTAGATGTCTCGCCCCTCGTTTAACCTAGGTCTGTTCCTTGAGAAGAAAAGCTTAAGACCAATGGGTCAAACTTCATGGCCTGGTTCCGCAACCTGAGGATCCTCCTCACTCCCCATAGGGTGGCTTACGTCATTGAAGCCACCATAGGTGACCCTCCAGCAGATGAAGCCTCTGATGATGAGAAGAAGGTCTTCCAGACCAAATCGGAGGATTCCGCATTTGTCTAGAGTGGCATGCTCTACGTGTCGGGGGGCTGCCCCCCGGGTAGGGGCAGATCCCGGTATAAGCCAGTGAGGTGCCCCCCGGGTAGGGGCAGATCCCGGTATAATGCAATAAGGTGCCAACAGTACTTGACCTTTTGCAACAGCAAGAGACAACTCCTGGTGTGCTGAAAGGGCAGCTTAACCCTTGGGCACTGGAAGAGGGCAAAGTGCCTCCTGGCAGCCATAAGGGTCAGCTCCGGCAGCTATAAATAGACACCCCCGGCCCTCACAATAGCAGCACAAGCATGAGCGGGTGGTTCCTCTAAGAACTAGCTTCTCGAAGATGTCTTTGTTGATAGGCTAAGACATCTTCGGGAGGCTAGGCCTAGAGATACTCATCCTGAGACGAGCTCGGACGCCTCCGGAAAGGATCCCGGATCTAGGACTCCGAGGAGACTCCCGGGTGGAGCTGTACTCGGCTTTACCGGATAGGTAGTCCGAGTAAGTACTAACCGGAATGTGTGTCTCGGTCTTGATCTTATGCAGAAGAGGCTCACAGTGGCAAGCGAGGAGGTAGCCGGCGTGAGGGCTTCCGGTAGGCCGTCAGCGGTCTAGAGCAGGCTTTCCCATCTGTCGCGGGGGGAAGTACCATTCCGCCTGACACGGAAGCATGGTCACCTCCCGCCTGACACGGAAGCATGGTCACCTCCCGCCTGACACGGGAGCGCGTCAGCCGGTACGATCGTGGTATGACAAGACCTGACATGCCTAGCCCGGCAATCCGGAAAAGGCTATCCGGGATGGGCAAAGACATGTCTTGTCTCTGACGAGGGGACAATGATGATGCAGGACGGTGCATGCCGTCCTTAACGAGATGATGACGAAGGGGCTACACCGGATAGCCCGGCGACTAGGTCGCACTAGCCGGTGACGGCATGCCGGCTAGGCCTGTCCGGTGGGGCCAAGCCAAGTTAGGGTTTCCGGCCCTCCTGGTCGGAGCTCTATAAAAGGCGACATAACTGCTCCTGAGAGCGAGAGACCAACTTCAGAGCCAAAGCTATAGTCACATTTACTCTTAGAGCATTCACTACTCCTCACCTTGAGTTCATCTAGCTCTTTGTACTCCTTCCTTTGAGAGATCTTGTAGCAAGTTGTAGTCCTTATACCACCAATATATAGAGAGGAAAGGCAGGAGTAGGGGTGTTACCTCCTCACGAGGACCCTGAACCTGGGTATATCGTGTGTGTGTTGTGTGCCTTCGTGCATTTGTTTGTGTTTGTTAGATCTTCCCCTTTGCACTTTGATCTTGTTCCTTGTTCTTGGGAGATCTCGGTTACACCGGGATCCTCCCCGTGTGAGCTCTTCAGCTCGCTATCCCTCCCCGGATCCACCAACGTCCATCGGCCCCACAAATTAGCCATCCTATGGCATCTGCCGTGACACCACCACGACAGATGGCGCCCACCGTGGGTCCCACAGAGGCGTTGGCTGGTGTACACATCCGGACGGGCTCCCCCGTTCACTTCGACGTTCGGGTTCTCTCTGGCCTAGTCGTAAGACTAGGGGAGATGGACTTCGTCTGCGACAACGCAGGGTGCTTCCGGAACAGACAGTTTCCGGTGAACGGATGTCTCATTGACTTTGGTGGTTTCACCACCTACGTCGCCACAAAGGTTGTCTATAGCTACCCGGACGTGGTCCTGGAAGCTGAGGACCCTCCCATGCTCTGCGCTGCTCGGGGTATGCGTGCCGGTCGCCCCCCGAGTTCCGTCGCGGTGATGATGGTCGGAGCAACCGAGGAGGAATACCAGGACGCTGACGGCGATACCGACGGTCACCCCCGTTTGGCCAAACCTCCGCAGGAAAGACCTGCGGTGGTGATCCACAGGCATCCCAGCCGCGACGCCGCCCGGATCCCCTCTCGGGACAGGTGGCCAAGTTGGCTGTACCAGTGGCTGCCGAAGCTTATACCCAGGCCACTTCGGCTGAGTTAGAGGAGCAGCGGAAGTTGCTACTCGCTGAAGCGCAGGAGATCGCCGAGATCCGCCGCGAGCTCAGTGCTAGCCTCCGGGAGTACAATGCAGCTCACGGATTCCCTAAGATAGACTCCCGGGAGAAGCGCATTGCGGATCTGCGCAAGAAAGGAAGAATGGTGAATGAGGAGCTGGCTGGTGGAGCCACCACCAGTAACACTGGAAGTCGGATTTCAGCGGGGAAGCCGGTGTACAGCTCACCGGCGAAGACTCTTAGGGCTGCCGAGGCCGCCATGGCCGAGTTGGCGGGGCTATCCGGTGAAGCCCTGCGCAAGCAGCAGGAGCGCGTGAATGAATTGGTGATTGAGGCCAACCGGCAGAATCAGGCGTTCAAGAAGAAGAACCCCGGAGCAGGGTCCCAGGTGCACTCTGCCAGACCCAATAGCCAGAAATCGGATGGGGAGGCCTCGTCCCCGCATCCGAGCAAGAGCCGGAGTCGGAGTCGAGGTTCCGGGAAGAACAATCAATTGCAGACCTATGACCCGCCTTTGCTGCTATCCAGCAAGCCGGGCAACCCGGGCAGTGTAACTCGGGGCAGGCGGGAAGTACCCGTGGGGATGGTAACCTGGGTGTGGGAAACAATAACCCGGTCGGCCGTGGTAATCCACCCCGGAATCCTCCTCACGTTCAGGGAAACCCACAGAGGGAGGTCGCCTCTATTCCCCAGCAGGCCGTGATCCCTGTGCAGGACAGGCTCAATGATGGCAACTCGAGACTGCAGCAGCTCGGGTATCAGCCAGACGAGAACCCTTTGGGATCTCGGATAGGAACCAGGCAGCTGAACCCGGCCGATGCCCGATTCCGGCTCGACCGGATTCATCAATCCGAGTTGGTGGAAGAGCAAGGACCTCAGGGACCTGCCTGCTTTGGACCTCGGATCATGCGAGAACCACCTGTTCGGAACTTTCAGCTCAACAGGGGTGCCAAGAACTATGACGGCAGCAAGAAGCCGGAGGACTGGCTAACCGACTATGTAACTGCAGTAAGCATAGCCGGTGGAAACAGAAGATGGGCGGTACGTTATGTACCACAGATGTTGGAAGGACCAGCCCGGATCTGGTTGAACAATTTGAGAACTGGCAGCATAGACTGCTGGTTAGACTTTGAGGAAGCATTCATCAGCAACTTCACCAGCACGTACAAGAGGCCGCAACAGCTCGCCATATGCAGGCAAAGGAGCAACGAAACTGACCGGGAGTACCTTACCCGGTGGAGCAATATCCGCAACTCTTGCGAAGGGGTGGTAGAGGCACAGGCCATCTCCTGGTTTGCGCAAGGCTGCCGGCATGGCTCTATGCTATGGCAGAAGTTGCAGAGAAAGATGCCAACAACCTTGCCAGAAACCATGCGCATCGCCGATACCTATACGCTTGGAGATCCCATGCAACCCCTGGTGGATGTCGGTGACTCCAACAGGAGGAATGCGGGACCTCATCGTTCAGGACCGAGCAGAAGCCATGATCGCCAGGAGTTCGGCCACAAGAGGAATCAGCCCGAGTACCACCATGCCGCACAGCACGTCGCAGCAGTGAGCCGGGAGCAGGAGGATGCCGGCAACAGCCAGCGGCAAAAGACAAGTGGCCCGGCTTGGGGTCAGAGTCAGGAGGTGCAGAAGACTTGGGTAGAGCAAAAGAAGCCCCTGACGTATGAAGAGATGTTGAACAAGCCATGCTGCTACCATACTCTCGAGGCCAACAAGCCCGTAAACCACTCTACTCGGCAGTCCAGTTGGTATCAGCGCACGTTGCAGGAGGGCAGCTCGGGAGCTATTCGGCAGAATGCTCCGGCATCTCGGCCCAATATCCCGAGACCCCCTCCTCCGACATCGGGGGCCAATGCAGTTCGACTTCCCCCTCCTCCGAGAGGACCCCCACCTCGCCCGGTGAATGTGGTGCATACCCGGAACGACAACGGTGCAGGCACCGGTAACCAAGCCGGACACCAGCAGAGTAACTACCGGGAGGCTCATCAGAGCTATGTGGTCTTCGTGACCGAGCCCACTGACCGAAAGAGTGTGCGGCAGCGTGCACTGGAAGTGAATGTTGTGATTCCGGCAGTGCCCAAGTTCTTGCACTGGTCCGAGATGGAGATCACATGGAGCCGGAAGGATCACCCCCGGGTTATGCCTAAGCCGGGGGCGTATGCCTTAGTGGTAGACCTAACTTTTGTCGGACCCAACCTCAACGTCCGCTTCAGCCGAGTTCTGATTGACAATGGCAGTGCCATTAACATCATGTACAAGGACACGATGCTGAAGCTGGGAGTATCCATGAACACCCTACTGCCCACCGAGACAACCTTCCACGACATCGTGCCCGGAGTCTCTTGCTCGCCCATGGGAAAAATCTGGGTGGAGGTACTATTCGGAACTCGGGAGAACTGCCGAACCGAGAGCTTGGAGTTCGAGGTCGTGGACCTCGAGAGCCCGTATCACGCACTGATAGGCAGACCGGCCCTCGCCAAGTTCATGATCTCGACTCACGTGGGCTACCTCAAGATGAAGATGCCGGGACCCAACGGTGTGATCACCATCTCGGGAGACCACAATCGCTCCATGGAGTGTGCCTCGGCGGGGTCGTGCTTAGCTGAGTCCCTGGTGATCGCGGAAGAGAAGAAGAGGATCCAGCAGGTGGTGGCGATGGCCAAGACCTCCCAGCTCGGAATGCCCGGGATGGTGAACCCGGAGCAGGGTGCATCATTTCAGCCCCCCAAGGAGACCAAGAAGGTGGGTGTAGACCCCAGCAACCCGGAGCGCTAAGTTATCATTGGCAGCAACCTGGACAGCAAATAGGAAGGCGAGCTCGTCGACTTCCTCCGTGAGAATCGGGATGCCTTTGCGTGGTCGAGTGACGATCTGCAAGGCGTCCCGAGGGAGTTGGCTGAGCACTCTCTGTTTGTTCGACCGGATGCGAAGCCGGTGAAACAACCAACTAGGCGCCTCTCGGATGAGAGAAGAGCTGCTGTCATGGAGCATCTGGCTATACTGCTGGCGGCTGGATTCATAATGGAGGTGCTGCACCCGGATTGGATTTCGAATCCGGTCCTGGTGGAGAAGAAGAAAGATGATCCCCTCCTGCTTAAGGTGTGGCGCATGTGCATCGACTTCACCAACCTCAAGAAAGCATGCCCGAAGGACCCCTTCCCGCTGCCCCGGATAGATCAAGTGATAGATTCTACTGCCGGGAGTGAGCTTTTAACTTTCTTAGATGCCTATTCCGGTTTTCACCAGATACCTTTGAACCCGGATGATCAATTGAAAACTGCTTTTATTACCCCTTATGGGGCTTATTGCTATCGTGTCATGACTTTCGGGTTGAGGAATGCTGGTGCCACATACCAGAGATGCATGCAGAAATGTTTGCATGATCAAATAGGTCGAAATGCCGAGGTCTACGTAGATGACATAGTCATAAAGACAAAAGAAAAAGCCTCACTGATAGATGATCTGAGGGAAACATTTAAGAACCTAAGAAGATTCCGGATGAAATTGAACCCGGATAAGTGCAAATTTGGTGTTCCGGCAGGGAAGTTACTCGGTTTCCTCATCTCAAGCCGGGGAATCGAGGTCAACCCGGGTAAAATTCGTGCTATTGAGAGCATGAAGTTGCCTGTACGTCTCAAGGATGTGCAGAAGTTCACCGGGTGTCTGGCATCCCTGAGTCGGTTTGTGAGCCGACTTGGGGAGAAGGCCTTACCTCTGTACCAGCTGATGAAGAAGAGCAAGACATTTGTTTGGACCCCGCAGGCTGACGCGGCGTTCAACGATTTGAAGAGAATGCTCTCAACTGCACCTGTTTTGGCATCCCCGTTACCCAAGGAACCTATGCTGCTGTATATTGCAGCAACCAACCGGGTAGTCAGTGTGGCAATGTTGGTAGAAAGGGAAGAAGGGGGCAAGCTGATACAGAGGCCGGTGTATTACCTCAGTGAGGTGATCTCGGAATCCAAGCAGAACTACCCGCACTACCAGAAGATGGCATATGGGGTATACATGGCAGTGACCAAGCTCAAGCACTACTTTCAGGAACACCCGATCACAGTGGTATGCGAAGCTCCTCTCGCCAAGATCATCGGCTTACATCGCGGAAGGAACCCTCCCGGAAAATGAAGTGGAAGCCCGACAAATACTGCGAAGGTCGAAAGCATACACTGTCATCAATCAAGAGCTGTACAAGAGAAGTGTCACTGAAGTACTTCGGAGATGTGTAGAACCGGCAGAAGGGCAAGAGATGCTCCTGGAGATACATCAGGGAGAGTGTGGACATCATGCGTCCTCCCGGGCACTGGTGGCAAAGGTGTTCCGGCATGGGTTCTACTGGCCCACTGCGTTGCAGCAAGCAGAAGATATTGTCCGGAAATGTGGAGGATGCCAGAGATTTGCTCACCGAATACACATGCCGGCGTCAGCATTGAAGACAATCCCTATCACTTGGCCATTCGCAGTATGGTGTTTGGATATGGATAGCAAACGGCATATCTGTGGAAGTGATGTCGGCTGAGCCAATGGACATAGACATTCCGATGTTCCCGGTACGACCTGTTCCGGGATGGGCACAACCCATCATGGCATACATATCGGATGGCACCCTCCCGGAGAACGAGGTAGAAGCCTGGCAAATACTGCGAAGATCCAAGGCATACACCATCGTCAATCAAGAGTTGTACAAAAGAAGTGTCACCGAGGTGCTCCAGAGATGTGTGGAGCCCGAGGAGGGTCAAGAGATGCTATTGGAGATACATCGAGGAGAATGTGGACACCATGCCTCATCTCGGGCACTGGTGGCAAAAGTATTTCGGCATGGGTTCTATTGGCTCACCGCTTTACAGCAAGCAGAGGACATTGTCCGCAAGTGTGGAGGATGCCAGATGTTTGCCCACAGAATATTTTTTCTATGCCCGCATAAGCACTAAAGACCATCCCTATAACTTGGCCATTTGCAGTATGGTGCTTGGACATGGTGGGACAGTTTAAACCGGCAAGAGGCAACATGACACACATACTTGTCATGGTGGACAAATTCACTAAGTGGATAGAGGTCAAGCCAATCCGGAAGTGCGATGGACACACCGCTGTGCAATTCCTGAAAGACATCATCTTGAGATACGGATACCCACACAGCATTATCACAGATAATGGAACCAACTTTGCTGTGGGGGAATTCGCTCGATTTTGTGCTGAGAAGGGAATCCGGCTGGATGTAGCATCAGTCGCACACCCGGAAGCAAATGGGCAAGTCGAAAGAGCAAATGCCTTGGTCTTGGCCGGCATCAAAGCTCGTTTGATCGAACCACTGTTGAGAACTCCGGGATGCTGGATAGAGGAGTTACCGGCAGTACTATGGGGTCTCCGGACTACACCGAATAGATCTACCGGATACACACCATTCTTCATGGTATACGGTGCTGAGGCAGTACTCCCGACCGACATACAGTATGATTCTCCGAGAGTGACAATGTTCACCGAGACCGATGCAAAGGAGGCCCGGGAAGATGATGTGGATTTACTCGAAGAGGCAAGAGAATTGGCACTATCTCGGTCGGCAATTTATCAACAGAATCTCCGTCGCTATCATAGACAGAAAGTACACCCGAGGGTGTTCCGAGAGGGGGATCTGGTGCTGAGGCTCATCAAACGCACGGCCGGAATGCATAAGTTGTCACCTCCATGGGAGGGACCTTTTGTGATAAGCAGAGCATTGCACAATGATTCTTATTACCGTGTAGATGCACAGGAGGCCAGGAAAGGTGTAATGGACAAATCCGGTGAGGAAACCAAGCGTCCATGGAATGTAGCTCTACTTCGACCCTTTTACACATAAAGGGCTCAGTGTATGTTATATCTCAATTTTCAATATGTATGGAAGAAAGGTACCCCGGGAGGAACCCGGGGACTGCCTGGTTATGAGCATATCTTATTGTTATTTCTTGTCAAGTTCATTTACTGTTTTTCACCGGCATCCCGGGAAGGAACCCGGGGACTGCCGGATAGCTATCTATTATATTGTGTGCATGCCGGGAAAGTTCCGAGTCCGATTCTCAAAGTCAAAGTAATGTATGTCATGTGAAATCATCTTGTGACTCGACTGACGAACGCCGAAATGGTAGTCAAGAGCAAAGAGAGGGAAGGTGGGAAACACGAAAATGGTCTCGGGGACTTGGAGCAGGAACTTATCCGGCATGCTTGTTTTTCACCAACTTAGTTGTTTTTTATGTCGGGAATTCGGTTGGACGGAACTCGGATTGTTCTAAGTAATGTATGCCGTATGTGGAGTTTTGTGACTCGACTGTCGAACGCCGAAATGGTAGACAAGAGCAGAAATTGCCTAAGTACGGTAAACATGAAAGGCAAGTCGGGAACTCAAAACAGAATATATTGACATAGATTACTCGAGTAAATAGTTCAGTGCGAAACGAAAATAATATAAGTGTGCGATACATATGGCACCCGGCATCCCGGGGATTTGACGACCTCGGGAGCAGCAACCTCAGGAGCAGCAGCAGCAGGAGCCTCAGGAGCAGCAGCGGGAGCGACTTCGGCTTCAATTCCGGCAGCACTACTCGGGGCCTCGGGACGCACCTCGGTCTCGGCGGCCTCAGGTCTTGGCGAAGTCGCTGCGTCCCGGGGAACCACCTTCTCGGGCGCGGCGCCGGAAGCAACGTCATCTTCTTCCGGGGCCTCGTCTTCCCCGTCGCCGGTCGCGCCGCTTTCGTCGTCGTCTTTGTAGTCTGATTCCGAGTCGGAGGGAAGGACGCTAGGGGTGAAGGCGCGGATGCTTGCCCACGTAGCGATGCGGTGCGACACCTCTAGTCGGCGCTGGACCTTTTCCGGGTCGGTGACCCACGTAGAAACCGTCCACAGGCGCAGGATCGCCCCCAGATCAAGAACTTCGTACCAGCTAAGTACTTGGGTCAAGACCTGGTCGGCGCCAGCCCGCGCACCGAAACGCTTCCAGGCGTGGATGCGCCTCCCGGCACCCCGAAGTGCGCTCGCGAGCTCGGGAATCGAGAGCGTCCCCCGGATACTCGGCCACAGTGCGCCGTGGACGTGGACCGCAGCGCTCAGCAGTTCAGTCCCGATAGACCGCAGAGGTACTATCCGGGCCTTCAGCGCGGTGAGGTGATCCTCGATGTCCCAGGCATCCGAAATGGGACCCTTCCCGGCGCGCTTCGCTCGGGCGGCAGCAACGGCTTTAACAGCAGCCTCCCGGGAGTGCTCAAATTCCCCTTTAAAAAGAAGAACTGCCAAGCAACTAAGTCATAAGAAAAGCAGCAACGAAGAAAGGAAGCAGCAAGAGAAGAGGGATGTCGGTCCACTTACTGTTCAGATCCCGGTTCAATACTGTGAGCTCCGAGAGCCAAGTATCAGACCGGGACCGGAGAAGACCAAGCTCAGTCTCGGCAGTGTGCGCGCGCTCCTCGGACTGGTCCAAGGTCTCTTTCTGCTTCTTGGTCGCCTCGATGAAGCGCGTCTTGATGTCGGCCGTAGCAGCCTTGACCTTTTCGAGCTCGCCGTTGAGCCGCGCGATCTCAGCTTGCGCGGTGGCAAGTGCAGTTTTCTGGTCAACCGAGACCTTGCGCGCGGCGTCGCGCTCCTCCCGCAGGCGTCCTTCGGATTTCTTGGACTGACCGAGATCAGCAAGAACCCGGTTGAAGATGTTGCGGCGTTTCTGGCTGCACTCCTATAATCAAGACAAAGAAGGAGTTAGTCGGGAAAGGATGTAAGGAACCCGGTTGGGAGGATCTCGGGGACTCGGTGTCCGAGTCCTGAATTTTTCTCTAAGATTGGAGCCTAGTGATTTGATATTCGGTGGAATCTAGAGCACTAAGCACCAATCTCGGGGACTAGTGGTGATGGAGCAAATTTTGAAGCAACCTACTCGGTTTGGAGGATCTCGGGGACTCGGTGTCCGAGTCCTAGATTTTTCTCTAAGATTGGAACCTAGTGATCTGCTATTCGGTGGAATCTAGAGCACTAAGCACCAATCTCGGGGACTAGTGGTGATGGAGCAAATTTTGAAGCAACCTACTCGGTTGGGAGGATCTCGGGGACTCGGTGTCTGAGTCCTAGATTTTTCTCTAAGATTGGAACCTAGTGATCTGCTATTCGGTGGAATCTAGAGCACTAAGCACCAATCTCGGGGATTAGTGGTGGTGGAAGGAACAAGTATTTTTTGATAAAATAGAACAAGCTTACCTCGGTCACCCGAGTAACATCCAATGCGGCCACTTGGAGAGCGTGCAGAGCTTGGGAGTTGCGGCTTGGGCCTGCAGCGTGCAAATCTCCCGCGGTCTCGGAGGCATCGGCGGCAAGCCAGGCATGGTTGTATTCGTCAACAACCCGTATGCCGGGGACGCCGGGCGCGCGGGAAGCAGCAACGTCCCGGGATCCTGAAGGTACAAACGAACTGACGATTGCTCGCAACATCCGCAAGGCAGCAGTAGGGATCTCGGCGGGGGGCGGTGGTAACGAGGAAAACGTACCCGGGCGCAGCACCAAGTCCTGGGAAGAGGATGTCGGGGCAGCTGCGGGCGGGGCAGAAGGTGTTTTCTGCCCAGCAATCTTGCCGCGAGACTTGGGAAGTTGATCAGCTGGCCGGGAGGAGGCGGTAGGTTGCTTCTCCGGGATGGTCTTGGTCGCGACTGGCCGAGAGGGGTCTCTGCCTCAAGCCCGGGCACCCGGCGCGGACTCTCCGGAAGAAGAACTTCTCCCGAGGTGGTCGTGGCCTGCACCGGGATCTCCTCGATCACCGGATGTGCATCCGGGGTCGCAACGGTAGCCGGTGCGGCACCGGAGGCTGCAGGCTCACTTCCTCGAGTAGAAGGGCGAGGAGGTGAAGGAGAAGCCCGAGCCGGGCTGGGAGTCCGAGTCCCGGGAGGAGGAGGAACAGCAGGTGACAGGTGCTCGAGTGCATCCCTGAAAAGAAGTGTCTTAGTAATAGTTGTGGAGAAAACAGTGTCAAATAACATATGGCAAGGAAGACGTACCCGGAATCCACAATGGGAGGACCCCTTTGCCGGCGCCGAGCAGGCTTCTCGGTCGTTTGCTTACTCTGTTTGCTCCTCTTGGGGGGGTGGCCGGAGTTATCGGCCCCCTCGGTGTCGGAAGCCGCGCGCTTCCGGCTCTCGGCGCGTTTGGTCCCGGTTGTCGGTTTCGGAACCACTGCTGAGGCCCAATTCAGAGGGAGAGCATCAATAACATCGAGAATCTGGCAGTCAATCTCATCCTCATCATCCGAAGAAATGAAAACTGCCTCTGGGGTTGAAGGATTACCCGGAGCAGCAGACTTGACGGAAGGGATGGCGAGATGGTCCTCGCCGTCGGGGTCCTCTCTCGGCATCACGTCCGGTCTCGGGAAGTCTGGCGCGTAATTCCCGTTGACGTGGACAGCGTCTTCTTCGTGTTGACGCTCGAACAACTGCGCAAACATATTAGGCCGTGTCGGTGTCCAGGTGAACGCATGTACGAAGGCGAATGCAGGAAAGACAGATATGAGCACCTGGTCGCATGGTTTTTTCCGAGATCCCCCAATGACACCCCAAGAGTAGTCCTCCGTCATCTCCGTCCGGGCAATAGCTCGAACCCGACGGACGACCCCGGCGTGGTTTAGCCCAAAGATACTGGTCCTAGTGGGGTCATAGTTCCCAGACATGTGGCACATCTTGTGCACTCGGTTTTGAAGGGGGCAGACCCGGCGAACAATGAAGCAACGCAGGAGATCATCCCCGGTCATCTTCTGATTTAGCACGTGCAGAACGTCGTGCATGCAGTTAACCTCATCGTTATCCGGAAGCTTCTTCCAGAGACGGAACTCGCGCGGAGGACCAATAACGAACTCCGGCAGATTGATGAAGTCCGGATTCGAGGATCCCGGACCATCTCCCGAGTGCTCCCGGTTCTTCACATAGAAGAAGCTGCGCTGCCACTTCCGGCAGGACTCTAGTCCCTTGACTATGGGGAATCCGGAGTCCGCACGAGGGATGATGGTGGCCGCTCCGCAATCGACTAAGTCTTTTATTTTCTTATCCGGGTTGGGGATGGCTTGGCGGCGAAGAATGAAATACTTGGCCCAGAGATCCAAGAATGGCCATATGCCGAGGTATGCCTCCGCGTAAGTGGTGAAGACCGAGAGCATCATAATGGTGTTGGCGGGAAGATGGTGAGGTTGGAGGTCGTAGAGGTCGAGGAAGTCGCGGAAGAAGGGGCTAGCCGGAAGCCCAAACCCACGCTCGAAGTGCGCAAGGAATACCACGTATTCCCCGGGTTGGGGTTCCGGTGCAACCTCCCCCTCCGGGAGACGGCTCTCGACTTCCGGAGGAATCCGGTGAGTCCGATACAGCCAGTCCAGATCTGACTGCTTGGTCTCGGACCCATCCCAGCATCCCCGAGTACGTTCTTCACCCATGTCGGAGAAGTACGCAGGGGTACCCGAGCTACTCTGCAGCCGCAGTGGCGGTTAGTCGGAGTTAGCCTACCGGAAACTAGGATGCCGGAGCACAAACTGCTAAATACTACCGGGTTCCTGGGAAACAAGATCTACCGTGTGCTAAATAATCAAGACTAAAGGAAGGAAAAAAGGGCTCGCGCTAGGCTCGGGCGAGGCGCAATGCAAGTGAAGGACTTGCATCCTACCGCGTCGGTACAACACCGCCGTGCGCCTCGTGCGCGCCGCCCAGGTTGTGCTCACCGGCGGCGGCTCCACCGAACTTGCGCTATGGCACGGCCGGGGTCGGGCGGTTGCTCTACCGAAGAAAAACATCGGAGCGGAGAAGAGGAGCTAACCGGTGAAGGAGGAGATCGGTGACGAGCAAGGCGGACGGCGACGTTCGAGCTCCGGCGCGCGGCGAGGGCGACGGCGTTCGGTGACAAGCGTAGCGGCAGCGACGCGCTCGAGACGGTAGTGGAAGAAGAGCGAGGAAGGAGAAGAAGGGGACGAGACCGTTCCGGTCCCCTATTTACGGGGGGGATTCCGGAGCGGTTTCCGATTTTCCCGCCCACGATCTCCACGATCGTGGGTGGGATCTGGTGCGTGCCGCAAGCCACGTGGCGCTATCCGGAGCGCCCGATCCGGCCACACCGAGGGCCACACGGCCCCAACGGTTGGATTCCGGATCGGCTGCGGCTCCCCGGCGCGGGAACCCAAGCGACGGCGTGCTCGCGCAGGAGCACTCGAGTGCATCTCTGCTCAGACGGGACGTCGGGTGGGCCCTGGCTCACTGTCTCGAATTCATCGGGAAGCCAAGGGTCAAGATTCACTGAGATAGTGCTATCCAGTCGCAGGCTTCGCCTCCCGGTTAACATAGTGTCGGTGGGAAGACCTCGGTAAGAAGATCTCGGGAAGAATCGATCTCGACCTGGAATAAAAGGATGTTGTCATGTGTTCTCGGAAGATAGTTGTGGTTTAAAGCTGATCCCGCACATCATCCGAGGTCGCTGTACAACACCAGCTTCGGGGACTAGTGTCGGGGGGCTGCCCCCCGGGTAGGGGCAGATCCCGGTATAATCCAGTGAGGTGCCCCCCGGGTAGGGGCAGATCCCGGTATAATCCAATAAGGTGCCAACAGTACTTGACCTTTTGCAACAGCAAGAGACAACTCCTGGTGTGCTGAAAGGGCAGCTTAACCCTTGGGCACTGGAAGAGGGCAAAGTGCCTCCTGGCAGCCATAAGGGTCAGCTCCGGCAGCTATAAATAGACACCCCCGGCCCTCACAATAGCAGCACAAGCATGAGCGGGTGGTTCCTCTAAGAACTAGCTTCTCGAAGATGTCTTTGCTGATAGGCTAAGACATCTTCGGGAGGCTAGGCCTAGAGATACTCATCCTGAGACGAGCTCGGACGCCTCCGGAAAGGATCCCGGATCTAGGACTCCGAGGAGACTCCCGAGTGGAGCTGTACTCGGCTTTACCGGATAGGTAGTCCGAGTAAGTACTAACCGGAATGTGTGTCTCGGTCTTGATCTTATGCAGAAGAGGCTCACAGTGGCAAGCGAGGAGGTAGCCGGCGTGAGGGCTGCCGGTAGGCCGTCAGCGGTCTAGAGCAGGCTTTCCCTGTCTGTCGCGGGGGGAAGTACCATTCCGCCTGACACGGAAGCATGGTCACCTCCCGCCTGACACGGAAGCATGGTCACCTCCCGCCTGACACGGGAGCGCGTCAGCCGGTACGATCGTGGTACGACAAGACCTGACATGCCTAGCCCGGCAATCCGGAAAAGGCTATCCGGGATGGGCAAAGACATGTCTTGTCTCTGACGAGGGGACAATGATGATGCAGGACGGCGCATGCCGTCCTTAACGAGATGATGATGAAGGGGCTACACCGGATAGCCCGGCGAGTAGGTCGCACTAGCCGGTGACGGCATGCCGGCTAGGCCTGTCCGGTGGGGCCAAGCCAAGTTAGGGTTTCCGGCCCTCCTGGCCGGAGCTCTATAAAAGGCGACATAACTGCCCCTGAGAGCGACAGACCAACTTCAGAGCCAAAGCTATAGTCACATTTACTCTTAGAGCATTCACTACTCCTCACCTTGAGTTCATCTAGCTCTTTGTACTCCTTCCTTTGAGAGATCTTGTAGCAAGTTTTAGTCCTTATACCACCAATATATAGAGAGGAAAGGCAGGAGTAGGGGTGTTACATCCTCACGAGGGCCCTGAACCTGGGTATATCGTGTGTGTGCTGTGTGCCTTCGTGCATTTGTTTGTGTTTGTTAGATCTTCCCCTTTGCACTTTGATCTTGTTCCTTGTTCTTGGGAGATCTCGGTTACACCGGGATCCTCCCCGTGTGAGCTCTTCAGCTCGCTATCCCTCCCCGGATCCACCAACGTCCATCGGCCCCACAAATTAGCCATCCTATGGCATCTGCCGTGACACCACCACGACACTACGCCATGGAAGCCGACCTACAGATGCGCTTTGAGAAGATGAGAGCCTTTGAGATAATTTCTGATCTCAAGGCTGTCTTTGCGCCGCAGGCTAAGGGTGAGTGATATGAAGCTTCTGAGCTTTTCTTCTCGGCCAAGATGGAGGAGCATAGCAGTGTGAGCGAGCACGTAGTCAAGATGTCTGGCTACGTTCAACGCCTGAACGCTCTGGAATGCAAGATTCCCGATGAGCTGGCGATTGATAGGGTGCTGCAATCGTTGCCCCCTAGCTATAAAGGCTTCGTCATGAACTGCAACATGCACGGCATGGCTAAGTTCCTTGGTGAAGTGTTCGTGATGCTCAAGACTGCTGAGTTGGAAATCAAGAAGGAGCAGACGTTGTTGATGGTCAACAAGACCGTCGATTTCAAGAAATCCGGTGGCAAGGGAAAGAAGAGCTTGAAGTCCAGGAGGGAGGGCAAATTGGTTGCCAAGCCCAAGACTCCCAAATCTGGTCCCAAAGCTAGTGTGGAGTGTTTCGACTGCAATGGAATAGGTCACTCGAGCGCAACTACCCAAAGTACCTGGAGCACAAGAAAGCTGGCAAGATAGTCGACAAAGAGCAAGCTATATTTGATATACTTGCTATAGATGTGTACCTTACGTCTGCCCGTAGCAACACTTGGGTATTTGATACTGGTTCTGTTGCTCATATTTGTAACTCTCAGGAGGAGTTGCGGAATAAGAGGCGCCTGGCTGAGGATGAGGTGACGATGCGCGTCGGCAACGGATCGAGAGTCGACGTGGTGGTTGTCGGCACGCTCCCTCTACATCTACCATCGGGATTAGTTTTGGTTTTAAATAAGTGTTATTTTGTGCGATCCTTGAGTGTAAACATTATCAGTGGGTCTTGCTTGTTACAAGACGGTTATTCATTTAAATCAGTATCAAGCAGTTGGGCTATTTCTATGAATGATATCTATTATGTTGATGCTCCCGAGAGTAATGGTCTATTCTTGTTTGTCGGCCCAGTGGAGACTGAGGTATGAAGAGCCCACTCTCCCAAAGCCTCGCACGCGGGCTAATCAGACGAAACGACTAAGGACCAAGCCACCGCTTGGAGAGACCCTCGAGAGGGACATCCCCTCGAGGGCCTGAAGAGAAAGCCAGGGCCTGAAGAGGACCCGCGCTTCAGGAGACCCTCCCGAGACGCAGCACGCCTGGAGAGAAGTCAACAGAAACCCCTCCACAGGCCTCCCCAGGCCAGTGGGTAAACGTCGCGGCAAAGGAAGTACGGCAGGGCGCACATGGCCTCTGCCGCACCCATAGGGTGACGCAGGCACTCCCCTTGCCGTTTTGGTGATAAAGGAGTCAATAAAGTTGCGCCGCCTGCTCCAGGACAGCCAGGACCTTCCTCTCTGATGATAAAGCAGCTGGATGGCGCAACCCTCCAAGGAGAACGTCATCGCGGGCTCCACCTCAGAGACTGCTGTCTCTGTGAGCGGTACTGTGCAGTCGGCCGCTTGTCGGCCACCCCGCCCAACTTTATCGATGATGGACCGCGTCCATGGACGATCCCGCAACTGTGGACTCCTCCTCCACGCCGCTGCTGTGTGGGGGCCACTTTGGACGCCAAGCAGAAGAAGGGCGCCTGCGGCGCCTATAAAAGGAGCAAGACCTCCACCGTAGAGAAGGTCAGCCAATCGCTTGCTAAACACTTGTAAACCCTAGCTCGACTGAGTAGAATAGCCTTCGGCTGGAGGAGGAGGAAGAAGACTATTGCTTCCCTCCCTAGGCACGAACTGCCTCAAGAGAGCCCTCGGCAAGCTCAGTTGTACTGTAACCTCCACAGTTCAATACACACAAGCAGGAGTATCGGTCTTACCTCCTCACGAGTGTCGTGAACCTGGGTACGGGCTGGTGTCTTTCTCTGTCGTGGGTGTTTCGTCTCCAGGTCCGGCGAGCACCGTCACCGTACCCTCTCCGCGCTCAATCCCCTTCACGAACTACTCTTCAGGAAGTGACTACCCCTGTTCCGAGGGAGTCATAACCCGACATTTGGCGCGCCAGGTAGGGGACTGAGGCGCGTCAACGACCTTCCAGCCGCCTCCGCGCCATGGCGAACACCCGCGCTACCCGCGCCGCCCTCGTCGACAGACGCACGCCTGGAGGAGCGCGCGCCACGCCAGGCACCACGGCCACTCGCGCACGACGGGGCCGACCACGCCGTGAAGAGCGCGCAAACTCGGGCCCTCATGCGGAAGAGCCCGAGCACAACTCCGAGCACCAGGAGGACGCGCAGTCGTCACACCCGACGCGGGGCCCGAGCGGCTCTGGTCCTGGCAGGACGGACCCCGCACCACACACCGCACTGCTCATGGCGCAGGAACTTCTCCGCTACCAGCCTACCGCTGAGGCCCACGAGCAGTGGATGGAGCGCCTCAACCACCTCGTCGGCATCGCCACGACGCGCCCCGCTCCGTCGTAGTCCATCGCGCACACCTCCCTCGCGGGCACGGCGCGCGCCAGACGCGCCTCCTCCTCCGCCAGGACCTGCACCTGCTGCGACGCAGAGGGCTGCCTCGCACGCGTCCTCACCGCACGATTTCTTGATCGTGCAGTGCACCGCGCCCGACGCTCGTGTGGGTATGGAGCTCCAGCGCAACCGCCAGAACAGGCTCGTGGAAGAAATCGGCCACGCGGGCCAGCAGAACCGCAGCGCGGGGCAGCACGGAGTCGCCACGTACGCCACCGTCTGCATGGCATTCACCCGCTCCCTGCGTCGCGTGGTTTGGCCCCCGAAGTTCAGGCCAGCTCTCCCCAAGGGCTACGACGGCTCCAGCAACCCCATCGAGTTCCTGCAGCTCTACACCACCTCCAGCCAAGCGGCAGGCGGAGACGACAAGGTCATGGCCAACTGGTTCTCCCACGCGCTTCGCGACTCTGCGCTGTCGTGGCTCCTGAACCTCCCCGAGGACTCTGTGAACTCTTGGGAGGAGCTCTGCAAGCAGTTCGTCTCCAACTTCAAGGGGACGTATGAGCACGCTCTCACCCACAACGACCTGCGCGCTGTGGTGCAGAAGCAGGATGAGACTCTCCGCAAGTACATCCAACGCTTCAGCCAAGTGCGCAAAAAGATCCCGAACATCCCTGACACCCAAGTCATCGCCGCTTTCCGCGAGGGTGTCACAAACAGCAGGATGCTCGAGAAGCTGGGTATCCACGACAAGCTTACCTCTGTGGTGAAGCTGTTCGACCTGGCGGACAAGTGCGCCAAGGCTGAAGAGGGACTCCTCTTCGTCAAAATGTCCTCGAGAAGGGACGAGCACGCTGAGGGGTTCAGGAGCCAGAAGAAGAAGGAGCAGCCCAAGCGCAAGGCCACCGCGGTCCTCGCGGCAGAGCCTGACGCGAAGGGCACCAGCAGGGATTCTCCTGAGCCTGGGGAGAGAAAAGACGACCACCGCCCATTCTGCATCTACCAGAACAGGTGCGGTCACTCTACCGAGTCTTGTTTCGACTTCAAGAGGTTGAGCAAAGAGCGCGAGCAAGCAGAAGGTAGTGGCAGCCGCGGTCGAGGTTGTAGCTACCGCCGAAGTGGGCACAAGGGCAGATACTAGAAGCCATATGGCAACAAGGCCAATGCTACGGAGAAGAATGGCAACGTCCCTGACGAAGAAGATGGTGGCTATCAAGCTCCAAGAGGCGCCATTGCCTGCATCCTCGGTGGGGCGCAGGCGCCACAGTAGAACAATCAGTTCAAGCAGTTCGCCCGCGAACTCAATGCTGCCCTCCCCAGCCCCGAGACCTCCAGGCCCCTCAAGACCACCCCAAGTCCACCAAGACTGTTGGAACCCTCCCGCTGGTCTACAGCCCCACCATCGGCAACATCGCTGTCTCCAAGACACTCATTGATGCTGGAGCAGGCGTGAATGTCATCTCCACAGAGACGTTCGAAGCGATTCAAGTGCCCTACGAGCAGCTCATGCCCTCCAGGCCCTTCACGGGGGTCACCAGCGGCTCGATCGAGCCTCTGGGGCAGGTCAGGCTCGCCGTCACCTTCGGAAGCGAGGAAAATTACCGCGCCGAGCACATCGACTTCGATGTTGCGCACATCGCCTGCCGTAAAACGCCATCCTCGGCTACCCCGCGCTCGCGAAATTCATGGCCGTCACGCATCATGCCTACAACATGGTCAAGATCGGCGGCAGCGTTGGCACAATCACCATCCGTGGACATGTCCTGGATGCTACGCGCGCTGTCGAGACGGCCTACCAGGCAGCCGCCGTGGCGTTCCCCGCAGACGAGGAGATGGAGCCTCTTAAGAGCCCCAAGAAGAAGAAGCAACTGTTCTCCCGGGAGCCAGCCGCTACAAAGTAAGTTTGTCTAAGCTCCAGCAGCTCGGGGGCTAGCGTCACCATTGGCGCCGTGCTGCCTCCCAAATAGGAAAACGCGCTCATCGCCTTCCTCCGGGCAAACTCTGACATGTTCGCATGGACACCGTCGGATATGTTCGGTATACCGAGGGAGGTGATCGAGCACCACTTAGCCGTGTGTCCAAACGCGCGCCCTGTCAAGCAAAAAGCAAGAAAACAAGCCCCCGAGAAGCAAGCATTCATCATCAAAGAGGTCGAGAAGCTAAAAGCGGCAAAGGTCGTCCACGAAGTCGCGCACCCCACTTGGCTCTCCAACGGCGTGGTCGTCCCAAAACCCGCCGGAGGAGGCCGTCTCTGCATCGACTACACTGATGTGAACAAGGCCTGCCCCAAGGACCCTTATCCCATGCCAAGAATCGACCAGATTGTGGACTCCACGGCAGGCTGCGACCTCCTCTGCTTCCTCAATGCCTTCTCTGGTTATCACCAGATAAAAATGGCTAAGGAAGATGAGGAGAAGACGGCTTTCCTCACCCCTTGCGGTGTGAATTGCTATGTCTGCATGCCCTTCGTCCTATAAAACGCTGGAGCCACTTTCCAGAGGCTAATGAGGATAGCGCTTGGCGAGCAAATGAGCAGAAATGCAGAGGCTTACGTCGATGACATCATCGTCAAGTCTCGAGAGCAAGGCACTCTCCTCAGGGACCTTGAAGAGACTTTCGCCAGCCTGCGCAAAGTGAACATCAAGCTCAACCCCGCCAAGTGCGTCTTCGGGGTGCCTTCAGGCAAATTGCATGGTTTCCTCGTGTCCCACCGGGGCATAGAGGCAAACCTTGACAAAATCAAGGCCATAGAGTACATGCAACCTCCACGCCGGCTCAAGGACATGCAACGCCTAGCAGGCTGCATGGCCTGCTTGGGTAGATTCATCTCCAAGTTCGGCGAAAGAGCCCTGCCGTTCTTCAAGATCATGAAAAGAACAGGCACCTTCAAGTGGACACCTTGTAGTGCCCCAACTTTTATTGAAGTTGCAACACCTGTGTTATGTGCTAGTCCCTGGATCACTGCCAGCACCACAGTACAAAATATAAAGTATCATTGCATAAGTATCAATTTGCTACATCGAGATCCAAAAATAGCTAAGTATAGCTTTATTACAAGGTGCATAGCCATGAAGGCTAGCTAATATTCAGAGTTCACAACAAAAGCAAAATAGCAATGAGCTTTATCTTCAAGCATGCGCCACAGGCAGACATGTTGGGTGTAGACTCGAGTCCAAACTTATTCTTCATCTGAATTACCTACACATTTGAATATGCAGCCCCCGAAGGAGGTCAATACAACGAAGTATTGGCAAGTGACTATGGTGGATAAAAAATGACAAGTCTAAATTCTATATGCATATTTGTCTTGGTGGAGTTGGAGGCTATTTTGCAGAAAGCAAGTTTTCTCCTATCTTTTAAGAAACACTTTTATTTTCAAAGACTTGGCACCAAGTGATGAAGCCCAAGTGCACCAACATTCCTTTCCTTAGTCAAAGTTTACTTCATGAAAACAGTGTTGAGATTCTTCCGTCCATCCTTGTCCAGTTGCTCGAAGTAGTCTATCACCAGGGACACGAGTAAGTACTTAGATTGTTGACTCTGCAGAGGTTGTGCACTTTCACCTTTAGACTCAATTAACCCGAACATCCTATACACGCGGAGTGCATTAAGGAAAGGAGAGAATTGAGACAAGAACTTTCAGAAGAAGAATTCAACCATACTAGCGAGACCCGTTCCACCTACCAACTCTACATCTGCTTGTCGAGCTGACAGGTTGAACTCTCACAACTTATTTATTCTAGACAGAGCCCATTGTCAAAAGGCTGCACGGAAAGCTTCTAAACTTGGAGGGACTTAGTAATCTCTTTGTTCCTGGGTGGCGATCCACAAGTGTGCTTTTGGGTGAAAACCACCATGCTCATGGCCCTAAGTAGAATAAATCCACCCAAGGCGAAGACAACCACAAGCATAGTCCCAAACAGCTACTCAACATAAACCATACCAACCAATCCACCCAGGTGTACATTTTAAATTTTACACTTAGAAATAATTCCACAACAAAGTATGTAAACAATTTGTATAGCATTGCTAAGCATCTAACAAATCCTTTTAAACACAGCGAATCGCCTCCATTAGGGCGATCGAAGAAGCTCTAGCGGCCAAGGTACCAAGCAACCGAGCGCGCCAGCCAGCAACCTCGGAGGTCCCAGCAGCACAGCGATAACCAATCAAGGACCTTCGCGAAGTCCTCACGCAGAAGACGGTGGACCGCAACCGCAAAGAACGTTCGGCTGGAGCTGCGAACCTAGACGACCAGTCCGACCGTGACTTCGAGCTATGCGGGGCTGCATGCTTCAGCTTCAACATCCGCGACACCCGCATGCCTAAGGGCTTCAAGCTGACAGCAGGCACCCCAAAGTACGACGGGAAGCAAGATCCACGACTGTGGCTCGAGGACTACCTCATCGCCTGCACCTGCCAAGGTGGGACATCGACTACGGCAATGCAGTACATCCAGCTCATGCTGACGGACTCGACGCGCGGGTGGCTCACAAGCCAACCCAAATACTCTTTCCGAACATGGGAAGAATTCCAGGATAACTTTATAAAAAGTTTCTCGGGAACATTCGCAAGGTCAACGACCTACATCGAGTTGCAGGCCTGCAAGCAAGGAAAAGATGAGTCGCTCCGCTCCTACATCCAGCGGTGGACACTCCTCCGCAACACCATGGAACCCGTCTCAGAAGACCGGGTGATGGACACCTTCATGCACGGCGTCGCTCGCCGCGACCTCCGCGAGGAATTTGGTAGGCTCCAGCCGAAAACCACAATAGAGCTCATGAAGACAGCCAACCAGTGGGCCGAAGGAGAGGATTATGTCAGTGATACTTCCCCCAAGAAAGAGGTCGAAACGAGCAACTGGCGTGAGGCACGTCAAAAGAAAAAGCCACATTACACCCACGACACAATCGAGCTAGTAGAGGCGGGATATGAAACCCCCCGTGACGACAAACGCGACAACAGTCGACAGTACGATCAAGGTCGACAGTCCAGCTCGAGTCAGTACAACCGTGGCAGCAGCAGCATTAGCCACAATGACGGAGGTCAGAAACGCGAGTGGAAGCGCCCACTAACCCCGGCAGAGGAGCTGATGCAACCTTGTAAGCATCACTCGTTCCGCAACCCGGAGACAGGCAAGTGGGGTTCCAGCCATCTGCTGAAGGATTGTCGCAAAGCACGGAAGATATACCAAGCCATGCAGCAAATCATCGCTCCAGTGCAAGCAATACAGGCAGCCCCGCAACTAACCATCCAGGCGGCACCCGCAAACAACAACCAGGTTCAGGCGGCCGGAGCATTCCCCCAGCCGCAGCAGCAACAGCAACAAGGTCAGTCGGCAGAAACCGACACGTATCCACCCGCACGGGGACAGCTAAACATGATCCAGAAGGGACCCCCGTCAAACAGGCGCCAAAAGCTCATCACCCGCCAAGTACTTCAGGCCATCAACAGCCCGCGCGAAGTACCAGACTACCTGCGCGGGTCAGAGACACCCATCACGTTTTCCAGGGCAGATCACCCATCCGAGGTAACCCGACCCAGACACGCCGCACTCGTGATTGAGGCCCTGATCGGCGACTACAGCTTGAAGAAGGTGTTCATGGACGGATGCAGCGGCATCAACATCATATTCGCCGACACCCTGAGAAGAATGAACAGGTCAACAGAGAAATTGCCGGAATCGGAAACCACTTTCCACGGCATAGTACCAGGGCAAGCAATCACGCCCATGGGAACAATCACAGTCGACGTCATCCTCGGCACACCCGAGCACTTCAGGAAGGAGTCGATCGATTTCGAAGTCGTCGACTAGAAGTCGCAGTACCACGCCATACTCGGACGCCCAACTTTTGCCAGGTTCATGGCAGTACCCCACTACGCCTACCTGATGGTCAAGTTGCCCGGACCAAAAGGAGTAATCACCGTACGCGGCGACTTCGGGCTCTCCAACATCTGTGATCGAGAGTTCGCCTTCGGAGTCGAGGAGCACTTCAAGGCCATATCAGCCGACAACGACAAGACCATCTTTCCATCTCGCAAGAAGCCAGCTAAGGACGCAGCATTCAACACGAACGACGACACCGTCACCCACCAAGTCCATCCGACTGATAGCAGAAAGACGGTCAAGGTTTCGTCAAGTCTAACCCCCGCATAGGAAAGCGCGCTCGTCGAGTTCCTACGTGAGAACTGGAAGATCTTTGCATGGAAACCTTCTGACATGCCAGGGATACCCAGGGAACTCGCCGAGCACTCTCTAAAGGTCCCCAAGGACGCAAGACCAGTCAAACAATCCATGCGACGCTTCTCAGGACCCAAGCGAGACGCGATCACCATGGAAGTCGACAGACTACTGCACGCCAAGTTCATCCGAGAGATCAAGGACTCGGACTGGGTCGCCAACCCGGTCCTAGTGGAGAAAAAGAAGACGAAAAAACTATGCATGTGCGTTGACTTCACCGCAGTCAACAAGTGTTGCCCCAAGGATCACTTCCCGCTCCCGCGGATAGACCAGATCATCGACTCGACAGCAGGCTGCGAGCGCCTGTCCTTCTTGGACGCCTACTCAGGTTACCAGCAGATCAGGCTGAAAGTCGAGGACGAAGAGAAAACGGCCTTCATCACACCCGACGGCGTCTTTTGCCACCAGACGATGCCGTTCGGGTTAAAGAACGCAGGTGCCACGTACCAGCGGACAATGCAAGCGTGCCTTAAAGGGCTCATCGGGCAGATCGTCCAAGTCTACGTCGACGACATCGTCGTCACGACCCGAAAGGAAGATACCTTAGTCGACGACCTCCGCAAGGTCTTCGCTGCACTCGACGTGTACCAGATCAAGCTCAACCCAGAGAAGTGCGTATTCGGCGTGCCAGCCGGTGAGCTAGTAGGGTACCTCGTATCTGCAAGAGGAATCGAAGCGAACCCCGAAAAG
The DNA here is from genome assembly GCA_026929855.1 of Poa annua. Taxonomy (NCBI): domain Eukaryota; kingdom Viridiplantae; phylum Streptophyta; class Magnoliopsida; order Poales; family Poaceae; genus Poa; species Poa annua. The sequence goes on from CM049427.1 coordinate 70,988,411, forward strand.
GTGCAGAACACTCTCACAATGCCAGCACCAACCAAACTCCGTGAGGTGCAGCGATTAGCCGGCCGAGTCGCAGCTCTCAGCTTGTTCATTAGTAAGTTGGGAGAGAAAGCTTTAACTTTCTACCAACTGATGAAGAAGACGGACAAGTTCGAGTGGACACAGGAGGCGCAGGATGCGTTCGACCATCTCAAGAAAACCCTGACAACCTCCCCAGTCCTCGTGGCACCGCTGGAAAACGAGCCGCTATACTTATATGTCTCAGCAACAAACAGGGTGGTGAGCACGGTAATCACAGTCGAGCGAGAAGAAGAAGGGCACAGTCACCCGGTGCAAAGGCCCGTCTACTGCCTCAGCGAAGTCCTCACCCTGTCCAAGCAGAACTACCCGCACTACCAGAAGCTGGCGTATGGAGTTTTCATGACCTCTAGGAAGGTCGTCCACTACTTCTCCGAGCACCCGATCACGGTGGTAAGCTCCTCTGAACTAGCAGATATTCTCACAAACCAACGCGCGACAGGACGAGTCGCCAAGTGGGTTGTCCAACTAGGACCATGGGGGCTGAAGTATGCTCACCCGAAGTCCATCAAGGCCCAAGTCCTCCCAGAATTCACCACCGAGTGGATAGAAGCCCAGCTGCCAAATGTCCCCAACTTGTCCAACGCATGGACTATGTACTTCGATGGCTCCAAGAAATTCAAGTCAGCCGGGGCAGGAGTTGTGCTCATCTCCCCCAAGGGTGACAAGCTGAAGTATGTCCTACAGATGGACTTTCCGACGCCATCCAACAACGAAGCCGAGTACGAGGCCCTGATCCACGCCATGAAGATGGCCAAGAACTGCGGCGCCACGCACCTCATGATCTACGGCGACTCCTAACTGGTGGTACAGCAAACCATGAAGTCCTGCGACGCCATCGCCGACAACATGATCGCCTACTGAGACCTGTACAACCAGATGGAAGGCAACTTCGAGGGCTGCGAGTTAAGGCACGTCGGCCGCGACATCAACGAAGAAGCCGACGTCCTCGCTAACATGGGATCAGATAGAGTTCCAGTTCCACCCTGCGTCTTTCTCGAGCGCATCACGCAGAGATCTATCAAGACTCAAGCCGCAGCAAGCACCGCAACAAAAGCAAAAGGCGATGCAAACCCGGCAAGCCAAGAGAAGGTCCCCATGGAAGTCATGCTAGTTGAAGCCACATGGACCGGACCATACCTGGCGTACATACTGCATCAGAAGCTTCCAGCAGACCCAGTCGAAGCAAAGCGCATCATCAGGCGCTCCAAAAGCTTTACCGTCATCAACGGGGAGCTCTACAAGAGAAGTATCTCGGGAATCCTGCAGAGGTGCATAGACCCAGTCGACGGCCAAGCCATCCTACTCGACATCCACGCGGGTATCTGCGGGCATCATGCCAGCAGTCGAGCACTGGTGGCCAAAGCACTACGAGCCGGGTTCTACTGGTTAACAGCCATGCAGGACGCCGAAGATCTAGTAAAGAAATGCACAGGGTGCCAAGAGTTTGCAGACAAGCCACACGCGCCAGCATCAGAGCTCAAGACAATACCGCTAGCCTGGCCCTTTGCCCAATGGGGGCTGGACATGGTGGGCCCGCTGAAGAAATCATCACCCAGAGGGCATACTCACCTCCTGGTTGCAGTCGACAAGTTCACTAAGTGGATTGAAGCCGCACCCATCACAAGTTCGACTGCATCAACATCGGTCAACTTCATCAGGTCCATCATCTTCAGATTCGGAGTGCCGAACGGGATCATCACAGACAATGGCTCGAACTTCACAGCTGAAGAATTCAAAGACTTCTGCTCAGAGCAAGGTATCAAACTCAGCTATGCATCCGTCTCACACCCGCAATCCAATGGGCAAGTGGAGAAGGCCAACGGTTTAGTCTGCAGCGGCATCAAGAAGCGACTGCGTGTGCCACTCAGGCGCGCAGCGGGCGCATGGGTCGTAGAGCTACCGTCAGTCCTCTGGAGTCTGCGGACCATGCCCAACAGATCCACCCAGTACTCTCCATTCTTCATGGTGTACGGTGCAGAAGCAGTCCTACCATGCGACATCAAGTTTGACGCACCACGGGTGGTCGCCTACGACGAGTCAGATCCATAAGAGGCACTCGAAGACAGCATGGACATATTGGACGAAGCATGCGACATCGCTCTGGCGCGATCAGCCGTATACCAGCAAGACCTGCGCAACTATCACGGACGAAGATTGCGACCAAGAGCTTTCGTCGCAGGGGACCTGGTCCTTCGCCTCAAACAGAAAAAAGTGCACAAGCTCGCCTCCCCATGGGAGGGTCCGTACATCGCCACAGAGGTGATTGGCAACGGAGCATATCGCTTAAAGGACTCGAAGACAGGAGCAGCCTGCAGCAACCCGTGGAACATCGCACAACTCCGGCGGTTCTATGCTTAGTCGAATCAACCATTGTAACAAGGATAGCATGTCAAAGCGGCAGGTTTCAGACGCACTCTTTCCCTTACCAGGGTACCTGAGGGGACTGGAAGGGTTTTAATGAGGCGGCCTGTTCGCAGCAATCAATAAAGTGATTTGAAGAAAATGCTGTTCACTCTACCTTCTCAGTCAAGACAAAAAAAAAAATCCTAGGCCGCCACTCGATTCACTCGGGGGCTGCGCCACACAGGTTGAAATAAAAGTCTAGGCCGCCACTCGAACAAACTCGGGGGCTGCGCCAAACAGGCACAACTAAAAAATCCTAGGCCTCTACCCGACTTACTCGGGAGATGCGCCGCACAGGTCAAGTCCAAAATCCTAGGTCACCACCCGACACACTCGGGGGCTGCACCTCACAGGTCACACTTGAAAAGCCTAGGCCGCCACTCGAACCACTCGAGGGCTGCGCCAAAACAGGCACAACTCAAAAATCCTAGGCCCCTACCCGACTTACTCGGGAGGTGCGCCGCACAGGTCAAGTCCAAAATCCTAGGTCGCCACCCGAAATACTCGGGGGCTGCACCTCACAGGTCACACTTGAAAATTCCTAGGCCGCCACTCGAATCACTCGGGGGCTGCGACATACAGGCTTCCCTGAAGAAATCCTAGGCCGCCACACGAGCTACTCGGGGGCTGGGCCATACAGGTCAAGTCCAAAACCCTGAATCGACACCCGATGCAATCGGTAGCCGCGGTACACATGTCTCACTTGAAAGAATCCTAGGACGCCACTCGACTCACTCGGGGACTGCGCCACACAGTTTCACAACGCAGGCTTAGGCCGTCACCCAAGGTACTCGGGGGCTAGCCACACAAGTCAAAACAGAAGCAAATACTTGCACAGTAATGAAAACAATTTCACTCGTTGCTCGAGAATTCTTCTCATTTCATATACTGTCATTTACATTGGCATAGTCGCCACATCGACTAACCCTATATAGCAGAAGAAAACTACTCTTATTCTGCAGGCTCGGCCTTCGGCGCTCCGAGTGGGCCAACAAGACACTCGCTGTGCTTCTGCACATGCTCAATCATCTGGCGCGCAGCCGCCAGGGTCCGGCGTACTCGGCATCGCCAGGCAGTCCACCCATCAGCCTCTCCAACGGAAGGTTAGGCCGATGCAGTCGAACGTACGCCAGAGCCGCATTCGCCCCGGCGACAAGCTGCGCGTGGACGATCTCTTTCAGAGCATCGCCGTCACGGAACCTCTCGACCAAGGTGGACAGCCCATGCGGCTGCCCATTATGCGGGAAGTAGACGCGGTGGATGTGCCACAAGGTCTTCCGGCAATTCTCCAAGAGGACTGCCGCAGGCCAGGTTCGGTCGAGCATGCGAGCAAGGATGCGCCCTCGCGACTTGTTCACCCAGAAATGGCGAGCATCGTGGGAGTCGCCAGACGCCTCCCGGGTAACACGCTCTTCAACGCGGTCCCGCTCAGCCTCCCAATCTGGGTTCACGTCTGCATACACAAGCTAGAAGTCAGAACCTGCAAATTTCAACAAGGAAAGGCAGCCGCAGAAGGCACTAACCTTGAAGCTGCCGACTGATAAGATCGATCTCCCCGATCAGAAAATCTTCGCGTTGGGAAAAACCCGTAGTCGGATGCGACCTGGAGCGCTGCAAGAGCAGATCGGTATTCTTCAAGGTAGCCGCAAGCTCAATCACCTTATTCTTCAAGTAAGTGATTATACGCTGGTCGTTCGCACTTCACGGAGGGGCCGGAGCAGCTTGGCGACGGCGAGCACCTGAAGAATATCCATCGCCACTTGGACCAGCCGCAGAAGCAGAAGACGTGCCACCGAGCAAGTCAGTATGTCACGAACGTGCAGAATCAATAACAATATACGACTAATCAACATAGACAAATATGATGGGAAGAAACATTCAATTTCAGCCAAAGTATTTTCAAAGGCCAGAAGACACAACAAAATATCGATAGATAGCAAGTACAAAGCAAAAGTTATCAGTACATGACACTGCGACTGCTAAGCCCCTACAACTACTCCTGGGCAACAGACTCCGACTGCGAGCGACTCTTCCGAGCAGCAGCCGACCCAGTCGCCTTGGCCAGTGCCCTCTCGAAGGTAGACTCAAGCGTCACAGCAAGCTGTGCAGCCCGCACTTTAACTCCGCCCAACGACGCGGTCCGGCCATCAGGCCTACGGGGGAAGCCGCTGACGACCTTCTCGAAGTCGCCCTGGATTTGGTGGCCTAGGAGGAGCTCGAAGGTGAGCTCGGAGCCGCGTACCGTCTGCGCCCGAGCGAAGTCGGCGAGGGTGGTCGCGTCATCCTCAAATGGAGCAGCAAGGGCGTCCACGGCAGTCGGCGGCGGGTCGCTTGGGAAGACGTTACGGTGCACAGTCGTAAGGGCTCCCGTCGACTTCTTCAGCGCATATGTGGACTTCCTCAGAGCATCAGACGCATACGCGTAGACACGGTCTAGGAAGCCGACAGCCGTCGCCAAGTCGACGGTGTCACTCGACGAGCCCTCCTCAGGAGCTCCACCGCATGTCTCTGTGCAAAAAAGTCAAACATCAGACAAAGGCAAAAGCAACAACACAGTAGGCGTCAAGCCGAAACCTGCCCCCAAGAGCACCGACGAGGGAAAGAAGGCGGTCGACTTGAGTCTTCTCTTGGTCAATCCGCATCCGCTCCCGCTCCTGGAACTCGTGGAGGGATTTCTCAAGCTCACCCTGACTCCGAATCTTCAGCTCAAGCTCAGCAACCCGCTTATCAGCCTGGTCAAGGGAAGCGCGAAGCTGGTCCCTCTCCTTTTCCAGGCGAACGTAAGCAGCGGCTGCATCAAGTTGTTGGCGGTAGTAGGGCTGAAACAAGAGCAAGATCTTAATAAAGTTGCGGGCGAATCAACTAGTCACCCACACCTTCGGGGGCTACTCCCATCCGGAGCGCTGATCGCGCACCCGATGAAAATTCAAGACTACAAGTACAAGTACAAAGGACTTACGTGGTCTAGAAACTCGGCATCAACGGAAGGCGGCGGAGGAGCGCGACTCGAAGACGCGATGACAGCAGGTTGCGTGCGCTCCTCAACTGCCACCCGGGTCACCAGCTCGGTCAAAGGGGCAGATGTATGCTCCACCTCACGGTGAGGAGAGTGGACATCGCCAGAACGACGGCTGCAGCAACAGTACAATGACCAACTGCAAGATTGGAACTACAAAAGACAACTCGAAATCAACAAGGTACTAACCTGGTGGTCTCGAGTTCATCATCACTCCCAAGGGAGACAAACGGCAGCCGCGCGAACGCGCGCGGTGGCGCCTAGCTGACAAGGGGAACAACCAGGGGTTCGCTCCAGCCACCTGGTGACCGCGCACCCGACGACGTTGCGACGACTTCTTCTGGATCAGCTTCCGCACCCCTTGCGGGCGACGAAGCAGTCGCAGAGTCACCGCCGCTCTGCCGCTTCTGCCTCTTCCGCGCGGGTTCCTCGTCATCATCGTCATCCTCCACTTCGTCATTGGGGGAGACAGCGGACGGAAGCTCGTCATCATCATCATCCTCCTCCCCGACAAATTTTGACTCGTCGTCGGGTCCGTTCTCAGGGAGAGGAGGAAGGCTGATCAGCAGGGACCGACCCTGAATCAAGTAGACGCAAGTCGAATCAAGAAGCCAGAAATCAAGAAACAGAACAACAAGGAGGACAAGTCAAGAACTTACCTCAGGAACGGGGTTCGATGCCCCGTAAGCAGCAACCGGGCACTTGACGTTGCAGGTGTCCGCGACCCGGAGGTTGGTGATGGACCTCACCTTGGCTTCAACCTCCTCGTCGTCAAGTGGCTCAGTGCTGACGCGCTCGACGGCCCACATCGGGTGGGGCCTAGCACTGAGCGGTTGCACCCGAAGACGGAAGAAGGTGGCCATCAAGAAGACACCACCCGCCTCGCGCCCAAGGGTCTTGGTAAGGTCGCGTAGCAGGCCCAGCAGAGGCCGCGCGGATTCCTTCTCCTCCGAAGCTAGTGGGTGCGACCAGGCGTGGGTCATCCGCAGCCCACGTCCGATGTCGAATGCCGCCAGGCCGTCCTGGCTCGAATGGACGTAGAACCACTTCTTGCGCCACCCCTGGACGGAGTCCGACTTCTTCATCTGGAAGTACGCGGTGTCACCGCGCACTTGGATTCCGAAGCCGCCCACGGGGAATGGCTACCCGCTCTTCCCAACGTTCTTGCGAACGAGGAAGAGCGACTTCCACAGCGCCCAATGGGCCGCAACACCCAAAAAGCACTCGCAAAGCACAATGAAGCCCGCGATGCTCAAGACGCCATTGGGGGTCAGATCATGGATCTGAACCCCATAGGCATACAGGAGACCGCGCACAAAATCGTGCAAGGGGAACCCGAAGCCCCGCGGAAGGAAAACCACGAAGCATACGCGTTCCCCATCCCGGGGTATGGGGTAAACTTCTTTGCCAGGAGCGCGTACCTGGACTTGATTAGCAGGCGGAAGAAGACCTTGAGCACGGAGGAGTTCGACCTCCGCCTTCTTCACCGACGACCTCTGCCAGTCGCCGTCGGGCTTCTTCATCAGCCCGACTTCGTCGGCGGCGGCGGAGGAACCAGCGACGCTCTTCGGCTTGCCCATGGCGTCGCGGGGCAGCGCAAGGTGGAAGGACAAAAAGCACGGAGCTCTGGTGAGGGCGAGAGTGGCAGAAGGCAGAGGAAAGGAGGCGCGGACGAATGGAGAATACGATGCCCTCGCGCTGCGGCGCAGTACTTATGCCTCAGCAAAATCAATCTCGGCCCTCCGTCGCGCAGCGGTTCAAAGCATCTTCATCCCGCCGTCCACGTGTCAAGCAAAGAGGCCAACCGTCGCCGCCCACTTCATCCACTACGCACGAGAATCGAGGCGTCATCATCGTGCGCGAAAATTTCGCGCCCAGTTCGGAAACGTGACAACTGCTGACCGCGGTCAGCGCTGCCAGTGGGCCCCGCCAGGTCAAGTCTCATCGGGCGCTGAGGCGTGCAAGGAAACGTCATCAGCGACGTCATCAAGCCAACGGCTCCAAAAAACTGGACAGCGAGATAACTCGAATGCAAGGTTCGAGTGGTAGGCTCCTAAGCTGAAACAACTGAAGACAATGCGCTGGTCAAGGAACCCGAAACGTCTATTCGGGTGACGAAGAAAGTCGAGTAAGCTCCCGCAGCCGAATCAGATCTACAAGTAAGCCAACATGGCCGAATAGAAGCAAGCTTCACATAAAGAACAAGACAAAGTAGTTCGACTGCAAAGGTTACTCCCATCGGGACAGGCCTGTTCGACTGAAGAAATCGAGTTCAAGCTCAAGATCAAGCAATCCAATGTCGCGTCCAGGAGGAGGAAGTCCTTTGCCCGACGTTGCGCTTCGACCTAGCACTCGGGGGGTACTGACATGGGGCTACCTTTCGACTAGCCCACCGTAAGGCTACCTGGGCCGCGCCAAGCATGGAAAGGCCCACAGAAGGCCCACTCAGGGTACCACGTATCCTAGTCCAACTCGGTTAGGTCTTGTAACCTGCCATATCTGTACCAACCGCCCGAGACCTGGCTACCTATAAAGCCAGGAGGGTTGCCCGTCCTAGGGGACACGCTCATAGACACCACCACAAACCCTAGCGAGATCGCAATCTCGCCATTGTAATCGCTACTCACATAATTAATCAGACAAGCAGGAGTAGGGTGTTCTCCTCCGGGAGCCTGAACCTGGGTAAAACCTTGCTTGTCAGCCGTCGTGATCACAAACACCTCTCTCTCTCCCCATCAATCAACCCGGGGTGCACCCCTGGGATTTGCCGAGTTACCACCTCGTCAGCTGCATGGTAGAGGATAGCTACACACTACTAGGAATTTGCATAGCATAACACTAACTTCGCAAAATAAAATAATACAAGAGTTTCCTATCATGCATACTACTAAAATATTCTACAAATGCATATAGGAAAATAATGGGTGATTTCATGAATGTCACTTGCCTTGGTAACAGGATGCACAAGCACAGCAAGAATAACAATCACAAGCAAATCCTTCCTCCTCTTCACAATCTAACAACAAGCAATACAAAAATAAATAAACACAACATGCAACACTAAAAACATCAAAGCATAAATATGTATGCATGCATGATATGTTATGAACATACCCAAACAACTTATTATTAATTTTATTCTCTCTGTTTGTTTAATGCATGAAATGCAATGAACAATATTTTATTTTCTATTTTAACAGTTAAAATATTGAGAACAATTATAGTCAATCTAAGTACTACACTCAATTTACTTAGTTCTTGTATAAAACTTTCAACAAAAACTCATGTTGCACTTTCTGGAGAGAGAGCAAAATTATTAATCCCAAAAAATTGGATTTAGATGAAAAACATTTTTATTAATTAAGTTATGAATTTAAACGGCCGAAATGCCAATCTGTAATTTCACAATTTTTAAAGACACTAAAATGACAAACTAATGATATAGAAATAAACTACATGAGCAGGACTTTCCAATGATACAAAGTTTATCGAATTTGGATTTACAGATCGAAAGTTATGAATTTTGCAAGTTTTAATAGTTTTATGTTTTAATTTCTAAATTCTATTCGAAATAGAAAAGTATTTGGCCACGTGGCGTGATCTGATTCTCCCGTACCGCTTCGACGTGGATCGCGATCCGGGGCCGTTAGATCTAAATGAAAATGGACGCGCCAGATTAAACAACCGCGACGAAAATTAAAATAATACGGATCTGTGGATCTAGATCCAACGGTCCAGGACGCGTTGACCTAACGTGGGCGGCGCGAGTCGCCGGAGACGCGTGGGCGCGGCGAAGCCATTGCCGGTTTTTGCGTTCGCGGTGCTCTACGACTCTAGGGAAGGAGCGAAGCTCACCAGGGGGTGCGCGACGTCGAGGTGGAGGCGATGGCGAGGCGAGGATGACCGGAGCGTCATCGTCTCCCCGGGAGAGCTCGCCGGAGTTGCGCGCGGCGGCGGATCTCCTCGGGCATGGACGAACTCGGCGATGCGCTGCGCAAAACAACCCATTACCGTGTCAAAAAGGGTCGCGTCAGCGAGAGGGTGCGAGGGAAACAACGAGAGGACTCGGCATTGCTTTAGCTCACCGGAAAACGCAGTTCTTGCCGGCGGCCACCGCGGAACTCCGGAGACGAATGCGTGCGGCCTGGTGGCTCTCGGGTGGAGTGGTTTGGTGCAAATGGAAGAGGACGGAGAGGGCTTTTAGTAGGGAAAAACGGTGCGGTAATTGGAGTAGTAAATCGCCCATAATCGCGTGAATCAATTCGGGCGTTTTCGATCGGGGAACGGAGGCGTGATTTCCGAACGAATGGCTCCTCGAGGGTGATGACAGGTGGGTCCCACCTGTCGGTCACAGCGAGAGAGAGAGAGAGCTGGGCCGCTGGCGGGCCGCTGTGCTACGCGTGCGCGGTGAAATAGACACGGGCCACGACCCAATCGGCTCCGAAATCAAATATTTATTCTAATTCCTTTTCTGTTTTTCAAAACAGATTTCAAATATGATTTTTAAACTTAATCAAATTAATTCAGAAAAATTCATAAAAATATGTTTTGGAAAGCTTATCAAATTTACAACATTTTAGCATCGTTCTTGTCTGTCAAATAATTTTATATAAAGGAATTTTATAAGTAGTACAATTAAATAACTTTATGGAATTATAATTTATTTAAAATTATAATTGAATTTTTATTTAGTTCTTATGTGATTGAATTGTGATGTCTATGTGATGTATGATGCATGAATGCAAGTTTTAAATTTTTGAAAATTCTGGTATGTTACAGACTACCCCCCTTAAGATGAAGCTCGCCCTCGAGCTTCGGAAAGGTCAGCAAATAGGTGAGGATGGTCTTCTGGAAGGTCATCTTCTTGTTCCCATGTGGCCTCTTCCTCAGTGTGATGATTCCACTGAACCTTGCAAAACTGGATGGTTTTATTACGGGTGACTCTTTCTGCTGTCTGTAATACTTTGATGGGTTTTTCTTCATAGGTTAGATCACTCTTCAATTGTACTTCCTCAAGGGGTATAGTATCCTTTAATGGAGTTCCCATCATATCGGGGTGACATTTCTTCAATTGACTGACGTGGAACACATTATGGACCGCAGACAGAATTTCTGGTAATTCTAACTCATATGCTACTTCACCTTTGCGAGAAAGAATTTTGAATGGTCCAATGAATCGTGGTGCTAGCTTTCCTTTGATTCCAAACCTTTTTACACCCCGAAGTGGAGACACTCTAAGATAGACTCTATCACCCACCTCGTAGAGGACTTCTCTACGTTTGGAATCTGCATAGCTCTTCTGTCGTGACTGTGCTATCTTCAATCTGTCTTTGATTAGTCTGACCTTCTCTTCAGCATCCTGTATTATGTCAGGTCAAAAGAAACTCCATTCTCCTACACCACTCCACAACAATGGGGTAGTGCATTTTTTTCATATAAGGCTTCAAACGGTGCCATCTCAATGCTGGCTTGGTAACTGTTATTGTAGGAGAACTCAGTGTAAGGTAGATTATCATCCCAGCTAGATCCATAATCAAGCGTGCAAGATCTTAACATATCTTCTAAAATCTGATTAACTCTTTCAGTCTGACCATCTGTTTGCGGATGAAAGGCTCTGCTGAATTCCAATCTGGTTCCTAGTGATTCATGCAACTGTTTCCAGAAATGAGATGTGAATTGGGTTCCTCTGTTATACTCTTGGGAACGCCATTAAGGCACACTATTCTTTTCATGAAAATATCAGCTAACTTAGCACTTGTATAAGTGGTCTTCACGGGTATAAAGTGAGCTATTTTTGTTAGACGGCAAACAATAACCCAAATAGAATCATAACCTGATTTGGTCCTTGGTAATTCGGTGATGAAATCCATTCCAATAGAATCCCACTTACAGTCCGGCACTTTCAAAGGTTGTAGAAGTCCTGCTGGTTTCTGATGTTCTGCTTGGACTCGACTGCATACATCACACTTTGCGATATATTCTGCTATTTCCCTTTTCAGATTGTTCCACCAGAATCTCTTCTTCACATCCATATACATCTTAGTATTTCCTGGATGAATGGAATAAGGTGTTTCATGGGCTTCTTGCAGAATTAAATTCCTAAGATCAGGATCATTTGCCACACATACACGTTTTTCAAACCACAAGGTTCCTTGCTCATCTTCATGAAATCCCTTAGCTTTTCCTGCTCTCAGATTGACTTTGATTTCTTCAATATCCTTGTCTCCTTTCTGAGCTTCACGTATCTTGTCCATAAATTTTGTTGCACTACTAATGAGGCTACCAAACTTTCTGGTACCACTTCCAATCTGAGGTCCTTGAGTGCCTTGCATAAATCCTCAGGTATTTCTCCTGCCGTGAGGCCATTCACATAAACCTTATGACTCAGGGCATCAGCTACTACATTAGCCTTTCCCGGATGATATTGAAGACTTAGATCATAATCTTTGATAAGTTCCAACCATCTTCTCTACCTCATGTTCAATTCTTTCTGAGTGAAAATATACTTCAAACTTTTGTGGTCAGTGAACACTTCACATCTTTTTCCCATCAGATAGGGTCTCCATGTCTTCAGGGCATGTACTGCTGAGGCTAACTCGAGATCGTGGGTGTGATAATTTGCTTCATGTTTCTTGAGCTGTCTAGAGGCATAGGATGCCACTCTGCCTTCCTGCATTAATACACTTCCAAGACCTTGGCGTGAAGCATCGCAGTACACTTGGAATTCTTTCTCTAAATCTGGTAAGCATAGAACTGGAGCTGAAACTAGATGTTTCTTCAACTCCTGAAAACTGGCTTCACAGGCCTCAGTCCACTCAAACTTGTTCTTCTTTTTCAACAATTCCGTTAAGGCTTTCGCAATCTTGGAAAAGTTTTCGATAAATCTTCGGTAGTATCCGGCTAGACCCAGAAAACTACGTAATTCTCCCACATTCTTTGGTGGTTCCCAATTTGTTAACGCAGAAACTTTCTCAGGATCCACTGCTATACCCTCTTTGGATACCACATGGCCTAGAAATCCGACTTGTTCTAACCAAAACTCACATTTACTGTATTTGGCATACAACTTATGTTCACGTAGTCTCTGCAATACCAGACACAAATGCTCTTCATGTTCTTTGTGACTTTTGGAGTAGATTAAAATGTCATCGATAAAAACTACCACAAATTTATCTAGAAAGTCCATGAACACTTTATTCATGAAATAGGCTGGAGCATTGGTTAATCTAAAAGGCATTAATGTGTACTCATAAGAGCCATATCTCGTGACAAACGCTGTTTTTGGTATATCCATTTCTCTAATTTTCATTTGGAGGTAACCTGATCGAAGATCAATCTTGGAGAAGACACAAGCACCTTCCAGTTGATCAAATAGTTCATTTATCTTGGGTAACGGGTACTTGTTCTTGATGGCGTGCTCATTTATATCCCTGTAGACCGTAACTAGTCTCTGGGTTTGATCTTTCTTTTTAACAAATAGAGCTGGTGCTCCCCATGGCGATGAACTTGGACGGATAAATCCTTTCTGAATGTGTTCCTCCAGTCGCTTCTTGAGCTCTTTCAGTTCATCGACGGCCATAGGATATGATCTCTTAGCTATTGGTCCAGTACCCAGTTTTAGTTCAATAAGAAACTCCACATCTCTATCAGGTGGCATTCCCGGTAGTTCTTCTGGGAAAACATCTGGGTACTCCTGGACAATCAGCACATCACCAAGCCTAACCCCCTTAAGAGAATTTAGCCTAACTTTCTTAAGTTCGAAAGTTGATCTGAATTTAATCTTCTGTTTCTCTGGGGTGGTGAGGGTGATAGCTCTATTTGCACAGTCTATGATTACTTCAAAACGGGTCATCCAATCCATTCCAATGATAATATCCAAACCTTGGGTTTCTAGGATGACTAAGTTTGTTGGAAATTGGTATTTTCCAATCTTTAAATCTAACTTCCGACACCCAGAATTTACTATCATGCATCTCACCTCCAGGTGAACTCACTCTAATAGGTTTTCCTTGGCTTTCCTCGGCTAGCCCATGTTTGTTTACAAAAGCTCTTGATATGAATGAATGCGATGCTCTAGTATCAAATAAGACTAATGCTGGAAAAGAATTAAGCAGGAACTTACCAATCACAACATCAGGTTCATCATGGACTTCTTCCACATTTATGTGGTTCACTTGCCCCTTCTGGAAAGGATTGGGCTTGAAATTTTCATCAGCCTTCCTCTCTGGGCAGTCAGTAGCATAATGTCCTGTCTTCTTGCACTTGAAGAAAGTCACATTAGACAAGTCTTTCTTCCCTTCATAGTTAGGGCGGTGATGACCATTTCCATGATTATGGCCATGGTGATGGTTTCCCTTGAATCCTCCATTATTTCCTTCGTATCCTCCATTGTTTCCTTTATATTCTCCATTATGGTTATGACCATGATACTTTTGGCCACTACCATTGTTGGAGTGATTCCATGCTTTATGTCCACTGCCTTCAGTAACGTGGTGCCTTTTGTGTGTACCTTCGGAATGAACCTTACTTGTACTGAACTTCCTCTTCCTGTTCTCTTCCTTTCTTATGTTGTTGTCCAAAGTGATGGCTTGATCCAATAGAGCTTGATAACTAGGAACATAGGCTACAGACAAGGGTATCTTCAATTCTCCCTTAAGTCCATTGAGGAATTTTTCTTTCCTCTTAGCATCAGTGTCAATGTCTTCTGGTGCATACCTTGATAGTGTGCAAAAGTCATCCATATACTCCTTCAGAGTTCTACCTCCCTGTCTCAAGCTGCGCAATTCCTCCTTCTTCAGATTCATTATGCTAGAGGATATGTGAGCATTGCGAAAACCTTCCTTGAAAGCATCCCAAGTCAAGTCCTCTAGAGGGTGGGTCACTTGATAAGTCTCCCACCACAGTGCAGCGGGTCCTTCCAACAGGTGTGCAGTGAATCTCACTTTCTCTACCTCAGAGCATTCACAAGTCACTAAGTCCTTGTTGACTAAGCGGAGCCAGTCATCTGCCACTATAGGTTCTGTAGCAGAAGAGAACTTGTTTGGCCAAAGCCTCAGGAATCTGGCAAGTCTGTCCACTTGGGGTGGTGGTGGAGGTGGCGGGTTGTTGTTGTTGTGGTTGTTGTTGTTGTTGTTGGTTGCAGCAATGAACTGAGTCATCATAGTCATCAACTGGGCTTGAGCTGACATCAGCTGCTGCATAGCCTCGTTGTTGTCGGGATCACGACGTGGAGGCATCTGTGGGGTTTTTAGCATGGATGAGTAAAAGATAGATAGAACTAAAAGAAGGAATCCTACCCATGCACAATACAATCAAGTCAAGCAATCCACAATCAACAAACAACTTAAACTTTTTCTTTCTTAGCAATTTAGGAATGAAACAAAGTTGATGGATTAAATAAAACGACCAAGTCTGCAAACCAAACATTCTAACATTGTCATACCACAAGTTGGAGATCAATGTTTTTCAAACGACGAACTAAACGTGAAGTAACATAGGGTGGTCCAACTACTAAGTTAATTATTTTCGTCCATGATATCTCCTTCATCTTCTTCGACTTCCTTGATGGTGATGCCTTCTTTCATGAGGATCTCCTTATACTCACTCACTTCCTTCTCTAAGGCCTCATTTTTCTCCTGTATCATAGCCTTCTCACGGCGCAGAGTCTCGATCACTTCTTTCTCCAGGGTTTCGTTCTTCTCTTGCAACATTCTCTTTTCACGACGCAGAGTCTCGATCAGATCACGATCAGCCTCGAACTCGACATCGTTACTCAGAATTTCATCCTTCAAATTTTTAATCTCCTTGTTCTTGTCTCTAACTCTCTTCTCTTGATTCTGGAACTTCTTCTCCTGTGCTCGGAATTTCTCCTCCTGAGCTTTGGCCACTTCTTCTTGGGCTTCTATCTTCTTTTGAGTTTCCGTGACTTGGGCCACTATTTCATCATTCCTTAGCAACTCTTCACGTCTATCCTCTTCTAGCTGCCAGAGGTGATTTTCTAAGTCTTGAAGATATGGGTGCAAAGGATCTGGTTTGTTTTTGTCCTCCTCATTCACAAGGAAGGGAATCCCATCTTCATCACGCTTGCCCAAGATAGAAAAATAGTGGTCCTTTAACTCCTCTTGGTATTGCCCACAAAGACGTCCGATTAGCTCCTGCGTGACAAGATTAAGTCCTTTCTCCAACGAGTCACTAATCGTCTTGTACTGGATGTCTTTTTTTTTTTGAAACTTTATGACAGTAAGGGAATGCCCCCCTACTGCCTCCACATCACCATATATTAAAAGAGAGCAGGATAGTTACATTATTACAATGAAAGGTGGCTGATTGGCCATCCTGAGAAGGGGAGGAGCTATAAGAGAGTTACAAGAGGGAGCAAAGATATACAATGAAAGGGTGCAGTTCAGTCTTGGTCCTATGAACCAGAAGGGAGAATTATGTGGTAAAACGTTTGTTCCAGGAATTAGTGCTTGGAGTTATATTGTTGAAGACCAGATCATTTCTTTCTTTCCAATTCCCCCAAGCAGCAATCATGAAGGTTTCCATAAACATAGGTTTGTCTTGTAGATGATATAAGTTCCAATTTGTGATCATTTTGACCCCAATTAATCTGCAGATTTGTCCAACAGCGTGCAGCAAAGGTGCATTTGAAGAATAAGTGTTCAACAGTTTCCTCAATATTGGCTTGGCACATTGGGCAAGAGTATGTGCCCTGGATAATTAAATTTTTCCTTCGAAGCATGTTTCTAGTATTCAACCGATCAGCAAAGAGAAGCCAGCAGAAGAACTTAATCTTGGGAGTGCTCTTGGATTTCCAAATCCACTTGAAAGCATCATGTGAGATCACATTTCTGAAGTAGAACTGATAGTATTGGCTTGAGGTAAATCTGGATCCCCATGGGTAAATCCATTGGTCCGGCTCACTCTGGCTTAAGGTCAAATCTCTAGAATTGTGTTGCAAACCACGAAGTTCTGCTAAAGCTTCAGGTGATAGCGGTAAATGGAAGTTTTCTGCAAGAGTTGTAGCAGTCAGGAATTTGGCCACAGAGGTATCTTCATCCTTACAAAAGGAGTAAGCTCGCGGATATTTATCCATAATTGGCTCATCCAACCAGACATCTTTCCAAAGCAAAACCGATTGCCCACAGGATACAGTATAAGTTGCAACACCTCTGAAAATTGGGCTCAGTTTGAAAACACTTCTCCACCAGAATGATCCACATGGGTCCATTGAGTGTGGGACCTTATCAGTGTAGTAGGCCTTCCAGATTAATGTGACCCAAGGTGTATCAACTTTATTGTAGAACTTGTCCAGATATTTGAGTAGAAGAGCTTCATTCTGAACCTTGAGATTGAGCACCCCAAGGCCACCTTTCTTTTTTGGCATACATACTCTGTCCCATGCAACTAAATAATTCGTTTTAACTCCATGCTCAGTTTTTTTGTCCCAGAGGCAGTGCTTCCTTATTTTTTCAATATGTTCCAGAATTTTAGGATGTATTTGAAGGGAGCACATTGAGAACATGGCAATCGAAGTGAGCTGGGAATTAATCACTGTCACTCTTCCACTATATTGCATCATCATGAAATTAGCAGTCATCCTTCTCTCTATTCTATCAACCAGTGGCATCATTTCTTGAAGTGAGGGCTTGGTTGTTCCCAGGGGGAGCCCAAGGTAGGTGAAAGGCATTTTGCCAATTGTGCATCCCAGAAGTTGTGCAATGGCTTGAGTTCTGCCTGGAGCCATGTTAAAAGGAATGAGGAGAGATTTGCTATAGTTAATATGCAATCCAGTTGAAGCAGCATACTTTCGTAGGATATCTTGCATGACAACCAGTTGAGCATCACATGCTTTCATAATAATAAGAGTGTCATCAGCATATTGAACAACAGGAAAATCCATATCAAGGTCTGGGGAAAAAGGGGCCTGCAGCATTTGTTCTCTGAAATGTTTATTAATGGCACTCTGTAACAGGTCAGCCGCCAGAACAAAAATAAGAGGTGATAAAGGGTCCCCCTGCCTGACTCCTCGCTTGCAAAAGAATTGCCTTCCAGGTACACCATTGAGCAGCACAGCTGACTTTGCAGAACCAAAAAGCATGGATATCCATTTTAACCATTTCTGATCGAATCCCATTTGTTTCATAATTTTTAACATAGCCCCCTGATCAATTGTATCGAAAGCTTTAGCAAAGTCCAATTTGAACAGAATAATTTCTTGTTTGGAGGTCTCACATTGATGCAAAAATTCAAAAGCCCAGGCTAAGCAATCTTGAATTGTTCTGCCTTTGAGAAATCCATATTGATTCTTGTGTACAATGTTTAAAACTTTCTTTTGCAATCTATTGGCAAGAATTTTAGTGATGATCTTTAGACAGCAATTTAGAAGAGTGATTGGTCGGTAGTCATTGATACCTTCTGGTGATGCAGTTTTAGGAACCAGTGTAATGTGGCCCATATTGATGCTTTCCAGGTCCATTGTGCCTTCATAGAAGTCAAAGCAAATCTTGTATATATCCTGCTTAATAATGTGCCAACATGTTTTCAGGAATTGTCCATTAAATCCATCAGGACTTAGCGCCTTATCAATTGGCATTGTTTTGATGACCTGATCAATTTCTTCAGTTGTGAAAGGAGTAGAGAGCTCTTCTAGACCTGGTACTAGTTGAATCAGGTGTTGAAGATGAAACAACATTTCTGGGTTACTGCAGGAGCCCAGCCTATCTTTATATGTGTCAAAGATAACTTTCTCTTTAGCTTCATGTGAAGTAACCTCAATACCATCACTATTGACCAAGGATTTTATATAGTTTCTCCTATATCTTTCTGTGGGAATTGATTGAAAGAATTTAGAGTTCTCATCACCAAATTTTGTCCATCTAACTGTACATCTTTTCTTCCAATATTGCTTTTGAAAATCCAATAAATTTAATAAATGCTCCTTCAGAATTTTCCTGAAATTTACCTCTGGGATTGTGAGTGGCCGAGCATTTTCTAGATTATCCAGTTCTAGTAATGCTTTATTTGAATTTGCAATACAAATCGCCAACTTTGATATTTTCTTGCTCCATTTTTTAAGATCATATCTCAAACGTTTCATCTTTGCATTCAAGTTTGCTGCACTATTATTCTTGTACGTGCTCTTCTCCCAGCTTTGCTTGACCGTATCTAAAAACCCAGGATGTGCTATCCAATAATTTTCAAAGCGAAAACACTTCGCTGCTGGAATTTTTGTTTTTATAGAAACCACACAGGGGGTATGATCAGAGATAGGCTTCCCTTGAGGTGTCACAAATGTTGCTGGTATATATTTGTCCAGTGCATACTAGTAAAGAACCAATCCAGTTGCTCGAGTAGAGGTGAACCTTGCATATTACTCCACGTATATTTCCTGCCTTTGATTGGCAATTCAATTAGATTTTGTTCTCTGATGAAATCATTAAAGGTAAGCATATCATGCACATTACCGCCAGGCTTATTTCTATTATCTGGTGACCTAATGAAATTAAAGTCACCAAGGAATAGCCAATCTTCATCAGCGGGAATATTGAGATAAAAAAGCCAATCAACAAAGATATCTCTCATCTCTCCTTGGCAGGGCCCATAGATGTTTACCAAAGTCCAGGACTGAGCTAAAATAGTAGATGTAAAGTGCACAGATAATGCGAAAGGCTGACAGTGCATAACCATACCCGAGAATAAAGAACTATTCCAGATAATTATAATTCCACCAGAAGCACCATTAGAAGGGACATAAGCAAAATCATCTAATCTTTTCGGGCAACATAACTTAATAAAGGCAAAATCAAAGTGCTCCATCTAAGTCTCTTGCAAACAGATAATAGCACAACCACTTAGTTCGATAGCATTTGCTAAAGCTAACTGCTTAGCCTTAGAATTTAACCCCCTAATGTTCCGACATAAAGCCAACCAGTGCTCTAAGGTACTCATTATTACAATAACAACGGAACAGAGTAATTAAGAATCAGGTGTTTCTTCCTCTGGGTTCTGAAGGAGATTCTGAGGAGAGAGCATCACAGGTGCAATGCCACAGAGGTTAATGCCAATGTCCTGGATCGTTTTGAGTGCAGTTGCAGGAGGTATCTGTCCAGAGGTATCTTCTTCAGTGAACTTCAGTTGCACTCCTGGTACGGTCCTTGCTTTAACCTTGGATTGAGTCTTCTTAATGTCAGTAACTGAGGGTGGCTTGAAGCCATTATATATGGTAGATCTTGTGCTCCTTCTGACAAGGGTAGTGACTGTTGGCGCTGCATTCTTTTTCTTGATTTGTTTGGTAGGCTTGAGTGACACCGAAGTAGAGCAACTTTCAACGTTCTCACAAACAGAGTTTTCTTCAGGTATCTCCTCAATTACAACTGAGCTCTTTTTCTACCTATTGATCCATAGATCAAAGGCTTCACCAACCATCTCAAAGCACATGGTTTTAGTCATGAACAACTGTGAATCAAAGTGGAAGGAATTGTCAAGATACACTGGTGACCAAGGGAGTTGCTGGCAGCTGAAAACATTCAAAGGCAATGCTGCATAAGAGGCAAAAGTGACTGAATACATGTCTTGTGGCCTAGTGATCATCATGTTAATCACCATGGGATCCTCTTCAGGTGTTGATGGTTCAGATTCCATCACTGCCTCATGGTAAGCCTGCATAGGGCTATCAGTTGTGTTATTCCTTGGTGGTGGGACTCCAGCAGTAAAGTGAACTCCCTACTCTGCAAGGATAGTTTGGAAATTGACAAGTGGTAGCTGTGAAGGATCAAGACCTATTTCTGCTTCAGTCATGGTAACATCTTGTTGCACTTGTTGCTGTTGATGTTGCATTGCATGGTGATGCTGGTTGTTGTTCTGTGGGTTGTTGGGTGGGCCCTGTTGTTGGTTCATTTGCATCCAAACATTCAACTGGTGCTGGTAAATCTGCTCTGCTGTAACTTTTGGTCCATGCAGTGGATGTGGCACACAATTGCCAGGTTCAGGATCTTCAGTGGCCATGGGAACAGCACCCAGGTGTGCATTCCAGTCGGAGCTTCGAAGCATGTAAACAGGAACCGTCCAGCTCCTCCTTGCACCTCCCATTTGTGTGACCACTAGGCTCTTGGGCACAAATTTTGGATCAACTAACCAGACCTTAGCAAGAACATAAGCAGTATTTTCCCTTGGTCGGTGCCAATCAGTGAGTAGACCAAAATCGTCGACAGCTTTGTTAATATAATGTCTGGTTTGATAATCTAGAGGAAAACCTAAAAATAGGATCCAAGTCTCCCTTCCAAAGGTGGTGAGCCTCATGTTTTTAGCAGCATCATGTCTAACAAAGGTGACAGTTGTTTCCTCAGTAAGCTCAAAGGTTAAACCAACCACTACGTCCACCGTCAGGGTATTCGCAAAAGTGAAACTACCAATGCCAAACGGGTGATCTTCAAAATTTCTAACAGTATAGCCAGAATCATTCAGTGTACCTCTGATTGCCAAGCGCATCTGCTGTCTCATCTGGATGGGGACGAAGTGATTTGTCTCCGCAATCATGATGTTATCATGGCGGAGAGGGGGAGTAGCATCCACCACAAGTCTTGATCTGATGATCCTAGCAGCCGGGCCTTGTTCGATGGTCATCCCATCCGGGAGGAAGGCTAGTGGATTTGCGGGGAAATTTGCCATTGCGAGATTGCAGAAGGGCGGCGGAACTGTAGCTTGGGGAAACAAAGTCGAAGATGAAGGGGCAGTCTCGAGGAGGTCGCTGCTTGGTAAATTGATTCGTTCCAATTTTTGTTTCGGAACACAGATTTTACGGGCCACCGTATTTTTTCTGTTTGGAACTTGGTTCTCCTTGGGCCTCCAAACCTGACGCACTTTAAATGGGCCGGGGTGCTGTTCTGATTTTTTCTCCTTACGGAGATCCTCCAGAGTTTGCTTATTAGGCTGAGCGACGCAATCTTTACATCTGTGGCCCACTTGCTGGCAGGCTCTGCAAACCCCAGGACAATTGACCTGAAGATGGTCAGTGAGACTACAACGCCCGCAGCGGCCCAACACTTTGTAAATGATTTCAGTAGGCGGGAGAACCGGAATCGACAAATTGATCGCCTCTATAATGTGATGATCCACATAACCAGCCTGCCGGCAATCCAGGATATGCTCCAGAGTAATAGGAGGGATATTGCCACATAACTTTTCAAAAAAGGACTCATTAGCATAAATCCGTTTAGAGGTAACTGGCTGATCCAAAATAATCGGATTTGAGAAACTGCCGAAATAGAGATCTTTAATTATGGTCCATTCTTGACGCTCAGCAATTAACGGAACAGGATCCCAAGAACCGAATTTCAAAATATTTGAATTATCCAGAGTAGAGAGCCCAAACTTTTTCAATTCCAAATGGGAAGATAAACCCTGATCATAGGCTGCACTTTTCTTGAGAAAATTCAGATTTGGCTTCCAGTTTGTTGCGCTTCTTTGAGCAAGGTCCAGGTTTTGTTGGGTGGAACTCCAATTGGTGTTATGAACAAAACCAGAGACCCTTGGATGAACTCCTCGGAACAAAGAAAAGTGACAGATAAAATCCGGCCAAATTCGGTTTTGAAGACCATAGATGAAATGACCCACTTGATTTGATGCCACCGAGAACCGAAAGCGGTGATCACTTAATTTGAAAACATTGAAACCCTTGCGATCCCCTCCAATACAACACTCAAGTGCAAGACCAACAGATTCTTCAGTAAGAGGGAAGGATGCCGACGAAAAAGAAGCCACAAAGAAGAATTCCCGAGAGGATGGTGAGGGAGAGAAGTGTACCGTTGAGTCAAACTTGAGACGAACCTGCCTTGCAACTGCCAAACCCGGAGAGAAATCCCAGTGGAGCAGCGCATCCATGACGAAGGGAAGGGGTGGTTGGACGCCGATGATGGAGTATACGCCGACGAGGGTGGGTGGAAGAGGGGCCTAGATCGCCATGGTGTCGCCATTGTTTTCGCCACAGGTGGGAGAGGGAGTCGCCATTTTCGTACTGGATGTCTTCGGTCTTGGGTTCAGTCTGGCGCCCGTATTGAAAAAGGCGAACTCCCCATAAGTCATCTTTGTTGAAGTGCTTCAACTGGCTTGCCTTGATGATGGGTGTTGGAAGTGCCAGTATTTCCACTATCTCCAGAAGGTATCTTCCAAAACGCATATCCTTGAAGTCCTCCGTGTTTGATACATGAAGAACGATATCCTATGTTATAAGAGTAAAAATTATCAAAACAGAAACATAAGACAAGAAGTACTAGTCTTGATGTGCAAAAATACTTAGAGAAAATATCAGTTTTTCTCTAGAAGGTGATCAACATTATTAACAACTCTTTGTAAGTTGGACATTCACTATAGTGAGAGAGACAAACACCCAGCCAGCCACTTATAATTGTGGAACAGGTCTCATGTACGTGGACATGTAAGGTTAGTCTCCGGGCCGCTTCATCTCACTATGCCGCTAGGATCCAACATACTTCAAAGATGGTAATATTATGATCAAGAAGGGCTTAACCAATCCTAAGGGCTCGAACCTACAGGCAACACTTTGCTCTGATACCATTTTGTAGTGCCCCAACTTTTATTGAAGTTGGAACGCCTGTGTTATGTGCTAGTCCCTGGATCACTGCCAGCACCACAATACAAAATATAAAGTATCATTGCATAAGTATCAATTTTCTACAACGAGATCCAAAAATAGCTAAGTATAGATTTATTACAAGGTGCATAGCCATGAAGGCTAGCTAATATTCAGAGTTCACAACAAAAGCAAAATAGCAATGAGCCTCATCTTCAAGCATGCGCCACAGGCAGACATGTTGGGTGTAGACTCGAGTCCAAACTTATCCTATCTTTTAAGAAACACTTCTATTTTCAAAGACTTGGCACCAAGGGATGAAGCCCAAGTGCACCAACATTCATTTCCTTAGTCAAATTTTACTTCATGAAAAAAGTGTTGAGATTCTTCTGTCCATCCTTGTCCAGTTGCTCGAAGTAGTCCATCACCGGGGACACGGCTGAGTACTTAGATTGTTGACTCTGCAGAGGTTGTGCACTTTCACCTTTAGACTCAATTAACCCGAACATCCTATACACGCGGAGTGCATTAAGGAATGGAGAGAATTGAGACAAGAACTTTCAGAAGAAGAATTCAACCATACTAGCGAGACCCGTTCCACCTACCAACTCTACATCTGCTTGTCAAGCTGACAGGTTGAACTCTCACAACTTATTTATTCTAGACAGAGCCCATTGTAAAAGGCTGCACGGAAAGCTTCTAAACTTCGGGGGACTTAGTAATCTCTTTGTTCCTGGGTTGCGATCCACAAGTGTGCTTTTGGGTGAAAACCACCATGCTCATGGCCCTAAGTAGAATAAATTCACCCTAGGCGAAGACAACCACAATCATAGTCCCAAACAGCCACTCAACATAAACCATACCAACCAATCCACCCAGGTGTACATTTTAATTTTTACACTTAGAAATAGTTCCACAACAAAGTATGTAAACAATTTTTATAGCATTGCTAAGCATCTAACAAATCCTTTTAAATGGATGCATGGTAGAGGATGGCTACACACTACTAGGAATTTGCATAGCATAACACTAACCTAGCAAAACAAAATAATACAAGAGTTTCCTATCATGCATACTACTATAAAATTCTACAAATGCATATTGGAAAATAATGGGTGATTTCATGAATGTCACTTGCCTTGGTAACAAGAGGCACAAGCACAGCAAGAATAACAATCACAAGCAAATCCTTCCTCCTCTTCACAATCTAACAACAAGCAATACAAAAATAAATAAACACAACATGCAACACTAAAAACATCAAAGCATAAATATGTATGCATGCATGATATGTGATGAACATACCCAAACAACTTATTATCAATTTTATTCTCTCTATTTGTTTAGTGCATGAAATGCAATGAACAATATTTTATTTTCTATTTTAAAAATTAAAATATACAGAACAATTATAGTCAATCTAAGTACTACACTCAATTTACTTAGTTCTTTTATAAAACTTTCAATAAAAACTCATGTTGCACTTTCTGGACAGAGAGCAAAATTATTAATCCAAAACAATTGGATTTAGATGAAAAACATTTTTATTAATTAAGTTATGAATTTAAACGGCTGAAATGCCAATCTGTAATTTCTCAATTTTTAAAGACACTAAAATGACAAACTAATGATATAGAAATAAACTACATGAGCAGGGCTTTCCAATGATATAAAGTTTATCAAATTTGGATTTACAGATCGAAAGTTATGAATTTTGCAAGTTTTAATAGTTTTCTGTTTTAATTTCTAAATTCCGTTCAAAATAGAGAAGTATTTGGCCACGCGGCGTGATCTGATTCGCCCGTAATGCTTCGACGCGGATCGCGATCCGGGGCCGTTAGATCTAAATGAAAACGGACAGGCCAGATTAAACAACCGCGACGAAAACTAAAATAATACGGATCCGTTGGATCTAGATCCAACGGTCCAGGACGCGTTGACCTAATGCGGGCGGTGCGAGTCGCCGGAGACGCGCGGGCGCGGCGGAGCCATTGTCGGCTTTTGCGTTCACGGTGCTCTACGACTCTAGGG
Source organism: Poa annua (assembly GCA_026929855.1). Taxonomy (NCBI): domain Eukaryota; kingdom Viridiplantae; phylum Streptophyta; class Magnoliopsida; order Poales; family Poaceae; genus Poa; species Poa annua. The sequence goes on from CM049427.1 coordinate 71,013,529, forward strand.
AAGGAGCCAAGCTCACCAGGGGGTGCGCGACGTTGAGGTGGAGGTGATGGCGAGGCGACGATGACCGGAGCGTCCTCGTCTCCCCGGGAGAGCTCGCCAGATTTGCACACGGCGGCGGATCTCCTCGGGCGTGCATGAACTCGGCGATGCGCTGCGCAAAAAACCCGTTACCGTGTCAAAAAGGGTCGCGTGAGCGATAGGGTGCGAGGGAAAACGACGAGAGGACTCGGCATTGCTTTAGCTCACCGGAAAACGCAGTTCTTGCCGGCGGCCACCGCGGAACTCCGGAGACGAATGCGTGCGGCCTGGTGGCTGTCGGGAGGAGTGGTTTGGGGCAAATGGAAGAGGACGGAGAGGGCTTTTAGTAGGGAAAAACGGTGCGCTAATTGAAGTAGTAAATCACCCGTAATTGCGTGAATCAATTCGGGCGTTTTCGGTCGGGGAACGGAGGCGTGATTTGAGGACGAACAGCTCCGCGAGGGTGATGACAGGTGGGTCCCACCCGTCGGTGACCGCGAGAGATGGAGAGCTGGGCCGCTGGCCCAATCGGCTCCGAAATCAAATATTTATTCCAATTCCTTTTATGTTTTTCAAAACAGATTTCAAATATGATTTTAAACTTGATCAAATTAATTTAGAAAAATTCATAAAAATATGTTTTGGAAAGCTTATCAAATTTACAACCTTTGAGCATCGTTCCTGTCTGTCAAATAATTTTATATAAAGGAATTTTATAAGTATTACAACTAAACAACTTTATGGAATTATAATTTATTTAAACTTATAATTGAATTTTTATTTAGTTCTTATGTGATTGAAATGTGATGTCTATGTTATGAATGATGCATGAATGCAAGTTTTAAATTTTTTAAAATTCTGGGATGTTACACCTGAAGCTGGAAAAGCGTGTGAGGACTTGAAGAAGTACCTTCCAGCCCACCAGTAATGGTCGCCCCAAGGATAGGCGAGCACTTGAAGCTGTATCTATCAGCCACTCGATAGACCACCAATGCCGTCCTTGTGGTAGAAAGGGAAGAGCCAGTACTCTACAAGAAGAGTGCAACCACTCCAAAGCCAAAACCTCCTGATAAAGAGCTCGACGAAGGAACAGACCTCACAAACCCACCGCCAGGCCCAAAGCCACAAGAGAGGCCTGCCCCAAGTCAACCCCTACAGGATGATCCCGCCAGGAAGCCTGAAGAGCCTCCCGAGGCCAACCCCCTCGAGGGCCTTGACAAGCCTCCAGAGGCCAACCCCCTCGAGGGCCCTGACAATCCTCCAGAGGCCAATCCCCTCGAGGGCCCAGCGGAGCCCCTTCAGGCAGAAGGTACCAAGGCTAAACTGACAGCCCTTGTCGAGCATCTCGTCTACTTCGTCAGCACAGTACTGCGCAATGCTCACGAGCGGTATACAATGCAGCAGAAGCTCCTTGTCGCACTCCTCATCGCCTCAAGAAAGCTGCGACACTACTTCCAGGGGCACCCCATCACGGTGGTTACCTCTTTTTCCCTGGAGCAGATCCTTCGCAACCCTAACGCCACTTATCGTGTCGCAGGATGGAATATAGAGCTACAGCCATTCAATTTGCGCTACGATACCACAAGGGTAATCAAAGGAAGAGCGCTGGCAGACTTCGTCGCCGAATGGACTGACCCAACCGCTGAAGAGCCTTTGGGAGAAGAACAAGAGCCCTCTGGAGACAAAATGCCTAGCCACTTGACCATGAAGTTCGACGGAGCTTTCGCTTGTCGCCACGGTGGGGCTGGCGTGGTCTTGATCTCACCGAAAGGCGACAAGCTATATTACGCAGTCCAGCTGTATTTCGGAATCGACAAGATCTCCAACAATACCGTGGAGTACGAAGGCCTGCTTGCTGGCCTACGCGCCGCAATCGCCCAAGGCATCAAGCACATACTCATCAAGGGCGACTCCTAGCTGCTCGTCAACTTCTCCAACAAAAGCTATAAGCCTAAGGACGACCACATGGCCGCATACCTTGAAGAGGTCCGTAGGCTTGAGAAGCACTTCAGGGGAATGGAGCTCATGCACATCCCAAGAAAGGAGAACCAAGAGGCTAATGACATCGCCAAGCGCGCATCAAAGAGGCAAGCTCAGCTGCCAGGCGTCTTTGAAGAAAGACTCGTCAAGGCATCCATAAAGCATCATCAAGAGGCCATACCCGCAAGCACAGACGAAGCGCTCCCGCCACCACCTGCAAACGGGGCTCCAGATTATGGCGTCTGTTGCTCACAGCGGTGCATCAAGAAGCAGGATGGATTGACGAGATCAAAGGCTACCTCGACAAAGGGATCCTTCTCGAGGAAGATGTTGAAGCGGAGCGAATTGCCCGCCAGGCAAAATCTTACCACATCCTCGAAGAAATATCTACCGCAAGCGCCCAAACGACATCGCGCTCAAATGCGTTCCTCCTGAAGAAGGCAAAATGCTGATCAAGGACATCCACTGCGGGGAATGCCGCCACCATTCATGCGCCCGCACCCTCGTAGGCAAAGTCTTCAGGAGCGGCTTCTACTGGCCTCAAGCACTTCAGGATGCAGTTGACATCGTCCAAGCATGTGAAGCCTGCCAATTCCAAGCCAAGCAAATCCACCAACCTGCGATGGGGCTACAGATTATCCCGCTCTCCTGGCCGTTCGTGGTCTGGGGGCTGGACATCCTGGGGAACTTCCCAACAGCGCAAGGGGTATATCGCTACCTCTTCGTGGCCATCGACAAGTTCACTAAGTGGCCCGAAGTGGAGGCGACACGCACAATCACAGCAGGCGCGGCGGCAAAATTCATAAGAGGCCTGGTCTGCCGCTTCAGAGTGCCTAACCGCATCGTCACCGACAATGGCTCACAATTCACCACTGGCATCTTCAGAGCTTACTGCGAAAGAATGAGCATCAAGCTCTGCTTCGCCTCAGTCGCTCATCCGCAGAGCAATGGACAGGTTGTGTTGGGGGGCTGCCCCCCGGGTAGGGCAGATCCCGGTACAGATCAGCAGTATGCCAATAGGAATTGACCTTTAGGGGCGAGCAAGGGTCGTCCTGTTGTGCGCCGAAGGGGCAACTTGGCCTTTCGAGAGTGGTTGGGCCCAAAATTTCTCCTGGAGGGCGCAAGGGTCATCACTGGAACCATCAGGACAACATAAGCACCAGCGGATGGTTCCTCTAAGAACTAGCTTCTCGAAGATGTCTTTGGTAACAACCTAAGACATCTTCGGGAGGCTAGGCCTATAGATACTTGTAGTGCCCTTGCTTACGAAAGCAATGGTACATATGAATAGTGCGAAGACTTGGATCACATAAGTCCCGCATTCTCAAATAAGATGAAATGTCACAGTACAATGTCATAATTTATTACAGAACGAGACGAATGATCCAAAAACAAATAATCCTTACAACTTAGCATAGCAGAAATGCTAGCTGCATAAATAGTTCACACTTTATTTCAGAGTTCAAACGCAAAACTAAAGATAGCATGGAGCTACATCTTCTCCATGAAGCCACTGGCAAATCATGTTGGTTGTACCTCGAAGACGACCCCCTTACTCCTCATTCGGACATTCTGCAAGGTTTAGTTGCAGCCCAGCTATAAAGGGTCAGCACAATTGAATTGTGGTGGCAAGTGACTTTAATTCCTAATGTTCTATTAAGCTATAACTATATGCTTATTTGGCTGGTGGAGCTCAAGGCTATTGCGAAAAGCAAATTTTCTCCTACTTTTGATAAACAACTTTTTGAGTTCAAAATCTTCTCTTTAAGAGACATCTCGAGACAAGTCCATGTCTCCTACCCATGTTTACCCAACAAAATTTTATTAAGAAATTGGGATGAAGAGATTTTCAGAACACAGCCTTGTGTAGCTACTCAAATTGTCCGATGCCGGGGACACGGCTAAGATCTTAGGTTTTAACTCTCGAGAGGATGTGCACTTTCACCATTAGACTTAATCAACCCAAACTATCTTCTACACTCCTTTAGTGAGAAGGAAAAGGAGAAGATCAAGACGAGACTTTTCAGAAGTTGCTTTCCCATGATCATACTAAGAGATTACCACCATCAATCTCTTGACCCAGGTCCACATCAACTTACTCCATCAAGACAGAGCCCATAATGACCAATGGTTGAACGATAAGCAACTAGACTGAGTGTAAACTTAAATCTCATAGCCCTGGGTGGCCTACCACAAGTGAGCAACTCAGGTTAACACCGCACATCATGGCCCCAGGTAAGTAGAAACTATCCTGGGCGAAGACAACCATGATACTTGGCCCTGAGAAGCCACTCAACTTGAAACCTCCTCGATCGACCCAATCCACCAGGCGTTAAATTAATTTAGTGGAAATTTTCATTTATCACATCAACCATAAAACAATCATTTTTGCAGCAGGTGCTTCCACTAAATTAAAATAGGGGTCTAATCTGGAATTTCTAAGGGGAAACCTAAAAGGTTGCATAGCATACTACAATCTCCCAAAAACCTATCATGCATACTACTTTTGCAAATACTGCTTGAAAACACTAGATATGCAATGGAATAAAATAGTAGGTGTTTTATGAAGTCACTTGCCTTATGAAAGTTGTCGTTTCTCTCACACTCTTGTCGAAGTCAATGGGTGCTCCCCGTTTCAAACTATATAGTAAAAAGGACACCCATCAAACACAAAACATATTGAACAAAACAAGCGTAACGAGTCTTCTTGGAAGGGTTTGGTCAAAGGTGTCACCTAATTCAATATAGAAAAAGAATTAATGTGTTTGGGTTTAGGGTTTTGCCAAGGGATGGTCTGGAGTGAAAAAACACTTTCAACTCCAGAAGGTTGTATGGGTGTTTCCAAGTTTTCTAATGAAATGGTCTTCAAAAGTTTGCCCCAAAGGGATATCATGAAGACTTAATCACAATTTAAAAGCAAGGTTTAACACTTTAGTACAACTGTAAACTATTCAAAATTTACCCAAGATTATGTTTAGAATTAAACTTAACCAAAATCAAATTCAAGAATTTCTTACTTTTCTCATATCAATACATTTTTAATTCCCAACTTCAAAGTGTGTAGTATTAATAATAACTTAGTTATTTAAATTGTTATAATGTTTTAAATCACATTTTTAGTAACAACTAAGTAACCAAATGCATTTAAAAACCCTTGTAAAGGAACTAGAACTATTTAAAAGGTTTTAACAAAACTTACTTATTCATGTTATGAAATATATTAATAAACAGGAATTTGAGCTTTCTCCGGACAAGGACAATTAGTTATGCCTTTGGTACAGAGTAATAAGTTTTAAATTAATAAACCTTATAATATGCTAAAATAAATCAAATTATGTCTCTGATCTTTAAATTCATTTTAAATTGTTCAAACATTATTTATAACGAAATTTTATAAATGGGGTTAATAGGCAGAGGGCATTTAATTAAGTTCGTAGTAATTTGATTAAATCAAAAATAATATTTCTATTAGTAGTTATGTCCAAAATAGTCAAACTATTCAAAATAAACATACAACAATTTAATCATCAAAATAATTCTCAAAATTATTTTATAATAGATGCAACATATTACACATTTTTGAGTGTCTAAAACAATTTTATTTGCAATTTTTAGAATTTAATGATCTAAAGTTATTACAAAAATACTCGAATTCACCATTTGAAATTTGAATATTTTAAACTAGGTCAAATTTGAAAGTTAAAGGTTCCAGCAGGTTCTAATTGTCGAGGGCTTCAATTTGATATAAAATTTGTCCAATTTGGGTCAAGGGTTAAAAAGTTATGATAATTCTAAGTGGCAGGGGCTTTTCTGCAAAACTGCCATTTAATCAAATTAAAAGAAATTAATATCCACGTGTGCGCTGACTGGGCGCTGACTGGACGCTGATTGGACCTGACGTGGCTGCTGACTGGGTCGCTGACGTGGATAAGTGAAACAATCTGGATCGTCAGATCCAGATCTAACGGCCAGAAAAGAATCGTACCGATTCGTTTTAAGTGTTCTAATCCTAACCGTTGAAGATAGATCGGACGGACAGAGGAGAAGAAGCTCACCGGGCGGCGCTTTCGGTCACCGGAGACGAGGCAGACGACGGCGGCGGCTCGGTCGTGGACGGCGCGCTGGCTCCGGTGCTTCCCCGAGCCTCCGGTGGCGACGACGAGATGCGGTGCGGCGCGGCGGGCTTGATGGTGGCGACGACGTCAACTCGTGCGTCCTCGGGCGGTGGCGAGATGCGGTCAGGGTTTCCTCAAACGCCGGCGAGCGTCGGTGAACTCATTCCACTCCAACGACTTCGGAAGAAATTTGACCAAGGGGTCACGGAGGAGCGCAAGGACAAGGGAAAAAGGAAGGAGGGGGTCTCGGTCCCTTTCGTGCTCACCTCGTCGCTAAAGAAGAGAAAAAACGGCGGCGGACTCGCGTTGCTCCGGCGAGCTTTTTCCGGCAGTCTGGGGCAGGATTTCTTAGGGTTTTGAGGGGCGATGAGAGAGGAGGGTGCGGGGTTTTAAATGGGGCAGGGTAGGGAACCAATCCCGCAACAACCTCGCTGGATTTTTGGAAAGAATCGGGGGCGTGAATCTCGGCCTGAGGAAGACGACGATGACGTCACGCTGACGTCAACCTTCCTTTTTCTTTTCTGATTTTTATTTTATTGTTTCATAACTTTTAATTTAAGTGTCCAAAAGCAGTCAAACAAATTTCTAAAAATTCGTAAAATTATTATCTTTGAGTTAAACCATTTATGGGCATGTTTTAGACATTTTTGAAATTTAATATTTTTCAAAAATTCATTAAATACCAATTTGATACTAAATATCAATTTGGAAATTATAAATTAAATTAAGTTTTCTTTTGGCTAAATAAAATTTGTAAAATACCAATATTCAAATATGTTTTGGAATTAAGTTATCTAAACTCATATTCTATTATTACATAAAATCTAGCTTTAATAGATTATTAAATCACATATTATACCTATTTGAATTAAGTAAAGAAAATGTAATGTAATCATTTTTAATTTAAAGTATTTTGGGCACCATTTTATTTATAATAAGATAACTCAATTGAAAGCTTCATAACCACTTTGGAAAAGACTTTAGATTTAAAATCACAAAAATATACTCCTGAAAATCATTTTATGTTTTGAAAATAAATGAAGATCATTTTAAGCTAATGAAATGTAATTGGATAATCCATTTTTATAAAACATATAAAGTTATTAAAGTTATAAACTATAGGTTGAAATTTCAACACTATGTTTTTGTACTTAGTGGAACTAAAGAAAAACCATTTGGCAAATGGATCCTGTTTTAAATTATTTAAAATAACACTTGTAAATACCATTTTAATTATGAATAGCTATGGCTAAGTGGTGGAAACAAATATTTATAAGGAAACCTTTTATTATAATGAAATGGTTTGAAATTTTCGTAAAAACATTTGTCAAATTACATATTGAGGTTTAATAACTACAATGGATAATAAATTGTTTAACTTGGATCATCTTTTGGAAGTAATGATCTTTCCAAGATAATTGAAATATTAAATCTCTTCTAGATGCTTGAAGTCTTTTATAATTGGTTCTCTTATGCATTTTAATATTTTATTTTAATCAAAATAAAAGTTTTAAATTTTTGTGATTTTTAAACATTCCAAAATATTGGGATGTTACAGACTACTGCCCTTAAAAGGAATCTCGTCCCCGAGATTCGGAGAGACTAGAAAACAAAAGCTTGAAAGGCAACTAATACTCGAGAGGTTTAGAGACATGGAAACTTAAGAGCTTGAAGGGGGTGATTTTGATTAGGAAGGCTAGAAAGAAGGGTAGTTTGGGATCTCCGGGTTTATGCGGCAGGGAGAAATTTTATTTTGGGTGGCTACCACCCTTAAATAATTTCAGGTCATACAAACAAACACATCAAGCAATCAAATCAAAAGCACAACTCAAGGTTCAAAATCGCGAGATATTAATAATCCTGAAAACTCAAGGTTTTTAAATTCTCAACTCCAAAAACGATTTAGGTTCCAAAATAAACACGCTGGTACTGCCATATCACATTTTGATAGGTCAATACACTAAACTGATATGATTAGCTAAGATAGGATAAATGGTGGTCTCTCTAACGTTTGTTTGACTTGCTTCCCTTATTCCTCTTTGATCTCCCGCTTGCGCTTTGTTGCGTGGTTGTTCACCTCAGGTGTGTCTTCTTCCTCACTTGACTCCTCAAAAATCACCTCTTCGGGGTCCTCTTCCTCCTGTTCTTCCTCCTTTACATTTGCGGGTACATCCACTTCTCCAGTGCCTTGGTCGCCTTCTTCTTCTGTTGCCAGCGGTGGAGGTGAAGGTGGGTTGAGCTGTGCCTGAAGTGCGGCAATCTTCTCATCCTTATCAAGGTTCTGCAACTGTAGATCATGGATGTGTTCCTCCATGTGGCCGATAAGGGTTTCAGAAGTCTGGAGTTCTTGGGTCTTTGCGTGTATGACGGCCCGAGCGTGATCCGCGATGTCATGAGCTTGTTGAACCTCACGGGTCAAGCAGTTGACGAGAAAATCTAGGTCTTCAAACATTTTATAGATTAGGGGTAGGTCCAAGCGATTCCCAGTGTGAGCCATCGAGTGGCCATCTGCATCCCTCTTCCCAAAGGCACGGAAGGGCGAATCCGGTGGTAGGTTGTTGCGATACTTGTAGCACATACGAGCTATTAAGTCCACCATAGCTACGTTCACTCCTTCCATCCACTCTGGGTAGTAGGTGACATAGTCCACGGGCTCGAAGTCTGGCATCGTGGGGTCTGGGGTCATGATTGTGCGGATTTCCCAGCGCGTCACATTAGGTATGTCGGTCTCCTCCTTCCTTCCTCGGAAATAGGGCGGTGGTAGCTTCAATTGACTTGTCAACCTGGACAGCTGCCTCCCAAAGATGAAATCCGACAGAATACCAGCATACGCGGTCTTAGTGTACTCTCCCATCTAAAATTTTGAAAAAGGTAAGAGTATTAGAATTAAAGTGAAAGAGAAAAGAAACAAAACAAGAAAAATATACTGTATAGAATAATACTTAAAAAGGTTTGACTTTTGGTTTCTGTCCAATCCTAGGGGTTTCGAGCCTACAGGCAACATTCGTGCTCTGATACCATCTGTAGTGCCCTTGCTTACGAAAGCAATGGCACATATGAATAGTGCGAAGACTTGGATCACATAAGTCCCGCATTCTCCAATAAGATGAAATATCACAATACAATGTCATAATTTATTACAGAACGAGACGAATGATCCGAAAACAAATAATCCTTACAACTTAGCATAGCAGAAATGCTAGCTGAATAAATAGTTCACACTTTATTTCAGAGTTCAAACGCAAAACTAAAGATAGCATGGAGCTACATCTTCTCCATGAAGCCACTGGCAAATCATGTTGGTTGAAGCTCGAAGACGACCCCCTTACTCCTCATTCGGACATTCTGCAAGGTTTAGTTGCAGCCCAGCTATAAAGGGTCAGCACAATTGAATTGTGGTGGCAAGTGACTTTAATTCCTAATGTTCTATTAAGCTATAACTATATGCTTATTTGGCTGGTGGAGCTCAAGGCTATTGCGAAAAGCAAATTTTCTCCTACTTTTGATAAACAACTTTTTGAGTTCAAAATCTTCTGTTTAAGAGACATCTCGAGACAAGTCCATGTCTCCTACCCATGTTTACCCAACAAAATTTTATTAAGAAATTGGGATGAAGATATTTTTAGAACACAACCTTGAGTAGCTACTCAAATTGTCCGATGCCGGGGACACGGCTAAGATCTTAGGTTTTAACTCTCGAGAGGGTGTGCACTTTCACCATTAGACTTAATCAACCCAAACTATCCTCTACACTCCTTTAGTGAGAAGGAAAAGGAGAAGATCAAGACGAGACTTTTCAGAAGTTGCTTTCCCATGGTCATACTAAGAGATTACCACCATCAATCTCTTGACCCAGGTCCACATCAACTTACTCCATCAAGACAGAGCCCATAATGACCAATGGTTGCACGATAAGCAACTAGACTCAGTGTAAACTTAAATCTCATAGCCCTGGGTGGCCTACCACAAGTGAGCAACTCAGGTTAACACCGCACATCATGGCCCCAGGTAAGTAGAAACTATCCTGGGCGAAGACAACCATGATACTTGGCCCTGAGAAGCCACTCAACTTGAAACCTCTTCGATCGACCCAATCCACCCATGCGTTAAATTAATTTAGTGGAAATTTTCATTTCTCACATCAACCATAAAACAATCATTTTTACAGCAGGTGCTTCCACTAAATTAAAATAGGGGTCTAATCTGGAATTTCTAAGGGGAAACCTAAAAGGTTGCATAGCATACTACAATCTTCCAAAAACCTATCATGCATACTACTTTTGCAAATACTGCTTGAAAACACTAGATATGCAATGGAATAAAATAGTAGGTGTTTTATGAAGTCACTTGCCTTATGAAAGTTGTCGTTTCTCTCACACTCTTGTCGAAGTCAATGGGTGCTCCCCGTTTGAAACTATATAGTAAAAAGGACACCCAATAAACAAGCAATTCATCAAACACAAAACATATTGAACAAAACAAGCGTAATGAGTCTTCTTGGAAGGGTTTGGTCAAAGGTGTCACCTAATTCAATATAGAAAAAGAATTAATGTGTTTGGGTTTAGGGTTTTGCCAAGGGATGGTCTGGAGTCAAAGAACACTTTCAACTCCAGAAGGTTGTATGGGTGTTTCCAAGTTTTCTAATGAAATGGTCTTCAAAAGTTTGCCCCAAAGGGATATCATGAAGACTTAATCACAATTTAAAAGCAAGGTTTAACACTTTAGTACAACTGTAAACATTTAATTTCATTTACCCAAGATTATGTTTAGAATTAAACTTAACCAAAATCAAATTCAAGAATTTCTTACTTTTCTCATATCAATACATTTTTAATTCCCAACTTCAAAGTTTGTAGTATTAATAATAACTTAGTTATTTAAATTGTTATAATGTTTTAAATCACATTTTTAGTAACACCTAATTAACCAAATGCATTTAAAAACCCTTGTAAGGAACTAGAACTATTTAAAAGATTTTAACTAAACTTACTTATTCATGTTATGAAATATATTAATAAACAGGAATTTGAGCTTTCTCCGGACAAGGACAATTAGTTATGCCTTTGGTACAGAGTAATAAGTTTTAAATTAATAAACCTTATAATGTGCTAAAATAAATCAAATTATGTCTCTGACCTTTAAATTCATTTTAAATTGTTCAAACATTTGTCCAATTCTAAGTGGGTTTCAATTTGATATAAAATTTGTCCAATTTGGGTCAAGGGTTAAAAAGTTATGATAATTCTAAGTGGCAGGGGCTTTTCTGCAAAACTGCCATTTAATCTAATTAAAAGAAATTAATATCCACGTGTGCGCTGACTGGGCGCTGACTGGACGCTGACGTGGCTGCTGACTGGGTCGCTGACGTGGATAAGTGAAACGATCTGGATCGTCAGATCCAGATCTAACGGCCAGAAAAGAATCGTACCGATTAGTTTTAAGTGTTCTAATCCTAACCGTTTAAGATAGATCGGACGGACAGAGGAGAAGAAGCTCACCGGGCGGCGCTTTCGGTCACCGGAGACGAGGCAGCCGACGGCGGCGGCTCGGTCGTGGACGGCGCGGTGGCTCCGGTGCTTCCCCGAGCCTCCGGTGGCGACGACAAGATGCGGTGCGGCGCGGCGGGCTTGATGGTGGCGGCGACGTCAACTCGTGCGTCCTCGGGCGGTGGCGAGACACGGTCGGGGTTTCCTCAAACGCCGGCGAGCATCGGTGAACTCATTCCACTCCAACGACTGCGGAAGAAATTTGACCAAGGGGTCACGGAGGAGCGCAAGGACAAGGGAAAAAGGAAGGAGGGGGTCTCGGTCCCGTTCGTGCTCACCTCGTCGCTAAAGCAGAGAAGAAACGGCGGCGGACTCGCGTTGCTCCGGCGAGCTTTTTCCGGCAGTCTGGGGCAGGATTTCTTAGGGTTTTGAGGGGCGATGAGAGAGGAGGGTGCAGGGTTTTAAATGGGGCAGGGGAGGGAACCAATCCCGCAACAACCTCGCCGGATTTTTGGAAAGAATGGGGGGCGTGAATCTCGGCCTGAGGAAGACGACGATGACGTCACGCTGACGTCACCCTTCCTTTTTCTTTTCTGATTTTTATTTTATTATTTCATAACTTTTAATTTAAGTGTCCAAAAGCAGTCAAACAAATTTCTAAAAATTCGTAAAATTATTATCTTTGAGTTAAACCATTTGTGGGCATGTTTTAAACATTTCTGAAATTTAATATTTTTGAAAAATTCATTAAATACCAATTTGATATTAAATATCAAATTTGAAATTATAAATTAAATTAACTTTTCTTTTGGCTAAATAAATTTGTAAAATACCCATATTCAAATATGTTTTGAAATTAAGTTATCTAAACTCATATTCTATTATTACATAAAATCTAGCTTTAATAGATTATTAAATCACATATTATACGTATTTTAATTAAGTAAAGAAAATGTAATGTAATCATTTTTAATTTAAAGTATTTTGGGCACCATTTTATTTATAATAAGATAACTCAATTGAAAGCTTCATAACCACTTTGGAAAAGACTTTAGATTTACAATCACAAAAATATACTCCTGAAAATCATTTTATGTTGTGAAAATAAATGAAGATCATTTTAAGCTAATGAAATGTAATTGGATAATCCATTTTTATAAAACATATGAAGTTATTTAAGTTATAAACTATTGGTTGAAATTTCAACACTATGTTTTTGTACTTAGTGGAACTAAAGAAAAACCATTTGGCAAATGGATCCTGTTTTAAATTATTTAAAATAAAACTTGTAAATACCATTTTAATTTATGAATAGCTATGGCTAAGTGGTGGAAACTAATATTTATAAGGAAACCTTTTATTATAATGAAATGGTTTGAAATTTTCGTAAAAACATTTGTCAAATTACATATTGAGGTTTAATAACTACAATGGATAATAAATTGTTTAACTTGGATCATCTTTTGGAAGTAATGATCTTTCCAAGATAATTGAAATATTAAATCTCTTCTAGATGCTTGAAGTCTTTTATAATTGGTTCTCTTATGCATTTTAATATTTTATTTTTATTTTAATCAAAATAAAAGTTTAACTACAATGGATATTTTATTTTAATCAAAATAAAAGTTTTAAATTTTTGTGATTTTTAAACATTCCAAAATATTGGGATGTTAAAATACTCCTCCTAAGTTGTAATCCGGAGCAGGGGTGGTACTCGGGCGCAACCGGGAGGGCTCTTGGGCTTCTCGGTATGACGGAGTCATCCAGTAAGATCCCGGGTAGAGGAGAACCCTGATGGTCCGGATGGGCTTCCCGGATAGATAATAACCGACTTACCTATCCCGGTCCTGGCAAGTTATCTTTGTTGTGCTGGAAGGACGTACCGAACTGAACAAGGAGGAGACCGACATGGGGGCATGTCGGTCGAAAGTCATAGATCTGGTGCAGGCTTTCCGCCTGACACAGGGGGGAGTTCCATTCCTCTTGACACGGAAGCATGGTCACCTCCCGCCTGACACGGGAGCGTGTCAGCCGGTACGATGACGCTATGAAAAAATCGGACATGCCTAGCCTGGCAATCCGGAAAAGGGTACTAGGCATCGGCGAATACATGTCTTCTCTCTCACAAGCGGACATGATGATCCAGGACGACGCCTGCAGTCCTTGCCGGAATGATGACGGTAGGGCTATACCGGATAGCACGGCGGCTAGGTCGCACTAGCCGGTGTCGACATAACCGTTAGCCCTGTCCAGTGGGACCGTGCCGGATTAGGGTTTCCGGATTAGGGTTTCCGTCCCTCCCGACCGGAACTCTATAAAAGGCGACATAACTCCTCCTGTGGGGAGATGACCAACATGAGGCCAAAACTATAGTCTCATTTACTGTCCAAGCATTTACTCCCTTCCTTTCTCTAGTTCATCTAGTTCATCACCCAAAGAGCTCAAGGAGCATGTTGTAGATCTTGTGCCACACTTATATTGAGAGGAAAGGCAGGAGTAGGGGTGTTACCTCTTCACGAGGGCCCCGAACCTGGGTATATCGTGGGTGTGACTTTGCCTTCGTGCATTTGTTTGGATTTGATAGATCTTTGAGAGTGTTCTTCAGTGATCTTGAGCATTACGGCAACTCCTACCGTGTGAGCTCTTTAGCTCGCTAGCCCTCCCCGGATCCACCAGCGTCCATCGGCCCCACACATTAGCCATCCTATGGCATCTGCCGTGATACCACCACGACAGTTGGCGCCCACCGTGGGGCATGTAGAGGCGCTGGCTGGTGTACACATCCGGACGGGTTCCACCGTTTGCTCCGACATCCGAGTTCTCTCCGTCCTGGTTGTCAGGCTGGGCGAGATGGATTTCGTCAGCGACAATGTCGGTTGCTTCCGGAACAAGCCCTTTCCGGCGAACGGGTTCCTCATCGACTTCGGCGTCTTCACCACCTACGTCGCCACCGAGGTCATCTGCAGCTATCCGGACGTTGTCCTGGAGGCTGAGGATCCCCCATGCTCCGCGCCCCCCGGGATCAGCGTACCGATCGCCCCGCGGGATGTGTCGCGGTCATGATGGTCAGGGTAAGCGAGGAAGTGTTTCAGGACGCTCCCGACGGCGATGCCGGTAGTGGCCGAATTCGGTTGGCCAAACCTCCTCAGGAGAGAGGTGCTGCCCGGGATGGCGATCCTCAGCCGTCCCAACCTCGTCGCCGGCCGGATCCCCTCCCGGGTCTGGTCGCAAAGTTGGTTGTCCCTTTGACAGCTGACACTGATACCCAAGTCACTTCGGCTGATTTGGATGAGTAGCGCAGGTTGCTACTCGCGGAGGCTCAGGAGATCGCCGTGATCCGGCGTGAGCTTAGTGCTAGTCCCCGTGAGTACAATGCAGCTCACGGCTTCCCTAGGATAGATTCCCGGGACAAGCGCATTGCTGATCTGCGCAAGAAAGGCAGGATGGTGAATGATGAGTTGGCTGGTGGCGCAGCACCTAGCCATAGCAGGTCGGTGTAGCGTACCTGCACTTTAAATAAGGCAGATACCTGTGTATAGTGCAAATCCCTGGATCGATTCATTTGCACACACAGTTTACGATGTAATATCACAACAAAGCATCAATTATATTACATCGATGATCCAGAATTACAAAATATTTGATACAAATTGCATAGCGTAAAGCTAGCATTGAAAAAGTACACAACGGAAATACAATAGCAGTGAGTCTCTATAACTTTCATGCTGCCACAGGCGAAAACATGTTGGTTGTAGACTCGAAACCTTTAATGAAACCTCACTCGTCATCTGATCAAATCTGCAATAAGAAAAATATTGCAACAACGTGGGTCAGATTCCATTAAAAATGGAGTCTAGCAAGTGACACTATGGTGGACACTTAATGGAATAACTCTAAAGCCTATATGCATATTTGGTTGGTGGAGTTAAAGGCTAATTTGCATAAAGCCAATTTTTCCTACTCTTTTGAAAACACTTTTCTTGAAATCGACGAGTATGGCATGAAAACCATAAATCTCATCTTCCCTTGTTCACCCATTAAGTTTTACTTCTGAAGTTGGAATGATGGAATCCTCCGTTGACGTCCGTGATCAGCTGCTCAAAATTGTCCGTACCGGGGACACGGCTAAGTACTTAGTTTTACACTCTGCAGAGGTTGTGCACGTTCACCATTGTACCCATTCAACCCAGATTATCCTTTACACACCATTTGTGATAAGGAAAGGAGAGAATGAGACGAGATCTTTCAGAAGCATTTTCCCTCCCACTCTGGCTTGACCCGTTCCACCTAACACCCCCCTACATCTGCTTGTCAAGCCGGAGAGAGTCCACGCAACATAATTGATCAAGCCAGAGCCCATATGGCAATGGCTGCACTGGAAGCAATCGTCACTCGGAGTTCTTCAGATTCCTCGGTTCCTGGGTGGCCATTCACAAGTGTACATACTCCAGGAACCATAGACATGGACCTGAGTAGCCACTCAACATAAACCATGCAACCACTTACCACCCAGGTGTTTCATTAACTTAGTGGATGTGCACTCTCAGGTAAAAATCACCATGCTCACGGCCCTAAGTAGAATAGAAATTCTTCCTAGGCGACGACAACCATGAGAACAGCCCTGAGTAGTCACTTAACTTTTTGTCAAACCTTTCATCAATTGCATAGCATCAATATTTCTGCTAAGTATGATATAGGAACCTAGACACAGGAGTAAGGAATTCTACACAGGTTTAGCATAGCAATACTATTCTACACATGCATAAAAATACACTAAGTAATGCATATAGAAATAGGAAGTTTATGAGGTGTGCCACTTGCCTTTGAATGTTGTCGTTGTTCACAAACTCTTTTCAACAACGAATGTTTGCTCTCCGTTTAATCTAAACAATATAGACAAGCAACAATACAACAATCAACAGCAAGCACAACTCCACAATGCACACAAACATATACTGGATGAATAAATAAGTTTTATAAAACTTTCTAAGGAAAATATGTTTATGCATGATGTGCAAAATATTCCTAAGGCTAGAAATGCTTTTTCATGCCATGGAGATCTTTTAAGTTTATGCAAGGCAATTAGGTTGGTCCAAAAGGACTAAGGGTTAAGGTCATAAGTTGAATAAAATATTTTGTTTTATATCATCTTGAATAAGCACTCTAATGGCTTAGTCTTGATGTGCAAAATACTTAGAGAAAATACTAAGTTATTTGTTCGAGATGATCAACAATTATTATCAACTCTTTGTAAATTGGATATTCGCTAAAGTGAGAGAGACAGACACCCGGCCAGCCACTTAAATTGTGGAACAGGTCTCATGTACGTGGACATGTAAGGTTTGTTTCCAGGCCGCTTCATCTCACTATGCCGCTAGGATCCAACATACTTCAAGTGGGTAATAACATGATCGAAATTTGTTTTAAGTCTTAAGTGAAAGACAAGATTAGGAAAGAGGGAAAAGATAGGAAGAAAGATGTAGTTGTCCTCCAGGCTTCATCTCCAGACTTGTAACTTTCTTCTGGATGATGTCTTGATTGAGTTCTTGGTAGTCTTGATGAATCTTCAGACTTGATGATTCTTGTGTCCTCGAGGCAGGTCTTGGATTTACTTAGTCTTCACGAAGTCTAATAGAAGAAGAAGGGAGAAGAAGAAAGAGGAAGAAAGACTTAGAAAATATTTATGGTTGGTCTTCATGAACTTCTTCTTGATTTTCTTCTAAGTGTTTCTTCTCCTTGAAGATACTTCTGAAGTCTTGTTTTTGGCTAAGTCCTTCATTGGTCTTCCAGCTCCATGTTGAAAATCCTAAGTGTCTAGTGCATAGCACTTTTCCCAAAATACTAAGTTTGAAAATAATCCTAACTTAGAGAAAACTAATGAAGAGGGGTTTTCCTATGAGAATAGAATATTCTATGAATGAAATGAAATTTTTAAATCACAATAAACATAAAAATAACTTTTGTGATTTCTTTATAAATATGCATGAATTTTTAGATGCAATTTAATTAATTTCTGATTTTGGAAAATATAATAAAAGGAATAATTATAAGATTAAAGTTTCCTATGATTAAATTTTTATAACAAAATTTTATAATTAGTGTTAATAGACAGAGAGCATTTAATTAAATCTATTGCAATTGGATTTAATCAAAAATAATGTTTCTATTAAAAGTTATTTAAACAAAATAGTCAAACTTATTCAAATTGAACACACAACTATGAAATCATTCAAAAATTACTCAAAATTATTTTATAGCAGTGGCATTAATTTACATATATTCTAAAGTTTCTAAAACATATTTATTTGCAATTTTTGGATTTATAGATTTAAAGTTATTACAAATATACTCAAATTCACCATTTGAAATTTGAATATTTTATACTAAGTCAAATTTGAATTTTGGCCGATCTAAAATAATCTACATGTCAAGAGCTTTCCAAATATATAAAAATTATTAAATTTGGAGTTGTGGTTAAAAAGTTATAAATGTTTTAATTACAGGGACTATTCTGCAAAACTTCCAATTAAAAATAAAATAGAAAATGTTTTACACGCTGGCGCTGACGTGGCTGCCACGCGGCGCTGACTGGATCTGACGAGGCACTGACTAGGCATCGACGTGGCTACTTCCTATTCGCTTATACCGTTTCGGAGGGCGATCTAATCTGGGCCGTAGGATTTGAATCGAACGGTAGAGAGGCGTGGACCGTACCTGGGCGGCGGGATCTCGCCGGAATCGTGAGGGACGACGGCGCCGGCGCTCGGTCACGAACGGATTCGTCACCACGGTGGTTTTCCGAACGCGCGGAGGGCGGCTTCCGACTCGGCGATCCAAAACAAGAAGAATGGCGGCGACGGCCAGATCCTCCTCTTCCTGGAACGTCGTGGACGAGAAGATGGAGGCTCCGCGGCTCCGGCGATTCGGTCCGAGCACGAGACACTCCGTTCGGCTGCGAAAGGAGACCAGGGAAGGAGTTAGAAGATGCGCACGGACGCGAGGGAGAGGTAGGAGGGCTCACGGGCAACGGGGAAGGCTCACCTCGCCGGGGAACAGAGAAAAATGGCGGCGGCAGCAATGGAGCTCCGGCGAGCTTTTCCGGCGGCCTGGCGGCGTGTTAGGGGCTAGGGTTTGGGGCGAAAGGAAGAGGAGAGCGCGGGGTTTATATAGGGCAGAAGGAGGGAACCAATCGCGCGTCGATCTCGCCGGATTTGGAGAGGAATCGGGGGCGAGTTTTTCGGGCGGAGGTTGAAGAAGATCTGCTGACGTCAGTATGACGTCAGCCAGTATTTTCTTTTTCTGATTTTATTTATTTAATTCATATCTTTTGATTTAAATGTCCAAATGATGTCAAATTAATTTCTAAAAATTTGTAAAAATAATATCTTGCTGTTAAACCAGTTGTGGATATGTTTTGAATATTTTTGAAAATTAATATTTTGAAATATTGATTAATTACAAATTTGACACTTAAAGTCAAATTTGAATTTCTATCTTATTTATGTTTTCTTTTGGTTAAATAAAATTTGTAAAATACCCACATTTCAATATGTTTGAATTTAAGTTATTTAAACTTATTTTGCTGAAATCACTCATCTTTATTTTGGCATAATATTAAAGGACTAAATATAAATAATGTTTAGAAAATGGGGAGTATAAGGTATTCATTATTTTAATTGAAAATAATTTGTGCAACATTATATTTTATAATATGATAATCCATTTGAAAACTTCATAACAACTTTGGAAAAGATTTTTGTTTTAATTCTATTCTTATTCAGAAGGTATTAATCATTTCATGCTCTGAAAATAAATGAAATTCATTTAATCAAATGAAATGTTTATTTGGCTAATTCATTAATTTGAAATCTATGAAGTTTATAGTTATACACTATAGGCTTATAATTTCCAAACTATATTTTGAACTTAGTTAAAGGAATGAAAACCATTTAGTAATTATATACCATTTTGAATAACCTTGTATTTATGAATAGATATGGCTAAGTGGTTTAATTCAATTACTTATAAAGAAACTAATTTATTTAAAATAAAATGGATTGTATTTTGAAAAATATTTGTCAAATTATATTTTAAGGTTTTTGAAACACAGTGGATAATAAAATGTTTAAACTGTGACATTTGAAATATTAAACTCAAGTTTGAAGTCTTTCATAGTTGGTTTCCTTATGCATTTAATATTTTATTTTAATAAAAAGAAAAGTTTTAAATTTTAGTGATATTTGAACATTCCAAAATGTTGGGATGTTACAGACTACCACCCTTAAAAGGAATCTCGTCCCCGAGATTCGGAGAAGCTAGAAAGAAAGCAAATGCTTGGATGATTCTGATAACTCGAGATGTTTTGGGAAATGAAATTTCTGACATGGAAACTTGAAAACTTGGCAGCGAATGGTTTTTCTGATTAGAAGGATGAAAAGAAAGATAGTTTGAGATCTCTGTGTTTAAGCGACTGGGTTTGAATTCTCTAGGTGGCTACCTCCCTTAAAAGAAATTTTTGTGGTCAGTCTAGAAACTTTGTGTAATCTTGTTTATTCCTCTGATGTAGAGCGTACAAGTGTTCAAAATACAATAGCATGTGGTGGATACAGAAAGTTTTTTGCACTCACGTTTTCCACTCGGTCCTTGGAGAGATTTATTCTTCGTCCACTCAGGGCAGCCACTGGCATAGTTTCCCTTATCCTTGCACCTGTAGCATGTTAAGTGGCTTAGATCCTTCTTGGATTCACTCTTTTGTCTTTGTTCCTCCAGGATCTTCATGAGAGATTGTTGCATTCCTTTCTTGGCTTGCTGGTTAGATTGTTGCACCAAGGGATAATATGGGCATTGGATTGGAACATGGGTCGTTCCTTCACACAGGAAGCAAATAATCCTTTTGGAGGGGCGTCCATTAATTGGACGTCTGATGTGACCATGGGGCCACTCATCAGAGCAATCTTCGAACGTATGTCCTATCTCTCCACAAGTTTTGCATGCCTTTAGTTTGGTCATAGGGTCCTCTTCAACATCCATATGGTTTTGATCAATCTTAGGCGAGTGGTCATTGATCACCTTCTGACTCTGGTCCCTTAACAGTATTCGCGTAGTTGGGTAAAATTTACTGTTGTTGATATTGAAGTGAGACATCTGCTGGTTTTTAGAGAATAAAAGAGTTAATTATATGTACTATGGAGAATTCAATAATTTTAGAACAAGGCAACCAATTCCTAACATAATCAATCAACATCTAACAAACATCAAGCAACAAGGTTCACAACAAACAACAATCTAGTATTGTCATATAGCCAAGTTGATATGATCAATACACTAACACGATATCGTCATTCTATTTTTGGTGGTGGTCAAATCTACCTTCTTCATGATTGCTTCAAGTTCTTGTTCAACTTTCTTGGATATCTTAGAAGTGTTGGTCGAAACCTGGTTCTTCAGTGGTCTTCCATGCATGCAGAACTTCATGATTAATCGTAGCTTTTCCATATGAGCCAGCAGAATCAGACTTAGACTATAAGAACATGGTCATCTAGAAAAAGATAGGAGGTTTTTAGAAGGTTGATAATAGATGAGAATAAGAGAAAGACATAGTGAAAAGATTTGTTTTTAGAAAAGTGAAGGAAAATAGATTTTCAATCCTATGGTCAAACCTATTTCTATCCAAACCTAGGGTTTCGAACCTACAGGCAACACAGTGCTCTGATACCATCTGTAGCGTACCTGCACTTTAAATAAGGCGGATACCTGTGTATAGTGCAAATCCCTGGATCGATTCATTTGCACACACAGTTTACGATGTAATATCACAACAAAGCATCAATTATATTACATCGATGATCCAGAATTACAAAATATTTGATACAAATTGCATAGCGTAAAGCTAGCATTGAAAAAGTACACATCGGAAATACAATAGCAGTGAGTCTCTATAACTTTCATGCTGCCACAGGCGAAAACATGTTGGTTGTAGACTCGAAACCTTTAACGAAACCTCACTCGTCATCTGATCAAATCTGCAATAAGAAAAATATTGCAACAACGTGGGTCAGATTCCATTAAAAATGGAGTCTGGCAAGTGACACTATGGTGGACACTTAATGGAATAACTCTAAAGCCTATATGCATATTTGGCTGGTGGAGTTAAAGGCTAATTTGCATATAGCCAATTTTTCCTACTCTTTTGAAAACACTTTTCTTGAAATCGACGAGTATGGCATGAAAACCATAAATCTCATCTTCCCTTGTTCACCCATTAAGTTTTACTTCTGAAGTTGGAATGATGGAATCCTCCGTTGACGTCCGTGATCAGCTGCTCAAAATTGTCCGTACCGGGGACACGGCTAAGTACTTAGTTTTACACTCTGCAGAGGTTGTGCACGTTCACCATTGTACCCATTCAACCCAGATTATCCTTTACACACCATTTGTGATAAGGAAAGGAGAGAATGAGACGAGATCTTTCAGAAGCATTTTCCCTCCCACTCTGGCTTGACCCGTTCCACCTAACATCCACCTACATCTGCTTGTCAAGCCGGAGAGAGTCCACGCAACATAATTGATCAAGCCAGAGCCCATATGGCAATGGCTGCACTGGAAGCAATCGTCACTCGGAGTTCTTCAGATTCCTCGGTTCCTGGGTGGCCATTCACAAGTGTACATACTCCAGGAACCATAGACATGGACCTGAGTAGCCACTCAACATAAACCATGCAACCACTTACCACCCAGGTGTTTCATTAACTTAGTGGATGTGCACTCTCAGGTAAAAATCACCATGCTCACGGCCCTAAGTAGAATATAAATTCTTCCTAGGCGACGACAACCATGAGCACAGCCCTGAGTAGTCACTTAACTTTTTGTCAAACCTTTCATCAATTGCATAGCATCAATATTTCTGCTAAGTATGATATAGGAACCTAGACACAGGAGTAAGGAATTCTACACAGGTTTAGCATAGCAATACTATTCTACACATGCATAAAAATACACTAAGTAATGCATATAGAAATAGGAAGTTTATGAGGTGTGCCACTTGCCTTTGAATGTTGTCGTTGTTCACAAACTCTTTTCAACAACGAACGTTTGCTCTCCGTTTAATCTAAACAATATAGACAAGCAACAATACAACAATCAACAGCAAGCACAACTCCACAATGCACACAAACACATACTAGATGAATAAATAAGTTTTATAAAACTTTCTAAGGAAAATATGTTTATGCATGATGTGCAAAATATTCCTAAGGCTAGAAATGCTTTTTCATGCCATGGAGATCTTTTAAGTTTATGCAAGGCAATTAGGTTGGTCCAAAAGGACTAAGGGTTAAGGTCATAAGTTGAATAAAATATTTTGTTTTATATCATCTTGAATAAGCACTCTAATGGCTTAGTCTTGATGTGCAAAATACTTAGAGAAAATACTAAGTTATTTGTTCGAGATGATCAACAATTATTATCAACTCTTTGTAAATTGGATATTCGCTAAAGTGAGAGAGACAGACACCCGGCCAGCCACTTAAATTGTGGAACAGGTCTCATGTACGTGGACATGTAAGGTTTGTTTCCAGGCCGCTTCATCTCACTATGCCGCTAGGATCCAACATACTTCAAGTGGGTAATAGCATGATCGAAATTTGTTTTAAGTCTTAAGTGAAAGACAAGATTAGGAAAGAGGGAAAAGATAGGAAGAAAGATGTAGTTGTCCTCCAGGCTTCATCTCCAGACTTGTAACTTTCTTCTGGATGATGTCTTGATTGAGTTCTTGGTAGTCTTGATGAATCTTCAGACTTGATGATTCTTGTGTCCTCGAGGCAGGTCTTGGATTTACTTAGTCTTCACGAAGTCTAATAGAAGAAGAAGGGAGAAGAAGAAAGAGGAAGAAAGACTTAGAAAATATTTATGGTTGGTCTTCATGAACTTCTTCTTGATTTTCTTCTAAGTGTTTCTTCTCCTTGAAGATACTTCTGAAGTCTTGTTTTTGGCTAAGTCCTTCATTGGTCTTCCAGCTCCATGTTGAAAATCCTAAGTGTCTAGTGCATAGCACTTTTCCCAAAATACTAAGTTTGAAAATAATCCTAACTTAGAGAAAACTAATGAAGTGGGGTTTTCCTATGAGAATAGAATATGCTATGAATGAAATGAAATTTTTAAATCACAAGAAACATAAAAATAACTTTTGTGATTTCTTTATAAATATGCATGAATTTATAGATGCAATTTAATTAATTTCTGATTTTGGAAAATATAATAAAAGGAATAATTATAAGATTAAAGTTTCCTATGATTAATTTTTTATAAAAAAATTTATAATTAGTGTTAATAGACAGAGAGCATTTAATTAAATCTATTGCAATTGGATTTAATCAAAAATAATGTTTCTATTAAAAGTTATTTAAACAAAATAGTCAAACTTATTCAAATTGAACACACAACTATGAAATCATTCAAAAATTACTCAAAATTATTTTATAGCAGTGGCATTAATTTACATATATTCTAAAGTTTCTAAAACATATTTATTTGCAATTTTTGGATTTATAGATTTAAAGTTATTACAAATATACTCAAATTCACCATTTGAAATTTGAATATTTTATACTAAGTCAAATTTGAATTTTGGCCGATCTAAAATAATCTAAATGTCAAGAGCTTTCCAAATATATAAAAATTATTAAATTTGGAGTTGTGGTTAAAAAGTTATAAATGTTTTAATTACATGGACTATTTTGCAAAACTTCCAATTAAAAATAAAATAGAAAATGTTTTACACGTTGACGCTGACGTGGCTGCCACGCGGTGCTGACTGGATCTGACGAGGCACTGCTTGGGCATCGACGTGGCTACTTCCTATTCGCTGATACCGTTTCGGAGAGCGATCTAATCTGGGCCGTAGGATTTGAATCGAACGGTAGAGAGGCGTGGACCTTACCTGGGCGGCGGGATCTCGCCGGAGTCGCGAGGGACGACGGCGTCGGCGCTCGGTCACGGACGAATTCGTCACCACGGTGGTTTTCCGAACGCGCGGAGGGCGGCTTCCGACTCGGCGATCCAAAACAAGAAGAATGGCGGCGACGGCCAGATCCTCCTCTTCCTGGAACGTCGTGGACGAGAAGATGGAGGCTCGCAGGCTCCGGCGATTCGGTCCGAGCACGAGACACTCCGTTCGGCTGCGAAAGGAGACGAGGGAAGGAGTTAGGAGATGCGCACGGACGCGAGGGAGAGGTAGGAGGGCTCACGGGCAACGGGGAAGGCTCACCTCGCCGGGGAACAGAGAAAAATGGCGGCGGCAGCAATGGAGCTCCGGCGAGCTTTTCCGGCGGCCTGGCGGCGTCTTAGGGGCTAGGGTTTGGGGCGAAAGGAAGAGGAGAGCGCGGGGTTTATATAGGGCAGGAGGAGGGAACCAATCGCGCGTCGATCTCGCCGGATTTGGAGAGGAATCGGGGGCGAGTTTTTCGGGCGGAGGTTGAAGAAGATTTGCTGACGTCAGCATGTATTTTCTTTTTCTGATTTTATTTATTTAATTCATATCTTTTGATTTAAATGTCCAAATGATGTCAAATTAATTTCTAAATATTTGTAAAAATAACATCTTGCTGTTAAACCAGTTGTGGATATGTTTTGAATATTTTTGAAAATTAATATTTTGAAATATTGATTAATTACAAAATTTGACACTTAAAGTCAAATTTTAATTTCTATCTTATTTAAATTTTCTTTTGGTTAAATAAAATTTGTAAAATACCCACATTTCAATATGTTTGAATTTAAGTTATTTAAACTTATTTTGCTGAAATCACTCATCTTTATTTTGGCATAATATTAAAGGACTAAATATAAATAATGTTTAGAAAATGGGGAGTATAAGGTATTCATTTTTTTAATTGAAAATAATTTGTGCAACATTATATTTTATAATATGATAATCCATTTGAAAACTTCATAACAACTTTGGAAAAGATTTTTGTTTTAATTCTATTCTTATTCAGAAGGTATTAATCATTTCATGCTCTGAAAATAAATGAAATTCATTTAATCAAATGAAATGTTCATTTGGCTAATTCATTAATTTGAAATCTATGAAGTTTATAGTTATACACTATAGGCTTATAATTTCCAAACTATATTTTGAACTTAGTTAAAGGAATGAAAACCATTTAGTAATTATATACCATTTTGAATAACCTTGTATTTATGAATAGATATGGCTAAGTGGTTTAATTCAATTACTTATAAAGAAACTAATTTATCTAAAATAAAATGGATTGTATTTTGAAAAATATTTGTCAAATTATATTTTAAGGTTTTTGAAACACAGTGGATAATAAAATGTTTAAACTGTGACATTTGAAATATTAAACTCAAGTTTGAAGTCTTTCATAGTTGGTTTCCTTATGCATTTAATATTTTATTTTAATAAAAAGAAAAGTTTTAAATTTTAGTGATTTTTGAACATTCCAAAATGTTGGGATGTTACAGTCGGGTAGTCTGATATCAGCAGAGATACCTCTATACAGCTCACCTGCCAAAACACTTTGGGCTGCCGAGACAGCTATGGCCGAGTTGGCTGGGTTATCCGGGGAAGCTCTGCGCAAGCAGCAGGAGCGGGTCAACGAGTTAGTCGTAGAGGCTAACCGGCAGAACAAGGCCTTTAAGAAGAAAAACCCGGGTGCTGGGTTCTAGGTGTACTCAGCTAGGGCCGAGAGCAACAAATCGGGTGGAGAGGCTTCATCTCCGCATCCGAGTAGGAGCAAAAGCAAAAGCCAAAGCCGGAGCCGAGGTTCCGGGAGAAACAAGCAATTGCAGACATACGACCCGCGCTTTGCTGGAATTCAGCAAGCCGGACAGAACAATCCCGGTCAGGCTCAGAGTAGCCATGGTGGTGGTAACCGGGGTATAGTAAACAATGTCCTGGCTAGCCGTGGTAATCCACCTCGGAATCCACCGCAAAGTCAGGATAACCGGCAAAGAGATGCCGCCTCTGTACCACAGCAAGCCGTGGTTCCTGTGGTTAACAAACACGACGATGGCAACTCGAGGCTGCAGCAACTCGGATACCAGCCTAACGAGAATCCCTTAGGATCTCGAATAGGAACTCGACAGCTAGATCCAGCTGATGCTAGGTACTGGCTCGACCGGATTCATCAATCCGAGTTGGTTGAAGAGCAAGGCCCTCCGGGACCTGCCTGCTTTGGACCTCGGATCATGCGGGAGCCGGCTGTGCGAAATTTCCAGCTCAACCGGGGTGCCAAGACCTATGACGGCAGCTCGAAGCCGGAGGATTGGCTGACCGACTATGTAACTGCAGTAAGCATAGCCGGTGGAAACAGGCGTTGGGCGGTGTGTTATGTGCCGCAGATGATGGAAGGACCTGCCAGGATCTGGCTGAATAACTTGAGGACTGACAGCATAGACTGTTGGTTAGATTTCGAGGAGGACTTCATCAGCAACTTCACCAGCACATACAAGAGGCCCAATCGACCTCAGCATCTTGCCATCTGCAGGCAGAGGAGCAATGAAACTGACCGAGAGTACCTTACTCGGTGGAGCAACATTCGCAATTCTTGCGAAGGGTTGTCGAGGCACATGTCATATCGTGGTTTGCGCAAGGATGCCGACATGGCTCCATGCTTTGGTAAAAGCTGCAAAGAAAGATGCCGACAACCTTGGCAGAAACCATGCGCATCGCCGACAAGTACACGCTTGGAGACCCCATGCAACCCCTGGTGGATGTCGGAGACCCCTGGGGGAATCAGCGTTCGGGGTCGAGTAGGAGCCATGACCGCCAGGATTTTGGTCAAAAGAGGAACCAGCCTGAGTTCTACTATGCCTCGCAGCATGTCGCAGCGGTAGGTCGAGATTAGGGGGATGCCGGAAATAATCAGCGGCAGAAAGTGACTGGCCCGGCTTGGGGTCAGAGCCAAGAAGTACAGAAGACTTGGGTGGACCAGAAGAAGCCCCTGACGTATGAAGAGATGTTGAACAAGCCATGCTGCTACCATACATTGGAATCCAACAAGCCCGCAAATTGTCGGGGATATAATTCCCCGGTACCCTGGAAATATGGGTTTGTTTCTTAGTGTTGCAGGTATAAAAACATTTAAATAGGAGAAGAATAAAGAGAAAGGAGAAGAATTGCATCTCGGGCCGAAAGGAGAAGAGGTGGCCCAGTTTTCCTGCGGGCCGAGATCCACACCTCGGTCCAAAAAGATGACCGCATCGCCACGACCTCCTCTGCTCGGTCAAACCGAGACCAGCGCGTCCCCAACCACCAGCTTCCTCAACCTCGCGCCCCCGAGGCCTCCCCCGGCCAGCTCCGGCAGCATCTGCGCCTCCACCCCGCGACCTTGTCCTTCCCCGGCACCCTCCGACCCCGGCAGCGTCGCCCCCGACTCCGGTGTCTCCGCCCCCGCACTGCCTCGGCAACGCCGCCCGGATTCCCCGGCATCGGCCTCGGGCAACCGCGTCCGGCCTCCCCCGACTCCGGCAGCTCCGCGCCGCCCCCAGCACCGTCCCACCCCGCCACCGCGCCTCCGAGATGGGTGCCCCCGGCATCCTCCTCACCGCGGCGGCCTTGTCCCCGACGTCCTCGACCTCGGCCCCGGCTGCGCCGGGACGCCCACCTCTGCCCAGCGCCTCCACCAACCCATCTCCGCCCGGGTTCGTCCTCAGCGAAGCATCTCCCGGCGGCGTCCTCCATCCCGGATGGGCACCACGGCACCGACATCCCCAGCTCGGCACTCGTCCCCGGCATGGCCCCACTCCATCCGGTGTTCCCTCTGAACGCCCCCGACACCCGATACTCCGGCCTCCGACATCACCGCACCCGTGGACTTCTCCGACATGAATCAGCTACTCGGTTTGTCCGACTTCCCCAACTACAATGTTGATACCCGGATTGCTAGCAGTGTGGAGCACGATGGACAATGGCTAGAGGACAGGGAAAAGGATGCACGGTGTGACTGTCCAGGACACATCCGACATGTCCAATCCGATATATCTACGGTACTCATGATGTGAGCAGTACACCGCACAGTGACGCTACAGTGTACCAGATGTGACAACAGTACACTGCGCGTGACGCAGTGAGCAGTACCGACAAGACCCCAGTAGTCACCTCAGCTACAGTGTACCGTGAATAGTGATTCTTGTCCCCTTGTCCCCTGCTTGTCCCCTGGGCTCTCCTATATAAAGGGCACCAGGGGGAGGGGGAGGGAGAGAGACCACCACCCCACCACTTCATTTCCCCCCTTCTCATTTGCTCTCAAGACCTCATGGAGGCAAGGGTGTAGTAGCTCATGGAGCGTGTTGTAGCCCGAATAGTAAGAGAGAAAATATACTGAGTAGGCTAGATGCTGCAGTAGGGGTTTTATCTCCTCACGAGAGCCCCGAAGCAGGGTAAATCCTTGTGTCCCTGTGTCGGTTGTGTTTACCTGCGCGCGAGTTCATCGCGCAATCCCTCCCCGAGATCCCCTAGCGTCCATCGGCCCCACAAATTAACCTACCCGTAGGCATCTGTCTGTTCGCCACGACGACAGTTGGCGCCCACCGTGGGGCAGAGTGGCGCTTGCGGGAACAATTTCGGACGGGACCCGGGATCCTAAATCCGGGGACCCTACGCTGCGGGCAGTGGTCACTGACATCCTGCGCCACGGGTAGCAGTCGCCGGTATCCCAAATCCGGGATCCTAAATCCGGGATCCCTACGCTGTGGGCAGTGGTCACTGACATCCTGCGCCGCGGGTAGCGGTCGCCGGTATCCCAAATCCGGGATCCTAAATCCGGGATCCCTACGCTGCGGGCAGTGGTCACTGACATCCTGCGCCGCGGGTAGCGGTCGCCGGTATCCCAAATCCGGGATCCTAAATCCGGGATCCCTACGCTGCGGGCAGTGGTCACTGACATCCTGCGCCGCGGGTAGCGGTCGCCGGTATCCCAAATCCGGGATCCCTACGCTGTGGGCACTGGTCACTGACATCCTGCGCCGCGGGTAGCGGTCGCCGGTATCCTAAATCCGGGATCCCTACGCTGCGGGCAGTGGTCACTGACATCCTGCGCCGCGGGTAGCGGTCGCCGGTATCCCAAATCCGGGATCCTAAATCCGGGATCCCTACGCTGCGGGCAGTGCTCACTGACATCCTGCGCCGCGGGTAGCGGTCGCCGGTATCCCAAATCCGGGATCCTAAATCTCGGGATCCCTACGCTGCGGGCAGTGGTCACTGACATCCTGCGCCGCGGGTAGCGGTCGCCGGTATCCCAAATCCGGGATCCTAAATCCGGGATCCCTGTGCTGCGGGCAGTGGTCATTGACGTCCCTGCGCTGCGGGTTGAGATCGCTGACATCCCTGCGCAGCGGGTTGAGTTCGCCGACATCCCTGCGCCGCTGGTTGAGGTCGCCGACGTCCCTGCGCTTCGGGTAGAGGTCGCCGACATCCCTGCGCTGCGGGAAGAGGTCTCCGACATCCCTGCACCGCGGGTGGAGGTCATCCACGTCCCCGCATCGCGGAAACCGGTCATCGACGTCCCAAACCAGCATCCCTGCATCACGCCCACCTGCCGCCGGAGTCCGCCCCGACACTCATCATCAATGGACCCCTGGCGGTTGCACACCAGTTACCCGGGTTATGTCGCCTCCGACATCCCCAACCGCTCCTGTGCTCCGTGAGTATCGTCGTATGTACCTTGTAATTATGTTATCTTAGATTTATTCGGGAGATGCCCATGCATGCTTAGTTTAATTGTTTACCCGGGAACGAGATATCGTAACCCGGGGACTGCCCTGTTTCACCTGTTTGTCATCTATGTGTTATTCCCCGGGAGCAAGATGTCTTGACCCGGGGACTGGCTTACCGTCTAGTTCTACCTGGCATTCTAAGTCGGTAGAGTAACTCGGTTTGTATTTATTTATATGCTTGTTGTATCTTGCTTCTTGTTGTGTCATTTGTTAGCCGGCATCCCGAAACTGGGCTCGGGGACTGCCGGGCTCCTTTGTTTTCCTGCTATATCTGAAAATTTACCCGGGGACTCGGTGGAAACCGAGTCTCTGTCCTATGGTGTGGTTTGCTGCTAGAGTTATTTTCTGTCTTTATTAAAAAAATAGATGTCCTAACTAACGTTGAAAGGTGATATCGGTTTTACCGCGAGGATACTCATGTCGAAAGTCTTGATTATATCGGTTATCTCGAATCCATCTTATATTTATTGTTACCTCAAGGTACATTGCATATGGTCTGTGATATAGGTTGGCCCACGTATCGCGGTATCATGCACAATTTCCAGATCCCCGTTTATTTCGGTTCGCCAATATATCACGGCATACTGCAATATCTCCATATCGCTATTCATGTCGGCTCGCCGTTATATCACGGCATCATGCCATATCTCCAGATCCCCGTTTATTTCGGTTCGCCAGTGTATCATGGCATCAAGCAATATTTCCAAATCGTCATTTGTTTCGGTTTGTCAGAGTTCGCCAAAGGCAACACCTGAGATACCGAAACACCTGTGATGCGCCCAGAGTGGCCGAGATACCGAGACACCTGTGATACGCCCGGAGTGGCCGAGATACCGAAACATGTGTGATATGCCCAGAGTGGCCGACATACCGACATACCGACATACCGACATACCGAGATACCTGTGTAACATTGTGTGTGTAGGCGTCTGTGTCGGTATACGCCCAGAGTGGCTAAACGCCGGCACATGAGACTCTGTGTCGGTATGCGCCCAGAGTGGCTACAAGCCGGCACATGAGGCGTCCGTGTCGGTATACGCCCAGAGTGGCTAAACGCCGGCATGTGTTGTGTGTCAGACCGGCGGTGGCCGAAGACATCTATGTCGGTAAAACGCCCAGAGTGGCTAAGAAACCGGCATAGGATTGTATTTTTGCAGGTATTCGGTGGAGCAAATGAAAACGATGAGGTTGAGATTTCTTCTAAGTCTGCGCGCGACTCTGCGAGTCCCCCGCAGCCTCGGGGACTAGTGTCGGGGTTGTAATCCCCGGGATCCCTAAAAACAGGGTATTTGGTATGGAAATTTCATAACGACTATTTGTTTTTAAGTCTATGCGCGATTCTAACGAATCCCCCATAGACTCGGGGACTAGTGTCGGGGATATAATTCCCCGGTACCCTGGAAATATGGGTTTGTTTCTTAGTGTTGCAGGTATAAAAACATTTAAATAGGAGAAGAATAAAGAGAAAGGAGAAGAATTGCATCTCGGACCGAAAGGAGAAGAGGTATCCCATTTTTCCTGCGGGCCGAGATCCACACCTCGGTCCAAAAAGATGACCGCATCGCCACGACCTCCTCTGCTCGGTCAAACCGAGACCAGCGCGTCCCCAACCACCAGCTTCCTCAACCTCGCGCCCCCGAGGCCTCCCCCGGCCAGCTCCGGCAGCATCTGCGCCTCCACCCCGCGACCTTGTCCTTCCCCGGCACCCTCCGACCCCGGCAGCGTCGCCCCCGACTCCGGTGTCTCCGCCTCCGCACTGCCTCGGCAACGCCGCCCGGATTCCCCGGCATCGGCCTCGGGCAACCGCGTCCGGCCTCCCCCGACTCCGGCAGCTCCGCGCCGCCCCCAGCACCGTCCCACCCCGCCACCGCGCCTCCGAGATGGGTGCCCCCGACATCCTCCTCACCGCGGCGGCCTTGTCCCCGACGTCCTCAACCTCGGCCCCGGCTGCGCCGGGACGCCCACCTCTGCCCAGCGCCTCCACCAACCCATCTCCGCCCGGGTTCGTCCTCAGCGAAGCATCTCCCGGCGGCGTCCTCCATCCCGGATGGGCACCACGGCACCGACATCCCCAGCTCGGCACTCGTCCCCGGCATGGCCCCACTCCATCCGGTGTTCCCTCTGAACGCCCCCGACACCCGATACTCCGGCCTCCGACATCACCGCACCCGTGGCCTTCTCCGACATGAATCAGCTACTCGGTTTGTCCGACTTCCCCAACTACAA
This sequence comes from Poa annua, assembly GCA_026929855.1. Taxonomy (NCBI): domain Eukaryota; kingdom Viridiplantae; phylum Streptophyta; class Magnoliopsida; order Poales; family Poaceae; genus Poa; species Poa annua. The sequence goes on from CM049427.1 coordinate 71,046,092, forward strand.
TGTTGATACCCGGATTGCTAGCAGTGTGGAGCACGATGGACAATGGCTAGAGGACAAGGAAAAGGATGCACGGTGTGACTGTCCAGGACACATCCGACATGTCCAATCCGATATATCTACGGTACTCATGATGTGAGCAGTACACCGCACAGTGACGCTACAGTGTACCATATGTGACAACAGTACACTGCACGTGACGCAGTGAGCAGTACCGACAAGACCCCAGTAGTCACCTCAGCTACAGTGTACCGTGAATAGTGATTCTTGTCCCCTTGTCCCCTGCTTGTCCCCTGGGCTCTCCTATATAAAGGGCACCAGGGGGAGGGGGAGGGAGAGAGACCACCACCCCACCACTTCATTTCCCCCCTTCTCATTTGCTCTCAAGACCTCATGGAGGCAAGGGTAGTAGCTCATGGAGCGTGTTGTAGCCCGAATAGTAAGAGAGAAAATATACTGAGTAGGCTAGATGCTGCAGTAGGGGTTTTATCTCCTCACGAGAGCCCCGAAGCAGGGTAAATCCTTGTGTCCCTGTGTCGGTTGTGTTTACCTGCGCGCGAGTTCATCGCGCAATCCCTCCCCGAGATCCCCTAGCGTCCATCGGCCCCACAAATTAGCCTACCCGTAAGCATCTGTCTGTTCGCCACGACGACACAAATCACTCTACTCGGAAATGCAGCTGGTACCAGCGCACGTTGCAGGAAGGCAGCGCGGGGGCTACCCGGCCGAATGCTCCGGCATGACGGCCCAACATTCCGAGGCCCCCTCCACCACTATCCAGTGCCAATGCAATCCGGGTTAATCAACCCACCCAGGGACCTCCCCCCAAATCAGTGAATATGGTGAGTGTCAGGAATGACAATGGTGCTGGTCCGAGTAACCAACCCGGACACCAGCAGGGCAACTACCGGGAGGCACATCAGAGCTATGTGGTCTTTGTGACCGAGCCTACTGACCGGAAGAGTGTGCGACAACGCGCTCTGGAGGTAAATGTTGTGATCCCGGCGGTACCCAAGTTCCTGCACTGGTCCGAGATGGAGATCACTTGGAGCCGGAAAGATCATCCCCGAGTCATGCCCAAGTCAGGTGGCTATGCTTTGGTGGTAGACCTGACCTTTGTCGGACCAAGCCTCAATGTCCGTTTCAGCCGGGTTCTAATTGACAATGGCAGTGCCATTAACATTATGTACAAGGATACCATGCTGAAGCTGGGGGTGTCCATGAACAGGCTGCTCCCAACCGAGACCACTTTCCATGGCATTGTGCCCGGAGTCTCCTGCGCCCCTCTGGGCAAGATTTGGGTTGTGGTGTTGTTTGGAACCCGGGAAAACTGCCGGACTGAGAGCTTGGAGTTCGAGGTTGTGGATCTCGAAAGTCCCTATCATGCGCTCATTGGTAGGCCGGCATTGGCCAAGTTCATGATCTACACTCACATGGGGTCCCTGAAGATGAAGATGCCAGGTCCAAATGGAGTGATCACCATCGCGGGAGACCACAAACGCTCCATGGACTGTGCATCGGCCGGTTTAAACTTAGCCGAGTCCCTGGTCATAGCTGAGGAGAAAAAGAGAATTCAGCAGGTGGTTGCACTGGCCAAGACGTCGCAACTCGGCATGCCCGGGATGGTGAACCCGGAGCAGAACGCCTCGTTCCAGGCACCAAAGGCGACCAAGAAGGTGGGAGTTGACCCTAGCAACCCGGTGCGCCAGGTGATCATTGGTAGCAACCTGTACAACAAATAGGAAGGCGAGCTCGTCGACTTCCTCCGTGAGAATCGGGATGCCTTTGCGTGGTCAAGTGATGATCTACAAGGTGTTCTGAGGGAGTTGGCTGTGCACTCCTTGTTTGTCAGGCCTGACGCAAAACCGGTGAAGCAACCGACTATGCGCCTCTCGGATGAGAGAAGAGCTGCTATCATGGAGCATCTCGCGGTACTTTTGGCTGCCGGGTTCGTAATGGAAGTTCTGCAACCGGATTGGATATCGAATCCGGTTCTGGTTGAGAAGAAGAAAGATGATCCCCTCCTGCTTAAGGTGTGGCGCATGTGCATCGACTTCACCCACCTCAACAAGGCATGTCCGAAAGATCCATTTCCACTACCCCGGATATATCAAGTGATCGATTCCACTGCCGGGAGTGAGCTTTTGACTTTTTAGATGCTTATTCTAGTTTCCACTAGATACCCTTGAATCCGGATGATCAATTGAAAACTGCCTTTGTTACCCCATATGGGGCTTATTGCTATCGTGTCATGACTTTTGGTTTGAGAAATGCTGGTGCTACATACAATAGATGTATGTAGAAATGTTTGCATGACCAGATAGGCCGCAATGCTGAGGTCTATGTCGATTACATAGTCATAAAACAAAAGAAAAATCCTCTCCAATCGATGATCCGAGGGAGACATTTAAAATTTTAAGGAGATTCCGGATGAGATTGAATCCGGATAAATGCACGTTCGGTGTTCCGGCAGGCAAGCTACTCGGTTTTCTCATATCAAGCCGGGGGATTGAGGTCAACCCGGGTAAAATACGTGCAATCGAGAGCATGAAGTTACCGGCACGTCTCAAAGATGTGTAGAAATTCACAGGCTGTCTGGCATCCCTAAGTCGGTTTGTGAGCCGACTAGGGGAGAAGGCCTTGCCCTTATATCAATTGATGAAGAAGAGCAAAACATTTGTATGGACCCCGCAGGCTGATGTGGCGTTCAATGATTTGAAGAAGATGCTCTCAACTGCACCGGTGTTGGCATCCCATTGCCAAAGGAGCCAATGTTGCTCTACATCGCTGCCCCTAACCGGGTAGTGAGTGTAGCCATCGTGGTGGAAAGAGAAGAAGGGGATAAGCTAATACAGAGACCGGTGTACTATCTGAGCGAAGTGATCTTGACATCTAAACAGAACTACCCGCACTATCAGAAGATGGCGTACGGGGTGTACTTGGCAGTCATCAAGCTCAAGCACTATTTCCAAGAGCACCCGATCACGGTGGTATGCGAGGCTCCCCTCGCCGAGATCATCGGCTGTAAGAATGCTAGCGGCCGAGTTGCCAAATGGGCCATCCAGTTGTCTCCGTATGCTCCGGCACACGAGAGACGCGACGCCATTAAGTCGCAGGCGCTGCCGGACTTCTTGGTGGACTGGGCCGAGATGCAGTATGAACCTCCAATTCCCGACTACAATTTCTGGAGGATGCATTTTGATGGTTCCAAGGCCAAGATCGGATTGGGTGCCGGAGTAGTCCTCACCTCACGGAAGAAAGATGTGCTGAAGTATGTACTGCAAATTCATTTCCGGGCATCTAACAATGTGGCCGAATACGAGGCTTTTGTTCATGGACTGAATGTCGCCAAGGAAATCGGTATCCGCCGGATAGAGTGCTTCGGTGATTCCGACCACGTGGTTCAGCAGGTCTCGGGCAACTGGGAAGCAATTGACGCCAATATGGCCTCATATCGATTCCATGTGCAGAAGATATCCGGATTTTTCGAGGGCTGCGAGTTCAAACACATACCTAGAGGGGAAAACGAAGCAGCAGATGTGTTATCCAAGTTGGGGTCGTCCCGGGATGCCATTCCACCCGGCATCGCACTGGAGCATTTGAGGAAGTCGTCTATCCAGCCCTCAACCGAGTCAGAATATATCTTCATCCCCAAGGAGCCTAGTTCGGAAGCCGTGCCTATGGAGGTGGAAGTTGGGAGTACTGCACTGAACCCGGGGACTGCACCGCAGAGCTCGGGGATAGCAAACGGCATATCTGTGGAAGTGATGTCGGCTGAGCCAATGGACATAGACATTCCGATGTTCCCGGTACGACCTGTTCCGGGATGGGCACAACCCATCATGGCATACATATCGGATGGCACCCTCCCGGAGAACGAGGTAGAAGCCTGGCAAATACTGCGAAGATCCAAGGCATACACCATCGTCAATCAAGAGTTGTACAAAAGAAGTGTCACCGAGGTGCTCCAGAGATGTGTGGAGCCCGAGGAGGGTCAAGAGATGCTATTGGAGATACATCGAGGAGAATGTGGACACCATGCCTCATCTCGGGCACTGGTGGCAAAAGTATTTCGGCATGGGTTCTATTGGCTCACCGCTTTACAGTAAGCAGAGGACATTGTCTGCAAGTGTGGAGGATGCCAGATGTTTGCCCACAGAATACATATGCCCGCATAAGCACTAAAGACCATACCTATAACTTGGCCATTTGCAGTATGGTGCTTGGACATGGTGGGACAGTTTAAACCGGCAAGAGGCAATATGACACACATGCTGGTGATGGTGGACAAGTTCACCGAGTGGATAGAGGTCAAACCAATCCGGAAGTGCGACAGGCACACCTCGGTCCAATTCTTGAAGGACATCATCTTGAGATACGGCTACCCGCACAGCATCATCACGGATAATGGTACTAATTTTGCTGTGGGAGAATTTGCTCGATTTTGTGCGGAGAAAAGAATCCGGTTGGATGTGGCATCAGTAGCCCACCCGGAGGCAAACGGACAGGTTGAGAGAGAAAACACCTTGGTACTAGCCGGCATCAAAGCCCGCCTGATTGAGCCATTAATGAGAACTCCGGGATGTTGGATAGAGGAGATACCGGCAGTGTTGTGGGGTCTCCGGACCACACCGAATAGATCTACCGGGTATACGCCCATTTTCATGGTGTATGGTGCCGAGGCGGTGCTCCCAACCGACATACAATATGATGCACCAAGGGTAACAATGTTCACCGAGACCGAGGCAAAGGAAGCCCGGGAAGATGATGTTGACTTGCTCGAGGAGGCAAGGGAATTGGCATTGTCTCGGTCTGCAATTTATCAGCAGAAACTCCATCGTTATCATAACCGGAAGGTGCATCCCAGAGTATTCCAGGAAGGGGATCTCGTGCTAAGGCTCATCCAGCGCACAGGCGGAATGCATAAACTTTCACCTCCGTGGGAGGGCCCTTTTGTTGTGAGCAGGGCATTGCACAATGACTCTTATTACCTTGTAGATGTATAGGAAGCTAGAAAAGGGGTTATGGACAAAGCTTGTGAGGAAACCAAGCGGCCATGGAATGTAGCCTTGCTTCGTCCCTTTTACACTTAAAGGGCGCAATGTTCGTATCCCGGTTTTTTATCAATGAAATTTCGGCACCCTGAGATGTTACTCGGGGACTGCCTGGCCAAAGTGCATTATTTAGCCTTAATTACATGTCGGTATCCTCGGGAGGAACCCGGGGACTGCCCATTTTTGTTTCGCTTTGGCTTTACTATATATCTGTTTTGTGCATGTCGTTAACCCAGAGAGGAACTCGGAGACTGCCTTATACTTATTTTCATTTAGTGTATGCCGTAAATATTCTGAACTCGGTTTCAAAGTTAAAGTAGTGTATTTCATGTGAAATAATCTTGTGACTCGACTGACGAACGCCGAGATGGTAGTCAAGAGCAAAGAACAAGTGTTGGAAACACGAAAACGAACTCGGGGACTCGGGATAGGAATTCCTCCGGCATATGCGTCTTACTAATCCGGTTTTTGGGTTTCTTACTTATGTCGGAAATTTAGCAACTCGATCTCGAACATTCATAAGTAATGTATACCGTAGACGGAATTTTGTGACTCGACTGTCGAACATCGTAATGGTAGACAAGAGCAGAAATTACCTAACTATGCTAAACATGAAAATGAACCCGGGGGCTTGTGGCAGAATAAACCGTCATAACTTGTCTTACGATAAAGCAAAAGTCGGCAGGGGTAGAGTACGAATTAAAAGTATATTACAGCTGCACCCGGCATCCCGGGGATTTAATGTTTCCGCAGCTAAGTTTTTTCAGATCAAACATCATGGTTTGGCAGCAGACAATCAAGGAGCAGGAGGAGAAGCCGGCTTCTCGGATTGACCGGCAGCAGGGGGAACGATGACGGTCTCCTCCACACTCGCAGTGGTGTTCGGAGCGACCACATTCATCTCGGCTGGAGGGATCTCGGGTGGCGAAGGAGCAGCGACATCCCGGGAAGCCATGTCTCGGTGACTGCGGCTGTCTCGGCGTCATCGGCCTCCGGTATCTCGGCATCCACGTCACCGGTATCCTCCGTCTCGCTTTCATCTTCATAGTCTGACTCGGAGTCAGATGCAATAAGGCTCGTGATGAAGGGGCCGGGATCCGCCCAGCCGGCGAGGCGATGAGCAGTTTCTTGGCGTAGCCGGATCTTGGCCGGATCAGTGTACCATTCCGAGACGACCCGCAAGCTCTTGATCACTTCGAGATCGAGCCCCTCGTACCAACTCAGCACATGCTGCAGTGCTTGGTCGGCACCAGCGCGGGCACCAGAACGCTTCCAGGCATGAAGCCGGTTACCGGCATCCTGGAGTGCGGTGGCCAGTTCGGTGACTGAGAGGTTGCCGGTAACGCCAGGCCACAGGGCACCATGCGCGTGAACTGCCGCGCTAAGGAGCTCGGTGCCGATCGACCGGAGCGGTACTATCCGGGCCTTCAGGGCGTTGAGGTGATCATCAATATCCCATGAATCCGACACAGGACTCTTCCCGGCCCTCTTCTCCCGGGCGGCCGTGATCGCGAGCGTAGCAGCTTCTCGGGAATGCTCAAAGTGTCCTTTAGAAAGGAGAACTGTCACACGGACAAGACATGAGGCGATATCGGCAAAAGAGGAAGACAAAAGAAACAAAACTCGATGCACTTACTGTTCATATCCCGGTTTAGACCGGTGAGCTCGGTAAGCCAGCCATCCTGCTTCGACCAGAGAAGGGCCACCTCGGTCTTGGCAAGGTGCGCGCGCGACTCGGATTGGTCCAAGGTTTCCTTCGGCTTCATAGTAGCGTCCACGAAACGCGTCTTCAAGTCTGCAGCAGTGAACTTGTCCTTCTCCAGCTTGGCATTCAGCCGCGTGATCTCGGATTGAGCATCAGATAAGGCAGATTTTTGATCCACCGAGATCTTTCGCGCGGCGTCCCGCTCCTCCCAAAGTCGCTCCTCCGACCTCTTGGACTGACCGAAGTCAGCAAGAAGCCGGTGGAAGATGTTGCTGTGTTTTTTGCTGCATTCCTGTATCAATGTTTATCCGATATCAGTCTCGGGGACTTCAACGGAGCAGGAGATCACAGGACAGTTATTCGAGATCCACAGTTAGGAATTAACTCGGTGGAGAGGATCTCGGGGACTGGGAATTGAAGGTTTCTTTTTTCAGATTAGAGCCTAGTGATCTGCTACTCGGTGGAGTCTAGAGCACTAAGCACTAATCTCGAGGACAAGTGAGAATAGAAGAAAGAAACTTACATCAACAACCCGGGTAACATCCAGGACAGCCACCTGGAGAGCGTGCAAGGCTTGAGCGCTGCGGCTCGGGCCAGCAGCGTGCAAGTTTCCCACGACCTCGGAAGCGTCAGCAGCAATCTAGGCCTGGTTATAGTCTTCAACCGCGCGTCAGCCGGTTACGGTGGACGCATTCGCCGCTGCGACCTCCCGAGATCCTGAGGACACAAAGGTGCTTACGGACGCTCGCACGGCCTGCAAGGAAGCTGTGGGGATCTCGACAGGAGGTGGTGGTAGCCCGGAAAACTTACCCGAGGCAGAAGAACCCTTGGTCAGGACCAAGTCCTGGGATGAGGACTTCGGAAGAGCGATGAGCTTCGCAGGGGCACTCTTCTGGCCAGATCCCTGGCTGCGCTGCTTCCCGGGTTGGGGATCCGCTTGCCGCGCAGGCTGAGTGGTGGACTGCTTCGGCGATGGAGTCTACCGGGTACCTATCCGTGCAGGGGCTCGAGGTACAACCTGGTGAGGAGGACTTGGCACGTCCGCTTCAAGATGCGGAGACGCTACTCGGCGCGGTGTATCCGGAAGAACGGTATCTTCGGCGCCCGAGGTCGCCCGAGCCGGGGTCTCGGTCACCACTTGGTGGCCACCCGGAGTCCCCATGTCGGTGGCAGCGCGGGATGTAGGGACCTCGGCCAGGACAGGACCAGACTCAGGCTGACCGGCATCCTGTTCTTGGCGCTGAGTTGGAGAAGGGGCAACCCGGGGTGGACTAGGAGACCTGGATCCCGGGGGACGGGAACCTGCAGACGGCGGAACGTCGAGAGCCGCTCTACAATAAAAAGGCATGTTAGAAAGGACCTCGGGAGAAACCGAGATAGAACCACTCGAGGGGAGAATGTCATACCCGGAGGACACGGTGGGAGGACCTCTCCTCCGCTGCGGAGTCTTGTCGCCCGACTGCTTGGTGATCCTGGTCTTCTTGGCGGCTGCGCCCGAGCCACCGGCATGTGCGGTCTCGGACACCGCGCGCTTGCGGCTGTCGGCGTGTTTCGTGCCAGCCGTAGGTCCCGGAACCACTGTCAGGGCGCATTTGAGAGGACGGGCGTCAATTACATCGAGTATTTGACAATCATCGTCATCATCTTCGTCAGATTCGATGGAGATAGCCTCTTGAGCTGGCTTGTCGCTCTGGCTCGACTTCGCCGGTCGGAAGTCGGCTTTCCACTTGAGGTGGAATCCGGTGGGTTCGGTATAACCAGTCGAGATCCCCCTGATGGGTCTCGGATCCGTCCCAGCATCCTCTGACACTCTCGTCACCCATCTCGGAGGGTCCGGAGGACATATCCGAGCTAGTCTGCAGGCGGAAGGTCCGGTTAGTCGGGTTAGCATGTCGGTAATGGGAGAACCCGGGCTATAAACTATCCCCGTGGACCGACATCCTAACGAATAGATCTACCGTGGCAAAACAATTGGAAGATAATAAAAGAGAAAATCGCGGTGCAAGGTCATGCTAGAGGCTCGGAGCACAGGCAGGAATGTTACGAGCATGGGCAGGACGCAAAGAATCGTCTTCGGTATGCAGCTACAACGGATCGGTCTTAATGCCTAGAAACAAAGATCTACCAGAAAAAGCTAGTCACCTCATGGATGCTCAGGAAGAACTTCCGATGAACATGAACTACCACCGTCAAGATTCGATCGGTCGGAAGAGATTAAAAGACTCACCGAAGGAGAAGAGGGTGTCGTAGCACGAGAATGGCGTGGACCAATGACGGAGAGCTCCGGCGACGGGCTGCGCCGGCGATGCTCGGAGTGCGGACGCGATGGCGGCGGAGCGCTTCGGACGGTTGCGGGAGAAAATGGAAGATTGGGGAAGACGAGGAGATGACCTCTCCGCTCCCCTATTTATGGGGAGCTCCGGAGCGGTTTCCGAGTTTCCCGCCCACGATCTCCCAAATCGTGGGTGGGATTTGGGTGTGCCAAAACGACATGTGGCCTCACGTCGAGAATTCCTCTCAGCCACACCAGAGTCCACACGAACCCAACGGTTCGCATTCAGATCAGGTGCGGATCCTGGCTCGCGAACCCGAGCGGCACTTCATTAAGTCAAGAAGCACTCGAGTGTTTCTCTGTTTTGACAAGACCCTGGGTGGGACCCCCTTGTAGAGGAACCTTGTCCGGCACGAGAAGCGAGGTGTGTGTCGTCATGCCGAGATCCGCGTGGGAGTCTAGAGATAGTCTCATTTCCCGGATAGGTCTTCCCGGGCGAACGGATCTCGGGAGAGGGATGTCGGTAAAAAGCAACCCGGTCATAAGAGCAAGGGGTGTTTTCAGCTTCTTGAGGAATTTTCTTCTTCAAGCTGACCCGCACACCGTCTTAAGTCGCTGCACAACACCAGATTCGGGGACTAGTGTCGGGGGGCTGCCCCCCGGGTAGGGCAGATCCCGGTACAGATCAGCAGTATGGCAACAGGAATTGACCTTTGGGGGCGAGCATGGGTCGTCCTGTTGTGCGCCGAAGGGGCAACTTGGCCTTTCGAGAGTGGTTGGGCCCAAAATGTTTCCTGGAGGGCACAAGGGTCATCACTGGAAGCTATAAATAGACCCCCAGACCTTCACGACAGCATAAGCACCAGCGGATGGTTCCTCTAAGAACTAGCTTCTCGAAGATGTCTTTGGTAACAACCTAAGACATCTTCGGGAGGCTAGGCCTAGAGATACACCTCCTAAGTTGTAATCCGGAGCAGGGGTGGTACTCGGGCGCAACCGGGAGGGCTCTTGGGCTTCTCTGTATGTCGGAGTCATCCGGTAAGATCCCGGGTAGAGGAGAACCCCGATGGTCCGGATGGGCTTCCCGGATAGATAATAACCGACTTACATATCTCGGTCCTGGCAAGTTATCTTTGTTGTGCAGGAAGGACGTACCGAACTGAACAAGGAGGAGACCGACATGGGGGCATGTCGGTCGGAAGTCAGAGATCTGGTGCAGGCTTTCCGCCTGGCACGGGGAGAAGTTCCATTCCTCCTGACACGGAAGCATGGTCACCTCCCGCCTAACACGGGAGCGTGTCCGCCGGTACGATGACGCTACGACAAGATCGTACATGCCTAGCCCGGCAATCCGGAAAAGGCTACTAGGCACGGGAGAAGACATGTCTTGTCTCTGACAAGGGGACAATGATGATCCAAGACGGCGCCTGCAGTCCTTGTCGGAATGACGACGGCAGGGCTATACCGGATAGCACAGCGGCTAGGTCGCACTAGCCGGTGTCGACATAACCGTTAGCCCTGTCCGGTGGGACCGTGCCGGATTAGGGTTTCCAGCCCTCCCGGCCGGAACTCTATAAAAGGCGACATAACTCCTCCTGTGGGGAGATGACCAACCTGAGGGCCAAAACTATAGTCTCATTTACTGTCTAAGCATTTACTCCCTTCCTTTCTCTAGTTCATCTAGTTCATCACCCAAAGAGCTCAAGGAGCATGTTGTAGATCTTGTGCCACACTTATATTGAGAGGAAAGGCAGGAGTAGGGGTGTTACCTCCTCACGAGGGCCCCGAACCTGGGTATATCGTGGGTGTGACTTTGCCTTCGTGCATTTGTTTCGATTTGATAGATCTTTGAGAGTGTTCTTCGGTGATCTTGAGCATTCCGGCATCTCCTACCGTGTGAGCTCTTTAGCTCGCTAGCCCTCCCCGGATCCACCAGCGTCCATCGGTCCCACACATTAGCCATCGTATGGCATCTGCCGTGATACCACCACGATAGGCTGAGCGAGCAAACGCGGAAGTCCTTAAGGGCCTAAAGACCAGGACCTTCGACATCCTCAAAGGCCACGACAAGGACTGGATCAACGAGCTCCCTTCGGTGCTATGGTCCATCCGTACAACGCCACCCAAGCCTATGGGGGAAACACCGTTCGCCCTCGTCTGCGGAGCCGAAGCAGTCCTCCCCACAGAGATAAAGCATGGATCCCCACGGGTCCTTGCCTTTAACGAGGACCAGCAAGAGGACCTCCACAATGACGACCTGCTTCTCCTCGAGGGACTACGACGCCACGCCGTCCTCCGGGCGGCCAAATACCATCAAGACCTGAGACGCTATCACAGCCTGAACATGCGCTGGCGTACCCTGGAGGTAGGCGATCTCGTCCTCAGGCGAATCCTCTCCAGGGAAGGCCTCCACAAGTTGTCCCCAGTGTGGGAAGGTCCCTACAGGGTCACCCACATCGCGAGGCTTGGCGCGGGTCGCCTCGAAACTCAAAATGGCATCCCCGTCAAGAATTCATGGAACATCATGCACCTACGCAAGTTCTACCCGTGATCATCGTCACGCCCGTGATCATTGTCACGTTAAGACATCTGGCGGAAGAGGCAGCTTACGGCTCAACCTCCAAGCGTTTTTTGTCTCCAGAGGTTAAAAGCTCACGGCTTAAACCTCCCAGAATTTTTTGTCTCCAGAAGGAACAAACGCAAACGTGATCATCGTCATGCCCGTGATCATTGTCACGTCAAGACATCTGGCGGAAGAGGCAGCTTACGGCTCAACCTCCAAGCATTTTTGTCTCTAGAGGTTAAAAGCTCACGGCTTAAACCTCTAAGCTCCAAAGGCTTCCCTCGAGGGTCAACCCTCCGAGCTCCCCATGTAACGAGCCACCTCAGGATGTTGAGAGTCTCTGCCACTAATGGGTGGTCCCCATGCCTCGACATGGTCAAAACAATAACTTGGCAACTCCAAGCATACTGAGACAATTTCTTTCCCAAGTGAACTTAGCGCTACGGCGCCGCTGTGTAATATTTGGTGGTGAGTTTTATTTACGCATTACTTCGTTGACATGTGCGCTTATATCTCTCCACATGCGTACCTCACGAGCGGGGGCTAAGTACGGTGCCAGTGCCTCAAACGACACACCAGCAGCACTGCAAAATCCAAGGATCCGAGCTCTGGCTAGAGGGCAAGATCCCACAAACACGCCATCTCTACAGAGGACCTTGGTACTTACTCTCCTCGCGAGGAACACCTGAGATGACCTATAAGCGCGCACGAGTCCCCTATACCGTGCTCCAGCGTTTGGGTTCGCTCTCTAACCTCTACAGGGAAGAAATACTCCCACAAGCCTGAGGAGGCGTCCGGGAACGATCCCTAAATAGGACCTCCTCTCCAGGCAAAAAAGCCTCTACAGGGCGAAAACCTTGAGAAGCTAAGTCTCGCACCCTCTCCTTACGAGTGTTTTCCCCTCTAGCGCACGTTTGCCCCTCAAGCGACTTCGCTTTCCCTAACGCTTCACGGACTACTCGTACTTCTAAGGGGGACACTTGAGCATCGCGACTCAGAGCTCTTACCTCTCCTAGGCCTAAACTCCCCCCGGCCTTGCGGAGTCATTTCTCCAGCAAACCGAAGTGGCGGAGTCATGGCACGAAGAGATGGGTCCTATCAACACAAAGAACAAATAGACATGAAGATGAGTCCAAAGATACCTATCGAGGGGCAAACAAGCTAAAAGCAAATTGCAAATAAGAGTATATTACAGGCCAAAAGGTCGCAAATGTCTAAGCATAAGATTGTTTTAGATACAAGCGCACACAGGCGCAGTGACGTGTAGCTCAGGCGGAGGCGTCATCATCTCGGACCTCCTCCACTGCACCCTCCTCGGTCTCGGCAGAGGCGGCCTCCTCCTCGCTGTCCTCCGCCGCATCCTCCGCACGCTTGAAGCGGTTGCAGAAGGCATCAACTTGCTCGCGGAGGGAGTTGGAGACCCGGCGCGCGTTCTCACCTTGTGCGGCCTCCGTCACGGTGGAGAAATCGAAGCCTGGCGTGAGGATCCTGAGGTTGGTGAAGATGCGGTCGACGACCACCCCAAGGAGCTGCCGGCTCTCGTCCTCTATCACCTCGCGAAGATCGGCGACAGGGCCCTCGAGCGCCCTGAAGAGCTGGTCGAAGTAGACCAGGTACATGGCAGCTTCGCCACGGCCTCGGACCTTGGTGTGCGGCGCGTCCGCGCCAAGTTGTGCAGCGAGCTCGTTGCCCCGGGCGACCAGCGCCTCGAACATGCGCTCACGCTGCTTCCTAAGCACGCGAGTTACCTGGGCAGAGTCGGTCGCCTCCATCGCCCGCTCCATCGCGGGAGCCACCTGCTCCTCCACATCCCTGGCCAAGGAGTTGAGGTCATGAATTGCCTCGCTGCGGGCCTCCTCCGCTCGGCAACGACCATCCTTGGCGCGCTTGAGGCGGGCCTCCAGCTTGGAGTTGGCCTACTCAAGCCCGGCGATCCGCTGAGCATATGCGTCATGCCTAGCCTTGAAGCGGTCCTCCTGCTCTTGAGGCCAAGTCACGGTACTCCCGAGTCTTGGTCAGTCGGAACTGCTTCTCGCGCTCCGCAAAGGCGTCCTCCGCCTCCTTCTTCTTCTCGACGAACCGCTGCTTGAAGCGTTCATAAGCACGCTTCTAGGCATTGACGTTCTCGTCGTACCGCTGGAGCGCCTGGGCCAGGTCTCCTTCACGCGCCTCAAGCTCCCCGCGCTGGTCGGCTAGGTCATTCTCCACCTGAAGCCGTTGCTCGACACGCTGCTACAGTTCCTTCTCCTTGAGGGTCACCTGCCGTTCACGCCCGGCGAGGCCCTTGCGGTCCTCCTCCAGGGTTGCCTGCGCAGCCTGGTGGGCGGATTGAAGCTGGGTCTCCAGTTGGCCCAGCTCGCGGCGCTTTTGCGCCAGCGAGCCCTCCATTGCCTCGCGCTCGGCCGTGGCTGCGCGCAGGAGCTCAGCAGCAGCGTCACATTCCTCTTGGAGGGGCGCGATATATTCTGTGGCGTCGCGGATGGCCCCCTCGCGGACCTCCTTTGCGAAGCGGGTGGCCTCCTTGCGCGCGGCCTGCAGCGCCGAGTCCTCCTGCCGGCGGGCCTCAACGGCCGCATTGAAGGACGCCCACGACCTCGCGAGCTCCTCCTGCTGCTGGGCGAGTTGTATGTCCCCAAGGGCGAGATGCGCCTCCAGGCCCTCCAGAGACTCTCTCACGAGGCCAAAGACGTCTCGCGGCGCCCCGTGCTCCCATTCCAGCCATGGAGGACCAGCCCCTGGCTTGTCAAGGGCCCAGCCCCGGCGTCGAGTCCCGAGAGCATGGCCCCAGGGTGCGCTCGGGGGCTAGGCTGGGCTCCGCCACCACCCGCGCCAGCATCCTCTTCAGCACCCGCGTCAGCAGGGCGCTCATCACCTTCAGCCGGACGAGGAGACGAAGTAGAATCTCCCCCTGCGGACACGCCCGCGCCCGCTGGCGCCTCGCTCGCCTCCAACGCAGGATGCACGGGAGCCGAAGGCGCGCGATGCGGAGTTGGCGCATGCGGCGGCGGCGTCATCACGCGCGGAGGCGTGACCGCGCGAGGGGGGGGGGGGTAGGTGCGCGAGGTGAAGTGGAGATCCTCTCCTCCGCAGCCTCCACCACCCTTGGCTCGAGGGGCGGCCTAGAGTCCTCAGGGCAAGGCGCGTCCTCCTCCGCCTGAGGCTCTGGCGCCTCTGCCCGAGGCGCAGCCGCCTCCCCTTGAGGCACCTCCTCAGTGGGGCCTGTGGAGGCCGTCTCCACAGGCCTCGTGGCCTCGTCAGCCACAGCCTCAGCCATGGCTCTCTTCACATCTGCGGCCTTACGAAGCCTACGGCGCTTCACATGCACAAGATCACTGGGAAAAACCCAAGAAAAGATCTTTCAGAGAGGGTAAAGCAAAGAGAAAACAAGAATCAAACGACCAAGCGTCATGAACACTTACCCAGACGGAGGAACGCCGGTGTCGACCCACGCCAGGCCTGGCGAGCTCCAGGAGGGCATGGTCCTGGCGCCTGACCCCTCCGGAGGCGCCACCGCTTTCCTTTTGGCGGGGACGTCGGATGGCCTCACTCCAGAGCGGTCCACGACAGCCTTGGTGCGAGGCCCGCGCCTTCCCGGGGTGGCCTCCGCGTCGGAGGCCTCCCCCTCCTCAGCCTCCTCCTCCACAGGGCGTGAGGGAGCCACCACGATAGCATCGTCATCGCCTGACGAGATGTCGCAAACCTCATCAGTAAATGGTCCATCCCTCGAAGAAGACACCTCCCCTGCCGTGTCCTCCTCCTCACCTAGCCCAGCTCCCGAGGCCGAGGGAGAATCCGCTCCCTCGGCTCCTCGCGTTGCCGGCAGTGGCACCTCCATCCCCGCCAAGCCTATCGGGGTGAACGGAGGCATCCCCTTCAAGATGGCCATGCGCTCGGTCATGTTGTATTGATGGAGAGGCCGGAGCGTGATAGGGAGCTGATCCACGGCAGGCACTTTGGGTTGATGAAGAGCGCGGACTGGACATTATCGACGGTGTCCTTCTCGTTGTCCTCACAATGAAGCCGCATCTTGTCGTTCGGCCCAGAGTACATCCACATGGGCACCGAGTGTTCCTGGAGGGGCAATGAGGCGCGTCACGAAGTCCGCCACGATGATCTGCCCCGTGAGGCCCTCCTCGCGAAGGAAACTCAGGCGCCCCATCAGGCTCGTGTTCTTCGCGCCGTCGAAAGTCGCCTTGCCCCAGTGGGAATTCTTCAGCGGCGGCTCATCGGGGACCTCGAGGAAGGCGCAAGGATGCTCCACCCCGACGAAGAACCACTTCTGGCGGAAGTCGTCCACTTTCTTCGTCACCGAGGTGACGGCCTTGTCTTCACTCCATGAGATGGGATGTCGACACTCCCCATGCCGTCGATGATGCGAAATAAGACGTACCCAGAGCGCTCATTCTTCGCCGTGTTCTGGAGCGCGGAGAAGCACCGGAACAGCCCCACCGTGGGCTCCAAGCCCAGGTACGCCTCGCAGAGGTATGCCAAGACGGCGAGGATGAGGATGGAGTTGGGGTGCAGCTACAGCAACTGCACCTGATAGAACGCCAGTACCGCCTCCAGGAACGGGGAGAAAGGCGGCACCAGCCCGGCGGCTAGGCAGTGCTAGAAGATCAGGAAATACCCTCGCGGGTGTTTCCCGTGCGCCGCGGGCTTCAGCGCGGTGGAGCCGTGCTTGTTCGTCCGGTCCGCCACCAGGAAGCGGACCTTGGCGAGCGCCTTATCATTTACGCGCACGCCCAGCAAAGCCGCGCCGTGCGCGACCTCGGCATCCCCCGCCTGGGAATAGGAGCCCACGGCAGCCTTGCCCTTGCTCTTGGCGGGACTCATCGCCGCGGTTCGGTGTGTCGCTGGAGGCAAAAATAGAAGAGAGCGGAGGCGGAGAGCTCGAGATGCGGAGGCTTTTGCGAGAAGAATTGGAAATAGTAACGGCTCCCTGCTCCGACGCTCGGACTTTATGTCCCCTCCAGGTTGAGTTACCGGGGCATGGTGGGACCCCCCACGACGCACGCCCCAGATCGTGCGCGACCGTTACTCGTCTGAGTGCCACGTGGCTCGGGCCGGCCGGGCATTTTGGGCCCACGATGCTCCGCCAGCGCCCATGGGCTCACTCGTGCCCATCGCGAGCCCGGGGGCTACTGTAGGCCCAGTGGAGACTGGGGTATGAAGAGCCCACTCTCCTCAGGCCTCGCACGCGGGCTAATCAGACGAAACGACTATGGACCAAGCCACCGCTTGGAGAGACCCTCGAGAGGGACATCTCCTCGAGGGCCTGAAGAGAAAGCCAGGGCCTGAAGAGGACCCGCGCTTCAGGAGACCCTCCCGAGGCGCAGCACGCCTGGAGAGAATTTAACAAAAAACCCTCCACAGGCCTCCCCAGGCCTGTGGGGAAACGTCGCGGCCAAGGAAGTACGGCAGGGCGCACATGGCCTCTGCCGCACCCACAGGGTGTCGCAGGCACTCCACTTGAGATCCTTGGAACCAGTAGAACACTTTGGCATCATTTGTTTTCTGTTTTGACACGCACAAAATTTTCAAATATTTTTGAGAGTAGTTTAAGTGTTTTTGACATTACTTTAGTTAGAAAATATATTTTTGAGTAAATCAAATTGCTAACAACTTGTTTAGATGCCCTCTGCCCAAATGTCATTTTTACAAAATTTAATTTCGAAATTTTATTTAAATGAACTAAAGTCCTTGTCATTAACCCTTTATTCATGATTAAATAATAGAAACAAATCAAAAATTTGTTCATGCATATATCATGAAAATCCAAAGGGATATTGTTGCATCTCATCTCATGCATAGCATATATCTTCTTTGTATGAACCTTTGCTTGTGTGTTTATGTGTGGCTCTTTATTTCTTTGTTAGACTATTCGGAGGGAAACGAGAATCTTTGCAACTGTAACTGCTGCACTCCCGATTGCCAAGGCAAGTGGCACACCCCCATAAAAGTCCTATTATTTCTATGCATGAGTAGAGTATTTTCTATAAGCATGTGTAGGATAGCATTGCTATGCAAGCCATGATAGATCTCTTTATTCCTGTGTCTAGGTTCCTATGAAATTACTTAGTAGAATAGTGATGCTATGCAAAAACTATTTTGATGAAAAAGATAAGTCTACCAAGTTTTAATCAAACACCTGGGTGGAAATTGGTTGCTTGGCTGTATGAGTTGAGTGTTGTTCCCAGGGGTTTTACCTGTGGAATATTCACTTGTGGAAGGCCACCCAGGAGCAAAGGAATCTGAGGAACTCCAAGTGAAGATTGCTTCTCGTGCAGCAATTGCCAATATGGGCTCTGGCTTGATCAACTAAGCTGCGTGGACTCTTCCCGGCCTGACAGGTGGTGGTAGAGCATTTGTAGGAGGAGCGCGTCAGGCCATAGTGAAAGGGAAAATGCTTCTGAAAGATCTCGTCTCATTCTTTCCTTTCCTTATCACAAATGGTGTGAAAGGGGTAACCTGGGTTGAATGGGTACAATGGTGAACGTGCACAACCTCTGCAGAGTTAAAAATCTAAGTACTTAGCCGTGTCCCCGGAAACGGACAATTGAGCAGCTGAACGAGGATGTCAACGGAGGATTCCACCATTCCAACTTATAAATTAAAAACTTGATGGGTGAACAAGGGTAGAATGAGACAGTGGATTTCATGCCACGGATGTCTCGAATAGAGGAAAAGTGTTTTCAAAAAGTTAGGGAAAAACTTGCTTTCTGCAAAATAGCCTTGAGCTCCACCAGCCAAATAAGCATATAGGTCATAGAGTTATTCCTCTAAGTGTCCACCATAGTGTCACTTGCCAGTTCCATTTTAATGGTTCTGACCCACGTAGTTGCAATATATATCTTATTGCAGACTGTCCTGATGATGAGTGAAAGTTCTTACTAAGGGTTTCGAGTCTTCAACCAACATGCTCGCCTGTGGCACATGATGATATTTGGGGACTCCACGAAGAATAAATTTTCCGTTGTCTACTCTGTTTACTGCTAGCTTTATGCTATGCAAATTTGTAATGAATATTTTCTAAGTCTGGATCAGCGTTGTAATAAATTGATACTTTCTTGTGATATTACATCCTAACTGTGTGTGCAAACGATTCGATCCAGGGATTTGCACTATACACAGGTATCTGCCATATTTTAGGTGCAGGTACACTACAAGTACTAGACCTGATGTGGTGTTGGCTCTAAGTTTGACAAGTCATTTCCAGAGTAATCCAGGAAGAGCATTCTTAAGTATCTCAATAATACAAAGGAAATGTACCTTGTCTATGGTGGTTGTGGTGAAGACCCTTGCGTAACAGGTTACGTTGATGCAAGTTCCTGCTCAGACCCCAATTAATAATACACTTATGACTAGTACCTCCTTACCTTACACATTTCTTGTTTTAAATTATTTTCTTTCTTCCTAAAGGATGACGAGCTTCCACTTCACCACTGCGGAGGACTTCGAGGACACCCGTTTTGGCTGCTACCTTCTCGACATCGGCGAGAAGATAGGTTTACCGCTACCTCAAGTTAAGGGCTTCATCCTAAAGAAGTTTAACAAGGAAGGTTGTTGGGGAATAAAAGCAACTCAGCCAGGACGTGGAGAAGAGCCCCCGTTGGAAATCAAAATGGTTAGTGACTCCAAAGAAAAAGGACTCAATCTCGTCATGCAGGACCTGATTGGACGTCTCCGCGGACGCTATAGCGCAGAGTTGAGGGGCCACTACTCCATTTTCTTTGGAAGGAGAAATGAGGAGGGAGAACCATACCTCTTTGATGTTGGAGATAGAGGCAAAGCAAAGCAAAGCCCCTTAGTCTGTATTTCCAGGAGTTGGAGGTCCTCGTCACAGAACTTTATGAGGATAGACGCACTGAACTTCTGAAGAACGATGAGTTGTGTGCCTTACTCAAGGAGAACGAGGAAAAGATAAAAGCTCAAGAGGAAGTGACTAAGGCCCAAGAAGAAAAGTTTGCTTCACAAGAGGAGAAATACAAGAGACGGGAGAAAAGGGTTCAAGAGAAAAACAAGACTATCAGAGAACAGAAGGCAGAACTCGAGAGCAATGAAGTCGAGTTTGAAGCTGATAGTGACTTGATCAAGCGTCTTCGTACTGAGAAAAGGGAACTGCAAGAGAAGAACTCTGCCCTGGAGAAAGAAGTGAAGGAATTAAGGGAAGTACTCGACAATGAAGGAATCGAGATTCAGGAAATTGAAGAAGAAGAAGACGACATGGCCGAGTAGTTCGTTAGCGAGACTACCATTTATTTACACCTCATCGTTATCTTAGTCTTGTATTGACCTATCAACTTGTGATAAGGCAGTACCTTCCATTGTATTCCGAGGAACCTCGCGTTTTATTTTCCAAAACTCTCATGTCTGATTAATCCAAAGTTTTGAGTTGTGTGATGTTTGTTTGTTCCTTAGGTTGTTTGTTTGTTGGGGTAATCTTTCTCATTAGACCTTTCCGTCTAAAAGCTCACCTATACAAATCACAGATGCCTCCTCGTCGCACGCCCGATAACAACAACAACAACAACAACGACGACCACAACAACAATGATGCTATACAACAGTTGATGGCTGCTCAAGCTCAGCTAATGACTATGATGACCCGGTTCATTGCGGCAACCAACAACAACAACAACCACAACCCGCCTCCGCCACCACCCCCCGATGTGGATAGACTTACCAGATTTCTGAGGCTCCGACCGAACAAGTTCTCCACTGCAACTGAACCCATTGTGGCAGATGACTGGCTACGTTCAGTGGACAGGGATCTGGTGACTTGTGAATGTACTGACGCTGAGAAGGTGAGGTTCACCACTCATCTGTTGGAAGGACCAGCAATCCAGTGGTGGGAAACCTATCAAATCACCCACCCACTAGAAACCATGACTTGGGAAAATTTCAAGGAAGGTTTTCGTAATGCTCATATCTCCTCGGACATTATGAACTTAAAGCATAAAGAGTTCAGAAACCTGAGACAAGGAAACAGGAGCCTTAAGGAGTACATGGCTGATTTCCATGCCCTTTCCCGTTATGCCTCTGAAGACATTAACACCGAGGAAAAGAGGAAGGCAAAAATCCTAAATGGGCTGAGTGACGAGCTGAAGATCCCTTTGACAGTGGCATACGCCCCAAATTATCAGACTCTCCTAGATCAGGCTATCATACTAGAGGACAACATCGCCCAAACCCCGAATATAAGAAAGATATCAGCCAAGTCCTATGCTTCAAGTGCAATAACAAAGGTCACTACGCCACTGACTGCCCCGAAAAGAAGGCCGCAGAAGCTGCCAAGCCCAATCCCTTCCAGAAAGGACAGGTGAACCACATCAATGTGGAAGAAGTGTACGATGAACCTGATGCTGTCATTGGTACGTTCTTGCTAAATTCATGCCCAACATTAGTTTTATTTGATACTGGAGCATCACATTCTTTCATTTCAAGAGCTTTCGTAAACAAACATGGGTTAGTAGTGGAAAATATAGGAAGCCCCATTAGAGTAAGCTCTCCGGGCGGAGAGATGCTAGTAACCTCTGGCTGTAGACAGTTGAGTCTGAAGATTTGAAAGCATCAGTTTCCTACGGACTTGATCATCCTGGAAACACAAGGCCTGGATGTTATCATAGGGATGGATTGGATGACCCGCTATGCAGGAATCATAGACTACGCAAATAGAACTATCACTCTCACCACTCCAGAAGGCTCGAAGATCAACTTTAGATCAAAGTTTGAACTAAAGAAGGTTAGGCTTAATTCTCTTAAGGGGGTTAGTCTCGGTGAGGTCCTTATAGTTAAGGAATACCCTGACGTGTTTCCGGAAGAACTACCAGGAAAGCCACCCGATAGAGATGTAGAGTTCCTCATAGAACTAAAACCGGGGACAGGACCAATTGCTAAAAGGCCCTACCCAATGGCAACTGATGAACTGAAAGAACTCAAGAAACAACTGGAAGAGTTTATGCAGAAAGGCTTTATCCGTCCAAGTTCATCACCCTGCGGAGCCCCGATTCTTTTTGTCAAGAAGAAGGATAGTACTCGGAGATTAGTCACCGATTACCGTGACATAAATGAGCATACAATCAAGAACAAGTATCCTCTACCCAAAATCAATGAACTGTTCGATCAACTAGAAGGGGCTGTCGTCTTCTCCAAGATCGATCTCAGATCAGGGTACTTTCAGATGAAAGTCAGAGAGATGGATATACCCAAGACTGTTTCGTTACAAGATATGGATCGTATGAGTACACGGTAATGCCTTTTGGGTTAACCAGTGCTCCAGCCTATTTCATGAATATGATGAATAAGGTGTTTATGGATTTTCTGGACAAGTTTGTTGTTGTCTTCATCGATGACATCTTAGTCTACTCCAAAAGTCACAAAGAACACGAAGAACATTTACGTCTGGTATTGCAAAGGCTCCGAGAGCATAATTTATATGATAAGTTCAACAAGTGTGAATTCTGGTTAAAACAAGTAGGATTTCTAGGAAACCTGGTGTCTAAAGATGGGATAGCAGTGGACCCTGAAAAAGTTGCTGCTGTGACGAATTGGGAATCGCCCAAAAATGTGGGAGAAATCCGCAGTTTTCTAGGACTGGCAGGGTACTACCGGAGATTCATTGAAAACTTCTCCAAGATTGCCAAGGCCTTGACTGAACTACTGAAGAAGGGAAAGAAATTTGAGTGGACGGAAGCTTGTGAGATCAGTTTTCAGGAATTAAAGAAGCGCTTGGTGTCGGCACCAGTATTATGCTAACCAGATCTAGAGAAAGACTTCCAGGTTTATTGCGACGCTTCATATCGCGGCCTAGGAAGCGTATTGATGCAAGAAGGCAAAGTAGTGTCTTACGCCTCAATACAACTCAAAAATCATGAAGTAAACTACCCTACTCATGATTTAGAGTTAGCTTCTGTGGTGCATGCGCTAAAGATATGGAGGCCATATTTATGGGGAAAGAGATGTGAAGTTTTTACGGATCATAAAAGCCTCAAGTATTTCTTTACTCAGAAGGAATTAAACATGCGTCAAAGGAGATGGTTAGAATTGATCAAAGACTATGATTTAAGTCTACAGTACCACCCAGGGAAAGCCAGTGTCGTGGCTGATGCCTTGAGCCGTAAGACTTATGTAAACGGACTCACGGCAGGGGAATTGTCGGAAGATCTTTGTAAGGGGTTTAAGGACCTTCGATTAGAGGTGGTACCTGAAGGATTCATAGCATCCTTAGAAGTTCAACCTCTTCTATTTAACAAAATCAAGACAACTCAGTTAGAGGATAAAGCAGTAAAAGAAATCAAGAAGAACCTAAGCGAAGGTAAGGCCAGAGATTTTAGAGAAGATGAAGAAGGAACCGTGTGGTATAAAGAACGCATTTGTGTTCCTGACAATGCCGACCTCAGGAAGTTAATACTTCAAGAAGCTCATGACTCACCTTATTCCATACATCCGGGTAACACCAAGATGTATATGGATGTAAAGGAGAGGTATTGGTGGATCAACTTGAAACGTGATATTGTAGAATACATTGCAAAGTGTGACGTCTGCAGTCGTGTGAAAGCGGAACACCAAAAACCAGCAGGGTTGCTACAACCGTTACCAGTACCAGATTGGAAATGGGAACATATTGGTATGGATTTCATCACGGGTCTACCCAGGACTAAATCAGGGTATGATTCTATATGGGTTATAGTCGATCGGCTGACGAAAGTATCCCACTTTATACCCGTAACGACTACTTACACTAGTGCCAAACTAGCTGACATCTACATGAAGAGGATTGTGTGTCTACATGGTGTTCCCAAGAAAATTGTGTCGGATAGGGTTACTCAGTTTACTTCCCATTTCTGAAATCAATTACATGAGTCTCTCGGAACTAGATTGGAGTTTAGTACAGCGTTTCATCCGCAGACGGATGGACAGACAGAAAGAGTAAATCAGATGCTAGAAGATATGCTGAGAGCATGCGCTCTAGATTATAAGTCAAGCTGGGATGATAATCTTCCATATGCCGAGTTCTCTTACAACAACAGCTATCAAGAGAGCATAGAGATGTCGCCATTTGAAGCCCTGTATGTGAGAAAGTGCACTACCCCACTACTGTGGAGTGGCGTAGGGGAACATAGTTTGTTCGGACCAGACATAAACAAGGAGGCTGAGGAAAAAGTCAGGTTGATTAAAGACCGTTTAAAGATAGCACAATCCAGACAGAAAAGTTATGCGGACTCCAAAAGGAGAGAAGTCACGTATGAAGTGGGTGATCGAGTCTATCTCCGAGATTCACCTATGCGGGGAGTTAAAAGATTTGGAATCAAAGGAAAGTTGGCACCTAGATTTATTGGACCCTTCAAGGTATTATCCCGCAAAGGAGAGGTCGCCTATGAATTGGAACTCCCGGAAGCACTTTCCGCGGTTCACAGTGTGTTTCATGTCAGCCAGCTGAAGAAATGTCACCCAGAAATGGCAGAAACACTGCTAAGAGATACGGTGCCACTAGAGGAAGTACAACTAGAAAGTGATCTCACTTATGAAGAAAAACCAATAAAGATTTTGGAGACAGCAGAACGTGTCACCCGAACCAAGACCATCAAATTCTGTAAAGTACAGTGGAATCACCATTCAGAAGAGGAAGCAACTTGGGAAAGAGAAGATGACCTTAAAGAAGATCACCCTCACCTATTTGCTAGCCAATCCGAATCTCGAGGGCGAGATTCATCTTAAGGGGGTTAGGTTTGTAACATCCCATTTTTCATAAAAAATTAAAACTTTTGCATCCATGCATAATCATCATTAAACATGTCATAAGAATTACATAAAATTTGAATTTAATTATTTAAATATGTTTTAATTGAATTTATGTCCTTAAAATTGTTATTTTGAATTTATAATAATGTTCCTTTTATTCTATTTTTACTTTAGACAAAAATAATGTCAAAAGGATCTATTTTTCATAAGATTTTCAAATTATATTTTTATGAATTTTTCTGAGAAGTTTTAATATAGTTTTGAATTTGTTTCATAATCAAAAGATTTAAAAACATAAAAGAATTTTCAAAAAGAAAAATAGAGTCGGGCCAGCCAGTGGGCCGAAGCCCACTAACTATCTACCGCGCGCGCGACGCAATCCAGCCCGCCAGCGGCCCGTCCCCGCCCGCGCGCGCGCGCTCACTCGCCGACAGGTGGGCCCCACCTGTCATCACCGCCCCGGCGACCCCTTCTTCCCCAAATCACGCCCACGACCTAGCCGAGAAACGGCCGAATCAATTCGATTGATTCCCGGCGATTTACTCACCCATTTAACTCGTCGTTGCTCCTATAAGAACCCCCTCGACCCCCTCTCCGTTTTGCCCCAAGCCCCGTACCCCGAGAGCCACCAGGCCGCCCACGAGCATCCCCGGAGCTCCGCCATTGCCGACGGCGAGTTCAACGAACTCCGGTGAGCTGCGACCTCCTCGAGCCCTCTCTTCACTCCCAATCGTTTCACTTTGTCATTGCGCACCTTGGTGACAAGGTCTCATGTGTTCTTATGCAGCCAAACTCCGTGTCCATGCTCACCGACGAGAACCTCCGCCGTGCGCATCTCCGGCGAGCAACCAGAGGAGGCAGGAGGAGCTACAATCTCCACTACTTTGCCAACAACGTCGCCTCTACCCGTAGGTATGACCCACATGTCTCGGAACGCAGTAGAACGTCTAGAACGTGCGATGCCGTGCGTGTCGCCGCCGCGTGCGCTGCTCCGGCGAGGTCCTCCGGCGACCTAGCGCCGCCCGTTGTTGGTCAACGCGTGTAGGTCGTACGATCTCGATCCTACGGTTAGGATTAGATCTTTTTAAACGAAACGGGACGGTTGATCTGGACCACCAGATCCAGATCTGACGGCCCAGATCAAATCACTTAAACACGTCAGCATGCCCAGTCAGCGCCCAGTGACGTGTAATTTCTTTTTCCCATTTTATTTAATTTGGCAGTTTTGCAGAAAACACCCTGCATACTGTTTTTATCACTACTTTTTATCTGTTAATCCAAATTTAAATATTTTTATATATTTGAGATCC
Source organism: Poa annua (assembly GCA_026929855.1). NCBI lineage: Eukaryota > Viridiplantae > Streptophyta > Magnoliopsida > Poales > Poaceae > Poa > Poa annua. The sequence goes on from CM049427.1 coordinate 71,071,734, forward strand.
TTGGAACCAGTAGAACACTTTGGCATCATTTGTTTTCTGTTTTGACACACACAAAATTTTCAAATATTTTTTAGAGTAATTTAAGTGTTTTTGACATAACTTTAGTTAGAAAATATATTTTTGAGTAAATCAAATTGCTAACAACTTGTTTAGATGCCCTCTGCCCAAATGTCATTTTTAAAAAATTTAATTTCGAAATTTTATTTAAGTGAACTAAAGTCCTTGTCATTAACCCTTTATTCATGATTAAATAATAGAAACAAATCAAAAATTTGTTCATGCATATATCATGAAAATCCAAAGGGATATTGTTGCATCTCATCTCATGCATAGCATATATCTTCTTTGTATGAACCTTTGCTTGTGTGTTTATGTGTGGCTCTTTATTTCTTTGTTAGACTATTCGGAGGGAAACGAGAATCTTTGCAACTGTAACTGCTGCACTCCCGATTGCCAAGGCAAGTGGCACACCCCCATAAAATTCCTATTATTTCTATGCATGAGTAGAGTATTTTCTATAAGCATGTGTAGGATAGCATTGCTATGCAAGCCATGATAGATCTCTTTATTCCTGTGTCTAGGTTCCTATGAAATTACTTAGTAGAATAGTGATGCTATGCAAAAACTATTTTGATGAAAAATATAAGTCTACCAAGTTTTAATCAAACACCTGGGTGGAAATTGGTTGCTTGGCTGTAAGAGTTGAGTGTTGTTCCCAGGGGTTTTACCTGTGGAATATTCACTTGTGGAAGGCCACCCAGGAGCAAAGGAATCTGAGGAACTCCAAGTGAAGATTGCTTCTCGTGCAGCCATTGCCAATATGGGCTCTGGCTTGATCAACTAAGCTGCGTGGAATCTTCCCGGCCTGACAGGTGGTGGTAGAGGATTTGTAGGAGGAGCGCGTCAAGCCAGAGTGGAAGGGAAAATGCTTCTGAAAGATCTCGTCTCATTCTTTCCTTTCCTTATCACAAATGGTGTGAAAGGGGTAACCTGGGTTGAATGGGTACAATGGTGAACGTGCACAACCTCTGCAGAGTTAAAAATCTAAGTACTTAGCCGTGTCCCCGGAAACGGACAATTGAGCAGTTGAACGAGGATGTCAACGGAGGATTCCACCATTCCAACTTATAAATTAAAAACTTGATGGGTGAACAAGGGTAGAATGAGACAATGGATTTCATGCCACGGATGTCTCGAATAGAGGAAAAGTGTTTTCAAAAAGTTAGGGAAAAACTTGCTTTCTGCAAAATAGCCTTGAGCTCCACCAGCCAAATAAGCATATAGGTCATAGAGTTATTCCTCTAAGTGTCCACCATAGTGTCACTTGCCAGTTCCATTTTAATGGTTCTGACCCACGTAGTTGCAATATATATCTTATTGCAGACTGTCCTGATGATGAGTGAAAGTTCTTACTAAGGGTTTCGAGTCTTCAACCAACATGCTCGCCTGTGGCACATGATGATGTTTGGGGACTCCACGAAGAATAAATTTTCCGTTGTCTACTCTGTTTACTGCTAGCTTTATGCTATGCAAATTTGTAATGACTATTTTCTAAGTCTGGATCAGCGTTGTAATAAATTGATACTTTGTTGTGATATTACATCGTAACTATGTGTGCAAACGATTCGATCCAGGGATTTGCACTATACACAGGTATCTGCCATATTTTAGGTGCAGGTACACTACAAGTACTAGACCTGATGTGGTGTTGGCTCTAAGTTTGACAAGTCATTTCCAGAGTAATCCAGGAATAGCGCATTAGATTGCTGTTAAGAGCATTCTTAAGTATCTCAATAAGACAAAGGAAATGTACCTTGTCTATGGTGGTTGTGGTGAAGACCTTGGCGTAACAGGTTACGTTGATGCAAGTTTCTGCTCAGACCCCAATTACTCTAAGTCACAGACAGGTTATGTGTTCAAGGTGAATGGAAGCGCCGTGTGCTGGAGAAGTGGGAAGCAACCCATCGTCCCGCAGTCTACAATGGAGTCGGAGTACATTGCTGCTTGCGAAGCCGCGAATGAAGCTGTGTGGCTGAGGAAGTTCATCATTGAACTTGGAGTGTTCCCAAGCGCGCAAGACCCCGTGATCCTCTTCTGCGATAATACAGGTGCCATTGCTAACGCCAAGGAGCCAAGGTCTCACTCCACTGCCAAACACATTCTCCGACGCTTCCATGTGATATGACAATACGTAGAAGGAGGCGATGTGAAGATTTGCAAAGTGCATACGGATCTGAATGTGGCAGATCCCTTGACGAAGCCTCTTCCGCTTGATAAGCATGAAAGACACCAAGTAGCTATGGGTGTTAACCTTTTACCAAGTTGTAATCTAGATTAATTTGTACTCTAGTGAAAGTGGGAGACTGAAGGAGATATGCCCTAGAGGCAATTAATAATATTTCTTTCTTATATATCGTTTGTTCATAATACGTTTTCGTGTCATGCTATAACCATATTAAGCGGAAACATTAATACGGGTGTGATGCGTAAACAACCAGGTCCCTAGTAGTCTCTACTAAGACTAGTTTCGTTGCGCGATTGATGATCGAGGTTTCCCGATCATAGGGCATGGCGTCAGTCGGCAATGGAAGTCACATCCTAGGTTGAACGATGTGATGGACATACCCATATTTGTAGGACGTAGTCATTACGCCTTCGACCGTGAGATCAACTCTTATTGTTATCCCTGAAAGATACTTTGATCGCACCAAACGTCGTATCTTATATAGTATGACAATAACAGTGATACTTTTGGGTATCAGAAGGGGGTAGTTGAGACGAGGGGTCAAGAGCTTTTGAGACGAGGGGTGTGATACTTTTGGGTATCTTTCCTAATCTTGTCTTTCACTTTAGACATAAACAATTTTGATCATGTTATTACCATCTTTGAAGTATGTTGGATCCTAGCGGCATAGTGAGATGAAGCGGCATGGAGACTAACCTTACATGTCCACGTACATGAGACATGTCCCACAATCATAAGTGGTTGGCCGGGTGTCTGTCTCTCTCACTATAGTGAATATCCAATTTACAAATAGTTGTTAAAAAAAATTGATCACCTTGAAGAATAGAGTTAGTATTGTCTCTAATTTTTCTCTAAGTATTTACGCACATCATGACTAAGCCATTAGAGTGCTTATTCAAGATGATTTATAACAAAGTATTTTGTCCAAGCTATGATCTTAGTCCTTAGTCATTTTTTACCAACATATTTGCCTTCAATTAACTTAGAAGATTTTCATGGCATGACATGCATCTCTAGTACTTAGAAATATTTTGCACATCATGCATTACATACTTTCCTTCGAAGGTTATGAAACTTGTTTGTTCATTATGTATGTGTTTGTATGCGTTGCGATGTTGTGTTTTACGTTTATTGTGGTATTGTGGTTTGTCTATATTGTTTAGGTTGAACAGAGAGCCTCGAGTTACGTTGAAAAGAGTTTGTGAGCAAAGACATCATTCAAAGGCAAGTGGCACACCTCATAAACTTCCTACTATTTTTCTATGCATGAGTAGAGTATTTTTCTATAAGCATGTGTAGGATAGTATTGCTATGCAAGCCATGTTTAGATTTCCCTACTCCTTTGCGTCTAGGTACCTATATAATAATTAGTAGAAATATTGATACTATGCAAATGTTGTTTTGTTAAAATCTAAATTCTACTAAGTTAAGAATGAAACACCTGGGTGGAAAGTGGTTTTGTATGGTTTATGTTGAGTGGGTTCCCGGGGAAATACCTATGGAATTACACTTGTGGACGACCACCCAGGAACAAACGGATATGAAGAACTCGGAGTGAAGATTGCTTCCAGTGCAGCCATTGCCATATGGGCTCTGGCTTGATCAACTAAGTTGCATGGACTCGCCCCGGCTTGACAAGCAGATGTAGAGGGTGTCAGGTGGAACGGATCAAGCCAGAGTGGGAGGGAAAATGCATCTGAAAGATCTCGTCTCATTCTTCTCCTTTTCCTTATCACTTCAGAGTGTAAAGGATAGTTTGGGTTGAATGGGTACAATGGTGAACGTGCACAACCTCTGCAGAGTGTAAAACTAAGTACTTAGCCGTGTCCCCGGTACGGACAATTTGAGCAGCTGATCAAGGACGTCAACGGAGGATTCCACCATTCCAACTTCAAAATTAAAACTTGATGGGTGAACAAAAGGTATAATGAGGCAGTGGATTTCATGCCACGGATGTCTCAAATAGAAGAAAGGTGTTTTCCAAAGAGTTAGGAAAATTTGGCTTTATGCAAAAAAAACTTGAACTCCACCAGACAAATATCCATATAGGTTATTAGATTTATTCCACTAAGTGTCCACCATAGTGTCACTTCCCAGACGTTGTTGCAATATTTTTTTCTTATTGCAGATTGTTCAGATGACGAGTGAAGTTTTGTTTAAAGGTTTCGAGTCTGCAACCAAGATGTTTTCGCTTGTGGCAACATGAAGATGATGGAGACTCACTGCTATTTATTTCCGATGTTTACTCTTTCAGTGCTAGCTTTATGCTATGCAAGTTGTAAAGAATATTTTCTAAGTCTGGATCATCGAGGTAATAAAAATTGATACCTTGTTGTGATATTACATTGTAAACTATGTGTGGAAACGAATCGATCCAGGGATTTGGTACCTTGCCATATTTTAAGTGTAGGTACACTACATTACGTCTAATATTTTTCCATATTTTACAAAAATAAATCACAGTTAACTTAAAATTAAATTTGCGGACTTTTTCTTACCCAATCTGTACCTTTTCCAAATCAGGTTCTGCGAACTCAGAATTATTTTCTTTAAGGAGAAATTGCTTGAATAACATCAACATCTTTGTTGGGGATATATCAACTAGGGGTATCACCAACATGGATCAATCCGGCTAGTCCAGGGTGGCCCAAGGGTGGTAAGGCTAAAGTCTGCCGGGCGGCACAGATAGCTGACGTACAAGGAAGTAGGCGGACGGTCCAAGGAAGGCGGAAGGCCGAAGCCCATCAAGCCACCAAGTCCAAGACGGAAGGCGGCAACTAAGCCGGCTAGGTTTAGGACTCTGATTACTTGCCGGACAAGTACTTGCCTTGTACCCTGGGGTCTGGCCGCCTATATAAGCCGGCCACCAGGGAGCCTTTAGGGCACGCTTCAATACGCATCATACACATTGTAACCTGTTCACGGCTATTGCCTCATAGTGAATTATAGCAGCATGTAGGATCTCGCCACCGCTGTGGGATCCGAAGCTGGGTAAACTCGCCGTGTTCAATCCCGTCCTCGACGACACCAACCTTCTTCCCCACAATCCATACGTAGGCTAGAGGACCCCCGTCTCCTATCAATTATGCCGATACTACGACAATCTTCATTATAAGAATCGCCAGAAATATAATGCTTGACTCTTTGTCCATTTACCACTTATGTAGAGTCATCCTTGAGCAAAGCAATTTTTATCGCACCCGAACAAAACACCTCCACAATAACATAAGTTCCTTCCCACTTGGAGAGTAATTTTCCTGCAAAGAATCTAATACGAGAACTATACAATAGAACTTTCTCACCAACATGATATTCTCTCTTAAGGATTCTCTTATCATGCCATCGTTTAACTTTTTCTTTAAAGAGCTTTGCATTTTCATACGCTTCACTTCTCCATTCATCTAAAGAACTCAAATTAAGCAATCTTTTCTTACTAGCAAGTTTAAAATCTCGATTTAGTTCTCTCACTTCCCAATAAGCTTTGTGTTCTAATTCTAAGGGCAAGTGACATGCTTTTCCATAAACCATTTTATAAGGAGACATACCCATGGGATTTTTATAAGCAGTTCTATAAGCCCACAATGCCTCATTTAATTTACTAGCCCAATTCTTCCTCGTTTTATTAACAGTCTTTTGCAAGATAGATTTAATTTCTCTATTTGAAAATTCTACTTGCCCACTACTTTGAGGATGATAGCTGAAGCAATTCTATTATTAACACCATATTTAGCAAGAACCTTTCTAAAACCACCATGAATAAAATGAGAACCTCCATCGGTAATAAGATATCTAGAAACACCAAACCTATGAAAAATAATTTCTTGAAGCCTTTTTAATGATGTTTCACCATCAGCACTTTTAGTAGGAATAGCTTCTACCCATTTAGAAACATAATCAACATCAACAAGTATATGTGTATTACCTTTGTAAGAAGGGAAAGGACCCATAAAGTCAAATCCCCAACAATCAAACGGTTCAATAACAAGAGAATAATTCATAGGATTTTCATTAGTCTAGAGATATTACCAACTCTTTGGCATTCATCACAAGATAAAATAAACTTTCTTGCATCTTTAAAGAGAGTAGGCCAATAAAAACCTGATTGTAAAACCTTTTATGCGGTTCTATCTCTAGCGTGATGTCCTCCATAAGCACTACTATGGCACTTTCTCTATATCCCGTTTTGTTCATACTCCGGAACAGATCTTCGCATAATACCATCAACTCCTTCTTTATATAAGTGTGGGTCATCGAAGAAATAATGCCTCAAGTCATAAAAGAATTTTCTTCTTTGTTGAGCTGAAAAGGTTGGAGGCAAATACTTCGAAACAATAAAGTTAGCATAATCTGCATACCAAGGACTATCTCGTGAACTCACCCTTATTGCAGCCAATTGTTCATTTGGAAAACTATAATTAACAGGTATAGGATCATAAGTAATGTTTTCCAATCTAGAAAAATCATCAACAACAGGATTATCAGCACCTTTCCTATCTACAATGTGTAAGTCGAATTCTACAACAATAATACACATCTAACAAGCCTAGGCTTTGCATCTTTCTTTTCCATAAGGTATCTAATTGCAGCATGATCAGTATGAATAATAACTTTAGAATCAACAATGTACTGTCTAAATTTATCAAAAGCAAATACAACAGCTAGAAATTCTTTTTCAGTTGTAGCATAATTCTTTTGATCAGAATCAAGAGTCTTACTAGCATAATGAATAACATTTAACTTCTTATCTATTCTTTGTCCAAGAACAGCACCAACAGAAAAATCACTAGCATCACACCTAATTTCAAATGGTAAATTCCAATCAGGTGGTTGAACAATAGGAGCAGTTATTAAAGCTTTCTTAAGAGTTTCAAAAGTTTCCTTACAATCATCATAAAAAACAAACAGTATATCTTTTTGCAAGAGATTAGTAAGAGGCTTTGATATTTTGGCAAAGTCTTTCATAAACCTTCTATAGAAACCAGCATGACCAAGAATACTACGAATACCTTTAACATCTCGGGGTCAAGGCATTTTCTCAATTGCCTCCACTTTAGCTCTATCAACTTCAATACCTCTTTCAGAAATTTTATGTCCAAGACCAATCCCTTCATAAACCATAAAGTGGCATTTCTCCCAATGAAGAACAAGGTTAGTTTCTTCACATCTCTTCAAAACCTTATCAAGATTGTGGAAGCAATTATCGAAAGAAGTGCCATAGACGGAGAAATCGTCCATGAACACCTCCACAATTTCCTCACAAAAACCATGAAAGATAGAAGACATACATATTTAAAAAGTAGCACGAGCATTACATAAACCAAAAGGCATACGCCTATAAGCATAAGTACCATAGGGACAAGTAAATGTGGTTTTCTCTTGATCTTGAGTTTTAACATCTATTTGAGAGAAACCAGAATAACCATCAAGAAAGCAAAAATGAGTTTTAATGGCTAATCTCTCCAACATTTGATCAATAAAGGGTAACGGATAATGATCTTTCTTAGTAACTTTATTAACCTTTCTAAAATCAATGCACATTCTATAACCAACAACTACTCTTTGAGGAATAAGTTCATCATGATCATTAGGTACGACAGTAATTCCACCCTTCTTAGGGACACAATGCACATGCCTATCCCATCTACTATCAGCAATAGGATAGGATATATTATACCAGTATCAAGAAGTTTTAATACCTCATTTCTTACCACTTCCTTCATCGTAGGTATTAAACGACGTTGATGTTCAACAACTGGCTTCACGTCGGGCTCCATATTAATAGAATGTTGACATATAGTAGGAGAAATCCCCTTCAAATCATCCAAAGTATAACCCATAGCTCCACCGTGTTTCTTCAATATTTCCAATAATCGTTCTTCTTATTTACCTGAAAGGTTAGCACTAATAATAAGAGGATATATTTTCTTATCATCAAGATGAGCATACTTGAGATTATCAGGCAAAGGCTTTAAATCAAAGACAGGATCCTCTTTAGGTGGAAGTATTTTACCCAAGTCTTCCACTTTTAAATTATGTTTAAGAATAGGTTGACGGAGGAATATGTCCTCAAGTTCATATCTTTCTTCCATAAAAGTTTCATCTTCATGATCTTCCATTAATTCCTGAATATAATTAGTAGGAGCAAGAGAGACAGAAGCAAGTTGTTCTACTCTAAAATCTTCATTAGGAAGTTCGGGTTCATAAGGGGTTTTAGCAAATTTTGAAAAATTTAATTCATATGAATCAACAGCGAATTTAGTAAGGATTTTCTCTTTCCTACAATCTACAATAGCACCACAAGTATTCAGAAAAGGTCTACCAAAAATAATAGGACAAGTCTTACTAGCAGCAGAACCAAGTACAATAAAATCAGCGGGATATTTAGTCTTACCACATAGAACTTCAACATCTCTAACAATACCAATGGGAGAGATAGTTTCTCTATTATCAAGTTGAATAACCACATCAATATCTTCAAGTTGGCTGGGGCCAATTTCATGCATAATCTCTTGTAAAGCTCATAAGGAATAGCACTTAAACTTGCACCAATATCACATAAACCATAATGACAATGATCACCACATTTAACAGATAACACATGAACACTAGCCTTTCTTGGCTTTGCGGGATGAGAGAAAACATTAGAAGCATCATCACAAAATATAATATACTCTTCTCCCACATTTTCAAAAACAAGTTCTTTAATTATAGCCACAGATGGTTCAACTTTTATTTGTTCATTAGGTTCTTTAGCTTTCTTTAGCTTTGTCCATAAGAGAATGTTCTTTCACTTTAACAGGAAAAGGAATTTTATCAACATAGGGCTCAGGAATGATATGATCAACAATATTAACTTCAATGATTTTAGCTAGAGGAACAACAGGTTTATCTTTATAAGGTTTATGATATTTTTCAATCCCCTTCTTGTGCAAACCAAAATAATCAGCAAAGGTTTTATAATAATTTGCAACAACTTGAGAATCAAGACCATAAGCATTATTCATATTTCGAAATACATCAGTGTCCATAAAAGTCTTAATGCATTCAAAGTCATATTTTATACCTGACTCCCTACCTTTGTCATTCTCCCATGCTTCAGTATTTTCTTCAATACGATCAAGAAGATCCCATTTTAATTCCTTCTTATTACGAGTCAATGATCCAGCACATGAAGTATCCATTAATGTTTTATCTTCAAACGAGAGTCTTGCATCGAAGTTATCAACAATAATATTACGAGGAAGCTCATGAATGGGACATTTGAGCATTAATGTCTTCAATCTCCTCCACGCTTGGGCAATACTCTCTCCATCATGGGGACAAAAATTGTATATAGAATTCCGATCTTGATGAATTTCACTTGGAGGATAAAATTTTAGAATAAAGGAGAGGTACAATTTCGTCCCATCCAAGAGAATCCCTGTTCTTCAGCAGTTTATTCCAATGCGCAGCTCTCCCACAAAGTGATATGGAGAATAATTTATTCCTGACTTCGCCCATCGTAATACCTGCACACTTGAACAACTCGCATAATTCATGTAAATACAACAAATGATTACCGGGGTGGACAGTTCCATCCCCAAAATAGCGGTTATTCATAACACGTTTAACAATTTTCATAGGTATTTTAAATGGCACAATATCATCAGGAGGCGCCTCATGTTCTACCTCAGCACCGGTAGAAGACTTCCCAAACAGAAAAGCAATATTTCTCTTCTCCATTATAAAGCAAATAAGGAGACAAAAATAAAAACATCACTTACAGTTGAAGTTTTCCTTACCAATTCCTCTTACCAATAGCGCTTCACTCCCCGACAACATCGCCAGAAAATAGTCTTTATGACCCACAAGTATAGGGGGTGTATCGCAGTACTTTTGATAAATAAGAGTGTCGAACCCAACGAGGAGCAGAAGGTGTTGACAAGTGGTTTTGATGAGGAATTCACTGTAATACTAGCAGACAAGTTTTCAATAGACTTTGAGATAACAGATAAATAAAGTGTGAGTAAACAAAGCATGGCAAATATAACTGCATCGACTGGCCCAATCCTTTGAGAGCAAAGGACAAGCCGGTTTGTTTACTTACGATGACCAAACGTTCTTGAGGACACACGGGATTTCTGTCTAGTGCTTTCGCTTCATATTGATGAATAATCTTTAGTGTTTAGATAAGTGTCATGTGGGTGAACCTATGCTAATGCACCGCCCTTACTAGGACTAATACATACTTATGATTATAACCCTTGCAAGCATCCGCAAAAACAAGAAAGTAATTAAGATAAATCTAATCATAGCCTTAAACTCTGAGATTATGCGATCCCTCGCGCATCGGAATACCAACGGGGGTTTAGGTTTCTGCCACTCCGGCAACCCCATAAATGATAACCGAATACACGATGCATTCCCCTAGGCCCATAAAGGTGAAGTGTCATGTAGTCGAAGTTCACATGACACCACTAGAAGAATGGCACCACAACTTAAATATCAAAACATCAAATATTAATCAACATAGTTCACTACTAGCATCTAGACTTCTCCCATGTCCTCAGGAACACAACGAACTACTCACAACACACCATAATGAACATGATCAGAGGTGATATAATAATGATGGATAACAATCTGAACATAATCCCTAGTTCAACGGTTTCACTTAGTAGCATCAATAACAAGAGTAATCAACACCGGGAGAGTTTCCCCTATCAAATACACAGAGTTTAGCCCTAGATGTTACAGAAGGAACGGAGTGGATGGATGGAGATGACGGCATCGACGGTGGAGATGGTGGTGTTGGCGATGGTGATGGAGTGCAGCTCGATGACGGTGTCGATGGCGACGATTTCCCCCCTCGGGGAGGGAATTTCCCGGGCGTCAACGCAGCCTGCCGGAGAGCTTTTCTCTCTCTGTCTTCTCCGCCTCGTGGTGGCGGCGGAGAGGTTTTCTGTCCAACGTCGTAATTTTAGGTCTTCGGGGCCAAGAAGTACGTGAAGGGGTGCGCCAAGTGGTGTGCCAGGGTGCCCACATCGCCTGCTGGCGCGACAGCCTTGGGAGCCGCGCCGAGAGGTGGTGTGGGCCCTCTAGGCCCACCCCAGGCTCCCCTTTTGGCTCCCTCGATGAAATAATTCCCAGTTGGCCACTTTGTTCTTTTGATCTTCGCAAATATTGTATCTTGACGGTGCTTTTTCCAGCAGAATTCAGCCTCCGGGATTCCATCCTCCAATGATCATCAATCATGCAAAATAGATGAAATAACATAAGTATCATCTCCAAATACGATATATATCAATGAATAGCAGTAAATTATGATATAAAATAGTGATGCAAAATGGACGTATCAGCCCGCTTCAGGAGCTCTACAAGGCTCCGCTCGCCTGGAGAGGAGTCAAGGCAAATCTCTCCACATGGCCACCAAGGCCCTATGGGGATACTTCGCTACGAAGCGACTCCTGCAGGGCGGCCTCTGCAGCGGCTGCAGAGTGACGTACACGTCTGCGGACGGTGACGCGGGCGCCGCAATTGCCATACTGCTGATTAAAGGAGTCAACAAAGTTGTGCCGCCCGAGCCGGACTACGAAGCTTTCCTCTTTGGTGATAAAGCAGCTGGACGGCGCAACGCTCCAACGACAACGTCTCCGTAGGCTCCGCCACGACCTCTGCGGCGCCTGCTGGCCGCCCTGCGCGGACGGTGGTTTGCCGGCCACTACGGCTCGCTTTTGGACGGATGGACCGAGTCCATGGACAATTCTGCGGTGGTGCACCCTACTCCTTCGCGCCACTGCCATGTGGGAACCCATCCTCTGCATAAAGTGCAGGGATGAGGCCCAGGGCGCCTATAAAAGGAGTAGGAGCACCTCCGTAGCAAGGGATCGATCTAGGAAGCTCTGGAGCACAAGCCTAGAGCATAGGATAGACAACTGGCTTGAGGAGGAAGAAGGCCATAACTTCCCTCTTCGAGCTCCGCACTGCCAAAAGAGAGCATTCGGCAAGCTCATTGTAATGTAATCTTCTGCAGTGCAATACAGACAAGCAGTAGCAGCGGTGTTACCTACTCCTGAGGGTCGTGAACCTGGGTACGGGCTGGTGTCCTTCTCTGTCGTGTTGCTCCTCTTCAGGCTCAACGAGCACCGTCGCCGTGCCTCTCGAGTGTTCCTTGACCTCCGCGTTCAGTCCCCCTTCGAACACTCCTTGGATAATGTGACTAACCCTATTCCGTGGGAATCACTGTCCGACAGGATTCCATGGTTACCTAGCTTACTGCATGTCCCCGGCTCCCCTGACACCTTGTTAAAAAATAAGATTATGTTCTAATTTGAGAGTCTAAAGTAATGGCTGTTTTCCATAATCTCAAAAAATATTCCATTTTCATACAAAAATACTGATGTGAGAGTCAAGAGATAGATCAAGCGCAGTGCAGACCCATCCCTAAAAAAATGTGTAGTACAGACCCTGGAATAATATGGTTGAATTTCTTACTACCTCCATTTGAACAAATAAGACGTATAATTTAATGAGAAAGTAAAAAAATAGTAAGTGGGACCGAATATATAAAAAAAACAGCTCGAATATTAAATAAATATACTATGCAAATATAATTTATGCCGAGTCTATTAATATTGATCCGGAACCGTGAATGTACACATTTTTTCTACACCGTTGGTCAAACTTAGAGGATGCTGACTTTTGAATAAATTTGTAGGCCTCATGGAGCCGAGGGATTATTATGTTTATACGTGTTCATCTTTAACCTTCACTTACTTGCTGCATGGTATTGGTCTATTGTATTTAGATTAAACGTGCATTTTGATATTATGATCATCTGAGATTGATATTTTTCAAACCATCAATCATGTCGATAATTCGTTCGAGCACCTTGGATCCCTTTGCATATTCATATCAACTGGGAGTTGATGATCTTCGATCAGGTGGAGCAAATAATGACAAGAATCATATGGCAAGCAAAGCAATCGGTCCAGATTCGATGGGGACACGCTACCACATGGGTCGCCTCATCTGCATAGATATATATTATCATTAGCTAAGGGCATCGAGTCGCTCCCCCGTCCAGCAGGAGGCCTTTTTAACGCCGGCGTAGTTAAATAGCGTCGTTTTTTCACCAGCCGGCCTCCCAAAAGCTCAGACAGCACTGTTTCGGCGGAAAATAGTGCTGGCGCTACCAGGCGTAATCCAGCCCACCGGGTTCGGCCTGGAGAGCGAATTGGCGCGAAACGCGACGCGTGCCAGCGCTGTCACCGACGCGGGAGAAAATGGCGCCAACAGAAACCGCCCGTACTCGTCTTCTCGGCTCCCGCGTCGGTTAAATGCTGCCAGAGTAATGGCGTGGCGGCCGGCCAGTGAGCTTCCAAGTCAAAGGCTGTTGGACTAATGGCGTGGCGCGTTCACGCCGCGCACAACAGTTATGTCCACCCACCGCCGCTCACCCCTTTGCCTGGCCTCGCCGCTATAAAATCCCCTCGATCCTCGCCGCCCATCGTCGTTCCTCTCTCGCCGCCTCTCCTCACACCCGCACTCTCTCCACTCCATCGTCGCATCCCAGAAGCCGCCGGGAAGATGGATGCCGCCACGTAGAACGGCTGGGTTCGTCGTTGGATCCGCATGGAGGAGGTGTGGGCGCTCTACAGCGCCGGGTACCCATGTCTTCCGGACATGCGCATCCCCGGCGCCTCCGCCACCCGCGGACCGTGGGCACTGAGTGCCGGTGGGGTGCCCTTGCCACCCGTCCCCACCGAGGACAAGCGCGAGTACGCCATCGCTGAGGTGTGTGCTAGCCTCACGCCGGAGCAGGCCGCGGATCCGTGCTGGAGAGCCACTGGCAACGACGCCTTCTAGACGGTGTACTTCCAGCGGTGCCGCGAGGAGGAGCTCGCCGACCGCGGCAACAACGGCACGGTGGAGGGCCGCTTCAACGCGCACGGCCGCAGGCGGTGGTGGGGTGGCGAGCACCGCACCCTACAGTGGGTGCTCGACTACATCGCCGCTGGCAACGATCCCCGGCTCACCATGCCGGCATGGACGCCCCGGCGCATGGGCGGCGGCAGCAACTATTTGTCGGCGGCGCGGACGAACAATTCCTCCTCCGGCACAGGTAAGCGCCAGGTGACCTCCTCTTCAACACCCCTCCGATCCTCAACTCCGGGCACTCGCCCCCGTGCACAGCGGCGCCCTCCGCATCGGCGAGCCGCGCCAGAGGAGCTCCGCCCTCCGTATCGGCGAGCCGCGCCTCATCAGGCCCAAGCGCGAGCCGAAGCCGGAGCCGGAGGAGGAGGAGGAAGGGTGGCCGGGGTTGAAGGAGGCCGAGGAGGCCTCCTTCAACACCATCCAGCCGGCGGCGGAGGACTTTGCCGAGAGCTGGAGCCTGCGCGAGTTTACAGCTTAGAGGTCAAGCAGCAGCAGCAGCTCTCGCAGAGGCCGAGCGCGAGCAGCGCCACGCCTCCCTCCCCCGCCGCAGCCACATCCCTCCACCGCCGCAGCCGAAGGACATCGAGTACTATGTTCTCGACTCGACCGACGAGGAGAAGGGAGACGACGACGATGACGATGAGGACGAGCCGTTCCACCGTACGCTCGAGATGAGCAAGTGGTATGACCACGGCTAAGCCGGCCCAAGCAACCGCCACCGCCGACGGCTCAGACGACGACGGCGGCGTCGGCGACTACAGCGCGGTGATCGCGGCGAGGCTGGGGCTGCGCAACTAGTTATTAGGTTTTCAATTTAAATCGCCTATGTAATCGCCAAGTTTGCGCCGAATTTAATGAAATCGTCTTCGTTTGTGCCGAATTTAATGAAACTGTATCTGTTTTGCGCCGTTTTTAAATTTCCTGGGCCAAATCTTGGGTTGGGGAAAGACTGGAAACCGCGCCCCCCAAGTTTCAGAATAGCGTTGTTTAGCGCCGCGGCGGGCAGTTTTGGTCCTTGGGGGCGCAACGACTGGAGATGCCCTAAGACTGCAGTGACCAGTTAAGATCAAGTATTCCAGAAACTAGTCCACAAGAAACAAATACTCCCTCCGATCCATATTAGTGGACATAACTTTGTCTAAATTTATATGTATCTAGTTAAGTATTTAGACTAGATACATGTGTATCTAGACAAAGTTGTGCCCACTAATATGGATCGGAGGGAGTAGAAAAAACTCAGATCAATCTTAATGACGTACTCTTTCTGTTTTCGCCCAGTAAATAGTCACTATACTCCACCTAAACTTTGCTAGTAGTTGTACAGTGTGACAAAAATTAACACTGTGCATGAGTGCACCAATGATCAATCAATCACTGAATCGGAAGCAAACAACAATTCCCAAACAATACTGGCCTAAACAACGTACACACCTGTACTACTACATGTTAGGTTGTTATCGGTCTAGCTAGCTAGTGACTCCTACATACGGTTCTCATCTACATTCTTCATATTCCCAGCTAGTGCTGTCCTCTCTTCTCCAAAAACTTCAATCATATGGATCACTAGC
The DNA here is from genome assembly GCA_026929855.1 of Poa annua. Classification (NCBI taxonomy): domain Eukaryota; kingdom Viridiplantae; phylum Streptophyta; class Magnoliopsida; order Poales; family Poaceae; genus Poa; species Poa annua. The sequence goes on from CM049427.1 coordinate 71,087,463, forward strand.
TATAGCAGAACTCTTACTTGATCCAAGATCTTGATTTGGTACAAGGGCAGCTAGCAATGGAGCAAATAGCCAAGTATAGGGGCATCCCATATTGGGAGACGGCGGTGGCGGCAGCGCGCGACGTCAGCTCGCCGTTGTCGTCGTCGTGGGAGGTGCAGGCCTTCGCACGCGACGCGGAGGCCAATCTGCTCGTGTGGCCGCCGCGCTCCTACTCCTGCACCTTCTGCCGCCGCGAGTTCCGGTCGGCGCAGGCGCTCGGCGGCCACATGAACGTGCACCGCCGCGACAGGGCACGTCTCCACCACCAAGGCGACGAGGTCCAAGAACCAGACGAGGACTCCTCCTCCACGTACAAGCAGCAGGCCCCGATCTCAAACCCTAGCACCACCGCTCCTTCCTACCGATCAACCACCATCAAGGAGGAGGAAAGCAGGCATAAGGTTCTCATCTCCATGGTGGCGAGAGGTCAAAACTCTATACATCACCACGACCAAGATCTGGATGATGAGTTGGGGAGAAGGATTAAGAGGAGGCGTGTGGATCAGGTGGGTGTTCCTAACTTTGCGAGATCAATGGCGGCAGCGGCAGCGGTGGCCGTGGCACCAGATGAAGTATTTGCTCTTGATCATTCAGAGATACTTACCAAAATAATCGCAAGCCCTACTAACTCTAGTCCTGACCCACCCCCCCCCCCCCCCCCCCCCCCCCCCCTGTGCATCAACCAGAAGTAGATCAATTCATCAAGAAACAACAGCTACTAGATCTCGAGCTTAGGCTTGGGACCAGTCCTAAAGTTGCATGAAGAAGATGATTATGAATTCGTTCGAACTTCTCCTTGATTCAGTAATTCAGCTAGCTTATTTGTCCTGCTTAATTTGCTTTACTCTTACTCATTTTTAAATCCTTATTCTCTTGCATCCGTTTTATTTTGAGACACTGTTGCATCCATATTCGTTTTGGCCAAAGGCTTGTTTACATATAGAGTACTCTTACACATCTATTGTATATGTATATATGTATCCTTGGTATATCAATTGTCGGAGTACATAAAGAAGCTACATATACATGTACTAGTCTGTTCTGAACTTCTGATGACCTCGATTACCCTCATCGTGCCAAATTGGATTTTTCACCTAATTATCTGATCACTATATTTTTTTGGGTTGTTTAGTTATTATCGTTTGTTTGCTTAAGGCTAATTAAACAAAACTTGAATTTTGTTGGTATATTTTTTGTGTTAACAGTTAGAACTAGTTGTAGCTTAGCTAGCACTGAGTCGACAATATCTCCTGCACACACACCCACCTCCCTAATCCCAATAGGTTACAATATGCCCTCAAAGCTATTTGATCACCGCTCAAAAAAATTGCATGACCTTTATCATATGAATACGCGTGAATCGCTAAATCCAAGTTGTTAGGCCTAGAAGAACAGTCACTTGAATTAGAACATCGACACTAAGGGACAAAATATATAGACTGGTCCAAGTACAACGATAAAAGGCTCAATAACCAAATAAAATGCACATGTAGTTATTATATTGTAGGCACATTTTTTAACTTTAGAAAAGACCACAAGCACACAATATTACAATAATATTGATGAAAAAACCGCCAATGTGATCATATGTCGTTCTTGCTTAATACACGAATGTGGGCCAATGCAGCTCATATACTCATCGAGATGAATATTTGTATGCATGTCATGTCAAGAACTCAATATACTTCGGTTGTTTCAAAACAATGAAATTTCTAGCTTTGCCTGAAGTAAAGTTACAGAAAAATATGTCAATACTTATAACGTCAAATCTATATAATTGGAAAGTATATATATATATATATTGCATGATGCCTAATAGAATTAAATTGGTGTGGTAGATGTTGATGTATATTTTTACAAAAAAAATAGCCTTGAGATAGTTTAAATTATTCGAAACGGATATGTAGTGCTACCGATCCATATAGAAAATTAGGCCTTCATCAGATACACTCCATCAAGGATTTGGATTTCGATTTTCTAAATTTTCCGGTCCTGATACCGGAATTGCCGGATTTCAGAAATTTCAGCAATTTTGATGAAATTCCGGACGAAATGAAAGAGCCAAAATTTAAAACTTATAACCAGAAATAACTAGAATTTGAATTTCAAGCAAATTTCATTTAAACTTATATTTTATGAATATATATTACCAAAATTATCTAAATTTTGAAAGATTTTGTCCGGTAAATACTTTTACCGGTCCTGACCGGAATTGCTGGATTTCGATGGAATTTCGTTTCTCTCTGCCGAAATCCAAAACCCTGCCCTCCATACGATAGTTCATTCACAAATTGCGTAGAGTTAAACGGCCCTCGACGTAATTTCATGGTTACAACATGATCACGGAGAGAGAGGGATAGAGTCATTGCTTTGTCTGTAGCTGTAGACGGACAGAGTTCTGAGGGGCGATGAATACGAAAAGGCCACAAGCTACTAGTACTTATTCTCAATGTTAAAACCTCACGACACATTGGTAGGACTGTCCCATGATATGGTACTGGCACATTCCAGCGCAGGCATGCATGAAGCCGTTAATAATGCATGGCATAATTCAATTCAAAACACTGTGTATCGATCAGTGAATATGCATTCTCCGGGCCACTCCGCTCGATTTGGCCATATATGCATGCTGCTCTCGGTCGGATACTCTGTCATGGCCGACATTAACCCGGATAAGAACGAGCTTCATGCTGTTATGCGGATCTTGTGCTGCTTCGAAAAGGACAGTGCGGGGACTGAACCAAACGATATTATTTGGCCAAACCCACAAGTTCCACGGACTGCCCTAGCGGCGGCTGATCCCTGTATGGTCGGTTTCTCCTTGTGTTTTTCAAAAGAAAACAAATAAAAACTCCTCCAGAGATCTAAGTAAATCAGATATTAGTTTCACAAAATAAGAAGAATCCTAGAACAAAATGAGAAGTCTTCCATTATTTTATCCATCTTGCAACTTACTACCTTGTTTATGTGGCGAACTCCAGGCTAATAATCTGAAGCGCTATTAGAATCCGCCAATCCACATGTGGTGTGTGAACAAGGAAAGTGCATTCTGCTTCCCCTTAAGCTTAGATTCCTATCGGCGATGCTCTCGGGAGGCATTTGAATGAGTTCAAGACATTATATCTGATGTGTTGGGCCTGTCTTGATGTTTTGTTTACAGAGATCTAAAGTCTTTCTGCATGTTCCATCTTCTTTGCCTAGCCGCCATGGAGGAGGGAGTATCGGAGAAGTGGGATGGGGCGGGAGGTTTCACTAGAAGCTATAGAGGCATACTTTCAATCCGGTTTTTTCGATCCATATATATTCATAGGTCTTCTGCTTCCCCTTTCCCTTACTCCGTGCTCAGGGACGACTCGATGGCAGATGCATCTCTGCTAGCTAGTCCTCACAATGGAGTTTCTCCTACCGAAGGATCTATCCACTTCCTTGTTCGAAGGCCCTTGCTCCAGTTGTTGGCCTTCTTGCTTCATGTCATCGTTGATTTGGTCTTGCCGATTTTGTTGACGCGCTCATTCAAAATTGTTTTTGGTAGTTCCTGATACCCTCTTACTGGTGATTACAAATAAAATATCTTAATTTCAAATATTTATGCTTACTTGTTTGACATTTATAACCAGTTATAACATGTTTGGTACGTAATGATCAGTGGCAACCCGAGGGAAGAGGAAGGTATTGGTGAAGGAAATTGACAATGAACAAAGTATGAATGTTATAGTTCAGATATGGCTCAATCTTCTAAGTTGCAAGAGGACTAGCTTGTTCTACTAATTAAGAATATCAACCCAGATTATATGCCCACGGTGGTAGCAGCACACCCACTTAGAGCCATTCGATGTGATCTTGTTATTCTCGCTGCTGTTTATTTTGCACACGTCCGTTGAGTGTCCTCAATAAAAAGATTCTGGGGCGGGGCCCGGCTGGCTACGGAAAAGTCTACGAAAAAGGGACGCGTGCCCGGTCGTGCATTTTCCACTACACTAGTCCTTGTGCATGAGGAGTGTGTTCTGGTTTGGTTTTCTGCTCAATGCTAGACATGAGAATAAACTGGTAAGGTTAATTACACAATCATGGCTGTACTTGTGGCCTGATAGTGATGGCGAAGCGTGATACTGCAAAATTCTAGCTCGGCCGTAGCGCCTCCTGCCTCGGGATCAAACTCGGATGAACATAATATTTGGATAAAGTATTACAAGATAATTAACAGAACTCAGTTTCACTCAAACGGTGAAGAAAAAAGTTGGCTCTGAATCGGAGGGACAAAAAAAAGAATACATTTCGTATACACTACATGTGCATCGCCGAACTGTAAACAAATCTCACATACTCCATTTCGTATGCACTCTAGCACTGGAAAAAATATATTTGAAAACCCTGATACGTTTCAGATTTGGACAGCTCCAGGCAGGGCAAAACCGACAGTAGCATCTGATTTCAGGTAGAATCAATAGTCCAGTGTAGACCGACAGAAAAAACTGGATTGCAAACGCCATGGGAAGACAACAGTGAAGGGCAAGCATGATTAATTCCTACATCCCACGAACACGACCAGTGCAGATCCAGCAAAACGCCCAGCACGAGAGGTGATTTTCTGAGTCATCTTCGGGGCCAGATCCCAAATAGAAAGCAAAAACCAGATCAATCATTGATTACCAAAAACCAGATCAATCATCATCAATGTGATCCTAAATGGAAAGCAAAAAGCAGATCAACGTGATTCACTCAGCAGAGCTAGCAGTGAATCTAAAAAGTCAACATCAACGTGATTCACTCAAATGGAAAGCAAAAACCAGATTAAAAAAAGCAAACCCAGATCGGTTGCGTCCTCTGGAACCCCTGACTTCTCCTTCCTCCTCAATGCCAAGGAAGGCCGCGTCCTCTTCTCGCCTGCGCCGGCCTTGTGACCCGCCCAGGACGGACAGCGTGCGCAGCTCCGCCTCCTCTACATCCCAAGCCGGCCCATGGCGGAGGACCATGGCTCGACCGCCTCTAGTTTTCAAGCCGGTCACAACATGGAGGGAAGGCAGGGCACACAGAGAGGGAAGACGGGTTGTTGTGCCGCTCTCCCATACCCGGTCGCGAGGGGCGGCCGATGATGGTGGCCGGGGCAGGTCGTGGCGGTGGCAGGGGCTCGGACAGGAAAAGGAATGGGAGAGAGAGAGAGCGGTGGGGAAAGGGCAGCTCGTGTCGCTCACGGTGGAGGAGCACGGGGTGACGAGGGGCGAGGGTGGGCGGGACAAGCCCGTCGTTGCCGGGGATCCTACAGTAGTGTCATGATGCGCCATGCATGTGGGTTTGGATAGGGAAGAGAGAAAGATAAAAGAGGCCAGGAGAGAGGCGTGGCTAGCTTTTTGGGGAAAAAGGTATGTTCATGTCATACGGCTGTTGCATATTTTCATTAAAAAAAGACACCTTGCAGTGAGTGAGCGACGGATGGAATGACTTTTCTGAATCAGACGGGAAAACGGTGGACGGAGCGACGTTAACACAATCGGTGGTGAAAATTGCTCTATAGAGCTATCTGTCGGTGAGATGGTGGTGCGTAGCTATCACCATAGGCAGCCCAGTATTTTGCTTAAGAATATTAAGACATAAATGTCTAGTTATTACCATACAGTCTAGACTTAACCCTTACTACAGTCCCGAAATTTAGGAAAACGGGTTTTCTCATTTAGGTTATCCATCCTCTCTTTCTTGCCCATAAAGACGAAGTAAATTGACGCACATTACCTACTCATATGATACTACGTGAAAGTCATGGCTAACATATCCTATGTCCTTGTAACATAGATCATTACTTACAATTGAAAAACAAGGCAATGATTCGAGGCATATGAAACACACAATACGGTCTAAAAGTATAACTACCAACAAAGAATCACATGGTATCAAATTCAAAGACTATCCCTGACTTTGTCCGTGTCAACTTGGCTTATCTCTTTCTCTAGAGTAAATGCTTTCCAACTTCTCAGACACCAACCATGAAAACAACAAAAAGAGCAAATGTTACTGGTCGAGATAGATATGACCTTTCCAACGTAGTGACAACACAACAACAGGATCAACCATCTCCTAGCGTAGGAGAAAGATTTTCGAGTACACGGCTACCTCAGGAAATCAATGAAAATAGAACTCCCTTTTCTTCAAGACGAAGACCTCGATAAAAGCGTGTCATGAGGCAAAATGCTAGCGGACCTCCGGGTCACACTGTGCAAGCACATGTTAGTTGCTCTTTTGGGCCCGTCACTAGTGGAAAAAGGGGCAGTAGTCCCGGTTCCGGACAGCGTCTAGTCCCGGTGTAGCAACCGGTACTGTCAGGCCGGGACTAGAGCCACCTGACCCTTTGGTCTCGGTTTAATACGAACCGGGACCGGAACCTCCCCCCAATGAGCGCAGCGCACGTGGCCGCGGAAGGGCGTGCGGGGGCGAACCCTTTAGTCCCGGTTCGTAACACGAACCGGGACTAGGGTTTTTTTTTTACATTTCAGGGTTTTGCTTTTTTTCATTTCAGGGTTTACTTTTTTTTATTTCTACCGGTTTTCTGGGTAGGGGTTTCGGATGGTACCACGTCGATGCGTGACGGTAGGGGGGTTCGGATGGTACCACGTCGATACTATAGTCGATGTGTGATGGTAGGGGGTTTCGGATGGTACCATGTCGATGCGTCGGGGGTAGGGGTTTCGGATGCTACGGCTTCGATGGGCGAAAAACACGTATAAATTATTATACGAACCTACATGAAGTTGCATCATGCATATATACAATTACATGAAGATCATGTGTTGATAACACATACACATTTAAGTACGCGTGGTACATGAATATCACGTTTCCCGGTTCGAGAGACTTAGAAATATTTTGTTACATGGAGATCACTATATATTACATGTCCGCACTAGTCAAAATAGTGATACTCTCCGGTCTCCGGTATGACATCGGTGAGGTAAAATCCCGTCAACTCCTCTGCAATTGCCCTGAAGCGGGTCTTTATTGGTAACTCGTTGCGCTTTCTTGCCAACTGTAAAAAAATGATATCACAATGAATACATGAGATATGAAATGAATAAAACTCATCACGATTGATGATACAAAAATAATGTTGTGACTAGAGCTTTACGTACTTCGATACTTCTTTTTCTCTTCAAACTCTCGTTGACCACAGTGTGCATGTACTCGCAAACGAAGAATCCACATAGATCAGTCCCGGTTGGCTGTTTAAGACAAGTCTATAGAAGAATAAAATTTAATCAAATAATAATAAAGTATGATAATGGTGCATGGGCCTTGTTATAGTACTACTTACATCGTTAGTACGCCAGCGCAGTTTCTCTGTCCATCCACTGTTCGGATGTTCCGCGAGTAACATTTTCCAAACGCTGCATGACAAGAAAATGAATGAATGAGTCATAAATTCCTTGATATTAGGAAATGAACGAAAGAGGCGATAAGAAAAGAAAGTACCTTGCCACCAAATCAAAACAGGTCTTGTATTGTTTAGGGCATCTTCTTAACGAGTCAAGGACAACAATTTCTCCTTTCCGCAAGTCAATAACGATAAGGATGTAGTGGTAGCTGCGCACGTTTATAAATAGTCATGCATAACTAATCAATTAAACTTAACATCGGGTGAGAAAAATAGAATGTGTAATAAGCAGTAACACTCACTCGAAGTTGTAAGGCCATAATATATATTTTTTGTAAGCTTGTCGCTTGAAAAACATTAGCAAATTCGCCGGTGTATCCTTGTTAAGTATTGGATCAATTATGTTATCTTCATGCATTATAGAGGGGTCAATGAACCCAATGTGGTTGATTTTCTTCTTCTTGCATTCGAGCATCTTCATTCTGCGTAATAAAGCACACAAAATATTATAGAGAGGATTATCACAGACAATGAACGAGTAGAGCTAATTAAAACATTAAATTACAGGAATAGATGACTTACAGACAATAGGAACTCATGATGCCTTTGTCGAGGGCCCGGAGATTGTATAAATGAAAGATTTCGGCGAAGTAAAGGACAACAGAGTATTCTTGAAAATAATGCTCTTCCTTAACTGCCATCATGAGAGCGACTTTATTCGTCTCCTTTACGGTATCCTTGTACCAGTCTTGAAAATGACGCATTCTTGTGGGTAAGTCGCCGTCAACAAAATTCTTCCCGTGAACATAAGTACGAACAACATCCGCGAAGGGGATATCATCTCCCGAATATACCAGCTCCCGCACATTGATGTTTTTGAGAACTCTGTCATCAAGCACCTTGAGCGGGGGGGCCGACCGTGCGTCTTGTTCTCCGAGTTGGGCAACTTGTTTCCCTTTTTTCGATCGATCATCCATCTCTTCGTCATATGACTTACCAATGTTGCGATCATAGTCTGTTGGCGGCGATGGTGGGGGGTTGTATAGGGCATCGATGCAACGGTCAATTTTTTCCTGAGGAATTCCGGCAGTAATTTTGCAGAAGGCAATTGTTTCGCTAACGCTTTATGTTTCACGCCAGCAAGCCAAGCATCCGTATGTTCTTTGCATGCGATATCGTTTTCCTCGACGGTTCTCTCCCAAGGTAACTTTGGAGTAGGCGGCGGTGTTTTCTGCTTTCTAGGTTTCTTCCTAACAGGAGAACCAGACTGGCGCCTACTCGAGAGCGACTTAACATTCTGGCGGACTGGCACAGACTGCGATGGCCTCGCGCTAGGAACCCTCTCGGGGGGCGGTTGGCTTTGCTGTTGAGCTGGATATGGACTCGGCTGGGGTCCCTATCGGGGAGGTGTGGGCTTTGCTGATGGGGTGGAGATGGACTCCGTATTTGATCCCTCTCGAGTAAGAGTGGACTTGGCTGGTGAGCTGGACTCCTAGAACGAGGAGTGGACTTTGCTTGTTCTGAAAGGACGATGTATTTCTTGGGCCATAGGGCGAAGGCATGCTTGACGTCTGCCAACGTTTTCTCCTCGTCACCTCCAGGTAACTCAAGTTCCAAGGTTTCAAATCCCGGCATAATTTCGTCCACCCCAACACGAGCGTAGCCATCTGAAATTTGACCACAATGGTAGAGTTCTCCAGGTTCAATTACTAAAGCTTGCCCCACCGCCACCTTCAAAGTTATGTTTCTCATTGCTATATGTAGCTCACAACCTGTAGGCTCTGTGATGTCATCCACTGGGTAGGCACCAACGTCGACCTGACGCGTGGAACCAACGCTGCTTCTACGCTGAGATGGGGCGGCATGTGCTTCATGGTCTAATTGGTGCCGCTCCTGAGGTTCCGTTCTTTGCTCCTTCAATGCTTTTATTTCCGCCCGTTGCTCCTTCATTTCACGTTCCAATTGTAATATCCGGTCGGCCTCCTTCTTCTTACCTCTGCTACGGCTTCTATAAGTGTGAGCGGATTCCGGCCACGCAGTTTTAAACGTAGCACCGCCAGGAAAGCCTCGAGCTCGTCCAACATGTTCAGGATTCCCCAGGGCCCGTGTCAGCTCGTCATCCTCTCTATCGGGTTTGAACACACCATTGCGAAACTCATTAATTGCTTCTTCAAGCTTCTTTTTTATACGATTAACGAGAACCTTCCATTTTCCCCTTCCAACAATCTCTCTGGTTTTAGGGTCCAACATTGCCCCATGCGCAAACAACCAGAATTTCGACCTCTCGGGCCAGTCAAGTGTCTGTGGACGGACCCCCGATTGAAGCAGTTTTTCTTCATAGGCTAACCACTTATGAATGGCGCTCTTGTAGCCACCTGTCCCCAATGTATGGTGGTGTTCCTTCAGCCCAGCATTCAATTTATTTATCGTCGATCGGGCCACAGCCATAGGTGATTCCCTATACGCCTTAAACGCCGCCCATTCAGATTCTAACTTCTTCCCTTGTGCTCCACTGAAATCTGGCACTTCTTTTGTTTCTACATATTGATTCCATAACTTTTTCTTCCAGTTCCGGAATTGTTCCGCCATCTTAATAAGAGTCCACTTCTTGAGGTTGTCCTTCTTCACTTTAGAGAGATCTGGCGGGAGGGTGAAATGTGACAACAACGTGTTATAGACCAAATCCTTAAGAACTTGGTGGACATAACATGGGTCGTCCACATCTGCGACCGCCGGCTTATTCCATTCGCGTATGCTGATTGGGATCATGTCCCTAACAATAACTCCAGCTTGACTTATAAATTTGTTGCGGTTCTGTTTTGGTTCGAGCGGTTCGCCAGAATCAGCAATTTCCTCAATCGGTAACTTTGGATCCTCGCTCGTCATTCTTTTTGCCTTGCCTCGAGGAGCACATGGTGGCTGCTTTTTTGCAGATTTGCTCGATCCGGATGGCTAAAAGAAAAGTAAGTCGTTAATAAATGCAACATAAATCAATTAATGCATGTAGTTAACAACAACATATCGCCATATTTATTATAAACACATATACACCTCTCCGCCGGAGTTTGCTATCACCACATCAAAGTCTTGTGACTCGATTCCAAAGTCGTTCAAAAATTGTTCGAAATCATAATCATCTACATCTCCTCCAGCTCGGGCATCATTAAAAATAAGTTGTTCCATTTGGTCTTCCATCTCTTCGTCTCGTTGAAATTGTGCTTCTTCTATCTGCTCGTCTCGCAAGTGCTCCATAGCTCAAATGTACCTGCAATCCATAGCTCGGGCATTATAATCAAGTTTACATTTATTCATCTGAAAAACATATACAAGTATGGATCATATAGCACAACAAGGTGGCAGCGAAGAAAACAGTGTGTGCTCATCTTGCATACCTAACACAAAACTATATATATATGGATCATATTTTAGAATTGTGCATATCTAACACAAAATCATCTTTTTTCGTACACATTTACAATCATCTCAATTTGCATATCCAACACACCATAATATATATACGGATCATATATTACAATTTCATATCTAACACATTGACAATCATCTCAATTTACAAAAAAAAGATAGACACTGGACATGGACTGAAACATCAGGAATGTAGCAATAAATCTAGCCAAGAGTGAGAACAAATGGCAGCGAGAAGCAAGACCTCCTGCAAACCGTGGACACACCCGAGTAGCAAGGACCTCCTGCAAGTTGCATAATTATCCAATATTCAAAATGAGAAGTATCATGGAATAGATAAATGAGAAGTATCCAATATTCAAAATGGCTGATAAACAAACTGGTTTAATCTTCTAGGGCAGAACACAATTTGTGGAATAGATAACTGAAAGTACAAGTAATACACTGAATACAAATACCAAATGTTACAAGAACACATAAAGTTTTGTAGTCTACCAGCTACACACGGTCTAGTTATACAAATGCCAAATGATAACTGAAAAAACGCTTGATGTAATATGTACTTGAGTTATATTAAACACAATGCTTGTTGAGATAGTTCATCTTATATTTGTCAAGTGCATGCTTATAAAATATATCCACTTTATGCTATAGATCAATAACTATATCCGAAGTGCATGGTTATTTGGTGCAAAATCACTCTATGCAAAATCCTTCTATCTCTGAAGTGTTTCTTCCTAACAAACAATGACCTAAACAACAACACATAGAAAACAATAGCTAAAATTCCTAAAACATGTCAAGATAATTCCTAAACCTAAACTTCCTAAAACAGTGCTAAAATTCCTAACAAATTAACAATGACCTAAACAACAACACATTGAAAATAATAGCTAAAATTCCTAAAACATGTCAAGATAATTCCTAAACCTAACCCTAAACTTCCTAAAACAGTGCTAAAATTCCTGACATTGCTAAAATTCCTAACATGTCAAAAATCTGAAACCTAACCCTAAACCTAAATCGGAGGGAGAGGAGGAGAGCTCACCTCGACGGGCTCGTCGGGGCAGAGCTGCGTCGGGCGGCGGCGCGAAACGGTAGGAGCAGGGCGAGGCGCGGGCGGCGGCAGCGGCGGAGGGCGGCGTCGGAAGGCGGCGCGGCACGACAGGAGATGGAGAGGCCGGAGCGCGGCGACTGGCAGCAGAGCGCGGCGTGGCACGACAGGAGATGGAGAGGCTGGAGCGCGGCGACGGACGGCGTCGGGGCGGAGCAGGGCTTCGCCGAGCAGATGCGGATCAAGGGGACTTTGCCAAAAATTTCGGCCGCGCCTAGACATAACGCCGCGGAAAGGCCTTTAGTCCCGGTTCGTGTTACTAACCGAGACTAAAGGGTCTTTAGTCGCGGTTCGTAACACGAACCGGGACTAAAGGCATGACTGGGCCACGAAATTTTGCGTGCGTAGCCCAGCCCACCTTTAGTCTCGGTTGGGGTTACCAACCGAGACAAATGACTTTTTTCCTTGTTTCTTTTTTCTGCTTTTTGTTTTTGTTCTCTTTAAAATTGTTTGAATTGTTTACTTTTCTGTTTCTTATTTTGGTTTACTTTTTTTTGAATTGTTTTGGATTCTAATTTATTTTTCTGTTTTGTTTTATATTCTTTCATTTTAAGATGCCAATGTGATTTATTCAAATTATTTCATAAATATCATTTTCTCTGTTTTAAGGTTTTTTGTTGAGTAAGTACAGAAAATATGATTCCAAATGGCACCCAACTATTTTTCACTAAGAGTGGTGCACATATTATGGATGATAACCAAGTTTGAGTTTTTTCTTTGAATTATAGCTAATTTTCCCTAGTTAATTGAGTTTACGTTGATTTATCGAAAGTAATTCAAATTTGAACTACAACTATTTGATAGTTTGGTCTGAAACTTTTGGAAAAATCATTTTAAGGTACACAACTAGTGGTTATATCACAGAAACATTGATAGTTCTAGAAAATATCACCTCTTCCACTAGTTGCTATGAAAAATGATAAACTTGATTTTTGCCAACATTTGCAAAAAAGTATTCACAAAAAGGTCTATCATGTATGAACATCTAGAAGTTTCAAGCCAAATGACCAAGTTATGGTCATTTCAACGAGATAGTTTGTGATAAAGATCTCATACTCTACACATAGGTGCATATTGGTATATTAAACAACCTTGCCAAAGGGATTCTTCAAAATATTTTCATAAATATCATTTTCCTTTTTTTAAGTGCAAAAAATAAGGTTTTTTGTTAAGTAAGTACAGAAAATATGATTCCAAATGGCACCCAACTATTTTTCACTAAGAGTGGTGCACATATGATGGATGATCCCCAAGTTTGAGTTTTTTCTTTAAATTATAGCTAATTTTCCCTAGTTAATTGAGTTTACGTTGATTTATCGAAAGTAATTCAAATTTGAACTACAACTATTTCATAGTTTGGTCAGAAACTTTTGGAAAAATCATTTTAAGGTACACAACTAGTGGTTATATCACAGAAACATTGATAGTTCTAGAAAATATCACCTCTTCCGATGATTAGTCGTAGCGACCGTTTTGATCGTTTTTAAGAAAAAATGTAATAAAGTGATAAACACCTCAAAAAATCAAATCCTTTGGCATGGGCTACTTATATGTGTACTAGTTGCTATGAAAAATGATAAACTTGATTTTTGCCAACATTTGCAAAAAAAGTATTCACAAAAAGGTCTATCATGTATGAACCGGGACTAAAGAAGCACATGGATCGTGTGTTTCTTTCTAGCGCTTGTGGGACGTTGGATCTGAGGTGTGTTTCTTTTGAGAGATTCTGAGCTGTTGGATGGGCAATATCATGACCAGTTCGTGAGTCACATGACCCTATATATAGCCCCCTCTTGAACATGTTCGGCAGTCATTGTCTCCTCATTCTACTTCATCGACAAAATACAAAGCATTCGGATTCCCTGCATACGCCCAACGGTGCATTTCATATGCAGGCACTCACGAGCCACCGTTGGGCTGTATGCAGGTGAAATCGTGTGTTTTGTTCCATGTATCTACAAAATACTTCAGTTCACTTGTTCTTCTGATACAAAACATTCGGATATTACACATCAACAATAATATCCCTCTCTAGTGTTTACTTGTTCTTCTGATTGCGTCGTAACCACGGACAATCTTCTTCATTTAACTTGATACTTGGATCAGTGTTGACTTTGAAGGGCGGAATGTCATGAAACTTATCGTAATCTTCTGACATGTCTGTCTTGTCCTCCACTCCCAGAATGACTCTTTTCCCTGAAAGAACTATGTGGCGCTTTGGCTCATCGTATGATGTACTCGCTAGCTTATCTTTTCTTTTTTTCGGTAGGGTAGACATGTCTTTCACATAGAAAACCTGAGCAACTTCACTGGCTAGGACGAATGGTTCGTTCTCGTACGAAAGATTGTTGAGATCCACTGTAGTCATTCCGTATCGTGTGTCTACCTCTACCCCGCCTCGTAGGTTTAACCATTTGCACTTGAACAAAGTGACCTTAAAAGTAGGTCCATAGTCAAGTTCCCATATCTCCTCTATGTAACCATAATATGTGTCCTTTGTCCCGTTGCAGTTTGTTGCATCAAAGCGTACTCCACTGTTTTGGTTGGTGCTCTTTTTATCTTGTTTGGCTGTGTAAAATATATTTCCATTTATCTCGTACCCTTGAAAAGTCAATATAGTTGAAGCTGGTGATGTGGCCAACAAGTATAGCTGTTCTTCAACATTGGTGTCATTAATGAGACGTCTTTTTAACCAACTGCTGAAAGTCTTCATGTGTTCTCCATCAATACAATCTTCAGATTTCTCCGGGTACTTGGAGCGTAAAACATTCTTGTGTTCCTCGACATACGAACCCACCAAACTGGAATTATGTAGAACGGTGTCGTGTGCTTGAGTGAAAGAATCCCCGTCTTGACATATTGTTGCTTTCTTTCCTAGGGTGCCTTTTCCACGTAGTCTCCCCTCATGACGTGATTCAGGAACACCGATCGGCTTCAGATCAGGAATAAAATCTACACAAAACTCAATGACCTCCTCTGTTCCATAACCCTTGACGATGCTTCCTTCTGGCCTAGCCCGGTTATGCACATATTTTTTTAAGACTCCCATGAACCTCTCAAAGGGGAACATGTTGTGTAAAAATATAGGACCGAGAACAGAAATCTCTTCGACTAGGTGGACTACAAGGTGCGTCATAATATTGAAGAAGGTTGGTGGGAACACCAACTCGAAGCTGACAAGACATTGGACCACATCCTTCTCTAAATTTTTTAGAGTTAGTGGATTGATGACCTTCTGAGAAATTGCATTGAGAAATGCACATAGCTTCACAATGGGTTCTCGAACATTTTCCGGTAGAAGCCCTCTCAATGCAACCGGAAGTAATTGTGTCATAATCACGTGACAGTCATGAGACTTTAGATTCTGAAATTTTTGCTCTGCCATGTTTATTATTCCTTTTATATTTGATGAGAAGCCAGATGGAACCTTCATACTGCGAAGGCACTCAAAAAATATTTTCTTCTCTTCTTTAGTAAGAGCGTAGCTTGCAGGACCTGGCTGATTCTCTGAATGAGTATCGTCTCGATGCATCTCTTCGCTCATACGTTGATGGGTCTGCCTTCCTTTCGGTGTACCTTTTTTTGACTTCCCATACACGCCCAAGAAGTTTAGCAAATTGCAACAAATGTTCTTTGTCACGTGCATCACGTCGATTGCAGAGTGAATCTCTAGCATTATCCAATATGGCAGCTCCCAAAATATAGATTTCTTCTTCCACATGGGTACGTGGTTGTTTGCGTCATTGGGAACAGTGAGACCGCCAGGACCCTTTCCAAAGATTACATTTAAATCCTTGACCATATCATGTATAGCAGAACTAGAAGGGCGGGTAGGCCTCGGCCGATGATCTGCCTCACATTTGTAATGCTTGCCTTTCTTCCTTAACGGATGCTTGGGTACAAGAAACCGACGATGACCTAGGTACACATTCTTGTTACCTAAATGTATACTATCAGTCTCAGCTAAACAGTGCGTGCATGCATTGTATCCCTTGTTTGACTGTCCTGAAATGTTGCCTAGAACAGGCCAATCATTGATGGTTACAAAAAGCAAAGCTCGTAGATCAAATTCCTCCAGTTTGTGCTCATCCCACACACGTACACCTTCCTCACACAACAACTGCAAAAGTTCTTCAACTAATGGCCTGAGGTACACATCAATGTCGTTGCCAGGTTGCTTCGGGCCTTGAATGAGCACGAGCATCATAATGTACTTCCGCTTCATGCACAACCAAGGAGGAAGGTTATAGATACATAGAGTCACGGGCCAAGTGCTGTGACTGGAGCTCTGCTCTCCAAAAGGATTAAAGTCATCTGTACTTAGGCCAAATCTTAAGTTCCTTGCGTCATCTGAAAATGTCGGGAACTCTCTGTCAATTTTTCTCCACTGGGACCCATCCGCGGGGTGTCTCAACATCAAGTCTTTTTTACGATCTTCTTTGTGCCAACGCAACAACTTGGCATGCTCTCTATTGCTGAACAAACGTTTCAACCGTGGTATTATAGGAGCATACCACATCACCTTTGCAGGAATCCTCTTCCTGGGGCGCGGCTCGCCCTCAACATCACCAGGGTCATCTCGCCCGATCTTATACCGCAAAGCACCGCATACAGGACATGCATTCAATTTTTCGTGCTCACCGCGGTAGAGGATGCAGTCATTAATGCAAGCGTGTATCTTATGCACCTCTAATCCTAGAGGGCATACCACCTTCTTTGCTTCATACGTACTAGACGGCAATTCGTTATCCTTTGGAAGCATCTTCTTAACTATTTTTAACAAATTTTCAAATCCCTTGTCAGAAGTACCATTCTCTGCCTTCCATTGCAACAATTCAAGTGTGGTACCTAGCTTTTTCTGGTCATTTTGACAAGTTGGGTACAACAATTTGGCGTGATCAGCTAACATACGCTCCAACTTCAACCTTTCGTTTTACTTCCACAGTCCATTTGTGCATCACGAATGGCCCGACGAAGATCATCGTCGGGCTCATCAATAATGGGATCTTCTTCAGTTTCGTCTTCTCCCATTGTAGTATCACTGAACCAAGGATACTTGTCATTATCCTCCTCTTCTTCATTTTCTTCCATGATAACCCCTGTTTCTCCGTGCTTGGTCCAACAATAATAACCAGGCATAAAACCATTATGCAAGAGGTGTGAGTGAATGACTTTTGAGGTAGAGTGATCACTCATATTCTTGCAGGCACTACATGGACAACGAATAAAACCGTTCTTCGGCTTGTTTGCCTCAGCCATATGGAGAAAATTATGCATGCCATCAATGAACTCAGGACAACATCGGTCACCGTACATCCATTGTCGGTTCATCTGTATTACATAAAAGTATATCGAACCCCATTATTACACTACTGTCACAAATAATATGTAAGAGCAAATTAATTAATACAATGTCATCCATTAAAATAAGAGTAGAGTATTGACAAGCGGTAATACATAGTTCTCATAAAACATACATTAACTGAAACAAATATAAAAATTATCTAAAGAATTTAAATCCAACAACAAATGCGATCAAAATCGCAACTAAGGTAAATACTGAACCCACAGCATAATGATACCAAGCCTCCCGATTAATGGCATATTTTCTAATCCTTTTTATCTTCAAGCGCATTGCATCCATCTTGATCTCGTTACCATCGACCACGTCGGCAAGTTTGAGCTCTAATTTCATCTTATCTTCTAAGCATTGAAGATATAGAGCTTCGCTTATTTTCAATTTTGCTTTCAAATCATTGTTTTCTTTATCCCAAAACTCGACAATAGGGTCAGGTTCAATTTCTGGTTCAACTACCTCCTAGATAAAAATAATTCTATGTCAAGTTGGTCGCCATATTTGCCAGAAACATAGAATGAAATAAATAGTTTTGAAAATATACCACATCCGAATCATAGACCGGACGAGGACTGACGGGGACGGATATCAGAACCATGACACTATACATATAATACAAGTTAGAAAATTATACAAGTAGTAACTATGCATCTAAATCATAAAAGCTATGTTTTTAAAATAAAAATAAAATAAAATATAGAGGCTCACCGAGGTGGTGACGGGACGGCACGGGCGATCGACGTCGATAAGGCTCCTCACCACAGTAAAACACATAAATCATTATTTTAGTTTGAGAACAAATTGCACATATACACAAATGAGATCATAACTTAGGCATTACATCGAACACCTTGCTTGCACAAAAAAATTGAAATGAGCAAAATGAGCTAAATAAGCAATGCCGGAAAGAGGATGAAGAGGCTAACCGTGGGGTGGCTTCAATCTTGCCAAATGGTGTAAAATATTATGTAACATCATGCCATTCATCCTTGCTTGCATAATTTTTTATTTCAATTTGTGAAACTAGAGAAAATATTTCAAAACCCCTAAATTGCAGAGGATTTGCAAACTATTTTGAGTTAAATCAAAATATTGTAAATTCTATCCCCAAGTCATACCAAATATGTGGGGCATGTTTTTACAAAATTTTAGAAGTTAGTTTGAATCATTTTCGTGTTGTAAAACAAAAGATACAAAACATTTCAGAAAAGGAATAGAAAACAAAAAAAGAACCGGTCGCAGCCCAACTCGGCCCATTTCTCTCTCTCTCTCTCCCTCGCGCGCGCGCAGTGCGCTAAGGCCCAAGAACCAGCCCACGCCGTCCTCTCCTCTGCCTTCTCACTAACGCGGGGGCCCGACGTGACGTCATCGCTGACGTCACGTCATCCCTAACCTCCCGACGAGATCTTCTCGGGTACGACTCTATCTCGAATTTGAGATCGTTTCCGATCTTATAAACGATTATATCCCGTGCCCCGCTATCTACTTATACCCTAGAAGCCCGCCTTGTTTTCCCCTCGATCAATTCCATCTACGAGCCGCCAGGCTGCCCGTACGCAAGCTCGCCGCGCCGCCATTGCCGTCGCCATCTTTTTCCTATTCTGGTGAGCCCCGACCTTCCGAGCTCCTCTCATCCCTCCCCCTCGATTCACCTTGATCTTGCGCATCTTCCTGATTTGGCGCGGTATTTGATCCTGCAGCAAATTGTCGCGCCCGTGCACGCCCGAAGCAAACCGCCACCGTCCCCATCTCCGGCGAGCAATCTAAGGAAGAGGAGGACCTCCGAAGACCACCGTCTCGCCACCGAACTCCCCGTCGCGCTCCGCATCGATAGGTACCCTCGTCCCTCTCCTGGCCCCGTAGTTCATGTAGAACACGCGAAGCCGTCGAGTCGCCGCCGTGATTTGAAGCCACCGTAGTAACTCCGGGAAGTGTGCTGATGTGTTTAGATCGATTTGATCTCGGCCGTTGGATATAGATCGTCCGGCTCTGTCGGCCCAGTGGGAACTGGGGTATGGAGAGCCCATTCCCCCTCAGGCCTCGCACGCTGGCCAGTCAAACGAAACGGCTAAGGACCAGGCATCACCGCCTGGCGGGACCCTCGAGAGGCAACTCCCCTCGAGGGCCTGAAGTGGAAGCGTTGTCCTCAAGGGATCCCTCGCCTCAGGAGACCCTCCCGAGGTGACAGCTCACCTCGAGGGAGTCCCGCAGGAATCTCCCCACAGGCCTCCCCGCGCCTGAAGGGAAACGTTGCGGCCAAGGAAGTACGGCCAGACGCACATGGCCCCTGCCACGCCCACGTGGTGACGCAAGCACCCCCGTTGCCGTTCTGGTGATAAAGGGGTCAATAAAGCGGCTCCGCCTGCTGCGCAACTACTAGGACCTTCTACTCTGACGATAAAGCAGGTGGACGGCACAACTCTCCAACGGAGACCGTCATCGCGGGCTCCACGTCAGAGACTGCCCTCTCTGCGGGCAGTACAGCACGGTCGGCCACCTGTTGGCCACCGCGCCCACCTTTACCAACAATGGACCGCGTCCATGGACAAACGGACCGCGGTGGACTCCAACTCCACCATGCCCCTGCCGTGTGGGAGCCACGTTGAAGGCCAAGCCGAAGGAGAGCGCTAGAGGGGCCTATAAAAGGGACAAGACATCCATCGTAGCACGGGTCGGCTCTTTGCGTGCTACAACCCTTGTAAACCCTAGCAACTCTTGTTAGGATAGCCTTGGGCCGGAGGAGGAAGAAGACCATCGCTTCCCTCCCCAGGCAAGAACTGCCTCAAGGGGGCCTCCGGCAAACTCCACTGTACTGTAACCTCCATCATCTAATACAGACAAGCTGGAGTAGCGGTCTTACCTCCTCACGAGGGTCGTGAACCTGGGAAAAGATTGGTGTCTATCTCTGTCGTGAGCGTGTCATCTTCGGGTCCGACGAGCAACGTCGCGGAGCACCTCGAGGGTCTTGACCTCCGTGTTCAACCCCTTCACGAACTACCCTTCAGGAAGTGACTACCCCCGATTCTTCGGAGTCATAACCCGACATTTGGCGCGCCAGGTAGGGGGCTTAGGCGCGTCAACAACCTTCGAGTTCGTCTCCGTGCCATGGTGAACACCCACGCCGCCCGCATCGCCCGCGTCAACCGACACGCACCTGAAAAAGCGCGCGTGCCGCCGGGCACCGCGAACACCCGCGCACGGCGGGGACGACCCCGTCATGAAGAGCGCGTCCCTTCCGGCCCTCATGCCGAGGCGCTGGAACGCGACTGCGAGCATCAGGAGGACGCGAAGTCGTCGCACCCGACGTAGCACCCGAGCGGCTCGGGCCCGGGGAGGATAGATCCTGCGCCTCACACCGCACTGCTCATGGCGCAGGAGCTTCTCCGCTACCAGCCCACCGCTGAGGCCCACGAGCAGTGGCTCCAACGCCTCAACCACCTCGTCGGCATCGCCACGACGCGCCCCGATCCGTCGCAGTCCAACCTGCACCCCTCTCTCGCGGGCACGGTCGCGACAAACGCGCCTCCGCCACCTCCGGGACCTGCACCGGCTGCGGCGCAGAGGGCTGCATCGCACGCATCCTCGCTGCACGATTGCTTGATTGTGCAGCGCACCGCGCCCGACGCTCGCGTGGGGATGGAGCTACAGCGAAACCGCCAGAACAGGCTCGTGGAGGAGATCGGCCAGGCGGGTCAGCAGAACCGCAGCGCGCTGCAGCACGGGGTCGCCACGTACGCCTCAGGCTGCATGGCATTCACCCATTCTCTGCGTCGCGTGGTCTGGCCCCCAAAGTTCAGGCATGCTCTCCCTAAGGGCTTCGACGGCTCCAGCAACCCCATCGAGTTCCTGCAGCCCTACACCACCTCCATCCAAGCTGCGGGTGGAGATGACAAGGTCATGGCCAATTGGTTCTCCCACGCGCTTCGCGATTCTGCGCTGTCATGGCTCCTGAACCTCCCTGAGGACTCCGTGAACTCCTGGGAGGAACTCTGCAAGTAGTTCGTCTCCAACTTCAAGGGGACATACGAGCGCGCCTTCACCCATAACGACCTACGCGTTGTTGTGCAGAAGAAGGATGAGACGCTCCGCAAGTACATCCAGCGCTTCAGCCAAGTGCGCAACAAGATCCCGAACATCCCTGACACCCAAGTTATTGCCGCCTTCCGCGAGGGCGTCACAAACAGCAGGATGCTCGAGAAGCTGGGCATCCACGACAAGCTCAAAGCGGCAAAAGTCGTTCGCGAAGTCGTGCACCCCACTTGGCTCTCCAACGGCGTGGTAGTCCTAAAGCCCGCCGGAGGAGGCCGTCTCTGCATCGACTACACTGATGTAAACAAGGCCTGCCCCAAAGACCCGTATCCCATGCCCAGAATTGACCAGATTGGGGACTCCACGGCAGGCTGCGACCTCCTCTGTTTCCTCGATGCCTTCTCTGGTTATCACCAAATAAATATGGCTAAGGAGGAAGAGGAGAAGACGGCTTTCCTCACCCCGTGCGGTGTGTATTGCTACGTCTCCATGCCTTTTGGCCTAAAAAAACGCCGGAGCCACTTTCCAGAGGTTGATGAGGATAGCCCTTGGCGGTCAAATGGGGCGGAACGCCGAGGCATATGTCGATGACATCGTCGTGAAATCACGAGAAGGAAATACTCTCCTCGGAGATCTTGAAGAAACTTCTGCCAGCCTGCGCAAGGTGAACATCAAGCTCAACCCCGCCAAGTGCGTCTTTGGAGTCCCTTCAGGCAAATTGCTTGGGTTCCTCGTGTCTCACCGAGGCATAGAGGCAAACCCAGACAAAATCAAGGCCATAGAAGACATGCAATCTCCACGTAGGCTCAAGGACATGCAACGCCTGGCAGGCTGCAGGGCCAGCTTGGGTCGGTTCATCTCCAAGTTCGGTGAAAGAGCCCTGCCGTTCTTCAAGATCATGAAAAGAACGGGCACTTTCAAGTGGACCCCTAAAGATGAAAAAGCATTTGAGGACTTGAAGAAGTATCTGGCCAACCCTCCAGCAATGGTCGCCCCAAGGCCTGGCGAGCACCTGAAGCTGTACTTATCAGCCACTCCACGAACAGCCAGTGTTGTCCTTGTGGTGGAAAGAGAAGAGCCAGTACTCCACAAGAAGAGTGCGGCCACTCCAAAGAAAAAGCCTCCTGATAAGAAGCTCGACGAAAGGGCAGCCCTCACAAACCCACCGCCAGGCCTAAAGCCCCAAGAGAGGCCCGCCACAAGCCAACCGCTGCAAGGAAATCCTGCCAAGGAGCCTCAGGAAGCAAACCCCCTCGAGGCCTAGGACAAGCCCCTCGAGGCAAACCCCCTCGATGCCAAGGTTAACCACCTCGAGGCCAACCCCCTCGGGGCCCAGGCCAACCCTCTCGAGGGTCAAGCTGAGCCACCTCAGGCAAAAGACGCCGAGGCTACAGGAACTACGATCGTCGAGCATCCAGTCTACTTCGTCAGCACAGTACTGCATGATGCTCGCGAGCGGTATACAATGCAGCAGAAGCTTCTCCTCGCACTCCTCATCGGCTCAAGAGAGCTGCGACACTACTTCCAGGGGCACCCCATCACAGTGGTCACCTCTTTTCCCCTGGAGCAAATACTGCGCAACCCAAACGCAACAGATCGTGTCGCAGGATGGAACATAGAGCTACAGCCATTCAATTTGCGCTTCGATACCGCAAGGGTAATCAAAGGAAGAGCGCTGGCTGACTTCATCGCCGAATGGACTGACCCGACCCCTGAAGAGCCTTTGGGAGAAGAGCAAGAGCCCTCTGGAGCTGCAATGCCCAGCCACTGGACCATGAAGTTCGACGGAGCTTTCGCTTGTCGCCACGGCGGGGCAGGCGTAGTCCCGATCTCACCCAAAGGCGACAAGTTGTATTACGCAGTCCAGATGTGCTTCGGAATCGAATAGATATCCAACAATATCGCCGACTATGAAGGCCTGCTGGCTGGCCTACGTGCCTCAATCGCCCTAGGCGTCAAGCATATACTCATCAAGGGCGACTTCCAGTTGCTCGTCAACTTCTCTAACAAAAGCTACAAGACTAAGGACGACCTCATGGCCGCATACCTTGAAGAGGTCCGTAGACTTGAGAAGCCCTTCAGGGGAATGGAGCTCATGCACATCCCAAGAAAGGAAAACCAAGAGGCTGATGACATCGCCAAGCGTGCATCAAAGAGGCAAGCTTAGCTGCCATGTGTCTTTGAAGAAAAGCTCGTCAAGGCATCCATAAAGCAGACCCAAGAGGCCCTGCCCGCAAGCACAGACAAAGCGCTCCCTCCACCACCTGCAAGCGGGGCTCCAGGCTGCGGGCCCCCTAAAGGGGAGCGTCTGTTGCTCACAGCGGTGCACCAAGAAACATGATGGATCAACGAGATCAAGGACTACCTCGACAAAGGGATCCTTCCCGAGGAAGACGTTGAAGCGGAGCGAATTGCCCGCCAAGCAAAATCGTACCAAATCCTCGAAGGAATTCTCTATCGCAAGCGCCGAAACGGCATCGCGCTCAAATGCGTCCCTCTTGAAGAAGGCAAACTGCTGATCAAGGACATCCACAGCGGGGAATGCGGCCACCATTCGTGCGCCCGCACCCTCGCAGGCAAAGTCTTCAGGAGCGGCTTCTACTGGCCTCAAGCACTTCAAGATGCAATGGACATCATTCAAGCATGTGAAGCCTGCCAATTCCACGCCAAGCAAATCCACCAACCAACGCTGGGACTACAGACCATTCCGCTCTCGTGGCCGTTTGCGGTCTGGCGGCTGGACATCCTGGGACATTTCCCAACGGCGCAAGGTGGATATCGCTACCTCTTCGTGGCCATTGACAAGTTCACAAAATGGCCTGAAGTGCAGGCGACGCGCACAATCACAGCAGGCGCGGCGGTGAAATTCATCAGAGGCCTGGTCTGCCGCTTCGGAGTGCCTAACCGCATCATCACCGACAATGGCTCACAATTCACCAGTGGCATCTTCAGAGCCTACTGTGAAAGAATGGGCATCAAGCTCTACTTCGCCTTAGTCGCCCATCCGCAAAGCAACGGACAGGCTGAGCGCGCAAACGCAGAGGTCCTCAAAGGCCTAAAGACCAGGACCTTCGATATCCTCAAGGGCAACGGCATGGGGTGGATCAACGAGCTACCCTCGATGCTCTGGTCCATCCGTACCACGCCACCCAAGCCCACCGGGGAAACACCGTTCGCACTCGTCTATGGAGCCGAAGCAGTCCTCCCCACAGAGATAAAGCATGGATCCCCACGGGTCCTTGCCTTTAACGAGGACCAGCAAGAGGACCTCCACAACGACGACATGCTGCTCCTTGAAGGGCGAGGACCTCCAGGCGGCCAAATACCAGCACGACCTGAGACGCTACCACAGCCGCAACGTGCGCTCGCGCACCCTGGAGGCAGGCGATCTCGTCCTCAGGCGAATCCTCTCCAGGGAAGGCCTCCACAAGCTGTCCCCGATGTGGGAAGGCCCCTACAGGGTCACCCACATCGCCAGGCCTGGCGCGGCTCGCCTCGAGACGCAAGACGGCGTCCCCGTCAAGAATCCATGGAACATCATGCACCTACGCAAGTTCTACCCGTGATCATTGTCGCGTCAAGGCATTTAGCGAAAGAGGCAGCCCACGGCTCAACCTCCAAGCACTTTTTGTCCCTGAAGGTTAAAAGCTCAAGGCTTAAACCTCACAGATCTTTGCATCCACATGGAACAAATTAAAAACGTGATCATTGTCACGCCCGTGATCATTGTCACGTCGAGACTTCTAGCGGAAGAGGCAGCCTATGGCTCAACCTCCAAGCAATTTTGTCTCTAGAGGTTAAAAGCTCACGGCTTAAACCACCAAAGCATTTTTGTCTCCTAAGGGAACAAACGCAAAACGTGATCATTGTCACCCCGTGATCATTGTCACGTCGAGACTTCTAGTGGAAGAGGCAGCCTACGGCTCAACCTCCAAGCATTTTTGTCTCTAGAGGTTAAAAGCTCACGGCTTAAACCTCCAAAGCATTTTTTGTCCCCTAAGGGAACAAACGCAACAGTGATCATTGTCACGCCCGTGATCATTGTCACGTCGAGACTTCTAGCGGAAGAGGCAGCCTACGGCTCAACCTCCAAGCATTTTTGTTTCTAGAGGTTAAAAGCTCACGGCTTAAACCTCCCAAGCATTTTTTGTCTCCTAAGGGAACAAATGCAACCGTGATCATTGTCACGCCCGTGATCATTGTCACGTCGAGACTCCAAGCGGAAGAGGCAGCCTACGGCTCAACCTCCAAGCATCTTTGTCTCTAGAGGTTAATAGCTCACGGCTTAAACCTCCAAGCTCCAAAGGTTCTCTCGAGGGGAAACCTCCGAGCTCTCCATTTAACGAGGCACCTTAGGCCGTTGAGGGTCTCTGCCACTAATGGGTGGTCCCCATGCCTCGACATGGTCAAAACATTAACTTGGCAACCCCAAGCATAATGACGCAATTTCGTTCCCATGTGAACTTAGCGCCTCGGCGCCGCTTTGTAACGTATTTGGTGAGTTTTATTTTCGCATTACTCTGTTGAAGTGTGCGCTTATATCTCTCCACATGCGTACCTCGCGAGCGGGGGCAGAGTACAGTGCCAGTGCCTCAAATGACACACCAGCAGCACTGCAAAATCCAAGATTCCGAGCTCTGGCTGGAGGGCAAGATCCCACAAACACGCCATCTCTACATAGGACCTTGGTACTTACTCTCCTCGCAAGGAACGCCTGATGGGACCTAGAAGCGCGCATGAGTCCTGTGAACTGTGTTCTAGCGTTTGGGTTCGCCCCTCTAACATCTGCAGGGAAAAACACCCCCACGAGCCTAAAGGGGCATCCGGGAGCGACCCCTCAAGTGGGCAACCTCGCCAGGCGAAAAGCCTCTGCAAGGCAAAAACCTCAAGAAGCTAAGTCTCGCACCCACGCCTTAAGAGCGTTTTCTCCGCCTAGGGCACGTTTGCCCCTCAAGCGACTTCGCTTTCCCTTACGCTTCATGGACTACTCGCACGTCTAAGGGGGGCACTTGAGCATCGCGACTCAGGGCTCTTACCTCTCCTAGGCCTAAACTTCCCCGGCCTTGCGGAGTCATTACTCAAGCATACCGAAGTGGCGGAGTCATGGCACGAAGAGATGGGACCTACCGATGCAGAGAACAAATAGACATGAATATGAGTCCAAAGAGACCTCACGGGGGGCAGACAAGCTCGAATTAAACAGCATTAAAGAGTATATTACAGGCCAAATGTCTTAAAAACCTAAACACACAACTGTTTCAGATACAAGCGCTCGCAGGCGCAATAAGTAAAGACTCAGGGGGAAGCAGCGCCGCCTTGGACCTCCTCCGTGGCACCCTCCTCAGCCTCGGCAGAGCAGGCCTCCTCCTCGCTGTGCTCAGCCGCAGCTTCCGCGTGCCTGAAGCGGTTGCAGAAGGCGTCAACTTGCTCGCGGAGGGAGCTGGAGACCCGCTGCGCGTCCTCGCCATGAGCAGCTTCTGTCACGGAGAAGAAGTCGAAGCCTAGCGTGAGGAGCTTGAGGTTAGTGAAGATGCGATCAACAACCACCCCCAGGAGCTGCCTGCTCTCATCCTCGATCATCTCGCGGAGCTCGGCGACAGGACCCTCAAGCGCCGCGAAGAGCCGGTCGAAGTAGGCCAAGTGCGTGGCGGCATCATCATGGCCTCGGTCCCCGGTGTGCGGCGCATCCGCACCAAGCTGCGTCGCGAGCTCATTGCCTCGCGTGACCAAAGCCTCGAACAAGTGCTCGCACTGCTTCGCGAGCGTGCTGGCCGCCTGGGCCGAGACCGGTGTTTCCGGCACCCGCTCCATCGCCGGAGCCACCTGCTCCTCCATACCCTTGGCCAAGGAGTCGGGGTCGTGGACAACTTTGTCGCGGGCTTCCTCTGCTTGGTGCCGGCCAGCCTTGGCGCGCTTGAGGCGGCGCTCCAGTTTGGAGTTGGCCTTCTCGAGCTCAGCGAGCTGCTGAGCGTCCGCAGCATATTTGGCCTTGATGCGGTCTTCCTGCTTCCGGACCTGAGCGCGGTACTTCTGCAAGAGGGACCGACGGAACTGTTTCTCGTGCTCCACGAGGGCCTTCTCAGCCGCCTTCGTCTTCTTGGCGAAACGCCGCTCGAAGCGCTCATAAGAAAGCTTCTGACCCGCGACATGCTCGTCGAACTTCGAGATCGCCAGGGCCAGGCCTCCCTCCCGCCCCTCGAGGGCCTTGCGCTGGGCAAACAAGTCCTTCTCCGCATGAAGGCGTTGTTCCTCGCGCCGCTGTTGCTCTCTCCCCATGAGGGCCAGCTGCAGCTCACGCTCAGCCAAGCCCTTGTGGTCCTCCTCCAGAGCAGCCTGCGCGGCCTGGTGGGCGGAACGCAGCTGGGATTCCAGCTGGCCCAGCCCACGGCTTTTCTGCACCATCGAGCCCTCCATCGCCTCGCGCTCAGTTGTGGCCTCTTGCAGGAGTTCCGTAGCAGCGTCGTGCTCTGCCTGAAGAGGCTCAAGAAGCTCTGCAGCGTCGCGGATGGCCCCCTCGCGAATCTCCTTAGCAAAGGGGGTGGCCTCCTCGCGCGCGGCCTGCAGCGCTGCATCCTCCAGCCAGCGCGCTTCGACCGCCGCATGAAAGGACGCCCACGACCTCGCGAGCTCCTCCTGCTGATGGGCGAGTTTTATGTCTTCGAGGGCGAGGTGAGCCTCCAGGCCCTCCAAGGACTCCCGCACAAGGCCAAAAGCCACCTCACGGCGTCCCGCGCTCCAATCCCAGCCTCGGAGGACCAGCTCTTGACTATACGAAGGCCCAGCCGCGGCGTCCGGTCCCACGAGCCCGGCCCCAGGTCGAGCTCAGGGGCTTGGCGCAGCTCCGCCTCCGTTCGCGCCTGCCTCTGCTTCGGTGCTCGGGCCGGTGGGGCGCTCATCTTCTCCAGCGGGGCGAGGAGGAGAGGAGAAACCCCCTCCTATAGACGCACTTGCGCCCGCTAGTGCCTCGCTCGTTTCCTCCGCGGGCGGCGCAGGAGCCGCATGCGTGCACGGTGGAGATGTCGCACGCGTTGGCGTCAATGCGCGCGGCGGTGTCGGCTCGTGGGGCGGAGTAGCCCCACGCGGAGGCGCAGCCGCGCAAAGGGGAGTGGGAACGCGAGGAGGCGTGGAAGCCTTCTCCTCCGTGCTTTCCACCGCCCGAGGCTCGAGAGGCGGTGTAGAGGCCCCTTGGCGTGGCGCGCCCTCCTTGGCTTGAGGCACTGCCACCCCTACCGGGAGCACAGCCGCCTCTACGTGAGGCGCCCCCTCAGCATGGCCCAAAGTGGCCGTCTCCGCAGGCCTCATGTTTTCATCAGCCACTGCCTCAGATGTGGCCCTCTTCACGTCTACTGCCTTGCGAAGCCTGCGGCGCTTCGCGAGCACAAGATCGCTGGCAAAAAGCCCAAGAAAATACAGAGGGAAAAACCAAGAGCCAAGAATGACCAGGATCCGTAAATACTCAACCTGAAGGGGAAGCACCGGCATCGACCAACGCCAGGCCTGGAGAGCGCCAGGAAGGAATGGCCCTGGCGCCTGATCCCCCAGAGGCGTCTCCGCTTTCCTCTTGGAGGGGACGTCAGAGGGTCTGACCCCAGAGCGATCCACCACGGCCTTGGTGCGAGGCTTGCGCCTCCCCAGCGAAGCACCTGTCTCGAGGGCCTTCCCTGCCTCGGTCGCCTCCACCACGGGACGCGAAGACGCTACAACGAAGACATCGTCGTCACCAGACGATATGTCGCAAATCTCGTCGGTGAAGGGCTCAAGCCTCACGGGGGACGCCCCTCCCATCGCGGCCTCGTCCTCGTCACTCCAGGCATGGGAGGCTGATGGAGAGTCAATACCCACGACTTTATGCACCGATGAGGTGACCACCTCATCCCACGCCCCCGCCAGACCGTACGGGGTGAAGTCTGGCATTCCATCCAAGATGTCCATGCGGTTGCCCAGAGGGGACTGATGCAGAGGTCGCACGGAGTTGGCGATCTTCCCGGGCACCTCCGGATTGGCAAAGAGGATGTTCAAGACGGTGTTGACAACATCCGAGTCGTGATCCTCAGGGTGAAGCCGCATTGGGTCCGAGGGACCAGTGTACATCCACATCGTCTGATCATGGGCCTGAAGAGGAGCAATGCGGCGCTGCACAAAGTCCACCACAACTAGCTGCCCCGTGAGACCTCCTCCCGGAGATACTCCAAACGACCCACCAGGTGTGCGTTGTTTGCGCCGCGAAGGGCAGACTTGCCCCAATGAGAGTTCTTCACGGGCGGCGCCACCGGGACGTCTAAGAATGCGTATGGCGACTTAAAGCCGATAAGCAGCCATCTCTGACGGAAGTCCCCCACCTTCTTGAGCAGGGCCGTGACAGGCTTGTCTCCACTCCATGACATGGGAATGTATACGCTCCCCATGCCATCCGCAATACGGAAAGAGACGCACCCAGTTCGCTCGCCGGCAGCCGTGCACCGCAGAGAATAGAAGTTCCGGAAGAGCGCTACCGAAGGGCGAACGCCCAGATAAGCCTCGCAGAGATAGGCGAAGATAGAAAGGATGAGCACGGAGTTTGGGTGAAGATGAAGGAGTTGGATTTGATAGAACTCCAGTACCGCCTCCAGGAAAGGCGAGTACGGCGGCACCAGCCCGGCGGTGATGGCATGGAGAAAAATGGGATAAAACCCCTAGGGGAATCTCCCGAACCGAGCAGCTTGAAGCGCGCTGGCGCCGTGCTCGTTGGTCTGCCCCGCAACCAGGTGGTGAATCTTCTCCAACGCTTGAAGATCCATGCACGCCCCCACGAGAGCCGCGCCCTGCACAACCTCTAGGGTTTCTGCCTGGGAGGAGGTCCCCACAACGGCTTTGCTCTTGCTCTTGACTGGGCCCATCGTCGCGGGTACGGAGTATTGAAGGAGACAGAGAAGAGAGAATCGCAGGAGAGAGCGGAGGCGGAGAACTCTGGGAAGCGGAAACTTCTACGAGAAGGTTTAGAATTGGTAACGGCACTCAGCCGCAGCGCTTGGGCTTTGTCACCTCGAGTAGCAGTTACCGGGACGTGGTGGGACCCCCCACGACTCGCACCTCGGATCGTGCGAGGCCTTTATTCGTCCAGGTGCCGCGTGGCTCGGGTCGGCTGGGCACTAAGGGCCCCCGACACTTCGCCTGAGCCCATGGGCTCAACCGTGCCCATCATGGGCCCGGGGGCTACTGTCGGCCCAGTGGGAACTGTGGTATGGAGAGCCCATTCCCCCTCAGGCATCGCACGCTGGCCAGTCAGACGAAACGGCTAAGGACCAGGCATCACCGCCTGGCGGGACCCTCGAGAGGCAACTCCCCTCTAGGGCTTGAATTGGAAACGTTGCCCTCAAGGGATCCCTCGCCTTAGGGGACCCTCCCGAGGTGACAACTTGCCTCGAGGGAGTCCCGCAGGAATCTCCCCACAGGCCTCCCCGCGCCTGAAGGGAAACGTTGCGGCCAAGGAAGTGCGGCCAGACGCACATGGTGCCTGCCACGCCCACGTGGTGACGCAAGCACCCCCGTTGTCGTTCTGGTGATAAAGGGGTCAATAAAGCGGCTCCGCCTGCTGTGCAACTGTCAGGACCTTCTACTCTGACGATAAAGCAGGTGGACGGCGCAACCCTCATCGCGGGCTCCACCTCAGAGACTGCCCTCTCTGCAGGCACTACAGCGCGGTCGGCCGCCTGTCGGCCACCGCGCCCACCTTTACCAAAAATGGACCGCGTCCATGGACTAACGGACCATGGTGGACTCCAACTCCACCATGCCTCTGCCGTGTGGGAGCCACCTTGAAGGTCAAGCCGAAGTAGAGCGCTAGAGGGGCCTATAAAAGGGACAAGACATCCATCGTAGCACGGGTCGGCTCTTTGCGTGCTACAACCCTTGTAAACCCTAGCAACTCTTGTTAGGATAGCCTTGGGCCGGAGGAGGAAGAAGACCATCGCTTCCCTCCCTAGGCAAGAACTGCCTCAAGGGGCCTCCGGCAAACTCCACTGTTCTGTCACCTCCATCATCTAATACAGACAAGCAGGAGTAGCGGTCTTACCTCCTCACGAGGGCCGTGAACCTGGGTAAAGACTGGTGTCTATCTCTGTCATGAGCGTGTCGTCTTCGGGTCCGGCGAGCAACGTCGCGGAGCCCCTCGAGGGTCTTGACCTCCGTGTTCAACCCCCTTCACGAACTACCCTTCAGGAAGTGACTACCCCTGATTTTTGGGAGTCATAACCCGAAAGGCTCCGTTTTAATTTATGTTCCGAATCGGTACCGATGAACCAAAGCGCGCGACGTCGACGCCCAATCAGATCCCAGTCAGCGTCGATCAGCAGCACAGTCAACGGGAGGCTCCGCACCCAAAAGACGCCACGTCACCCAGGGACCTCAGTGTGAAGCTTTTATTTGTTTTATTCGCATATTAGTCCCTACATATTAGATCTATCACTACTTTTTATTGTCTTGGCCAAATATTGCTAACCTTATAATTTTGGAAAGCTTATAACTTGTAGAAACTTTTGGCATCATTAATTTTCAGTTTTGTCGAAATTAAAATTGTGTAAATTCAGAAGTGGCTTTTATTGTATTTTGAACATTACTTCAAATTTAAATTTTATAATAAATCAAACTCTTTTGCTATATGTTTGAATGAATAAGTATTGGTAGTAGAATTTTCTACTAAATTTGTAGAATAATGTTCAATTATTTTGTAATTAGTATTGATTAAATATTTTAAGTGTTATTTTAATGATTAAAATTGATCAAATATTTATGAAAAAAATCTTTTTCATCATCTATGTGAATTATAACATACTTCATATTATGACCACTTTGGTAACAAAAAGTTCATGGAATTAGTTTTATTTTAAAGAAAAGTATTTTTTTCTTCCTTTGATAAATAATTGAGAACACTTTTCCTAAGAATGATTTCAATTCCTTAAAAATGCTAAATCTTTTCCTTAGAAAAATTTAGCATCTAGAAAACTTAGTTGTTTTATTTTGATAAGTGTTGTCCTTAGAAACAAATTGCATTGCATGCATAACATATTGTATTGTATAGTTATACTCCTCATAAGAAAACTTCTTCCTTATTTTCTCTACGTTAGGATTATTTTGAACATAGTGTTTTGGTAAATTGCTGTGTACTTAGACACTTGGGATTCTCAACATGAAGACTAGAAGGCCAAAGAAGACTTAGCCAAGAAACAGACTCCTGAGACATCTCCAAGAAGCAAAAACACTTAGAAGAAAATGAAGAGGACTTCAAGAAGACCAACCCCCTATTTTCTATTTGTCTTTCTCTCTTCTTTCTCCTTCTTTTGGACTTCGTGGTGGCTAAGTTATATCCAAGACCAGCCCTGGAGATATCAAAAATCCTGAAGAACCATCAAGTCTGAAGAAGAATCAAGTCTACAAAATTTTAATGAAGACATCACACCAAGGAGAAAGTTACGAGGAAGCCTAGATGACCAACTACCTATTTGCTTTATGTTTTTCTGTCCTTCCTATCTTTCTTCACTTTGGACATTAACCAAGTCCTTAGTGTTTTATGACTAAGTCCTTGCTAATTGAAGATGAAGAAAACTACAAGGGAGTTGAAGATTTCGAGACCAAGCATGTGAAGACTTGCATCAGCATTACAACTTATTAAAGTTGATTTATAGCAAAGTTATTGTGTCCAACCTATGACCTTGGTCCTTAGTCATTTTTGACTAACATACTTGCCTTGCATTAACTTAAAATATTTTCATGGCATGGCATGCATCTCTAGTACTTAGAAATATCTTGCACATCATGCATAACATATTTTTGTATTGTTATTTTGTTTGTATGTTTATTTGAGTCTTGTTTGATATGTTAGAAATTCGGAGGGAAACGACAACTGTTGCAGCTGTTGTTGCTATTCTTCTTGTTGCCAAGGCAAGTGGCACGCCTCACAAAATTCCTAAGTATTTTTCTATGCATTACTTAGTGTATTTCTTATATGCATGTGTTGGATAGTATTGCTATGCTGAAACTACTATCTCCCTTACACTAGTTGTGTCTAGAATCCAATTGATAACTTGGTAGAAATATTGATGCTATGCAAAAGTTGTTTTATGAAAAGTTAATTTCTACTAAGTTAAAGAAACTTCTGGGTGGATGTAGCAAGAGGATGGAGGTTGTAGTTGAGTGGCTGATTAGGCTCATTTAGGTGGGTGCACCTGCCTAAGACCTAGTCTCATTTAGATGAGTGAACTTGAGTATGTGCACTTGAGGATGGCGACCCAGGAACAAAGGGACCAACGTTTTCTCCAAGTGAAGATGCTTCCAGTGCAGCCACGTGGTATAATGGCTCTGCCTTGACTTTTCCCCAAAGGTCTCGTCTCAGGCTTCTCCTTTCCTTTTCACTACATGAGGGTCAAGGACATAAGGGTTGCTTGAGTCTCGTGGTGAAAGAGCACAACCTCTACAAAGTTAAAAACTAAGTACTTACCGTGTCCCCGGTTACGGACAATTTGAGCAGCTGATCAAGGATTCAACGGAGGCTCCCAATATTTCAATTTCTAAGTTAAAAGTCGATGGGTGAACAAGGGAAGATGAGATTATGGCCTTCATGCCATACTTGTCTTGATTTGAAGAAAAGTGTTTTCAAAAGAGTAAGAAAAATTGGCTTTACGCAAATTAGCCTTGAACTCCACCACCCAAATATGCATATAGGCTATAGAGTTTTTCAACTAAGTGTCCACCATAGTGTCACTTGCCAGACTTCATTTCTAATGGAATCTGACCAATTCTGTTGCAAAATTTTATTTGTTACACGTTATTCATATGACGAGTGAGGTTTTGTTAAGGGATTTCGAGTCTACAATCAACATGTTTTCGCCTGTGGCAACATGAAGATGGTGGAGACTCACTTCTATTGTATTTCCGCTATGTATTCTTTCCAATGCTAGCCTTATGCTTTGCAAATTGTAATGGATATTTTATAAGTCTGGGTCATCGATCTAATAAATTTGATACTTTGTTGTGACATTACATCGTAAACTATGTGTGCAAATGAATCGATCCAGTGATTTGGACTATACACAGGGACTTGCCATTTTCTAAGTGCAGGTGCTCTACAAGCTAATGTATAAAATTATTAAGTTTGTGAAGGAGATATGCCCTAGAGGCAAATAAATATATAGTATTTATCGCATTATCTCATAAGTTTATAATATTTTTTTGTATAATGCTATAACTGTATTAATCGGAATTATTGATACATGTGTGATACATAGACAAACCAGGGTCCCTAGTAAGATCTGTATAAACTAGTCCATTGGGAAACAATTGATCGAGATTCCCGATCATGGACAATGACGTCGGTTGACAATGGGGTAATCTTTTTGGTAGAATAAGGTGATGGATATACGCACTGTATTGCCCTAAGATCGTATTACGATTTTTGTCATTTGCAATAGGAAGTAATATGATAGCTTATTCCTAAGACCGTGAGATCGTATCTATTGCTACTCCGTAGGGATGCTTTGAGAGCATCAAATGTTGTGTCTTATATAGCATGACAATAACGGTGTCCATCTTGGGTATCCCGAAAGAGTATATTGAGACATATGGATCAATAGCGGGATTTGTTCATTCGTGTAATGGAAAGATACTCTGGTCCCAGTCGGTGAGATTACGTCTATATAGCTGCGCAGCTTATGACTAGTTCATGGAGATGTAATATCACATACGAGTTAATAAACTTTGTCAGTAACGAGATACAACAGGGCATCAGATGTCTACGATCATATCTCAGACAAGGTAGTATCGTAAAAACAAAGGGAGTAAATGTCATATTTATGGTTCAACGACGATATCGTAGAATGCACAGGGGCCGTCATATGCATCCAGGTATCTGGCGGTCATTGGCGAGCGAAGGGTCTCGAACATGTCTGGAGTGTTCTCGAACCGTAGCATAACAAGACTTAAGGTCTTAACGACACGAGGTGAAAGTTTTGGAATAATATAGGAAGTGAATGGTGAGAGAGAAAAAATCTGGAAAGAGTTCCGTTGGTCCGGAAGGAGTTTCGGGAAGGTCTGGAATGGTTCCGGGAATGTCCGAAAGATGTTCGGGTGGTCCGGAAAATGTTTCGGAGTCACGGGAGATTAAATAGTATGTAAATATATTAATTATGAATTAATTATATTTTATATTAATTTAACATTAATTAAAAAAGAGGAAAAGTGGGTGGCCCACCTAAATGGGCCAAGAGTGGCCCATTAGGGGGATCCGTACCAAACAAGGAGAGGGCGGGGCAATCCGAGTCGGCCAAGGCCTTGGCCGGCCGAACCCCCCACCTCCTCCCTTTTCTTTAGTCCCACATGGGGAGGCAAGATGTTTGCACACCCCCTCCCCCCTTTATATAGTAAGGCATATTAATTTGATTAAATAAAATCTAAAATACAATTAATGTTGTATACACCGGCCTGAGTTAATTATCCGCCCGCATTGCTTTCTTTCTCCCACAAAACTATACCGCTGGGCGCCGTTGCCCTGCGGGATTCCAAAAAGTTCTACTCCTGCGATCTCTGCTGGATCTGAGTGACCAGGGGTTGTTGTTAAGCTTCGTATGCTTGTGAGTACTCGGAGGCGCCACATTTGAGGTGCCAGGGCGACATCGTCTCGCCACCGTCGCAGACCTGCCGCTGCCCTCCCGCCGGCGCCACCCCCAGCCGCCGGAGCCACCCCGTCCGCTGGACGCGCCCGTCGACGCAGGTCATCGTCGACATCGCCGCGTCATCATCTACTTCATCGCGCCAAGTTCTCCACGACCTTGAGGTCGGCTACGCACGGCTTCATCGTCAACGCTTGTGCGGGAGCGTAATCTCCGCTATCGGTCTACAAGAGGTATGTGACCAGTTTCGCCACCGTTATCGCATGTATTAGATAGATAGATCATGGCTAGTTTTGGTGTTCGTACGGTAGAAGAATTATTGTTTTCTGCCTGGGAACCCGTTCAGTGGTATCAGAGACGATCTATACTTAGTACTGCTGATACGGTTAGAGCTCATATTGAATGAGGACATCTTTCTTATATTTGCTACCATCTAGCGTGCATTTGCTATGCCTTCAGTATTGAGTTGATGAAGCAGGCCGGACCGACTTTACGCGTATGCTTACGCGAGGCAGGTTCCACTACTGACATACGGCTTGCCTTCAGTATTGACTGTCTCTCTCTCTATTTTGTCGGCTACGCATTTTCAATGGAGGACCCGAACGAGATGCTTAAACATGCAATTATATGATCGACGTTGTGGTACAAAGTTCGTAGGTAGGGAAACGGTTCTCTTGCAAAGAAGCCTATAAGCCACGTAAAACATGCAAAACTAAATAAAGGTAGAGGCGTCCAACTTTGTTTTGCAGAGGCGTTTATTTATATGACATGGTTACGGTAAGTTTGATATTAATCGTACTGTCAAAGGCAAAGGAGGGCACCATAGACTCGGAGCCATGTCGGGGCGTGTGACGCCCTAAAATTGGTACTATGTAGATTTAAGCGATCCCGCCGAAATCCGCATAATAACGATTTTAGGTCGCCCACCAGACATAATGTGCACGCCGAAACATGCGCATTATGTGGGTGGAATTGTGATAACATTACAACAGTTCCGATACATCCACAAATACAGCAGAAGATAAATTACAACAACGTCTCGAACGAGTCAAGATGCAAATATACAATACAAAGATACAAATGACAGCGGAAGCAGAAAAGTATACGACTACGGATAAGAAGCAAATTGGACTAAGAGTCCTGAAGATAAGCGATGGCGCCATATCCCTGCCCAGCCAAGCCGGAGGGATTCCCAAGCTAACGTCGTCAGACTTCAAACCTGTTGACTGCACATAAAGCACATCCCAAAAGAGGGTCAGGGCACTCCCTGGCAAGCAAAACCGACTTGCCTACTTTCTACACCATCTCCCAAAATATGGGGGAGGTGGACTTAGCGGCAGCAGCACTAGCAACCTAAAGAGACACGCTACGACTTTCGTCTAATCAGAGAGGGATAAGAGAGCGCATAAAGTAAACATCTACAACTAACACCAAACATAACCCATTCTCGAATTAACCCCCTCAACCAAATATGAGGAAGCAATTCGGGAAACTCACACATTGAACAGTTTTAGTTATAATTTATGGTGAAAGTAATTCTATATTACTAGTCAATTTAATTAACATTAATTAGTGTAAGTTGTCTAAATCTTGTTAGCCAGCATCATCACCAAAGTCGTCCATAACCGTGGACACGGCTCATCGATAAGATTATACCCTGCAGGGGTGCACTACTATACCCATACTCGCATGATCAACCCAAGCAAGCATCAGGGCTTCTCAACACGACTTATTCCTTCGCTACAGCAAGTCCAAGTGCCACCCATATGAGTTGTTACCCGCGTCAGGAGTCCGGCCGAATCTCAATTGCGGACTCATTAGTTTGTGTCCACGCGACATGCGGCTCAAACCACAGTAGGAACTGTCCGCTTCGCGCGCACCACCCCTATATGACCCCCCGTATCATGTAACCTCTCATCAATCATCATCATCATGCACATGGATATGAGCAAATGGAAAACCCGAACTAGTTGCGGCACATGGACAAGTTGTAGATCCGTTCAAAGTCGACGGGGGCTCCATAGGGCCTCCCACAAGTGGTTAGTGCGCTCAAAATTGGATCCGAGGACAAAATCTCAGTTCCTAGGTCGACACTAAGCAGAACAAAGCACCTCGCAAGGCCTTCCGCCTGGTGCCTTATCTTTTAATTGTAATACACCAATATAAGACAAGATTTTATTAAGGTAGAAGAATCTATCATACTAAG
Source organism: Poa annua (assembly GCA_026929855.1). Lineage (NCBI taxonomy): Eukaryota > Viridiplantae > Streptophyta > Magnoliopsida > Poales > Poaceae > Poa > Poa annua. The sequence goes on from CM049427.1 coordinate 71,125,629, forward strand.
CAGATGAAACATAAGACCAACAGACGACTCGCACAATCAACTCTAAGCATGCGCTACGACTCGCAAGGCCAACAGATAAACATGCAACGGGTATTAGGTTGTGGGGATAAAGCTGTATGGGCTGCAGGATAAACATGTGATGGGATCGCAGTTCAAGAATCGATAACTAGGGTAGCAGAGATCAACGGCAGGAATGAAAGACAATGTATAGGTAAACAAGCAAATTTTGCTTGCCTGGAATCCCGCAAGGAAGCAGATCTTGTCGTTGCTCACACATCTCAACGTCGTATCCGCGAAGAAGCAACAAACACTGGAAAGCGTAAAATATGCATTTTACAACTACGGCAAAAGATCCAGCATGATCATATGAGAAAGATGCATGACATGCCGAGATGCAATACAATGCAGGTAATCCAAATTAAGCGGGAAAGCAACCCTGGCAATTAATATTTAGGTGCAAGTTATGTATTTACTCAGCAATATTAAATGTTGGTTAGCATGGCAACACATGGCATGGGTATTCTAATTAAATTAAATGGAATAGGGCATTATATATTTATTACCCCTAACATTCCATATTTAATTGTTTAGTTGCAATTAACAAATTATACTAAACAATTCAAATACCAGATGCAAAATGATATACAAATGGCATATTAATATTCCTTGCATTTTTCTGATACAAATACATATAAAGATTATTTAATTTAGAGTTATAGATTAAAAGTTATTGCTAAAACAAGTTTAGGGATTTTTCTGTAAAAGTCAGGGACTTGACTGTGATGGAAACAATATTTCTGGGGACTTAGGTGCGAAAAACTGAGAGTAGGGGGCTCGGGGCAATTATCCCAGGCGCCTGTCTATGACTGGTAGGACCAGGATGTCAGTGTGGAAAGGAAACAAAAGAAAGGGGCTTTATTTTCTCAACGCGCCGGGAGGGGATTCGATCCAGAGATCTCACGCGGGAACATGTTTGGTTGTGCTAACCACTCGGCTGATTGGTGTTGGTGATCGACTCTGTTACGGATTTTACATGAAGCTAACCGTCGATGCTAACTGAATCTTAACATTAACAGCGATGCAGTCCGTGAGTCTTTTCTCAGATGAGCAAAAACAGAAGGATAAAAAGGGGCGTAATTCATCCGCCCAGGATTTTAACCCGCATCGCGCAAGACGCACGGGAGGGCGATGCGCTGCGCTAGCCACTGAAGCTATTTTGTGTTCGTGATGGATAACAATCCCTACTCTAAATGAGGTTATTCGGCAGCGTTACCTGAACTTAGGAAAAGGCGACGATCGGGACGAACTGCAGCAAGCAGCGGCGATCAAATCCGGTGCAGCACGGCGCAAGAAAGGATGGGGAGGACGGCGTGCGCGCAGCGTGGATGTGGAGTCGTGTGTGTGCGAGGGCACGGGGAAGGGAGGCGAGAGCAGAGAAAAACTAGAGCTTGGAGGTTCGACGGTCATGGCTGAAACGGGCCACGACGGGGATGGACTCGACGATACAGGAAGGGAATGAGTCGGGGGAGAGGGGGGATGGAGAGAGGAGGCTCACCGGGAGGTGCTAGAGGGAGTTGTTCGTCTCTGGGAGATCGTGGTGGACGGAATTCGGAGGCGGAGGTCGCCGGAGCCAGGGACGAGACGGGGACGAGCTCGTCGCGTAGACGGGATCCCGGCTCGATTGCTTCGGGGTGGAGGTCGAGGACGCCGCGGCGGAGCTTCTGGGACCGTATGCTGGCCTTCGACGGTGGTGGAGAGGCGGCGCATCGGCATGGTGCTCTCCGGTTGGCTTTTTGTGGGAGAAGAACATAGAAGAAAATGAGAGGGAAAAGAAGAGAGAGGGAGAGCGGCGGCGGCGCGATGGGAAGGAGAGGGAGAAGGGCCTGCTAGGGTTTCAGGAGGGAGGGGCGTCTTAAAGGGAGAGTGGGGGAGCAGGTGGGAGGTGGGGGCAGAGGGGCAGCGAGCCATGCCTCTGCTTGCCTCGCTGGAGCTGTACGGAGGTAGGGGATAGAGTTAGTGGGCCGGGCTGGGGGAAAACGGCCCAGGTAAGTCCAGGTAAGTTTTTCTTTTTCTTCTCTGGTTTTTATTTCTTTTATTTAATTCTTTTCTGTTTTTGTATTTTTAAAACAAAATAGAAAAGAATTTGTATAGAGGAACTTTACAAAATAGTTTTGTTTTAAATAGGAAATTTAATTATTGTTTCCAATACACAATTTCATATATTAATTTGTATATTTGAAAAGAATTTAAATACCACATTTAAATGAATTTGATTTGCAATTAGATTTAAAAGTGGAAAAGAATTTAAATGGAGTTGAATTTAAATGCAATAATATAAATTAAGATTGACAAATGCAAATGATGCATGATGATGTCATGTTGATGCAAAAAGAAAAACAAACAATTTTCTAATTGGGAAAAATTCCCGGGGCGTTACAGGGCGCCCGGTCCAGGCACATGGCGCCATGGAGGTCCAGGCGCAACGACCATGTCATATCGCACTTCATTACATTATTTGATATTCTGTTGTTGTGTGTGCATCCTGTTGATTGCTTATATGTTACATATACAACGGTAGCTTTTAAATAGGATGATCCCTAACAAATACCAAAATTGTGTTCTCCCTCGTTGTGCGCCACCAATAAAGTTCTACGTTATGAGGCAGGTCGTGACGATCAGGTGTCCTACATTTCGTCGTTCGCATACAGTGGGTGTAAGCCATGTTGCACGCGTAGAATCTTCGAGGTTTGATTGGCGAGCCTAGCATATGCAGATTTGGCCTCAGGACGCGGGAAGATCAAAAGATCGAGCATGAGTCACAGAGTTGTTGTGATCGACATTTTATGTCCACCTTTGAAGCTGTGCCACTGGCCGTGATGATCGGGGGTGGTGTGGTGGATGGGGTCGTGTAGTCGCTAATATTATTGTAGGGATAACAATCTTAGTGGAGTGTGTTCAATAATATGATTATAAACTAAAACTCACATTGTTATAAACTTAATCTTACATCTTTGCGATCATATCTGTAGATGGAACTCTACTTCGGTTACTTCCTTAGGAGTTCGGCTTCCAACTTAAAATTCGATGGATCCAACTTCATCTTGTGGTACAAAAAACTTAGGGAGATTCTCATTCACAACAACATCCTATATGTCCTAGCACAAAACTTACGAGAGAGACCAGATGATTCTACTAGTGAAGAGGAAGATGGGGAATTTCGTCAGCGTCGTGACATTTTCATAGAAGTGGAGTCCGTCATGACCGTAAGCCTACCATAAGAGCTGAAAATGTTGTTTCGACACATCGAGCCTTACGTCATGATTGATGCGATCAAGGAGCACTTCAAAGATGAAATGAAGCTTGAGCACTTCAAACAGCTGAGAAAGTTCTAGATCATTCACATGGAGGAACATACCTGTCTGGAGACGCATTTGAAAAATTGTATGTCATCTACTTCAAACTTAGGAATGTCTATGATTTCTGGATGGCGGACTCTTGTGCAATAGAGACTGCACTGATATCTCAACCTCCTAGCTATGAAGAGCATATGCGTGAATATGCTATAAAGAGAGACACGATGAGCTTCTTCACGTTCGTGAACAAGTTCAAATATCTAAAGGTTGATTCCATCAAAGGAGAGCTCTTCAATGTTACAGGTATATTTGATATACAAAGTTATGAGTGTATTCTTCTCATGATACTTGATGAAACGTATTTGATACTTATTCTGTTTATGAAACAGGTCCTGATTACTACAAGTATGAGGAGATGAATGATGTGATAGTGCGCAAGTGATGGCAAGCAAGGAAGTTGATGGCCAATGGTGCTCACGTCCTCAAGATATCATATTAATTATCATTTGTAACATCCCAATATTTTGGAATGTTTGAAAATCACTAAAATTTGAAACTTTTCTTTTTATTAAAATGAAATATTAAAATTATAATAAAAACCAATATATTTGGTAAGGTATTTTAAAAAATTTGAAGACACCTTCATCATAAAAGGTTCTATCCCAAATAGTTGATTTTGAATATTTATCTTTAAGCTAAATTCTTAAACCCAAAGTGCTAAATTTATTTAAAAGTATGCCTAATTTGTAAATGTTTTCATGAAAAAAGTCAACATAAAGAATAAAATGTTTCCCAAATGTATTTTACAGAGTTTCAAATAACGCATATCTTTTTCAAACTTAACTTTTCATAAAGTATTATTGGTATAAAAATGAGTTTTAAATAACTTAATATCAAACATATATGATTGTGGTATTTTCATAAATTTTATTTTTGCCAGAAATAAATTTATTAAAGCCCTGTTTTCAAATTTGACAAAATGAGTCAAAATTGCATTAAATCAATAATTCTTTTAAAAAAAAGTGTTCAAAACATGCCCACAATTGGTTTAACACAAAGATATGATTTTTAGAAATTTAGTTTGCTTAATTTGGATGCTTAAAACAAAAGATATGATAGAAATAAGAAAAAATCAGAAAAAGAAAGTCGTTGACGTCAAGGATGACGTCAGCATCGTCTTCAACCTCGCACGCACAGAATAATGCCCGAAAAAGTGCTTCGTGCGTTTCTTCTCGATTTAATTCCCGGCGATTTAAAGCGCTAAACTTCGCAACGTTTCTTGCTACTAAAAGCCGTCAATCTCCTCCTTCTTTTCCCTATAAAAGCCCTCTCCAAAACGCCTCCAGACTGGAGAATTTGATCGTCGAAGCTCCGGAACGCCAAAATGGCTGATTTGATTGTCCTATTAAATCCGTGCAAATTATTCCACTGTTTCGAGTACCATCTCCTCCTACTAATAGACCTCGTTGCCCTCTCGCATGGGACCAAAGAACCACAGCCCGCGAGCCCCCAGGCTGGCGAATTTGCTCGCCGTAGCTCACCATTGCCGCGGCCATGTTTCTCCATTTCCGACAGGAGGAGGAAGCCCCCACCCCTGAGACCACCTCCATTCTCCTTCCCACGTAGTTTCACACCCCGTGCCTTCTTCCTTGTCGTTCTAGCCACAGAAAACAAGTGAACCGTGCGGAAATCAGAAGTCATCATCGCCGCCGCGACCTCGGCCACACCTCCACGGAGCTCCAGGAAGAAATCGAGGTCGCCGCCATGCCCATCGTCTCCGCTGTGCCCAGGCGCGCCTCGCCGGCATCCCCTCGAGCCCGACGAACCTTGGAAGCGTCGTCGCCATGGACCTCTAGGCTGCTGCACCACCATGACCTCCATTTCCGGTGAGCTGCTCCTCGGTAACTCCAGTTGCATTGCATGTAGTAGTGGAAAAAGGGCTACCTGTGGCGCACCCTTTAGCCTTTCTGTGGCGCAACCAGGAAAAGTGGGGGTGCGCCACAGTTATCTCGCCACTAAAATATATTTCTATGGCGCATCCCCTCGATGTGCCACAGAAATTTTGAGAATTCTGTGGCGCATCCTTCCTGCTGCGCCACCGAAATATTTCAGTGGCGCACGTGGTTGTAGTGCGCCACAGAATTATATGCGCCACAAAAAAAAGCCATGCGCCACTGACTAAATAATAGTAATTTTCGAAAAAAAATCCTGCTGTACTAATATAGTTATATATGTAGGATTTATACATATACATTATAATCTGACACATATATATTCAACCAGTACATAAATTAGACATATCACATTCATTCGATCCCGAGATGTACATACATATATATAGTAATAAGAGTACTTAGTGCCAAATCTTACATAAGTCATGATACAAATGGTGCTGGAAATAGAAAAGTTCATCATTTCATACATATAGTTATCAAATGGAGTACACATAAGCGAAATCAGCGGGAGAGCACGATCACGTGTAGCCTAGCTAGTTCTTCGTCGGCGCCGGGAACGTTTTGTAGAGTTCCTTCGTCGTCCACGTCCTCGTCTCCTGCTGCGATGCTAGACGTTTTTCGATCTCCAACTTAATCAATTCTGTAGATGGATTGGTAAGTATCAGTTAATAAGATAAACATAGTGAATAATTTATGTATATAAGTGCAATAAAGAAAATAATCACTTCTTGCACATAGACAATACCTAGCTAGCTAGGCGCAGTTTTGTAATACATCGTACCTCTAGGGTAGCGTAGGAAGCCCTCGGTAGCCATGACATCTTGGAGGATGATATGTGATAACTTCATCTGGGTGCGATGGAAGTCTTATCTAAGATCAGCATCAGAGATTTCCCCCGCATTTCCAATCCATTTCCGGAGCCCTACAAGAAACCTCATGTTATCAGCTTCCTGGACATACCCTTTAAGATGATGGATGACGTAGAACGCCTCTTTCACGCTGGTAAAGGCCTCCTTGATGCAAGCGAAGTCGGTGACATGCCTGAACTTGTGCTTCTTTTTCTTGTTCAAAAATTCACAGTTCTTTTGGAAGGTGCCTCCATTATTGGCGTAGAGCTTGAGAGCCTCATCGAGAATACAATTTATTCTGGTGTAGTCTTTCGTTATAACCAAACTCCCTGAGTCTAAATAAGTGGCAATGGACCACCTCGTTTTTACGGCGATAAGTACAGCGTGCTGGTCACTACTTAACGTTATTCAAAGGAAATGTAGGAAATTAATGATAAGCAATGGAACGACTCTATAGGAAAACATAAGTTCCAACATTGACGAGCGAATGTCTACTTACTTGCAAAAGAAAGGCACAAGATGGCTGTCTTTGCTCATGTTATTCAACATGAAGCTTTGTAGGTAGTCCCTCGCCCTGACCCGTGTCGATGATCCTTCACATAGCTGGCTGTCACACATGTAGTATGGATCCACTACTGTGACGTACGGGTTTGACTCTCTCTTGTTCTTTATCGCCAGATTGAGCGCGTATAGACGTACCAAGTTATAGTCCAGCCGTCTACAGTGAAACAGCTTGAAGATGTCCTCGAAGGCTATAAAGAATAAATCTGCCGGGGCTTCATCGACGAAGTTCACGCCCTTTGGCACCTTGCACGTGAAGACGGGTAATTTGGGTCCTTGTGTTTAAGAAGCATGCCCTCTAGCATCAAGATAGCATCATGCAAAGATTTCATGGATCCTTGTGCGACCCAGAGCAGCTTCAGAGGCAGTATCAGTGTACCAGCTTCATGTATTCGGGTCAAGCCATCACGACGTCGTGGAACCATTCGTTCATACTGGACAGTCTTAGGAGCTGGCTGGCTTGAAGAGGCACCTGGTTTGCTTCTCTTCCTGGGCTTCTTTTTCTTCTCTGGGGATTGCACAACATGAATCGACTTATGCAGTGTGCCAGGGCTGAAAATGTTAGCCAGTTCAACTTTATTGCCGGCCTACGGAGGTGTTTCTTGAGATAAACCATGAAAGTTTAGGCGTTGTGAGCATGAAGTGGGACGAATAGGCATACTACGGGGGCCGGGGAATTATTCTTCATCCAAAGCAGGCATGCACGAACCATCAACGGCGCCAGTGTAGAGGAAGGCATCGACGTCGTCGTCATTCATATCGTCATCATGATGATACTCGTTGATGTCTTCAAGTTGAGGCGCAACGCCTTTGCCTTTGTCTTGTTTTTGCGGTGCAGACGCTCCTAAGAGTATTTGGTGCCGGCTTGTGGTGGCGACAACCGCCGGCGCTTCCTTCCGGGTCCTGGCAACGGGTGCTTGTGTCGCCGGCTTGTTCACAACGGGTATATGTGGTGGCCTCGCCGAGGGCCGAATGATAGATGGCCGGCTAACCTTTTGTGGCGGCTTGGAGGTGGCGCCGGAGGTGCGTCTGGGCCCTCCAAGACGAATTTGGCTCTTCGGCCATTCCATGAGCCATTGGAGGCAGGCTCCAAGAACCATATGCTCATCAGCGTCGGCTCCCGCAGGTTGCATTGGGGGACTGATGTTTTGAAATTGAGGCAATACCTCATCCAACTTGATCCTCAGCAGAGCCGTGTTCATGCGTTTTTGTGCATTAGGGTACCCTTTGGTTGTATGGTCGTGCCCTTAGCAACATCCACCAACTCGCCGCCGGTCCCTACCGTATGCAGGAGTGTGCAAATCGTGTCCTGAGAGTGAACACATATGCATGTTGGTGGGCATCATGAGTTGGCAGTCATCAAAGGCATAGTTAACTATAGAAGATATCGTGGACTAACTAGTTAGTTACCTTGTCGATTGCGTTGAGCTCCACTAATGTTGATACAACGGAGCCGGCGGCGGGCGTCTCATTGTCTGGCGCCGGAGTTTGCATGGGGGGCTCCTGCGCCTTGGTAGGGGGCGCCGCCTTTGGCATAGTATGAAGCGGCGGCTCAAAAGCGGTGTTGGCCGGCGGGGTCACCAGCTCGTCCGGAGGGGTCGCCATATGGCTGGAGTAGCTGGCGGCGTAGCTGGGCACGTGTATCGGCCCCTGTCGACCTGCCGCATTCCAAGCAACTAACCCCTCCATCAACCCAGGGGGGAGGAGCTCATCGAGCCTATCCTTCACCATCTTGTTCACCGTGGTGGAGTCCACTTTCTCATTCTCCAATGTCTCCACCTTCGTCCTTAGCTCCATAACCACCGTGGCATCCTTTGTCGGCTTCCTCCTCTGCCTTCTTGACTGGCCGCCGTCTGTGCTGTAGTACTGGAGGAACTTCATGCTCGTACCAAAGCCGGTGACATGGCCAACTGACGTGGGCGGCAAGTTCTTGTCCCTCTTCTTCCAAACTTTCATCGCCCTATTGATAGTAGTGTCCCACAGTTCCGTTGAATCCTGGGACGATGGGCCTGCCTCAGTGTCAGCCTTCAACTCGTCAGCCTGTAGACAAAGCAAATTAAGGTGAACTCATGCATATGAAGACAAATTAGCCTACAGGGTAAATTAAATTCCTTACCAGCATTTTCTCAAATTTCTTCACATCGTCATCGTCTGTAACGAATTCCCCCGTCTCTTTGTTCAGATAGTAGCGGGTCCGGACAAAGTTCCGGACCTGCTCGTCTGTGATGTGGTGCCACGGGTTCGTTCTTCCCTGACGAAGAACCTCGGCATCCTCCTTGTCCCAAATGGGTTGTTTTCCTCGGTAGCCACCGCTTCCCAAATGGTGGTTACCTAGGTTCATGTCCCGCATTTTCTTCCCCCACTCCGTCCATTTTAGGGACACATCTTCTTTCAAGGACAACTTGAATGCGTCGAAGTCCTCCTTGTTTAGCGTCGATTCTTTGCTTTTTATTTCCTCCCAGCTTTCACCCTTATCAATCTTTCTCCTCACCCAGAATTTCCAGCTGCTCAAGGCGGTGCTCATCTTCGTGATGGCTAACCTCTCCACCTTTTTGTTGAGCGACTGCGGGAACGTGTATCGTTGGTGAAGCTTCTGGATGAGGATGTTGACCAAAGCCTCATTATGCGTGTGCCTGAGATCCCTCGTGTTGATCGACACGGTTTCCCGGAGGATGCACCCTAGTTGCATGGCGTATCCTTTGGCAAGTCTCTCGGACTGCAGTGGGAGGCCACTAGGCGATACTTCAGTGAAGGAGTCTGTGATGTTGCCAATTGCTTGCGGTGTCCGATCTCTCCTTGGCATCTTTTTCTTTAGGGCGGGCGGGTTCGTCCCATCCTCCATGTGGTCCTCGCTGGCATCGGTTGTGGTATCTGCGTCACCATGGCCGCCACTAGCATCTCCATCAGTAGTGGTGGTGGTATGCTCCAGGCCTTCACCACCAACACTTTCTTCCGCGGCGTCCTCCAACTCCTGTGACATCTCCCAGAAGGTCTTGTGGGCCTCTAGAGGAGCTTCATCCACGCTCATGTTCTTAGAAGTGTCGGGCTCCATTTTTGCACTACAAGAATTAGTAGAACAAATATAAGTAAAAAATAGACTTAATTAATTACTAAGGTACCCCGGGTTGACATGCATTCCCCTCATATGTACTTTTTTTTAGCAAAGTCATCTGAAATTCACGATTTTTTTTGGCATAACCTTTGCTAAAAAAGGACATATGGAGTACCCGAATTTGCCGGAACGGAAGTTAATCAACGTTCCGGCAATCTCAAGGGCCTCACGGGGTACCTGCATGCAGTGCAAAGAATAGAGTATAAACACGACACGATGGTCGTGGTAGCATCCGTCTGTAATATCCCAATTTTTGCTAAAATTTAAAACTTTGCATTCATACATCATTCCTCATATAGGCATAACATTTAATCACAAAAGTACTAAATAAAATTTCAATTATAAGTTTAAATAATTTTTAATCCCATAAAGTGTTTATTTTAAACTTACTCAATAAATACAATTTTTCCAAATTATTTAATGGGCAAGTATATTATTAAAAAGTTCTAATTTTAATAACCTCTCCAAAAATATATTTTTATGAACTTCTCTGAAATGTTTTGAATAGGTTTGAAAATCTTTTTGTAAAACAGATTTGAAAACAGTTTTTAAATTTTATTTAAAAGAAATGAAGTTCGGGCTGGCCCAGGCGCTATCTGCCGCGCGCGCGTGAGCTAGCAGCCCATCAGCCCGCTCCAGCGCGCGCCTCTCTCTTCTCTCTCGCTGACAGGTGGGCCCCACCTGTCAGCCGTCTTCAACATCCATCCGGAGATCGTGCCGGAGATGGAGTCCACGACCGAGACCGTTTCGAGCCGTTTCTCGCCGCGATTGGCTCCCCTGTCCTCTCCTATTTAGTCCCCTCAAGGCCGCCTCCGAAACCCCCCCCAATACCCTACCACTCCGCCGCCGGGCTGCTCGGAATCGGGCCACCGCCGTCGCCATTTTCGCCAGGCTTTTCGCAAGCATCCCGGTAAGCACCGAGCTCCTCGAGCGTCCTCGAGCCTTCCCCTCGCTCCCCCACCTCTTTGCGCACCCGTTGAGCCCCCTCTCGTGTTTTCTATCGCAGCCGAACGCCGTATCCCTCCGCGACCCGGGGCCGCCGCCGCCGTCCACGACTCCGACGAGGAAAAGGGAAGAACACCGACGCTGCCGCCGCGCCATCGACCTCGCCTCCTCCTCCGCTTCATTTTGGTAAGACCCGCTCCTCCCGGGGCTTCGTATAACGCCGGGAACGTCGTAGCTGACGCGCCGCCGCCGCGGGCGCCATCGCCTGTGAGCGCTCCGGCGACCCGCACACCGCTCGGTTTGGCCGTGCGTTCTAGGCCGTTGGATGTTGATCCAACGGATCTAGATCGGAACGTTTCCGCACGTCCGATTTTATTTAGATCGGACAGCTCGCGCCCGCGATCCGCGCGAACCGTTTTCGTCCAATAGGATTGCGCCACGTAGCCGCCTTTTATTTCTTTTTCGCAGGAATTTTATAAATAAAGCAGAAAACATGCAAAACTTAGAAAATTCATAACTTTTGATCTATAAGTTCAAATTTGATAAATTTTATATCCACGGATAGCCCTGCTAGTGTAGAATATTTCTACATAATTTGTTTTTCCTTTTGATAAATTATAATTCATGAAATTATCCGAGGAGTAATTCGGCTAATAAATCCATAACCTAAATAATAAAATGTTTTCAAAAAAACTTAATTCTTTTAGTGTTAGGTTATTGCCCTCTGTCCAGAAATATTAATATGTGTCTTATTTGAAAACTTTCATAAAACAACAAAAGTTGTAGTTATAGAATTCAAGTTTTATTATATTGTTTTCAATTAATTAATTGATAAGTAAAATAAGAAACTCCTAGAATTGCATCTCATGCATTTAATAACAGAAGATATAAATAATTGATAAGAGTGTCTGGTTATACCCATGACATATCATTTATGCATACATCTTTATGTTTGGTATTGTGTGATATTGTGTGGGTATTTATTTTTATGTATTGCTTGTGCTAGATTGTGAAGGAGAGGAAGAGGAAGGACTTGTGTGTGATTGCTATACTTGTTGTGCTTGCTCCTCCTGCTACCAAGGCAAGTGACTTCATAAAACACCTACTATTTTATTCTATTGCATACCTAGTGTTTTAAGCAGTATTTGCAAAAGTAGTATGCATGATAGGTTTTTAGGAGATTGTAGTATGCTATGCAAACCTGTTAGGTTACCCCTTAGAAATTCCAGTTAGACCCCTATTATAATTTAGTGGAAGTACCTGCTGCAAAAATGATTGTTTTATGGTTGATGTGATAAATAAAAATTTCCACTAAATTAATTTAACGCTTGGGTGGATTGGGTCGATCAAGGAGGTTTCAAGTTGAGTGTCTTCTCAGGGCCAAGTTTCATGGTTGTCCTTGCCCAAGATAGTTTTCACTTACTTGGGGCCATGATATGCGGTGTTAACCTGAGTTGCTCACTTGTGGTAGGCCACCCAGGGCTATGAGATTTAAGTTTACACTGAGTTTAGTTTCTTACCGTGCAACCATTGATCAATATGGGCTCTGTCTTGATGGAGTAAGTTGATGTGGACCTGGGTCAAAAGATTGATGGTGGTAGAGTTGATAGGATGGTGTTAATCTCTTAGTATGATCATGCAAAAGCAACTTCTGAAAAGTCTCGTCTTGATCTTCTCCTTTTCCTTCTCACTAAATGAGTGTAGAGGATAGTTTGGGTTGATTAAGTCTAATGGTGAAAGTGCACACACTCTCGTGAGTTAAAAACTAAGATCTTAGACGTGTCCCCGACATCGGACAATTTGAGTAACTACACAAGGTTGTCTTCTGAAAATCTCTTCATCTCAATTTCTTAATAAAACTTTGATGAGTGAACATGGGTAGGAGACATGGATTTATCTCGAGATTGTCATATAAATAGAAGATATTGTTTCAAAAAGTTGTTTACCAAAAGTAGGAGAAAACTTGCTTTGCGCAATAGCCTTGAGCTCCACCAGCCAAATAAGCATATAGATATAGCTTAGTAGAATATTAGCTTTTAAAAGTCACTTGCCACCACTATTCAATTGTGCTGACCCTTTATAGCTGGGCTGCAACTAAACCTTGCAGATTGTTTGAATGAGGAGTAAGGGGGTCGTCTTCGAGCTACAACCAACATAATTGCCAGTGGCTTCATGGAGATGATGTAGCTCCATGCTATCTTTAGAATTGCGTATGAACTCTGAAATAAAGTGTGAACTATTTATTCAGCTAGCATTCAGCTATGCTAAGTTGTAAGGATTATTTGTTTTTGGATCATTCGTCTCGTCTTGTAATAAATTATGACATTGTACTGTGATATTACATCTTATGGGAAAATGCGAGACTTATGTGATCCAAGTCTTCATCACTATTCAGATGTGCCGTTGCTTTCTTGAGCAAGGGCACTACAGATGGTATCAGAGCACGAATGTTGCCTGTAGGCTCGAAACCCCTAGGATTGGATACAAACCCAATAGAAAATATTTTTAATTCAATAAAATTCGAATTTGAAAAATTATTCAGACTCTCCTCTCTTATAATATTTTTCCTTGTCTTGTACATTCTTAACTTTTCTTTCATCTCATTAATTCTTACCTCTTAAAAAATTTGGTAGATGAAGGACTTCACTCGTGTGATATCCCCGCAGAAAGGAGACCAGTACTACTTTAGTGACCAGCTCCTTAATATTTCCAAGACCTTGAGGTTTATGCCGCCAGTCTTCAGGGGCAAAGAAATTATGTCTGAAGATTATCCTGAAGGTCGCTGGAAGATCGTGGCAGAAGTTCTCCCTCGTCCTGATCCCCCTGGATTGCAGCCGATCCATTTCCGGTCTAGATACCCCAACTGGAAGAATGGAGTGGAGATGGCGATGCTGGAAACCTTGTCCCGCATCATTGAGCAGTTCTATGACGAGATCAAGCCCAACTCCGTCTTTCCTCACTTTGCCAGGAGGGATAGCATTGGAAAACCCGTTCAACCCCCACATAGGGGTCTGAATGAGAAGCATCATGGAGATCTCGGAGCTCACTGCCATAACCTGGATATACTTCTGGGACAAGAGATTTTCTACAGGGCTGATTTAAGGCGCGTTCACCGTTACGTTAAAGGAAGCTTAGAGGAAGAGAAGGATATCCTCCGTGAAGAAAATCAGCTGCTGACTAAGGAGAACAAGAAGCTTGAAACCAAGATTGATCTGCACTACGATAGGATCGCGCAGAAGGATGCCCACATTTTGGCCTTGCAGGCGCAGTGTGCTCATTTGTGTGAGCAACTGAGCCAAATGGAACTCCATGCAAAGAAGGACGTTCCCCCTGACGCCCCAGAGCCCCTACTGATAACCTATCCCGATGAGGACACTCCCAAGGAGGCCATGAGTGGCAAGAAGCGCAAGTGTGCGAACACCCGCAATTACATAAGGAGTTTCAAATTTTGATAAGAGAGACCACCAGTTATCCTTACCTTACGAGTATTCCTCCCCATCTCATCGAAGTTGTATTGACCTACCAAATTGTGGTGAGGCAGTACGTTGAAACCATGTTTTATCTGGGTAATCAAATATCTATTGTTCGGAATTATAAAATATTTTGAGTGTGTCTATTGGTTGTTGTGTGTTGTGCTTCTGTTTTTGTGTATTGTTGTGCATGGGTAGATTTTCCCCTGTAGTCTCTTTCTATCTATACTTACCTATGCTCAAACCATACAGATGCCTCCGCGTCGTGATCCTGACAACAACAACGCCAACGAAATGATGCAGCAAATGATGGCAGCTCAGACACAGTTGATGACCATGATGGCTCAGTTCATGGCAAATCAGAACAATCCGCCCCCACCCCCACCACCGCCGCCACCATCACCCCCACCCCAAGTTGATCGCCTTGCTTGATTCTTGAGGCTCAGACCCAACAAATTCTCCACAGCTACAGAACCTATCGTAGCCGATGATTGGCTACGCTCTGTGAACAAGGATCTAGTTACTTGCGAGAGTACTGAAATGGAGAAAATAAGGTTCACTTCTCACCTACTGGAGGGACCAGCGGCACAGTGGTGGGAAACATATCAGATCACTCACCCACTTGATGGACTCACTTGGGAAATCTTTACAGAAGGTTTCCGTAGCGCTCACATCTAAATTGGGATCATGAATTTGAAAAGGGATGAGTTTCGTACTCCGAGACAGGGAAATCGTGCGCTGAGAGAGTACATGGAGGACTTCAATTCCCTCTCACGCTATGCCCCAGAGGATGTAGACACCGATGCAAAGAGGAAGTATAAGTTTCTGAATGGTCTCAATGGTGAGCTGAAGACACCTTTGTCCGTGGCATATGCTCCCAACTACCAGGATCTTCTTGATCGGGCCATTACTCTGGACAGCAACATCAAGAAGGAGGAGAATAGGAAAAGGAAGTTCAGCGCCAATAAGTACAACACTAATCTGATGCAGAAGAAACCTTTCGTTCCAGAGAACAGCGGAAGCCACAACAGTCACAAGATTGGAAATGGACACAACCATAACGGTCATATCCATAAAGTAGGATATTCCGGATACTGAGGAAATGGGCAGGGTGGTGATGGACACAATCACCCGTTCAACGGGAACAATAGTTGAAAAGAGCAACACCGCCACAACAATGAACCGAAACGGGATATTAGTCAAGTGACTTGCTACAAGTTTGGGAACAAGGGACACTACTCCACAGACTGTCCAGAGAAGAAGAAGGCACCGGAAGCTTCAAAGCCTAATCCGTTGCAGAAGGCACAGGTGAATCATCTCGATGTGGAAGAAGTGCAAAATGAACCAGATGCAGTGATCGGTACGTTCCTACTACATACCTTTCCAGCATTAGTCTTGTTCGATACGGGAGCATCTCACTCATTCATCTCAAGGGCATTTGTTAATAAACACAAACTGTCTACTACAAGCCTGCTAAATCTGGTTAGGGTGAATTCCACAGGGGGGGAAATGCTTGCACAAACTGATTGTCAAAACTTGAGGTTAGAAATTGGCAAACACTCATTTCCGGTAAACCTGATAATACTAGAGACCCAGGATCTGGATGTTATACTCGGTATGGATTGGTTGGCCAAGTTTGAAGGAGTACTGGATTGTGTGACTAGATCCATTACACTCACCACTCCCAAGAAGAAGAAGATTAGATACAAATCCAAATTTGAACTTAAGAAAGTTAAGCTAAATTCTCTTAAGGGGGTTAGCCTGGGAGACGTTCGCGTGGTAAGGGATTACCCTGATGTTTTTCCCGAAGAACTACCGGGAATGCCACCCGATAGATATGTTGAATTTCTTATAGATTTGGTTCCCGGAACGGGACCCATAGCTAAGAGACCATACCCAATGGCCGTAGCTGAATTGAAAGAAGTCAAGAAGCAGTTAGAGGAGCAACTGCAGAAAGGATTCATCCGCCCAAGTTCTTCACCTTGGGGAGCACCCATTCTGTTTGTAGAGAAAAAGGATAGTACTCAAAGGCTATTCACGGATTATAGAGCAATCAATGAGGTGACAATCAAGAACAAGTACCCGCTACCAAAAATTAATGAGCTTTTTGACCAACTAGAGGGAGCTTCTGTATTCTCTAAGATCGATTTGCGATCAGGATACTTTCAAATGAAAGTAAGAGAACTAGATATCCCAAAGACCGCCTTCACTACCAGATATGGATTAATGAGTACACCGTAATGCCGTTTGGTTTAACCAATGCACCGACGTACTTCATTAACATGCTGAACAAAGTGTTTATGGACTTTCTGGATAAGTTTGTTGTGGTGTTCATTGATGACATCCTGATTTACTCCAAAAGTCAGGAGGAACATGAAGAACACTTACACCTAATATTACATAGACTTAGAGAGCATAAACTGTATGCCAAATTCAGCAAGTGTGAATTCTGCCTAGAAGAAGTGGGTTTTCTAGGACACGTTGTGTCGAAGAATGGAATAGCAGTAGACCCAGAAAAGGTGTCAGCAGTGACTAAGTGGGAGGTACCCAAGAATGTGGCAGGCATTCGTACTTTCCTTGGACTGGCAGGTTATTATTGAAGGTTTATTGTGAACTTCTCCAAACTTGCCAAACCACTGACCTCACTACTAAAGAAGGAAGTCAAATTTAAGTGGACTGAAGAATGTGAAATAACTTTCCAGGAACTAAAGAAACGGCTGGTGTCAGCACCTGTTTTATGTTTGCCAGATATAGAGAAGGAATTCACAGTATATTGTGATGCCTCGCACCATGGACTAGGAAGTGTCTTGATGCAAGGAGGGAAAGTGGTCTCCTATGCTTCTAGATAGCTTAAGAAACATGAAGTCAACTATCCCACCAACGATCTGGAGTTAGCATCAGTAGTGCATGCTCTAAAGACGTGGAGACCATATCTGTTGGGAAAGCGTTGTGAGGTATTCATAGATCATAAGAGTCTGAAATACATTTTCACCCAGAAGGAATTGAATATGAGGCAAAGAAGATGGCTGGAACTTATTAAAGATTATGATATGAGTTTACAATACCACCCAGGAAAGTCTAATGTGGTGGCAGACGCATTGAGTCGTAAGGTCCATGTGAATGGACTGACAGCGGGAGTTTTACCCGAGGATTTAAGTAAGGCACTTAAAGATCTCAGATTAGAGGTAGTACCTGAAGGATTCCTAGCAACACTGGTCGTGCAACCTTTGTTGATGGATAAGATTCGGGAAGCTCAGAAGGGAGACAAAGTAATGGATGAAATCAAGGTCAACCGGAGCGAAGGAAAGGCCAAGGGTTTTCGGGAAGATGAACAAGGCCCCATGTGGTATGAGAAACGCATCTGCGTGCCGCAAGATGATGATCTTAGAAAATTGATTCTGCAAGAAGCGCATAACTCGCCTTATTCCATACACCCGGGAAACACCAAAATGTATATGGATGTGAAGGAAAGATTTTGGTGGAATAACCTGAAGAGAGACATCGCAGAATATATAGCTAAGTGCGATGTATGTAGTCGAGTGAAGGCTGAACATCAGAAGCCAGCGGGTTTGTTGCAACCTTTACCCGTACCGGATTGGAAATGGGAACAGATAGGAATGGATTTCATTACAGGATTACCGCGTACCAGATCGGGGTATGATTCGATTTGGGTAATAGTGGATCGATTGACAAAAGTGGCCCAATTTGTGCCAGTAAAGACTACCTACTCAAGTGCTAAGTTGGCAGAGATATACATGAGGAGGATAGTGTGCTTGCATCGTATTCCCCATAGGATTGTGTCTGACAGAGGTACCCAATTTACCTCGCATTTCTGGAAACAGTTACATGTGTCGTTGGGTACGAGATTAGAGTTCAGTATATCATTTCATCCTCAAACGGATGGACAGACGGAAAGAGTAAACCAGATTCTAGAAGACATGCTGAGGGCATGTGCATTGGAGTACAAGTCTAGTTGGGATGATAATTTGCCGTATGCGGAATTTTCCTATAACAACAGCTATCAAGCCAGCATAGAGATGTCGTCATTTGAGGCACTCTATGGTAGGAAATGCACCACACCACTACTTTGGAGCGGTGTTGGAGAGCGTAGTTTATTCGGACCGGATATAATCCAGGAGACCGAAGAGAAGGTTCGAATGATCAAGGACAGATTGAAGATCGCGGAGTCCAGACAGAAAAGCTATGCAGATTCAAAAAGGAGAGAGATCACATATGAGATAGGTGATAGGGCATATTTGCGAGTGTCACCGATGCGTGGTGTGAAGAGGTTCGGGATCAAGGGTGAACTTGCTCCTCGATTCATTTTCCTCTTTAAGATTCTTTCTCGCAAAGGAGAAGTGGCGTATGAGCTAGAATTGCCGGAAATTTTGTCAGCAGTTCACAATGTATTCCATGTGAGCCAGCTGAAGAAGTGTCACCCAGAGATGCCAGAAACCTCGCTACGAGATACAGTGCCACTAGAAGAGGTCCAGTTGGAAAGTGACCTGACGTATGAAGAGAAACCAATCAAAATCTTGGAGACAACAGAAAGGGTTACACGAACCAAGACTATAAAATTTTGTAAGGTCCAGTGGAACCACCATTCCGAAGAAGAAGCAACTTGGGAACGGGAGGATGATCTCCGAGAAGAACACCCACATCTTTTTGCTGGCCAATCCGAATCTCGAGGGCGAGATTCATCTTAAGGGGGTTAGGTTTGTAACATCCCAATTTTTGCTAAAATTTAAAACTTTGCATTCATACATCATTCATCATATAGGCATAACATTTAATCACATAAGTACTAAATGAAATTTCAATTATAAGTTTAAATATTTTTTAATCCCATAAAGTGTTTATTTTAAACTTACTCAATAAATACAATTTTTCCAAATTATTTAATGGGTAAGTATATTATTAAAAAGTTCTAATTTTAATAACCTCTCCAAAATATATTTTTATGAATTTCTCTGAAATGTTTTGAATAGGTTTGAAAATCTTTTTGTAAAACAGATTTGAAAACAGTTTTAAAATTTTATTTGAAAGAAATGAAGTTCGGGCCGGCCCAGGCGCTATCTTCCGCGCGCGCGTGAGCTACCAGCCCATCAGCCCGCTCCAGCGCGCGCCTCTCTCTTCTCTCTCGCTGACAGGTGGGCCCCACCTGTCAGCCGTCTTCAACCTCCATCCGGAGATTGCGCCGGAGATGGAGTCTGCGACCGAGACCGTTTCGAGCCGTTTCTTGCCACGATTTGCTCCCCTGTCCTCTCCTATTTAGTCCCCTCGAGGCCGCCTCCGAAACCCCCCCAAAACCCTACCACTCCGCCGCCGGGCTGCTCGGAATCGGGCTGCCGCCGTCGCCATTTTCGCCGGGCTTTTCGCAAGCATCACTGTAAGCACCGAGCTCCTCGAGCGCCCCCGAGCCTTCCCCTTGCTCCCCCACCTCTTGCACACCCGTTGAGCCCCCTCTCGTGTTTTCTGTCGCAGCCGAACACCGTATCCGTCTGTGACCCGGGGCCGCCGCCGCCGTCCACGACTCCGACGAGGAAAATGGAAGAACACCGACGCCGCCGCCACGCCATCGACCTCGCCTCCTCCTCCGCTTCATTTTGGTAAGACCCGCTCCTCCTGGGGCTTCGTATAACGCCAGGAACGTCGTAGCCGACGCGCCGCCGCTGCGGGCGCCATCGCCGGCGAGCGCTCCGGCGACCCGCGCGCCGCTCGGTTCCGCCGAGCAGAAACACGACACGATGGAGGGCCTGTAGCTTAGGCAAAAACAGTAGATTAGACAAAAACTGTAGCTTAGGCATTTTCACAAGCACCTTCGGTGCGGGTAAGAGAGGAAGGAGTGGGGGAGAGAGAACCACCTCGAGGAGGGGCGCACGGGGGTCGCCGGAGGGGAGGTCGAGGCAGCCTTCGGTGGCGGGGCGCAGGGTGGTCGCCGGAGGGGAGGTCGACGCAGCCGTCGGTGGAGGGGCGTGGCGG
Organism: Poa annua; assembly: GCA_026929855.1. Taxonomy (NCBI): domain Eukaryota; kingdom Viridiplantae; phylum Streptophyta; class Magnoliopsida; order Poales; family Poaceae; genus Poa; species Poa annua. Next base: position 71,145,855 of record CM049427.1, read on the forward strand.
CGAGCAGATGGCGTTGCGGCGCGGCGTCGAGCAGAGGGCGTCTGTGGCGTGGGGAGGTCGCCGGCGACGAGGCAGTGGGGCGCGGCGGTGGCGTGCGGTGGGGCGCGGGCAGGGCTCGTGCAAGGTTGGGCGGGGGCAGCCGGCGGCGAGCAGTTGGGCGCGGCGGCGGCGTGCGGGAGCGGGAGAGGTTCGTTCGGGAGCGGGGGTGGGTGTGCGAGGCATGCTCGGGCGGGCCCACGTGTAAGCGGCAGCAACAGAATTCTGTGGCGCACCCGCGATGGATGCGCCATAGAATTCCTTTGATGTTGCTTACACGTGGGCCCACCCACGCCTGGCTCAACCTTCATTATTCTGTGGCGCATGGCTCACAAGCGTGCGCCACAGAATTACTAGATCCTGTGGCGCATGGCATGCGCCACAGATATTTTAGTACTTCATTTTTTTAGTACTCTTTTAGTACTTCATTTTTTAGTACTTCATTTTTTAGTCATGACATACACATACATATGCTGCCAAGTGATTGTACACATACATAAAAATTTGTTGCCATATATATTACTACCCAAAAAAGTATATATCCTCATGCAAATTTGTTGCCAAGTTCTTGTAGTGTCTCACATGGACACACCAAAATATATATGTAAATCATGAAACTTTAAATACTCATGAGAGACACATGCATATATATGCTTGCATTGTTTCACACACACACCAAAAAATGTCTTCTTTGTCGATCCCGAGAGGTTTCGAGAGAGCTAGCTTCTCTTCTCTCCCTTCTTCGCGGTTGAATACTTTAGGGCGGACACCTTAAGATTTCTTCGCGTGAAGGGACAACCTTTAGTAGGTACGGAGGTTTTCCTTGGGTTTTTGCTGGTAGTCGGCATGTGGAAGAACATGTCGAAATCCTCCTCGATCTTCGGATCGCCGTCCAAGTCTTCCTCGTTGGCGTCTCCGTCCATTCCGATGATGCTCCTCTTGCCCCTCCTCACCACAACACGGCTAGGCTTTGACGGGTCTGTAATGAAGAAGCATTGCTCAACATGGCTAACGAGTACCCATGGCTCGTGTTTCGCGGAGGCTTTCTTCGATTTGGCATCGAGTATTACCATGGTGATGAAATACCGGCCTTCTTTCACAACGTCCTTGGCCCATCTTACACGGAACATTGGCACCAACTCTCCACAATAGTTGAGCTCCCATATCTCCTCGATCCTTCCGAAGAATCTTTCCTTGACAGTAGCCTCGTCATCACCGTAGGATAGCATAGTTACTCCTGTGTTTTGATATTCACTATTCTTGTCCTTTTCCTTGGTGTAGAATGTGTAACCGTTGATGTCGTACGCCTGATAATGAGAATATGAGTTTTTCATGTTCCGTAGATGGCGTTGGGCTCGCTGCTTGAAATATTTGCCCGTCCTTGAACCAACGTGTGAAGCTAGAGTTGTGCTGTTTGGATACGTCTCCATTCTTCCTCAGCCGCCCCAGTTCCATGTAATTTTGCTCGATTAAGCTCTTGTGCTCCTCCACCCCAGGTTCAATCAATTTTAAGTGTTGTAGAGGAACACGGTGAGCCCTGTCGAGGTCTTCTCTTTGACCATGAACGCCCACAAAGAGTGAGCGCGAGCCCTCGTGGTGACCAACTCCACCTAGCCTGCCAAGGTGCTTCCTGGTGGGCAGACCAACATCCTCGTTCTCGGTGCTTAGATAATTCTGGCAGAAATAGATGCACTCGTAGGTTAGAAAGCCCTTCGCCATACTTGCATCCGGACGGGCCCTGTTGTGAACGTATCCTTTCATGACACCGTTCTGCCTTTCGAACGGCATCGTGTACTGCAGGAACATCGGTCCGAGCTGCTTGATGTCGTTAACGACATGGAAAGGAGATGCACACAGATATCAAATAATGAGGGCGGGAAGTAAATCTCGAGCTCACATAGTATCAGCACGATCTCTTCCTGTAGTCTGTCGAGTTGCTTCACGCCGATCGACTTCCTGTTGATGACATCAAAAAAGTTGCACAGGGCAAGCAGCATATCTCGGACGTGCTCATCCATCATCCCTCGGATCGCAACGGGAATAATCTGCCTCATCAGCACGTGACAATCGTGAGACTTCATACCACTGAACCTCTTCTTCGTTGGGTCTAAATACCTGCTGATCTTCCCCGCGTAACTGCCCGGAAATTTGACTCCTACGAGGCACTTATAGAACTGGCCTAGCTCTTCCGGACTCATTGTGAAGCAGGTAGCGGGAAGCACCACCGATTTCTTCTTTACCCTTTTGCGGCGACCTTGAGTTCCTTCCATTTGATCATCATCCTTGTCATCGTCATCGTCATCACTATCGGGTGCCTGTAGATCTTTCTTGACGCCAAGCCATTTTAGATCGTATCTTGCACTTGTCCCATCTTTGGAATTTTCCGCCATGTTGGAAAGAGTGCCAAGTAGACTCTCGGTGACATTCTTCGTAATGCGCATCATATCTAGGCTATGGGGCGCTTTAAGGACCTTCCAATACGACAAGTCGTGAAAAACAGACCTCGCTTTCCATACACCAGGAGGGGATCAACACTCGGTCGCTTCTTTCCGGTAGCTGGGCACACCTCCCGATTTCTCAAAAGTTCGTCGATTTCAGTGCCGGTACTCTGGCGCGGGGGCCTTTCGAGCTCGTGTTCACCATTGAAAGGTCACCGCGTTTCCTCCACGGGTGATCCATGCGAAGCCACCGTCGAGCACATGGGTACACAGTTTTTGAAGGCCCATCCCTTGGTAGCTGTAGATGCGGGGTTCCATCCATGCACCTGACACATGCACAGAATCCGTGGCCTACCTGGGCCGATACGTACGAGCAACCGGGATAGTCCTGCACCATCGTGAACAAGGCGGCTCTGTTGTCGAAATATTCTCTAGTGTAGGCATCCCATGTACGGGCTGGTGTCTCCCACAACGTGGCTAACTCCTCCTTTAATAGCGTGAGATAAAGATGTATGTCGACACCCGGTTGTTTCGGCCCCTGGATGAGAATGATCATGTGTATGTACCTTTGCTTCGTGCAAAACCAAGGTGGAAGGTTGTAAGGCCATACAAACACGGGCCAGGTGATGTGCGTGCTACTCTGGTTCCCGAACGGATTGAGTCCATCGGTGCTCATACCCAGTCTGACATTCCTTGCGTCGCCTCCAAAATTTTGAAAGGCGTCCAATGCTTCCCACTGGCTAGCGTCTGAAGGGTGTGAAAGGATTCTTCCCTTCACTGGATCTTCTTCGGGCTTCTCCCTATTCGCGTGCCAATGCATGAGCTTTGCTTCCTTAGGGTCCACAAAGTACCGCTGCAGACGGGGAGTGATAGGAAAGTACCATACCACTTTTCGAGGAACTTTCTTGTTCGCACCCTTGTACCGTCCTATGTCGCACACCGGACATTTGTTTATGTCCTTGTACTCGCCACGATAAATTACGCAATCATTGATGCATGCATGGTATTTAACGTGATGTAAGTCAAGTGGGCACACGACTTTCTTGGCCTCATCGATGCGTGTTGGCAACGTGTTCCCCTTGGGAAGTCGATCGTGCATGAATTTCAGGTTTCTCGTGAAGCTCACGTCGGTCCATTTGCTTTGCGCCTTCATCTCTAGAGCATCAAGCGTTACTTGCAAGCGCGTATGCTGTGTCCGGCACCCAGGATACAACGGAGTCTTCCCGTCGATCTCCGTTGGCGCCAGTTGGCTTTCTCTCTGGCGTTGCTCGTCTCCTGGAGGAGCAGTTCTTGAACATAAGGGTCCCGTAAGGCCGACATAAGGGTGTTCTCCGGGTTCACGTCTTCTCCACCAACATCTCCCCCATGGTCATCATGATCATCATCTTGTCCACCGACGTCATGATGTACTCCGCCCACATCTCCTTCTTCATGTCCAGGCGCATTTGCTGCCGGCGGTGTCGGTGCCTGGTTAAATCCTACCATGAAACCGTGCCTCAACAAGTGATCCTCCAATTGTCCGGAATCAGGGTCGATCCACCTCTCAAGTTTGCATTTCCGACAAGGACATCTTATCTGGCGCTTGTTGGACTTAATCATTTCCGCCTTTGCTTCTTCCTTGTATTTAGTAATTTGACAGGATCTCATCATGACGACCATGGTTGCCTACACGGGTTACATAAAACACACAACCGAGAAACGAGAGTATACGTTATTTACAATTGTAACACACATGCATACATGCACGCACATGCATACACACACATGCATTTTAACGGGAAATTTTGGCATGACTTCTCCTAATAGTTGGACGTATGGGTGGTGCAAAAATGTGCCGAAATGGAAATGAATTAACATTTCGGCAAACATATACATGCACCACGCCAGCACAAGAGACAACAAAAAGAACAAACATGCATACATATGCATGTGTCCACACATACACCGCCACATGAAAAGGGCCAATAACCGATGCCATACCACAACACAATCATGGCATGCACACCGGCAACAACAAAAAGAGGAGAAGATCGATGTCTCACCTAAGATTGGAGCTCCTCCGATACGGTGATCGTGTGATGTTTGTTTGGAGAGAAATTAGTGGAAAAAAAGAGGAGGAGAGTTGATATATGATGCTCCCCTCGTACTAAGCAATCTCTATGGAACAAAATAGGTTTTAACCTTCTAGAAATGGAGGAATCATGGAGAAAGAATGGGGGGAATTGGGTGAGAAAGAGGAGAAAATCATGTTGGTGAGGGAAGAGGAAAGGTTGCTAATGAATCTGAGTTTTTTGTGCATTGAATGCTTAAGTGGTCCCAGGTTCACATTTTGTGGCGCACCCAACATGGACTCAGCCCGGCTTGACAAGCAGATGTAGAGGGTGTTAGGTGGAACGGGTCAAGCCAGTATGGGGTGGGAAAATGCTTCTGAAAGATCTCGTCTCATTCTTCTCCTTTACCTTATCACTTCCAGAGTGTAGAGGATAGTTTGGACTGAATGGGTACAATGGTGAACGCGCACAACCTCTAAAGAGTGTAAAATCTAATTACTTAGCCGTGTCCCCGGTACGGACAATTTGAGCAGCTGATCAAGGACGTCAACGGAGGATCCCACCATTCCAATTTATAAGTTAAACATGATGGGTGAACAAGGGTAAATTGAGACAGTGGATTTCATGCCACGGATGTCTCGAATTGAAGAAAACTGTTTTCAAAAGAGTTAGAAAAAATTTGCTTTATGCAAAATAGCCTTGAACTCCACCGGCCAAATATGCATATAGGTTATTAGAGTTATTCCTCTAAGTGTCCACCATAGTGTCACTTGCCAGTGCCATTTTAAATGGTTCTGACCCACGTTGTTGCAATATTTTTCTTATTGCAGTTTGATCAGATGACGAGTGAGGTTTCATTTAAAGGTTTCAAGTCTGCAACCAACATGTTTTTGCCTGTGGCAACATGAAGTTGATGGAGTCTCACTGCTATTTTATTTACGCTTTTTACTCTTTCAGTGCTAGCTTTATGCTATGCAAGTTGTAAAGAATATTTTCTAAGTCTGGATCATCGATGTAATAAAATTGATACTTTGTTGTGATATTACATCATAAACTGTGTGTGCAAACGATTCGATCCAAGGATTTGCACTGTACACATGTACCTTGCCATATTTTAAGTGTAGGTACGTTAAATCATTCATAGTTTTTTATAAGACCTTTTTATAATAGTGAGAGTGTGATTTAGTTTAGTGTCTTGAATGTTACAAGACATAGTTATTCATATATGTAATAGAACAAATCAGTTGTTTTATGTTATGGAACAAGGCAGTTGTTTTATATTATGAGTAAATTATATGCAATCACATCTCAATTACATTTCTCGTATGATGTACATTTATAAAAGTGGGAATGATAAAATTATCTGTCAAAGAATTGTATGATTTTGTTGCAAGAACAAACACCACCAAATTTCATCATAAAAGCAATGTTAGAAATAATAGATACTTTGATCTATTAAAATGTTGCATGTGCCGAATTGATTAAAGTTAGAATTGGATATTGAAGTGTCAATATGCAAGGAAATTAATTGAAAGTCATGCTAGATGATTATTGAATTAAATAAGTGGTAAAGTTCATCAATTCGAATTCTTCTATGATTATTAGTAAATAAATGAATTTGCATAATAAATCATGAGTCTGAAAAATAATTTGATAAAAGATCAAAGGGATTTTCAGAAGAAAGATCAATGAATATTGTATTCGCAAGATTTGATCAAAAGGATAATATTTTTGAATTATAGTTTCAACACAAAAGACTTGTGGAAATTCGTTTCACAAAATTATAATATCATATAAAGTGATATGTGAAATATTATAATCATACTGTATTTTAGATAAAGTGTGGTCTTTCATAATCTCTTTTAGAATCTCTTAATATGTTCGAAACATTATAGTTGATGTCCACTTTGGAAAATAGATATTTTTCAACGGTAATTCGTGTGATCGACAATATCGACAATAGTGTCTTAATATAGATGAGTATATGTCGGCCCAGTGGGAACTGGGGTATGGAGAGCCCATTCCCTCCAGGCCTCGCGCGCTGGCCAGACAGACGAAACGACTAAGGACCAGGCATCACCGCCCGGCGGGACCCTCGAGAGGCAATTCCACGTGGTGACGCTCCCGAGGCGCCAGCTAGCCTCGATGGAGTCCCTCAAGAATCTCCCCTCAGGCCTCCCCGTGTCTGAAGGGAAACGTTGCAGCCAAGGAAGTACAACGAGACGCACATGACGTCTACCACACCCACGTGGTGACGCAAGCACCCCCGTTGCCGTTTTGGTGATAAAGGGGTCAATAAAGCGGCTCTGCCTGCGGCGCAGCTGTCAGGACCTTCTACTCTGACGATAAAGCGGGTGGACGGCGCAACCCTCCAAGGGAGAACGTCATCGTGGGCTCCACCTCAGAGACTGCCCTCTCTACAGGCAGTACAGCACGATCAGCTGCCTGTCGGCCACCGTGCCCACCTTTATCAACAATGGACCGCGTTCATGGACGAACACTCCACGGTGGACTCCAACTCCACCCTGCCTCTGCCATGTGGGAGCCACCTTGAATTCCAAGCCGAAGGAGAGCGCCAGAGGCGCCTATAAAAGGGAGAAGACATCCATCATAGCAGGGGTCGACTCTTGGCGTGCCACAACCCTTGTAAACTCTAGCAACACTTGTTCGGATAGCCTCTTGCTGGAGGAGGAAGAAGACGATCGCTTCCCTCCCCAGGCAAGAACTGCCTCAAGGGGGCTTCCGGCAAGCTCCATTGTACTTTAACCTCCATCATCTAATACAGACAAGCAGGAGTAGCGGTCTTACCTCCTCACGAGGGCCGTGAACCTAGGTAAGGGCCGGTGTCTACATCTGTCGTGTGTGTTTCTTCTTCGGGTCCAGCGAGCACCGTCGCGGTGTCCCTCGAGGGTCTAGACCTCCGCGTTCAATCCCCTTCACGAACTACACTTCAGGAAGTGACTACCCGCGATTCTTGGGAGTCACAACCCGACATTATACGATAATTCAGAATATACACGAATAGTTCTTTGTAGAATACTCACATTGGATGAGAGTGTATTCCAAATACCAACAGAAGAAAAACTTGTGTTGTTGTCTGTATAATTCAAAAGAAAATGTGATTTTTGAATTGTGGTTAATGGAATCAAATTAGAAGCTTGAAATAAGGTATTAGACCTATGTTCATGAAAGTAGAATATTGGAATATGTTCCGAAAGAAGGATGAGACGCTCCGCAAGTACATCCAGCGCTTTAGCCAAGTGCGCAACAAGATCCCGAACATCCCTGACACTCAAGTCATCGCCGCCTTCCACGAGGGCGTCACAAACAGCAGGATGCTCGAAAAGTTGGGCATCCACGACAAGCTCACCTATGTGGTCAAGCTGTTCGACCTGGCGGACAAGTGCGCCAAGGCTGAAGAGGGACTCCTCTTCGTCAAGATGTCCTCGAGAGGGACGATCGTGCTGAGGGGTCCAGGAGACAGAAGAAGAAGGAGGAGCCCAAGCGCAAGGCCACCACGGTCCTCGCGGCAGAGCCTGACACGAAGGGCACCCGCAGGGACTCCCCCGAGCTTGGAGAGAGAAGAAATGACCACCGCCCTTTCTGCACCTACCACAACAGGCGCGACCACTCTACGGAGTCCTGCTTCGACCTCAAAAGGTTGAGCAAGGAGCGCGAGCAAGCAGAGGGCAGTGGTAGCCGTGGCCGAGGCTGTGGCTACCGCGGGAGCGGACACAAGGGCGACTTCTAGAAACCGTCTGGAAATCAGGCCAACGCCACAGAAAAGAACGGCAACCTCCCTGACGAGGAAGATGGCGGCTACCAAGCCCCGAGAGCCGCCATTGCCTGCATCCTCGGGGGGGCGCAGGCGCCAAAGTCGAACAACCATTTCAAGCAGTTCGCCCGCGAGCTCAACGCCGCCCTCCCAAGAACGGAAACCTTCAGACCCCTCAAGTGGTCGCAGTACACCATCTCCTTCGACGCTCAGGACCACCCCAAGTCCACCAAGACTGTTGGAACCCTCCCGCTGGTCTGCACCCCCACAATCGACAATGTGGCTGTCTCCAAGACTCTCATCGACGGCGGAGCAGGCCTGAACGTTATCTCCATAGATACGTTCGAAGCGCTTCAAGTGCCCTACGAGCGGCTCATGCCCTCGAGGCCCTTCACGAGGGTCACCAGCGGCTCGATCGAGCCTCTAGGCCAGGTCAGGCTTGCCGTCACCTTCGGGAGCGAGGAAAATTTCCGCACTGAGCACATCGATTTTGATGTCGCACATAGCGGCCTGCCGTACAATGCCATCCTCGGCTACCCCGCGCTAGCAAAGTTCATGGCCGTCACATACCATGCCTACAACATGGTCAAGATCCCCGGCAGCGCTGGCACGATCACAATTCATGGGCATGTTCTGGACGCTACGCGCGCGGTTGAGACGGCCTACAAGACTGCCGCCATGGCATTCCCCGCAGAAGAGGACCTAGAGACTCTCGAGAGACCCAAGAAGAAGAAGCAGTTGTTCTCCCAGGAGGCAGCTGCTACCAAGAAGATCTCTCTGAGCTCCAGTAGCTCGGAGGTTGAAGGCTCGGGGGCTAGCGTCACCATTGGCGCCGCGCTGCCTTCCAAATAGGAAAGCGCACTCGTCGCCTTCCTCCAGGCAAACTCGGACATGTTCGTGTGGACACCGTCAGATATGTCTGGGGTACCGAGGGAGGTGATCGAGCACCACTTGGCCGTGTGCCCAAACGCGTGCCCCATCAAGCAAAAAGCAAGAAAGCAAGCCCCCGAGAAGCAAGCATTCATCATCAAGGAGGTCGAAAAGCTCAAAGCGGCAAAAGTCGTTCGCGAAGTCGCGCATCCCACTTGGCTCTCCAACGGCGTGGTAGTCCCAAAGCCCGCCGGAGGAGGCCGCCTCTGCATCGACTACACTGATGTAAACAAGGCCTGCCCCAAAGACCCTTATCCCATGCCTCGAATTGACCAGATTGTGGACTCCATGGCAGGCTGCGACCTCCTCTGTTTCCTTCATGACTTCTCTGGTTATCACCAGATAAAGATGGCTAAGGAGGACGAGGAGAAGACGGCTTTCCTTACCCCGTGCGGTGTGTATTGCTACGTCTGCATGCCTTTCGGCCTAAAAAATGGCGGAGCCACTTTCCAGAGGTTGATGAGGATAGCCCTTGGCGGGCAAATGGGGCGGAACGCCGAAGCATATGTCGATGACATCGTCGTGAAATCGCGAGAAGGAAATACTCTCCTCGGAGACCTTGAAGAAACCTTCGCCAGCCTGCGCAAGGTGAACATCAAGCTCAACCCCGCCAAGTGCGTCTTTGGAGTACCTTCAGGCAAATTGCTTGGGTTCCTCGTGTCTCACCGAGGCATAGAGGCAAACCCAGACAAAATCAAGGCCATAGAAGACATGCAATCTCCACGTAGGCTCAAGGACATGCAACGCCTGGCAGGCTGCATGGCCAGCTTGAGTCGGTTCATCTCCAAGTTCGGTGAAAGAGCCCTGCCGTTCTTCAAGATCATGAAAAGAACGGGCACTTTCAAGTGGACCCCTGAAGCTGAAAAAGCATTTGAGGACTTGAAGAAGTATCTGGCCAGCCCTCCAGCAATGGTCGTCCCAAGGCCTGGCAAGCACCTGAAGCTGTACTTATCAGCCACTCCACAAACAGCCAGTGATGTCCTTGTGGTGGAAAGAGAAGAGCCAGTACTCCACAAGAAGAGTGCGGCCACTCCAAAGAAAAAGCATCCTGATAAGAAGCTCGACGAAAGGGCCGCCCTCAAAAACCCACCGCCAGGCCAAAAGCCCCAAGAGAGGGCCGCCCCAAGTCAACCGCTGCAAGGAATTCATGTCGAGGAGCCTGAGGAGCCTCACGAGGCCACCCCCCTCGAGGCATAGGGCAAGCCCCTCGAGGCCAACCCCCCTGAGGCACAGGGCAAGCCCCCTAAGGCCAACCCACTCGAGGCCCAGGGCAAGCCCCCTGAGGCCAACCCCCTCGAGGGCCAAGCTGAACCACTTCATGCAAAAGACGCCAAGGCAACAACAACTACCCTCGTCGAGAATCCAGTCTACTTCGTCAGCACAGTACTGCGTGATGCTCGCGAGCGGTATACAAAGCAGCAGAAGCTTCTCCTCGCACTCCTCATCGCCTCAAGAAAGCTGCGACACTACTTCCAGGGGCACCCCATCACGGTGGTCACCTCTTTTCCCCTGGAGCAAATACTGCGCAACTCAAACGCCACAGATCGTGTCGTAGGATGGAATATAGAGCTACAGCCATTCAATTTGAGCTTCGATACCACAAGGGTAATCAAGGGAAGAGCGCTGGCTGACTTCGTCGCCGAATGGACTGACCCAACCCCTGAAGAGCCTTGGGGAGAAGAGCAAGAGCCCTCTAAGGCCGCAATGCCCAGCCTCTGGACCATGAAGTTCGATGGAGCTTTCGCTTGTCGCCGCGGCGGGGCAGGCAGAGTCCTGATCTCCCCCAAAGGCGACAAGTTGTATTACGTAGTCCAGATGTGCTTCAGAATCGACAAGATATCCAACAATATCGCCGAGTATGAAGGCTTGCTTGCCGGCCTACGCGCCGCAATCGCCCTAGGGCGACTCCCAGGTTCTCGTCAACTTCTCTAACAAGAGCTACAAGCCTAAGGACGACCACATGGCCGCATACCTTGAAGAGGTCCGTAGGCTCGAGAAGCACTTCAGGGGAATGGAGCTCATGCACATCCCAAGAAAGGAAAACCAAGAGCTGATGACATCGCCAAGCGCGCATCAAAGAGGCAAGCTTAGCCGCAAGGTGTCTTTGAAGAAAGGCTCGTCAAGGCATCCATAAAGCAGCCCCAAGAGGCCCTGCCCGCAAGCACAAACGAAGCGCTCCCGCCACCACCTGAAAACGGGGCTCCAGGCTGCGGGCCCCCTACAGGGGAGCGTCTGTTGCTCACAGCGGCGCACCAAGAAACAGGATGGATCGACGAGATCAAGGACTACCTCCACAAAGGGATCCTTCCCGAGGAAGACGTTGAAGCGGAGCAAATTGCCCGCCAAGCAAAATCGTACCAAATCCTCGATGGAATTATCTATCGCAAACGCCCAAACGGTGTCGCGCTCAAATGCGTCCCTCCTAAAGAAGGCAAACTGCTGATCAAGGACATCCACAGCGGGGAATGCGGCCAACATTCGTGCGCCCGCACCCTCACAGGCAAAGTATTCAGGAGCGGCTTCTACTGGCCTCAAGCACTTCAAGATGCAATGAACATCATTCAAGCATGTGAAGCTTGCCAATTCCACGCCAAGCAAATCTACCAACCAGCGTTGGGACTACAGACCATTCCGCTCTCGTGGCCGTTTACGGTCTGGGGGCTGGACATCCTGGGACATTTCCCAACGACGCAAGGTGGATATCGCTACCTCTTCGTGGCCATTGACAAGTTCCCAAAATGGCCTGAAGTGGAGGCGACGCGCACAATCACAGCAGGTGCGGCGGTGAAATTCTTCAGAGGCCTGGTCTGCCGCTTCGGAGTGCCTAACCGCATCAGCACCGACAATGGCTCACAGTTCACTAGTGGCATCTTCAGAGCCTACTGTGAAAAAATGGGCATCAAGCTCTGCTTCGCCTCTGTCGCCCATCCGCAAAGCAACGGACAGGCTGAGCGCGCAAACGCAGAAGTCCTCAAAGGCCTAAAGACCAGGACCTTCGATATCCTCAAGGGCCACGGCAAGGGCTGGATCAACGAGCTCCCCTCGGTGCTCTGGTCCATCCGTACCACGCCACCCAAGCCCACCGGGGAAACACCGTTCGCACTCGTCTATGGAGCCGAAGCAGTCCTCCCCACAGAGATAAAGCATGGATCCCCACGGGTCCTTGCCTTTAACGAGGACCAGCAAGAGGACCTCCACAACGACGACCTGCTGCTTCTTGAAGGGCTACGACGCCGCGCCGCCCTCCGGGCGGCAAAATACCAGCAGGACCTGAGACGCTACCATAGCCGCAACGTGCGCTCGTGCACCCTGGAAGCAGGCGACCTCGTACTCAGGCGAATCCTCTTCAGGGAAGGCCTACACAAGCTGTCCCCGATGTGGGAAGGTCCCTACAGGGTCACCCACATCCCCAGGCCTGGCGCGGCTCGCCTCGAGACGCAAGACGGCGTCCCCGCCAAGAATCCATGGAAAATCATGCACCTACGCAAGGTCTACCCGTGATCATTGTCACGTCAAGGCATTTAGCAAAAGGGGCAGCCCACGGCTCAACCTCCAAGCACTTTTTGTCCCTCAAGGTTAAAAGCTCAAGGCATAAACCTCACAAATCTTTATATCCGCAAGGAATAAATTAAAGACGTGATCATAGTCACGCCCGTGATCATTGTCACGTCGAGACTTCTAGCGGAAGAGGCAGCTTACGGCTCAACGTCTAAGCATTTTTGTCTCTAGAGGTTAAAATGCTCACGACTTAAACCTCCAAAACATTTTTTGTCTCCTAAGGGAACAAACGCAAAACGTGATCATTGTCACGCCCGTGATCATTGTCACGTCGAGACTTCAAGCGGAAGAGGCAGCCTACGGCTCAACCTCCAAGCATCTTTGTCTCTAGAGGTTAAAAGCTAACGACTTAAACCTCCAAAGAATTCTTTGTCTCCTTAGGGAACAAATGAAACCGTGATCATTGTCACGCCCGTGATCATTGTCACGTCGAGGCTTCAAGCGGAAGAGGCAACCTACGGCTCAACCTCCAAGCATCTTTGTCTTTAGAGGTTAAAAGCTCACGACTTAAACCTCCAAAGCATTCTTTGTCTCCTTAGGGAACAAATGAAACCGTGATCATTGTCATGCCCGTGATCATTGTCACGCCCGTGATCATTGTCACATCGAGACTTCAAGCGGAAGAGGCAGCCTACGGCTCAACCTCCAAGCATCTTTGTCTCTAGAGGTTAAAAGCTCACGGCTTAAACCTCCAAAGCATTCTTTGTCTCCTTAGGGAAAAAATGAAACCGTGATCATTGTCACGCCCGTGATCATTGTCACGTCGAGACTCCTAGCGGAAGAGGCAGCCTACGGCTAAACCTCCAAGCCTCTTTGTCTCTAGAGGTTAAAAGCTCACGGCTTAAACCTCCAAGCTCCAAAGGCTTCTCTCGAGGGCTAACCCTCCGAGCTCTCCGTTTAACAAGCCACCTCAGGCCGTTGAGAGTCTCTGCCACTAATGGGTGGTCCTCCTGCCTCGACATGGTCAAAACATTAACTTGGCAACACCAAGCATAATGACTCACTTTCATTCCCAAGTGAACTTAGCGCTCCGGCGCGGCTTTAAAATGTATTTGGTGAGTTTTATTTTCGCATTACTCTGTTGAAGTGTGCGCTTATATCTCTCCACATGCGTACCTCGCGAGCGGGGGCTGAGTACGGTGACAGTGCCTCAACTGACACACCAGCAGCACTGCAAAATCCAAGAGTCTGAGCTCTGGCTAGAGGGCAAGATCCCACAAACACGCCATCTCTACAGAGGACCTTGGTACTTACTCTCCTCGCAAGGAACGCCTGAGGGGACCTATAAGCGCGCATGAGTCTCTTGAACCGTGTTCCAGCGTTTGGGTTTGCCCCTCTAACATCTGCAGGGAAAAATCCTTCCACAAGCCTGAAGAGGCTTCCAGGAGCGACCCCTCAAGTGGGCAACCTCGCCAGGCGAAAAGCCTCCGCAGGGCGAAAACCTCGAGGAGCTAAGTCTCGCACCCACGCCTTAAGAGCGTTTTCTCCCTCTAGCGCACGTTTGCCCCTCGAGCGACTTCGCTTTCCCTTACACTTCATGGACTACTCGCACGTCTAAGGGGGGCACTTGAGCGTCGCGACTCAGGGCTCTTACCTCTCCCAGGCTTAAACTCCCCCCGGCCTTGCGGAGTCATTGCTCCTGCATACCGAAGTGGCGGATTCATGGCACGAAGAGATGGGACCTACCGATGCAGAGAACAAATAGACATGAAGATGAGTCCAAAGAGACCTCACGGGGGGCAGACAAGCTCGAATTAAACAGCAGTAAAGAGTATATTACAGGCCAAAGGTCTTAAAAATCTAAACACACAACTGTTTCAGATACAAGCGCTCGCAGGCGCAATAAGGAAAGGCTCAGGGGGAAGCAGCACCGCCTTGGACCTCCTCCGCGGCACCCTCTTCAGCCTTGTCAGAGCAGGCCTCCTCCTCACTGTCTTCAGCCGCAGCCTCCGCGCGCCTAAAGCGGTTGCAGATGGCGTCAACTTGCTTGCGCAGGGAACCGGAGACCCGCTGCGCGTCCTCGCCTTGAGCAGCCTCTGTCACGGAGGAGAGGTCGAAGCCTGGCGTGAGGAGGCCGAGGTTGGTGAAGATGCGATCAACAACCACCCCCAAGAGCTGCCGGCTTGAAGGGGTTACGGTGCAGAAAACAATAAATTTTCTAGCGAACGAAACCCTAACTAGCCAGGATCTATCTATCTAGTACATGTGATAACGGTGGCGGAACGGGTTACATTACCTCCATATAGACCGATAGCGGGGATTACGCTCCCGCACAAGCGTTGACGATGAAGTCGTGCGTAGCCAACCTCGAGGTCGCGGAGAACTTGCCGCGATGACGAAGACGATGCCGCCGGGGTGTCGACGATGACCTGTGTCCACGAGCGTCGGGCGTTGGGCAGAAGGTGGCGAGGCGCCGGCGGCTGCAGGGGGGGCGAGACGACGTCGCCTAGGCTCCTCGAGAAGAGTTACCCCCGAGCACTCGCAAACATACGGAGCTCTCATCTTCGATCATCTCGCGAAGCTCTGCGACGGGACCCTCGAGCGCCTCGAAGAGCTGGTCGAAGTAGACCAGGTACATGGCAGCATCCACGCGGCCTCGAACGTCGGTGTACGGCGCGTCTGCACCGAGCTGCGCGGCGAGCTCGTTGCCACGAGCGACCAACGCCTCAAACATGCGCTCGCGCTGCTTCGAGAGAGTGCGAGCCGCAGAGGCAGAGTCCGAGGCTTCCGCCGCCCGCTGCATCGCCGGCGCCACTTGCTCCTCCACGTCCTTGGCTAAGGAGTTGAGGTTGTGGACGGTCTCGGTGCCAGCCTCCTCCGCTCGGCGACGGCCATCCTTGGCGCGCTTGAGGCGAGCCTCCAGCTTGGAGTTGGACCCCTCGAGCTCGGCGATCCGCCGAGCATCCGCGGCGTGCTTGACCTTGAAGCGGTCCTCCTGCGTCTGGGCCAAGTCGCGGTACTTCTGAGAAGTGGACTTGCGGAATTGCTTTTCGCGCTCCACGAGGGCGTCATCGGCCTCCTTCTTCTTCTCGGCGAAATGCCGCTCGAAGCGCTCGTAAGCTATCTTCTGGGAGCTACGTTTTCGCCGTACTTCAAGATCGCCTTTGCCATGTCTCCTTCGCGCTCCTAAAGGGCCTCGCGTTGGGCGACCAGGTCCTTCTCCGCCTGAAGGCGCTGCTCCTCGCGCTGTTGCAGCTGCTTCTCCTTGAGGGTCAGCTACCGCTCACGCTCGGCAAAACCCTTGCGGTCTTCCTCCAGAACGACCTGCGCGGCCTGATGGGCGGGGAGCAGCTGGGTCTCCAGCCGGCCCAACTCGCGGCGCTTCTGCGCCAGCGAGCCCTCCATCGTCTCGTGCTCCGCCTTGACCTGGCGCAGGAGCTCCTCTGCGGCGTCACGTTCCGCTTGGAGGGGCTCGAGGAGCTCTGCGGCGTCACGGACAGCCCCCTCGCGGACCTCCTTGGCAAAGCGGGTGGCCTCCTCACGCGCGGCATGCAGCACCACATCCTCCAGCCGGCGCACTTCGACCGCCGCGTGGAAGGATGTCCACGACTTTGCCGGCTCCTCCTGCTGCTGAGCGAGCCATATGTCCCCGAGGGCGAGGTGCGCCTCCAAGCCCTCCAAGGAGTCCCTTACAAGGCTAAAGGCGACCTCGCGGCGCCCTGCGCTCCAGCCCCAGCCGCGGAGGACCAGCTCCTGGCTCGTGGAAGGCCCGGCCCCAGCGACGGGTCTCGCCGGCCCGGCCTTGGGGAAAGCTTGGGGGCTAGCCTGAGCTTCTCTTGCGCCCGCGCCGGCATCCTCTTCCGGCCCTGCAGCTGCTGGGCGTTCCTCGGTCACAACTTGACGAGGAGGCGAGGAAGCATCGCCCCCAGCAGGTCCGCCTGTACTTGCTGCTGCCTCGTGTGCTTCCCTTGAAGGCTGCACGGGAGCACTGGCCGCAGGTGGCGGGATAGGCGCGCGCGGAGGCGTCAACACGTGCGGCGGCGTTGGTGCGCGCGGTGGAGTGGCCTCGCGCGGAGGCGTAGCCGCGCGAGGAGGAATAGGAGCGCGAGGCGGCGCGGAAGTTGTCTCGTCCGAGCCTTCCACCACCAGAGGCTCGGAGGGCGGTGCAGGTGACTCTGGGCGTGCCATGCCCTCCTCCACCTGAGGCCCTGCTGCCCCCGCCTGGGGCACAGCTGCCTCCGCTTGAGGCGCCCCCTCAAGGGGGCTCGTGGATGCCGCCTCTGCAGGCCTCGCGGCCTCGTCAGCCGCGGCCCCTGCCGTGGCGCTCTTCACCTCAGACGCATTGCGAAGCCGGCGGTGCTTCGCAGGTACAAGGTCACTGGTAAGAGCCCAAGAAAAGACTTCAGGAAAAAGTAAAGCGAAAGAGAAAGCTAAAAAACTAATGATCCAAGATTATGAGTACTAACCCTGAAGGGGGGGGGGGGGGCGCCAGCGTCGACCCACGCCAGGTCTGGCGAGCGCCATGAGGGTAAGGGCTTGGAAGCAGGCCTCGCAGGGGGCGCCTCCGCTTTCCTCTTGGAGGAGACGTCAGACGGCCTCACCCCCGAGTGGTCCACGGCGGCTTTGGTGCGAGGCCCGCGCCTTCCCGGAGAGGCCTCTGTGTTAGAGGCCCCCCCTTCCTCAGCCTTTTCCTCCACGAGGCGCGAGGGCGCCACCACAAAGGCGTCTTCATCGCCTGACGAGATATCGCAAATCTCTTCAGTGAATGACCCAGCCCTCGAAGAGGAGACCTCCCCAGCCGCGGCCTCCTCCTCACCTAGGCCAGCTCCTGAAGCCGAGGGAGAATCGGCCCCCTCCGCTCCCCGCGCGACCGGCATCGGCGCCTCGAGGTCCGCCTGGCCTGTCGGGGTGAACGGAGGCATCCCCTCCAGGAGGTCCATGCGCTCCGTCAGATTGTATTGGTGAAGGGGCCGGAGCGCCGCGGGGAGCTCATCCACGGGAAGCACTGATGGATTGACGAAGAGCGCGGAGAGGACGTTGTCGACGGCGTCCTTGTCGTTGTCCTCGACGTGAAGCCACATCTTGTCCTTCGGCCCCGAGTACATCCACATGGGGACCGAATGTGCCTGGAGCGGCGCAATGCGGTGCATCACGAAGTCCGCGACGATCATCTGTCCCATGAGGCCCTCCTCACGGAGGAAGCTCAGACGCCCCATCAAGCTCACGTTCCTGGCGCCGTGAAAGGTGGCCTTGCCCTAGTGGGAGTTCTTCACGGGGGGCTCGTCGGGGACCTCGAGGAAGGCGCAGGGACGCTCCACCCCAACAAAAAACAACTTCTGGCGGAAGTCGTCTACCTTCTTCGTCACCGAAGTGATGGCCTTGCCCTCGCTCCAAGACATGGGGATGTAGACGCTCCCCATGCCGTCGACGATGCGTAACGAGACGCACCCAGAGCGCTCGTTATTCGCCGTGTTCCGGAGCGCGTTGAAGCACCGGAACAGCCCCACAGTGGGCTCCAGGCCCAGGTAGGCCTCACAGAGGTAGGCGAAGATAGCGAGGATGAGGACGGAGTTGGGGTGCAGGTAAAGCAGCTTCACCTGATAGAACGCCAGCACCGCCTCCAGGAACGGCGAGAAGGGCGGCACCTGTCTCGCAGCAAGGCAGTGCTGGAAGACCGGGAAGAACCCGCGCGGGCGCTTCCCGTGCGCCGCGGACTTCAGGGCAGTGGCGCCGTGCTCGTTCGTCCGGTCCGCCACCAGGTACCGGACCTTGGCGAGCGCCTTCTCGTTGACGCGCACGCCCAACAGCGCCGCGCCCACCACGGTCTCAGGGGCCTCCGCCTGGGAGGAAGACCCCGCGCCGGCCCTGCCCTTGCTCTTGAGTGGGCTCATCGTCGCGGAAGCGGAAGATTGGAGGAGTTGGAGAATAGAGATTCAAAGGAGAGAGCGGAGGCGGAGAGCTCTGTAGAGCGGAAATTTCTGCGAGAAGATTGGGGAAACGGTAACAGCTCCCTGCTGCCTCGCTCGGGCTTTATGTCACCTCGAGGAGCGGGTACCGGGACATGGTGGGACCCCCCACGACTCACGCCCCGGATCGTGCGAGACCGTTATTCGTCCAAGTGCCGCGTGGCTCGGGCCGGCTGGGCACTAAGGGCACACGACGCTTCGCCTGAGCCCATGGCCTCAGTCGTGCCCATCATGGGCTCGGGGGCTACAGTCGGCCTAGTGGGAACTGGGGTATGGAGAGCCCATTCCCTCCGGGCCTCGCGCGCTGGCCAGAAAAACGAAACGACTAAGGACCAGGCATCACCGCCTGGCGGTACCCTCGAGAGCCAATTCCCCTCGAGGGCCTGAAGAGGAAACGAGGGCCTCAAGGGATCCCTCGCCTCAGGGGACCCTCCCGAGGCGCCAGCTCGCCTCGAGGGAGTCCCGCAAGAATCTCCCCTTAGGCCTCTGCCACGCCCACGTGGTGACGCAAGCACCCCCGTTGCCGTTTTGGTGATAAAGGGGTCAATAAAGCGGCTCTGCCTACGGCGCAGCCGCCAGGACCTTCTACTCTGACGATAAAGCGGGTGGACGGCGCAACCCTCCAAGGGAGAACGTCATCGTGGGCTCCACCTCAGAGACTGTCCTCTCTGCGGGCAGTACAGCGCGGTCCGCCGCCTGTCGGCCACCGCGCCCACCTTTATCAACAATGGACCGCGTCCATGGATGAACACGCCGCGGTGGACTCCAACTCCACCCAGCCTCTGCCATGTGGGAGCCACCTTGAAGGCCAAGCCGAAGGAGAGCGCCAGAGGCGCCTATAAAAGGGAGAAGACATCCATCGTAGCAGGGGTCGACTCTTGGTGTGCCACAGCCCTAGTAAACCCTAGCAACACTTGTTCGGATAGCCTCTGGCTGGAGGAGGAAGAAGATGATCGCTTCCCTCCCCAGGCAAGAACTGCCTCAAGGGGGCTTCCGGCAAGCTCCATTGTACTGTAACCTTCATCATCTAATACAGACAAGCAGGAGTAGCGGTCTTACCTCTTCACGAGGGCCGTGAACCTGGGTAAGGGCCGGTGTCTACCTCTGTCGTGTGCGTGTCTTCTTCGGGTCCGGCGAGCACCGTCGCGGGGTCCCTCGAGGGTCTAGACCTCCGCGTTCAATCACCTTCACGAACTACACTTCAGGAAGTGACTACCCCGGATTCTTGGGAGTCACAACCTGACATTATATGATAATTCAGAATATACACGAATAGTTTTTTGTAGAATACTCACATTGGATGAGAGTGTATTCCAAATACCAACAGAAGCAAAACTTGTGTTGTTGTCTGTATAATTCCAAAGAAAATGTGATTTTTGAATTGTGGTTAATGGAATGAAATTAGAAGCTTGAAATAAGGTATTATACCTATGTTCATGAAAGTAGAATATTGGAATATGATCCGAAAAAATATGTCTATAGATAAAAATTTAATGATGAGAGTGAAGGAGACTTGAAAGTTGTTTTCTGCTTGCAATCCTCTTCAAAGAGATCATAGTATTTTCATAGAAGAAGCTTTTAAACAAGGTGTTATATTAATATTTGCTGTCAGGTCACAGTTTAATATTAAGTATTTTAGATCTTGTTGACAGATCAAGATACACCTTATGAATACAAAGAAAGTTGAGAAAATCAGAATATGAACAAAGGCTTTTTGAGTCTGAAAATCCAAGTTGCAATTAGAAGGATTAAAACAGTAAATGTTACTATAAATCTTATTAGAGGAATAAGATTACTTAATCATCATGTAAAGTGTTATATGAGAAATTCAACTATAAGAAAGACATGAAAGAATATTTTGTCAAGGAAAGTGTCTAGGATAAAATCAAATTTGTTGACTGCATATAATGTAGACATGCTTGAAAGTCTATGGGATAAGTTTTAGCAGAATACTACAGGTCGTATTGAGTTCGAATTTATAAATGATCAATGATTTTGGTTTGACCAAAATATCGAAAGAAATTATGAATTTACTAAATTAAGTGGGAGTTAGTTTTCTCAAGTAGAATATGTAAGAGACATATTTTTGAGTGGGAGCTTAGACCCATATATGTGTAGATGACATATTTTGAGTGGGAGATCAGGTCCTCAAATATTTAGGTGACATAATTTGAGTAGGAGTCAAATTCATCGTATGTGAATGACATATCATGAATAGTACCAGCAGAATTAATTAGAAGGATGAAGTTGTGAAACTATTTAAGGGTAGCGTCTATTTAGAATAGAGCAGGAGTTTTTTAAATAGATGGTCGAGTTGTTTTGGATTGATTCTGAAGAGTCGGAATAGATTAAAACCGAAGGAATGGTCCTTGGAAATCCAATTAATCATTAAGAGTAATGATACACGATAATAGTGGTTATAAGATATGTTAGTCTATTATGTGATATTAGACATCATATAGGAACCATATTATGTACTCGATAAAATGTGACCCATGTTCTTAGAAGAAGAACATCCATCAAAGTAAATTTAGAATTTACTAGAATAATAAATGTATTAGGCATTAGATTGACATTGGGATGTCAAATCTTCTACATAGGTATGAAAGTATATAGATATCGCGAGCACTAGTAGAAAAACGGCTACCTGTGGCGCACCCTTTAGCCTTTCTGTGGCGCAGCCAGAAAAATTGGGGCTGCGACACAGTTATCTCGCCACTAAAATATATTTCTGAGGCGCATCCCCTCGATGCGCCACAGAAATTTTGAGAATTCTGTGGCGCATTCTTCCTGCTGCGCCATCGAAATATTTCAGTGGGGCACGTGGTTGTAGTGCGCCACAGAATTATATGCGCCACAAAAAAAAATAAGCCATGCGCCACTGACTAAATAACACTAATTTTTGAAAAAAGTCCTACTGTACAAATATAGTTATATATACAGGATTTATACATATATATTATAATCTGAGACATATATATTCAACCAATACATAAATTAGAACAAACATATCACATTCAATTGAGACCAAGATGTACATACATATATATAGTAATAAGAGTACTTAGTGCCGAATCTTACATAAGTCATGATACAAATGGTGCTCGAAATAGAAAACTTCATCGTTTCATACATATATTTATCAAATGGAGTACACATAAGCGAAATCAGCGGGAGAGCATGATCACGTGTAGCCTAGCTAGTTCTTCGTCGGCGCCGGTAACGGTTTGTAGAGTTCCTTCGTCGTCCACGTCCTCGTGTCCTGTTGCGATGCTAGACGTTTTTCGATCTCCAACTTAGTCAATTCTGGAGATGGATTGGTAAGTATCAGTTAATAAGATAAACATAGTGAATAATTTATGTAGATAAGTGCAATACAGAAAATAAACACTTCTTGCACATAGACAGTATCTAACTAGCTAGGCGCAGTTTTGTAATACATCCTACCTCTAGGGTAGCGTAGGCAGCCCTCGGTAGCCATGACATCTTGGAGGATGATATGTGATAACTTCATCTGGGTGTGATGGAAGTCTTCTCTAAGCTCAGCATCAGAGATTTCCCCCGCATTTCCAATCCATTTCCGGAGCCCTACTGGAAACATCATGTTATCATCTTCCTGGACATACCCTTTAAGATGATGGATGCCGTAGAATGCCTCTTTCACGCTGGTAGAGGCCTCCTTGATGCAAGCGAAGTCGGTGACATGTCTGAAATTGTGCTTCTTGTTGAAGAATTCACAGTTCTTTTGGAAGGTGCCTCCATTATTGGCGTAGAGCTCGAGAGCCTCATCGAGAACACCCTTTATTCTGGTGTAGTCTTTCGTTATAACCAACCTCCCCGAGTCTAAATAAGTGGCAATGGACCACCTCGTGTTTACGGCGATGAGTAATGCGTGCTGGTCACTGCTTAACGTAATTCAAAGGGAATGTAGGAAATTAATGATGAGCAATTGAACGACTCTGTGGGAAAACATAAGTTCCGACATTGACGAGCCGATGTGTACTTACTTATAAAAGAAAGGCACAAGATGGTTGTCTTTGCTCATGTTATTCAACACGAAGCTTTGTAGGTACTCCCTCGCCCTGACCCGTGTCGATGATCCTTCACATAGCTGGCTGTCACGCATGTATTATGGACCCACTACCGCGACGTACGGGTTTGACTCTCTCTTGTTCTTTATCGCCAGATTGAGCGCGTATAGACGTTCCAAGTTATAGTCCAGCCGTCTACCGTGAAACCGCTTGAAGGTGTCCTCGAAGGCTATAAAGAATAAAATCCGCCTGGGCTTCATCAACGAAGTTCACGCCCTTTGGCACCTTGCACGTGAAGACGGTGTAATTTGGGTCCTTGTGTTTAAGAAGCATGCCCTCTAGCATCAAGATAGCATCATGCAAAGATTTCATGGATCCTTGTGCGACGCGGAGCAGCTTCGGAGGCAGTATCGGTTTACCAGCTTCTTGCATTCGGGTCAAGCCATCACGACGTCGTGGAACCATTCGTTCATCCTGGACAGTCTTAGGAGCTAGCTGGCTTGAAGAGGCACTTGGTTTGCTTCTCTTCCTGGGCTTCTTCTTCTTCTCTGGGGATTGCACAACATGAATCGACCTATGCAATGTGCCAGGGCTGAAAATCATAGCCGGTTCAACTTTATCGCCGGCCTCCGGAGGCGTTTCTTGAGATAAACCATGAAAGTTTAGGCGTTGCGAGCATGAAGTGGGACGAATAGGCATACTACGGGGGCCGCATAATTCTTCTTCATCCAAAGCAGGCATGCACAAACCATCAAAGGCACCAGTGTTGAGGAAGGCATCGACGTCCTCGTCATTCATATCGTCATCATGATGATCCTCGTTGATGTCTTCAAGTTGAGGCGGAGCGCCTTTGCCTTTGTCTTGTTTTTGCGGTGCAGACGCTCCTAAGAGTATTTGGTGCCGGCTTGTGGTGGCAACAACCGCCGGCGCTTCCTTCCGGGTCCTGGCAACGGGTGCTTGTGGCGCCGGCTCGTTCACAATGGGTATATGTGGTGGCCCCGCCGAGGGCCGAATGATAGAGGGGTGGCTAACCTTTTGTGGCGGTTTGGAGGTCGCGCCGGAGGTGCGTCTGGGCCCTCGAAGATGAATTTGGCTCTTCGGCCATTCCATGAGCCATTGGAGGCAGGCTCCAAGAAACATCTGCTCATCAGCGTCGGCTCCCGCAGGTTGCATTGGGGGACTGATGTGTTGAAACTGAGGCAATACCTCATCCATCTTGATTCTCAGCAAAGCTGGGTTCATGCGTTGGTTGTGCATTACGGTACCCTTTGGTTGTATGATCGTGCCCTTAGCAACATCCACCAACTCGCCGCCGGCCCCTACCGTATGCAGGAGTGTGCAAAGCGTGTCCTGAGAGTGAACACAGATGCATGTTGGTGGGCATCATGAGATGGCAGTCATGAAAGGCATAGTTAATTATAGAAGATGTCGTGGACTAACTAGTTAGTTACCTTGTCGATTGCGTTGAGCTCCTCTAATGTTCATACAATGGCGCCGGCGGCGGGCGTCTCATTGTCTGGCGCCGGAGTTTGCATGGGGGGCTCCTGTGACTCGGTAGGGGCGCCACCTGTGGAATAGTATGAAGCGGCGGCTCGAAAGCGGTGTTGGCCGGCGGGGTCACCAGCTGGTCCGGAGGGGTCGCCATATGGCTGGAGTTGCTGGCGGCATAGCTGGGCACGTGTATCGGCCCCTGTCGACCTGCCGCATTCCAAGCAACTAACCCCTCCATCAACCCAGAGGGGAGGAGCTCATCGAGCCTATCCTTCACCATCTTGTTCACCGTGGTGGAGTCCACTTTCTCATTCTCCAATGTCTCCACCTTCTTCCTTAGCTCCATAACCTCCGTGGCATCCTTTGTCGGCTTCCTCTTCTGCCTTCTTGACTGGCCGCCGTGTGTGCTGTAGTACTGGAGGAAATTCATGCTCGTACCAAAGCCGGTGACACGGCCAGCTGACGTGGGCGGCAAGTTCTTGTCCCTCTTCTTCCAAACGTTCATCGCCCTATTGAAAGTATTATCCCATGGTTCTGTTGAATCCTGGGACGACGGGCCTGCCTCAGTGTCAGCCTTCAGCTCGTCAGCCTGTAGACAAAGCAAACTAAGGTGAACTCATGCATATGTAGACAAATTAGCCTACAGGGTAAATTAAATTCCTTACCAGCATTTTCTCAAATTTCTTCACATCGTCATCGTCTGTAACGAATTCCCCCGTCTCTTTGTTCAGATAGTAGCGGGACCGGACAAAGTTCCGGACCTGCTCGTCCGTGATTTGGTGCCACGGGTTCGTTTTTTCCTGACGAAGAAACTCGGCATCCTCCTTGTCCCAAATGGGTTGTTTTCCTCAGTAGCCACCGCTTCCCAAATGGTGGTTACCTAGGTTCATGTCCCGCATTTTCTTCCCCACTCCATCCATGCGTCGAAGTCCTCCTTGTTTAGCGTCGGTTCTTTGCTTTTTATTTCCTCCCAGCTTTCACCCTTATCAATCTTTCTCCTCACCCTGAATTTCCAGCTGCTCAAGGCGGTGCTCATCTTCGTGATGGCTAACCTCTCCACCTTTTTGTTGAGCGGCTGCGGGAACGTGTATCGTTGGTGAAGCTTCTGGATGAGGATGTTGACCAAAGCCTCATTATGCGTGTTCCTGAGATCCCTCGTGTTGATCGACACGGTTTCCCGGAGGATTCACCCTTGTTGCATGGTGTATCCTTTGGCATGTCTCTCGGGCTGCAATGGGAGGCCACTAGGCGAGACCTCGGTGAAGGAGTCTGTGACGTTGCCAAGTGCTTGCGGTGTCCGATCCCTCCTTGGCTTCATTTTCTTTAGGACGGGCGGGTTCGTCCCATCCTCCATGTGGTCCTCGCCGGCATCGGTTGTGGTATCGGCGTCACCATGGCCGCCACTAGCATCTCCATCGGTAGTGGTGGTGGTATACTCCTGGCCTTCAACACTTTCTTCCGTGGTGTCCTCCAACTCCTATGACATCTCCGAGAAGGTCTTGTGAGCTTCTAGAGGAGCTTCATCCAGGCTCATGTGCTTAGAAGTGCCGGGCTCCATTTTTGCACTACAAGAATTAGTACAACAAATATAAGTCAAAAATAGACTTAATTAATTACTAAGGTACCCCGGGTTGACATGCATTACCCCCATATGTACTTTTTTAGCAAAGTCATGCTCAAATTCCTGAAAAATTTCGGCATAACCTTTGCTAAAAAAGGACATATGGAGTACCCGAATTTGACGGAAGTTAATCAACGTTTCGGCAATCTCAAGGGCCTCACGGGGTACCTGCATGCAGTGCATAAAGAGAGCATAAACAACCACGACACGATGGTCGTGGTAGCATCCGTTGGAGAGCAGAAACACGACACGATGGTCGGAACATAACACAAGGACCTCAGTGAAGGAGTCTGTGCACAAATAAAATGCCCATTGCCAAGCACTTGTGCATTTTCAATAACTTTCAGTAAACAAGAAATTTTGAATTGTGAATTTTGAAAACTAGTACACAAGAAAATTTTCAGTTTCAGTTTCAATTGTGAATTTTGAATTACCAAAATTTGAATTTTCAGTTTTGGTCAGGATTTTCACCAAACACCTTAGGCGCGGTGGTTCAGTATGGGAGGGAGGAGGGCAGAGGGGAAGTACCTCGGGAGGAGACGGAGGGGAGGTCGACGGCGGGCGGTTGTTGCCGGTGAGGGGAGGTACGAGGCCGGGCTCTTCGTCAGAGGCAGCGGTTTTTCGTCGGCGGCGGCTCGAGGTCGGGCGACGAGTTGGGGCGGGGCGCGCGCAGGGTTGAGCGGGGGCGGTCGGCGGTGGTTCGGGCGGCGCAGGGGAGGTCATGGGCGACGAGCTGGGGCGTGGCGCGTGAGGGTTTGAGCGGGTGCGGCCGGCGGCGGTTCGGGCGGCAACGGTGGCGTCGTGGTTCTAGCGCGGTTCGTAGAGGGAAGTGGGAGGCGGCGCGGGGGCGGGGCCATATGTAAGTGGCCCCATAAGAATTCTGTGGCGCATCCTCGGATGGGTGCGCCACAGAATGTGTGGAATTTGTGGCGCATGGCTCGGCGGATGCGTCACAGAATGGGTGGATTTTTGTGACGCATGGGTTGGTCGTGCGCTACAGAATGTGTTTGCCTGATATTTTAAAAACTGGGATGTGTCTGTTTAGACAAAAACACATTAAGGTTCCACTGGTTAGCACAGTTAGTCTCATTTTTTGTCATTTCAAAGTACTTAATTTTATTTATATTTAAAGAAAGAATAAGAGACAAAAAATTTAGTCATGACATACACATATATATATTCTTGCATTGTCTCGTACACATCAAAAAAAGTCTTGTACATGCATATATATGCTCTTGCATTGTCTCACACACACCAAAAAAAGTCTCGTATATGCATATATATGCTCTTGCGTTATCTCACACACACCAAAAAAGTCTTTTAGATGCATATATATGCTTGCATTGTCTCACACCCACCAAAAAAAGTCTTCTTCGTACCAGCAGATTCCGAGAGAGCTAGCTTCTCTTATTTCCCTTCTTCGCGGTTGAATACTTTAGGCCGGGCACCTTGAGATTTCTTCATGTGAACGGACAACCTTTAGTAGGTACGGAGGTTTTCCTTGAGTTTTTGCTGGTAGTCGGCATGTCGAAGAACATGTCGAAATCCTCCTCGATCTTTGGATCGCCGTCCAAGTCTACATAGTTGGCGTCTCCGTCCATTCCGATGATGCTCCTCTTCCCCGCATCACCACCACACGGCTAGGCTTTGACGGGTCGGTAATGAAGAAGCATTGCTCAACTTGGCTAGCGAGTATCCATGGCTCGTTTTTCGTGGAGGCTTTCTTCGATTTGGCATCGCGTATTACCATGGTGGTGAAATACCGGCCTTCTTTCACGACGTCCTTGGCCCATCTTACACGGAACTTTGGCACCAACTCTCCACAGTAGTTGAGCTCCCATATCTCCTCGATCCTTCCGAAGAATCTTTCCTTGACAGTAGCCTCGTCATCAGCGTAGGATAGCATAGTTACTCCTGAGTTTTTATATTCACTATTCTTGTCCTTTTCCTCGGTGTAGAATGTCTAACCGTTGATGTCGTACGCCTGATAGGTCCTTACGTTCTGTCCGGGGCCCTGTGATAATGAGAATATAAGTTTTTCATCTTTCGTACATGGCGTTTGGCTCGCTGCTTGAAATATTTGCCTTCCTTGAACCAACGTGTGAATCTAGAGTTGTGATGTTTGGATACGTCTCCATTCTTCCTCTGCCGCCCCAGTTCCATGTTATTCTGCTCGATTAAGCTCTCGTGCTCCTCCACCCAAGGTTTGATCAATTGTAAGTGTTGTAGAGCAACACAGTGAGCCCTGTCGAGGTCTTCTCTTTGACCATGAACGCCCACAAAGAGTGAGCGCGAGCCCTCGCGGTGACCAACTCCACCTAGCCTGCCGAGGTGCTTCCTGGTGGGAGGACCAACATCCTCGTTCTCGGTGCTTATATAATTCTGGCAGAAAGAGATGCACTCGTAGGTTAGAAAGCCGTTCGCCATACTTGCGTCCAGACGAGCCATGTTGCGAACGTATCCTTTCATGACACCGTTCTTCCTTTCGAACGACATCATGTAGTGCAGGAACGTCGGTCTGAGCTGCTTGATGTCCTCAATGACATGGAGAAGGAGATGCACGCAGATATCAAAGAATGAGGGCGGGAAGTAAATCTCGAGCTCACATAGTATAACCATGATCTCTTCCTGTAGTCTGTCGAGCTGCTTCACGCCGATCAACTTCCTGTTGATGACATCGAAAAAGTTGCACAGGGCAAGCAGCGTATCTCGAACGTGCTCATCCATTATCCCTCAGATCGCAACGGGAATTATCTGCGTCATCAGCACGTGACAATCGTGAGACTTCATACCACTGAACCTATTCTTCGTTGGGTCTAGATACCCGCTGATCTTCCCCGCGTAACCGCCCGGAAATTTGACTCCCACGAGGCACTTATAGAATTGGCCGAGCTCTTCCGGACTCATTGTGAAGCAGGTAGCGGGAAGCACCACCGATTTCTTCTTTGCCCTTTTGCGGCGACCTTGAGTTCCTTCCATTTGATCATCATCCTTGTCATCTCCATCGTCATCACTATCGGGTGCCTGCAGATCTTTCTTGATGCCAAGCAATTTAGATCGTATCTTGCTCTTGTCCTATCCTTGGAATTTTCGGGCATGTTGAAAAGAGTGCCAAGTAGACTCTTGGTGACATTCTTCGTAATGTGCATCTGTAACATCCCAAAATTTTGGAATGTTTAAAAATCACTAAAATTTAAAACTTTTATTTCTTATTATGATAAAATCATCAAATGTGAAGAAAGCTAAACAAAAAGGATTATATTGAATTATACAAAAAAATTAAGAATTTATCTGAAATAAATAAACCTTATTTTCAAACTTGAGATGATAAGCTAAAAATAAATATTCTTAATATTGATTAACCCTAACACAATATTTGTAAAGTACCTTAAATTATTTGGTATGCCTATTGCAAAATGTTTTGTATAAGTTATTTAATTTCAAAACAATATATTCTGGGTTCTAGTTAAACCCTAGATAAATATTTATAGTCATAAAACTATTTTGAACATCCTCTATCCTTAAAAAATAGTTTTGATTCAAGTGTTTGATTTCGAAAATGGGTATGGAAAGATTTATTTTAAACATATGCATTTGTGAAATTTTACTTAATTTTATTAAGACACAAATTTCATAAATGAGACTCTATTTTAAATTCTACAAAAAGTGTCAAATCATGTCATTTGAAAATTTATAATTTGAAATGTGTTGAAAATATGTTTTTGAATGTTTTAAAAGAAAGACATGGTTTTTACAAGTTTTTAAGAATTGGTTTGAGGTAATTTGGATAAATAGAAATAAATATATAAAAGAAATAAGAAAAATAGAAAAGGAAAATGTAAAGGAAAAGAAACAATAAAAAACTGATTAGCTGGGCCAGCCCGAGCCGGCCCAGTCTTTCCTTCCACGCCAGGCAACGCGGAGCGGCCCAGCACCAGCCCGCCCCGGCCTTCCCTCTCCTTTCACCCACTGGCCAGCGGGCCCCACTGGTCAGCTTCTTCCTCCTTCAACCGTGGCCAAGACCAGAGAACGTGCCCACGATCTCCATGACGCCCACGCTCCTCCAGTCCCTCAACGGCATCAACGCATGCGCCCCTATAAAGCCCCCTCGCACCTCTCTCATACCCCCCTATTCCCCGCTCCAATCTCGCTGCCAGGCCAGCGAATTTCGTCGCCGGAGATCCGCCTCGTCCGCCACCGTACATCCTATTTCCGGCGAGGCAAGCAACCTCCCGAGCCCGAGAGCCTCCTAAACTTCTTGCTACCTCTCTGCCGTGTCCTCCTCACGGCTCTTTCGATTTATTACGCAGCACGGGAGCGGGAAACAAGTTTGAGCCGGACTCCACCGGCACGGTGCCATTCCGTCCGCCGCTCCCGGCCGCCTCGAGAAGCGAAGGACAATGCCGTGCCGTCCATCGACTTCGCCGTGACGAGGGGAACCTCTCCGCCGCCTCCTTGTACTCGGAGGACCACCGGGTTGTCAAATTCATCCCCGTCCGAGCCGCCAGCGTCGCCGCACCACCATCTCCGGCGAGACCCGCCGCCAGTGCCTGGTCAAAGCGCCAGGAGCCGTCCGATCGAACCTCTGTGGTCAGGATTAGAAGACCTATGCGAAGAGGTACCTTCTAATCTGAGCGCTTAGATCTAGATCCAACGCCCACAAACAAATCACTTAACTACCCGAGGCCAGCCAAACAGTGTTTGCCACGTGTACAGCCTATTTATGGATTTTTATTCCGAATAGAATTAAATGGTAGTTTAGCAGAAAAGCCCCTACCACTTTGAACCATCATAACTTTTTATCCACAAAGCTAATTTTGACAAACTTTATACCTTTGGAAAGCCCTTGACATGTAGGATCTTTTAGCACTGTCCAAATTAGATTTTGAATAGTTTAAATTGATTCAAATTTCAAATAGATGATTTGAGTAAATTTGACCTAGATTTGAATTCATAAGTTCAAAATTTGCAAATAAAATATTTTTGTAAACCTTAGGATATGTACAATAATGCTATACTTTTAAAATATAATTTTGAATAATGGTATTTCCATTTAACAAATCAGAAACCTTCTTTTTATGTTTTTAACATAGTTTAATGTAACATCCCAACATTTTATAATATTCAAAAATCACTAAAATTTAAAACTTTTCTTTTTATTAAAATAAAATATTAAATGTATAAGGAAACCAACTATGAAAGACTTCAAACTGGAGTTAATATTTCAAATGTCACAGTTGAAACATTTTATTATCCACTGTATTTCAAAAACCTTAAAATGTAAATTGACAAATATTTTACAAACTACAATCCATTTTATTTTAAGTAAATAGTTTACTTATAAGAAATTGATTTCAACCACTTAGTCATATTTATTCATAAAATTCACAAATTATTTAAAAATGGTGTTAGTTGCCAAATGGTTTTCATTCTCTCAACTAAGTTCAAAACAGGGTGATAAAATTTCAATTCTGTAATTTACAACTATGAACTTCATAGATTCAAATTAATGAATTAGCCAAATAAACATTTCATTTGATTAAATGAATTTCATTATTTTCAGAGCATGAAATGATTAATACCTTCTGAATAAGAATAGAATTAAAACAAAAATCTTTTCCAAAGTTGTTATGAAGTTTTCAAAATGAACTATCATAATATAAAATATATTGGTGCACAAAATATTCTCAATTAAAAATGAATACCTTATATTTCACATTTCCTAAACATTATTTATAATTAGTTCTTTAATATTATGCCAAAATAAGGATGAATGGTTCAGTAAAATAGGTTTAAATAGCTTAAATTCAAACATATTGAAATGTGGGTATTTTTACAAATTTTATTTAGCCAAAAGAAAATTTAATTAAGATAGAAATTCAAATTTGACTTTTAAGTGTCAAATTTGTATTTAATCAATATTTCAAAATATTATTTTTCAAAAATATTCAAAACATGCCCACAATTGGTTTAACAGAAAGGTAATAATTTTACAAATTTTTAGAATTTTGTTTGACCTCATTTGGACATTCAAATCAAAAGTTATGGATTAATTGGAGAAAAATCAGAAAAGGAAAATACCTGCTGACGTCAGCGGTGACGTCAGCACATCGTCTTCAACCTCTGTCCGAATAATGCGCCCGAAGATTGATTCGAATCGGAGTCAAATCCTCTCCGTTTCTTGCGGGAGTAGTTTCCGTAGATGCGTCCATATAAACCCCAGCCCGTGCCGCGTCTTTTCCCCTCAAACCCTAAGTAAATCGTGCCCCCAGGCCGCCGGAAAAGCTCACCGGAGTCCGCACCATCCGCCGCCGTTTTTCTTCAACCACCGGCGAGGTGAGCCACCCCCTTGCACCCGAGACCCCTCCTTCTCCTTCCCTGGACCGTACGCACCCCGTGACCCCTGCCCCGCTTCTCCCGTGCAGCAATCAAGCGGGGAGAGCGCAATCCGAAGCTCGCCGGAGCCGCACCACTCGGTCGCTCCGTGTCGCCGTGTGAGGACGCGCGAGGTGACTAGGTGGCGTCCATCACCATTGCCTTGGAGCGCCGCATCTCTCCGTCGTCTTCGGGAGATCGGGCGAGCGCTGCAACGTCGCCGGCGTCCACGTCCGAGCTGCTGCGCCGCGTCTTCCTCGTCTCCGGCCACCGGCGCCGCCATCTACCGGTCAAAGCAAGGTGAGCCGTTCATTCGTGATCCAACGGCCCAGATTAGAAGTAGCCAACGAACCGGCACGATCCGATCTGGACCGTCAGATCCAGATCTGACGGCCCAGATCTGTTGACTTATCCAATCAGCGCCCGCGTGGCAGCCACGTCAGCGCCACGTCACTGCCCAGTCAGCTGCTACGTGGAAAACGATTTTCTTAATTAAATTTAATTGGCAGTTTTACAGAAACACCCCTGCCACTTAGATCTGTCACAACTTTTTAACCACTTACCCAAATTTAACAAACTTTATATTTTTGGAAAGCTCTTGACATGTAGATTATTTTAGATCGGCCAAAATTCAAATTTGACTTAGTATAAAATATTCAAATTTCAGATGGTGAATTTGAGTATATTTGTAATAACTTTAAATCTATAATTCCAAAAATTGCAAATAAAATTATTTTAGAAACCTTGGAATATTTGTAAATTGATGCCACTGCTATAAAATATTTTTGAGTAATCTTTGAATGAATTCATAGTTATATATTTAATTTGAATAGTTTGAATATTTTCAACATAACTATTAATAGAAATATTAATTTTGATTAAATCAAATTACATTAAATATAATTAAACCACCTCTGGCTATTAACACCATCTATAAAGAAAATTGTGTTATAAAATATAAATCACATAAAAATTTAATCTACATGTTTCTTTTTATTATGTTTTGCAAATTAGAAACTAATTAAATTGCAATTATAACTTTATGCATATTTTATAAAATTTACAAAAATTAGTGTTATGTTGCTTGTGATTTAAAATTGCATTTCATGCATAGCATATTTTATAGTTATATTTTCCATAAGGAAAACTCCTCCCCATTTTCTCTAAGTTAGGATTATTTTCAAACTTAGTATTTTGGGAAAAGTGCTATACACTTAGACACTTAGGATTTTCAACATGGAGCTGGAAGACCAATGAAGGACTTAGCCAAAAACAAGACTTCAGAAGTATCTTCAAGGAGAAGAAACACTTAGAAGAAAATCAAAAAGAAGTTCAAGAAGGCCAACCCCCTTTTATTCTCTAAGTCTCTCTCTCTGTCTTTTCTTCTCCTCTGAGACTTCATGAAGACTAAGTAAATCCAAGACCAGCCTCGAGGATACAAGAACCACCAAGTCTAAAGATTTATCAAGTCTATCAAAACTTTAATCAGGACATCATCAAGGAGAATATTACAAGTCTGGAGATGAAGCCTGGAGGACAACTACATCTTTCTTCTATCTTTTCCCTCTTTCCTAATCCTGTCTTTCACATTTGACCTAAACAATTTTGATCATGATATTATCATCTTGAAGTTGGTGGATCCTAGCGGCATAGTGGGATGAAGCGGCCTGGGAACAAACCTTACATGTCCACGTACATGAGACCTGTTCCACAATTTAAGTGGCTGGCCGGGTGTCTGTCTCTCTCACTATAGCGAATGTCCAATTTACAAAGAGTTGATAATAATTGTTGATCATCTAGAACAAATGACTTAGTATTTTCTCTAAATATTTCTACACATCAAGACTAAGCCATTAGAGGGTTATTCAAGATGATATAGAACAAAATATTTTATTCAACTCATGACCTTAGCCCTTAGTCCTTTTGGACCAACCTATTTGCCTTGCATTAACTTAAAAGATTTTTGTGGCATGAAAAAGCATTTCTAGCCCTTGGGAATATTTTGCACATCATGCATAAACATATTTTCCTTAGAAATTTTTATAAAACTTATTTATTCATCTAATATGTGTTTGTATGCATTGTGGAGTTGTGCTTGCTGTTGATTGTTGAATTGTTGCTTGTCTATGCTGTTAGATTGAACGGAGAGTCCCGAGTATCGTTGAAAAGAGTTGTGAACAACGACAACATTCAAAGGCAAGTGGCACACCTCATAAACCTCCTATTATTTTCTATATGCATTACTTAGTGTATTTATATGCATGAGTAGGATAGTATTGCTATGCTAAACCTATGTAGAATACCTTATTCCTGTGTCTAGGTTCCTATGCAATACTTAGTAGAATTATTGATGCTATGCAAATGTTGTTTTGTGAAAATCTAAATTCTACTAAGTTAAGAATGAAACACCTGGGTGGTAAGTGGTTGTATGGTTTATGTTGAGTGGCTACTCAGGTCCATGTCTATGGTTCCTGGAGTATGCACACTTGTGAATGGCCACCCAAGAACAGAGGAATCTGAAGAACTCCGAGTGACGATTGCTTCCAGTGCAGCCATTGCCATATGGGCTCTGGATTGATCAATTATGTTGCGTGGACTCTCTCCGGATTGACAAGCAGATGTAGGGGGATGTTAGGTGGAACGGGTCAAGCCAGAGTGGGAGGGAAAATGCTTCTGAAAGATCTCGTCTCATTCTTCTCCTTTCCTTATCATAAATGGTGTGTAAAGGATACCTTGGGTTGAATGGGTACAATGGTGAAAGTGCACAACCTATGCAGAGTGTAAAACTAAGTACTTAGCCGTGTCCCCGGTACGGACAATTTGAGCAGCTGATCACGGACGTCAACGGAGGATTCCACCATTCCAACTTCAGAAATAAAACTTGATGGGTGAACAAGGGAAGATGAGATTTATGGTTTTCATGCCATACTCGTCTTGATTTCAAGAAAAGTGTTTTCAAAAGAGTAGGAAAAATTGGCTTTATGCAAATTAGCCTTGAACTCCACGAGCCAAATATGCATATAGGCTTTAGAGTTATTCCCTTAAGTGTCCACCAGAGTGTCACTTGCCAGACTCCATTATTAATGGAATCTGACCCACTCTGTTGCAAAAATTTTATTTGTTACAGGTTATTCAAATGACGAGTGAGGTTTCGTTAAGGGATTTTGAGTCTGCAACCAACATGTTTTCGCCTGTGGCAACATGAAAGTTATAGAGACTACTGCTATTGTATTTCCGCTGTGTACTTTTTCAATGCTAGCTTTATGCTATGCAACTTGTATTAAATATTTTGTAATTCTGGATCATCGATGTAATAAAATTGACGCTTTGTTGTGATATTACATCGTAAACTGTGTGTGCAAATGAATCGATCCAGAGATTTGCACTATACACATGTATCCGCCTTATTTAAAGTGCAGGTACGCTACAGATGGTATCAGAGCACTGTGTTGCCTGTAGGTTCGAAACCCTAGGTTTGGATAGAAATAGGTTTGACCATAGGATTGAAAATCTATTTTTCTTCACTTTTCTAAAAACAAATCTTTTCACTAAGTCTTTCTCATATTCTCATCTACTATCAACCTTCTAAAAACCTCTTATCTTTTTCTAGATGACCATGTTCTTATAGTCTAAGTCTGATTCTGCTGGCTCATATGGAAAAGCTACGATTAATCATGAAGTTCTGCATGCATGGAAGACCACTGAAGAACCAGGTTTCGACCAACACTGCTAAGATATCCAAGAAAGTTGAACAAGAACTTGAAGCAGTCATGAAGGAGGTAGATTTGACCACCACCAAAAATAGAATGACGATATCGTGTTAGTGTATTGATCATATCAACTTGGCTATATGACAATACTAGATTGTTTGTTTGTTGTGAACCTTGTTGCTTGATGTTTGTTAGATGTTGATTGATTATGTTATAGATTGGTTGCCTTGTTTTGTTTTCTTGAACTAGGATTCCTCCATAGTACAAATAATTCAACTCATTGCTTTCTAAACCAAACAGATGTCTCACCCCAATACCAACACCAGTGATTTGCATACAACTATGCGACTACTATTAGAGAACCAGAGTCAGCTGTTGAAGATGATCAATGAGCAACTGCCTAAGATTGATCAAAACCATAGTGATTTTGAAAAGAACCTTATGACCAAACTAAAGGCATGCAAAACCTGTGGAGAGATAGGACATACGTCCCAAGAATGCACTGATGAGTGGCCCCATGGTCATACCGGACATCCAGTTAGGGAATGCCCCACAAGTCAGATTTCTTGCTGTTTGTGTGAAGCAACAAATCACGTTCCAACGCAATATCAACTCTACCCCGTGGTGCAAGAAGTCAGTCAGCAAGCCAAAAAGGGGATGCAACAAAATCTCATGAAGTATGTGGAAGTACAAGAAAACAAGGAGGAACACAAAAGAGATACTAGCCATATAACATGTTTTACCTGTGGAGAACTAGGACATTATTCATGGGACTGCAAAGAGAAAAGGACTGGTCAGGATACTGAACCAAATCTTCATCAAATGAGACTCTGGGTCATACTAAGGTGAAGAATGAAATAAGAGAAAGGTCACTTCCGAAGATATCCAAAAGTACCTCCAAGTGTTGCTATAAATGTGAAGGAGATCACCTAGCTCGAAATTGTCACATCAAACGAGATTGGACTTCTTTAATTGAGATAGAATATAGCAAACAAGATTTGAAAGAACGGTTAGCCCTGGAAACACCAAATAAGAAGAGGAACTTAAGTGACGTAATTTGCTACAAATGTAAAGGCAAAGGACATTATGCTGATAAGTGCCCAGTAAAGATGAAGGAGAAATGCCTTACCCGCTCACACCAGGAAATCATCAGTCCCGTGACATGTCGCAGATGCGGAGCAACAGGACACTATGTCAGTGGCTGCCCTGAGTGGAAGAAGAATAAATCTCCCCAAGGACCGAGTGGAAAGCGTGAGTGCTAAAAACTTTCTGTATCCACCACATGCCATTGTATTTTGAATACTTGTACGCTCTACATCAGAGGAATAAACAAGATTACACAAAGTTTCTAGACTGACCACAAAAATTTCTTTTAAGGGTGGTAGCCACCTAGATAATTCAAACCCAGTCGCTTAAACCCAGAGATCTCAAACTATCTTTCGTTCCATCCTCCTAATCAGAAAAACCATTCGCCGCCAAGTTTCAAGTTTCCATGTCAGAAATTTCATTTCCCAAAACATCCCGAGTTATCAGAATCATTCAAGCATTTGCTTTGTCTTTCTAGCCTCTCCGAATCTCGGGGACGAGATTCCTTTTAAGGGTGGTAGTCTGTAACATCCCAACATTTTATAATATTCAAAAATCACTAAAATTTAAAACTTTTCTTTTTATTAAAATAAAATATTAAATGTATAAGGAAACCAACTATGAAAGACTTCAAACTGGAGTTAATATTTCAAATGTCACAGTTGAAACATTTTATTATCCACTGTATTTCAAAAACCTTAAAATGTAAATTGACAAATATTTTACAAACTACAATCCATTTTATTTTAAGTAAATAGTTTACTTATAAGAAATTGATTTCAACCACTTAGTCATATTTATTCATAAAATTCACAAATTATTTAAAAATGGTGTTAGTTGCCAAATGGTTTTCATTCTCTCAACTAAGTTCAAAACAGGGTTATAAAATTTCAATTCTGTAATTTACAACTATGAACTTCATAGATTCAAATTAATGAATTAGCCAAAGAAACATTTCATTTGATTAAATGAATTTCATTATTTTCAGAGCATGAAATGATTAATACCTTCTGAATAAGAATAGAATTAAAAAAAATCTTTTCCAAAGTTGTTATGAAGTTTTCAAAATGAACTATCATAATATAAAATATATTGGTGCACAAACTATTTTCAATTAAAAATGAATACCTTATATTTCACATTTCCTAAACATTATTTATAATTAGTTCTTTAATATTATGCCAAAATAAGGATGAATGGTTCAGTAAAATAAGTTTAAATAGCTTAAATTCAAACATATTGAAATGTGGGTATTTTTACAAATTTTATTTAGCCAAAATAAAATTTAATTAAGATAGAAATTCAAATTTGACTTTTAAGTGTCAAATTTGTATTTAATCAATATTTCAAAATATTATTTTTCAAAAATATTCAAAACATGCCCACAATTGGTTTAACAGAAAGGTAATAATTTTAAAAAAAATTAGAATTTTGTTTCACCTCATTTGGACATTCAAATCAAAAGTTATGGATTAATTGGAGAAAAATCAGAAAAGGAAAATACCTGCTGACGTCAGCGGTGACGTCAGCAGATCGTCTTCAACCTCTGTCCGAATAATGCGCCCGAAGATTGATTCGAATCG
The DNA here is from genome assembly GCA_026929855.1 of Poa annua. Taxonomy (NCBI): domain Eukaryota; kingdom Viridiplantae; phylum Streptophyta; class Magnoliopsida; order Poales; family Poaceae; genus Poa; species Poa annua. The sequence goes on from CM049427.1 coordinate 71,184,446, forward strand.
GAGTCAAATCCTCTCCGTTTCTTGCGGGAGTAGTTTCCGTAGATGCGTCCATATAAACCCTAGCCCGTGCCGCGTCTTTTCCCCTCAAACCCTAAGTAAATCGTGCCCCCAGGCCACCGGAAAAGCTCGCCGGAGTCCGCACCATCCGCCACCGTTTTTCTTCAACCACCGGCGAGGTGAGCCACCCCCTTGCACCCGAGACCCCTCCTTCTCCTTCCCTGGACCGTACGCACCCCGTGACCACTGTCCCGCTTCTCCCGTGCAGCAATCAAGCGGGGAGAGCGCAATCCGAAGCTCGCCGGAGCCGCACCACTCGGTCGCTCCGTGTCGCCGTGTGAGGACGCGCGAGGTGACTAGGTGGCGTCCATCACCCCTGCCTTGGAGCGCCGCATCTCTCCGTCGTCTTCGGGAGATCGGGCGAGCGCTGCAACGTCGCCAGCGTCCACGTCCGAGCTGCTGCGCCGCGTCTTCCTCGTCTCCGGCCACCGGCGCCGCCATCTACCGGTCAAAGCAAGGTGAACCGTTCATTCGTGATCCAACGGCCCAAATTAGAAGTCGCCAACGAACCGGTACGATCGGATCTGGACCGTCAGATCCAGATCTGACGGCCCAGATCTGTTGACTTATCCAGTCAGCGCCCGCGTGGCAGCCACGTCAGCGCCACGTCACTACCCAGTCAGCTGCCACGTGGAAAACGATTTTCTTAATTAAATTTAATTGGCAGTTTTACAGAAACACCCCTGCCACATAGATCTGTCACAACTTTTTATCCACTTACCCAAATTTAACAAACTTTATATTTTTGGAAAGCTCTTGACATGTAGATTATTTTAGATCGGCCAAAATTAAAATTTGACTTAGTATAAAATATTCAAATTTCAGATGGTGAATTTGAGTATATTTGTAATAACTTTAGATCTATAATTCCAAAAATTGCAAATAAAATTGTTTTAGAAACCTTGGAATATTTGTAAATTGATGCCACTGCTATAAAATATTTTTGAGTAATCTTTGAATGAATTCATAGTTATATATTTAATTTGAATAGTTTGAATATTTTCAACATAACTATTAATAGAAATATTAATTTTGATTAAATCAAATTACATTAAATATAATTAAACCACCTCTGGCTATTAACACCATCTATAAAGAAAATTGTGTTATAAAATATAAATCACATAAAACTTTAATCTACATGTTTCTTTTTATTATTTTTTTTATAAATTAGAAACTAATTAAATTGCAATTATAACTTTATGCATATTTATAAAATTTACAAAAATTAGTGTTATGTTGCTTGTGATTTAAAATTGCATTTCATGCATAGCATATTTTATAGTTATATTTTCCATAAGGAAAACTCCTCCCCATTTTCTCTAAGTTAGGATTATTTTCAAACTTAGTATTTTGGGAAAAGTGCTATACACTTAGACACTTAGGATTTTCAACATGGAGCTGGAAGACCAATGAAGGACTTAGCCAAAAACAAGACTTCAGAAGTATCTTCAAGGAGAAGAAACACTGAGAAGAAAATCAAAAAGAAGTTCAAGAAGGCCAACCCCCTTTTATTCTCTAAGTCTCTCTCTCTGTCTTTTCTTCTCCTCTGAGACTTCATGAAGACTAAGTAAATCCAAGACCAGCCTCGAGGATACAAGAACCACCAAGTCCGAAGATTTATCAAGTCTATCAAAACTTCAATCAGGACATCATCAAGGAGAATATTACAAGTCTGGAGATCAAGCCTGGAGGACAACTACATCTTTCTTCTATCTTTTCCCTCTTTCCTAATCTTGTCTTTCACATTTGACCTAAACAATTTTGATCATAATAATATCATCTTGAAGTTGTTGGATCCTAACGGCATAGTGGGATGAAGCGGCCTGGGAACAAACCTTACATGTCCACGTACATGAGACCTGTTCCACAATTTAAGTGGCTGTCCAGGTGTCTGTCTCTCTCACTATAGCGAATGTCCAATTTACAAAGAGTTGATAATAATTGTTGATCATCTAGAACAAATGACTTAGTATTTTCTCTAAATATTTCTACACATCAAGACTAAGCCATTAGAGGGCTTATTCAAGAAGATATAGAACAAAATATTTTATTCAACTCATGACCTTAGCCCTTAGTCCTTTTGGACCAACCTATTTGCCTTGCATTAACTTAAAAGATTTTTGTGGCATGAAAAAGCATTTCTAGCCCTTGGGAATATTTTGCACATCATGCATAAACATATTTTCCTTAGAAATTTTTATAAAACTTATTTATTCATCTAGTATGTGTTTGTATGCATTGTGGAGTTGTGCTTGCTGTTGATTGTTGAATTGTTGCTTGTCTATACTGTTAGATTGAACGGAGAGTCCCGAGTATCGTTGAAAAGAGTTGTGAACAACGACAACATTCAAAGGCAAGTGGCACACCTCATAAACCTCCTATTATTTTCTATATGCATTACTTAGTGTATTTATATGCATGAGTAGGATAGAATTGCTATGCTAAACCTGTGTAGAATACCTTATTCCTGTGTCTAGGTTCCTATGCAATACTTAGTAGAATTATTGATGCTATGCAAATGTTGTTTTGTGAAAATCTAAATTCTACTAAGTTAAGAATGAAACACCTGGGTGGTAAGTGGTTGTATGGTTTATGTTGAGTGGCTACTCAGGTCCATGTCTATGGTTCCTGGAGTATGCACACTTGTGAATGGCCACCAAGGAACAGAGGAATCTGAAGAACTCCGAGTGACGATTGCTTCCAGTGCAGCCATTGCCATATGGGCTCTGGCTTGATCAATTATGTTGCATGGACTCTCTCCGGCTTGACAAGCAGATGTAGGGGGATGTTAGGTGGAACGGGTCAAGCCAGAGTGGGAGGGAAAATGCTTCTGAAAGATCTCGTCTCATTCTTCTCCTTTCCTTATCACAAATGGTGTGTAAAGGATACCTTGGGTTGAATGGGTACAATGGTGAAAGTGCACAACCTCTGCAGAGTGTAAAACTAAGTACTTAGCCGTGTCCCCGGTACGGACAATTTGAGCAGCTGATCACGGACGTCAACGGAGGATTCCACCATTCCAACTTCAGAAATAAAACTTGATGGGTGAACAAGGGAAGATGAGATTTATGGTTTTCATGCCATACTCGTCTTGATTTCAAGAAAAGTGTTTTCAAAAGAGTAGGAAAAATTGGCTTTATGCAAATTAGCCTTGAACTCAACCAGCCAAGTATGCATATAGGCTTTAGAGTTATTCCCTTAAGTGTCCACCATAGTGTCACTTGCCAGACTCCATTTTTAATGGAATCTGACCCACTCTGTTGCAAAAATTTTATTTGTTACAGGTTATTCAAATGACGAGTGAGGTTTCGTTAAGGGATTTCGAGTCTGCAACCAACATGTTTTCGCCTGTGGCAACATGAAAATTATAGAGACTCACTGCTATTGTATTTCCGCTGTGTACTTTTTCAATGCTAGCTTTATGCTATGCAACTTGTATTAAATATTTTGTAATTCTGGATCATCGATGTAATAAAATTGACGCTTTGTTGTGATATTACATCGTAAACTGTGTGTGCAAATGAATCGATCCAGGGATTTGCACTATACACAGGTATCCGCCTTATTTAAAGTGCAGGTACGCTACAGATGGTATCAGAGCACTGTGTTGCCTGTAGGTTCGAAACCCCTAGGATTGGACTGAGACCCCAAAGGTTAAATAGTTAACTAAACTAGGTTTCCAAAACATGAGTAAATTTTGAAAATTCCTTTAATATTGTTTTACATTATTGATCTTGTCTTGCATCTTTTCCTTTCCTTTTAAATTCTAATACTCTTACCTGTTCAAAATTTTGAAACTGTTTTTCTTTTACAAAATTGGCACAAGTATTTCTATTTGATCAGAAATCACAAAACTAAACCTAGTCAACCATTTTTGAAACATAAACTTGTAAACATGTGTTCAAAACCTATTATATGTATTAGAATTGTAAACCTTAGTTTTAAATGTGTTAAACCCTTTTGACCAAATTAATGTGTGATCTTTTAATCAAGACCAGTTCCATTAAACCTTTGGTACACCATATCTACCTATTCGGATTTGAAATGTTCAAATTTTAATTAGACCATCCCTTGACCAAAATGGTAAACCCTAAGTCCTATCACATTAATTCTTTTCAAAATTTAATTATGCGATAAGACTTGACCATAAAATAAATGAAACTAAAACAACTATTAATGAACACATTATTGTGATGTTTATGGTTATGTGTTATGTGTTTGTTTGAATTGTTTGCTTATTGAATTTCTCTTTCATCGTATAGATTGAACGAAGTGATACGTTCTTAGTTGAAGAGAGTGTAAGAAAAGACAACTTTAAAAAGGCAAGTGACACTCATAAACCACCTATTATTTTCACTATATGCATAGCAGTGTTTTTCTGTTGTATGCATGTTAGGAGTTGTGTGCAGTTAGTTTATTATGCTATGCTCCTATGTAGTGTTTAGCTATCCCCCACCCTGAGCTTAGAAGCAAGAACACTTAGTAGGATGCTTCGCCAAGCAATGAAAAAAATGTTTTAATTAGTTGGATAGTGAAAATTAATGAAGTTAATTAATGAACTACCTGGGTGCTGGTTGCAGAACCATGGTGGGTGGCTACTCAGGGGGTCCATGTCTATGGTTCATGTGTATGGTAATTACCCTTGGTGGAAGCGCACAATTGTGGAAAGTCACCCAGGCTTAAAGAGATTGTGGACGCACCTTGTTTAGTAGCTTCTAGTGCAACCACTAGTCAAATGGGCTCTGTCTTGACCATACATGTTGTGAGACCCCGATCCGTCGTGACCAGCAGATGTAGGGGGATGATAGGTTGGTTCGGGTCACGCGTTGTGACTCGGGGAATTTCTTCGGAAAGGTCTCGTCTCGGTCTTCTCTTTTCCATTTCATAATTGGGTGACATGGACGAGGGAATGATTGGGTCTTGTGGTGAAAGTGCACACCCTCTCGAGAGTTAAAACTAAGAATACTTAGCCGTGTCCCCGGTTACGGACATTTGAGCAACTAGACAGGGCAGATGTTGAAGATCTCGTCATCCAAATTTCTATAATAAAATTTGATGGGTGAACAAGGGTTTGGGAGAGCTCACCGCTTTCTATCGGCGGTGCTCGTTGTGTGTAGTTTTCAAAGTTGTTCACCGTTTTCTATCGGTGGTACTCTTTGTTGTCAAAGGTGTTCACTGATTTCTATCAGTGGAACTCTTTGTCTAAGATGAAAAGTTGTTTTATAAATGATAGGACAAAACTGGCTTTATGCAAATCAGCCGGAAACTCCACCGAGCCAAATATGCATGTAGAAATAGTCGAAGTAATTTTTATTACAAAGTGTCATCTTGCCACCACAATTCAATTGTGCTGACCCAATATAGTTTCGGCTGCAACTCACCATTGCAGGACCCTCAGACGAGGAGTAAGGATTGTTAGGGTCGCGAGTCTCCAACCAACATGCCTTGCCTGTGGCACATGATGAAGATGGAGCTCACTTATTCACTTGCTTTCCGCTGTGTGTTTATTTCGGTTTGAGCTAGCCATGGGCTATGCACCTTGTATCGACCCCTTTTATTTCTGGATCATCGTGTAATGAATATTGATGCAATGTAATGGTATTTCATCTTAAACTGTGTGTGCTAGCAAGTTGATCCAGGGACTAGCACTATACACAGGAGGTCGCTACCTTATAATAAGGAGGGCCTTTACAGATGGTATCAGAGCACTGTGTTGCCTGTAGGTTCGTGACCCTAGGTTTGGAATAGAAATAGGAAAATACATTAGGAATACAAAAATATATTTTATTTCTTAATTAAAAAAATACATCCTTCCTCATACTCTAATCTATTACACTTCCTTCTAAATGACTTCTCTTGTTTATAGATGTCCAGCCTCATAGACTCACTCAAGAAAGGACCAGTGTTTACCATGACTTTGGAATGTGAAACTGAGTTCCCAAAGGTACTTAAGGAGAGTATGAAGACCATGGGATTGAATGGAGAAGCAGTTTACAAAGGATTCCCTGTAATGGATGAAGACCAAGAATACTGGTGGGTAGAATTACACTTGTATCAGGATAAAGAAGACGACCACAAGACAACGGGACTATGGATGTTCACCAATAAAGTACTGGAATCATCATTCTTTGATGCATCACGAAGAGCGGCTTGGAGGGCCATTGAGGAACTTTCAAGGAGAATTAGGTTTAGAATGCACAATACTCAAGAATACCTCAAAGATGTGGAGAAAGAACTTGAAGAACTTAAAAAGGAGATAGAGAAGACCAATGACTTGAAGGCCCCTGTGAACCATTTGATGACTGACATGGTGAATGTGGATTCTGAACTATGCAATCAGGATGACCTTATGCTGGCCAAGGATACCCAGATTTCATCAATGAAGTAAAAATATTGATCTCTGAAAAATCATCGCACTAAGTCCATGAAGGATAAGAAGACAAGGAAGTGCATCAATTTGTTTCCTTAGATCAGACCACCATTTAATTAGAACTAAGATATCGTGTTAGTGTGTTGATCATACCAACTCAGGTTGTAGTACAATAGTAGACTGTTGTTTGTATCAGAACCTTGTTGCTTGATGTTTGTTAGATATTGTTTGTAAAGATGATTTACATTGATGTGTGGTGTTTGATAGAATCATTCCTTAGTACCTTTCTACCTCTTCTCATCTACGCTAAACCCAATCAGATGCTTCACCAAACTACCAAAAGCAATGAGATGCCAATAGCAATGCAATTACTTCTAGAGACTCAGAATAAGTTGATGCAACTGATGGCCCAGAATCAAGTCAACAACCCCAATAAGGAGTTACCCCCTGGATGGCAGCAGCTGTTGTGTAGCCAAACTCAAATAGTACATATGCTATATAAGACTATGAACGCCAATGACAGCAATCAACTGGAAATAAACTATGACAACCAGGAGATCCAAGAGGAGATGGTGAAAACACCTAGAGCCTGCAAGACTTGTGGGGAAATCGGACACACTTCCAAAGAATGTCAAGATGAGTGGCCTCTTTTGGATGCAACAAGTGCAATTGAGAAATACCGCACCACTCAAGTTACTTGCTTTTTGTGTGAAGGAGACATACATGTTCCAACTGAGTGTCAACTCTACCCCATAATTCAACAAGTTAGTCGACAAGTCAGGGAGGGAATGCACCAGACTTTCAAAAATATATTTGAAGAACAAGAAAAGAAGGATAAGCGCAAGCGAGATGTTAGTCAAGTAGACTACCAGAAATGCGAAGTACTAGGACATTATTCATGTTATTGCCTAGAGAAGAAGATAGGCAATGTGATCGAACCCGATCAATTGCAGAATAGAATTATGGATCATACCAAGGAGGAGAATAAGGCCAGAATCAAGACACAACCCAACACATCCAAAGGCACCACCAAATGTTGCTATTCATGTGAAGAAGAAGGACATGTTTCTCGAGATTGCCCCAACAAGCGAACAAGATCATCATCCATAATAGTACAATAGGACCTGCAGGATACAGAGACCCTATTAGCCTTGGAAAGACCTAAGAAGAAGAGAAACCTGAGCCAGATCATTTGCTACGGGTGCAAAAAGGAAGGACATTACATCAGTGATTGTCTAGAAGGGAAATCCAAGACCAGCGACAAGAGTGTTTGCACAAAATGAGACTTTTGCCAAGTCACTAGCTCAGAATGTAAGCACAAGGGACACTGGGCCAATAAATGCCCAGAGGAGAAGCTTCAAATCTGCCAAGGGAAGAAGTTTAAGAAATGCCGCACCAACTCCCACAAGAAAGACATCAGTCATGTGATATGTTACAAATGCAAAGATACAGGGCACTATGCTAGTGGATGTCTTGAGAAGATGAAGAATAAGTACTAAGTGGGTCGAGCGGTGAAAAGTAAATTCCTAATCAATTCTTTTAGCCACATGACACTTTGATGCTAGTACATGCGATGAATTTGAATGATGGATGAATGAAGCATCACCCAACGACTCAAGTCTACCCAACAAAGAGTTATGAAATCCAATGTGACATTTATTGAAGCCAGCGGTCTAGATACACATGAAAGTTTTCTTTTAAGGGTGGTAGCCCACCCAATTCCCCTAACCCCGGATATCCAAACCTATCTTTCTTTCTAGCCTCTACGAATCTCGGGACGAGATTCCTTTTAAGGGTGGTAGTATGTAGCATCCCAAAATTTTGGAATGTTTAAAAATCACTAAAATTTAAAACTTTTATTTCTTATTATGATAAAATCATCAAATGTGAAGAAAGCTAAACAAAAAGGATTATATTGAATTATACAAAAAAAATAAGAATTTATTTGAAATAAGTAAACCTTATTTTCAAACTTGAGTTGATAAGCTAAAAATAAATATTCTAAATAATGATTAACCCTAACACCATATTTGTAAAGTACCTTAAATTATTTGGTATGCCTATTCCAAAATGTTTTGTATAAGTTATTTAATTTCAAAACAATATATTCTGGGTTCTAATTAAACCCTAGATAAATATTTATAGTCATAAAACTATTTAGAACATCCTCTATCCTTAAAAAATAGTTTTGATTCAAGTGTTTCATTTTGAAAATGGGTATGGAAAGATTTATTTTAAACATATGCATTTGTGAAATTTTACTTAATTTTATTAAGACACAAATTTCATAATTGAGACTCTATTTTAAATTCTACAGAAAGTGTCAAATCATGTCATTTGAAAATTTATAATTTGAAATGTGTTGAAAATATGTTTTTGAATGGTTTAAAAGAAAGACATGGGTTTTACAAGTTTTTAAGAATTGGTTTGAGGTAATTTGGATAAATAAAACTAAATATATAAAAGAAATAAGAAAAACAGAAAAGGAAAATGAAAAGGAAAAGAAACAAAAAAAACTGATTAGCTGGGCCAGCCCGAGCCGGCCCAGTCTTTCCTTCCACGCCAGGCGACGCGGAGCGGCCCAGCACCAGCCCACCCCGGCCTTCCCTCTCCTTTGACCCACTGACCAGCGGGCCCCACTGGTCAGCTTCTTCCTCCTTCAACCGTGGACAAGACCAGAGAACGCTCCCACGATCTCCACGACGCCCACGCTCCTCCAGTCCCTCAACGGCATCAACGTATGCGCCCCTATAAAGCCCCCTCGCCCCTCTCTCATATCCCCCTATTCCCCACTCCAATCTCGCCGCCAGGCCAGCGAATTTCGTCGCCGGAGATCCGCCTCGTCCGCCGCCGTACATCCTATTTTCCGGTGAGAAAAGCAACCTCCCGAGCCCGAGAGCCTCCTATGAAAAGGGCCAAAAACCGATGCCATACCACAACACAATCATAGCATGCACACCGGCCACAACAAAAAGAGGAGAAGATCGATGTCTCACCTAAGATTGGAGCTCCTCCGAGACGGTGATCGTGTGATGTTTGCTTGGAGAGAAATTAGTGGACAAAAAGAGGAGGAGAGTTGATATATGATGCCACCTCTCGTACTAAGCAATCTCTATGGAACAAAATAGGTTTTAACCTTCTAGAAATGGAGGAATCGTGGAGAAAGAATGGGGGAATTGGGTGAGAAAGAGGAGAAAATCGTGTTGGTGAGGGAAGAGGAAAGGTTGCTAATGAATCTGAGTTTTTTGTGCATTGAATGCTTAAGTGGTCCCATGTTCACATTTTGTGGTGCATCAAGCATTTTTTTGTGGCGCATGGGCAGGTGCGCCACACAAACAGGCACATTCTGTGCACTAGGACCATGCGCCACATAATGTTGGTTTTCTGTGGCGCACCCCCAACAATGCTCCACAAAATGTCTGCTTTGTGTGGCGCATGGGCCTTGGTGCGCCACAGAATGTGCATCTTTTTTTGGCGCATGGGCCTGGTGCGGCACAGAGAGTGTCCAGAATTTCAAAATTCAAAATGCATGGTGGGTCCCACCCTATTTCTGTGGCGCATGTCTCACGGTGCGCCATAAAAGGCCAACTTTCTGTGGCGCATTATTTTTGTGTGCGCCACAGATGTTTGTGGCGCATTGGTTTGGTATGCCACTAAATCTTTTTTGTGGCGCATGGGATACTGGTGCGCCACAAAGAGGCATCCCACCTATAAGCCTTTTTCCACTAGTGGAGATTGTAAATGTTACAAATAGTTCTCTATGATTGAGTGTGTTTGCAAAGCAATTGGTTGGTTAATAGAATCAGAGTAAGTGCTGGGAAACAGAAGTCTCACTTAGTTACGGTATTTGTATATATGTTATTAGATAACATGATGGTATCAAACGAGTTGATATCAATGAATCGTAAAGAACATACAATTATGTATTGTACAGATTGTTGAAGTAACACTCTCCCACAAGCAAACATTATCATATAACGCTTATTTGAGAAGGGGTTATGATGAAGTAAAATGCAACTGGTTTAGTTGTACTCTAGTGCAAGTGGGAGACTGAAGGAGATATGCCCTAGAGGAAAATTAATATATAGTATTTATTGCATTATCTAATAAGTTTATAATATGTTTTTGTATTACGCTATAACTGTATTAATCGGAATTATTGATACACGTGTGATACATAGACAAACCAGGGTCCCTAGTAAGCCTCTATATAAACTAGTACATTGGGCAACAGTTGATCGAGATTCCCGATCATGGACAATGACGTCGGTTGACAATGGGGTCATCTTATTGGTAGAATAAGGTGATGGACATACGCAAAGTATTGCAATAAGATCATATTATGATGTTTGCCATTTGCAATAGAAAGTAATATGATAGCTTATTCCTTAGACCGTGAGATCGTATCTATTGCTACTCCGTAGGGATGCTTTGAGAGCATCAAACGTTGTGTCTTATATAGCATGACAATAGCGGTGTCCATCTTGGGTATCACGAAAGAGTATGTTGAGACGTATGGATCAAGAGCGGGATTTATTCATTCGTGTAATGGAAAGATACTCTGGGCCCAGTCGGTGAGATTACATCTATATAGCTGCGCAGCTTATGACTAGGTCATGGAGATGTAATATCACAGACGAGTTAATAACCTTTGTCGGTAATGAGATACAACAGGGCATCGGATGTCTACGATCATATCTCGTACAAGGTACTATCATCGAAACAAATGGAATGAATATCATGTTTATGGTTCAACGACGATATTAGTAGAATGCACAGGGACTGTCATATGCATCCAGGTATCCCTGGCGGTCATTGGCGAGCGAAGGGTCTCAACCATATCTGGAGTGTTCTCGAACCGTAGTGTAACAAGACTTAAGGTCTTAACGACACTATGAGAAAGTTTTGTAATAATATAGGAAGTGAATGGTGAGAGAGAAATAATCCGAAAAGAGTTTCGGTGGTCTGGAAGGAGTTCCGGAAAGGTCTGGAAGGGTTCCAGGAATGTCCGAAAGATGTTCGGGTGGTCCGGAAAATGTTTCGGAGTAACGTAAGATTATATAGTATGTAAATCAATTAATTATGAATTAATTATATTTTATATTAATTTAACATTAATTAAAAAGGAGGAAAATGTGCATCCCACCTAAATGGCCCAAGAGTGGCCCATTAGGGGGAGCCGCACCAAACAAGGAGAGAGAGGGGGGGGGGGCAATCCGAGTCGGCCAAGGCCTTGGCCTGCCGAACCCCCCTCCTCCTCCCTTTTCTTTAGTCCCACACGGGGGAGGCAAGGTGTTTGCACACACCCTCCCCCCTTTATATAGCAAGGCATATTAATTGGATTAAATACAATCTAAAATACAATTAATGTTGTACACGCTGGCCTGAGTTAATTCTCTGCCCGCATGGTTTTCTCTCTCCCAAAAAAACTATACCGCTAGGCACGGTTGCCATGCGGGATTCCAAAAAGTTCCACTCCTGCGATCTCAGCTGGATCTGAGTGACCGGGGGTTGTTGTTAAGCTCCGTATGCTTGTGAGTACTCGGAGGAGCCACATTTGAGGTGCCAGGGCGACATCGTCTCGCCACCGTCGCAGCCCTGCCGCTGCACCGCCGCTGGCGCCACCCCCCCGGCCGCCAGCGCCACCCCTTCCGCTGGACGCGCTCGTCGACGCAGGTCCTTGTCGACATCGCCGCGTCATCGTCTACTTCGTCGCGCCAAGTTCTCCGCGACCTTGAGGTCGGCTACGTACGGCTTCATCGGCAACGCTTGTGCGGGGGCGTAATCCCTGCTATCGGTCTACAAGAGGTATGTGACCAGTTTCTCCACCGTTATCGCATGTACTAGATAGATAGATCCTGGCTAGTTTTGGTGTTCGTACGCAAGAAAAATTATTGTTCGCTGCCTCGGAACCCCTTCAGTTTGGACCCAACCTTTTTAGTTTCTCAATCGCAGGATTGCGCCTAATTTTAAATAAGGCTATTATATTGGTTAATATCTACAAAGGTTTTACAAAACATAAAGAATTTGTTCATTATAAAATAGGGTTCAAGTTTTAATAAAATAAACTACCAGAACTCCCACTCAAAACGAATATCCCTCTAATCGTTTTAGTGATTACACGATCCTCGTCCATTATGCAACCTCTCATCGTCTGAGCCGACAACATAACTTCAAAGGTAAACATCGACATGCCAATCACGAAACCTCTGTGACTCATGCTTAACCTTTCGGTCACCGTGTTCCAAGGCCGTGTCTGTACATGCTAGGCTCGCCATAATAACCTTCAACGTATACGCTTTTGCAAACATGTCTGACAACCACTGTATGCGAATGATGATATGTCTGACACCCGATCGTTATGTCCTGCCTCATAACGTAGAACTTTCTTGGTGGTGCACGCGAATGGGAGAACACTAATGGTATTTTAGAGTGATCATCTTATATTACTACCGCCGTGTAACTAATCTATAACTATATATATACACACAATATAAGATGCAAACAAAAACATTACATCAAATGTAATGCGACGTGATATGGTCCTTGCACCGATGGTCTCCTTCGCGCCCACAGTTTATAAACATTTTAATAAACCTACCTTGACCATATCACATTGCCCCTGCAAAATAAAGTTAGACGCGTTCTACTTTATCTTTTGCATATTTTAAGTGGCTTGGACCTGTCGTAAATAGAACTGCTTCATACCTACGAACCTGTGACCAACAACGATCAAATACTTGCATATTTATATATCCCTCTTGGCCCTCCATTTAAAATGCAAAGCCAACTAATAAGAGAGAGAGAGAGAGAGAGAGACATACACCCGCCAGTCACATATACGGTACAAGCCGTATGTCAGTTGTGGAACCAGTCTCGCGTAAGTGTACGCGTAAAGTCGGTCCGGGCCGCTTCATAAACTCAATGCTGCTGGCAATGCAAGTGCACGTGAGAGGGTAGCAAATAAAAGAACGATGTCCCTGTGATAAACACGGGTTCTAAAAGCGTACAACTATATCTACGCATAGATCAGCTCTGATACCACTGAAGGGGATCGGAGGCAGAAAACAAAAAAATTCTGGCAACGATAACCTTAAACTAGCCAGGATCTATACTATGCAGATACAATAATATGGAGGAGATCGGTATCCATACCCTTGTAGATCGAAAAGCGGGAATTATGCTGCCGCACAAGCGTTGTCGATGAAGCCGACGAAGACGACCTCGAGGTCGTGTAGAGGAAATAGACCTCCGAGCACCAATAGCGTGGTACCTCGCAGGGATTCACACACGTACGGTGAAGCCGACGACCTCTAGGCTCCGATCCAGGACGAGCAGTGGAAGACTGGGCCGGATGATCAGCAACATGGCGGCGTGCGTATGGTGGAGAGAACTTTCTCCTTGTCGCAACTCCAACAGGGGAATCACGTTATTCAAGGAGAAGAAGAGAGAGAGAGATTGGTTGTATTTCAAAAGCCAAGGGAGCACCTCTATATATAGGAGAAAGTGGGCTGCCAGCCTTGCTGGCCAGGCGGTGTGGGACTAAACCCCACACCAGCCTACCTCCCTCCTTGGTATGCCGGCCCTTGGTGGGCCACATGTGGCCCACCTAGGCCGGCTGGCTCCCCTTGCTCACCTGGGGGGAAACCTCCCCCGTTATGGGCCTTCTCTCCATGGGAAGGCCCATTTAAGGTGGGCTGCCTCTAAAATTCGAAATTAATTAAATAAAAATGCATTTAACTATTAATTACACTAATTAATATTAAACACACATTATATAGTTTATTCCGGCTCCGGAAACTATTTCGTCATTGTCCGATCTCCATCGTATCTTACCCGAGACGCTCTCGGTGCTCTCTTTCCTAATTTCTCTTCCGGTAAATATGTCGACTCCCCTTAAGTATGTTACCCTAGAGGTTCGAGATATCAATAGACATGATCGAGACACCTCTCTGATCAATGACTAATTCGTGGGCCTGGATCCACATAATTTATCCCTGCGAGATAACGAATAACTTTGTAGTTCGAACCTAGACGTCGAGTCTTAAACCTTTTGCCATGGCGATACTTAGTGTGTCCGAGACTCGTTCATAGATATCTCCAAACCTACCTTGATCTCGCTACTGACAACACTCTTTTCTACTCGTCTATGATATTATGTCATGGTGACCTAGTCACATGCTTGCAAGCTCATTTGACATAATCTCGCTGAGTGGGCCCTAGATTATCTATCCTGCTATGTGCACTGGCAAATCCCGCTCTTGACCCCCCATCTCAACATACTCCCTTCAGATACCCGAGAGGGACACCTTCATTATTATACTATATAAGACATGACGTTTGATGCAATCAAAGTATCTTCCAGGAATAGCAATAAGAGTTGATCTTGCGGTCAAAGGTGTCGGAGAGTGACTCCCACGGAACAGGGATAGTCACACCCTGAAGAGTAGTTCGAAGGGGGATTGAACACGGAGGTGAAACACCCTCGAGAGGCACGACGACGGTGCTCGCAGGGACTGGAGAGGGACAACACGACAGAGATGAACACCGGTCCGTAGCCAGGTTCACGGCCCTCAGGAGTAGGTAACACTGCTACTCCTGCTTGTCTGTATTGCACTGCGGAGATTACAGTACAATGAGCTTGCCGAGGGCTCTCTTGAGGCAGTTTGGTGCTTGGAGAGGGAAGCTATGGTCTTCGTCCTCCTCGAGCAGTTGGCTATCCTACACGCTTGGCTAGGGTTACAAGGGTTCATAATGCGATTAGCCCATCCATTGCTACGGCGGAGCTCCTGTTCCTTTATAGGCGCCTCGGGCCTCTTCCTTGCGCTGTATGAAGAGGGTGGGTTCCCACAGGGCAGTCGCATGAAGGATAGGGAGTCCACCACCGCAGAAATGTCCATGGACACGGTCCATCCGTGCTAAAGTTGGGTGCGGTGGCCGACAAACGGCAGACTGCGCAGAATGGCTCCTAGGCGTTGCAGGGATCGTGGCGGAGCACACGATGAAGATTTTCTTGGAGTTTTGCGCCATCCAGCCGTTTTATCACCAAAGAGAAAAGTATTGGTTGTCCTAGTGCGGGCGGCGCAGCTTTGTTGACTCCTTTATCACCAGAATGTCAATTGTGGTGCTTGCGTCACTCTGTGGCTGCTGCAGAGGCCATGTGCGCCCTGCAGCGGTTGCTTAGCCGCGAAGTGTCTCCACAGGGCCGTGGTGAACTGTGGAGAGGTTTATGTTAACTTGTGTCCAGGTGAGTAGAGCCTTGGGGAGTCTCTTGAAGCGCGGGGTTCTCTTCAGGCCCTTACCTTCTCTTAAGGCCCTCAAGAGGAGTAGCCTCTCGAGGGTCTCTCCAAGCGGTGGCTTGGTCCTTAGTCGTTTCATCGAATCTATTGCATGCGAGGCTTGTGGAGAGTGGGATCTGCACACCCTGGTCCTCACTGGGCCGACAGTAGCCCCCGGGCCCGCGCGGCTGATCCCATGGACGGAGCCGGAGCGTCGTGGGCCCAAAGTGTCCGGCCGTCCCGAGCCACGCGTTGCTCAGATGAGTAACGGCCGCGCACGATCTGGGGCGTGCGTCGTGGGGGTCCCACCGCGCTCCGTAGCTGCTACTCGACAGGACGTAAAGCATGCGCGCCGCGGCCGGGAGTTGTCACTGCTCCCAATTCTTCTCGCAGAATCTTCGTTCGTCTCGAGCTCTCCGCTTCCGCTCACCGGCGCTCTCGTCTTCTTCTTCCTCTAGCTTTCTTCGCCGCCGCGCTCTGTCGGGTTATGACTCCCTCGGGATTGAACGTGGAGGTCAAGACCCTCGAGAGGCATCACGACGGTGCTCGACGAGCCTGGAGACGAAATACCCACGACAGAGAAAGACACCAGCCCGTACCCAGGTTCACGACCCTCAGGAGGAGGTTAGACCGCTACTCCTGCTTGTCTGTATTGAACTGTGGAGGTTACAGTACATCTGAGCTTGTCGAGGGCTCTCTTGAGGCAGTTCGTGCCTAGGGAAGGAAGCAATGGTCTTCTTCCTCCTCCAGCCGAAGGTTATTCTACTCAGTCGAGCTAGGGTTTACAAGTGTTTAGCAAGCAATTGGCCGACCTTCTCTACGGTGGAGGTCTTGCTCCTTTTATAGGCGCCGCAGGCGCCCAACTTCCGCTTGGCATCCAAAGTGGCTCCCACACGGCAGCGGCGTGGAGGAGTAGGAGTCCACCACCACGGGCTCGTCCATGGACACGGTCCATCATTGATAAAGTTGGGTGCGGTGGCCGACAAGCGGCCGACCGCGCAATACCGCTCGCAGGAACGGAAGTCTGTTAGGTGGAGCCCGCGATGACGTTCTCCTTGGAGGGTTGCGCCGTCCAGCTGCTTTATCATCAGAGAGGAAGGTCTTGGCTGTCCTGGAGCAGGCTGCCCAACTTTATTGACTCCTTCATCACCAAAACGGTAAAGAGAGTGCATGCGTCACCCTGTGGGTGCGGCAGAGGCCATGTGCGCCCTGTCGTACTTTCTTGGCTGCGACATTTCCCGACAGGTTTCTGTTGACTTCTCTCAAGGCGTGCTGCGCCTCGGGAGGGTCTCCTGAAGCGCAGGTCCTCTTCAGGCCCTTGATTTCTCTTCAGGCCCTCGAGGGGATTTGCCTCTCGAGGGTCTCTCCAAGCGGTAGCTTGGTCCTTAGTCGTTTCGTCTTATTAGCCCGTGTGCGAGGCCTGGGGAGAGTGGGCTCTTCATACCCCAGTATCCACCGGGCCGACAGTACCCCCGGGCCCGCGATGGGCGCGAGTGAGCCCATGGGCGCAGGCGGAGCGTCGTGGGCCCAAAGTGCCCGGCCGGCCCGAGCCACGCGGCACTCAGACGAGTAACGGTCGCGCACGATCTAGGGCGTGCGTCGTGGGGGGTCCCATCATGGCCCGGTAACTGCTCCTTGAGGGGATGTAAAGCCCGAGCGCCGGAGCAGGGAGCCGTTACTATTTCCAATTCTTCTCGCATGAGCCTCCGCCATCTCGAGCTCTCCGCCTCCGCTCTCTTCTCCTTTCGCCTCCAGCGACACACCAAACCCCGACGATGAGTCCCGCCAACAGCAAGGGCAAGGCTGCCGCGTGGTCCTCTTCTCAGGCGGGGGCCGCCGAGGTCGCGCACGGTGCGGCTCTGCTGGGCGTGTGCGTTAATGATTAGGCGCTCGCCAAGGTCTGCTTCCTGGTGGCGGTACTTGCTTCTACCAGGTGCATTGTTGCATCTGCACCCCAACTCCATTCTCATCCTCGCCTTCTTCGCATACCTTTGCGAGGCATACCTGGGCTTGGAGCCCACGTTGGGGCTGTTCCGGTGCTTCTACGCGCTACGGAACACGTCGAAGAACGAGCGCTCTGGGTGCGTCTCATTCCGCATCGTCGACGGCATGGGGAGTGTCTACATCCCCATGTCATGGAGTGAAGACAAGGCCGTCACCTCGGTGACGAAGAAAGTGGATGACTTCCGCCAGAAGTGGTTCTTCGTCGGGGTGGAGCATCCCTGCGCCTTCCTCGAGGTCCCTGATGAGCCGCCGCTGAAGAATTCCCACTAGGGCAAGGCGACTTTTGACGGCGCGAAGAACGCGAGCCTGATGGGGCGCCTGAGTTTCCTTCGAGAGGAGGGCCTCACGGGGCAGATCATCGTGGCGGACTTTGTGACGCGCCGCATTGCCCCCCTCCAGGCACACTCGGTGCCCATGTGCATGTACTCTGTGCCGAACGACAAGATGCGGCTTCATTGTGAGGACAACGACAAGGACACCATCGACAACGTCCTGTCCGCGCTCTTCATCAACCCAACGGTGCCTGCCGTGGATCAACTTCCCATCACGCTCCGGCCTCTCTATCAATACAACATGACGGAACGCATGGCCATCTTGGAGGGGATGCCTCCGTTCACCCTGACAGGCTTGGCGGGGATGGAGGTGCCACTACCGGCAACGCGAGGAGCTGAGGGAGCGGATTCTACCTCGGCCTCGGGAGCTGGGCTAGGTGAGGAGGAGGCCACGGAAGGGGAGGTGTCTTCTTCGAGGCCCGGGCCATTCACTGACGAGGTTTGTGACATCTCGTCAGGCGATGACGATGCCTTCGTGGTGGTTCCCTCACACCCCGTGGAGGAGGAGGCTGAGGAGGGGGAGGCCTGCGACGCGGAGGCCACTCCGGGAAGTCGCGGGCCTCGCACCAAGGCTGCCGTGGACCGCTCTGGAGTGAGGCCATCCGACGTCCCCTCCAAAAGGGAAGCGGTGACGCCTCCGGAGGGGTCAGGCGCCAGGACCATGCGCTCCTGGCGCTCGGCAGGCCTGGCGTGGGTCGATACCGGCGTTCCTCCATCCGGGTGAGTGTTCATGACGCTTGGTCGTTTGATTCTTGTTTTCTCTTTGCTTTACCCACTCTTGAACATCTTTTCTTGGGTTTTTGCCAGTGATCTTGTGCCTGCGAAGCGCCGTAGGCTTCGTAAGGTTGTAGATGTGAAGAGAGCCACGGCTGAGGCCGTGGCTGACGAGGCCACGAGGCCTGGGGAGACGGCCTCCACAGACCCCACTGAGGAGGTGCCTCAAGGGGAGGCAGCTGCGCCTCGGGCGGAGGCGGCAGAGCCTCAGGCGGAGGAGGACGCACCTTGCCCAGTGGCCTCTAGGCCGCCCCCCCCCCCGAGCCAATGGTGGTGGAGGCTGCGGAGGAGAGGATCTCCACTCCACCTCGCGCACCTACTCCTCCTCGCGCTGTCCCGCCTCCGGGCGAGGCGTCTCCGCCGCGTGAGCCAACGCCGCCGTGGGTGACGACACCACCGCGTGCGCCAACTCCGCTGTGCGCGCCTACGGCTCCCGCGCAGCAAGCAGCGGAGGCGAGCGAGGCTCCAGCGGGCGCGGGCGCATCCGCAGGGGGAGATTCTTTTTCGTCTCCTCGTCCGACTGAAGGGGATGAGCGCCCTGTTGACGCGGGCGCCGAAGAGGATGCTGGCGCGGGTGGAGGCGGAGCCCAGCCTAGCCCCCGAGCGCACCCTGGGGCCAGGCTCTCGGGACTCGACGTCGGGGCTGGGCCCTCGATAAGCAAGGAGCTGGTCCTCTGTGGCTGGGATTGGAGCACGGGGCGCAACGAGGTCGCCTTTGGCCTCGTGAAGGAGTCCCTGGAGGGCCTGGAGGCGCATCTCGCCCTTGGGGACATGCTGCTCGCCAAGCAGCAGGAGGAGCTCGCGAAGTCATGGGCGTCCTTCAATGCGGCTGTTGAGGCCCGCCGGCAGGAGGACTTGGCGCTGCAGGCCACGCGTGAGGAGGCCACCCATTTCACCAAGGAGGTCTGCGAGGGGGCCATCCGCGATGCCTCAGAACTTCTCGCGCCCCTCCAACACGAACGTGACGCTGCTGCTGAGCTCCTGCGCGCAGCAACGGCCGAGCGCAAGGCAATGGAGGGCTTGCTGGCACAGAAGCGCCGCGAGCTGGGCCAACTGGAGACCCAGCTACTCTCCGCCCACCAAGCTGCGCAGGCAACCCTGGAGGAGGACCAGAAGGACCTCGCCGAGCGTGAACGGCAGCTGGCCCTCGAGGAGAAGGAACTGCGGCAGCGCCACGAGCAGCGGCTTCAGGTGGAGAAGGACCTAGCCACCCAGCACGGGGAGCTTGAGGCGTGTGAAGGAGACCTGGCCTAGGCGCTCCAGCGGTATGACGAGAACGTCGCTGCCTAGAAGCGTGCTTATGAACGCTTCGAGCAGCGGTTCATCGAGAAGAAGAAGGAGGCGGAGGACGCCCTTGCGGAGCGCGAGAAGAAGTTCCGGCTGACCAAGTCTCAGGAGTACCGTGACTTGGCCCAGAAGCAGGAGGACCTCTTAAAAGCCAGGCATGCCGCAGATGCTCAGCCGATCGCTGGGCTTGAGAAGGCCAACTCCCAGCTGGAGGCCCGCCTCAAGCGCGCCAAGGATAGTCGCCGAGCGGAGGAGGCCCGCAAAGAGGCAGTTCATGACCTCAACTCCTTGGCCAAGGATGTGGAGGAGCAGGTGGCTCCCACAATGGAGCGGGTGGCGGAGGCGACCAACTCTGCCCAGGCGACTCATGCGCTTACGAAGCAGCGTGAGCGTATGTTCGAGGTGTTGGTCGCCCGGGGCAACAAGCTCGTTGCGTAGCTTAGCGCTGACGCGCCGCACACCGAGGTCCGAGGCCGTGGCGATGCTGCCATGTACCTGGTCTACTTCAGCCAACTCTTCACGGCGCTTGAGGGCCCTGTCACCGATCTTCGCGAGGTGATAGAGGACGAGAGCCGGCAGCTCCTGGGGGTGGTCGTCGACCGCATCTTCACCAACCTCAGGATCTTCACGCCAGGCTTCGACTTTTCCACTGTGACGGAGGCCGCCCAAGGCGAGGATGCGCGCAGGGTCTCCAACTCCCTCCGCGAGCAAGTCGATGCTTTCTTCAACCGCTTCAAGCGTGCGGAGGCTGCGGAGGAGGGCAGCGAGGAGGAGGCCGACTGCCGAGACCAAGGAGGACGCAGTGGAGGAGGTCCAAGATGATGACGCCTCCACCTGAGCTATATGTCATTGCGCCTATGTGCGCTTGTATCTGAAACAATCTTATGCTTAGACATTTGTGACCTTTTGGCCTGTAATATACTCTTATTTGCAATTTGCTTTTAGCTTGCTTGCCCCTCGAGAGGTCTCTTTGGACTCATCTTCATGTCTATTTGTTCTCTGCGCCGGTAGGATCCATTTCTTCGTGCCATGACTCCACCACTTCGGTGATGACACGGTTAGGCACTCCGAAGCGGCAGACCAGGCCTCTGATGAATTTTACCGCCGCGCCTGCTGTGATTGTGCGCGTCGCCTCCACTTCGGGCCACTTAGTGAACTTGTCGATGGCCACGAAGAGGTAGCAATATCCCCCTTGCGCTGTTGGGAAATGCCCCAGGATGTCCAGCCCCCAAACCGTGAATGGCTAGGAGAGCGGGATGGTCTGTAGCCCCAGCGCTGGTTGGTGGATTTGCTTGGCGTGGAATTGGCAGGCTTCACACGCTTGGACGATGTCAACTGCATCCTGAAGTGCTTGAGGCCAGTAGAAGCCGCTCCTGAAGACTTTGCCTGCGAGGGTGCGGGCGCATGAATGGTGGACGCATTCCCTGCTGTGGATGTCCTTGATCAGCATTTTGCCTTCTTCAGGAGGAACGCACTTGAGCGCGATGCCGTTTGGGCGCTTGAAGGAGATTCCCTTAGAGGATTTCGTAAGATTTTGCTTGGCGGGCGATTCGCTCGGCTTCAACATCTTCCTCGGGAAGGATCCCTTTGTCGAGGTAGCCTTTGATCTCATCAATCCATCCTGCTTCTTGATGCACCGCTGTGAGCAACAGACGCTCCCCTGTAGGGGGGCCGCAATCTGGAGCCCCGTTTGCAGGTGGTGGCGAGAGCGCTTCGTCTATGCTTGCGGGCATGGCCTCCTGAGGCTGCTTTATGGATGCCTTGATGAGTCTTTCTTCAAAGACGCCTGGCAGCTGAGCTTGCCTCTTTGATGCGCGCTTGGCGATGTCATCAACCTCTTGGCTCTCGTTTCTTGGGATGTGCATGAGCTCCATTCCCCTGAAGTGCTTCTCAAGCCTACGGACCTCTTCAAGGTATTTGGCCATGTGGTCGTCCTTAGGCTTATAGCTTTTGTTGAAGAAGTTGACGAGCAGCTGGGAGTCGCCCTTGATGAGTAGGTGCTTGATGCCTAGGGCGATTGCGGCGCGTAGGACAGCAAGCAGGCCTTCATACTTAGCGATATTGTTGGAGATCTTGTCGATTCTGAAGCACAGCTGGACCGCGTTATATAGCTTGTCTCCTTTTGGTGACATCAAGACCACGCCAGCCCCACCGTGGCGACAGGAGAAAGCTTCGTCGAACTTCATGGTCCAGTGGCTCGGCATTTTGTCTCCAGAGGGCTTTTGTTCTTCACCCAAAGGCTCTTCAGGGGTTGGGTCAGTCCATTCGGCGACGAAGTCTCCCAGCGCTCTTCCTTTGATTACCCTTGTGGTATCAAAGCGCAAATTGAATGGTTGTAGCTCTATATTCCATCCTGCAACACGATCTGTGGCGTTAGGGTTGCGCAGGATCTGCTCCAGGGGAAAAGAGGTAACCACCGTGATGGGGTGCCCCTAGAAGTAGTGTCGCATCTTTCTTGAGGCGATGAGGAGTGCAACGAGGAGCTTCTGCTGCATTGTATACCGCTGGCGAGCATCACGCAGTACTATGCTAACGAAGTAGACTGGATGCTCGACAATGGTGGTGAGTGTAGCCTTGGTGTCTTCTGCCTGAAGGGGCTCTGCTGGGCCCTCGAGGGGGTTGGCCTCTGGAGGCTTGTCAGGGCCATCGAGGGGGTTGGCCTCTAGAGGCTCTTCAGGCTTCCTAGCGGGATTATCCTATAGCGGTTGACTTGGGGCAGGCCCATCTTGTGGCTTTGGGCCTGGCGGTGGGTTTGCGAGGCATGTTCCTTTGTCGAGCTCTTCATCAGGTTTTTTTTGCTTTGGAGTGGTTGCACTCTTCTTGTGGAGTATTGGCTCTTCCCTTTCTACCACAAGGACGGCACTGCCGGTCTGTGGAGTGGCGGATAGATACAGCTTCAGGTGCTCGCCTGTCCTAGGGGCGACCATTACTGGTGGGCTGGCTAGGTACTTCTTCAAGTCCTCAAATGCTTTTTTAGCTTCAGGTGTCCACTTGAAAGTGCTTGTTCTTTTCATGATCTTGAAGAACGGCAAGGCTCTTTCGCCGAACTTGGAGATGAATCTACCCAAGCTGGCCATGCAGCCTGGCAGGCGTTGCATGTCCTTGAGCCGGCGTGGAGGTTGCATGTCCTCTATGGCCTTGATTTTGTCAGGGTTTGCCTCTATGCCCCGGTGGGACACGAGGAAACCAAGCAATTTTCCTGAAGGCACTCCGAGGACGCACTTGGCGGGGTTGAGCTTGATGTTCACCTTGCGCAAGCTGGCGAAAGTCTTTTCAAGGTCCCTGAGGAGAGTATTTGCCTCTCGAGATGATACGACAATGTCATCGACATGAGCCTCAGCATTTCTGCCCATTTGCTCGCCAAGCACTATCCTCATTAGCCTCTGGAAAGTGGCTCCGGCTTTTTTTAGGCCGAAGGGCATGCAGGGTGAGGAAAGCCGTCTTCTCCTCATCTTCCTTAGCCATTTTTATCTGATGATAACCAGAGAAGACATCGAGGAAGTAGAGAAGGTCGCAGACTGCCGTGGAGTCCACAATCTGGTCGATTCTTGGCATGGGATAGGGGCTTGTTTTCTTGCTTTTTGTTTGACGGGGCGTGCGCTTGGACACACGGCTAAGTGGTGCTCGATCACCTCCCTCGATACACTGGACATATCTGACGGTGTCCATGCGAACATGTCAGAGTTTGCCCAGAGGAAAGCGATGAGCACGCTTTCCTATTTAGGAGGCAGCGCGGCGCCAATGGTGACGCTAGCCCCCGAGCTGCTGGAGCTTACAGAGACTTTCTTTGTAGCGGCTGGCTCCTGTGAGAACATCTGCTTCTTCTTCTTGGGTCTCTCGAGAGGCTCCATGTCCTCGCCTGCGGGGAACGCCATGGCGGCTGCCTTTTAGGCTGTCTCGACAGCGCGCGTAGCATCCAGGACATGTCCACGGATGGTGATTGTGCCAGTGCTGCCGGGGCTCTTGACCATGTTGTAGGCATGATGCGTGACGGCCATGAATTCCGCGAGCATGGGGTAGCTGAGGATGGCGTTGTACGGCAGGACGATGTGCAACATCGAAGTCGATGTGCTCGGTGCGGTAGTTTTACTCGCTTCCGAAGGTGACGGCGAGCCTGACCTACCCAGAGGCTCGATCGAGCCGCTGGTGACTCCCGTGAAGGGCCTAGAGGGCATGAGCCGCTCGTAGGGCACTTGAAGCGCTTCGAACGTCTCTGTGGAGATGACATTCAGGCCTGCTCCACCATCAATGAGTGTCTTGGAGACAGCGACGTTGTCGATGGTGGGGCTGTAGACCAGCGGGAGGGTTCCAACGGTCTTGGTGGACTTAGGGTGGTCCTGAGCGTCGAAGGCGATCGTGTACAACGACCACTTGAGAGGCCTGGAGGTCTCGGGGCTGGGGAGGGCGGCTTTGAGTTTGCGTGCGAACTGCTTGAACTGATTGTTCGACTTTGGCGCCTGCGCCCCACCGAGGATGCAGCCAATGGCGGCTCTTGGAGCTTGATAGCCACCATATTCCTCGTCAGGGAGGTTGTCATTCTTCTCCGCAGCATTGGCCTGGTTGCCAGATGACTTCTGGTATCCGCTCTTGCACCTACTTCCGCGGTAGCCACGGCCTCGACCGGGGCTGCCACTGCCTTCTGCTTGCTCGCGCTCTTTGCTCAACCTCTTGAGGTCGAAGCAAGTCTCTGTAGAGTGACCGCGTCTATTGTGGTAGATGCAGAATAGGCGGTGGTCGTCTTTCCTCTCCCCAGGCTCGGGAGAATCCCTGCGGGTGCCCTTCGCGTCAGGCTCTACCGCGGTGGCCTTGCGCTTGGGCTCCTCATTCTTCTTCTGGCTCCTGGACCCCTCAGCGTGCTCGTCCCCTCTCAAGGACATTTTGACGAAGAGGAGTCCCTCTTCAGCCTTGGCGCACTTGTCCGCCAGGTCGAACAGCTTCACCACAGAGGTGGGCTTGTCGTGGATACCCAGCTTCTCGAGCATCCTGTTGTTTGTGACACCCTCGTGGAAAGCGGCGATGACTTGGGTGTTAGGGATGTTCAGGATCTTGTTGCGCACTGGGCTGAAGCGCTGGATGTACTTGCGGAGGGTCTCATCCTTCTTCTGCACCACAGCGCGCAGGTCGTTGTGGGTGAGAGCACGCTCGTACGTCCCCTTGAAGTTGGAGACAAACTGCTTACAGAGCTCCTCCCAATTGTTCACTGAGTCCTCGGGGTGGTTTAGGAGCCACGACAGCGCAGAGTCGCGAAGCGCGTGGGAGAACCAGTTGGCCATGACCTTGTCGTCTCCGCCTACCGCTTGGATGGAGGTGGTGTACAGCTGCAGGAACTCGATGGGGTTGCTGGAGCCGTCGTAGCCCTTGGGGAGAGCCGGCTTGAACTTCGGGGGCCAGACCACGCGACGCAGGGAGCGGGTGAACGCCATGCAGCTGGTGGCATACGTGGCGACTCCGTGCTGCAGCGCGCTCCGGTTCTGCTGGCCCGCCTGGCCGATTTCTTCCACGAGCCTGTTCTGGCGGTTGCGCTGGAGCTCCAATCCCACGCGAGCGTCGGGCGCGGTGCGCTGCACGATCAAGCAATCATGCGGTGAGGACGCGTGCGAGGCAGCCCTCTGCGTCGAAGCAGGTGCAGGTCCTGGCGGAGGCAGAGACGCGTCTGGCGCGGCCGTGCCCGCGAGGGAGGGGCGCACGATGGACTGCGACGGAGCTGGGCGCGTCGCGCGAGGCCGACGAGGTGGTTGAGGCGCTCCAGCCACTGCTCGTGGGCCTCAACGGTAGGCTGGTAGCGGAGAAGTTCCTGCGCCATGAGCACTGCGGTGTGCGGCGCGGGGTTCGTCCTGCCAGGTGCGGAGCCGCTCGGGCGCTGCGTCGGGTGCGATGACTGCGCGTCCTCCTGGTGCTCGGAGTTGTGCTTGGGCTCTACCGCATGAGGGCCCGAGTTGGCGCGCTCTTCATGGAGGGGTCGCCCCCATCATGCGCGTGTGGCCGTGGCACCGGGCGTGACGCGCGCGCCTTAAGGCGCGCGTCTGTTGGCACGGGCGACGCGGGTAGCGCGTGTGTTCGCCATGGCGTGGAGTCGGCTTGAAGGTCGTTGACGCGCCTCAATCCCCTACCTGGCGCGCCAAATGTCGGGTTATGACTCACTCGGAACAGGAGTAGTCACTTCCTGAAGAGTAGTTCGTGAAGGGGATTGAACGCGGAGGTCAAGACCCTCGAGAGGCACGACGACGGTGCTCGCCAGGCCTGGAGACGAAACACCCACGACAGAGAAAGACACCAGCCCGTACCCAGGTTAACGGCCCTCAGGAGGAGGTAAGACCGCTACTCCTGCATGTCTGTATTGAACTGTGGAGGTTACAGTACAGCTGAGCTTGCCGAGGGCTCTCTTGAGGCAGTTCGTACCTGGGGAGGGAAGCAATGGCCTTCTTCCTCCTCCAGCCGAAGGTTATTCTACTCAGTCGAGCTAGGGTTTACAAGTGTTTAGAAAGCAATTGGCCGACCTTCTCTACGGTGGAGGTCTTGCTCCTTTTATAGGCGCCGCAGGCGCCCTTCTTCCGATTGGCGTCCAAAGTGGCTCCCACACGATAGGGGCGTGGAGGAGTAGGAGTCCAGCACCGCGGGCTCGTCCATGGACGCGGTCCATCATCGATAAATTTGGGCGCGGTGGCTGACAAGCGGCCGACCGCGCAGTACCGCTCGCAGGAACGGCAGTCTCTTAGGTGGAGCCTGCGATGACGTTCTCCTTGGAGGGTTGCGCCGTCCAGCTGCTTTCTCATCAGAGAGGAAGGTTCTGGCTGTCCTGGAGCTGGCTGCGCAACTTTATTGACTGCTTTATCACCAAAACGGTAAAGAGAGTGCCTGCGTCACCCTGTGCGTGCGGCAGAGGCCATGTACGCCCTGCCGTACTTTCTTGGCCGCGTCGTTTCCCCACAGGCCTGTAGAGGCATGTGGAAGGGTTTATGTTGACTTCTCTCCAGCCGTGCTGCGCCTCGGGAGGGTCTCCTGAAGCGCGAGTCCTCTTTAAGCTTTGCTTTCTCTTTAGGCCCTCGAGGGGATTTGCCTCTCGAGGGTCTCTCCAAGCGGTAGCTTTGTCCTTAGTCGTTTCATCTGATTAGCCCGCGTGCGAGGCATGGGGAGAGTGGGCTCTTCATACCCTAGTCTCCACTAGGCCGACACGCTCATCTCTTCTGCGGTGATGAGTCCCGCCAAGAACAAGGGTAAGGCGGCCACGGCGTCCTCTTCACAGGCGTCGCCTGCCGCGGTCGCGCACGGCGCGGCATTGTTAGGATGCGCATCCAAAACGCGGCCCTCGATAAGGTCCACTTCACGGTGGCGGACCGGACCAACGAGCACAGCCCTACCGCGCTCCGGGCCACGGAGTACGGGAAATTCCCGCGAGGGTTTTTTCCCCATCTTCCAGCACTGCGTTGCTGCGGGGCTGGTGCCGCCGTTTTCTCCGTTCTTGGAGGTGGTGCTGGCATTTTACCCGATCCAGCTGCTGCACCTCCACCCAAACTCTGTCCTCATCCTCGCCATCTTCGCCTACCTCTGCGAGGCGTACCTGGGCGTGGAGCCCACGGTGGGCCTCTTCCGATGCTTCTAAGCGCTCCGAAACACGACGAAGAACGAGAGCTCCGGGTGTGTCTCCTTCCACATCGTGGACGGCATGGGGAGTGTCTACATCCCCATGTCGTGGAACAAGGACAAGGCCGTCACGGCGGTGACGAAGAAGGTGGACGACTTCCGCCAGCGGTGGTTCTTCGTCGGGGTGGAGAAGGCCAACACCTTCCTTGAGGTCCCTGACGCGCCGCCCGTGAAGAACTCGCACTGGGGCAAGGCTCCCTTCAGCGGCGCGGACAACGCAATCTTGTCGGGCCGCCTGAGCTACCTCTGAGAGGAGGGCCTCATAGGGCAGATCATCGTTGCGGACTTCGTGACACGCCGTATCGCTCCACTCCAGGCGCACACGACGCCGATGTGGATGTACTCCGGAACCGAGGACAAGATGCGGCTGCATCGTGAGGATAACAACAAGGATGCAGTCAAATGCGTCCTGTCTGTGCTCTTCATCAACCCGGTGGTGCCTGCCATCGAGGAACTCCCTCTCCTGCTCCGGCCCCTGCACCAGCCCCTGAACTCGCCTGGCTATCCTGGAGGGGATGCCCTCGTTCACCCCGTTAGGTCCGGCGGGAAAGGAGGTGCCTGTGCCGGTGGTGGAGGATGCAAAGTCGCCCTCTGCCTCAGGAGCTGGTCGAGGCGAGGAGGAGCCCACGGCACATCCCTCCCCGGGGGAGGTGTCCTCTTCAAGGGCAGGGCCCTTTACTGACGAGATATGCGATATCTCGTCAGGTGATGATGATGACGCCTTTGTGGTGGCGCCTTCGCGCCCCATGGAGGAGGAGGAGGACGTCGACGACGAGGCGGCCGCAGCGGGGCGGCTAGAGCCCCGGTCCAAGGCGGCCAGCGACAGGCCTGGCGCGAGGCCATCGGACGTCCCCTCCAAGAGGAAGGCTGAGGCGCCCCCGGAGGGGTCTCGCGCAAGGGCCAAGCCCTCCTGGCGCTCGCCAGGCTTGGCGTGGATTGACACCTGCGCCAAGCAGTCCGGGTAAGTGCTTCTAGCTTTTAGTTGCTTGATTCGTGTTCTCTCTCTTTTCATCCGTTCCTGAAGATCTTTCCATGGTGCTTGCCAGTGACCTCGTGCCTGTGAAGCGCCGCAAGCTTCGCAAGGCAGCATATGTGAAGAAATCCGCGGCTGAGGCCGTGGCTGAGGAAGCCGCGAGGCCTGTGGAGTGGATGAGGAGGCCGCGAGGCCTGTGGAGACGGCCTCCATAGGCCCAATAGAAGAAGCGCCTCAAGAGGAGGCGGTTGTGCCTCAGGCGGAGGCAACGGCGTCGCCTCCCGATCAGATGGTGGTGGAGACGCCGGAGGAGCGGGTTGCAACCCCTCCTCGCGCTCCCACTCCGCCTCGCACGGCCACGCCACAACGCGAGCCAACCTCAGCCCGTGAGGAAACTCCAGCCCGCCCGGCTACTCCACCCCACGCGGCCATGCCTCCCGCTTACTTGTGATGATCCTGCAGGGCCCGCAAGGTGCTGGCGAGCCTGCAGGTGGAGCCACAGGAGACGACGCGCCAGGATGGCGAGGGCGGCGAGGCCAGCTTAGGCGCCACGAGGGAAGGCACGCGGCCTAGCCCCCAGGCACACCCTGAGGCCCCATTCTCCAGGCTCGACGTTGGGGCTATGTCGTCCTCTTGCCGCGACCTGGTCCTTGGCGGCTGGGACTGGAGAAAGGGGCACCATGAGGTCGCCTTCCGCCTCGCGAGGGAGTCTCTGGAGGGCCTGGAGGCGCATCTTGCCCTTGAGGATGCCCAGCTAGCCCAGCAACGCGACGAGCTCGCGGGGGCGTGGGCGTCCTTCCATGTCACGGTTGAGGCCCGCCGCCAGGAGATTCTGGCACTTCAGGCCACGCGCGAGGAGGTCGTCCACTTCGCCAAGGAGATCCACAAGGGGGCCATCCACGACGCAAATGAGCTCCTTGATACCCTCTAGGATGAGCGCAACGCATCCGCTGATCTCCTGGCCGAGGCGAGGGCCGAGCGCGAAGCAATGGAGGGCTCGCTGGCGCAGAAGCGCCGCGACCTGGCCCACCTAGAGTACTAACTCCTCTCCGCACATCAGGCCGCGCAGGCAACTCTGGAGGAGGACCGCAAAGGCCTGGCCGCTCGTGAGCGGCACGTGGTCACCAAGGAGAAGGACGTGCTGTTGCGCGACGAGCAGCGGCTCCAGGCGGAGAACTAGCTCGCCACCAAGCGCGAAGAGCTCGAGGCACGCGAGGGGAACCTGGCCCAGGCACTCCAGAAGCACAATGAGAATGTCGCCGCCCAGAAGCAAGCCCTGGAGTGCTTCCAGGAGCGGTTCGCCGTGAAGAAGAACGAGGCGGCGAACGAACTCGCGGAGCGGGAGAAGGACTACAGGCAGGCCACTGACCAGGCGTACCGCGACAGGCCAATAAGCAGGAGGACCGCTTCAAGGCCAACCACGCTATTGACGCCAAGCGGATCGGTGAGCTTGAGAAGGCCAACTCCAAGCTTGAGGTCCTGAAAGGGCATATGCCCTCATGTATGGTTTTGGTAATTAATGACAATCCCTAAGGACTAATGTGTGTTTTGAGCATATTGCAAGTATGGCTTGACGCATCACCTTTATGAAGAAAGATGGTATCTTCCATGGGCTTTCAACAAGAAGATCAATATATATAGCTCATGGAGGATGATGTCATGCCATGATCGTCATCAAGGTTGACTAGTGCTAGACCAAGGGAAGCTGCCGGAGACATGAAGACGAAGCTAAGCGAGACTCTCCCATGATGGAGTATGGGGGAGTATTTGGAGGAGTCTTCATCAAGCATGTGCTAGCAAGCGCAATCAAGAAAGGTGGTCCTCTTGAAGAGATCAAGATCGTCATCATCTAGCTCAAGTGGATTGCTCAAGGTAAAGGTATGATCTTGATAGGGCTATAGGATAGATAGGCGTACTATCAAGAGGGGCTCTCGAGTGAGTAACTTGATCGCATCTTTGTGGAGAGCTCAAACCTTTGCATGCTTGGCATATCATCTTTCTTGGTTCTTATAAGACCAAGTTCTTCGAAAACGGTTTTAGTTTGGAAAACTTGTTACGTTTTCGGTGTGGAAATATTACCGGTTCAACCTTGAGGAAAGTTCTTTCAGTTATGTTGTTTCTGCAGTTTTTCAAAGGGGCGGAAATGTCCGGACCTTGCTCGGAGATTTCCGGCGCTCGGAGATTTCCGAGCCCCAGTCCGGAGATCTCCGAGTGGCAGAAGATTTTTACCAAGTCCAGATCTCAGTTGCGTACCGACTCAGTTCAGATTTGCTTCGGATTTTCTACCAGAGATGTCCGGGGTCCTGAAATCTCCGGCCCTGGTTCGGATATTTCCGGACAACAAGTTGCAGTTTTTCGCCAAGTCTTATTTGCCTTCAGCATGATCTTTTCTCAGCTCGCGTCGGAATTTCTACCGGAGATTTCCGGGGTCCGGAAATCTCCGGTCCTCCGTTCGGAAATTTCCGGACTGGATATTCCAACGGCTAGAAATCAGGGAGGGGCTATAAATACCCCTCCCCTTCTTCTTCCTCAGATCGACGACTTTCCCCTCTCTCTCTTGCAATTGTTGACCTTGGGAAAGCTTGCCCCCTCTCAAATCCTCCCATGATTCTTGCATATCTTTGAGGGAAAAGTGAGAGGAGATCTAGATCTACAATTCTACCAATCCATCTCTCCTCTAAGTGAGGGGAACATAGTGGATCTAGATCTTTGAGTTCCTTTGTGGTTCTCCCCCTTTGTTCTTGCTCTCTCTTATCCCCCCATAAGCATTAGTTGCTTGTGGTGGGATTTGGGAGTGTGGGATTTGTCTCCTTTATGGTTTCTTGGTTCTTCCTCTCTTATTCCCCCATAACCATTTGTTGCTTTGCTGGAATTTGAGAATGAAGGACTTGAGCACTTTGTGTGTTCTTGCCATTGCATCTTGCATCGGTTTGAGCCCTCCACGAGGATTCGTGGTGGTGAAATTCGTGAGCTTGTTACTCTTGGGTCTTGGACCCTAGACGCCTTAGTGGCTGCCTTTGTGGCATTAGGACCTTTTGTGGTCAAGGCCTTTGTGGCTAGTTGGGACCTTTGTGGTCAAGACCTCTTGTGGTCATTTGGGAGCTCCCAATTCGGTTGTGGGTGTGTGCCCCAAGGTTGTTGTACGGGATTGTTCTCCGCCCCAAAGGAGTTCATAGTGGAAGATCTACTCGGACCTTTGTGGTCGAGTTCATCGGAGAAGAAGGTGAGGCCTTTGTGGCGTTGAGCAAACCTGTTGTGGTTGCTCACACCTCTCCAACGAGACGTACACCTTTTGTGGTGGAACTCGGGAATACATCATCATCTCCGCGTGCCTCGTTTATCCCTATACCCGAGCTCTTTACTTATGCACTTTACTTTGTGATAGCCATCATGCTTGAAGTCCTTTACCTTGCTATACCTTTGATGTTTGTCTTGCATAACTTAAGTTGTTGGTGCACATAGGAGAACCTAGTATATTTAGGTTATGTCATTGATAAGTTAAACACTAAGTTTTATTCCGCATTTATCAAGCCTAAATTGTAAAAAGTGCTCCTCGCCTATTCACCCCCCCCCCCTTCTAGGCGACGTCTTTCCTTTCAATTGGTATCAGAGCCCAGGTTATCTCATAATTAGGCTTTACCGCCTAGAGATAAAGATGTCGTTTAGAGAATTAGTGCACAATCCCACTTATATATTCGATGGCACTAATTATGATGTTTGGAAAATTCGCATGCTTAATATCTTTAGGGACATGGACCCTAATTTAGAGAGAATTGTAGATATGGGTTTTTCTCCTCCAAAGGATTCCCAAGAATTATCTTTAGAGAATGAGAAAAACTCTTATCTCGATACTCTAGCTTGTAATGGTCTTATCTATGTTTTGAGCGATGTAGTTCTTGCGTCAATCATGCCTTGTCGGAACGCTCATGAATCATGGACAAAGCTTGAAGATATATATGATGTGTCCAACACTACCAAGGATGATTGTCCTCCTTCCACCTCCAACCGGGATGAGCTCACGTCTTCTTCCACTTCACCAACATGTGGCTTGCCACAAGGTAATGATATGGTGAGTGGTGATAGAGATTGCATTATTGATGGTGAATCTACTATTGATCATATTTCTCACCCATCTTATTACAATGCTCTATCTTTGGACTTAAACTCCTCTAGCACCATAAATACCTTACATGCTAGTGTCTATAGTCCTTGCATATCATGTAGTAGTTGCTTAACTAAATCACATGATGATATGCTTTCCTTGTCTTGTTGCCATGATAAAAATGTTTCTATTTCCTCTAGTACTTGTTTGACTAACAATGTAGAGGAATCCAAACAATTGTTGGAACAAGACATGGACCTCAATGGTGCTTCAATAATTCTTCATCTTCCTCATCCATTACTCACTTTTTCCTTATGGCTAAGGAGTCTAAGGTATCTCCTACCTTAAATTCCAATATATCTAATGATGATGATATTAATGATGAAAGTGATAATGATGCCTCCATTGAAAAGAACTTTGATATTGTCTCTCATGCTCTTTTAAAGAAAAAACATGCCCATGATAGCTTCTTAGAAATCATGACCATTCTTATTGAGCGCAAGGAGACAATTGAGGCCTTGGAGACTCGTTGTGATGAAGGATGGGGTCTTGCTCGTGATTCCGTGGGTGAGATCAACAATCTTTAGATTGCTCTTAAGGAAGAGCAAGAAACTCGAGTTTCTCTTGAGGAGAAGCTAGAAACTAGTGAGGAGTTAACTAATGAAATGATTGCTAAACTCACTAAAAAAATGTGACCATGCTCTTGCCAAACTAAAAATGGGCAAATCCAAATCTCTTGAGGAGACTCTTACTTTATAATTATCTAAAGTAAAAGAAACCCGTGATAGAGCTCTTGAGGAAGCCATCAACTTCAAAACAAAGTATAATGAGCTTGTTAAATTGTCCTCTTCTATTCCCAATGATAATGATGCTTGTGCTACTAACTCCATTTCTTGTGAAGCATCTATTTTGAAGGAGAATGTTGAGCTAAGGGCTCAACTTGAGTTGCTATCTAGCAAGTATGGGAAGTTGGAGTAAAATCATGAAAAGCTTTCGAGCTCTAATGATGATCTTCTAGCATCCCACGCTATGCTAGAGGTTGCTCTTGAGGCAATCTCTACAAAGGTAAAATCTTGTGAGCCTCTTGTGATCACTAGCACAATTTCTAGTAAAAAATACTTTATTGCCATGTGCTAGTTCTAGTAATTCATCCACTCACAACATTGTTACATCTTGTGATGAATTACTCTCCATGCCTTGTTGCTCTAACAATGTAGCATCTACTTCCTCTAGTATTTGTGTTGATACTAACCATGTACAGGAAATCAAAGAGCTCAAGGCACAAGTCACTTCTTTGAAGAAAGACTTGATCAAGGGTCATGAAGGGAAGTCCACCCT
This sequence comes from Poa annua, assembly GCA_026929855.1. Classification (NCBI taxonomy): domain Eukaryota; kingdom Viridiplantae; phylum Streptophyta; class Magnoliopsida; order Poales; family Poaceae; genus Poa; species Poa annua. Next base: position 71,218,605 of record CM049427.1, read on the forward strand.
CGACAAGATGTTGAGAGGGCGAAGACTTCCTCATGACAAGAGTGGACTTGGATTCAACTCCAATATCAAGAACAAGTCCATTGACAATATGTATCACAAGTTCATCAAGAAGAAGGGTCAAGATCAAGCTATTGATTCGGCCAAGATTGTGTGCTTCAAGTGCAAGGTCGAAGGGCACCATGTTAGATCTTGCCCCTTGAAGAAGAAGAAGCCTCTTAGTGAGAAGCAACAAGGGAAGCAACCTCAAGTTCAAACTCAAGCTTCCCAAGTTGAAGGATCTTCACCCACCAAGAAGAAAATAAAAGGCCGAGTGTGCTACACATGTCGTGGTAAGGATCACTTAGCCTCTTCATGCACTCATGGTAACTTATCCAACCCCACTATACTTGACCATGCTTATTTGCTTCGGAAGGATAAGGTTGGCAATTTGTTTGTCAAGTATGTTGGTACTCAAAGTGGTGTCAAGAAAAGAACCAATTGGGTTGCCAAGCCTATTGTGACTGACCTCTTAGGACCCAACTTGGTTGGGGACCAACAAGCTAAAACTTGATCAATAGGTGGATTCGGAGGACATTGGAGACTTGGCTACATCATGAAGAGTTAAGGGATCTTCATGAACCATATTCTCTCAAGCCAAGTCAATTGGATTATATTGCCTCATCTTATAACCAATGCTCCTCCTTGCGATAACTTGTATTTAATTCATATGTACTCATTGAAAGTTACTTGCACCCTTGCATGTGTTTGGTTTTGTACCCTACTAGTGTTTTATATGTGTTGTGCACTCTACTTACTTTTGATTGAGTAATCAAGCTTGTGTATTATGGTTTGCACACCATGTATGTTCTTGAGCCTCTTGTCTATTTTCTTTCATATTAATTGGCTCTTTTAGGGATTTTAATGGACTATCTCATTTTGGGGAGTGATTTGCTTTTTGGTAACTCATTATCCTAAAAATGTGTATGCATGAGGAATACCACTTAGTGGTGATATTTCAATATTATCTACTCTCTTTGTGGTATGTCTTACTCATGAGAAATTCAAATTCCAATGTCCATTAATTATCTCTTGTTGGATTTCTTTTGCCTCTTGTTAAAAAGAATGGATTATCACATTATGGGGGAGTAATAAGCTATGTGCATATTACAAGCCTAGAAAATGTGAACATGTGAGGTAGTGTCACCTAGAGTTGATATTGTTGATTATCTTGTTCCTAGGCGGCATGGTACTCAAACAAGTTCCATATTTGCTTAAATTCGTTTTGTTCACCCATCTTTTGGTATCTTGTTTGTGAGAGAGTTTCTTGATGCTTAGTATGATCATCGATTATTTGAAGCCATCAAGAATCTCTAGATAAGCATGGTTTTCAAATTTTTTATTTTGCCACATGCTTATGTTTTGTTAATATTATCTTGAATACTTATATGTCTTGTACCACCAAGAAATGTCTCCATACAATCATTGTCTTTGACAAGTGATAATTATATTTGTGGTAAATTTATTGATCATATTCACATTGGCTATTGTTCTTAAGTTGTATTTTTCTATCGCAAAGTTTGGTTTGGTCTAACCACCCTTTTGTCATCCTTGCTTCATTTGGATCTTTTTGTTGCTCTACTCATTTTGTGTTGTGCTTTCTTTAGTTAGGACAAGCAAGGATCCCATTGTTGTGCATTTAGATTCGAAGAATCAATTCTAAGTAATGCACCATCCTTGGGGGAGCTATCCTACATTGAGTAGAACATCATCCTTTTAATTGTAATCGTGTCTTATTGCTTTTCTTGAACTTTGTGCTCAAAAGGATATATGGAAGGTAATGATCCCACTTGTGTGCATTTTGTATTTACATACAAGATCTCAAATAATGCACTAATCATGGGGAAGCTACTCTATACTCTTTAGAACACTATTCTTTAAATTGGTTTGGTATCTTATTGCTCTTCTTGAACATGATTAATGCTTTAACAATAAATATGGAGAGTGATGATCTCATTTGTGTACATTTTGTATTCAAATAAAGATCATAAGTAATGCACTAATCTTGGGGGAGCAATCCTATACGTTGTTGAATATTAGTTATCTTCAATTGGTATTTGATCCCGATGACATGTCTCTTTGAAAGACAAACATTTTTCGTCTTGGTACTTTGTGCCATCATGAAAATTGTAGAGGGCTTGGTTTCTTTGTTGGAACCTTACTCCTCTTTGTGGAGTTGGCTATCTCATCCCACGGTTCTTAATGTACCTTCTTGGATGAGATGAAACCTTCGAGCATGTTTGCTTGTTTTTTTCTTATGCTCAATGGTTTAGCCTTGACCTTGTTTTCATTTGATATATTTTCTGATTGGTTTCTCCAATCATGTGTTGGTTTGAGTCTTTGATACAATGAGGACAAATCCTTCTCTTTCCACTTTGTTGTGTAGCTTCTTGATTTAATTGGTGTTTTGTCCAAATTGTATCTCGTTTGGTTCTTGAAAGTTTTGTGCATGCATATTTAATATATACATCTTTTGTCATGCTTACTTTCCTTGTTCCAATATATAGTATAAACTCAACCAAATCCTAAATGGCTAATATGTGCTTGAAATTCAATTTCATATCAATAGGAACATATTTATGTGGAGTTTGTCCTATGTATTGTAGTTGCTCTAACTACTTTGGACCCAATGAGTTTGGGTACCACTTTGTACTTAAATTTGTTTTAGGTACATTGGAGATGCATTGGAAGCTTGTCTCAATTACAAGGAGGAAGTCATCATCATGTGTTGTTTGAGCCAAGCTTGGATGATCATGAGCACCTACCTTCTACTTCTTCAATGCTATCTCGGTAACAAGTATCTATCTCATGCATACTCTTCTAGCCCTCAACCTTGTGTAGGTTGTTTCTTGGCATGAGTCTCTCGAGTTGCTTTTGATATGGATTTTGCAAAGTTCCCTTCAAATCGTCTTTATTACAAATATGAGCAAGCTGGGATGATTACATAGTAAAGGGAACATACTTGATCGTGTTCATGATTCATCAATTCCAACTATGTTAATCTAGCAATTCTTCTTATTTTGTCTCATATGCAATATGGATGAATTTTCAAAATCATTTTCCGCTTGAGAGAGTGTTTACCATTCTCAAAGCATCTCAACTATCACTTATTATTTTGGGTATTTGAGATACTTTGAAGAGTGTGTGTTGGAAGTCTTCCTAGCTTTGTGCTATGGGTGTAGGCAAAATTCTTATTGGTTTTTAGACTTCCAAGTGAATATCATGTTCTTTATCTAGTACCTATTTTGTGTGTGCATGTTTCTTTGTGGACTTAGTGCCTACTTAGAAACTTATATACATAAGATTAGTTACATCTTTAATTGATATTCAAAATCTTTATTGATCACCCCTTTTTGCTCTCTTGATCCTTTTGTGATCTCTAAAAGGCACAAGCTTTGCATTGGTTTTGGTTTCCTCTTGCCTCTTAATAAGCTTGTGAATCTATTTGATGTGTTTTCGTTGGATGTGCTTGTTTGCGAAATACATGATATGCACTATGTGCCAGATACCTTGAAAGACTATGGGAATGCCTAGGCTCATCCTTCTTAGTCTCCTAACATGTGTTTCCATATTACATCCATCCTTCTCGTTTGAGCAAGTCTTTAATTGTCTCGTTTCTTTTCGTTTGCTCAAAATTTGTTTGTTGCAAAGTGCATTCTTTCTTTTTCCGTCTATGCACTCTTGCACTTATTGTTCAAATTAATCTAGGAAGTAACGAGGATTCCATGTTGCGCAAACTTTATTGAATTTCAAATTATTCATTGTGCATGTACCTTCGGGAGTTCCATCTTGATTCATTTGAACATTTGATTGCTTTTTTCATAACATCTTCTTGTGTCCAATTGGTTTTCGGATCCTTTGATTGCATCTTTTGTGTTGCAATTGATATATTTTCTTTTGCATTTCTTGAATCGTCAATATAATTTGATCCCCTCCATGTATTCGTTATTGGATATATGCATTTGATTTCACTCATATCATGAAAAATGCATAATTTATGGGGAAGCTCTTATTATTTTGGCCTTCTAGATTTTTCTCCCATTCCGGCAATGGATGCCAATGGGGGAGAGATTTAGAGGGTTTAAAGGGATTTAGTTCTTTTCTCTTGCAACCTTGCTTTGCTTAGTGTGTTGTATGGTTGTTTTTAATTCCTTATATAAACCCTCATAAAAGGGATTGTCATCAATTACCTAAATGGGGGAGATTTAAAGGGCATATGCCCTCATGTATGGTTTTGGTAATTAATGACAATCCCTAAGGACAAATGTGTGTTTTGAGCATATTGCAAGTACGGCTTGAGGCATCACCTATATGAAGAAAGATGGTATCTTCCATGGGCTTTCAACAAGAAGATCAATTTATATAGCTCATGGAGGATGATGTCATGCCATGATCGTCATCAAGGTTGACTAGTGCTAGACCAAGGGAAGCTGCCGGAGACATGAAGACGAAGCTAAGCGAGACTCTCCCATGATGGAGTATGGGGGAGTATTTGGAGGAGTCTTCATCTAGCATGTGCTAGCAAGCACAATCAAGAAAGGTGGTCCTCTTGAAGAGATCAAGAGCGTCATCATCTAGCTCAAGTGGATTGCTCAAGGCAAAGGTATGATCTTGATAGGGATATAGGATAGATAGGCGTACTATCAAGAGGGGCTCTCGAGTGAGTAACTTGATCGCATCTTTGTGGAGAGCTCAAACCTTTGCATGCTTGTCATATCATCTTTCTTGGTTCTTATTTGGCGTTTCTCCTTGTTGGTTATTGGTGCTTGTCGTGATCTTCATGACAAGACCAAGTTCTTCGAAAACGGTTTTAGTTTGGAAAACTCGTTACGTTTTCGGTGTGGAAATATTACCGGTTCAACCTTGAGGAAAGTTCTTTCAGTTCTGTTGTTTCTGCAGTTTTTCAAAGGGGCGGAAATGTCCGGACTGTCGGGGATGTACTTCCCCGGTACCCTGAGAGTACGGGGTTTATTGTGTTAATGTTGCAGAAATAAATAAATTCATATAAGAGGGAGATAAAGAAAAAGGAGGAGAAGGGCATCTCGGGCCAAAATGAGGAGAACTGGCCCGAGTTCTCGTCTGAACCGGTGGAAACGAGACTAATGGGCCCCGGATGGGCCGCATCCCCTCTGCTAAGTCAACCAAGAGGATCGCGTCCACCATCCCGGCTTCCCCGACTCGGCGGCACTCCCGGTTTCCCCGACATGGCGGTGCTCCCGCCTTCCCCGACTCGGCGGCACTCCCGGCTTCCCCGACATGGCGGTGCTCCCGGCTTCCCCGGCTCGGCGACGCTCCCGGCTTCTCCGACTCGGCGGCACTCCCGGCTTCCCCGACATGGCGGCGCTCCCGGCTTCCCTGACTCGGCGTCACTCTCGGCTTCCCCGACATGGCGGCGCTCCCGGCTTCCCCGACTCGGCGTCACCCCGACTGCCCTGACCGGCACGGGTGATTCGGAAGACATGCGCAGGCTGGCAAGAGCAGGACGCAGGCATCGCGGGTCAGGCCTGACCGCGGCAGGGGCAACCGCTGCTACAGTGTCACCGATGTGACTAGAGTACAATGCATGATGCAGTGAACAGTGCGGACGAGACCCGAGTAGTCAAATCGAGGAATAGTGTAAAGTGAAAAGGGTGTACTACCGTGGGGCCCTTGTCCCTTGTGCATCATGTTATAAGGTGTGCAAGGGAAGGAGGCCACGGGCTGCTCTCTCTCACACACACGCACAAGCCAGGAGCTAGCATTGATCCATCCTCTCACTCCTCTCTACTAGTACTACTTAGCTCTTCTTACGAAGCAAGGGAGGAGAGGGTTCTATTGATCTTCTAGCCTACAATATGAACATCTCAAGGAGCAAACTTGTAGCCCGAGATATATTTCACCATATACACCACAGATGCAGGACGTAAAGATTTTACCTCCTCACGAAGGCCCTGAACCTGGGTAGCTCCGTGTGTTTGTCGTGTTCATCGTGTGCGAGTCCTTCGCGCTATCCCTCCCCGAATCCTCTATCGTCCATCGCCCCCCAAGATTAGCCACCCCGTGGCATATGCCGTGTAGCCATCACGACATTTGGCGCCCACCGTGGGGCAGTAGTGGCGCTTGCTGGATCCAATTCGGACGGGCCTTCTTCATCAACGCGGCCACAAGACATCCCCATCGCCCCAGCGTAGCCCGGAGGCTCGTCGTCACCGTCGCGCCGTTGCCAGGGCTCCCCTGAAGGAGGCCGGTGACTTGTCGACGCCGCCGCCGTCTCGTCTTCAAGAAACATATCCCGAAGGAATCCGCAGGCTCGGCGTGGTTGAATCGCTCATGCCGGCGTTTCCTCGAGGTCGTCACCAACACCTTCGCGCCCGCAGGCAGGACCGCCTCCACGCGCCCGCGGCGGCCGCGCTCTGCTCCAACCTCTTCGGAACGCTCGTCGGCGCTCGAGCGTTGGTGCTGTCGCCTACGCCGGCCTCGCGCTAGCGGCCACTCCTGCACGCACTCGCCATGGCTATGTCTTTGCGTTGACCTAGAGCAACCGCAGCCGCCAACCCCTGCGACAATCAGACCGCGACGATGTACTCACGTCTGCATGCCCGTCTGCGCTCGTGCGCGCTGGTGCCCTCCGTCCTCGACATCGAGTGCTCTCCGCCGCCCGTACTGGCGCCTGCTAGCCGCGTCCAGCAATTGCTGCCTCGCCGGACTCCCGCGCCCCTGCAACCGGCCGGCTGCCGTGACCCGGGTTCTCCATCCGCGCCCACAGCGATCCCCCCGCCCCGACCGCGTCGGCGGCGGCCCGTGACGCACCAGCCGCGTCACTATCCGCATCTCCGACCACGCCCCTGCGCGCCTACGGCCTCGATTTGCCCGACGTGCCCCCTGCGCCCAGCTCCAGTTTGCCGCTCCTGGCTCCCCGCACCTCACCTAACCGCGCCCGGAAGCCCCACCTCCGGAAGCGCCCGCCTCCCCATCGCCGGACGCCCTTGCATCTCCATCAACTCGCCGCCAGCCTCCGGTTTCCGGCTGCGTTTCTGCGCCTCGCGCCCGGCCGCTTCCGGCACGCCTCAGCCAGTTCCATCCGCGACCGGCTTGCCGGTCGGCAGACGCCGGCTTCAGCTCACCAACCGGGGGCTCACCTGCTCTCTTTTTTCCCTGCTCAGTCAACCGTGGGAAGGAGAGGACCGAGCAGATGAACTCGGAAGGAGAGAAGAAAGAGAAAAATAAAAGAAAAAGAGAAGAGACCGATCCGGCCGGGTAGAGGAAAGGAAAAAGTAGGGAAAGATACAGGTGTATCTGCTCGTTCTGTAGGGGAGGAAAAAGAAGAAGGAAATGATAAAGAAAAAGACCGGCCGGGTAGATGTCCATTCGTTCTGTAGGAGAAAAAAAAAGGAAATGATAAAAGAAAGGATGCAGATATCAGATGCTCGCTGAGATGGGCATGACGGCAGGGCTGCATGCATGTGAACCGAGGTGTTCACGTCTGCGCGGCCATTGCACATATCAGGCGGTTCGAGTTGTTTATGTCGGTGGTCCGATGTGCAGACAAATCAGAATGCACATCTCGGACGGATCGAGTTCTAGCGTTGGATGTCCCGGCCTTGGAGATGCATTTTGGTCGGGTGGGATGAAATTCCTGGGTCGGTCGCTACACCAACATCGAGAGCGTTTCTACAGCATATACCCCCACACCGAGACTACAATGTGAGTACTTACTGGTTATTTATTTGCATGCTAGATATTTAGTCTTAAAATGTGTTCGGAGATTGCACCTTCATATTTTACTCAATTATTTACCCCGGGAATGAAATGTCGTAACCCGGGGACTGCCATATTATCTTGTCTGTATATTTTTCCCTTGGGTAAGGTGTTTTGACCCGGGGACTGGCTTAACGGTCAGTTGTACCTTACATGCTAAGTCGGTAACTCGGAATAAATTTATTTATATGCATATCATATGTCGGTTCCTGCTATATCGTTTGTGTGACGGCACCCCGAAACAGAACTCGGGGACTGCCGGGTTCATTTATCTGCTTGGTTATCCGTATAGTCTGTATGCCGAATAAACTTATACCGTGTTCCAAAGTTAAAAGTACTGTATGCTATCGGATATAACCTCGTGACTCGTCTGACGAGCGCCTAAAAGGTAGTCAAGAGCAGAGATTGTGGAGTGTGGTAATTATGAAAGCGAACTCGGGGACTCGGTCTAAAAAGTTGTTCGGCATATATTGTCTGTGTTTTCCCCGTGGGCAAGATGACTTGACCCGGGGACTGACCCGCCGGTGCGTTCTGTTTTTTCTGCTAGATCTTTAGAGTAACTCGGGGACTCGGTGGAAACCGAGTCTGTGTCCTATTGTGTAGTTTGCTACTAGAGTTATTTTCTGTCTTTATTCTTGTTAAATATATATGTCTTAACCAACGTTGAAAGGTGATATCGGTTTTACCGAGAGGATACTCATGTCGAAAGTCTTGATTATATCGGTTATCTCGGATCCATCTTATATTTATTGTTACCTCAAGATACATTGTATATGATCTGTGGTATCAGTTGGCCCACGTATCGCGGTATCATGCACAATTTCCAGATCGCCGTTTATTTCGATTCGCCAATATATCATGGCATCCTGCAATATCTCCAGATCGCTATTTATGTCGGTTCGCCAACATATCTGGCATCGTACCATATCTCTAGATCCCCGTTTATTTCGGTTCGCCAATGTATCATGGCATCGGGCAATATTTCCAAATCTTCATTTATTTCGGTGTATCAAAGTTCGCCAAAGGCAACACCTGAGATACCGAAACACCTGTGGGATGCCCAGAGTGGCCGAGATACCGAAACACCTGTGATGTGCCCAGAGTGGCAGAGATACCGAAACATGTGTGATATGCCCAGAGTGGCCGACATACCGACATACCGAGATACCGAGACACCCGAGATACCTGTGTGACATTGTGTGTGTAGGCGTCTGTGTCGGTATACGCCCAGAGTGGCTAAACGCCGACACATGAGACTCTGTGTCGGTATACGCCCAGAGTGGCTAAAGGCCGGCACATGAGGCGTCCGTGTCGGTATACGCCCAGAGTGGCTAAACGCCGGCATGTGTTATGTGTCTATGTCAGACCGGCGGTGGCCGAAGACACCTATGTCGGTAAAACGCCCAGAGTGGCTAAGAAACCGGCATAGGATTGTATTTTTGCAGGTACACGGCGGAATAAGTAAAGGCAATGATGTTGGTATCTTTTCTAAGTCTGCGCGAGACTCAGCGAGTCCCCCGCAGCCTCGGGGACTAGTGTCGGGGATGTAAACCCCGGGACTCCTACAAAGTGTAACATTCGGCATGCAGATGTCCTGGTGGTTGTTTATTTTTTAAGTCTAAGCGCGATTCTAACGAATCCCCCGTAGACTCGGGGACTAGTGTCGGGGATGTACTTCCCCGGTACCCTGAGAGTACGGGGTTTATTGTGTTAATGTTGCAGGAATAAATAAATTCATATAAGAGGGAGATAAAGAAAAAAGAGGAGAAGGGCATCTCGGGCCAAAATGAGGAGAACTGGCCCGTGTTCTCGTCTGAACCGGTGGAAACGAGACTAATGGGCCCCGGATGGGCCGACATCCCCTCTGCTAAGTCAACCGAGAGGATCACGTCCACCATCCCGGCTTCCCCGACTCGGCGGCACTCCCGGCTTCCCCGACATGGCGGTGCTCCCGGCTTCCCCGACTCGGCGGCACTCCCGGCTTCCCCGACATGGCGGTGCTCCCGGCTTCCCCGGCTCGGCGGCGCTCCCGGCTTCCCCGACTCGGCGGCACTCCCGGCTTCCCCGACATGGCGGCGCTCCCGGCTTCCCCGACTCGGCGTCACTCTCGGCTTCCCCGACATGGCGGCGCTCCCGGCTTCCCCGACTCGGCGTCACGCCGACTTCCCTGACCGGCACGGGTGATTCGGAAGACATGCGCAGGCAGGCAAGAGCAGGACGCAGGCGTCGCGGGTCAGGCCTGACCGCGGCAGGGGCAACCGCTGCTACAGTGTCACCGATGTGACTAGAGTACAATGCATGATGCAGTGAACAGTGCGGACGAGACCCCAGTAGTCAAATCGAGGAATATTGTAAAGTGAAAGGGTATACTACCGTGGGGCCCTTGTCCCTTGTGCATCATGTTATAAGGTGTGCAAGGGAAGGGAAGGAGGCCACGGGCTGCTCTCTCTCACACACACGCACAAGCCAGGAGCTAGCATTGATCCATCCTCTCACTCCTCTCTACTAGTACTACTTAGCTCTTCTTACGAAGCAAGGGAGGAGAGGGTTCTATTGATCTTCTAGCCTACAATATGAACAACTCAAGGAGCAAACTTGTAGCCCGAGATATATTTCACCATATATACCACAGATGCAGGACGTAGGGGTTTTACCTCCTCACGAGGGCCCTGAACCTGGGTAGCTCCGTGTGTTTGTCGTGTTCATCGTGTGCGATTCCTTCGCGCTATCCCTCCCCGAATCCTCTAGCGTCCATCGTCCCCCAAGATTAGCCACCCCATGGCATATGCCGTGTAGCCACCACGACACGGACCTTGCTCGGAGATTTCCGGCGCTCGGAGATTTCCGAGCCCAGTCCGGAGATCTCCGAGTGGCAGAAGATTTTTACCAAGTCCAGATCTCAGTTGCGTACTGACTCAGTTCAGATTTCCTTCGAATTTTCTACCGGAGATGTCCGGGGTCCTGAAATCTCCGGCCCTGGTTCGGATATTTCCGGACAACAAGTTGCAGTTTTTCGCCAAGTCTTATTTGCCTTCAGCACTGATCTTTTCTCAGCTCGCATCGGAATTTCTACCGGAGATTTCCGGGGTCCGGAAATCTCCGGTCCTCAGTTCGGAAATTTCCGGACTGGAGATTCCCAACGGCTAGAAATCAGGGAGGGGCTATAAATACCCCTCCCCTTCTTCTTGCTCAGATCGACGACTTTCCCCTCTCTCTCTTGCCATTGTTGACCTTGGGAAAGCTTGCCCCCTCTCAAATCCTCCCATGATTCTTGCAGATCTTTGTGGGAAAAGTGAGAGGAGATCTAGATCTTGAATTCTACCAATCCATCTCTCCTCTAAGTGAGGGGAACATAGTGGATCTAGATCTTTGAGTTCCTTTGTGGTTCTCCCCCTTTGTTCTTGCTCTCTCTTATCCCCCCATAAGCATTAGTTGCTTGTGGTGGGATTTGGGAGTGTGGGATTTGTCTCCTTTGTGGTTTCTTGGTTCTTCCTCTCTTATTCCCTCATAAGCATTTTGTAACATCCCAACATTTTATAATGTTCAAAAATCAGTAAAATTTAAAACTTTTCTTTTTATTAGAATAAAATATTAAATGCATAAGGAAACCAACTATGAAAGACTTCAAACTTATTGGAAAGAGTTTAATAATTCAAAAGTCTCACTTTAAACATTACAATATCCATTGTATTTCAAAACCCTTAATATGTAAATTGATGAAAGTTGAAAAACCTTCAAACCAATTTCATGAAATAAATAGTTTCCTCATAAGTATATGATTCCAACCACATAGCCATAGCTAATCATAAATTAAAATAATATTTACAAGTGTTCTCTTTAAACTATTTAAAACATGATCTATTCGTCAAATAGTTTTTCATTCTTTCAACTAGTTCAAAACTTAGTGTTGAAATTACACCCTATAGTTTATAACTCTAATAAAATCATATAGTTTATAAATGGATTATCCAAATAAACATTTCATTAGCTTAAATGATTTTCTTTTATTTTCAAAACATAAAAATGATTTCATGAATATATTTCTATATAAGAAATGAATTAAAACTAAAATCCTTTCTAAAGTTTTTATGAAGTTTTCAAATGAATTATCATAATATAAAATATAATGGTGCACAAATTATTTTCAATTAAAAATGAATACCTTATATTTCACATTTCCTAAACATTATTTATATTTTGTTCTTTAATATTATGCCAAAATAAAGAAGAATGATTTCAGCAAAACAAGTTTAAATAACTCAAATCCAAACATAATTGAATATGGGTATTTCATATAAATTATTTAGCCAAAATTAAAATTAATTAAACCCTAATTTTAAATTAAACATAAAGTGTCAATTTTACATTTAATCAATATTTCGAAATTATTATTTTTGAGAAGTGTTCAAAACACTCCCACAATTGGTTTAACAGAAAGATAATAATATTACAAATTTTTAGAAATTTATTTGACATCATTTGGAGTTATAAATCAAAAGATATAAATAAAATAGAAAAATCAGAAAAGAAAATACCTGTGACGTCATGCTGACGTCAGCTGATCTTCTTCAACCTCCAGCCGAGATTTCCGCCGGCGATCTCCTTCCAAAATAGAGCGAGATTGTCGCGGATTCGTTTTCCCCCTTCGGCCTATATAAACCCCACGACTCCGTCTTCCTTTTGCCCCAAACCCTAGCATCTAACACGCCGCCAGGCCGACCAATCTCATCACCGGAGTAGCCATTGCCGCCGCCGCGTTTTTCTTCAACTCCCGGTGAGATGAGCCCCCTCCTGCGACCGAGACCCTCCCCTCTGCTACCCCGCTTCCGTACGCGTCCCCTGAGGCCTTCGGGCGATCTTCTCCTGCAGATTTTTGCCGAGGACAAGCACGTCGGAGAACTCACCGACGCCCCGCACGGATTCGCCACCGAGGTCATCGTAGAAGGAGCGTCGCGCTACACCAACGCGACCCTCGTCTCCACCGCATCCGTACGCGCACTTTCGAGGTCTTCGCGCGTCCGGGGAAGCTCTAGGGCGACTGGAGCGTCCACGCCCGAGCCGCCGGCGCCGTCGTCCGCTCCAACTCCGGCGAGCTGCGCCGCCCAGGTATGGTCAATCGCCCGGAGCCGTCCGATCTAGTTTTTACGGCCCAGATTAGAAGTCTCAGACGAATCGGTACGATCCGATCTGGACCGTCAGATCCAGATCTGACCGCCCAGATCTGTTGACTTATCCAGTCAGCGCCCGCGTGGCAGCCACGTCAGCGCCATGTCGTGCACAGTCAGCGCCGCGTCAGCGCCAGCGTGTAATTCTTTTTCTATTTTATTTTTAATTGGAAGTTTTGCAGAATAGTCCCTGTAATTAAAACATCTATAACTTTTTAACCACAACTCCAAATTTAATAATTTTTATATATTTGGAAAGCTATTGACATGCAGATTATTTTAGATCGGCCAAAATTAAAATATGACTTAGTATAAAATATTCAAATTTCAAATGGTGAATTTGAGTATATTTGTAATAACTTTAAATCTATAAATCCAAAAATTGCAAATAAAATTGTTTTAGAAACTTTAGAATATTTGTAAATTAATGCCACTGCTATAAAATATTTTTGAGTAATTTTTGAATGAATTCATAGTTATATATTTAATTTGAATAGTTTGAATATTTTCAACATAACTATTAATAGAAATATTATTTTTGATTAAATCAAATTGCATTAAATATAATTAAACCACCTTTGGCTATTAACACCATTTATAAAAAATTTGTGTTATAAAATATAAATCACATAAAACTGTAATCTATATGTTTCCTTTTATTATGTTTTGCAAATTAGAAACTAATTAAATTGCAATTATAACTTTATGCATATTTTATAAAATTCACAAAAATTAGTATTATGTTTCTTGTGATTTAAAATTTCATTTCATGCATAGCATATTTTATAGTTATATTTTCCATAAGGAAAACTCCTCGCCATTTTCTCTAAGTTAGGATTATTTTCAAACTTAGTATTTTGGGAAAAGTGCTATGCACTAGACACTTAGATTTTCAACATGGAGCTGGAAGACCAATGAAGGACTTAGCCAAAAACAAGACTTCAGAAGTATCTTCAAGGAGAAGAAGCACTTAGAAGAAAATCAAGAAGAAGTTCATGAAGGAATTAGAAGAAAACAGACTCTGGAAGCATCCCAAAGATGTTAAGCACTTGGAAGAAAAGTGAGAAGAAGTTCAAGAAGGCCAACCCCCTTTTATTCTCTAAGTCTTTCTCTCTGTCTTTTCTTCTCCTCTGAGACTTCATGAAGACTAAGTAAATCCAAGACCAACCTCGAGGATACAAGAACCATCAAGTCTGAAGATTCATCAAGACTACCAAGAACTCAATCAAGACATCATCCAGAAGAAAGTTACAAGTCTGGAGATGAAGCCTGGAGGACAACTACATCTTTCTTTCTATCTTTTCCCTCTTTCCTAATCTTGTCTTTTAGACTTAAACAAATTTTGATCATGATGTTATCATCTTGAAGTTGTTGGATCCTAGCGGCATAGTGGGATGAAGCGGCCTGGAAACAAACCTTACATGTCCACGTACATGAGACCTGTTCCACAATTTAAGTGGCTGGCCGGGTGTCTGTCTCTCTCACTTTAGCGAATATCCAATTTACAAAGAGTTGATAGTAATTGTTGATCACCTTATAGACTTAGTATTTTTCTCTAAGTATTTTGCACATCATGGCTAAGCCATTAGAGTGCTTGTTTCAAGATGATATAAAACAAAGTATGTTTATCAAACTTAAGACCTTAGTCCTTAGTCATTCTTGACCCACCTATTTGCCTTGCATTAATTTAAAAGATTTTCATGGCATGAAAAAGTATTTCTAGCCCTTAGGAATATGTTGCACATCATGCATAAACATATTTTTTCTTAGAAAGTTTTATAAAACTTATTTATTCATCTAGTATGTGTTTGTATGCATTGTGGAGTTGTGCTTGCTGTTGATTGTTGTATTGTTGCTTGTCTATACTGTTAGATTGAACGGAGAGTCCCGAGTATCGTTGAAAAGAGTTGTGAACAACGACAACATTCAAAGGCAAGTGGCACACCTCATAAACTTCCTATTTCTATATGCATTACTTAGTGTATTTTTATATGCATGTGTAGGATAGTATTGCTATGCTAAACCTGTGTAGAATTCCTTATTCCCGTGTCTAGGTTCCTATGCAATACTTAGTAGAATTATTGATGCTATGCAAATGTTGTTTTGTGAAAATCTAAATTCTACTAAGTTAAGAATGAAACACCTGGGTGGTAAGTGGTTGTATGGTTTATGTTGAGTGGCTAGTCAGGTCCATGTCTATGGTTCCTGGAGTATGTACACTTGTGAATGGCCACCCAGGAACAGAGGAATCTGAAGAACTCCGAGTGACGATTGCTTCCAGTGCAGCCATTGCCATATGGGCTCTGGCTTGATCAATTACGTTGCGTGGACTCTCTCCGGCTTGACAAGCAGATGTAGGGGGATGTTAGGTGGAACGGGTCAAGCCAGAGTGGGAGGGAAAATGCTTCTGAAAGATGTCGTCTCATTCTCTCCTTTCCTTATCACAAATGGTGTGTAAAGGATACCTTGGGTTGAATGGGTACAATGGTGAACGTGCACAACCTCTGCAGAGTGTAAAACTAAGTACTTAGCCGTGTCCCCGGTACGGACAATTTGAGCAGCTGATCACGGACGTCAATAGAGGATTCCATCATTCCAACTTCAGAAATAAAACTTGATGGGTGAACAAGGAAATATGAGATTTATGGTTTTCATGCCATACTTGTCTTGATTTCAAGAAAAGTGTTTTCAAAAGAGTAGGAAAAATTGGCTTTATGCAAATTAGCCTTGAACTCCACCAGCCAAATATGCATATAGGCTTTAGAGTTATGCCATTAAGTGTCCACCATAGTGTCACTTGCCAGACTCCATTTTTAATGGAATCTGACCCACGTTGTTGCAATATTTTTCTTATTGCAGATTTGATCAGATGACGAGTGAGGTTTCGTTTAAAGGTTTCGAGTCTACAACCAACATGTTTTCGCCTGTGGCAGCATGAAAGTTATAGAGACTCACTGCTATTGTGTTTCCGCTGTGTACTTTTTCAATGCTAGCTTTATGCTATGCAACTTGTAACAAATATTTTGTAATTCTGGATCATCGATGTAATAAAGTTGACGCTTTGTTGTGATATTACATCGTAAACTGTGTGTGCAAATGAATCGATCCAGGGATTTGCACTATACACAGGTATCTGCCTTATTTAAAGTGCAGGTACGCTACACATTTGTTGCTTTGTTGGAATTTGAGAGTGAAGGACTTGAGCACTTTGTGTGTTCTTGCCATTGCATCTTGCATCGGTTTGAGCCCTCCACGAGGATTCGTGGTGGTGAAATTCGTGAGCTTGTTACTCTTGGGTCTTGGACCCTAGACGCCTTAGTGGCTGCCTTTGTGGCATTAGGACCTTTTGTGGTCAAGGCCTTTGTGGCTAGTTGGGACCTTTGTGGTCAAGACCTCTTGTGGTCATTTGGGAGCCCCCAATTCGGTTGTGGGTGTGTGCCCCAAGGTTGTTGTACGGGATTGTTCTCCGCCCCAAAGGAGTTCATAGTGGAAGGTCGACTCGGACCTTTGTGGTCGAGTTCATCGGAGAAGAAGGTGAGGCCTTTGTGGCGTTGAGCAAACCTGTTGTGGTTGCTCACACCTCTCCAACGAGACGTACACCTTTTGTGGTGGAACTCGGGAATACATCATCGTCTCCGTGTGCCTCGGTTATCCCTATACCCGAGCTCTTTACTTATGCACTTTACTTTGTGATAGCCATCGTGCTTGAAGTCCTTTACCTTGCTATACCTTTGATGTTTGTCTTGCATAGCTTAAGTTGTTGGTGCACATAGGTGAACCTAGTATATTTAGGTTGTGTCATTGATAAGTTAAACACTAAGTTTTATTCCGCATTTATCAAGCCTAAATTGTAAAAAGTGCTCCTCGCCTATTCACCCCCCCTCTAGGCGACGTATTTCCTTTCAGGTCCGCCTCCAGCGCGCCAAGGAGGCCTATCGCCAGGCGGAGGATGCTCGCAGGGCAGCCGTCCTGGACCTGAACGCCCTCATCAAGGATGTGGAAGAGCAGGTGGGCCCCATGGTTGAGTAGGTGACGGAGGCCACGGACACCGCGCAGGCGGCTCGGGTGCTCACGAAGCAGCGGGAGCGCATGTTCCAGGCGTTGGTAGCCAGGGGCAACGAGCTCGCTGCCCAGCTTGACGCGGAGGCGTCGCACGCCGAGGCTCGAGGCCGTGGCAATGTTGCCATGTACCTGGTCTTCTTTGACCATCTCTTCACGACACTCGAGAGCCCTGCAGCATATCTCCGCGAGGTGATTGAGGTCTTGAGCCGCCAGCTCATGGGGGTGGTCGTTGACCGCATCTTCACCAACCTCCGGCTCCTCACGCCTAGCTTCGACCTCTCCACGGTGACCGAGGCTCGCCAGGGCGACGAGGTGTGTCGGGTCTCCAACTCCCTCCGTGAGCAGGTTGAGGCCTTTTGCAATCGTTTCAAGCGCGCGGAGGCTGGTGCGGACTAGTCCTGCCGAGACGGAGGAGGACACTGCGGAGGACGGGCATGATGGCGTGGACTCTGCCTGAGCCTTGTTTATTGCGCCTTTGAGCGCTTGTATATGAAATAGTCTTATGTTTAGACACTATGCATTTTGGGCATGTAGTATACTCCTTGAGTAATTTATGTCAGCTCGTGTGCACCTCGAGGGGCCCCTTTTGTCTTATTTTCATGTCTATCTTTTCTCTGCGTCGTTAGGACCCATCTCTTGGCGCTATGACTCCGGCACTGCGGTATGCTAGAGCTATGACTCAGCAAGGCCGGGGGGAGTTTAAGGCTTGGAGAGGTAAGAGCCCTGAGTCGTGATGCTCAAGTGCCCCCCGGTGACGTGCGAGTAGTCCATGAAACACAAGGGAAAACGAAATCGCTCGAGGTACAAACGTATGCTTGTGGCGGAAAACGGCTCTCGAGGCAGCAGTGTGGGACTTAGCTTCTCGAGGCTTTTGCCCTGTAGAGGTTTTTTTGCCTGGCGAGGAGGTTTTCTTCAAGGGTTTTTGCCCTGTTGCCTCTTCAGGCTTGTAGGGACGCTTGTTCCATGTAAATGTTAGAGAGGCAAAACCCAAACGCTTGTACATGGTAGTGGGAACTCATGCGTGCTTATAGGTCTCCTCAGGCGTTCCTCGTGAGGAGAGTAAGTACCAAGGTCCTTTGAAGAGATGCCGTGTTTGTGGGAGCTTGCCCTCCGGCCAGAGCTCGGATCCTTGTGTTTTGCAGTGTTGCTGGTGTGTCATTTGAGGCACTGGCACCGTACTCAGTCCCCGCTCGCGAGGTGCGCATGGGGAAAGATATAAGCGCACATTGAAAAACAATAATGCGGGAATAAACTCACCACCAAAATATTACATAGCGGCGCCATAGCGCATAGTTCACTTAGGAACGAAATTGTCTCATTAAGCTTGGAGTTGCCAAGTTAATGTATTTATCCATGTCGAGCCATGGGGACCACCCATTAGTGGCAGAGACTCTCTACGGCCTGAGGTGGCTCGTTACATGTAGAGCTCGGAGGGTTGACCCTCGAGAGAAGCCTTTGGGGCTTGGAGTAAGCCGTGAGCTTTTAACCTCTAGATACAAAAAATTCTTGGAGGTGGAGCCGTAAGCTGCCTCTTCAGCCAGATGTCTTGACGTGACAATGATCACGGGTAGAATTTGCGTAAGTGCATGATATTCCACGGATTTTTGACAGGGATGCCGTTTTGATTCTCGAGGCGAGCTGCGCCAGGCCTGGCGATGTGGGTGACCCTGTAGGGGCCTTCCCACATTGGTGACAGCTTGTGGAGGCCTTCCCTGGAGAGGATTCGCCTGAGGACGAGATCGCCTGTCTTCAGGGTGCGCGAGCGCACGTTGCAGCTGTGGTGGCGTCGCAGGTCCTGCAGGTATTTTGCCGCCAGAAGGGCGATACGGCGGCGTAGTCCCTCGAGGAGCAGCAGGTCGTCATTGTGGAGGTCCTCTTGCTCGTCCTAATTAAAGGCAAGAACCCGTGGGGATCCATGCTTGATCTCTATAGGGAGGAATGCTTTGGCTCCGTAGACGAGGGCAAACGGTGTTTCTCCCGTGGACTTGGGCGGCGTGGTGCGGATGGACTAGAGTACTAAAGGGAGCTCGCCGATGCAGCCCATGTCGTGACCCTTGAGGATGTTGAAGGTCCTGGACTTTAAGCCCTTGAGAAATTCTGCATTTGCGTCCTCGGCTTGGCCATTGCTCTGCGGGTGAGCTATCGAGTCGAAGCAGAGCTTGATGCCTAGTTTCTCGCAGTAGGCCCTGAAGATGCCGCTTGTGAATTGCGAGCCGTTGTCGGTGATTATGCGACTAGGCACTCCGAAGCGGCAGACCAGGCCTCTGATGAACTTCACCGCTGCGCCTGCTGGAATTGTGCGCGTCGCCTCAACCTCGGGCCACTTGGTGAACTTGTGGATGGCCACGAAGACGTAGCGATAGCCCCCTTGCGCTGTTGGGAATGGTCCCGAGATGTCCAGCCCCAAGACCGCGAACGGCCATGAGAGTGGGTTGGTTTGAAGTCCTAGCGTGGGCTGATGGATTTGCTTGGCGCGGAACTGGCAGGCTTCGCAAGCTTGAACAATGTCAACTGCATCCTGAAGTACTTGCGGCCAGTAGAAGCCACTCCTGAAGACCTTGCCTGCGAAGGTGCGGGCGCACGAATGGTGGCCGCACGCTGTGGATGTCCTAGATCTCCCTCGAGGATGTGGTAGTATTTTTTTGGCGAGCGATTCGCTCTCCTTCGACATCTTCCTCGGAGAGGATCCCCTTGGCGGGGTAGTCCTTGAGCTCGTCGATCCAGCATGTTTCTTGATGCACAGCTGTGAGCAACATGCGCTCCCCTGTCTAGGGGCCACAGTCGAGAGCCCCAGTTGTAGGCGATGGTGGGAGCGCTTTGTCTATGCTTGCGGGCATGGCCTCTTGAGGCTCCTTTATGGATGCCTTGACTAGTTTTTCTTTAAAGACGCCTGGCAGCTGAGCTTGCCTCCTTGACGCGCCCTTGGCAATGTCATCAGCCTCTTGATTTTCCTTCCTCGGGATGTGCATGAGCTCCATGCCCCTGAAGTGCTTCTCAAGCTTGCGGACCTCTTCAAGGTATGAGGCCATGTGGTCGTCCTTAGGCTTGTAGCTCTTGTTGGAGAAGTTGACGAGCAGCTGGGAGTCGCCCTTGATGAGCAGGTGCTTGACGCCTAGAGCGATGGTGGCCCCTAGGCCGGCGAGCAAGCCCTCGTACTCAGCCATGTTGTTGGAGATCTTGTCGATCACGAAGCACAGCTGGACCGCATAGTAGAGTTTGTCACCCTTGGGCGCGATCAGGACAACGCTGAAGGAGATATGCCCTAGAGGCAAATAAATAAGTAGTATTTTTTGCATTATCTGATCAGTTTATAATAGGTTTGTGTATTATGCTATAACTGCATTAATCGGAATTATTAATACACGTGTGATACATAGACTACACGAGTCCCTAGTGAGTCTCTATATAAACTAGTCCATTCGGCAACAGTTGATCGAGATTCCCGATCAAGGACAATGACATCGGTTGACAATGGGGTCATCTTATTAGTTGAATAAGGTGCTGGACATACGCAAAGTATTGCAAGAAGATCGTATTACGATGTTTGTCATTTGCAATAGTTGAGTAATATGATAGCTTATTCCTTAGACTGTGAGACCATACTTATTGCTACTTCGTAGGGGTACTTTCAGAGCATCAAACGTTGTGTCTTATATAGCATGACAAAAAAGGTGTCCATCTTGGGTATCCCGAAAGACTATGTTGAGACGTAAGGATCAAGAGCGGGATTTGTTCATTCTTGTAATGGAAAGATACTCTGGGCCCACTCGGTGAGATTGCATCTATATAGCTGCGCAGCTTATGACTAGGTCATAGAGATGTAATATCACAGACGAGTTAATAACCTTTGTCGGTAACGAGATACAACAATGACATCGGATGTCTACGATCATATCTCGGACAAGGTAGTATCGCAGAAACAAAGTAACTGAATATCATGTTTATGGTTCAACGACGATATTCGTAGAATGCATAGGGGCCGTCATATGCATACAGGTATCCCTGGCAGTCATTGGTGAGCGGAGTTTCTCGACCATGTTTGGAGTATTCTCGAACCGTAGCGTAACAAACTTAAGGTCTTAACGACACCTGGAGAAAGGTTCTGGAATAATATAGGATTTTATGGGATAGAGAGAAATGATCCGGAAAGAGTGTCGGTGGTCCGGAAGGAGTTCCGGGAAGGTCTGGAATGGTTCCAGGAATGTCCGAAAGATGTTCGGGTGGTCCGGAAAATGTTTGAGAGTCACGGGAGATTAAATTATATGTAAATATATTAATTATGAATTAATAGTATTGTATATTAATTTAATATTAATTAAAAAAGGAGAAAAGGGGGCAGCCCACTTAAATGGGCCAAGAAGGCCCAAGAGGGGGGGAGCCGCACCAAGGGGGCATTGGAGCCCATGGGGGCTGCGGCCAAACCCCCCCACCTCCTCCTTTGTTTAATCCCACATGGCGGAGCTAGGGAGTTTCCACACCAGCTCCCCCCTTTATATAGCAAGGCATATTAATTGGATTAATTCATGGAAAATACAATTAAATTTGTAGTAACTCGGCCGAGTTGCTTCTCCATCCGTTTTCCCCCCTCTCTCCATCAAAGCTATACCGCCGGGCGTCGTTGCCTTGCGGGATTCTAGAAAAGTTCTACCCCTGCGATTTCAGCTGGATCTGAATGATCAGGGGTTGTTGTTAAGCTCCGTATGTTTGTGAGTGCTCGGAGGCACCACATTTGAGGAGCCTGGGCGATGTCGTCTCGCCCACCTAGCGGCCCTGCCGCTGCCCTGCCGTCGGCGCCACCCCCCCAGCCGCCGGCGCTTCGCCATCTTCCGCCCGACGCCCTTCGACGCAGGTCATCGTCGTCAACCCGGCGTCATTGTCTACATCGTCGCGGCAAGTTCTCCGCGACCTCGAAGTCGGCTACGTATGACTTTATCATCAACGCTTGTGCGGGAGCGTAATCCCTGCTATCGGTCTACATGGAGGTAATGTAACCTGTTCCGCTACCGTTATCACATGTACAAGATAGATAGATCCTGGCTAGTTAGGGTGTTCATACGCTAGAAAAATTATTGTTTTCGGCACCGGAACCCCTTCAGGTGCCAGCCCCACCATTGCGGAAGGCGAAGGCTCCGTCGAACTTCATGGTCTAGTGGCTGGCCATTCTTTCTCCAGAGGGCTCTGGCTCTTCTCCTCGAGGCCCTTCAGGGGTTGGATCAGTCCATTCGGCGACAAAGTCTGCTAGCGCTCGTCCTATGATGACCCTTGTGGTATCGAAGCGCAAGTTGAATGGATGTAGCTCTATGTTCCATCCCGCGATACGGTCTGTGGCGTTAGGGTTGCATAGAATCCGCTCCAGGGGAAATGAGGTGACCATCGTGATGGGCTGTCCCTGAAAGTAGTGTCGCAGCTTCCTTTACGTGATGAGGAGCGCAATGAGGAGCTTCTGCTGCATTGCGTACCGTTCTCGGGCATCCCGCAGTACTGTAATGACGAAGTAGACGGGATGCTCGACAAGGGTTGTCAGGTTAGGCGCAGCGCTGTCTGCCTGAGGAGGCTCTTCAGGGCCCTTGAGGGGATCGGCCTGAGGAGACTCTTCAGACTCCTTGGCGAGATCGGCCTGTGGAGGCTTTTCAGGCTCCTTGGCGAGATTGGCCTGTGGAGTCTCTTCAGGCTCCTTGGCGACATGGGCCTATGGAGGCTCTTCAGACTCATTGGCGAGATCAGGACTTGGGGCAAACTCAGCTTGTGGCTCTGGGCCTGGCGGTGGGTATTTGGAGCCTGCCGCTTTGTCGAGCTCTTCGTCAGGCGGTTTTGTCTTTGGAGTGGTTGCACTCTTCTTGTGGATGACTTGCTCTTCGCTTTCTACCACCAGGACAGCGCTTGCGGTCTATGGAGTGGCTGATAGATACATCTTCAGATGCTCACCTGTCTTTGGGGCAACCATGACTGGTGGGCTGGCCAAGTACTTCTTCAAGTCCTCAAATGTTTTTTCCGCTTCAGGCGTCCACTTGAAGGTGCCAAATCTCTTCATGATCTTCGAGAAGGGCAGGGCTCTCTCGCCGAACTTGGAGATGAAGCGGCCCAAGCTGGCCATGCAGCCTGCCAGGCGTTGCATGTCCTTGAGCCGGCGAGGAGGCTGCATTTCCTCTATGGCCTTGATCTTGTCAGGATTTGCCTCTATGCCACGGTGGGACACGAGGAAACCTAGCAACTTGCCTGAGAGCACTCCGAAGACGCACTTGGCGGGGTTGAGCTTGATGTTCACCTTGCGCAGGCTGGCGAAGGTCTCTTCAAGGTCCCTGAGGAGAGTATCTCCCTCTCAAAATTTGACGACGATGCAATCGACGTAAGCCTCTGCATTTCTGCCCATTTGCTCGCCAAGGGCTATCCTCATGAGCCTCTGGAAGGTGGCGCCAGCATTTTTCAGGCCGAAGGGCAAGCAGACATAGCAATACACACCACAAGGGGTGAGGAATGCCACCTTTTCCTCGTCCTCCTTAGCCATCTTGATCTGGTGATAACCAGAGAAGGCATCGAGGAAGCAGAGGAGGTTGCAACCTGCCGTGGAGTCCACGATCTGGTCGATCCTTGGCATGGGGTATGGGTCCTTGGGTCAGGCCTTGTTGACATCAGTGTAGTCGATGCAGAGGCGGCCTCCTTCGGCGGGCTTTGGGACAACCACGCCGTTGGAGTGCCAAGTGGGGTGCGCGACTTCACGGACAACATTTGCCGCTTTGAGCTTCTCGACCTCTTTGACGATGAATGATTGCTTCCCGAGGGCTTGCTTTCTTGCCTTTTGCTTGACGGGGCATGCGTTTGGATACACGGCTAAGTGGTGCTCGATCACCTCCCTCGGTACACCAGACATGTCTAACGGAGTCCATGCGAACATGTCAGAGTTTGCCCGGAGGAAGGCGACGAGCGCGCCTTCCTATTTGGGAGGCAGAGCGACGCCAATGGTGACGCTAGCCCCCGAGCTGCTGGCGCTCAGGGAGACCTTCTTCGTGGAAGCAGGCTCCTGAGAGAACATCTGCTTCTTTTTCTTGGGCCTCTCGAGAGGCTCCATGTCCTCCGCGGCCGGAAATGCCATGGCGGCTACCTTGTAGGCTGTCTCGACGACGCGCGTGGCGTCCAGGACGTGGCCGTGAATGGAGATGGTGCCTGCGCTGCCGGGGATCTTGACCATGTTGTAGGCATGGTGCGTGACAGCCATGAACTTCGCGAGGGCGGGGTAGCCGATGATGGCATTGTACGGCAAGCCGATGTGTGCGACGTCGAAGTAAATGAGTTCGGTGTGGTAGTTCTTCTGCGTGCCAAAGGTAACAGCAAGGCGTACCTGTCCCAAAGGCTCGATGCAGCCGCTGCTGACTCCCGTGAAGGGCCTAGAAGGCATGAGCATCTCGTAGGGCACTTGAAGCGTCTCGAAAGTCTTGATGGAGATGACGTTCAGGCATGCACCTCCATCGATGAGCGTCTTGGAGACAGCGATGTTGTTGATGGTGGGGGAGCTGACCAGCGGGAGGGTTCCAACCGTCTTGGTAGACTTGGGGTGGTCTTGCGTGTCGAAATCGATGGTGTACAGCGACCACTTGAGGGGCCTGGAGGTCTCGACGCTGGTGAGCGCGGCATTGAGCTCGCGAGCGAACTGATTGAACTGGATGTTCGACTTGGGCACCTGAGCCCCGCCAAGGATGCAGGCCATAGCCCCTCTCGGGGCCTGGTAACCTCCATCTTCCTCGTCAGGGAGGTTGCCGTTTTTCTCGGCGGCGTTGGCCTGAGTGCCAGGTGACTTCTGGTAGCCTCCCTTGCGTTCGCTTCCGCGGTAGCCGCGGCCTCGACCGCGGCCGCCGCTGACCTCGGCTTGTTCGCGCTCCTTGCTTAGCCTCTCGAGGTCAAAGCAGGTCTCGGTACAGTGGCCGCGCCGGTTGTGGTAAACGCAGAATGGACGGTTGTCCTCTTTCTTCTCGCCAGGCTCGAGGGAGCCCTAGGCGTCAGGCTCTACCGCGAGGACCACAGTGGCCTTGCGCTTGGGCTCCTCCTTCTTGTGGCTCTTGGACCCCTCGCCAGAGTCGTCTCCCCCCGATCTGATCTTGACGAAGAGGAGTCCATGTTCAGTCTTGGCGCACTTGTCCACCAGATCGAATAGCTTCACCACAGAGGTGAGCTTGTCGTGGATGCCGAGCTTCTCGAGCATCCTGCAATTCGTGACGCCCTCGCAGAAGGCAGCGATGACCTGAGTGTTAGGGATGTTTCGAATCTTGTTCCGCACCTGGCTGAAGCGCTGGATGTACTTGCGAAGGGTCTCATCCTTCTTCTGCACCACAGTGCGCAGATCGTTGTGGGTGAGCGCGCGCTCGTACGTGGCCTTGAAGTTGGCGACGAACTGCTTGCAGAGCTCTCCCCAGTTGCCCACAGAGTCCTCAGGGAGGTTCAGGAGCCACGACAGCGCAGAGTAGCGAAGCGCGTGTGAGAACCAATTGGCCATGACCTTGTCATCTCCTCCTGCAGCTTGGATGGAGGTGGTGTAGAGCTGCAGAAACTCGACGGGGTTGTTGGAGCCGTCGTAGCCCTTGGGGAGGGTTGGCCTGAACTTCTGGGGCCAGACCATGCGGCGCAGGGAGCGGGTGAACACCATGCAGCCCGAGGCGTACGTGGCGACCCTGTTCTGCAGAGCCGCGCGGTTTTGCTGGCCCGCCTGGCCAATCTCCTCCACGAGGCGGTTCTAGCAGTCCAGCTTGCGCTACATCCCGACGCGCGCGTCTGGCGCGGTGCGCTGCACGATTTGGCAGTCGTGCGGCGATGATGCGTGCGAGGCAGCTCTCTGTATCGCGGCCGGAGCAGGTCCTGGACATGGCAGAGACGCGTCAGGTGCAGCCGTGCCCGCGAGGGAGTGGTGCACAATCGACCGCGACGGGGCGGGGCGAGTGGTGGTGATGCCGACGAGGTGGTTGAGGCGTTCCAGCCACTGCTAGTGAGCCTCTGTAGTAGGCCGGTAGCGGAGAAGTTCTTGCGCCATGAGCAGAGCTGTGTGCGGGGCTAGCTCCGCGCGTCCTTGGGAGGAGGCGCTCTGGTGCTGCGTCCTGCGTGAGGACTCTGTGTCAGCCTGGTGCTCGGGGTCCTCCTCCCCGTTGTCCTCGGGCTTGCTCTCGGGGTGTTCCACGTGCGGCTCGGTGTTGGCGCGCTCCTCACGACGGGGGCGACCCCGCCATCCACGAGTGGCGGTGGCGCCAGGCGCGGTGTTGGTTCCTTCGGATGCGCGCCTACTGGCTCGGGCGGCGCGAGCGGCACGAGTGTCTATCATGTCGCGCAGGCGGCTTGAAGGTCGTTGACGTGCCTCAGTCGCCTACCTGGCATGCCAAATGTCGAAGAGTGACTCCCACGGAATAGGGATAGTCACACCCTGAAGAGTAGTTCGAAGGGGGATTGAACACGGAGGTCAAACAACCCTCGGGAGGCACAACGACGGTGCTCGCCGGGCCCGGAGAGGGACAACACGATAGAGACACCCAGGTTCACACCCGTCAGGAGGAGGTTACACCACTACTCCTGCTTGTCTGTATTGCACTGCGGAGATTACAGTACAATGAGCTTGCCGAGGGCTCTCTTGAGGAAGTTTGGTGCTTGGAGAGGGAAGCAATGTTCTTCTTCCTCCTCGAGCAGTTGGCTATCCTACACGCTTGGCTAGGGTTCCAAGGGTTCCGAATGCAATTAGTCCATCCTTTGCTACGGCGGAGCTCCTGCTCCTTTTATAGGCGCCTCGGGCCTCCTCCTTGCGTTGTACGCAGAGGGTGGGTTCCCACAGGGCAGTCGCGCGAAGGAGAGGGAGTCCACCGGCGCATAAATGTCCGTGGACACGGTCCATCCGTGCTAAATTTGGGCGCGGTGGCCGACAAGCTGCAGACTGCGCAGAACGGCTCACACCCGCGATGACGATCTTCTTGGAGCGTTGCGCCGTCCAGCCGCTTTATCACCAAAGAGGAAAGTCCTGGTTGTCCTGGTGCGAGGGGCTAGGCTTTGTTGACTCCTTTATCACCAGAATGGCAATTGTGGTGCTCGCGTCACTCTGCGGCTGTTGCAGAGGCCATGTGCGCCCTGCGGCGGTTGCTTAGCCGCGAAGTGTCTCCACAGGGCCGTGGTGGCCTCTGGAGATGTTTCTGTTGACTTCTCTCCAGGCAAGGAGAGAGCACAAGAGGGTAGACTACTCACACATCAGTCTGAAGGCGGTCATGGTGACGTAGAGGCCTCTGGGGACGATTCCCCCTCCCGACAGGGTGCCGGGAGCAGTTCTAATCTCCTCACGGCGGGGGCTGATAGAAGATGACCGCTTCCGGACTGATGTGTGAGTAGCTAGATGATTGTCTTCTCCTCTTGTGCTGTCATGTTCAGATCTTGTGAGCTGCCTATCATGATCAAGATCACCGTTATGTAATTCTCCATGTTGTGTTTGCTGTGATCCGATGAATATTGAGTACTAAAGTTATTGCTTCATAATATATCATGTGTGTGCTATTTAATGATCTTGCATGCTCTCCGTTACTCATGTGTGCTTTGGCCAAGTAGATGCTTGTAACTCCAAGAGGGGGTATTTATGCTCGATAGTAGGTTCTTGTTTCTATTTAATCGTGGGTAGTGATAGAAAGCTCTAAGGTTTTGGATGTACCGTTTCTACTGGGGATAAAACAGTAGTACTTTATCTAGGGATTGAAGGGAATATGCCCTAGAGGCACTTAATAAAGATATGATATTCCAATTGTTCATTATATGTTTTATACCATGCTATAACTGTATTAAGCGGAAACATTAATGCACGTGTGGAAGATAAACAATCGGGTCCCTAGTAGCCTCTACTAAGACTAGTTCATTGTGCGATTGATGATCGAGGTTTCCCGATGATGTGACATGGCGTCAGTTGGCAATGGAGTCATATCGTTAGGTGGAACGGTGCGATGGACTTACCCATAATTTTTAGGACGTAGTCATTACACCTTTGACCATGAGATCAACTCTTATTGTTATTCCTGAAAGATACTTTGATTGCATCAAACGTCATATCTTATATAGTGTGACAATAAAGGTGACACTCTCGGGTATAGGAAGGGAGTAGTTGAGACGAGGGGTCAAGAGCGGGATTTGCCAGTCCGCATAGCAGGATAGACACTCTAGGGCCCACTCGGTGAGATTGTGTCAAAAGAGTTTGCAAACATGTGACTAGGTCACCAGGACATAATATCATAGACGAGTAGAAGATAGTGTTGTCGGTAACGAGGTCATGCTAGGTATGGATATATCTTTGAACGATGCTCGGACACGCTAAGTATTGCTATGGCAAAAGGTTTAAGACTCGACGTCTAGGTTTGATAGATGAAAGTCATTCGTTATATCACAGGGATTAATTCACGGGGTCTAGGCCTACAAGTTAATCATTGATCGGAGAGGGGTATCGATTATGTCTATTATTATATCGAACCGCTAGGGTAACACACTTAAGTGGTTTCGACAAGACAACCGGAAAGGAAAGAGAACACCGGGAACGTCCCGGGATTGGTCCGATGGAGATAGGGCGGCGACGAAAAAGTTTTCGGAGTTAGACTAAATGATATAATATATGTTCGATATTAACTAGTGTAATTAATGATTAAATATGATTATATATATTTATTTCCGAATTTTTAAAGGTTGATTTCCCTTTTTTTAGGCGCAAAACAGTAGGGAAAAATCCCTACTGTTTAATTTTCTATTTTCTCATTGACAGCTGTACAAATACAAGGAAAAGTTCATAAAGTGTCCACCCATTGGGTCATCCCCTCCTTAAGGGAAGGTTTAGCTCTATGCATAATCAATCTAAAAGAACAAATAAAGTCCTGGAAACATGCCTCAAGACAAATAGGCTGAGAATCAAAAATACATTTGTTCCTATGGGTCCAAATACTCCAGCAACCAACAATGAGAATTTCCTTATAGCAAATCAGCATGTAAGTTTTCTTTGCTTTAATCAGCATGGAGAAGAGGTCCAGATCCGTATCCCATTAAGGAAATAATTTCCACCAAAAGTTCCTGCTGAAGTCGCATTCAAAGAATAAATGGATAAACTCTTCAGTCATCCCCTGAGAACATAGGACACAATTGTAGTCCTCAATCTGATAATGCTTTCTGGCTAGGAGGTCTCTTGTGTTCAATCTGTCTTGCAATAAAAGCCAAAATAAGATCTTATGTTTTGGGAGAACACAAGATTTCCAGATCCATTGAAAAGGGGATGGTGCAGGATTTTTTGGCATTAAGGTCTCATAAACCCTCTTATTCGAATAACTTTTGTTGCTGCTTGATAGAACCCACCTATCAGCAGAAGAAATATCCATTTGTCCTGTCAGCAAATTATTGAACTGGGCAAATTGATGAACAGCAAGGACTGAAAGTGGGGTGTGAAACAAATCCAATGAATCTTCATCAGAAAAGACAGCAAAAGCCTGTTTAAGGGAAATGGATTGCGACTTCGCAAAGGAGCATAGGTGAGGCAATTGGTGCCGAAGAAGCTCATCAGACCACTTATCCATCCAAAGTCTTGCAGTTTCACCTTCACCTGGGACACAAGCAGCCAACTCCAGGAAGTTATCAAGCAGCTTTAAACAATCTTTCCACCAGAAAGAACCTACAGGGCCAGTGTTTTGTGGTATTCTATCATTCCCATAATATGCTTGCCATACAAGTTGGACCCATGGCAAATCTTCCTTATTCATGAACTTAAAAATGTATTTCATGAGTAAGGCAATATTTTGGGTTCTGAGGTTTAGAATGCCCAATCCACCCACTCTCTTTGGCTTACATACATTGTCCCATTTTACCAAGCATTTACCTTTTTTATGACTATCTTTCCCTCTCCAAAAGAAACCCCTGGTGGATCCCTCAATGTAATCTAAAAAAACCAATGGCAGTTTCAAAGTGCACATAGCAAAATTGGGTATAGCAGAAATGATGGATTTAATCACAACCAGTCGTCCATCATAGGATAGTGTATCAGCAATGCCAACTAATCTTCTGTCAATCCTATGAATAATTCCAATAAGATCTTCCATCTTTGGTCTAGTAGTTCCCAAAGGAAAACCAAGGTAAGTAAAAGGTAGGACCTCAATTTTACACCCCAGAATCAGAGCCAGCTCAGTACTTTTATCTTGATCAACATTGATAGGTACCATGGAGGATTTGCTGAAATTGATCTTTAATCCAGTAGATAAAGAAAATTTATCCAGGATAACTTTCAACCTTCTCAGTTGTTCAGCACATGCTGGCATAATTAGCAATGTGTCATCAACATATTGTATTATAGGATAATCTAATCCATAAGAACAATCAAGGGGCCAACCAATCTCTCCAGATTGCCAAGCAGCATTAATGACGAATTGTAGAAGCTCTGCAGTAGTCACAAACAACAAAGGAGACAAAGGATCACCTTGCCTAACTCCTCTTTTGCACCAAATTTTCTTGCCAGGTATACCATTCAAAAGTACTGAGGTGGAAGCAGTGTAAAGGATCTTGAATATCCAATTCAACCAAAGGTCTCCAAACCCTAAATGTTTAAGCATTAATAGTATTGCAGAGTATTCAACCTTATCAAAAGCTTTTTCAAAATCCAATTTCAAGATAATGATCTCTCTCTTAGACTTGTGACATAGGTTAATGTATTCAAATGCCCAGGCAAGACAGTCCTGAATGGTTCTGCTTTTGATGAATCCATACTGATTCTTGTGCAATGCTTGGATAATAACCTTCTGCATCCTATTAGCCAGCAGCTTGGTCAATAACTTCAAAGTGATACTGACCAGAGAGATAGGCCTATAATCATTAACATATTCTGGATCAACTTTCTTAGGAATTAGAGTGATGAAGGCTGTATTGATGCTGGAGATATCCAAATCACCTGCAAAGAAACTAAAACACAACTGATAGAATTGCTCCTTAACTTGATTCCAGCATTTTTTTAGGAAAGCTCCATTAAACCCATCAGGACCAGGTGACTTATCTGTTGGCATACACTTAACAATGTCATCAATTTCATCCTTTGTGAAGGGGACCTCAAGGCTAGCAAAATCAATATTGGTATTGGGTACAATAAGGTTATGTAGATCAAATAGCATAATTGGATTATCAGAACAACCAATCCTCTGTTTAAAAGACTGCCAAATTATTGCTGCTTTATCTTCATGAGCACAAACCATACGATCATCCTCTGTTCTTAAAATGGCAATATAATTACATCTGAAGCTTTTGGTGGCATAGGTATGGAAGAAACTCGTGTTTTCACCTCCCAGTTTAGCCCATCTGATTTTTGCCCTACTACGCCAATAAATCCTCTTGGCCTCCAGTAGTTTGGTCAAATGGATTTTAAGTACTCTTCTAAAATTGGATTCTATAATAGAGAGTAACCTTTGATCCTCTAGGCCATCCAATAAAGCTAGCACATAGTTGCATGACTGAATAATCTTACTTAACTGAGACAAGCTTTTGCTCCATCGTTTCAATCCATATCTCAAAGATTCAGTCTCGCTGTAATATCTTGTGCAGCATTTTTATAGGACCCCAGATGCTGCCAACTATTAGATACAATCTGTGCAAAACACTGCATCCCCAGCCAGAATTCTTCAAATCTGAATACCTGTGCCTTTGGTACATGGATACTAACCTGAACCTTAAGAGGGACATGATCCGATGGTAATTTAGCTAGAGGACTAGCAAAAGTATTAGGGAATAAAGCTGTCCAGTTGGCCGAGGTAAAAACCCAATCTAACTTTTCAAGCAAGGGATCAGCTTGCATGTTACTCCAGGTAAAAGATCTACCCTTTAGAGGAATATCAATAAGATCATGATGGCTAATAAATCTGTTAAAAGCAAGCATATTATTGATGTCCCCTCCAGGTCTGCTCCTATTCTCTGGACCCCTAATCAGATTAAAGTCACCAAGTATCATCCACAAATGCATGGGACTCGTGTCGATGCTCATCAACCAAATAAGAAAGAGAGCTCTCTCAGCAGGATAGGTTGGTCCATATACATTTGTAAGATACCAAACCTGTCCAGTAATCTTACAGATCAGTTGCACAGTCACATGGAATCTAGAAGAGGAAATCTCAGTACCATCAAAGAGGTTCCCATTCCATATAGTTATTATACCCCCTGAGCTCCCCATAGAAGGAGAAAACACAAATTTATTGAAACGTCTAGGGAAAAAGTTCCTGACATATTGGAGGTCAAAGTGTTCTTTTTTGGTTTCCTGGAAACAAATGATATTGCAATTTGATTCATCAATGTTCTGTCTAATGTCATCCCATCTGGTCTGTGAGTTAATCCCTCTCAGATTCCAATCCAAAATATTCCATTGTCTACTCATTTATAACCAATTCTATGTGGTCTATGCTGAGCAATATTAAAATGCCCAGGGACAAGCAGAAGCAATTGCAGGAAACAATCCTCCATGTACATAAAAAGAGCCAACAGTCAACTGCCAGAAATAACACAAATTGTATGAATGTAACACAGGATACAGCCACAAGGAACACAGACTGAGAGCATATCCCAGAATTAACAGACACAAACATCTGAGAAAAGCTGTCAACACCAGCTAGCACAAATATAGCACACTGACAGCAAAAGAGCATACAACCAAGATCACAAGCAGCCAAATACAGTCCATACTGATAAGATAGAGGTCTAAACTGGTAGAGTAGCAGATAGAAATAGAGAACCAACATATTACAAGCCAAATAAACATAAAAGAAACAAGAGTGAATGAGGCACAAGATCATGCTGCCCCCCTCTTCGCATAGCTTATTCAACACTATCATTGGTACTGTCATAGTTCAGGCTATCTTCTGATACATCCTTAGGATGCATCTGACAAGGTCCCGTAGCCAGAGCCTGGATAGTCTCCAAAGGCAGAAAGGGTGGAGCAGGAGCATTGACATCCCTGACAAGAACAGTGAAAGCTCCCCTGTCCTGGTCCTCATCATCATCCTCAAGGTCGTCAGTGACAGTATCAGCAGGTACAACCTTGAAACCCTCCTTGAGCTTAGCAATTCTAGTGCTTCTCCTGACCTGTTCAACAGACATAATAGTTTTTCCTTTTCTCTTCCTTGAAGCAGATAGAGTAGCAGTTGGTGCAACCGAGGGACCTGGTTGTTGATCAGCAAGTGAAATGCTATGAACTGCAGCATTGTGGCCAGTTGGTAGTTGAACTTCAACATTCCCAACTGCAACAGAATTCTCAGATGAGATGTTGATTGTGTTTCCTAAGGAGGGGACAGGTTGATTGCGAGCTGGGAGGAACACATCCACAAAGATGGTTGCACTGGAGGTGGAGCAGCTTGGACAACTGGATCATCAAATGGCTCATTAACTGGAGCCTCCACCACATGAACAAGTTCTTCTATCACAGGTGCATGTTCAGGAACTGCAATCACAGGTTCATCCAGAGCTGGTAAGACAATGTTAACATCAGGGACAGGACTCTGTGGTGGGGTAACTAAAACAGGCTCCTCATTATCAGGAAGGATAGGTGGCACAACTTGAGCTTCTTCTTCGTGCCACATAGCAAATCCATCAACCACAATAGGAACTGGGTGTGGGTTCTCACCCTCTGGTGGGAGAGGATCTTCAGCACCTGCCCCGGCTCCCAGCATACGTCTATTCAGAATGATACATGGACAGGACCAAGAACCACCATTGCCTTCCTCACTGTAGTTCTGGATAACAACAATACTGCCAGGAATTCTATCAATGTCAAAAGCCCTGATTTTCACAAGGATCCGAGCCTTGTTGGAATCATCTCTATTCCAAATCAAGAAACGCCCGTATAGAGCAAAGGTGGTAACTATGGTGTTAAAGCTCCAGCACTCAGGAGGAAAGTTCAGTAGCATAAGCCAGACATCATGAGTAAAAGTGGCAGCTCTGAAGTTACGACCTTTATCATGCTCAATGACACGCATCACAGAATCACCAATAAAATAGGGGTTGTTCCTAATTCCACTGTCACGGTCAATAACCCCTTCAAATATAATCATCGCGGCACCCATAGCACTACGACTGACTTGGCGAATATCATATCCTCGCTGCACCATCTGAGAAGTGATCAGAGCAGATGTACCTTCGAATTGCTCCCAGGTAGGCTCTGGTTCGAGGAGGATGATCGCCCAGTCATCGCATACCTCAGGAGTAGAGCCGCCAATGACCACATAGCCTTGTTGCGGCCGGAGAGGACTAAAAGGTTCATAACCCGCTCCAGGAGGCAGATGGGGACAGGGTCGACGGGGTAGTTCGCCATAGCTTCAATGTGAGTCGGAGCCGACGGCGGCGGGTTGGCGGAGTCGCCGGTGCAAGGGAAGCAGGGGAAAACAGGGGAAGGTGCCGAGAGAGTTCTATCGATTGGTATTTCTTTATTCAATAAAGAGACTTCCTTAGCAGCAACTCGACAAAAGATTCTCTTATGGTTATAACGATCAAAGCAATTACGAGCAATGTGACCGTATCTTGAACAAATTCTGCAGCGAATCTGATTAGAACAATCAATCTTAACATGAAACGGACTGAGACATCTGGAGCAGCAATTAATCTCCTCAGTTGAATGGGCCAGATTTGCAGCAGTAGTAACCAGAGGTTGTTGGGCCTTTGCATGGGCCACAGGGGAAACTTGCACAGGCCTCTGAATGGGCCTCCATTGTAACTTCGGATTTGGACGAGAAGCAAATTTGCTTAGATCCCGCTCTTGCGCCGACGTAATCGGGATCGGATGAAAACTATGATTTTCCACAATAGCAGTACGATCTAAATCCGAAGAACACCAACCGGAGTTGCATTAGCACCCGTGAGAATAGATGAGCTGGGCAAATTGGTCTCTAGATGCAGCCGGAGACGCTAAAAATTTGTGGAACAGGTGGCTGTCTAGGGTTTGCATGGGGACATGATCGACGTGCACCCACCAGAGACCATTCGACATTCCTTTGATGAAGTCAGATCTGTTCTTCCCTCATCCAGTTAGGTCCTCCATGACCCCAGAGATGAAAATAGCATTTGAACATTTTGCAGTCAATAGATCTCAAATTACAGATCAAGAACCCCACCTCTTTTGAGCTGACTGCAAATTTGAACACTCTACCGGCAAGAACCGACGTACCAATCTCATCATAGGGCACTCCCAACACCGCCGAGAGGGCCAAACTAACATTCAATTCATCCAAACGGAAGGCAGCACGACCAAAGGAAACCACAAGATAAAAATGTCGATAGGAGGAGACAAGGCTAACCGAGGAGGCAAAGAGATGGCGAACCTTAGATCTGAATTGGTGACCAATGGAGAAGTCCAGGAGATGAGCAATGGAGGAGGGATCATTGAATGGATCCATCCTCTCTCTTCCAACCGCCATGGAGAGACCTAGATGGGGTGGGCACCAAGATCGCCATGGGAGTCGCCACGGTAGTCGCCAGAGCTCGGAAGGGTGGGAGCCATCCTAGTGATGTTATCTACTTTTTTCGGGCTGATTTCCCTAAATGGGCCTTCTAGTGGAAAGAAGGCCCATAAAGGGGGAAAGTCCCCCCAGGGCTTCGGATTGGGGGAGGGCTGGCCTAGGTGGGCGAAATGAAGCCCACCGTGGGTCGGGGGCTGTGCCTTGACCGAACCAGGCATGTGGGATAGTCCCACATTGCCTGGCTGGAAAGGTTGGCTCCTCCGCAAGCCTTTATATAGAGGTGCACCGCTGGCCTTTTAATTCATCCAATTAATTCTTTATTTTCTCCTCGATAACGTGATTCCCTTGTCGGAGTCATGTCGAGGAGAGAGAGTTCTCTCCACCATACGCCCGCTGCCGTGCTGCTGGTGTTCCGGACCAAGTCTTCCGCTGCTCGTCCTGAACTGGAGCTTCGGAGGCCGTCTTCTCCACCGTATGTGTGTAACACCCTGCGAAGTGATGCGCTACCGGTGCTCGGAGGCCTACTTCCTCCACCCGACCTCGAGGTCATCTTCATCGGCTTCATCACACCAAGTTCTTCGCGACCTAGAGGTCGGCTAGGTCGTCAACCTTTGTGCGGGGGCGTAATCCCCGCTTGCAGTCTATAAGGGTATGTATTCTGATCTCTATCGTATGACTATATCTGCATAGTATAGATTCTAGCTAGTTTAAGGATATCGTCGATAGAAAAATTATTGTTTTCTTCCTGCGATCCCCTTCAGTGGTATAAGAGCCGATCTATGTGTAGATATAGCTGTACGCTGTTAGAACCCGTGTTCTTCACGGGGAACCATTCTTATATTTGCTACCCTATAGCGTGCACTTGTGATTCCGGCAGTATTGAGTTGATGAAGAGGCCCGGACCGACATTACGCGTACGCTTAGGCGAGGCTGGTTCCATTACTAACAAACGACTTGTACCGTATCTATGGCTAGCGGGTGTATGTCTCTCTCTCTTTATCTGGCTTTGCATTTTCAATGGAGGGACCGAAAGGGATGCTTAAACATGCAATTATTGGATCGTTGTTGTGGTCATAAGTTCGTAGCTATGAAGTTGTTCTATTTACGACAGCCCCAGGCCACGTAAAATATGCAAAAGATAAAGTAGAACGCGTCTAACTTTATTTTGCAGGGGCAATGTGATATGATCAAGTTAGGTTTATTAAATTGTTTATAAACTGTGGGCGCCAAGGAGACCATCGGCGTAAGGACCAGATCACGTCGCATTACATATAGATGTTTTTGTGTGCATCTTATATTGTGTGATTATATATATTAGTATATGTTAGTTACAGGGCGGTAGTAATATAAGATGATCCCTCCAAAATACCACTAGTGTTCTTCCTTCAACGTGCGCCACCAAGAAAGTTGTACGTTATGAGGCAGGCCGTGACGATCGGGTGTCAGACATATCATCGTTCGCATACAGTGGGTGTAAGCCATGTTGCACGCGCGTTCGTTGAAGGTTATTGTGGCGAGCCTAGCATACATATATGGTTTTAGAACACGGAGGCTGAAAGGTCGAGCATGAGTCACATAGTTGTTGTGATCGACATTTCGATTTCCACCTTTGAAGTTGTGTTGCCGGCTCTGATAACGTGGGGTTGCGCAATGGAGGGGGTCATATAATCGCTAAACGATTCAGAGGGATGTTCGTTTGAGTGGGAGTTCTTGGAGTTATTTTCTAAAATACTGGAA
Source organism: Poa annua (assembly GCA_026929855.1). Classification (NCBI taxonomy): domain Eukaryota; kingdom Viridiplantae; phylum Streptophyta; class Magnoliopsida; order Poales; family Poaceae; genus Poa; species Poa annua. Next base: position 71,255,791 of record CM049427.1, read on the forward strand.
CTCAGAATATAATGAACAAAGTCATGTTTTGCAAAACCTTTGTAGATATAACCATTGTAATAGCCTTCTTTAAAATTAGGCGCAATTCTGCGATTGAGAAACTTAAAAGGTTGGGTCCAAACTTCATAGTTTTATACTTTAGCTTGAGGATACTCCTTGTTTAAACCTTTAGCTATTTGTGATACAATACTGTCTAGGAGATAAATCCGGAGATTTCGCTGACAAAAGGATAATTTGGATTATCAAGTTTTGTGCGGATAATATCATCATAGTCCAGTGTATGCTATGATCTCTGCCATAGAGAACTACAGGTGGGTGCGAGTTGTTAGATCGCGAACATATGAGATGATCGCTAAACTCGGGATACACCTAAAGTTGGGTTGATGAAGTTTATCAGTATGTTGACTGTTCTTCTTCCCAACCAAGATGGAAGAGAATACACACATTGAAGGAGCACATGGCAGTCATACTTGATGACACTAGTCATACTTGATGACACTAGTCATACTTCATGACATTGTTCATACTTGATGACATATGGTCATACTTGATGACATTGAGACGCCTCGCTCAGCTCGATCACTGGATGACACACGACGTTGCCAGGTGCAAATGCTCCGTCATAGATTATGTCATGCAAGGGGAATCGTTCACCTTCATGGTTCTTGATTGCTTTGAAAGAATCAAGAAGATGAAACAGATCGCCGCGAAGTCATCGATGATGATGGTGTGTATATGATATACACGTTATGAATGTTTTACCTAAGCAAGTACTCGTAGTAGTGACTAAGTTTTTGATACTAGTCATGTTTTATGAAAACCATATTTACTACTTGAGTAGTTTCTAAGGATGAGGCGACATTGTGTGTTAATAACGGTAGACAATTTTTTTGTGATGGCCATAGTGAAAGGGGATCGTGTGCAGAAAACAAAAAATTTCCTAGCAACGATATCCTTAAACTAGCCAAGATCTACACTATGCAGATATAGAAGTACGGCGGAGATCGGAATACATACCCTCGTAGACCGAATAGCGGGGATTACGCTCCCGCACAAGCGTTGACGACGAAGACGACGTAGCCGACCTCTAGGTCGCGGAGAACTCGGCGCGATGAAGACGACGAAGATGACCCCGAGGTCGGGTGGAGGAAGTAGGCCTCCGAGTACCGCTAGCGCATCACCTCGCAGGGCGTCACACACATACGGTGGAGACGACGGCCTCCGAAGCTCCAGTCCAGGACGAGCAGCGGAAGACTTGGATCGGAACACCAGCAGCGCGGCAGCGGGCTATGGTGGAAGAGATCCCCCTCCTCTACTCGGCGCGGCTCCGACAAGGGAAACACGAGATCGAGAGAGAAATTGGGAATTAATTGGTGAATTAAAAGGCCAGGGGTGCCCCTTCTTATATAGGCTACCGGGGGGAGCCAACCTTGCCAGCCAGGCAATGTGGGACTATCCCACAGCCTGGTTTGGCCAAGCCTCCCCCACAAAATTCCCTTGAGGGTTTCCCCCCCTCCCCCCCCCAATGGGCCTTCTTTCGACCAGAAGGCCCATTTAGGGAAATCAGCCTAAATAAATTCGAAAATAAATATATAAAATCATATTTGCATATTAATTACACTAATTAATATCAAACATAATATATATAATTTTTCCTAGCTCCGAAAACTCTTTCGGCGCTGCCCGATCTCCATCGGACCCCTCCCGGGACGATCCCGGTGATCTCTTTCCTTTCCGGTTGTCTTGTCGAACCCCCTTAAGTGTGTTACCCTAGCGGTTCGATATAATAACAGGTACGATCAAGACTCCTCTATGATCGACGACTAACTCGTAGGCCTGGACCCCATGAATTAATCCCTGTGATATAACGAATGACTTTCATCTATCAAACCTGGACGTATAGTCTTAAAACCTTTGTCATGGCGATACTTAGCGTGTCCGAGCATCATTCTCAGATATCTCCATACCTAGCATGATCTCGTTACCGACATCGCTATCTTCTACTCGTCTATGATATTATGTCAGCTGGTGACCTAGTCACATGTTTGCAAACTCATTTTACATAATATCACCGAGTGGGCCCTAGAGTATCTATCCGGCTATGCGGACTGACAAATCCCGCTGTTGACCCCTCGTCTCAACTACCCCCTTTCGATACCCAAGAGTATCACCGTTATTGTCATACTATATAAGATACGACGTTTGGTGCGATCAAAGTATCTTCCAGGGATAACAATAAGAGTTGATCTCACGGTCTTAAGGCGTAATGACTATGTCCTATAAATACTGGGTACGTCCATCACATCGTTACTCCTAACGATATGACTTCCATTGCCGACAGGCGCCATGCCCTATGATCGGAAAACCTTAATCATCAATCGCGCAACGAAACTAGTCTTAGTAGAGGCTACTAGGGACCTGGTTGTTTATCTACCACACCTGTATTAATGTTCTCGCTTAATACAGTTATAGCATGGTTTAAAACATATAATGAACGATTGGGATATTGCCAATAAACTATGTTTATTAAGTGCCTCTAGGGCATATTCCCTTCAGTCTCCCACTTGCACTAGAGTAACAGTTAATCTAGTTTACAACCTGGTAAAAGCTCAACACCCAAAGCATCTTGGTGCATGCTCGCCTCGTGGAAGAGGAATACAGTCAATAGACCTCACACATTGAGACCTATATGTGCTTTGCAACGCTTCTATGTCATCTTGTTTGACATCATCCCGTATCTTACGATGACGGTGAAATATATCCCAGTGGATGGAGTGAGACTCGAGCATTCGCGTAGCATGCACCTTAAAAGTCTGAAAGATCTATTAAGGGACCACCTATGCTCAGAAAACTGCTCAGTCCAATCACACTTGCTACTTCTAAAGTCGCGATATATTTCTATACCTATGTAGATTGTGCGACGGTGCATTCATATGCGACTTCGCAAACTAACCATGTCTATCTTCAAAATAAAGGACATCTCCTATATGAGATTTCTAGTCGCATGGGTCAGTGTAATGACTTGCATCATCGTAACCGCTTTACGGCAAGTTGCCATTCCACTCTTACCCGTTACTAGAAAACCTATCTTCAGCTCTCATAGACACTGAAGAATAAACTTAACGTTTGTTCATTTATCCACACAAGGATCACTCTAGAACCTGTTCTTTAACCAAGAACTCGGGTCATACTAAGTCGAGCTTTCAGTCTGATAGACTCTATGTCTAATACATAGAGAATGTCGAACATCATTTTCTATCACTGAAAAAGCCAAGATTAACTTAATCTTTTACCTAGTCATACAAGTAAGAACCTCTTTCTTCGCTTGTCCTTTTCTGAAACACTTCAGAATCCTGACTTAGGAAATATTCCGACTTAATGTTATTAAGCCTCTTCTGATCTATACAATTACAAATCGGATGCCTAATACTCCTAACTTCATTTCATAGAAAATTTAATCACTTAAATAATCCTTTACACTCTACTAGAGGATCTGTGTCATTCAATATGTCGTTACATACAAAATCACGAATGACACCTAGCTCCCACTCAAATATGCCTTCCGCATATAAGATCAAGGAAAAGCTACTTAGCTCCCACTCAAATATGCCTTCCGCATATAAGATCAAGGAAAGCTACTTTGCTCCCACTCACTTCTTTGCAAATGTAGGTTTCTTCACCTATTTTGGACAACCCCAAAATCCTTTGATCACATTATCAAAGTGAAGATTCCAGCTCCAATATGCTTGCTTCAGCCCATGAATGGACCACCGAAGTTTGCATACATGTTTAGCATCCTCAGGATTACAAACCATTTTTAATGACACTGTTAAGAACCATGGTTTTCCCATCCATCTATCAATTTCTCATTCGAAATTACAGTAATTGCTAAACGACCCAGAATAGATTTAAGCTTCGCCACTTGAGACAAACTCTCATGTGGTCTGTCGGAACTTTTCACGACAAATCGAATCTGCTCAATGTCTACTCCCTCATAAAATTCCATATACTTTTAACATCCTAGATGTCATCAAGAAGATCTCCCAAGTCAATACCTGGTAAGCGTATATGGATTTTATTTTGGATCATAAATGACTCATAGCCATTTCTCGGACTTAGGTCCACCATCTCTTCTTCGTAGTTCGTAGGTCTATCATATTCCATTAATATGACCTTCATAACAAGATTGTCGTAACACACAGTGTGGAACACAACCTCGTATGCCTACGCTCTTAGTATGAGCTCAGAACATCATGATCTTGAATCATTAGCTTTTTCAAGCTGTGGGGCTTGACACCGAAAACACTTTCGATTGCGCCACTCTGATGTTTGGAGAAGAAGTTCACCAACTTTGTCTTGCTCTACTTTCTTTCTCACTTATACCCTCGGACAAGAAACTATTTCTTTCGCAAGGTATATCCCGGCAAAGATTTTGCCTATGTAGTGAGACATGTACCCAACTAACTCTTTAGGTAGGATATACTACAAAGATTAATCCATTTTAGGTTCGATTACATCGAAACGCTAAATTGCTGAAACGACAATCTAGGCTCAAAGCCATGCCATCACTCGTATGGTATTGTCTCCATGGATTCAAATGGTTTCCCTATTTGTTAACGTGAGTGTTTACATTTCTACCATATGACTCTAATGATCACAATAATTCGGTAAGAGATTCATTTACCCCACACTATCCGATAGGGTGCTATTACGACGTCCTAACACACCATGACACTATGGTGTTCCATGCGACGTAATTTGTGGAACTCTTCTCACAAGTATTCCAATGATGTGCCAACATTATAACTCAAATCTTTATTTCCTCGATTTGCATCGCGGGAATTTGTTTTTCTTGTTAAGTTTATTTCCTACTTCATTCTGAACTTCGTTTGATCGAATCAAAATTTCAGACTAACATTCCCCGGAGTGGATCATATATCTACTCGGAATATTCATGAAGTCTATGAAATAAAAGACTTCCACTACACGTTAAAGTACTTCATTGATTCACATACACCCATATGCACGATTCTCAACAAGCTATACTCAAAACGTTCAGTGAAGTTCACGAAATAAAGGTCTCCACTACCCTTCAATTACTTCATTGAACCACATACATCTCTATGTATGACTATCAATAAGTTGTATGCCCGTTTTCCGAAAACGGTGTCACAGTTATTTTGCAAGTGTCAAAAGATCAAATCTTAGGACTTGTAGGTCTATCCAATGTGGAGCTAATGCATATAACATTGACATGACTAAATGGTAGCGCCGCACATATGTGGTGTCTTTATTAAGTTTGTATCCTTTGGCATTAATATTATGAATGTGGGAGCTTCTACCATCTAAATTCAAATCGGCATATGATCATTACTTCATAAATATAGGACACCAATTTGTCACTATCATGTATGAACAAGTGTCTCGCTAGAGGAGACACACTTGTAACGATCATACTAACAGGCGATCATAAAGAATTTACCCAAATGGTAGATCTAGAGGGAGAGTGTCTATGGCCATCACAACAACTTGATTGCCATTATCACCACGCAATGTCGCCTCATCCTTTCAAGCTACTCAAGCAGTAAACCTGGTTTTTCACAAAACATGACTAGTTCAAAACTTAGTCACTACTGCGAGTACTTGCTTAGCTAAAATATTCATAACATGTATATCATATATACACCATCATCATTGATGACTTCCGGTGATCTGTTTCATTTTCTTGATACTTCCACCGTAATCAAAAACCATGAAGGTGAACGATTCCCTTTGCATGACATAGTCTATGACAGAGGATTTGCACTTGGCAACGATGTCTGTCATCCAGTAATTGAGCTGAGCGAGGCATCTCAGTGTTCATTTATCATGAACATATGTCATTAAGTATGACCGCCACGTGCTCCCTCAATGTGTGTATTCTCTTCCATCTTGGTTGAGAAGACAATCAGTCAACGTACTGATAAACTTCATCAACCCAACGTTTGGGGTACCCCGAGTTTAGCGACCATATCATATGTTCGCGATCTAAAAACTCGTACCCACCATTGGTTCTTTATGGCAGAGATCATAGCATACACTGGACTATGATGATATCATCCGCACAAAATCCGATAATCAAAATTATCTTTTGTTAGCGGAATCTCCGGGTTTATTTCCTAGCGGGTATTGTAACACAAAGAGCTAATGGTTTAAACAAGGAGTATCCTCAAGCTAAAGAATAAAACTATGAAGGTTGGACCCAACCTTTTAAGTTTTTCTCAAACGTAGGAATGCGCCTAATTTGAAAAGATGTTATCACAATGGTTAATATCTACAAAGGTTTGCAAAACAGAATCTTTTCATTATATTCTGAGTTCTAATAATTTAGAAAATAACTATCCGAACTCCCACTCAAACGAACATCCCTCCTGGTCGTTTAAGCGATTACACGACCCCCATCCATTGCACCACCCCACATCATCAGAGCCGGCGGCACAACTTCAAGAGTAGACAAATGTCCGCCACACCAGTTCCCAGTTCCGAGGCCATATTTCTGAATATGCTAGGCTCGCCACCAGAAACCTCCACGCTGACGCTTGTGCAACATGGCTTACACCCACTGTATGCGAACGACGAGATGTCTGACACCCGATCATCACGGCCTGCCTCATAACGTAGAACTTTCTTGGTGGTGCGCGTTGGAGGGAGAACACTAGTGGTATTTTGAAGGGATCATCTTATATAGGTACCGCCGTGTAACTAATGTATACTATACACACAATCACAAAATATAAGATGCACACAAAACATCAAATGTAATGCAATGTGATATAGTCCATTGCGCCATGGTCTTCTTGGCGCCCGCAGTTTATAACAATTTAATAAACCTACCTTGACCATATCACATAGCCCCTGCAAAATAAAGTTAGACGCTTCTACTTTATCTTTTGCATATTTTACGTGGCTCGGGGCTTTCGTAAATAGAACCTCTTCATACCTACGAACCTTATGACCACAACAGAGATCCAATAATTGCATGTTTAAGCATCCCTTTCGGGCCCTCCATTGAAAATGCAAAGCCAACTAAAGAGAGAGAAACAGGCACCCGCCAGCCACAGATACGGTACAAGCCATATGTCAGTAGTGGAACCAGTCTTGCGTAAGCGTACGCGTAAAGTCGGTCCGGGCCGCTTCATCAACTCGATGCCGCTGGAATCACAAGTGCACGCTAGAGGGTAGCAAATAACAGGAACGGTGCCCCCGTGCAAAACACGGGTTCTAACAGCGTACAGCTATATCTACGATAGATCGGCTCTGATGCCACTGAAAGGGGATCGTGTGCAGAAAACAAAAAATTTCCTAGCAACGATATCCTTAAACTAGCCAAGATCTACACTATGCAGATATAGAAGTACGGCGGAGATCGGAATACATTCCCTCGTAGACCGAATAGCGGGGATTACGCTCCCGCACAAGCGTTGACGACGAAGAGGACGTAGCCGACCTCTAGGTCGCGGAGAACTCGGCGCGACGAAGACGACGAAGATGACCCCGAGGTCGGGTGGAGGAAGTAGGCCTCCGAGTACCGCTAGCGCAGCACCTCGCAGGGCGTCACACACATACGGTGGAGACGACGGCCTCCGAAGCTCCAGTCCAGGACGAGCAGCGGAAGACTTGGACCGGAACACCAGCAGCGTGGCAGCGGGCTATGGTGGAAGAGATCCCCCTCCTCTACTCGGAGCGGCTCCGACAAGGGAACCACGAGATCGAGAGAGAAATTGGGAATTAATTGGTGAATTAAAAGGCCAGGGGTGCCCCTTCTTATATAGGCTACCGGGGGGAGCCAACCTTGCCAACCAGGCAATGTGGGACTATCCCACAGCCTGGTTCGGCCAATGCATGGTGCGCCGGCCCTAGGTGGGCCCCATTTGGCCCACCTAGGCCGACCAAGCCTCCCCCACAAAATTCCCTTGAGGGTTTTTCCCCCCATGGGCCTTCTTTCGACCAGAAGGCCCATTTAGGGAAATCAGCCTAAATAAATTCGAAAATAATATATAAAATCATATTTGCATATTAATTACACTAATTAATATCAAACATAATATATATAATTTTTCCTAGCTCCGAAAACTCTTTCGGCGCTGCCCGATCTCCATCGGACCCCTCCCGGGACGATCCCGATGATCTCTTTCCTTTCTGGTTGTCTTGTCGAAACCCCTTAAGTGTGTTACCCTAGCGGTTCGATGTAATAACAGGTACGATCAAGACTCCTCTATGATCGACGACTAACTCGTAGGCCTGGACCCCAATGAATTAATCCCTGTGATATAACGAATGACTTTCATCTATCAAACCTGGACGTATAGTCTTAAACCCTTTGTCATGGCGATACTTAGCGTGTCCGAGCATCATTCTCAGATATCTCCATACCTAGCATGATCTCGTTACCGACATCGATATCTTCTACTCGTCTATGATATTATGTCAGCTGGTGACCTAGTCACATGTTTGCAAACACATTTGACATAATCTCACCGAGTGGGCCCTGGAGTATCTATCCGGCTATGCGGACTGACAAATCCCGCTGTTGACCCCTCGTCTCAACTACCCCCTTCTGATACCCAAAAGTATCACCGTTATTGTCATACTATATAAGATACGACGTTTGGTGCGATCAAAGTATCTTCCAGGGATAACAATAAGAGTTGATCTCACGGTCTTAAGGCATAATGACTATGTCCTATAAATACTGGGTACGTCCATCACATCGTTACTCCTAACGATATGACTTCCATTGCCGACCGGCGCCATGCCCTATGATCGGAAAACCTCGATCATCAATCGCGCAACGAAACTAGTCTTAGTAGAGGCTACTAGGGACCTGGTTGTTTATCTACCACACCTGTATTAATGTTTTCGCTTAATACAGTTATAGCATGGTCTAAAACATATAATGAACGATTGGGATATTGCCAATAAACTATGTTTATTAAGTGCCTCTAGGGCATATTCCCTTCACATAGACACTCTCCCTCTAGATCTACCAGTTAAATAAATTATTTTATGATCGCCTGTTAGTATGATCGTTATAAGTGTGTCTCCTCTAGCGAGACAGTTGTTCATATATGCTAGTGAGAAATTCGTTGTCCTATATTTATGAAGTAATGATCATATGCTGATTTGAATTTAGATGGTAGAAGCTCCCACATTCATAATATCAATGCCAAAGGATACAAACTTAATAAAGACACCACATTCGTGTGGCACTACCGTTAAATTCATGTCAATGTTATACTCAATGAACTAGCTCCATATGGATGGATCTTCAAGTCCTTAGATTTAATATTTTCACACTTGCAAGATGACTAAGACACCGTTTTCGGAAAGCGGGCATTTAGCTTATTGATAATCATGCATATAGATTTATATGGATCAATGAACTAATTGACGTGTAGTGGTGATCTTTATTTCGTAAACTTCACTGAATGTTTTGAGTATAATTTGTTGAGAATCATGCATATGGGTGTGTGTGAATCAATGAAGTACTCTGACTGTAACATCCCAAAATCTCAAAAATTTAAAACTTTGCATTCATACACATTTATCTTATAGGCATGGCATTTGAATCACAAAAAGTATTAAACTAAAATTTATTTATAAATTTAAACATGTGGTTTTTCCATAAAAGCTTATTAATTGCACTCCTTATAACATTTATTTTATTAAATTTATTTGTGTACAAGAATAAAGTATAAAATTTCTAAATTTAATAAGCTTTCCAAAACATATTTTTAAAAATTTTTCTGAAAAGTTTTGATAAAGTTTAAAAATAGAATTTGTTTATTAGTTGATTTAAAAGAATTTCGAGGGAGAAGGACAGCTGGGCCGGCCCAACTACTATCGCTCGCGCCTGCGTTAGATAACGGACCAGCAGCCCGCTCCAGCCGCGCTCTTCTTTCCTCTCTCGCTGACACGTGGGTCCCACCTGTCAGTCGTCATCAACCTCCATCCGGAGATCGCGCGGGTGACGAATCCGAAATCGGATCAAATTAGCGTCGATTTCGTCGCGATTTGTTTCCCCGACCTCCTCCTATTTATCCCCCACGTAGCCGCCTCCAAAACACCCCACCCCCCGCCCCAAACCCTAGCCACCCCGCCGCCAGGCTGCTCGGATTCGGGCCGCCACCGCAGCCATTGCCGTCGGCCGTTTTTTGTCGAGCACGGTAAGTACCGAGAGCCTCGACCGCTTCTGCGTCTCTCTCTCTCTTAGCCGTGGTCGTGCGCACCCCTAAACCTTTCCCCCGTGTCTTACCGCAGCGGTATCGTCGTTTCCATCTTCGGCCGAAGTTTTCCGCCGCCGTCCCCGTCTCCGGTGAGCAGCTGGAGGAGAAGAGGGACGCACCGGAGCTCGTCATCGCGCCATCGACCTCGCCTCTTCCTCCTCTAAATTTTGGTAAGAACCGTTTCTCCCGGGGCTACGTAGAATGCCGGGAAACGTCGTTGCCGACGCGCCGCCGCCACGGGCGTCATCTCCGGCGTTCGTTTCGGCGACTCGCGCCGCCCGCTTTCGGTCAGTGCGATCTGGACCGTTAGATCCAGATCGGACGACCCCTCTGTTCCTTTATTTTCCGTAACGAACGATTAATCTGGCGCGTCCATTTTAATTAGATCGGACGGCTCCCAGCCCGATCCTGGCCGAATCGGTACCGGCCAATCACGTCGTGCCGCGTGGCCCTATTTTTCTTTTAATTTCCCCCAACCGAATTAAAAACCAGAGAGCTAATCCAACTTTCAAAATTCATATCTTTTAAACCATACATCCAATTTTAGTAAACTTTATCTCCCTGGAATCAGAAAATATGTGTAGAATTTCTTAAAATTATGTTTGTATATTTTGCACGATTTAATTATAATATTTTTACAGATTCATTTAATCTTGTTTTGGGCATATTTCAATTTAGAAAATGTTACACTTAAGTAAATATTTGTTTAAATAAAATTAGCTTAAACTCTCTGTCTATAAGAACCTATTTACATACTATTGAGAGTTTGCAATTAAACTCATCTTCAAATTGTCGTTACAATCCGTTCACATATAAAATTTGATTATATTAAATGTGATGCATTAAAAATTGATCATATTACATCATTGCAAATGATAATAACCAGGATAAATAAAATTGTTTTATCCAATTTATTAATTGTGACTCATGCATAACATAATTCTCTTGTGTTGCATTGTGTATGTTGATTTGGTTGTTTATTTCGGTGTTATTGTTTGATTTAGATTGCGAAGAGTGTGAAGCCGATTGTGAGACTTGCACCAACCAGAACCACTGTCAAGGCAAGTGACTTCATAAAATACCCACTATTTTTATTCTATTGCATTACTAGTATTTTAAGAAGTATTTGCAAGTAGTATGCATGATAGGTTTTGTGAGAATTGTAGTATGCTATGCAAACCTGTTAGTTTACCCTTTAGAAATTCCTGTTAGACACCTATTATCATTTAGTAGAAGTAAATGCTACAAAAATGATTGTTTTATGGTACATGTGATAAGTGAAAATTCCACTAATTAATTTTCCGGCCTGGGTGGATTGGTTCGATAGAGGAGGTTTCAAGTTGTAGCGCCCCATCTTTTAAATAAAGATGGAACACCTGTGTTATGTGCTAGTCCCTGGATCACTGCCAGCACCACATTACAAAATATATAGTATCATTGCATAAGTATCAAATTACTACAACGAGATCCAAAAATAGCTAAGTATAGCTTTATTACAAAGGGCATAGTCATGAAGACTAGCTGAAAAGTTCAGAGTTCACAACGAAAGTAATAGAAATGAGCCTCCTCTTCTAGCGTACGCCACAGGCAGACATGTTGGGTGTAGAATCGAGTCCAAACTCACTCCTCATCAGAATTACCTGCACATTTGAATATGCAGCCCCTGTAGGAGGTCAATACAATGAAGTATTGGCAAGTGACTATGGTGGATAAATTATGACAAGTCTAATTCTATATGCATATTTGTCTTGGTGGAGTTGTAGGCTATTTTGCAGAAAGCCAGTTTTCTCCTATCTTTTGTAAAACAATTTCGTTTCTCAAAGACTTGGCACCAAGGGATGAAGCCCAAGTGCACCAACAATTCTTTCCTTAGTCAAATTTTACTTTAGGAAAACTATGATGAGATTCTTCCGTCCATCCTTGTCCAGTTGCTCGAGGTAGTCCATCACTGGGGACACGGCTGAGTACTCAGATTGTCGACTCTGCAGAGGTTGTGCACTTTCACCTTGAGACTCAATTAACCCAAACATCCTATACACGCGGAGTGCATTAAGGAAAGGAGAGAACTGAGAGAAGAACTTTCAGAAGAAGAATGCAACCATACTAGCAAGACCCGTTCCACCTACCAACTCTACATCTGCTTGTCAAGCTGACAGGTTGCACTCTCACAACTTAGTAATTCTAGAAAGAGCCCATTGTCAAAAGGCTGCACGGGAAGCCTCTAAACTTGGAGGGACTAAGAAATCTCTTTGTTCCTGGGTGGCCGTCCACACGTGCGCTTCTGGGTGACAACCACCATGCTCGTGGCCCTAAGTAGAATAGACATTCATCCTAGGCAACGACAACCACAAGCATAGTCCCAAAAGCCACTCAACATAAACCAAACAAACCAATTCCACCCAGGTGTGCATTTTAAAGTTTAACACTTAGCAATATTTCTATAACATGGTAGGAACACTTTTATGGCATAGCTAAGCATCTAATAAAACCTTTTGATGGCTGCATGGGAAGGGATGGCTACACACTACTAGGATATTTTCAAAGTGTAAACTAACTTAGCATTATAAGATAGTTCAAAAATTCCCTATCATGCATACTACTCAAAAATCTACTAATAATGCATATAGAAAACATTGGGTAGATTATGAATGTCACTTGCCTTGGTAACAAGAGGAACAAGCACAGCAAGAATAACAATCACAAGGGCCTTCCTCCTCTTCACAATCTAGAGACAAACAATAAAACTAAATAAACACACAAACACAACACTTAAAATATCAAGACAAAAATATGTATGCATGCTTGATATGCAATGAACTTAACAAGACAAAATAATTACCATTTTATTTCCTCTGTTATTAATGCATGAAATGCAATGATCAATATTTTAATATTTTATTTAATCATTTAAAATATTGAGCATAACATAGAAGTTTTAAGCCCTAAAACCAATTTATTTAATTCTATTATGAAAAGTTTCAAATAAAACTCAAGTTGCACTCTCTGGACAGAGGGCATTAATAAAGTTCTAAATCAATTGGATTTATTTGGAAAGAATTTTTATTAATTAAGTTATAGATTTAATAGCCGAAAAGCTAACCAATTAAATTCCGCAATTTAAAATACACTAAAAAGACAAACTAATGAAACCATACTAAACTACACGAGCAGAGCTTTACGTGGATATAAAATTCATCAAATTTGGATGAACAGATCGAAAGTTATGAATTTTGCAAGTTTGTATTGTTTTTCTGTTTTTAATTATAAATTCCAGCCGAAATAGAAAATGAAAAGGCCACGCCCGGCGCACTCCGATTGGACGGTACCGGTTCTCCGCGGATCGCGAACGCGAACCGTTGGATCTGAAGTAAAACGGGCGTTCCAGATCAATCCGATCTAGATCCATTGGATCTAGATCCGACGGCCCGGACGCAAGGGCACGGACGGGCGGCGCGGTTCGCCGGAAATCTTCCGCCCGCGGCGGCGCCATGGCCGGCGTCGCATGCACTCGCGATCTATGGCTAAGGGGAGGGGGAAAATCATACCACGACGGAGAGGAGGTCGAGGCGGAGGCGGTGGCGCGGCTGGGGCTTCTCGTGCTTCCTCTTCTTCTCCCAAAGCTCCGCCGGAGACGAGGACCGCGGCGGTGCTCTTCGGTCGCGGACGGAGAGGACGCTTCGCTGCGACTCAAGTCACGAGATTAGGTGCAAAACGACCGGAAGGGAGAAAGAGATCGAGGGGAGGCGAAAAGAAGAGCCGGGGTGGTCGGAGCGCTACGCACGGCGAGCTCGACGGCGGCGGATCGCGCGAGATGCCGAACTCGGTGGCGGCGGCCCGGTGGCGTAGATCGTTAGGGTTTTTGGGGTGGAATCGGGAGGCGCGGTCGTGGAATAAATATGGGGCATCTCCGGGGAACAAACCGCGCGGAAATCGCGTGGATTTTATCCGTGCTCGGATCGGTCTCCGCCGGAGTTCTTGCGACGGGAGGTTGAAGGCTCTGACGGGCTGTCCCCACCCGTCAGCGAGAAGAAGCGGGCGGCGGGCTACGCGGGCTGGTTTACTGGGCCGCTTCCTCGCGCACGCGGCAGATAGGGCTAGGCCGGCCCGGTAAGAAATCCTTTTTAGTTAAACTCTTTTTTTGTTTTAAAACTTTTCAAAACAATTTGATTTTTTAAATCCTATCAAAACATTTCAGAAAAATTCATAAAATATGTTTTGAAAAGCTAATTTAATTTAGAACTTTTTGATATCACTTTGCTAAATAAATAAAATAATAAAATGCAGATTTTTATAAGGAGCTCAATTAGACCTCTTTAAGGACAACAACTTTATTTAAACTTATAATTAAACTTCAAATTATTCTTTATGTGATTTCAATGCCATGCCTATATGATGCATGATGCATGAATGCAAAGTTTTAATTTTTTTAGAAATTTGGGATGTTACAGACTAACCCCCTTAAGAAGAAGCTCGCCCTCGAGCTTCGGAAAGGTCAGCAAATAGGTGTGGGTGGTCTTCTCGGAGGTCATCCTCTCGTTCCCAGGTGGCTTCGTCCTTGGTGTGATGATTCCATTGGACTTTGCAAAACTTGATGGTTTTGGTACGGGTGACTCTTTCTGCTGTCTGTAATATCTTGATGGGCTTCTCTTCGTATGTCAGGTCACTCTCCAATTGTACCTCCTCGAGGGGTACAGTATCCTTTAAAGGAACTCCCATCATCTCGGGATGACATTTCTTCAACTGACTGACATGGAACACATTATGAACAGCAGACAACACTTCGGGTAGTTCTAACTCATATTCCACTTCACCTTTGCGCGAAAGAATTTTGAATGGTCCAATGAATTGAGGTGCTAACTTTCCTTTGATTCCAAACCTTTTCACACCCCGAAGTGGTGACACTCTTAAATAGGTTCTATCACCCACTTCGTAGGTGACTTCTCTACGCTTGGAATCTGCATAGCTTTTCTGGCGTGACTGTGCTATTTTCAATCTGTCCTTAATCAGTCTGACTTTCTCTTCAGCATCCTGTATTATATCAGGTCCAAAGAAACTCCGTTCTCCTACACCACTCCACAACAGTGGGGTTGTACATTTCTTTCCATATAAGGCTTCAAACGGTGCCATCTCAATGCTGGCTTGATAACTGTTGTTGTAGGAGAACTCAGCGTATGGAAAATTATCATCCCAACTAGATCCATAGTCGAGCGCACAAGCTCTTAACATATCCTCTAAAATCTGATTCACTCTTTCAGTCTGACCATCTGTTTGCGGGTGGAAAGCCGTACTGAATTCCAATCTGGTTCCCAAAGATTCGTGCAACTGCTTCCAAAAATGAGAAGTGAACTGGGTCCCCCTATCAGACACGATACTCTTAGGAACGCCGTGAAGGAACACAATTCTCTTCATGTAAATATCGGCTAGCTTTGCACTTGTATGAGTGGTCTTCACGGGTATGAAGTGAGCTATTTTGGTTAGGCGACAAACAATAACCCAAATAGAATCATAACCCGATCTGGTCCTGGGTAATCCGATGATGAAGTCCATCCATATAGAATCCCACTTCCAATCCGGTACTTTCAAAGGTTGTAAGAGCCCTGCTGGTTTCTGATGTTCTGCCTTTACTCGACTACATACATCGCACTTAGCGATGTATTCTGCTATTTCTCTTTTCAGATTATTCCACCAAAATCTCTCTTTCACATCCATATACATCTTGGTATTTCCCGGATGAATAGAATAAGGTGTCTCATGAGCTTCTTGCAGAATTAACTTCCTAATATCCGGATCATTGGCCACACATACACGTTTTTCAAACCACAAAATCCCTTGCTCATCCTCATGGAATCCTTTAGCTTTGCCTGCTCTTAGATTGACTTTGATCTCTTCTATTTCCTTGTCTCCTTTCTGAGCTTCACGTATCTTGTCCATCAAAGTGGGTTGTACAACTAATGAGGTTACAAACCCTTCAGGTACTACTTCCAATCTGAGGTCCTTGAATGCATTGCATAAATCCTCGGGTAATTCTCCTGATGTAAGGCCATTCACATACATTTTACGACTTAGAGCATCTGCTACCACATTAGCTTTCCCCGGATGGTATTGGAGACTTAGATCATAATCTTTAATAAGTTCCAACCATCTTCTTTGTCTCATGTTCAATTCCTTCTGTGTAAATATGTATTTCAAACTTTTGTGGTCCGTGAATACCTCACATCTTTTTCCCATCAGGTAGGGTCTCCATGTTTTCAGGGCATGCACTACTGATGCTAACTCGAGATCATGAGTTGGATAATTTGCTTCATGTTTCTTGAGTTGTCTAGAGGCATAAGATGCCACTCTTCCTTCCTGCATCAACACACTTCCCAAGCCTTGGCGTGATGCATCACAGTACACTTGGAATTCCTTCTCCAAATCAGGTAAGCATAGAACTGGGGCTGAAACCAGACGTTTCTTCAACTCCTGAAAACTGGCTTCGCATGCCTCAGTCCACTCAAATTTCTTCTCCTTCTTTAATAATTCTGTCAAGGCCTTGGCAATCTTGGAGAATTTTTCAATGAATCGTCGGTAGTATCCTGCTAGGCCCAGAAAACTTCGTAATTCACCAACATTCTTCGGCGGTTCCCAATTAGTTACAGCTGAAACTTTTTCAGGATCCACCGCTACCTTCCTTGGACACCACATGGCCTAAAAATCTGACTTGTTCTAACCAAAACTCACACTTGCTGTACTTGGCATACAACTTATGTTCACGTAGTCTCTGCAATACTAGACGCAAGTGCTCTTCATGTTCTTTGTGACTCTTGGAGTAGATTAGAATATCATCTATGAACACTACCACAAACTTATCCAGAAAATCCATGAACACTTTATTCATCATATTCATGAAATAGGCTGGTGCATTGGTTAATCCAAAAGGCATCACGGTGTACTCGTATGAGCCATATCTCGTAACAAATGCAGTCTTGGGTATATCCATTTCTCTAACTTTCATTTGGAGGTACCCTGATCGAAGATCGATCTTTGAGAAAACACAAGCACCTTCCAGTTGGTCAAATAGTTCGTTTATCTTGGGTAACGGGTACTTGTTTTTGATAGTTTGCTCGTTTATATCTCTATAATCCGTGACTAGCCTCTGGGTTTGATCCTTCTTTTTAACAAATAAGACTGGTGCTCCCCATGGCGATGAACTTGGACGAATGAATCCTTTCTGGATATGCTCCTCCAGTTGCTTCTTGAGCTCTTTCAATTCATCGACGGCCATAGGATAAGGTCTTTTAGCTATTGGTCCTGTTCCCGGCTTCAGCTCGATGAGAAACTCTACATCTCTATCGGGTGGCATTCCCGGTAGTTCCTCCGGAAAAACATCTGGGTATTCCTTGACAATAAGCACATCACCAAGGCTAACCCCCTTAAGAGAATTTAGCCTAACCTTCTTAAGTTCGAAAGTTGATCTGAACTTAATCTTCCTTTTCTCTGGGGTGGTGAGGGTGATTGCTCTATTTGCACAGTCTATGATTCCTTCAAAACGAGTCATCCAATCCATTCCGATGATAACATCCAATACTTGGGTTTCTAGGATGACTAAGTCTGTTGGAAACGTGTGTTTTCCGATTTGCAAGTCTAACTGCCTACACCCGGAATTTACTATCATCTCCCCTCCAGGTGAACTTACCCTAATAGGTTTTCCTAGACTTTCCTCAGCTAACCCATGTTTGTTTACAAATGCTCTTGATATGAATGAATGAGATGCTCCAGTATCAAATAAGACTAATGCTGGAGAGGAGTTGAGCAAGAACGTACCAATCACCGCATCAGGTTCATCATGAACTTCTTCGACATTGATGTGGTTCAATTGTCCCTTTTGGAAAGGATTGGGTTTGGAATTTTCATCAGCTTTCCTCTCTGGGCATTCAGTTGCATAATGTCCTGTCTTCTTGCACTTGAAGCAAGTCACATTAGACAAGTCTTTCTTCCCTTCATAGTTAGGACGGTGATTACCATTCCCATGATTATGGCCATGGTGATGGTTTCCCCTGGATCCACCATTATTTCCATTGTATCCTCCATTATTTCCTTTGTATCCTCCATTACTTCCTTTGTATCCTCCATTGTGGTTATGACCATGATGTTTTTGGCCACTACCAGTGTTGGAGTGATTCCAGGGTTTATGGCTACTGACTTCAGAGGTGTGTTGTTTCTTATATGTCCCTTCCGAATGAACCTTACTTGCACTGAACTTCCTCTTCCTATTCTCCTCCTTTCTTATGTTGTTGTCCAGGGTGATAGCTTGATCCAGCAGAGCTTGATAGTTTGGAGTATATGCCACAGACAAATGTATCTTCAGTTCTCCCCTAAGTCCATTGAGGAACTTTTCCTTCCTCTTTGCATCAGTATCAATGTCCTCTGGTGCATACCTTGATAGCATACAGAAGTCATCCATATACTCCTTCAGAGTTCTACCTCCCTGCCTCAAGCTGCGAAATTCCTCTTTCTTCAGGTTCATTATACCTGAGGAGATGTGAGCATTCCGGAAACCTTCCTTGAACGCATCCCAAGTCATGCCATCCAAAGGATGAGTCACTTGATAAGTCTCCCACCACAATGCTGCGGGTCCTTCCAACAGGTGTGCAGTGAACCTCACTTTTTCTGCCTCAGAACACTCACAAGTTACTAAGTCCTTGTTGACTGAACGGAGCCAATCATCCGCCACTATTGGTTCAGTAGCAGAGGAGAACTTATTAGGCCTAAGCCTTAGGAATCTAGCAAGTCTGTCCACTGGAGGTGGTGGTGGAGGTGGCGGGTTGTTGTTGTTGTGGTTGTTGTTGTTGTTGTTGTTGTTGTTGTTGTTGGTTGCTGCAATGAATTGAGTCATCATATTCATCAACTGAGCTTGAGCGGCCATCAGCTGTTGCATGGCATCATCGTTGTTGGTATCACGACGAGGAGGCATTTGTAGGGTTTTCAGCATAGATGAGTGAAAGATAGACAGAACTAAGAGAAGAAAATTCCTACCCATGCACAAAGCAACCAAGTCAACACAATCAACACTCAAAATACAACAAAAAAAAAGAAAAAGTCTACTTAGCAAATCGAAACAAGTATTCTAAGTTGATTTAATAAAACAACAGAGTCTGCAAACCAATCATTCTATCATTGTCACACCACAAGTTGGAGATCAATGTTTTAAAAAGAACGACGAACTAAACGAGGGAGAACATGGTGGTCCAACTACTAAGTCTAAACTTCGTCCATGGCGTCTCCTTCATATTCTTCGACTTCCTCGATGGTGATGCCTTCCTTCATAAGGATCTCCTTGTAGTCATTCACCTCCTTCTCCAAGGCCTCGTTCTTCTCCTGTAACATTGTCGTCTCACGGTGCAGAGTCTCGATCGCTTCCTTCTCCAGAACTTCAATCTTCTCTTGTAGCATTCTCTTCTCACGGCGTAGAGTCTCGATCAAATCTCGATCAGCTTCGAACTCGACGTCGTTGCTCAGAATTTCATCCTTCAAGGTCTTGATCTCCTTGTTCTTGTCTCTAATTCTCTTTTCTTGATTTTGGAAGTTCTTCTCTTGAGCTCGGAATTTCTCGTCTTGAGCATTGGCCACCTCTTCTTGGGCTTCAATATTCTTTTGAGTCTCCTTGACTTGGGCCATTATTTCATCATTCTTCAACAGCTCGTTGCGTCTATCCTCTTCGAGTTGCCAGAGGTGAAGTTTTAAGTCTTGGAGATAAGGGTACAAAGGTTCTGGTTTGTTTTTGTCTTCCTCGCTAACAAGGTAGGGTATCCCATGTTCGTCACGTTGGCCAAGGTTAGAAAAGTAGTGGTCTTTTAACTCCTCCTAGAATTGCCAGCAAAGACGTCCTATTAGCTCCTGCATGACGAGATTCAGCCCTTTCTCCAAGGAGTCACTAATCGACTTGTACTGGATGTCTTCGGTCTTGGGTTCAGTCTGGCGCCCTTGTTGGAAAAGACGAATTCCCCATAAGTCTCCTTTGTTGAAGTGCTTCAGCTGGCTTGCCTTGATGATGGGTTTTGGAAGTGCCAACAGTTCTACCAACTCTAGAAGATATCTTCCAAAGCGCATGTCCTTGAAGTCCTCCGCGGTTTGATACATGAAGAACGACATCCTTAAGTGATAAAGGTAGAGTTTGTTAAAACAAGACAAGGTAAGAAATACTAGTTGTGGTGTACTTAAGTACTTAGAGAAAAAGAAGTCCTTTTCTAAAAGGTGATCAACACTATTATCAACTCTTTGTAAGTCGGATATTCACTATAGTGAGAGAGACAGACACCCGGCCAGCCACTTATAATTGTGGAACAGGTCTCATGTACGCGGACATGTAAGGTTAGTCCCGGGCCGCTTCATCCCACTATACCGCTAGGATCCAACATACTTCAAAGATGGTAATACTATGATCAAAAAAAGAGGCTTAACCAATCCTAAGGGCTCGAACCTACAGGCAACACTTTAGCTCTGATACCATTTTGTAGCGCCCCATCTTTTAAATAAAGATGGAACACCTGTGTTATGTGCTAGTCCCTGGATCACTGCCAGCACCACAGTACAAAATATATAGTATCATTGCATAAGTATCAAATTACTACAACGAGATCCAAAAATAGCTAAGTATAGCTTTATTACAAAGGGAATAGTCATGAAGACTAGCTGAAAAGTTCAGAGTTCACAACGAAAGTAATAGCAATGAGCCTCCTCTTCTAGCGTGCGCCACAGGCAGACATGTTGGGTGTACAATCGAGTCCAAACTCACTCCTCATCAGAATTACCTGCACATTTGAATATGCAGCCCCCGTAGGAGGTCAATACAATGAAGTATTGGCAAGTGACTATGGTGGATAAATTATGACAAGTCTAATTCTATATGCATATTTGGCTTGGTGGAGTTGTAGGCTATTTTGCAGAAAGCCAGTTTTCTCCTATCTTTTGTAAAACAATTTTGTTTCTCAAAGACTTGGCACCAAGGGATGAAGCCCAAGTGCACCAACAATTCTTTCCTTAGTCAAATTTTACTTTAGGAAAACTATGATGAGATTCTTCCGTCCATCCTTGTCCAGTTGCTCGAGGTAGTCCATCACTGGGGACACGGCTGATTACTCAGATTGTCGACTCTGCAGAGGTTGTGCACTTTCACTTTGAGACTCAATTAACCCAAACATCCTATACACGCGGAGTGCATTAAGGAAAGGAGAGAATTGAGACAAGACCTTTCAGAAGAAGAATGCAACCATACTAGCAAGACCCGTTCCACCTACCAACTCTACATCTTCTTGTCAAGCTGACAGGTTGCACTCTCACAACTTAGTAATTCTAGACAGAGCCCATTGTCAAAAGGCTGCACGGGAAGCCTATAAACTTGGAGGGACTAAGAAATCTCTTTGTTCCTGTGTGGCCGTCCACAAGTGCGCTTCTGGGTGACAACCACCATGCTCATGGCCCTAAGTAGAATATACATTCATCCTAGGCAACGACAACCACAAGCATAGTCCCAAAAGCCACTCAACATAAACCAAACAAACCAATTCCACCCAGTTGTGCATTTTAAAGTTTAACACTTAGCAATATTTCTATAACATGGTAGGAACACTTTTTATGGCATAGCTAAGCATCTAATAAAACCTTTTGATGGCTGCATGGGAAGGGATGGCTACACACTACTAGGATATTTTCAAAGTGTAAACTAACTTAGCATTATAAGATAGTTCAAAAATTCCCTATCATGCATACTACTCAAAAATCTACTAATAATGCATATAGAAAATATTGTGTAGATTATGAATGTCACTTGCCTTGGTAACAAGAGGAACAAGCACAGCAAGAATAACAATCACAAGGGCCTCTGGAGATGTTTCTGTTGACTTCTCTCCAGGCAAGGAGAGAGCACAAGAGGGTAGACTACTCACACATCAGTCTGAAGGCGGTCATGGTGACGTAGAGGCCTCTGGGGACGATTCCCCCTCCCGACAGGGTGCCGGGAGCAGTTCTAATCTCCTCACGGCGGGGGCTGATAGAAGATGACCGCTTCCGGACTGATGTGTGAGTAGCTAGATGATTGTCTTCTCCTCTTGTGCTGTCATGTTCAGATCTTGTGAGCTGCCTATCATGATCAAGATCACCGTTATGTAATTCTCCATGTTGTGTTTGCTGTGATCCGATGAATATTGAGTACTAAAGTTATTGCTTCATAATATATCATGTGTGTGCTATTTAATGATCTTGCATGCTCTCCGTTACTCATGTGTGCTTTGGCCAAGTAGATGCTTGTAACTCCAAGAGGGGGTATTTATGCTCGATAGTAGGTTCTTGTTTCTATTTAATCGTGGGTAGTGATAGAAAGCTCTAAGGTTTTGGATGTACCGTTTCTACTGGGGATAAAACAGTAGTACTTTATCTAGGGATTGAAGGGAATATGCCCTAGAGGCACTTAATAAAGATATGATATTCCAATTGTTCATTATATGTTTTATACCATGCTATAACTGTATTAAGCGGAAACATTAATGCACGTGTGGAAGATAAACAATCGGGTCCCTAGTAGCCTCTACTAAGACTAGTTCATTGTGCGATTGATGATCGAGGTTTCCCGATGATGTGACATGGCGTCAGTTGGCAATGGAGTCATATCGTTAGGTGGAACGGTGCGATGGACTGACCCATAATTTTTAGGACGTAGTCATTACACCTTTGACCATGAGATCAACTCTTATTGTTATTCCTGAAAGATACTTTGATTGCATCAAACGTCATATCTTATATAGTGTGACAATAAAGGTGACACTCTCGGGTATAGGAAGGGAGTAGTTGAGACGAGGGGTCAAGAGCGGGATTTGCCAGTCCGCATAGCAGGATAGACACTCTAGGGCCCACTCGGTGAGATTGTGTCAAAAGAGTTTGCAAACATGTGACTAGGTCACCAGGACATAATATCATAGACGAGTAGAAGATAGTGTTGTCGGTAACGAGGTCATGCTAGGTATGGATATACCTTTGAACGATGCTCGGACACGCTAAGTATTGCTATGGCAAAAGGTTTAAGACTCGACGTCTAGGTTTGATAGATGAAAGTCATTCGTTATATCACAGGGATTAATTCACGGGGTCTAGGCCTACAAGTTAATCATTGATCGGAGAGGGGTATCGATTATGTCTATTATTATATCGAACCGCTAGGGTAACACACTTAAGTGGTTTCGACAAGACAACCGGAAAGGAAAGAGAACACCGGGAACGTCCCGGGATTGGTCCGATGGAGATAGGGCGGCGACGAAAAAGTTTTCGGAGTTAGACTAAATGATATAATATATGTTCGATATTAACTAGTGTAATTAATGATTAAATATGATTATATATATTTATTTCCGAATTTTTAAAGGTTGATTTCCCTTTTTTTAGGCGCAAAACAGTAGGGAAAAATCCCTACTGTTTAATTTTCTATTTTCTCATTGACAGCTGTACAAATACAAGGAAAAGTTCATAAAGTGTCCACCCATTGGGTCATCCCCTCCTTAAGGGAAGGTTTAGCTCTATGCATAATCAATCTAAAAGAACAAATAAAGTCCTGGAAACATGCCTCAAGACAAATAGGCTGAGAATCAAAAATACATTTGTTCCTATGGGTCCAAATACTCCAGCAACCAACAATGAGAATTTCCTTATAGCAAATCAGCATGTAAGTTTTCTTTGCTTTAATCAGCATGGAGAAGAGGTCTAGATCCGTATCCCATTAAGGAAATAATTTCCACCAAAAGTTCCTGCTGAAGTCGCATTCAAAGAATAAATGGATAAACTCTTCAGTCATCCCCTGAGAACATAGGACACAATTGTAGTCCTCAATCTGATAATGCTTTCTGGCTAGGAGGTCTCTTGTGTTCAATCTGTCTTGCAATAAAAGCCAAAATAAGATCTTATGTTTTGGGAGAACACAAGATTTCCAGATCCATTGAAAAGGGGATGGTGCAGGATTTTTTGGCATTAAGGTCTCATAAACCCTCTTATTCGAATAACTTTTGTTGCTGCTTGATAGAACCCACCTATCAGCAGAAGAAATATCCATTTGTCCTGTCAGCAAATTATTGAACTGGGCAAATTGATGAACAGCAAGGACTGAAAGTGGGGTGTGAAACAAATCCAATGAATCTTCATCAGAAAAGACAGCAAAAGCCTGTTTAAGGGAAATGGATTGCGACTTCGCAAAGGAGCATAGGTGAGGCAATTGGTGCCGAAGAAGCTCATCAGACCACTTATCCATCCAAAGTCTTGCAGTTTCACCTTCACCTGGGACACAAGCAGCCAACTCCAGGAAGTTATCAAGCAGCTTTAAACAATCTTTCCACCAGAAAGAACCTACAGGGCCAGTGTTTTGTGGTATTCTATCATTCCCATAATATGCTTGCCATACAAGTTGGACCCATGGCAAATCTTCCTTATTCATGAACTTAAAAATGTATTTCATGAGTAAGGCAATATTTTGGGTTCTGAGGTTCAGAATGCCCAATCCACCCACTCTCTTTGGCTTACATACATTGTCCCATTTTACCAAGCATTTACCTTTTTTATGACTATCTTTCCCTCTCCAAAAGAAACCCCTGGTGGATCCCTCAATGTAATCTAAAAAAACCAATGGCAGTTTCAAAGTGCACATAGCAAAATTGGGTATAGCAGAAATGATGGATTTAATCACAACCAGTCGTCCATCATAGGATAGTGTATCAGCAATGCCAACTAATCTTCTGTCAATCCTATGAATAATTCCAATAAGATCTTCCATCTTTGGTCTAGTAGTTCCCAAAGGAAAACCAAGGTAAGTAAAAGGTAGGACCTCAATTTTACACCCCAGAATCAGAGCCAGCTCAGTACTTTTATCTTGATCAACATTGATAGGTACCATGGAGGATTTGCTGAAATTGATCTTTAATCCAGTAGATAAAGAAAATTTATCCAGGATAACTTTCAACCTTCTCAGTTGTTCAGCACATGCTGGCATAATTAGCAATGTGTCATCAACATATTGTATTATAGGATAATCTAATCCATAAGAACAATCAAGGGGCCAACCAATCTCTCCAGATTGCCAAGCAGCATTAATGACGAATTGTAGAAGCTCTGCAGTAGTCACAAACAACAAAGGAGACAAAGGATCACCTTGCCTAACTCCTCTTTTGCACCAAATTTTCTTGCCAGGTATACCATTCAAAAGTACTGAGGTGGAAGCAGTGTAAAGGATCTTGAATATCCAATTCAACCAAAGGTCTCCAAACCCTAAATGTTTAAGCATTAATAGTATTGCAGAGTATTCAACCTTATCAAAAGCTTTTTCAAAATCCAATTTCAAGATAATGATCTCTCTCTTAGACTTGTGACATAGGTTAATGTATTCAAATGCCCAGGCAAGACAGTCCTGAATGGTTCTGCTTTTGATGAATCCATACTGATTCTTGTGCAATGCTTGGATAATAACCTTCTGCATCCTATTAGCCAGCAGCTTGGTCAATAACTTCAAAGTGATACTGACCAGAGAGATAGGCCTATAATCATTAACATATTCTGGATCAACTTTCTTAGGAATTAGAGTGATGAAGGCTGTATTGATGCTGGAGATATCCAAATCACCTGCAAAGAAACTAAAACACAACTGATAGAATTGCTCCTTAACTTGATTCCAGCATTTTTTTAGGAAAGCTCCATTAAACCCATCAGGACCAGGTGACTTATCTGTTGGCATACACTTAACAATGTCATCAATTTCATCCTTTGTGAAGGGGACCTCAAGGCTAGCAAAATCAATATTGGTATTGGGTACAATAAGGTTATGTAGATCAAATAGCATAATTGGATTATCAGAACAACCAATCCTCTGTTTAAAAGACTGCCAAATTATTGCTGCTTTATCTTCATGAGCACAAACCATACGATCATCCTCTGTTCTTAAAATGGCAATATAATTACATCTGAAGCTTTTGGTGGCATAGGTATGGAAGAAACTCGTGTTTTCACCTCCCAGTTTAGCCCATCTGATTTTTGCCCTACTACGCCAATAAATCCTCTTGGCCTCCAGTAGTTTGGTCAAATGGATTTTAAGTACTCTTCTAAAATTGGATTCTATAATAGAGAGTAACCTTTGATCCTCTAGGCCATCCAATAAAGCTAGCACATAGTTGCATGACTGAATAATCTTACTTAACTGAGACAAGCTTTTGCTCCATCGTTTCAATCCATATCTCAAAGATTCAGTCTCGCTGTAATATCTTGTGCAGCATTTTTATAGGACCCCAGATGCTGCCAACTATTAGATACAATCTGTGCAAAACACTGCATCCCCAGCCAGAATTCTTCAAATCTGAATACCTGTGCCTTTGGTACATGGATACTAACCTGAACCTTAAGAGGGACATGATCCGATGGTAATTTAGCTAGAGGACTAGCAAAAGTATTAGGGAATAAAGCTGTCCAGTTGGCCGAGGTAAAAACCCAATCTAACTTTTCAAGCAAGGGATCAGCTTGCATGTTACTCCAGGTAAAAAATCTACCCTTTAGAGGAATATCAATAAGATCATGATGGCTAATAAATCTGTTAAAAGCAAGCATATTATTGATGTCCCCTCCAGGTCTGCTCCTATTCTCTGGACCCCTAATCAGATTAAAGTCACCAAGTATCATCCACAAATGCATGGGACTCGTGTCGATGCTCATCAACCAAATAAGAAAGAGAGCTCTCTCAGCAGGATAGGTTGGTCCATATACATTTGTAAGATACCAAACCTGTCCAGTAATCTTACAGATCAGTTGCACAGTCACATGGAATCTAGAAGAGGAAATCTCAGTACCATCAAAGAGGTTCCCATTCCATATAGTTATTATACCCCCTGAGCTCCCCATAGAAGGAGAAAACACAAATTTATTGAAACGTCTAGGGAAAAAGTTCCTGACATATTGGAGGTCAAAGTGTTCTTTTTTGGTTTCCTGGAAACAAATGATATTGCAATTTGATTCATCAATGTTCTGTCTAATGTCATCCCATCTGGTCTGTGAGTTAATCCCTCTCAGATTCCAATCCAAAATATTCCATTGTCTACTCATTTATAACCAATTCTATGTGGTCTATGCTGAGCAATATTAAAAAGCCCAGGGACAAGCAGAAGCAATTGCAGGAAACAATCCTCCATGTACATAAAAAGAGCCAACAGTCAACTGCCAGAAATAACACAAATTGTATGAATGTAACACAGGATACAGCCACAAGGAACACAGACTGAGAGCATATCCCAGAATTAACAGACACAAACATCTGAGAAAAGCTGTCAACACCAGCTAGCACAAATATAGCACACTGACAGCAAAAGAGCATACAACCAAGATCACAAGCAGCCAAATACAGTCCATACTGATAAGATAGAGGTCTAAACTGGTAGAGTAGCAGATAGAAATAGAGAACCAACATATTACAAGCCAAATAAACATAAAAGAAACAAGAGTGAATGAGGCACAAGATCATGCTGCCCCCCTCTTCGCATAGCTTATTCAACACTATCATTGGTACTGTCATAGTTCAGGCTATCTTCTGATACATCCTTAGGATGCATCTGACAAGGTCCAGTAGCCAGAGCCTGGATAGTCTCCAAAGGCAGAAAGGGTGGAGCAGGAGCATTGACATCCCTGACAAGAACAGTGAAAGCTCCCCTGTCCTGGTCCTCATCATCATCCTCAAGGTCCTTAGTGACAGTATCAGCAGGTACAACCTTGAAACCCTCCTTGAGCTTAGCAATTCTAGTGCTTCTCCTGACCTGTTCAACAGACATAATAGTTTTTCCTTTTCTCTTCCTTGAAGCAGATAGAGTAGCAGTTGGTGCAACCGAGGGACCTGGTTGTTGATCAGCAAGTGAAATGCTATGAACTGCAGCATTGTGGCCAGTTGGTAGTTGAACTTCAACATTCCCAACTGCAACAGAATTCTCAGATGAGATGTTGATTGTGTTTCCTAAGGAGGGGACAGGTTGATTGCGAGTTGGGAGGAACACATCCACAAAGATAGGTTGCACTGGAGGTGGAGCAGCTTGGACAACTGGATCATCAAATGGCTCATTAACTGGAGCCTCCACCACATGAACAAGTTCTTCTATCACAGGTGCATGTTCAGGAACTGCAATCACAGGTTCATCCAGAGCTGGTAAGACAATGTTAACATCAGGGACAGGACTCTGTGGTGGGGTAACTAAAACAGGCTCCTCATTATCAGGAAGGATAGGTGGCACAACTTGAGCTTCTTCTTCGTGCCACATAGCAAATCCATCAACCACAATAGGAACTGGGTGTGGGTTCTCACCCTCTGGTGGGAGAGGATCTTCAGCACCTGCCCCGGCTCCCAGCATACGTCTATTCAGAATGATACATGGACAGGACCAAGAACCACCATTGCCTTCCTCACTGTAGTTCTGGATAACAACAATACTGCCAGGAATTCTATCAATGTCAAAAGCCCTGATTTTCACAAGGATCCGAGCCTTGTTGGAATCATCTCTATTCCAAATCAAGAAACGCCCGTATAGAGCAAAGGTGGTAACTATGGTGTTAAAGCTCCAGCACTCAGGAGGAAAGTTCAGTAGCATAAGCCAGACATCATGAGTAAAAGTGGCAGCTCTGAAGTTACGACCTTTATCATGCTCAATGACACGCATCACAGAATCACCAATAAAATAGGGGTTGTTCCTAATTCCACTGTCACGGTCAATAACCCCTTCAAATATAATCATCGCGGCACCCATAGCACTACGACTGACTTGGCGAATATCATATCCTCGCTGCACCATCTGAGAAGTGATCAGAGCAGATGTACCTTCGAATTGCTCCCAGGTAGGCTCTGGTTCGAGGAGGATGATCGCCCAGTCATCGCATACCTCAGGAGTAGAGCCGCCAATGACCACATAGCCTTGTTGCGGCCGGAGAGGACTAAAAGGTTCATAACCCGCTCCAGGAGGCAGATGGGGACAGGGTCGACGGGGTAGTTCGCCATAGCTTCAATGTGAGTCAGAGCCGACGGCGGCGGGTTGGCGGAGTCGCCGGTGCAAGGGAAGCAGGGGAAAACAGGGGAAGGTGCCGAGAGAGTTCTATCGATTGGTATTTCTTTATTCAATAAAGAGACTTCCTTAGCAGCAACTCGACAAAAGATTCTCTTATGGTTATAACGATCAAAGCAATTACGAGCAATGTGACCGTATCTTGAACAAATTCTGCAGCGAATCTGATTAGAACAATCAATCTTAACATGAAACGGACTGAGACATCTGGAGCAGCAATTAATCTCCTCAGTTGAATGGGCCAGATTTGCAGCAGTAGTAACCAGAGGTTGTTGGGCCTTTGCATGGGCCACAGGGGAAACTTGCACAGGCCTCTGAATGGGCCTCCATTGTAACTTCGGATTTGGACGAGAAGCAAATTTGCTTAGATCCCGCTCTTGCGCCGACGTAATCGGGATCGGATGAAAACTATGATTTTCCACAATAGCAGTACGATCTAAATCCGAAGAACACCAACCGGAGTTGCATTAGCACCCGTGAGAATAGATGAGCTGGGCAAATTGGTCTCTAGATGCAGCCGGAGACGCTAAAAAATTTGTGGAACAGGTGGCTGTCTAGGGTTTGCATGGGGACATGATCGACGTGCACCCACCAGAGACCATTCGACATTCCTTTGATGAAGTCAGATCTGTTCTTCCCTCATCCAGTTAGGTCCTCCATGACCCCAGAGATGAAAATAGCATTTGAACATTTTGCAGTCAATAGATCTCAAATTACAGATCAAGAACCCCACCTCTTTTGAGCTGACTGCAAATTTGAACACTCTACCGGCAAGAACCGACGTACCAATCTCATCATAGGGCACTCCCAACACCGCCGAGAGGGCCAAACTAACATTCAATTCATCCAAACGGAAGGCAGCACGACCAAAGGAAACCACAAGATAAAAATGTCGATAGGAGGAGACAAGGCTAACCGAGGAGGCAAAGAGATGGCGAACCTTAGATCTGAATTGGTGACCAATGGAGAAGTCCAGGAGATGAGCAATGGAGGAGGGATCATTGAATGGATCCATCCTCTCTCTTCCAACCGCCATGGAGAGACCTAGATGGGGTGGGCACCAAGATCGCCATGGGAGTCGCCACGGTAGTCGCCAGAGCTCGGAAGGGTGGGAGCCATCCTAGTGATGTTATCTACTTTTTTCGGGCTGATTTCCCTAAATGGGCCTTCTAGTGGAAAGAAGGCCCATAAAGGGGGAAAGTCCCCCCAGGGCTTCGGATTGGGGGAGGGCTGGCCTAGGTGGGCGAAATGAAGCCCACCGTGGGTCGGGGGCTGTGCCTTGACCGAACCAGGCATGTGGGATAGTCCCACATTGCCTGGCTGGAAAGGTTGGCTCCTCCGCAAGCCTTTATATAGAGGTGCACCGCTGGCCTTTTAATTCATCCAATTAATTCTTTATTTTCTCCTCGATAACGTGATTCCCTTGTCGGAGTCATGTCGAGGAGAGAGAGTTCTCTCCACCATACGCCCGCTGCCGTGCTGCTGGTGTTCCGGACCAAGTCTTCCGCTGCTCGTCCTGAACTGGAGCTTCGGAGGCCGTCTTCTCCACCGTATGTGTGTAACACCCTGCGAAGTGATGCGCTACCGGTGCTCGGAGGCCTACTTCCTCCACCCGACCTCGAGGTCATCTTCATCGGCTTCATCACACCAAGTTCTTCGCGACCTAGAGGTCGGCTAGGTCGTCAACCTTTGTGCGGGAGCGTAATCCCCGCTTGCAGTCTATAAGGGTATGTATTCTGATCTCTATCGTATGACTATATCTGCATAGTATAGATTCTAGCTAGTTTAAGGATATCGTCGATAGAAAAATTATTGTTTTCTTCCTGCGATCCCCTTCAGTGGTATAAGAGCCGATCTATGTGTAGATATAGCTGTACGCTGTTAGAACCCGTGTTCTTCACGGGGAACCATTCTTATATTTGCTACCCTATAGCGTGCACTTGTGATTCCGGCAGTATTGAGTTGATGAAGAGGCCCGGACCGACATTACGCGTACGCTTAGGCGAGGCTGGTTCCATTACTAACAAACGACTTGTACCGTATCTATGGCTAGCGGGTGTATGTCTCTCTCTCTTTATCTGGCTTTGCATTTTCAATGGAGGGACCGAAAGGGATGCTTAAACATGCAATTATTGGATCGTTGTTGTGGTCATAAGTTCGTAGCTATGAAGTTGTTCTATTTACGACAGCCCCAGGCCACGTAAAATATGCAAAAGATAAAGTAGAACGCGTCTAACTTTATTTTGCAGGGGCAATGTGATATGATCAAGTTAGGTTTATTAAATTGTTTATAAACTGTGGGCGCCAAGGAGACCATCGGCGTAAGGACCAGATCACGTCGCATTACATATAGATGTTTTTGTGTGCATCTTATATTGTGTGATTATATATATTAGTATATGTTAGTTACAGGGCGGTAGTAATATAAGATGATCCCTCCAAAATACCACTAGTGTTCTTCCTTCAACGTGCGCCACCAAGAAAGTTGTACGTTATGAGGCAGGCCGTGACGATCGGGTGTCAGACATATCATCGTTCGCATACAGTGGGTGTAAGCCATGTTGCACGCGCGTTCGTTGAAGGTTATTGTGGCGAGCCTAGCATACATATATGGTTTTAGAACACGGAGGCTGAAAGGTCGAGCATGAGTCACATAGTTGTTGTGATCGACATTTCGATTTCCACCTTTGAAGTTGTGTTGCCGGCTCTGATAACGTGGGGTTGCGCAATGGAGGGGGTCATATAATCGCTAAACGATTCAGAGGGATGTTCGTTTGAGTGGGAGTTCTTGGAGTTATTTTCTAAAATACTAGAACTCAGAATATAATGAACAAAGTCATGTTTTGCAAAACCTTTGTAGATATAACCATTGTAATAGCCTTCTTTAAAATTAGGCGCAATTCTGCGATTGAGAAACTTAAAAGGTTGGGTCCAAACTTCATAGTTTTATACTTTAGCTTGAGGATACTCCTTGTTTAAACCTTTAGCTATTTGTGATACAATACTGTCTAGGAGATAAATCCGGAGATTTCGCTGACAAAAGGATAATTTGGATTATCAAGTTTTGTGCGGATAATATCATCATAGTCCAGTGTATGCTATGATCTCTGCCATAGAGAACTACAGGTGGGTGCGAGTTGTTAGATCGCGAACATATGAGATGATCGCTAAACTCGGGATACACCTAAAGTTGGGTTGATGAAGTTTATCAGTATGTTGACTGTTCTTCTTCCCAACCAAGATGGAAGAGAATACACACATTGAAGGAGCACATGGCAGTCATACTTGATGACACTAGTCATACTTGATGAATCTAGTCATACTTCATGACATTGTTCATACTTGATGACATATGGTCATACTTGATGACATTGAGACGCCTCGCTCAGCTCGATCACTGGATGACACACGACGTTGCCAGGTGCAAATGCTCCGTCATAGATTATGTCATGCAAGGGGAATCGTTCACCTTCATGGTTCTTGATTGCTTTGAAAGAATCAAGAAGATGAAACAGATCGCCGCGAAGTCATCGATGATGATGGTGTGTATATGATATACACGTTATGAATGTTTTACCTAAGCAAGTACTCGTAGTAGTGACTAAGTTTTTGATACTAGTCATGTTTTATGAAAACCATATTTACTACTTGAGTAGTTTCGAAGGATGAGGCGACATTGTGTGTTAATAACGGTAGACAATTTTTTTGTGATGGCCATAGTGAAAGGGGATCGTGTGCAGAAAACAAAAAATTTCCTAGCAACGATATCCTTAAACTAGCCAAGATCTACACTATGCAGATATAGAAGTACGGCGGAGATCGGAATACATACCCTCGTAGACCGAATAGCGGGGATTACGCTCCCGCACAAGCGTTGACGACGAAGACGACGTAGCCGACCTCTAGGTCGCGGAGAACTCGGCGCGATGAAGACGACGAAGATGACCCCGAGGTCGGGTGGAGGAAGTAGGCCTCCGAGTACCGCTAGCGCAGCACCTCGCAGGGCGTCACACACATACGGTGGAGACGACGGCCTCCGAAGCTCCAGTCCAGGACGAGCAGCGGAAGACTTGGATCGGAACACCAGCAGCGCGGCAGCGGGCTATGGTGGAAGAGATCCCCCTCCTCTACTCGGCGCGGCTCCGACAAGGGAAACACGAGATCGAGAGAGAAATTGGGAATTAATTGGTGAATTAAAAGGCCAGGGGTGCCCCTTCTTATATAGGCTACCGGGGGGAGCCAACCTTGCCAGCCAGGCAATGTGGGACTATCCCACAACCTGGTTTGGCCAAGCCTCCCCCACAAAATTCCCTTGAGGGTTTCCCCCCCTCCCCCCCCCCCCCAATGGGCCTTCTTTCGACCAGAAGGCCCATTTAGGGAAATCAGCCTAAATAAATTCGAAAATAAATATATAAAATCATATTTGCATATTAATTACACTAATTAATATCAAACATAATATATATAATTTTTCCTAGCTCCGAAAACTCTTTCGGCGCTGCCCGATCTCCATCGGACCCCTCCCGGGACGATCCCGGTGATCTCTTTCCTTTCCGGTTGTCTTGTCGAACCCCCTTAAGTGTGTTACCCTAGCGGTTCGATATAATAACAGGTACGATCAAGACTCCTCTATGATCGACGACTAACTCGTAGGCCTGGACCCCATGAATTAATCCCTGTGATATAACGAATGACTTTCATCTATCAAACCTGGACGTATAGTCTTAAAACCTTTGTCATGGCGATACTTAGCGTGTCCGAGCATCATTCTCAGATATCTCCATACCTAGCATGATCTCGTTACCGACATCGCTATCTTCTACTCGTCTATGATATTATGTCAGCTGGTGACCTAGTCACATGTTTGCAAACTCATTTTACATAATCTCACCGAGTGGGCCCTAGAGTATCTATCCGGCTATGCGGACTGACAAATCCCGCTGTTGACCCCTCGTCTCAACTACCCCCTTTCGATACCCAAAAGTATCACTGTTATTGTCATACTATATAAGATACGACGTTTGGTGCGATCAAAGTATCTTCCAGGGATAACAATAAGAGTTGATCTCACGGTCTTAAGGCGTAATGACTATGTCCTATAAATACTGGGTACGTCCATCACATCGTTACTCCTAACGATATGACTTCCATTGCCGACAGGCGCCATGCCCTATGATCGGAAAACCTTAATCATGAATCGCGCAACGAAACTAGTCTTAGTAGAGGCTACTAGGGACCTGGTTGTTTATCTACCACACCTGTATTAATGTTCTCGCTTAATACAGTTATAGCATGGTTTAAAACATATAATGAACGATTGGGATATTGCCAATAAACTATGTTTATTAAGTGCCTCTAGGGCATATTCCCTTCAGTCTCCCACTTGCACTAGAGTAACACTTAATCTAGTTTACAACCTGGTAAAAGCTCAACACCCAAAGCATCTTGGTGCATGCTCGCCTCGTGGAAGAGGAATACAGTCAATAGACCTCACACATTGAGACCTATATGTGCATTGCAACGCTTCTATGTCATCTAGTTTGACATCATCCCGTATCTTACAATGACAGTGAAATATATCCCAGTGGATGGAGTGAGACTCGAGCATTCGCGTAGCATGCACCTTAAAAGTCTGAAAGATCTATTAAGGGACCACCTACGCTCGGAAAACTGCTCAGTCCAATCACACTTGCTACTTCTAAAGTCGCGATATATTTCTATACCTATGTAGATTGTGCGACGGTGCATTCATATGCGACTTCGCAAACTAACCATGTCTATCTTCAAAATAAAGGACATCTCCTATATGAGATTTCTAGTCGCATGGGTCAGTGTAATGACTTGCATCATCGTAACCGCTTTACGGCAAGTTGCCATTCCACTCTTACCCGTTACTAGAAAACCTATCTTCAGCTCTCATAGACACTGAAGAATAAACTTAACGTTTGTTCATTTATCCACACAAGGATCACTCTAGAACCTGTTCTTTAACCAAGAACTCGGGTCATACTAAGTCGAGCTTTCAGTCTGATAGACTCTATGTCTAATACATAGAGAATGTCGAACATCATTTTCTATCACTGAAAAAGCCAAGATTAACTTAATCTTTTACCTAGTCATACAAGTAAGAACCTCTTTCTTCGCTTGTCCTTTTCTGAAACACTTCAGAATCCTGACTTAGGAAATATTCCGACTTAATGTTATTAAGCCTCTTCTGATCTATACAATTACAAATCGGATGCCTAATACTCCTAACTTCATTTCATAGAAAATTTAATCACTTAAATAATCCTTTACACTCTACTAGAGGATCTGTGTCATTCAATATGTCGTTACATACAAAATCACGAATGACACCTAGCTCCCACTCAAATATGCCTTCCGCATATAAGATCAAGGAAAAGCTACTTAGCTCCCACTCAAATATGCCTTCCGCATATAAGATCAAGGAAAGCTACTTTGCTCCCACTCACTTCTTTGCAAATGTAGGTTTCTTCACCTATTTTGGACAACCCCAAAATCCTTTGATCACATTATCAAAGTGAAGATTCCAGCTCCAATATGCTTGCTTCAGCCCATGAATGGACCACCGAAGTTTGCATACATGTTTAGCATCCTCAGGATTACAAACCATTTTTAATGACACTGTTAAGAACCATGGTTTTCCCATCCATCTATCAATTTCTCATTCGAAATTACAGTAATTGCTAAACGACCCAGAATAGATTTAAGCTTCGCCACTTGAGACAAACTCTCATGTGGTCTGTCGGAACTTTTCACGACAAATCGAATCTGCTCAATGTCTACTCCCTCATAAAATTCCATATACTTTTAACATCCTAGATGTCATCAAGAAGATCTCCCAAGTCAATACCTGGTAAGCGTATATGGATTTTATTTCGGATCATAAATGACTCATAGCCATTTCTCGGACTTAGGTCCACCATCTCTTCTTCGTAGTTCGTAGGTCTATCATATTCCATTAATATGACCTTCATAACAAGATTGTCGTAACACACAGTGTGGAACACAACCTCGTATGCCTACGCTCTTAGTATGAGCTCAGAACATCATGATCTTGAATCATTAGCTTTTTCAAGCTGTGGGGCTTGACACCGAAAACACTTTCGATTGCGCCACTCTGATGTTTGGAGAAGAAGTTCACCAACTTTGTCTTGCTCTACTTTCTTTCTCACTTATACCCTCGGACAAGAAACTATTTCTTTCGCAAGGTATATCCCGGCAAAGATTTTGCCTATGTAGTGAGACATGTACCCAACTAACTCTTTAGGTAGGATATACTACAAAGATTAATCCATTTTAGGTTCGATTACATCGAAACGCTAAATTGCTGAAACGACAATCCAGGCTCAAAGCCATGCCATCACTCGTATGGTATTGTCTCCATGGATTCAAATGGTTTCCCTATTTGTTAACGTGAGTGTTTACATTTCTACCATATGACTCTAATGATCACAATAATTCGGTAAGAGATTCATTTACCACACACTATCCGATAGGGTGCTATTACGACGTCCTAACACACCATGACACTATGGTGTTCCATGCGACGTAATTTGTGGAACTCTTCTCACAAGTATTCCAATGATGTGCCAACATTATAACTCAAATCTTTATTTCCTCGATTTGCATCGCGGGAATTTGTTTTTCTTGTTAAGTTTATTTCCTACTTCATTCTGAACTTCGTTTGATCGAATCAAAATTTCAGACTAACATTCCCCGGAGTGGATCATATATCTACTCGGAATATTCATGAAGTCTATGAAATAAAAGACTTCCACTACACGTTAAAGTACTTCATTGATTCACATACACCCATATGCACGATTCTCAACAAGCTATACTCAAAACGTTCAGTGAAGTTCACGAAATAAAGGTCTCCACTACCCTTCAATTACTTCATTGAACCACATACATCTCTATGTATGACTATCAATAAGTTGTATGCCCGTTTTCCGAAAACGGTGTCACAGTTATTTTGCAAGTGTCAAAAGATCAAATCTTAGGACTTGTAGGTCTATCCAATGTGGAGCTAATGCATATAACATTGACATGACTAAATGGTAGCGCCGCACATATGTGGTGTCTTTATTAAGTTTGTATCCTTTGGCATTAATATTATGAATGTGGGAGCTTCTACCATCTAAATTCAAATCGGCATATGATCATTACTTCATAAATATAGGACACCAATTTGTCACTATCATGTATGAACAAGTGTCTCGCTAGAGGAGACACACTTGTAACGATCATACTAACAGGCGATCATAAAGAATTTACCCAAATGGTAGATCTAGAGGGAGAGTGTCTATGGCCATCACAACAACTTGATTGCCATTATCACCACGCAATGTCGCCTCATCCTTTCAAGCTACTCAAGCAGTAAACCTGGTTTTTCACAAAACATGACTAGTTCAAAACTTAGTCACTACTGCGAGTACTTGCTTAGCTAAAATATTCATAACATGTATATCATATATACACCATCATCATTGATGACTTCCGGTGATCTGTTTCATTTTCTTGATACTTCCACCGTAATCAAAAACCATGAAGGTGAACGATTCCCTTTGCATGACATAGTCTATGACAGAGGATTTGCACTTGGCAACGATGTCTGTCATCCAGTAATTGAGCTGAGCGAGGCGTCTCAGTGTTCATTTATCATGAACATATGTCATTAAGTATGACCGCCACGTGCTCCCTCAATGTGTGTATTCTCTTCCATCTTGGTTGAGAAGACAATCAGTCAACATACTGATAAACTTCATCAACCCAACGTTTGGGGTACCCCGAGTTTAGCGACCATATCATATGTTCGCGATCTAAAAACTCGTACCCACCATTGGTTCTTTATGGCAGAGATCATAGCATACACTGGACTATGATGATATCATCCGCACAAAATCCGATAATCAAAATTATCTTTTGTTAGCGGAATCTCCGGGTTTATTTCCTAGCGGGTATTGTAACACAAAGAGCTAATGGTTTAAACAAGGAGTATCCTCAAGCTAAAGAATAAAACTATGAAGGTTGGACCCAACCTTTTAAGTTTTTCTCAAACGTAGGAATGCGCCTAATTTGAAAAGATGTTATCACAATGGTTAATATCTACAAAGGTTTGCAAAACAGAATCTTTTCATTATATTCTGAGTTCTAATAATTTAGAAAATAACTATCCGAACTCCCACTCAAACGAACATCCCTCCTGGTCGTTTAAGCGATTACACGACCCCCATCCATTGCACCACCCCACATCATCAGAGCCGGCGGCACAACTTCAAGAGTAGACAAATGTCCGCCACACCAGTTCCCAGTTCCGAGGCCATATTTCTGAATATGCTAGGCTCGCCACCAGAAACCTCCACGCTGACGCTTGTGCAACATGGCTTACACCCACTGTATGCGAACGACGAGATGTCTGACACCCGATCATCACGGCCTGCCTCATAACGTAGAACTTTCTTGGTGGTGCGCGTTGGAGGGAGAACACTAGTGGTATTTTGAAGGGATCATCTTATATAGGTACCGCCGTGTAACTAATGTATACTATACACACAATCACAAAATATAAGATGCACACAAAACATCAAATGTAATGCAATGTGATATAGTCCATTGCGCCATGGTCTTCTTGGCGCCCGCAGTTTATAACAATTTAATAAACCTACCTTGACCATATCACATAGCCCCTGCAAAATAAAGTTAGACGCTTCTACTTTATCTTTTGCATATTTTACGTGGCTCGGGGCTTTCGTAAATAGAACCTATTCATACCTACGAACCTTATGACCACAACAGAGATCCAATAATTGCATGTTTAAGCATCCCTTTCGGGCCCTCCATTGAAAATGCAAAGCCAACTAAAGAGAGAGAAACAGGCACCCGCCAGCCACAGATACGGTACAAGCCGTATGTCAGTAGTGGAACCAGTCATGCGTAAGCGTACGCGTAAAGTCGGTCCGGGCCGCTTCATCAACTCGATGCCGCTGGAATCACAAGTGCACGCTAGAGGGTAGCAAATAACAGGAACGGTGCCCCCGTGCAAAACACGGGTTCTAACAGCGTACAGCTATATCTACGATAGATCGGCTCTGATGCCACTGAAAGGGGATCGTGTGCAGAAAACAAAAAATTTCCTAGCAACGATATCCTTAAACTAGCCAAGATCTACACTATGCAGATATAGAAGTACGGCGGAGATCGGAATACATTCCCTCGTAGACCGAATAGCGGGGATTACGCTCCCGCACAAGCGTTGACGACGAAGAGGACGTAGCCGACCTCTAGGTCGCGGAGAACTCGGCGCGACGAAGACGACGAAGATGACCCCGAGGTCGGGTGGAGGAAGTAGGCCTCCGAGTACCGCTAGCGCAGCACCTCGCAGGGCGTCACACACATACGGTGGAGACGACGGCCTCCGAAGCTCCAGTCCAGGACGAGCAGCGGAAGACTTGGACCGGAACACCAGCAGCGTGGCAGCGGGCTATGGTGGAAGAGATCCCCCTCCTCTACTCGGAGCGGCTCCGACAAGGGAACCACGAGATCGAGAGAGAAATTGGGAATTAATTGGTGAATTAAAAGGCCAGGGGTGCCCCTTCTTATATAGGCTACCGGGGGGAGCCAACCTTGCCAACCAGGCAATGTGGGACTATCCCACAGCCTGGTTCGGCCAATGCATGGTGCGCCGGCCCTAGGTGGGCCCCATTTGGCCCACCTAGGCCGACCAAGCCTCCCCCACAAAATTCCCTTGAGGGTTTTTCCCCCCATGGGCCTTCTTTCGACCAGAAGGCCCATTTAGGGAAATCAGCCTAAATAAATTCGAAAATAATATATAAAATCATATTTGCATATTAATTACACTAATTAATATCAAACATAATATATATAATTTTTCCTAGCTCCGAAAACTTTTTCGGCGCTGCCCGATCTCCATCGGACCCCTCCCGGGACGATCCCAATGATCTCTTTCCTTTCTGGTTGTCTTGTCGAAACCCCTTAAGTGTGTTACCCTAGCGGTTCGATGTAATAACAGGTACGATCAAGACTCCTCTATGATCGACGACTAACTCGTAGGCCTGGACCCCATGAATTAATCCCTGTGATATAACGAATGACTTTCATCTATCAAACCTGGACGTATAGTCTTAAACCCTTTGTCATGGCGATACTTAGCGTGTCCGAGCATCATTCTCAGATATCTCCATACCTAGCATGATCTCGTTACCGACATCGATATCTTCTACTCGTCTATGATATTATGTCAGCTGGTGACCTAGTCACATGTTTGCAAACACATTTGACATAATCTCACCGAGTGGGCCCTGGAGTATCTATCCGGCTATGCGGACTGACAAATCCCGCTGTTGACCCCTCGTCTCAACTACCCCCTTTCGATACCCAAAAGTATCACCGTTATTGTCATACTATATAAGATACGACGTTTGGTGCGATCAAAGTATCTTCCAGGGATAACAATAAGAGTTGATCTCACGGTCTTAAGGCATAATGACTATGTCCTATAAATACTGGGTACGTCCATCACATCGTTACTCCTAACGATATGACTTCCATTGCCGACCGGCGCCATGCCCTATGATCGGAAAACCTCGATCATCAATCGCGCAACGAAACTAGTCTTAGTAGAGGCTACTAGGGACCTGGTTGTTTATCTACCACACCTGTATTAATGTTTTCGCTTAATACAGTTATAGCATGGTCTAAAACATATAATGAACGATTGGGATATTGCCAATAAACTATGTTTATTAAGTGCCTCTAGGGCATATTCCCTTCACATAGACACTCTCCCTCTAGATCTACCAGTTAAATAAATTATTTTATGATCGCCTGTTAGTATGATCGTTATAAGTGTGTCTCCTCTAGCGAGACAGTTGTTCATATATGCTAGTGAGAAATTCGTTGTCCTATATTTATGAAGTAATGATCATATGCTGATTTGAATTTAGATGGTAGAAGCTCCCACATTCATAATATCAATGCCAAAGGATACAAACTTAATAAAGACACCACATTCGTGTGGCACTACCGTTAAATTCATGTCAATGTTATACTCAATGAACTAGCTCCATATGGATGGATCTTCAAGTCCTTAGATTTAATATTTTCACACTTGCAAGATGACTAAGACACCGTTTTCGGAAAGCGGGCATTTAGCTTATTGATAATCATGCATATAGATTTATATGGATCAATGAACTAATTGACGTGTAGTGGTGATCTTTATTTCGTAAACTTCACTGAATGTTTTGAGTATAATTTGTTGAGAATCATGCATATGGGTGTGTGTGAATCAATGAAGTACTCTGACTGTAACATCCCAAAATCTCAAAAATTTAAAACTTTGCATTCATACACATTTATCTTATAGGCATGGCATTTGAATCACAAAAAGTATTAAACTAAAATTTATTTATAAATTTAAACATGTGGTTTTTCCATAAAAGCTTATTAATTGCACTCCTTATAACATTTATTTTATTAAATTTATTTGTGTACAAGAATAAAGTATAAAATTTCTAAATTTAATAAGCTTTCCAAAACATATTTTTAGGAATTTTTCTGAAAAGTTTTGATAAAGTTTAAAAATAGAATTTGTTTATTAGTTGATTTAAAAGAATTTCGAGGGAGAAGGACAGCTGGGCCGGCCCAACTACTATCGCTCGCGCCTGCGTTAGATAACGGACCAGCAGCCCGCTCCAGCCGCGCTCTTCTTTCCTCTCTCGCTGACACGTGGGTCCCACCTGTCAGTCGTCATCAACCTCCATCCGGAGATCGCGCGGGTGACGAATCCGAAATCGGATCAAATTAGCGTCGATTTCGTCGCGATTTGTTTCCCCGACCTCCTCCTATTTATCCCCCACGTAGCCGCCTCCAAAACACCCCACCCCCCGCCCCAAACCCTAGCCACCCCGCCGCCAGGCTGCT
Source organism: Poa annua (assembly GCA_026929855.1). Taxonomy (NCBI): domain Eukaryota; kingdom Viridiplantae; phylum Streptophyta; class Magnoliopsida; order Poales; family Poaceae; genus Poa; species Poa annua. The sequence continues at coordinate 71,298,116 of CM049427.1, forward strand.
CGGATTCGGGCCGCCACCGCAGCCATTGCCGTCGGCCGTTTTTTGTCGAGCACGGTAAGTACCGAGAGCCTCGACCGCTTCTGCGTCTCTCTCTCTCTTAGCCGTGGTCGTGCGCACCCCTAAACCTTTCCCCCGTGTCTTACCGCAGCGGTATCGTCGTTTCCATCTTCGGCCGAAGTTTTCCGCCGCCGTCCCCGTCTCCGGTGAGCAGCTGGAGGAGAAGAGGGACGCACCGGAGCTCGTCGTCGCGCCATCGACCTCGCCTCTTCCTCCTCTAAATTTTGGTAAGAACCGTTTCTCCCGGGGCTACGTAGAATGCCGGGAAACGTCGTTGCCGACGCGCCGCCGCCACGGGCGTCATCTCCGGCGTTCGTTTCGGCGACTCGCGCCGCCCGCTTTCGGTCAGTGCGATCTGGACCGTTAGATCCAGATCGGACGACCCCTCTGTTCCTTTATTTTCCGTAACGAACGATTAATCTGGCGCGTCCATTTTAATTAGATCGGACGGCTCCCAGCCCGATCCTGGCCGAATCGGTACCGGCCAATCACGTCGTGCCACGTGGCCCTATTTTTCTTTTAATTTCCCCCAACCGAATTAAAAACCAGAGAGCTAATCCAACTTTCAAAATTCATATCTTTTAAACCATACATCCAATTTTAGTAAACTTTATCTCCCTGGAATCAGAAAAAATGTGTAGAATTTCTTAAAATTATGTTTGTATATTTTGCACGATTTAATTATAATATTTTTACAGATTCATTTAATCTTGTTTTGGGCATATTTCAATTTAGAAAATGTTACACTTAAGTAAATATTTGTTTAAATAAAATTAGCTTAAACTCTCTGTCTATAAGAACCTATTTACATACTATTGAGAGTTTGCAATTAAACTCATCTTCAAATTGTCGTTACAATCCGTTCACATATAAAATTTGATTATATTAAATGTGATGCATTAAAAATTGATCATATTACATCATTGCAAATGATAATAACCAGGATAAATAAAATTGTTTTATCCAATTTATTAATTGTGACTCATGCATTTATTCATGCATAACATAATTCTCTTGTGTTGCATTGTGTATGTTGATTTGGTTGTTTATTTCGGTGTTATTGTTTGATTTAGATTGCGAAGAGTGTGAAGCCGATTGTGAGACTTGCACCAACCAGAACCACTGTCAAGGCAAGTGACTTCATAAAATACCCACTATTTTTATTCTATTGCATTACTAGTATTTTAAGAAGTATTTGCAAGTAGTATGCATGATAGGTTTTGTGAGAATTGTAGTATGCTATGCAAACCTGTTAGTTTACCCTTTAGAAATTCCTGTTAGACACCTATTATCATTTAGTAGAAGTAAATGCTACAAAAATGATTGTTTTATGGTACATGTGATAAGTGAAAATTCCACTAATTAATTTTCCGGCCTGGGTGGATTGGTTCGATAGAGGAGGTTTCAAGTTGTAGCGCCCCATCTTTTAAATAAAGATGGAACACCTGTGTTATGTGCTAGTCGCTGGATCACTGCCAGCACCACATTACAAAATATATAGTATCATTGCATAAGTATCAAATTACTACAACGAGATCCAAAAATAGCTAAGTATAGCTTTATTACAAAGGGCATAGTCATGAAGACTAGCTGAAAAGTTCAGAGTTCACAACGAAAGTAATAGAAATGAGCCTCCTCTTCTAGCGTACGCCACAGGCAGACATGTTGGGTGTAGAATCGAGTCCAAACTCACTCCTCATCAGAATTACCTGCACATTTGAATATGCAGCCCCTGTAGGAGGTCAATACAATGAAGTATTGGCAAGTGACTATGGTGGATAAATTATGACAAGTCTAATTCTATATGCATATTTGGCTTGGTGGAGTTGTAGGCTATTTTGCAGAAAGCCAGTTTTCTCCTATCTTTTGTAAAACAATTTCGTTTCTCAAAGACTTGGCACCAAGGGATGAAGCCCAAGTGCACCAACAATTCTTTCCTTAGTCAAATTTTACTTTAGGAAAACTATGATGAGATTCTTCCGTCCATCCTTGTCCAGTTGCTCGAGGTAGTCCATCACTGAGGACACGGCTGAGTACTCAGATTGTCGACTCTGCAGAGGTTGTGCACTTTCACCTTGAGACTCAATTAACCCAAACATCCTATACACGCGGAGTGCATTAAGGAAAGGAGAGAACTGAGAGAAGAACTTTCAGAAGAAGAATGCAACCATACTAGCAAGACCCGTTCCACCTACCAACTCTACATCTGCTTGTCAAGCTGACAGGTTGCACTCTCACAACTTAGTAATTCTAGAAAGAGCCCATTGTCAAAAGGCTGCACGGGAAGCCTCTAAACTTGGAGGGACTAAGAAATCTCTTTGTTCCTGGGTGGCCGTCCACACGTGCGCTTCTGGGTGACAACCACCATGCTCGTGGCCCTAAGTAGAATAGACATTCATCCTAGGCAACGACAACCACAAGCATAGTCCCAAAAGCCACTCAACATAAACCAAACAAACCAATTCCACCCAGGTGTGCATTTTAAAGTTTAACACTTAGCAATATTTCTATAACATGGTAGGAACACTTTTATGGCATAGCTAAGCATCTAATAAAACCTTTTGATGGCTGCATGGGAAGGGATGGCTACACACTACTAGGATATTTTCAAAGTGTAAACTAACTTAGCATTATAAGATAGTTCAAAAATTCCCTATCATGCATACTACTCAAAAATCTACTAATAATGCATATAGAAAACATTGGGTAGATTATGAATGTCACTTGCCTTGGTAACAAGAGGAACAAGCACAGCAAGAATAACAATCACAAGAGCCTTCCTCCTCTTCACAATCTAGAGACAAACAATAAAACTAAATAAACACACAAACACAACACTTAAAATATCAAGACAAAAATATGTATGCATGCTTGATATGCAATGAACTTAACAAGACAAAATAATTACCATTTTATTTCCTCTGTTATTAATGCATGAAATGCAATGATCAATATTTTAATATTTTATTTAATCATTTAAAATATTGAGCATAACATAGAAGTTTTAAGCCCTAAAACCAATTTATTTAATTCTATTATGAAAAGTTTCAAATAAAACTCAAGTTGCACTCTCTGGACAGAGGGCATTAATAAAGTTCTAAATCAATTGGATTTATTTGGAAAGAATTTTTATTAATTAAGTTATAGATTTAATAGCCGAAAAGCTAACCAATTAAATTCCGCAATTTAAAATACACTAAAAAGACAAACTAATGAAACCATACTAAACTACACGAGCAGAGCTTTACGTGGATATAAAATTCATCAAATTTGGATGAACAGATCGAAAGTTATGAATTTTGCAAGTTTGTATTGTTTTTCTGTTTTTAATTATAAATTCCAGCCGAAATAGAAAATGAAAAGGCCACGCCCGGCGCACTCCGATTGGACGGTACCGGTTCTCCGCGGATCGCGAACGCGAACCGTTGGATCTGAAGTAAAACGGGCGTTCCAGATCAATCCGATCTAGATCCATTGGATCTAGATCCGACGGCCCGGACGCAAGGGCACGGACGGGCGGCGCGGTTCGCCGGAAATCTTCCGCCCGCGGCGGCGCCATGGCCGGCGTCGCATGCACTCGCGATCTATGGCTAAGGGGAGGGGGAAAATCATACCACGACGGAGAGGAGGTCGAGGCGGAGGCGGTGGCGCGGCTGGGGCTTCTCGTGCTTCCTCTTCTTCTCCCAAAGCTCCGCCGGAGACGAGGACCGCGGCGGTGCTCTTCGGTCACGGACGGAGAGGACGCTTCGCTGCGACTCAAGTCACGAGATTAGGTGCAAAACGACCGGAAGGGAGAAAGAGATCGAGGGGAGGCGAAAAGAAGAGCCGGGGTGGTCGGAGCGCTACGCACGGCGAGCTCGACGGCGGCGGATCGCGCGAGATGCCGAACTCGGTGGCGGCGGCCCGGTGGCGTAGATCGTTAGGGTTTTTGGGGTGGAATCGGGAGGCGCGGTCGTGGAATAAATATGGGGCATCTCCGGGGAACAAACCGCGCGGAAATCGCGTGGATTTTATCCGTGCTCGGATCGGTCTCCGCCGGAGTTCTTGCGACGGGAGGTTGAAGGCTCTGACGGGCTGTCCCCACCCGTCAGCGAGAAGAAGCGGGCGGCGGGCTACGCGGGCTGGTTTGCTGGGCCGCTTCCTCGCGCACGCGGCAGATAGGGCTAGGCCGGCCCGGTAAGAAATCCTTTTTAGTTAAACTCTTTTTTTGTTTTAAAACTTTTCAAAACAATTTGATTTTTTAAATCCTATCAAAACATTTCAGAAAAATTCATAAAATATGTTTTGAAAAGCTAATTTAATTTAGAACTTTTTGATATCACTTTGCTAAATAAATAAAATAATAAAATGCAGATTTTTATAAGGAGCTCAATTAGACCTCTTTAAGGACAACAACTTTATTTAAACTTATAATTAAACTTCAAATTATTCTTTATGTGATTTCAATGCCATGCCTATATGATGCATGATGCATGAATGCAAAGTTTTAATTTTTTTAGAAATTTGGGATGTTACAGACTAACCCCCTTAAGAAGAAGCTCGCCCTCGAGCTTCGGAAAGGTCAGCAAATAGGTGTGGGTGGTCTTCTCGGAGGTCATCCTCTCGTTCCCAGGTGGCTTCGTCCTTGGTGTGATGATTCCATTGGACTTTGCAAAACTTGATGGTTTTGGTACGGGTGACTCTTTCTGCTGTCTGTAATATCTTGATGGGCTTCTCTTCGTATGTCAGGTCACTCTCCAATTGTACCTCCTCGAGGGGTACAGTATCCTTTAAAGGAACTCCCATCATCTCGGGATGACATTTCTTCAACTGACTGACATGGAACACATTATGAACAGCAGACAACACTTCGGGTAGTTCTAACTCATATGCCACTTCACCTTTGCGCGAAAGAATTTTGAATGGTCCAATGAATTGAGGTGCTAACTTTCCTTTGATTCCAAACCTTTTCACACCCCGAAGTGGTGACACTCTTAAATAGGTTCTATCACCCACTTCGTAGGTGACTTCTCTACGCTTGGAATCTGCATAGCTTTTCTGGCGTGACTGTGCTATTTTCAATCTGTCCTTAATCAGTCTGACTTTCTCTTCAGCATCCTGTATTATATCAGGTCCAAAGAAACTCCGTTCTCCTACACCACTCCACAACAGTGGGGTTGTACATTTCTTTCCATATAAGGCTTGAAACGGTGCCATCTCAATGCTGGCTTGATAACTGTTGTTGTAGGAGAACTCAGCGTATGGAAAATTATCATCCCAACTAGATCCATAGTCGAGCGCACAAGCTCTTAACATATCCTCTAAAATCTGATTCACTCTTTCAGTCTGACCATCTGTTTGCGGGTGGAAAGCCGTACTGAATTCCAATCTGGTTCCCAAAGATTCGTGCAACTGCTTCCAAAAATGAGAAGTGAACTGGGTCCCCCTATCAGACACGATACTCTTAGGAACGCCGTGAAGGCACACAATTCTCTTCATGTAAATATCGGCTAGCTTTGCACTTGTATGAGTGGTCTTCACGGGTATGAAGTGAGCTATTTTGGTTAGGCGACAAACAATAACCCAAATAGAATCATAACCCGATCTGGTCCTGGGTAATCCGATGATGAAGTCCATCCATATAGAATCCCACTTCCAATCCGGTACTTTCAAAGGTTGTAAGAGCCCTGCTGGTTTCTGATGTTCTGCCTTTACTCGACTACATACATCGCACTTAGCGATGTATTCTGCTATTTCTCTTTTCAGATTATTCCACCAAAATCTCTCTTTCACATCCATATACATCTTGGTATTTCCCGGATGAATAGAATAAGGTGTCTCATGAGCTTCTTGCAGAATTAACTTCCTAATATCCGGATCATTGGCCACACATACACGTTTTTCAAACCACAAAATCCCTTGCTCATCCTCATGGAATCCTTTAGCTTTGCCTGCTCTTAGATTGACTTTGATCTCTTCTATTTCCTTGTCTCCTTTCTGAGCTTCACGTATCTTGTCCATCAAAGTGGGTTGTACAACTAATGAGGTTACAAACCCTTCAGGTACTACTTCCAATCTGAGGTCCTTGAATGCATTGCATAAATCCTCGGGTAATTCTCCTGATGTAAGGCCATTCACATACATTTTACGACTCAGAGCATCTGCTACCACATTAGCTTTCCCCGGATGGTATTGGAGACTTAGATCATAATCTTTAATAAGTTCCAACCATCTTCTTTGTCTCATGTTCAATTCCTTCTGTGTAAATATGTATTTCAAACTTTTGTGGTCCGTGAATACCTCACATCTTTTTCCCATCAGGTAGGGTCTCCATGTTTTCAGGGCATGCACTACTGATGCTAACTCGAGATCATGAGTTGGATAATTTGCTTCATGTTTCTTGAGTTGTCTAGAGGCATAAGATGCCACTCTTCCTTCCTGCATCAACACACTTCCCAAGCCTTGGCGTGATGCATCACAGTACACTTGGAATTCCTTCTCCAAATCAGGTAAGCATAGAACTGGGGCTGAAACCAGACGTTTCTTCAACTCCTGAAAACTGGCTTCGCATGCCTCAGTCCACTCAAATTTCTTCTCCTTCTTTAATAATTCTGTCAAGGCCTTGGCAATCTTGGAGAATTTTTCAATGAATCGTCGGTAGTATCCTGCTAGGCCCAGAAAACTTCGTAATTCACCAACATTCTTCGGCGGTTCCCAATTAGTTACAGCTGAAACTTTTTCAGGATCCACCGCTATACCTTCCTTGGACACCACATGGCCTAAAAATCCGACTTGTTCTAACCAAAACTCACACTTGCTGTACTTGGCATACAACTTATGTTCACGTAGTCTCTGCAATACTAGACGCAAGTGCTCTTCATGTTCTTTGTGACTCTTGGAGTAGATTAGAATATCATCTATGAACACTACCACAAACTTATCCAGAAAATCCATGAACACTTTATTCATCATATTCATGAAATAGGCTGGTGCATTGGTTAATCCAAAAGGCATCACGGTGTACTCGTATGAGCCATATCTCGTAACAAATGCAGTCTTGGGTATATCCATTTCTCTAACTTTCATTTGGAGGTACCCTGATCGAAGATCGATCTTTGAGAAAACACAAGCACCTTCCAGTTGGTCAAATAGTTCGTTTATCTTGGGTAACGGGTACTTGTTTTTGATAGTTTGCTCGTTTATATCTCTATAATCCGTGACTAGCCTCTGGGTTTGATCCTTCTTTTTAACAAATAAGACTGGTGCTCCCCATGGCGATGAACTTGGACGAATGAATCCTTTCTGGATATGCTCCTCCAGTTGCTTCTTGAGCTCTTTCAATTCATCGACGGCCATAGGATAAGGTCTTTTAGCTATTGGTCCTGTTCCCGGCTTCAGCTCGATGAGAAACTCTACATCTCTATCGGGTGGCATTCCCGGTAGTTCCTCCGGAAAAACATCTGGGTATTCCTTGACAATAAGCACATCACCAAGGCTAACCCCCTTAAGAGAATTTAGCCTAACCTTCTTAAGTTCGAAAGTTGATCTGAACTTAATCTTCCTTTTCTCTGGGGTGGTGAGGGTGATTGCTCTATTTGCACAGTCTATGATTCCTTCAAAACGAGTCATCCAATCCATTCCGATGATAACATCCAATCCTTGGGTTTCTAGGATGACTAAGTCTGTTGGAAACGTGTGTTTTCCGATTTGCAAGTCTAACTGCCTACACCCGGAATTTACTATCATCTCCCCTCCAGGTGAACTTACCCTAATAGGTTTTCCTAGACTTTCCTCAGCTAACCCATGTTTGTTTACAAATGCTCTTGATATGAATGAATGAGATGCTCTAGTATCAAATAAGACTAATGCTGGAGAGGAGTTGAGCAAGAACGTACCAATCACCGCATCAGGTTCATCATGAACTTCTTCGACATTGATGTGGTTCAATTGTCCCTTTTGGAAAGGATTGGGTTTGGAATTTTCATCAGCTTTCCTCTCTGGGCATTCAGTTGCATAATGTCCTGTCTTCTTGCACTTGAAGCAAGTCACATTAGACAAGTCTTTCTTCCCTTCATAGTTAGGACGGTGATTACCATTCCCATGATTATGGCCATGGTGATGGTTTCCCCTGGATCCACCATTATTTCCATTGTATCCTCCATTATTTCCTTTGTATCCTCCATTACTTCCTTTGTATCCTCCATTGTGGTTATGACCATGATGTTTTTGGCCACTACCAGTGTTGGAGTGATTCCAGGGTTTATGGCTACTGACTTCAGAGGTGTGTTGTTTCTTATATGTCCCTTCCGAATGAACCTTACTTGCACTGAACTTCCTCTTCCTATTCTGCTCCTTTCTTATGTTGTTGTCCAGGGTGATAGCTTGATCCAGCAGAGCTTGATAGTTTGGAGTATATGCCACAGACAAATGTATCTTCAGTTCTCCCCTAAGTCCATTGAGGAACTTTTCCTTCCTCTTTGTATCAGTATCAATGTCCTCTGGTGCATACCTTGATAGCATACAGAAGTCATCCATATACTCCTTCAGAGTTCTACCTCCCTGCCTCAAGCTGCGAAATTCCTCTTTCTTCAGGTTCATTATACCTGAGGAGATGTGAGCATTCCGGAAACCTTCCTTGAACGCATCCCAAGTCATGCCATCCAAAGGATGAGTCACTTGATAAGTCTCCCACCACAATGCTGCGGGTCCTTCCAACAGGTGTGCAGTGAACCTCACTTTTTCTGCCTCAGAACACTCACAAGTTACTAAGTCCTTGTTGACTGAACGGAGCCAATCATCCGCCACTATTGGTTCAGTAGCAGAGGAGAACTTATTAGGCCTAAGCCTTAGGAATCTAGCAAGTCTGTCCACTGGAGGTGGTGGTGGAGGTGGCGGGTTGTTGTTGTTGTGGTTGTTGTTGTTGTTGTTGTTGTTGGTTGCTGCAATGAATTGAGTCATCATATTCATCAACTGAGCTTGAGCGGCCATCAGCTGTTGCATGGCATCATCGTTGTTGGTATCACGACGAGGAGGCATTTGTAGGGTTTTCAGCATAGATGAGTGAAAGATAGACAGAACTAAGAGAAGAAAATTCCTACCCATGCACAAAGCAACCAAGTCAACACAATCAACACTCAAAATACAACAAAAAAAAAGAAAAGTCTACTTAGCAAATCGAAACAAGTATTCTAAGTTGATTTAATAAAACAACAGAGTCTGCAAACCAATCATTCTATCATTGTCACACCACAAGTTGGAGATCAATGTTTTAAAAAGAACGACGAACTAAACGAGGGAGAACATGGTGGTCCAACTACTAAGTCTAAACTTCGTCCATGACGTCTCCTTCATATTCTTCGACTTCCTCGATGGTGATGCCTTCCTTCATAAGGATCTCCTTGTAGTCATTCACCTCCTTCTCCAAGGCCTCGTTCTTCTCCTGTAACATTGTCGTCTCACGGTGCAGAGTCTCGATCGCTTCCTTCTCCAGAACTTCAATCTTCTCTTGTAGCATTCTCTTCTCACGGCGTAGAGTCTCGATCAAATCTCGATCAGCTTCGAACTCGACGTCGTTGCTCAGAATTTCATCCTTCAAGGTCTTGATCTCCTTGTTCTTGTCTCTAATTCTCTTTTCTTGATTTTGGAAGTTCTTCTCTTGAGCTCGGAATTTCTCGTCTTGAGCATTGGCCACCTCTTCTTGGGCTTCAATATTCTTTTGAGTCTCCTTGACTTGGGCCATTATTTCATCATTCTTCAACAGCTCGTTGCGTCTATCCTCTTCGAGTTGCCAGAGGTGAAGTTTTAAGTCTTGGAGATAAGGGTACAAAGGTTCTGGTTTGTTTTTGTCTTCCTCGCTAACAAGGTAGGGTATCCCATGTTCGTCACGTTGGCCAAGGTTAGAAAAGTAGTGGTCTTTTAACTCCTCCTAGAATTGCCAGCAAAGACGTCCTATTAGCTCCTGCATGACGAGATTCAGCCCTTTCTCCAAGGAGTCACTAATCGACTTGTACTGGATGTCTTCGGTCTTGGGTTCAGTCTGGCGCCCTTGTTGGAAAAGACGAATTCCCCATAAGTCTCCTTTGTTGAAGTGCTTCAGCTGGCTTGCCTTGATGATGGGTTTTGGAAGTGCCAACAGTTCTACCAACTCTAGAAGATATCTTCCAAAGCGCATGTCCTTGAAGTCCTCCGCGGTTTGATACATGAAGAACGACATCCTTAAGTGATAAAGGTAGAGTTTGTTAAAACAAGACAAGGTAAGAAATACTAGTTGTGGTGTACTTAAGTACTTAGAGAAAAAGAAGTCCTTTTCTAAAAGGTGATCAACACTATTATCAACTCTTTGTAAGTCGGATATTCACTATAGTGAGAGAGACAGACACCCGGCCAGCCACTTATAATTGTGGAACAGGTCTCATGTACGCGGACATGTAAGGTTAGTCCCGGGCCGCTTCATCCCACTATACCGCTAGGATCCAACATACTTCAAAGATGGTAATACTATGATAAAAAAAAGAGGCTTAACCAATCCTAAGGGCTCGAACCTACAGGCAACACTTTAGCTCTGATACCATTTTGTAGCGCCCCATCTTTTAAATAAAGATGGAACACCTGTGTTATGTGCTAGTCCCTGGATCACTGCCAGCACCACAGTACAAAATATATAGTATCATTGCATAAGTATCAAATTACTACAACGAGATCCAAAAATAGCTAAGTATAGCTTTATTACAAAGGGAATAGTCATGAAGACTAGCTGAAAAGTTCAGAGTTCACAACGAAAGTAATAGCAATGAGCCTCCTCTTCTAGCGTGCGCCACAGGCAGACATGTTGGGTGTACAATCGAGTCCAAACTCACTCCTCATCAGAATTACCTGCACATTTGAATATGCAGCCCCCGTAGGAGGTCAATACAATGAAGTATTGGCAAGTGACTATGGTGGATAAATTATGACAAGTCTAATTCTATATGCATATTTGGCTTGGTGGAGTTGTAGGCTATTTTGCAGAAAGCCAGTTTTCTCCTATCTTTTGTAAAACAATTTTGTTTCTCAAAGACTTGGCACCAAGGGATGAAGCCCAAGTGCACCAACAATTCTTTCCTTAGTCAAATTTTACTTTAGGAAAACTATGATGAGATTCTTCCGTCCATCCTTGTCCAGTTGCTCGAGGTAGTCCATCACTGGGGACACGGCTGATTACTCAGATTGTCGACTCTGCAGAGGTTGTGCACTTTCACCTTGAGACTCAATTAACCCAAACATCCTATACACGCGGAGTGCATTAAGGAAAGGAGAGAATTGAGACAAGACCTTTCAGAAGAAGAATGCAACCATACTAGCAAGACCCGTTCCACCTACCAACTCTACATCTTCTTGTCAAGCTGACAGGTTGCACTCTCACAACTTAGTAATTCTAGACAGAGCCCATTGTCAAAAGGCTGCACGGGAAGCCTATAAACTTGGAGGGACTAAGAAATCTCTTTGTTCCTGTGTGGCCGTCCATAAGTGCGCTTCTGGGTGACAACCACCATGCTCATGGCCCTAAGTAGAATATACATTCATCCTAGGCAACGACAACCACAAGCATAGTCCCAAAAGCCACTCAACATAAACCAAACAAACCAATTCCACCCAGTTGTGCATTTTAAAGTTTAACACTTAGCAATATTTCTATAACATGGTAGGAACACTTTTTATGGCATAGCTAAGCATCTAATAAAACCTTTTGATGGCTGCATGGGAAGGGATGGCTACACACTACTAGGATATTTTCAAAGTGTAAACTAACTTAGCATTATAAGATAGTTCAAAAATTCCCTATCATGCATACTACTCAAAAATCTACTAATAATGCATATAGAAAACATTGTGTAGATTATGAATGTCACTTGCCTTGGTAACAAGAGGAACAAGCACAGCAAGAATAACAATCACAAGGGCCTTCCTCCTCTTCACAATCTAGAGACAAACAATAAAACTAAATAAACACACAAACACAACACTTAAAATATCAAGACAAAAATATGTATGCATGCTTGATATGCAATGAACTTAACAAGACAAAATAATTACCATTTTATTTCCTCTGTTATTAATGCATGAAATGCAATGATCAATATTTTAATATTTTATTTAACCATTTAAATATTGAGCATAACATAGAAGTTTGAAGCCCTAAAACCAATTTCTTTAATTCTATTATGAAAAGTTTCAAATAAAACTCAAGTTGCACTCTCTGGACAGAGGGCATTAATAAAGTTCTAAATCAATTGGATTTATTTGGAAAGAATTTTTATTAATTAAGTTATAGATTTAATAGCCGAAAAGCTAAACAATTAAATTCCGCAATTTAAAATACACTAAAAAGACAAACTAATGAAACCATACTAAACTACACGAGCAGAGCTTTACGTGGATATAAAATTCATCAAATTTGGATGAACAGATCGAAAGTTATGAATTTTGCAAGTTTGTATTGTTTTTCTGTTTTTAATTATAAATTCCAGCCGAAATAGAAAATGAAAAGGCCACGCGGCGCACTCCGATTGGACGGTACCGGTTCACCGCGGATCGCGAACGCGAACCGTTGGATCTATAGTAAAACGGGCGTTCCAGATCAATCCGATCTAGATCCATTGGATCCAGATCCGACGACCCGGACGCAAGGGCACGGACGGGCGGCGCGGTTCGCTGGAAATCTTCCGCCCGCGGCGGCGCCATGGCCTGCGTCGCACGCACTCGCGATCTACGGCTAAGGGGAGGGGGAAAATTATACCACGACGGAGAGGAGGTCGAGGCGGAGGCGGTGGCGCGGCTGGGGCTTCTCGTGCTTCCTCTTCTTCTCCCAAAGCTCCGCCGGAGACGAGGACCGCGGCGGTGCTCTTCGGTCACGGACGGAGAGGACGCTTCGCAGCAATTCAAGTCACGAGATTAGGTGTAAAACGACCGCAAGGGAGAAAGAGATCGAGGGGAGGCGAAAAGAAGAGTCGGGGTGGTCGGAGCGCTACGCACGGCGAGCTCGACGGCGGCAGATCGCGCGAGATGCCGAACTCGGTGGCGGCGGCCTGGTGGCGTAGATCGTTAGGGTTTTTGGGGTGGAACCGGGAGGCGCGGTCGTGGAATAAATATGGGGCATCTCCGGGGAACAAACCGCGCGGAAATCGCGTGGATTTGATCCGTGCTCGGATCGGTCTCCGCCGGAGTTGTTGCGACGGGAGGTTGAAGGCTCTGACGGGCTGTCCCCACCCGTCAGCGAGAAGAAGCGGGAGGCGGGCTACGCGGGCTGGTGTGCTGGGCCGCTTCGTCGCGCGCGCGCGGCAGATAGGGCTCGGCCGGCCCGGTAAGAAATCCTTTTTAATTAAACTCTTTTTCTGTTTTAAAACTTTTCAAAACAATTTGATTTTTTAAATCCTATCAAAACATTTCAGAAAAATTCATAAAAATATGTTTTGAAAAGCTAATTTAATTTAAAACTTTTTGATATCACTTTGCTAAATAAATAAAATAATAAAATGCAGATTTTTATAAGGAGCTCAATTAGACCTCTTTAAGGACAACAACTTTATTTAAACTTATAATTAAACTTCAAATTATTCTTTATGTGATTTCAATTCCATGCCTATATGATGCATGATGCATGAATGCAAAGTTTTAAATTTTTGAGAAATTTGGGATGTTACACAAGTTGAGTGGCTACTCAGGGGCCAGTTCTGCGGCGTCCTGAGTTTGCTCACTTGTGGAAGGCCACCCAAGGCTATGAGATTTAAGCTTACACTGAGTATAGTTGCTTATTGTGCAACAATTGGTCAATATGGGCTCTGTCTTGACGGAGTAAGTTGATGTGGACCTGGGTCAAGAGATTGATGGTGGTAGGGGTGATAGGATAGTGGTAATCTCTTAGTATGATCATGGGAAAGCAACTTCTGAAACGTCTCGTCTTGATCTTCTCCTTTTCCTTCTCGCTAAATGAGTGTAGAGGATAGTTTGGTTTGATTGAGTCTAATGGTGAAAGTGCACACACTCTCGATAGTTATCTTAGCCGTATCCCCGGCATTGGACAATTTGAGTGACTACACAAGGCTGTCTTCTGAAAATCTCTTCATTCCAATTTCTTAATAAAACTTTGATGGGTGAACATGGGTAGAAGACACGGATTCGTCCGGGATGTCTCATAAAGAGAAGTTATTGTTTCAAAAACTATTTATCAAAAGTAGGAGAAAACTTTCTTTGCGCAATAGCCCGGAGCCCCACCAGTCAAATAAGCATATAGATATAACTTAGTAGAATATTAGCAATTAGAGTCACTTGTCACCACAATTCAATTGTGCTGACCCTTTATAGCTGGTCTGCAACTAAACCATGCAGATTGTTCGGATGAGGAGTAAGGGGTTGTCTTCGAGCTGCAACCAATATGATTGCTAGTGGCTTCATGGAGATGATGTAGCTCCATGCTATCTTTAGTTTTGCGTATGAACTCTGAAATAATTTGTGAACTATTTATTTAGCTAGCGCTTCAGCTATGCAAAGTTGTAAGGATTATTGTTTTTGGATCATTTGTTCCCAGTTGTAATAAATTTGACATTGTACTGTGATATTACATCTTATTGGAGAATGTGGAACTTATTTGATCCAAGTCTTCCGCACTATTCATGCGCACCATTGCTTTCCTAAGCAAGGGTGCTACAGATGGTATCAGAGCATAATCTTGCCTGTAGGCTCGAAACCCCTAGGACTGGATACAAACCCAAAAGTAAATATTTTAAATCAATAAATTTCGAATTTGAAAATTTATTAAGGCTTTTTGCTTTCTTATATTATTTTCCTTGCCTTGTACATTCTTAACTTATTCTTTTCATCTCATAAATCTTTTCCTCTTCAAATTTTTTTTTAGATGAAGGACTTCACTCATGAGATGTCCCCGCGGAAAGGAGACGAGTACTACTTTAGTGACCAGCTCCTTAGTATTTCCAAGACCTTGAAGTTGATGCCGCCAGTCTTCAGGGGCAAAGAAGTTATGTCCGAGGATTATCCTGAAGGTCGCTGGAAGATCGAGGCAGCAGTTCTACCTCGTCTTGATCCACCTGGGTCGCAGCCAATTCTCTTCCGGTCTATATACCCCAACTGGAAGAATGGAGTGGAGATGGCAATGCTGGAAACCTGGTCCCACATCATTGAGCAGTTCTATGACGAGATCAAGCTCAACTCCGTCTTTCGTCACTTCCCCAGGCGGGATAGCATTGGACAACCAGTTCAACCTCCACTTAGGGGTCTGAATGAGAAGCAACATGGAGATCTCGGAGCTCATTGACATAACCTAGATATACTTATGGGTAAAGAGATTTTCTACATGGCTAATATAAGGCGTGTTCACCGTTACGTTAAAAGGAGCTTAGAGGAAGAGAAGGATATTCTTTGTGATGAGAACCAGCTGCTGTATGAGGAGAACAAGAAACTGGAAGCCAAGATTGAGCGACAAGACGATAGGATTGCGAAGAAGGATGCCCACATTCTGGCTTTGCAAGCACAGTGTGCTCATTTGTGTGAGCAACTTTTCCATATGGAACTCCAGGCAAAGAAGAGCACCCCCCTGACGTCCCAGAGCCCCTATTGATAACCTATCCTGAAGAGGACACACCCAAGGAGGCCACGGGTGGCAAGAAGCGCAAGAACCCACAAATACATCAATAGTTTCAAACTTTGACTAGAGAGACCACCAGTTATCTTTATTTTGCGAGTTATTTCCTTATCATATCGAAGTTTGTATTGACCTACCAAATTGTGGTGAGGCAGTACGTGAGCATAATTTTGAACCTATGTCCTCTCTTGGTATTCAAAATCTATAAAATTCGAATTTATATAATATTTTGAGTGTGTTTATTGGTTGTTGTTTGGTGTGTTTCTGTGTTTGTATGTTGTGCATGGGTAGATTTTCCTCTTTATCTCTTTCTATCTATGCTTACCTATGCTCAAACCATACAGATGCCTCCGCGTCGTGATCCCGACAACAACAACAATGCCAACGAAATGATGCATCAAATGATGGCAGCCCAGACACAGTTGATGACCATGATGGCTCAGTTCCTCGCAAACTAGAACAATCCGCCACCACCCCCACCCCCGCCGCCACCACCACCCCTCCCCCAGTTTATCGCCTTTCTAGGTTCTTGAGGCTTAGACCCAACAAATTCTCCACAACTGCAGAACCTATCGTAGCTGATGATTGGCTACGCTATGTGAACAAGGATCTGATTACTTGTGAGTAACTGATTTGGAGAAAGTAAGGTTCACTACTCACCTACTGGAGGCACCAGCGGTACAGTGGTGGGAGACTTATCAGATCACTCACCCACTTGATGGACTAACTTGGGAAGCTTTTAAAGAAGGCTTCTGTAATGCTCACATCTCAACTGGGATCATGAAACTGAAAAGGGATGAGTTTCGTACCTTGAGACAGGGAAATCGTGCACTGAGGGAGTGCATGGAGGACTTCAATTCCCTCTCACTCTATGCTCCAGAGGATGTAGACACTGATGCAAAGAGGAAGTATAAGTTTCTGAATGGACTCAATGGTGAGCTGAAGATATCCGTGGCTTATGCTCCCAATTATCAGGACCTCCTAGATCAAGCCATCAGTCTAGACAGCAACATCAAGAAGGAGGAAAATAGGAAAAGGAAGTTCAGTGCCAATAAGTACAACACTAATCTGATGCAGAAGAAACCGTATGTCCCAGAGAACAGTGGGGGTCACAACACTCACAAGAATGGAAATGGCCACAACCATAATGGCCATATCCATAAAGGAGGAAATTTTCGCATGGGCAGGGTGGTAATGACACAATCACTCATTCAATGGGAACAACATTGAAAAAGAGAAACACCGCCACAACAACGAACCAAAGCGGGATATTAGTCAAGTGACTTGCTACAAGTGTGGGAACAAGGGACATTATTCCACGGACTGCCCGGAGAAGAAGAAGGCGCAGGAAGCTTCCAAGCCTAATCCGTTCTAGAAGGCACATGTGAATCATGTCGATGTGGAAGAAGTGCAGAATGAACCTGATGCAGTGATTGGTACGTTCCTACTAAATACCTTTAGCATTAGTGTTGTTTGATACGGGAGCATCTCACTCATTCATCTCAAGAGCATTTGTTAATAAACACAAATTATCTACTACAAGCCTGTTAAATCCGGTTAGGGTGAGTTCCCCAGGGGGAGAAATGTTTGCACAAACCGATTGTCAAAACTTGAGGCTAGAAATTGGCAAGCACTTGTTTCCTGTAAATCTGATAATACTAGAGACCCAGGGTCTGGATGTCATACTCGGTATGGATTGGTTGGCCAAGTTTGAAGGAGTACTAGACTGTGCGAATAGATCCATTACACTCACTACCCCAGAGAAGAAGAAAATTAGATACAAATCCAAATTTGAACTAAAGAAAATTAAGCTAAATTCTCTTAAGGGGGTTAGCATGAGAGACGTTCGCGTGGTAATGGAATACACTGATGTTTTTCCCGAAGAACTACCGGGAATGCCACCCGATAGAGATGTTGAATTTCTTATAGAGCTGGTACCCGGAACGGGACCCATAGCTAAGAGACCATACCCAATGGTTGTAGCTGAATTGAAAGATCTCAAGAAGCAACTAGAGGAGCAACTGCAGAAAGGATTCATCCGCCCAAGTTCTTCACCTTGGGGAGCTCCATTTCTGTTTGTAGATGTCGGGTTATGACTCCCAGGAATCGGGGGTAGTCACTTCCTGAAGTGTAGTTCGAAAGGGGATTGGACGCGGAGGTCTAAACCCTCAAGTGGCTCCGCGACGTTGCTCGCCGTACCCGAAGAAAACGCACACCAGACCAAGGAAAACACCGTCCTTTACCCAGGTTCACGGCCCTCGTGAGGAGGTAAGACCGCTACTCCTGCCTGTCTGTATTATATGTGCGAGATTACAGTACAATTGAGCTTGCCGGAAGCCCCCTTGAGGCAGTTCTTGCCTGGGGAGGGAAGCAATGGTCTTCTTCCTCCTCCAGCCAGAGGCTAACCTAACAAGAGCTGCTAGGGTTTACAAGGATGTTTTGCACGCAAGAGGCCCCTTCTCTCCTACGATGGATGTCTTCTCCCTTTTATAGGCGCCTCGGGCCTTGTTCCTCGGCTTGGCCTTCAAGGTGGCTCCCACTTTCCAGTGGCGGGGTGGAGCACGAGTCCACCGCCCTTTATTCGTCCATGGACTCGGTCCATCGTCGATAAAGGTGGCTCTGTGGCCGACCGGCGGCCGACCGCGCTCGTACTACCCTCAGGGCGGGCAGTCTCTGAGGTGGAGCCCACGATGACGATCTCCGTTGGAGGGTTGCATCGTCCACCTGCTTTATCGTCTGAGTAGAAGGTCCTCACAGCTGTGCAGCAGGCGGTGCAGCTTTGTTGACCGCTTTACCACCAAGGACAGCGACGGGGGTGTGAGCGCCACTGTACGAACGTGGCAGAGGTCACGTGCGCCCTGCCGGGATTCCTTGGCGACGACGTTTCCCTCCACGCCTGAGGGGAGATTCCTGCCGGACATCCCTCAGGCGGGTTGGTTCCTTGACGGGGAGGATCCCCTGAGGCGAGGGGTGCCTTGAGGCCCTCGCCTCCTCTTCAGGCCCTCGAGGGGGATCGCCTCTCGAGGGTCCCTTCAGGCGGTGACGCCTGGTCCTTAGTTGGTTCGTCCTTCTGGCCCGCGAGCGAGGCCTGGGGGGAATGGGCTCTTGGTACCCCAGTTCCCACTGGGCCGACAGTAGCCCCCGGGCCCATGATGGGCACGACTGAGCCCATGGGCTTAGGTGAATCGTCGTGGGCCCTTAGTGCCCAGCCGGCCCGAGCCATGCGGCACTTGGACGAAACGGCTTCGCACGATCTGGGGCGTGAGTCGTGGGGGGTCCCACCACGCCCTGGTAACTATTCTTGACATAAAGCCAAGGCGTTGCCGCGCAGAGCCGTTATTGTTTCGAGTTCTTCCCGCAGAAGTTTTCGCTCCGCAGAGCTCTCCGTCTCCGCTCTCCCCTGCGGATCCCCCACCTTTGCCCGGCCGAAAACCCGAGTTCTCCCCGATGGGCCCGGTGAAGAGCAAAAGTAAGGCCGCAGTGTGGTCTTCTTCCCGGGCGACGGCCATGGATGTAGTGCGGGGCGCGGCACTCGAGGGGGCGCGCACCGATCTTCAGGCGTTGGGGAAGATCCGCCATCTGGTTGCGGGGCCATCCAATGAGCATGGAGCCAGCGAACTCCAAGCCGCCCGGTTTGGGAAATTTCCTCAAGGGTTTTACCCTATTTTCCTCCACGCCATCACCGCCGGGCTAGTGCCACCGTACTCGCCTTTCTTGGAGGCAGTACTCGAATTCTACCAAATTCAACTCCTTCATCTCCACCCGAACTCCATTCTCATACTGTCCATCTTTGCCTACCTTTGCGAGGCTTATTTGGGCGTGCACCCTTCGGTCGCGCTCTTCAGGACCTTCTACTCGCTGCGGTGCACGGCTGGTGGCGAGAGGACGGGGTGCGTCTCCTTCCGCATCGCGGACGGCATGGGGCACGTATACATCCCCATGTCATGGAGTGGGGACAAGCCGGTTACGGCGCTGCTCAAGAAGGTGGGCGACTTTCGCCAGAAGTGGCTGCTCATCGGCGTCCCGTCGCCCTGCGCATTCCTGGATGTCCCGGAGGCGCCGCCCGTGAGGAACTCCCGCTGGTGCAAGTCTGCTCTTCGTGGTGCAGACAACGCTTACTTGGAGGGGCGTTTGAGATTTCTCCGCGAGGAGGGTCTCACAGGTCAGATGATCGCGGCGGACTTCGTGGCACGCTGCATCGCCCCCCTTCAGGCGCACTCGGAGCCGATGTGGATGTACGCCGGCCCTTCCGACCCAATGCGGCTTCGTCCAGAGGACCTTGGCTCGGACGTGGTCGACACCATCCTTAATATCCTTTTCGCCAGTCTGGATTTGCCAGGGAAAATCGCCGGCTCCGTGCTTCCCCTGCACCAGCTTCCTTTGAGCGACCGCATGGACATCCTAGACGGAATGCCAGATTTCACACCTCAAGGTCTGGCGGACTCGATGGATCAGGGGGTCGATCCGCCGGTGCGCGCAGTCGTGGTTGTTGATTCTTCATCCACCTCCCGTGCCTGGAGCGGCGAGGAAGAGGCCGCGACAGGAGAGGCGCTCCCTGCAAGGTACGAGCCATTCACCGACGAGATTTGCGACATCTCGTCGGGCGATGACGACGCCTTTGTTGTTGCACCTCCGCGCTTCGAGGAGGAGGCGCCTGAGGCGGGGGCGGCCTCTGAGACAGATGCTTCGCCAGGGAGGCGCGAGCCTCGCACCAAGGCGATGGTGGATCGCTCCGGGGCGAGGCCCTCTGACATCCCCTTCAAGAGATAAGCGGCGACGCCTCTGGGGGGGTCAGGTGCCAAGCCCACACCTTCCTGGCGGTCTCCTGGCCTGTCGTGGGTCGACGCTGGTGCTTCCCCTTCATGGTGAGTATTCCCACCACCTGGTCAACTTTTGCTTTTATAGCTCCCCCTGCTCCGTCTTCTCATGAACAATCTTCCTCGGGCTTTTTTCCAGCGATCTGGTGCCTGCGAAGCGTCGCAAACTTCGCGAGGCAGCAGGTGTGAAGAGTGCTGCCGCTTCGGCGGCGGCTGGCGAGCGCCCGAGGCCTGTGGAGACGTCCAGTCGATGCTCAGTGGAGGGGGAGCCTCAGGAAGGAGCGGCCGTGCCCCTGGTGGAGGCGCCCGAGCCTCAAACGGTGCCCCACGAGTCTCTGCCTGCGGACAGCGTGAAGGAGACGACTCCCGCGCCGCCTCACGCTACGACTCCTCCTCGCGCGGCTACGCCGCCATGCGAGGCAGTTTTGCTTCGCACGCTGTCATCGCCGCGTGCAGCGACGCCGACGCCTACGTCACCTTCACCATGCTCGCCCGCGGCGCCCGCGGCGCCCGCGTCACCTTGCGAGGGAGCGACCGAGGCTTCAGCTGGCGCAAGTGCGGCCACAGGAGGGGGTGCGGCCTCGCCTCCTTTGGGGGGAGCGACCGAGGTTCCCGCGGGCGCAAGTGCAGCCGCAGGAGGGGGCGCGGGCTCACCACCCCGCCCTGCCAGAGAAGATGAGCACCCCCGCGACTCGAGCACCACAGATGAAGCCGTCATGGATGGAGGTGGAGCCGCACCTAGCCCCCGAGCACGACCTAGGGCAGGGCTCTCAGGACAGGCCGCCTCTGCTGGGCCCTCATCCAGCCAGAAATGGTTCTCCGAAGCTGGGACTGGAGCGCGGGGCGCCGCGAGGTGGCATTCGGCCTCGTGCGGGAGTCGTTGGAGGGCCTGGAAGCTCACCTGGCCCTTGGCGACATACGGCTCACCCAACAGCAGGAGGAACTTGCGAGGTCGTGGGCGTCCTTCCATGTGGCCGTCGAGGCGCGCCGGCTTGAGGACTCGGCGCTGCAGGCAGCCCGCGACGAGGCCATCAACTTCGCCAAGGAAGTCCACGATGGTGCCATTCGCGATGCCGCGGAGCTACTCGAGCCCCTCCAGGTAGAACGCGAATCCGCTGAGGAGCTCTTGCGGGGGGCCACAGCCGAGCGTGAGGCGATGGAGGGCTCGCTGGCACGGAAGCAACGCGTAGTTGGAGTCCCAGCGTCTCTCTGCCCTCCAGGCTACGCAAGCCGCTCTAGAGGAGGACCGCAAGTGCCTGGCCGAGCACGAACGGCTGCTGGCCCTTAGGGGGAGTGAGCTGCAGCGGCGCGAGGAGCGGTGTCTCCAGATGGAGAAGGACCAGGCCACCGAACGCGAGGCCCTAGAGGTGCGCGAGGGAGGCCTGGCATAGGCAGTCTTGAGGTTCGACGAGCACGTCGCCGCACAGAAGCGCTCTGACGAGCGCTCGGAGCGGCGCTTCGCCAAGAAGACGAGAGCGGCGCAGAGGGCACTCGCGGCGCACGAGAGGCATCTCCATCGGACCCTTCTCCAGAAATATCGTGCTCGGCTAAGGAAGCGGGAGGACCACCTCAGGGTCGAGCACGCTGCGGATGCTCAGCGGCTAGCTGAGCTCGAGAAGGCCAACTTCAAGTTGGCGCGCCGCTTCAAGCGCGCCAAGGCACATTGGTGCCGAGCGGAGGAGGTCCGCGACGAGGCGTCCCACGGCGCTGGCCCTTCGTCCAGTGCGCCTGCGATGCAGTGCGACGCCTGTTTGAAGAGCTGGTCGCGCGTGGTAGTCAGCTTGCGGCGCGGCTCGGCGCTGACGCCCTGTATCCTTGGACCCAAGACCATGACGGAGCAGCCGCGTTCCTGGCCTATTTCGACCAGCTTTTCGCGGCGCTGGAGGGCCCCGACGCCGAGCTTCGCGAGATGATCGAAGACGAGAGCAGGCAGCTCTTAGGGGTGGCTGTTGATCGCATCTTCACCAACATCAGGCTCCTTGTGCCGGACTTCGACTTCCCCTTGGTGACCGAGGTTGCTCTTGGCGAGGACGCGCAGCGCGTCTCATCTTCCCTCCGCGAGCAGGTGGACGCATTCTGCAACCGCTTCAGGCGTTTGGAGGCTGCGCCGGACTTCAGGGAGGAGGAGGCTTGCTCCGCCAAGGTCGAAGGAGGCGTTGCGGAGGAGGAGACTTGCTTCGTCGAGGTCAAAACTGGAGCCGCGGAGGAGGAGGCTTGCTTCGCCGAGGTCGAAGTTGGCGCCGCGGAAGAAGGGGCCCGCGCCGCCGAGGTCGAAGCTGGCGCTGCGGAGGAGGAGGCCCGCTCCGCCGAGGTCGAAACTGACACAGCGGAGGCCCAAAGTGTTGCTGCATCCCCTGAGCCTTTCTTGGCTACGCCTGCGGGCCCTTGTAACTGCACCAGCTGTGTGCCTTAGACACCTTAAGACCTTTTGGCTTGTAATATACTTTTAATTGCTGCCTTAATTTGAGCTCGTCTGCCCCTCTTGAGGTCTCTTTGGACTCATCTTCATGTCTATTTGTTCTCTACGTCGTTAGGTCCCTTCTCTTCGTGCCACGACTCCGCCACCTTGGTCCGCGGGAGCAATGACTCCGCAAGGCCAGGGGGGAGTTTAGGCCTAGGAGAGGTAAGAGCCTTGAGTCGCGATGCTCAAGTGCCTCCCTTAGACGTGCGAGTAGTCCATGAAACAATAAGGGAAAGCGAAGTCGCTCGAGGGGCAGAGACGTGCGCTAGGGAGAGAAGAACGCTCTTAAAGCGTGGGTGCGAGACTTAGCTTCTGGAGGTTTTCGCCCTGCGAAGGTTGCTCGCTTGGAGGGGCCGCTCCTGGGGAGGCATTTTGCGTGGCGAGGTTGCCCGCTTGAGGGGCCGCTCCTGGGGAGGCATTCTGCCTGGCGAAGTTACCCGCTTGAGGGATCGCTCCTGGGTAGGCATTTTGCCTGGGGAGGTTGCCCGCTAGAGGGGTCGCTCCTCGGGAGGCATTCTGCCTGGCGAGGTTACCCGCTTGAGGGGTCGCTCCTGGGGAGGCATTTTGCCTGGCGAGGTTACCCGCTTGAGGGGTCGCTCACGGATGTCCCTGCAGGCTCGCGGGGGGAAATCTTCCCTGCAGGTATTAGAGGGGCGAACCCAAACGCTAGAACACGGATCAAGGGATCGTGCCCGCTTATTGGTCCCCTCAGGCGTTCCTTGCGAGGAGAGTAAGTACCAAGGTCCTCTGTTGAGATGGCTTGTTTGTGGGGAATCGCCCTCCAGCCAGAGCTTGGACTCTTGTGCTTTGAAGTGCTGCTGGTGTGTCATTTGAGGCACTGGCACCGTACTCAGCCCCCGCTCGCGAGGTACGCATGTGGAGATATATAAGCGCACACTTCAACAATAATAATGCATAAAATAAAACCCCCCAAAAATGTTTTGTAAGCGGCGCCGAAGCGCTAAGTTCACTTAGGAACGAGATTGAGTCATTATGCTTGGGTTTGCCAAGTTAATGCTCTGACCATGTCGAGGCATGGGGACCACCTGTTGGTGGATGAGACTCTCAACGGCCTGAGGTGGCTCGTTTTAATTGAGAGCTCGGAGGGTTTTTCCCTCGAGTGAAGCCTTTGGGGCTTTGGAGGTTTAAGCCGTTGGCGTTTTAACCTCCGGAGACAAGAATGCTTGGAGGTTGAGCCGTAAGCTGCCTCGTCCGCTAGGAGTCTCGACGTGACAATGATCACGTGCGTGGCAATGACCACGGTTGCGTTTGTTCCCTTAGGATACAAATCATTTGTTTGAGGTTTATGCCTTTTGGCGTTTTAACCTCTAGAGTCGACATTGCTTGGAGGTTGAGCCGTAAGCTGCCTCTTCCGCTTTGTTTTCTCGACGTGACAATGATCACGGGTGTGGCAATGACCACTTTGGCATTTGTTCCTTTAGGAGACAAAGCTATGTTTTTGGAGGTTTAAGCCTTTCGGCGTTTTAACCTCTAGAGACGAAAAATGCTTAGAGGTTGAGCCGTAGGCTGCCTCGTCCGCTTGACGTCTCGACGTGACAATGATCATGGGCGTGACGATAATCACTTTTTTTTACTTGTTCCTGGCGGATACAAAGGTTTGTGAGGTTTAAGCCTTGAGCTTTTAACCTTGAGGGACAAAAAGGTGCTTGGAGGTTGAGCCGTGGGCTGCCTCTTTCGCTAAATGCCCTGACGTGATGATGATCACGGGTAGAACTTGCGTAGATGCATGATGTTCCATGGATTCTTGACGGGGACGCCGTCTTCTGTCTCGAGGCGAGCCGCGCCAGGCCTGGCGATGTGGGTGACCCTGTAGGGACCTTCCCACATCGGGGACAGCTTGTGGAGGCCTTCCCTGGAGAGGATTCGTCTGAGGACGAGATCGCCTGTCTCCAGGGTGCGTGAGCGCACATTGCGGCTGTGGTAGCGCCTCAGGGACTGCTGGTACTTGGCCGCCCGTAGAGCGGCGCGGCGCCTTAGCCCTTCAAGGAGCAGCAGGTCGTCGTTGTGGAGGTCCTCTTGCTTGTCCTCATTAAAGGCCAGGACCCGTGGGGACCCATGCTTTATCTCTGCGGGGAGGACTGCTTCGGCTCCATAGACGAGTGCGAACGGCGTTTCCGCGGTGGGCTTGGGTGGCTTGGTACGGATCGACCATAGCACCGAGGGTAGCTCATTGATCCAGCCCTTGTCGTGGCCCTTGAGGACATCGAAGGTCCTGGTCTTCAAGCCTTTGAGGACCTTTGCGTTTGCGCGCTCAGCCTGTCCGTTGCTTTGCGGATGGGCCACTGAGGCGAAGCAGAGCTTGATACCCATTTTCTGGCAGTAGGCTCTGAAGATGCCGCTTGTGAATTGCGAGCCATTGTCGGTGATGATGCGGTTAGGCACTCCGAAGCGGCAGACCAGGCCTCTGATGAATTTCACCGCCGCGCCTGCTATGATTGTACGCGTCGCCTCCACTTCAGGCCATTTTTTGAATTTGTCAATGGCCACGAAGAGGTAGCGATATCCACCTTGCGATGTTGGGAAATATCCCAGGATGTCCAGCCCCCAGACCGCAAACGGCCACGAGAGCGGAATGGTTTGTAGGCCTAGCGCTGGTTGGTGGATTTGCTTGGCCTGGAATTGGCAGGCTTCACAAGCTTGAACGATGTCCGTTGCATCTTGAAGCGCTTGAGGCCAGTAGAAGCCGCTCCTAAAGACTTTCCCTGCGAGGGTGCGGGCGCACGAATGGTGGCCTTATTCCGCGCTATGGATCTCTTTTATCAGCAGCTTTCCTTCTCCAGGAGGGACGCACTTGAGCGCGATGCCATTTGGGTGCTTGCGGTAGAGATTTCCTTCGAGGATTTGGTACGATTTTGCTCTGCGGCAATTTGCTCCGCGTCAGCATCTTCCTCCGGAAGGATCCCCTTGTGGAGGTAGTCTTTGATCTCGTCGATCTATCCTGCCTCTTGGTGTACCGCTGTGAGCAACAGACGCTCCCCTGTTGGGGGTCCGTAGCCTGGGGCTCCGCTTGCAGGTGGAGGTGGGAGTGTTTCGTCTGTGCTTGCGGGCAGGGCCTCGAGGGGCTGCTTTATGGATGCCTTGACGAGCCTTTCTTAAAAGACACCTGGCAGCTGGGCTTGCCTCTTTGATGCGCGCTTAGCGATGTCATCAGCCTCTTGGTTCTCTTTTCTCGGGATGTGCATGAGCTCCATTCCCCTGCAGTTCTTCTCCAGCCTACGGACCTCTTCAAGGTATGCGGCCATGTAGTCGTCCTTGGCCTTGTAGCTTTTGTTGGAGAAGTAGACGAGCAGCTGGGAGTCGCCCTTGATGAGTATATGCTTTACGCCTAGGGCGATTGCCGCGCGCAGGCCAGCAAGCAGTCCTTCATACTCGTCGATGTTGTTGGATATCTTGTCAATTCCGAAGCACAGCTGGACTGCATAATACAACTTGTCGCCTTTTGGTGAGGTCAGGACTACACCTGCCCCACCGTGGCGACAGGCGAAAGCTCCGTCGAACTTCATGGTCCAGTAGCTGGGCATTGCCGCTCCAGAGGACTCGTGCTCTTCTTCCCAGGACTCTTCAGGGGTTGGATCAGTCCATTCGGCGACAAAGTCTGCCAGCGCTCTTCCTTTGATTACCCTTGTGGTATGGAAGCGCAAATTGAATGGCTGTAGCTCGATGTTCCATCTTGCGACACGATCTGTTGCATTTGGTTGCGCAGAATTTGCTACAGGGGGAAAGAGGTTACCACCATGATGGGGTGCCCCTGGAAGTAGTGCCGCAGTTTTCTTGAGGCGATGAGGAGTGCGAGGAGAAGCTTCTGCTGCAAAGGGTACCGCTCGCGAGCATCACGCAGTACTGTGCTGACGAAGTAAACTGGATGCTCGACGAGAGTGGTTTCTTTTTCCTTGACGTCTTTCGCCTGAGGTGGCCCAGTTTTGCCATCGATGGGGTCGGCTTCAAGAGGCTTGTCCTGGGCCTCGAGGAAGTCGGCCTCGAGGGACTTGGCCTCGAGGGACTTGGCCTCAAGGGACTCGGCCTCTAGGGGTGTGGCCTCGAGGGACGTTGCCTCGAGGAGCGTGGCCTCACAGCGTTCCTTTTGGGCCTCGAGTATGTTGGCCTTTTGAGGCTCCTCGGTCCCCTCGGCATGAACCTCTTACAGCAGTTGGCTCGGGGCAGTCTCCTCTTGAGTCTTTTGGCCTGGCGTGGGCCTTGTACCGACCGCCCCTTCGTCAAGCTCTTTATCAGGAGGCTTTTCCTTTGGGGTGGTTGCACTCTTCTTGTGAAGTACAGGCTCCTCTCTTTCCACCACAAGGACAGGACTGGTTGTTTGCGGGGTGGCTGACAAGTACAGCTTCAGGTGCTCGCCAGGCCTTGGGGCAACCATTACAGGTGGGCTGGCCAAGTACTTCTTCAAGTCCTCAAATGCTTTTTCAGCTTCAGGGGTCCACTTGAAAGTGCCCGTTCTTTTCATGATCTTGAAAAACGGTAGGGCCCTTTCGCCGAACTTGGAGATGAACCTACCCAAGCTGGCCATGCAGCCTGCCAGGCGTTGCATGTCCTTGAGCCTGCGTGGGGGTTGCATGCCTTCTATGGCCTTGATTTTGTCTGGGTTCGCCTCTATGCCTCGATGAGACACGAGAAAACCCAGCAATTTGCCCGAAGGTACTCCAAAGACGCACTTGGCGGGGTTGAGCTTGATGTTCACCTTGCGCAGGCTGGCGAAGGTTTCTTCCAGGTCTCCGAGAAGAGTATTTACTTCTCGTGATTTCACGACGATGTCATCGACATATGCTTCAGCATTTCGCCCCATTTGCCCGCCAAGGGCTATCCTCATTAACCTCTGGAAAGTGGCTCCGGCATTTTTTAGGCCGAAGGGCATGCAGACATAGCAATATACACCGCATGGGGTGAGGAAAGCCGTCTTCTCCTCGTCCTATTTAGCCATCTTAATCTGGTGATAACCAGAGAAGGCATCGAGGAAGCAGAGGAGGTCGCAGCCTGCCGTGGAGTCCACGATCTGGTCAATTCTAGGCATGGGGTAAGGGTCCTTGGGGTAGGCCTTGTTTACGTCGGTGTAGTCGATGCAGAGGCGGCCTCCGCCGGCGGGTTTCGGGACTACCACGCCGTTGAAGAGCCAAGTGGGGTGCGCGACTTCGCGTACTACTTTTGCCGCTTTGAGCTTCTCGACTTCCTTGACGATGAATGCTTGCTTCTCGGGGGCTTGCTTTCTTGCTTTTTGCTTGACGGGGCGCGCATTTGGGCACACGGCCAAGTAGTGCTCGATCACCTCCCTCGGTATACCAGACATATCTGACGGTGTCCACACGAACATGTCAGCGTTTGCCTGGAGGAAGGTGACGAGCGCGCTTTCCTATTTGAGAGGCAGTGCGGCGCCAATGGTGACGCTAGCCCCCGAGCCTTCAGCCCCCGAGCTACCTGAGCTCAGGCAGATCTTTTTTGTAGCAGCTGCCTCCTGGGAGAACAACTGCTTCTTCTTCTTGGGCCTCTCGAGAGGCTCTTGGTCCTCGTCTGCGGGGAAGGCCATGGCGGCAGTCTTGTATGCCGTCTCCACAGTGCGCGTAGCCCACAACGCGCGTAGCGTCCAGGACATGCCCACGTATGGTGATCGTGCCGGCGCTGCCGGGGATTTTGACCATGTTGTATGCATGGTGCGTGACGGCCATGAACTTCGCGAGCGCGGGGTAGCCGAGGATAGCGTTGTACGGCAGTCCGATGTGCGCAACATCGAAGTCGATGTGCTCGGTGCGGTAATTTTCCTCGCTCCGGAAGGTGACGGCAAGACTGACCTGGCCTAGAGGCTCGATTGAGCCGCTGGTGACCCCCGTGTAGGGCCTCGAGGGCATAAGCCTCTCGTAGGGCACTTGTAGCGCTTCGAACGTATCTATGGAGATAACGTTCAGCCCTGCTCCGCCATCGATGAGCGTCTTGGAGACAGCCACATTGTCGATGGTGGGGGTGCAGACCAATGGGAGGGTTCCAACAGTCTTGGTGGACTTGGGGTGGTCCTGAGCGTCGAAGGCGATGGTGTACAGCGACCACTTGAGGGGCCTGGAGGTTTCCGTGCTTGGGAGGGCGGCGTTGAGCTCGCGGGCGAACTGCTTGAACTGGTTGTTCGACTTCGGCGCCTGCGCCCCCCCTAGGGTGCAAGCGATGGCGCCCCTCGGGGCTTGGTAGCCGCCATCTTCTTCGTCAGGGAGGTTGCCGTTCTTTTCTGCGGCGTTGTCTCGATTTCCAGATGGTTTCTGGTAGCCGCCCTTGCGTCCGCCTCCGCGGTTGCCACGGCCTCGACCGCGGCCGCCGCTGTCTTCTGCTTGCTCGCGCTCCTTGCTTAACCTTTTGAGGTCGTAGCAGGACTCCGTAGAGTGGCCGCGCCTGTTGTGGTAGATGCAGAAAGGGCGGTGATCATCTTTCCTTTCTCCCGCCTCGGGGGAGTCCCTGTGGGTGCCCTTTGTGTCGGGCTCTGCCGCGAGAACTGCAGTGGCCTTGCGCTTGGGCTCCTCCTTCTTCTTCTGGCTCTTGGACCCCTCAGCATGATCGTCCCCTCTCGAGGAAATTTTCACGAAGAGGAGTCCCTTTTCAGCCTTGGCGCACTTGTCCGCCATGTCGAACAGCTTTACCACGGAGATGATCTTGTCGTGGATGCCCAGTTTCTCGAGCATTCTGCTGTTCGTGACGCCCTTGCGGAAGGCGGCGATGACTTGAGTGTCGGGGATGTTCGGGATCTTGTTGCGCACCTGGCTGAAGCGCTGGATGTACTTGCGGAGCGTTTCGTCCTTCCTCTGCACCACAGCGCGCAGATCGTTGTGGGTTAGGGCGCGCTCGTACGTCCCCTTGAAATTGGAGACGAACTGCTTGCAGAGCTCCTCCCAGGAGTTCACAGAGTCCTCCGGTAGGTTCAGGAGCCACGATAGCGCAGAGTCTCGTAGCGCGTGGGAGAACCAGTTGGCCATGACCTTGTCGTCTCCCCCCACAGCTTGGATGGAGGTGGTGTAGAGCTGCAGGAACTCGACAGGGTTGCTGGAGCCATCGTAGCCTTTGGGAAGGGCTGGCCTGAACTTCTACGGCCAGACCACGCGGCGCAGAGAGCGAGTGAACTCCATGCAGCCCGAGGTGTACGTAGCGACCCCGTGCTGAAGCGCGCCGCAGTTCTGCTGTCCCGCCTGGCCGAGCTCCTCCACGAGCCTGTTCTCACGGTCCCGCTGGAGCTCTATCCCCACACGGGCGTCGGGCGCGGTGCGCTGCACAATGATGCAATCGCGCGGCGAGGATGCGTGCGAAGCAGCCCTCTGTGCCGCGACCGGCGCTTTTCCCGGAGGTGGCGGAGGCGCATTTATCGCGACCGTGCCCGCGAGAGAGGGGGGCGCGTTGGACTGCGACGGAGCGGGGCGCGTCGTGGCGATGCCGACGAGGTGGTTGAGGTGTTGGAGCCACTGCTCGTGGGCCTCAGCGGTGGGCTGGTAGCGGAGCAGCTCCTGCGCCATGAGCAGCGCGGTGTGTGGCACGGGGTCGGTTCTCCCCGGGCCCGAGCCGCTCGGGCGCTGCGTCGGGTGCGACGACTGCGTCCTCCTGGTGCTCGGCGTCGTGCTCTGGCTCCTCCGCGTGAGGGCCAGAGGGGACATGCTCCTCTTGGCGGGGTCGGCCCCGCCTTGCGCGTGTGGTCCCGCGGGTGGTCGCGGCGCCTGGGGGCGTGCGTGTTCCCACGGACGCACGTCGGCTGACTCGAGCGGTGCGGGTGGCGCGCAAGTTCACCATGGCGCGGAGACGAACTAGAAGTTTTTTGACGCGCCTCAATCCCCTACCTAGCGCGCCAAATGTCGGGTTATGACTCCCAGGAATCGGGGGTAGTCACTTCCTGAACTGTAGTTCAAAAGGGGATTGAACGCGGAGGTCTAAACCCTCAAGTGGCTCCGTGACGTTGCTCGCCGGACCCGAAGAAGACGCACACCAGACCAAGGAAAACACCGTCCTTTACCCAGGTTCACGACCCTCGTGAGGAGGAAAGACCGCTACTCCTGCCTGTCTGTATTATATGTGGGAGATTACAGTACAATTGAGCTTGCCGGAAGCCCCCTTGAGGTAGTTCTTGCCTGTGGAGGGAAGCAATGGTCTTCTTCCTCCTCCAGCCAGAGGCTAACCTAACAAGAGCTGCTAGGGTTTACAAGGATGTTTTGCACGCAAGAGGCCCCTTCTCTCCTACGATGGATGTCTTATCCCTTTTATAGGCGCCTCGGGCCTTCTTCCTCGGCTTGGCCTTCAAGGTGGCTCCCACTTTCCAGTGGCGGGGCGGAGCACGAGTCCACCGTCTTTCATTCGTCCATGGACTCGGTCCATCGTCGATAAAGGTGGCTCCGTGGCCGACCGGCGGCCGACCGCGCTCGTACTACCCGCAGGGCGGCAGTCTCTGAGGTGGAGCCCATGATGACGATCTCCGTTGGAGGGGTGCGTCGTCCACCTGCATTATCGTCTGAGTAGAAGGTCCTCACAGCTGTGCAGCAGGCGGCGCAGATTTGTTGACCGCTTTACCACCAAGGACAGCGACGGGGGTGTGAGCGCCACTGTACGAATGTGGCAGAGGTCACGTGCGCCCTGCCGGGATTCCTTGGCGACGACGTTTCCTTCCACGCCTAAGGGGAGATTCCTGCCGGACTTCCCTCAGGCGGGTTCGTTCCTTGACGGGGAGGATCCCCTAAGGCGAGGGGTGCCTTGAGGCCCTCGCCTCCTCTTCAGGCCCTCGAGGGGGACCGCCTCTCGAGGGTCCCTTCAGGCGGTGACGCATGGTCCTTAGTTGGTTCGTCCTTCTGGCCCGCGAGCGAGGCCTGGGGGGAATGGGCTCTTGGTACCCCAGTTACCACTGGGCCGACAGTAGAGAAAAAGTATAGTACTCAAAGGCTAGTCACGGATTACCGGGCAATCAATGAGGTGACGATCAAGAACAAGTACCCGCTACCCAAAATAAATGAGCTTTTTGACCAACTAGAGGGTGCTTATGTATTCTCTAAGATTGATTTACGATCGGGATATTTTCAAATGAAAGTAAGAGAATTAGATATACCAAAGACCGCATTCACTACAAGATATGGACTATATGAGTATACAATAATGACGTTTGGTTTAACCAATGCACCGACGTACTTCATGAACATGATGAACAAGGTATTTATGGACTTCCTGGATAAGTTTGTTGTGGTATTCATTGATGACATTCTGATTTACTCCAAAAGTCAGGAGGAACATGAAGAACACTTACGCCTTATATTACAGAGGCTTAGAGAGCATAAGCTGTATGCCAAATTCAGTAAGTGTGAATTCTGGCTAGAAGAAGTTGGTTTTCTAGGACACGTTGTGTCGAAGGATGGAATACCAGTAGACCCAGAAAAGGTGTCAGCAGTGACAAAGTGGGAGGTACCCAAGAATGTGGCAAAAATACGTAGTTTCCTTGGACTGGCAGGTTATTATAGAAGATTTATTGAGAACTTCTCCAAACTAACCAAACCACTGACCTCACTACTGAAGAAGGAAATCAAATTTAAGTGGACTGAAGAATGTGAAATAAGTTTCCAGGAACTAAAGAAACGGCTGGTATCAGCATCTGTATTATGTTTGCTAGATATGGAGAAAGAATTCCAAGTATATTGTGATGCCTCGCGCCATGGACTAGGAAGTGTCCTGATGCAAGGAGGGAGAGTGGTTTCTTATGCTTCTAGACAGCTTAAGAAACATGAAGTCAACTAACCCACCCACGATCTGGAGTTAGCATCAGTAGTGCATGCTCTTAAGACGTGGAGACCATATCTGCTGGGAAAGCGTTGTGAGGTATTCACAGATCATAAGAGTCTGAAATACATTTTCACTCAGAAGGAATTGAATATGAGGCAACGAAGATGGCTGGAACTTTATAAGGATTATGATATGAGTTTACAACCATCCAGGAAAGGCTAATGTGGTGGCAGACTCGTTAAGTCGTAAGGTTCTTGTGAATGGACTGACAGCGGGAGAATTGCCCGAGGAATTATGTACGGCATTTAACGACCTCAGATTGGAGGTAGTACCCGAAGATTTCCTAGCAACACTAGAAGTACAACCTTTGTTGGTGGATAGAATCCGGGAAGCTCAGAAAGGAGACAAAGTAATGGCTGAAATCAGGGTCAACCTGAGTGAAGGAAAGGCCAAGGGATTTCGGGAAGATGAACAAGGAGCCATGTGGTTTGAGAAACGCATCTGTGTGCCGCAAGATGATGATCTTAGGAAATTGATTATGCAAGAAGCTCATAACTCGCCTTATTCCATACACCCGGGTAACTCCAAGATGTATATGGATGTGAAGGAAAGATTTTGGTGGAATAATCTTAACAGAGACATCGCATAATATATCGCTAAGTGCGATGTGTGTAGTCGTGTGAAGGCTGAACATCAGAATCCAACAGGTTTGTTGCAACCTTTACCTGTACCAGATTGGAAATGGGAGCATATCGGAATGGATTTCATCACAGGATTAGCGCGTACCAGATCGGGGTATGATTCGATTTGGGTGATATTGGATCGATTGACAAAAGTGGCCCATTTTGTGCCAGTAAAGAATACCTACTCAAGTGCTAAGTTGGCAGAGATATACATGAAGAGGATAGTGTGTCTGCATGGTATTCCCAGAGGATTGTGTCGAATAGAGGTACCCAGTTTACCTCGCATTTCTGGAAACAGCTACATGAGTCGTTGGGCACCAGATTAGAATCAGTACAGCATTTCATCCTCAAACAGATGGACAGACTGAAAGAGTAAACTAGATTCTGGAAGATATGCTGAGGGCATGTGCATTGGACTACAAGTCTAGTTAGGATGATAATTTGCCGTACGCGGAATTTTCCTATAACAACAGTTACCAAGATAGCATAGAGATGTCACCGTTTGAGGCACTCTATGGGAGGAAATGCACCACACCACTGCTTTGGAGCGGTGTTGGAGAACGTAGTTTATTCGGTCCTGATATAATCAGGGAAGACGAAGAAAAGGTACAAATGATCAAAGATAGATTCTAGATCGCGCAGTCTAGACAGAAAAGTTATGTTGATTCCAAAAGAAGAGAGATCACATATGAGGTTGGTGACAGGGCTTATCTGAGAGTCTCACCGTTGCGTGGTGTGAAGAGATTCGGAATCAAAGGCAAACTTGCGCCTCGATTCATTGGACCCTTAAGATTCTTTCTCGCAAGGGAGAAGTGGCGTATGAGTTAGAATTGCCAGAGATCTTGTCAGCAGTACACAATGTGTTCCATGTGAGTCAGTTGAAGAAGTGTCACCCAGAGATGGCAGAGACACCGCTACGAGATACAGTACCACTAGAAGAGGTCCAGTTGGAAAGTGACCTGCCATACGAGGAGAAGCCAATCAAAATCTTGGAGACAGCAGAAAAGGTTACTCGAACCAAGACTATCAAATTTTGCAAGGTCCAGTGGAATCACCATACCGAAGAAGAAGCAACCTGGGGAACGGGAGGATGATCTTCGAGAAGAAACCCACACCTATTTGCTAGCCAATCCGAATCTCGAGGGCGAGATTCATCTTAAGGGGGTTAGGTTTGTAACATCCCAAAATCTCAAAAATTTAAAACTTTGCATTCATACACATTCATCTTATAGGCATGGCATTTGAATCACAAAAAGAATTAAACTAAAATTTATTTATAACTTTAAACATGTGGTTTTTCCATAGAAGCTTATTAATTGCACTCCTTATAACATTTCTTTTATTAAATTTATTTGTGTACAAGAATAAAGTCTAAAAGTGAAAGTGCATTCTATGCACTCCCAGATTTTGGTGACTAATGACAACATAAAAGGTATTCTAATGTTTGTGATGAAGCATGCAGGTTCTATTACAGGTCGTTCTATAAAGAGGAACACTTATATTGCATAATTCTCAATACTGCTTGACTGGGTCTTTCATCAGGATTTCACCAAGATTTCCGGGACTCGGAGATATCCGGTCCCCAGACCGGAGATCTCCGAGCTAATCAAGTTTTTCACTAAGTCATAAATCAGATGCGTACTGACTCCAACTCAAGCTGAGCCAGAAATGCTCTCGGTGATTTCCGGCGCTCGGAGATTTCCGAGCCCAGTCCGGAGATCTCCGAGTGGCAGAATATTTTCTTCTAAGTCCAGAACTCAGAGTGCGTACTGACTCCAACACACGCTTAGCCGGAAATGCTCTAGGAGATTTCCAGCGCTCGGAGATTTCCGAGTCCCAGTCCGGAGATCTCCGAGTGTCAGAGGAATTTCTACCAAGTCAAGAAGCCCAACCATACCTGACCCCGAGCCTCGCACAGCCGGATTTCCTGCCGGAGATTTCCGGAGTCCGGATATCTCCGGTCCTCAACCCGGAGATTTTCGGGCTGGCGGCTGTACAACGGGCAGATGTTGGAGAGGCGTATAAATACCCCTCCACCTACCTCCAGCAAGTTAAGCTTCCAGATTTTCTCTCTCCTCCATTGGTGCTGAAGCTTGTTTCTTCCGGATCTCCCAATCTAGCCACTCAAATCTTTTGATATTTGGGGATCTGAGGGAGAAGCCACCGATCTACAACTCCACTGAAGCGTTTTGATTTCCCCCCTCTATTTCTTGAGGGGCAACGAATCTAGGGTTCCTTTGTGGATAGCTAGGTTCAACCTTGTGTTTTATCCTTTGTGGATTCCTTTGTGGAAGTGACCTGTCGTGGTCTTTGTAGGAGCCCCCAATTCAGTTGTGGGTGTGTGCCTCACGTGTTTGTACGAGATCTTCTCCGCCCTTAAAGGAGTCCTTAGTGGAAGAGTGGATTCGCACCTTTGTGGTCGAATTCACAGGAGAATAGGGTGAGGCCTTTGTGGCGTTGAGCAAACCTTTGTGGTAGCTCACACCTATGTGGTGGAACTCGGGATAAAATCGTTGTCTTCGAGTTCCTACGGTTGTCTTGTTCCACTCTCCTTTACTGCATCATTAATTCATGTACTTGTTTAGTTTCTTTGTTGTCTTTCACTTGTATCACCTAGTTGCACATTTAGACAACTTACTTTCCGCTAGCCTAAAACTGAAGATCATGAGATGATGTATAGAAGATTGGTGACAATAGCCAAAAGCTTTCGGGAAGTTGGTGCCTCTCATATTGATGATGCTTGGATCAAGAGGAAGTATGTTAGCTCTATGATGGCATGTGAGCCAACCGATGTCAAGAGTCTTCAAGGAAGCCACAACTACCATCTGATGACGTCTAATGAGGTTATGCAAGAGATGGTCGCGTACAAGGTAGCCACTAAGAAGGCTCAAGACGCAAGGGCAAGGGCTCTTGGAATGCAAAGAGGCACAACCAACCTTGCCTTAAAGGCTACCGTTGAGGAAGACAACGATGATGATGAGCTTGGAAGCTTTGCCGCCATGTCCGAGGAAGCACTCAAGATTGCTTAAAATGATCATCTCGCTCTTGCGGCTCGCACCTTTTGGAATAACCCCTCAAGAGGCAAGATGCGTTTTGACAAGAGCGCACCTCAAGCCGATAGGGTCTGACCCTCCAAGTCAAGGACATGTTACAATTGTCAAGACAAGTTCCATTTCGTTGCCGAGTGCCCTTATGAGAAAAGAGAAGAGCATGGTGGACGTCTAGTGCTCAAGGAGAAAACCAAGATGCCTCCCAAGAAGGCCTATGGAAAGAAGAAGCCTTTTAACAAGAAGCCTCGCATCCTGTTGTTGACTCAAGAGTAGTATCCCACCGATGATGAAGAGTCGGAGGAAGAAACGCCAAATGAAGTGGCGGCTCTTGCCACCACATCGATAACTACCGTTTCTCCATCAACAACAAGAACTCCTTCAACTATGACTAGCTCTTCATCGTCTCTATTCACGCGCCAAATGAGAACTCCATCACCAAGAGCTCAAGGTGTCTTATGGCAAAGGCATCGGAGGTACCTTCATCCTCTTCCTCTCTCATGAATGAAATGAATGAGCTTGATGATGCCTCTAGCCTTCAAATCAAGCAAGAGCTTGTGGCTTTCGACTCTTTTATC
Source organism: Poa annua (assembly GCA_026929855.1). NCBI lineage: Eukaryota > Viridiplantae > Streptophyta > Magnoliopsida > Poales > Poaceae > Poa > Poa annua. The sequence continues at coordinate 71,335,116 of CM049427.1, forward strand.
ACTAACTTGCAAGGTGATAGCAAGAAACATGTTGGTGCCCTCATGGCTCGGATTGGTGAGCTAGAGCATCTCAATGAAGAGAAGGGTCAGATAGAAAGAGAAGACACTATTTCTCTATCTTATTTGAAATCCTCTCTTGAGGAGGTTGAAGAGTCTCATGCTCGTCTTGAGGAGCAACTTGAAACTATTGAGGAAACTCATAATTCCTCACATGCTAAGCTCATTAAGGATCGTGATATGTAATTTGCTAAATTCAAGGTGGCTCAACAAGATAAAGCCGAATTTGCGGTTGGGCATGTTAGACTCATTGAGGACATGGAGAAGCTCGTCATAGCTCACAAGGCTTTGGAGAGTGAACATGCTCTTCTAAAGGAGTCGTATGCTCAACTCCAAACTCGGCTAACTAACCTTGATTCTCTTAGCATCTCTACCTCTAAGTGTTCGTGTGATAATGCTAATCTTGTGAAGGAGAATGCTAGGTTGAAGAGTGAGATGACTAAGGCCTCCACATCCAAGATCATCCTTCTCAAGGGTAAGCAAGTTTTTGAGACTCCCATCGTGGAGCCTCACACTCGACAGGGAAAGGAAGGTCTTGGATATGTGCCTACCATGAAGATGAATGCCAAGAAGGGTATTCCCAAGAGCGTCAACCCCATCCAAGCCAAGAAGGCCGACTCCATTCAATCCAAAGACGGTCTTGCGAGTAGGAATGCCCCAAGGGGCAAGCATACTCGTAAAGATCATGCCGGGGACAACAACCCTAACTATGCTTTATATGTCGATTATTATGGGAATGTTTGTGCTCGTTACATTGGACCCTACTATGGCTTTATTTCATATGCTATTTGGGTTCCTAAATCTCTTATCGCTAACCATAAAGCACCCATTGTGAAGCAATGGGTTGCTAAATAGAAGAATTGATCTCTTGTAGGACCTTGCTCCCAGTGGTTCAAAATGGATAATTGATAGTGGATGTACAAGTCATATGACCGGGAGTAAGGAACTCGTCACGGAGTTGAAACCTAATGAAGATCAAATAACCGTGACGTTTGGTGACTTATCAAGGTCTAAGGTAACCGGGCTTGGCAAAGTGGTAGGTGCCCCCGACATTACTCTTGTCAATGTTATGCTTGTTGAAACTCTTGGTTATAATTTGCTATCGGTTCGTGCCTTAACAAAGATGGGGATCTCTCCCTTCTTTGATAAGGACATTGTGGTCCTCTTGTGGAGCAAGTCGCTAAGAGTGGCTTTCGTGGGATACGTGAAGCATGAGGTCTATGTGGTGGACTTCTCCGGAGGCACCACTTCTCAAACCATGTGTCTCTTCAGAAAAGCCGACGTGGGTTGGCTTTGGCATCGCCGACTAGCCCACGAAAACAATGCGCACTTGGCAAAGTCTCCACAAGGGTGGCCACATCCTTGGACTAAAAGATCATGTTTTCTTTTCAAGGGATCGAATTTGTAGAGCTTGTGTGGAAGGCAAGATGCATGATATTCCTCATCCAAGCAAGACCATCATATATTCGTCCCGGAATTTGGAGCTCCTTCATGTTGATCTATTTGGACCAATTCCGGAGATAAGTCTTGGTGGCAAGAAATATTGCCTCGTGATTGTTGATGACTATTCAAGGTATACATGGGTCTATTTCTTCAAGACCAAGGATGAAACTCAACAAGTCTTCATCGACTTCTTAAAGGAAGTTCAACGCCAATATGACCTTTCCATTTTGGTTGTTCGAAGTGACAATGGGTCGGAATTCAAGAACTACACTCTTAACGACTTTCTTAGTGACGAAGGCATTCGTCATCAATATTCCGCTGCTTACACTCCTCAACAAAATGGCGTTGCCGAAAGGAAGAACCGGACTCTTATCGATATGGCGAGATCTATGTTGGCGGAGTTCAAGTCTCCCATCAACTTTTGGGCGGAGGCTATTTCCACCGCTTTTCACCCATCAAATCGCCTCTACTTCCGCAAGGGCTTGAAGAAGACTCCATATGAGATCCTTACCGGCAATAAACCCAACATTGGCTACTTCCGAGTGTTTGGATGTAAATGCTATTATCTCGTCAAAGGTGTCCGGTTGGGTAAGTTCCACTCTAAATCTATTGAGGGGATTTTTGTTGGATATGGTAGCGAATCCCACACTTATAGAGTATTTGATAAATCCTCCCGGATTATCATAGAGTCTTGTAGTGTGGAATTCGATGAAAATGATGGCTCCCAAGTGGAGCAAGTTGGTGTTTGTGATGTAGGTGATGAACAACCTTTTGATGCCATTAAGAAGATGGGGGTGGGCTTTCTTCGCACCATTGAAGTCCATCAAGAAGTTGTTCAAGAAGACTCAAGTTCTCCCATCAAGGAGACCTCACCATCACAAGAACCACAAGGTGGCTCACCCATAGAAAATGATGAATCCCTCAAGAACAATCTCAAGATCTTCCTCAACAAGAGCATGCTATTTCTTCTCATGATGAAGCTCATGATAAGCCTCAACAAGATCTTCATAAACAAAAAGATCATGCCTCCTCCACCAAGATTATTGAAGACAACTCCACTTCTCCAAGTTCTACTCAAGGGCAAGATCATCTTTCTCCACCACACGAAGAGACTTCTCATGATGATCAAGGCCCTCAAGAAGGTCAAGACGAGGACCCAAAGGATCAAGATGGAAAAGAGATTGTCCCCACCACAAGGGCGGCAATTGAAACTCGTCGTCAAGCTCGCTTTGCAAAGTCATTGGAACTTAGGGCATTATCTCTCGACAACGTCATTGGTGATATACGAGCAAGGGTCTCCACACGAAGTCAATTAGCTCACTTTAGTGAGCATCAAGCACACATTTCCATGGTCGAGCCCAAGAAATTATTCGATGCTCTTGAAGATCCTGATTGGCTAGGGGCTATGCATGAAGAACTTAACAACTTCGAGCGCAACAAAGTGTGGCGCCTAGTTGAGAAGCCTAAAGATTGCCGCAACGTTATTGCTACTAAGTGGATCTTCAAGAACAAGCAAGATGAACACGGTATCGTTGTAAGGAACAAGGCGCGGTTGGTGGCCCAAGGTTTCTCTCAAGTCGAAGGCATCGATTTTAGAGAAACTTTTGCACTGGTCGCAAGACTCGAATCGATACGTATTCTCATCGCTTATGCATCTCACCATGGTTTCAAATTGCAACAAATGGACGTAAACAGCGCTTTTCTTAATGGTCCCTTGCAAGAACTTGTGTATGTTAAACAACCCCTGGGCTTTGAAAACCCCAACCATCCTCACCACGTCTATGTCTTGGAAAAAGCTCTCTATAGCCTTAAACAAGCCCCCCGTGCATGGTACGCGCACTTGAGAGAGTTCTTGGTAGACCGTGGATTTGAGGTTGGGGTAATCGATCCCACTCTTTTCACTAAAAGGGTTAATGGTGAACTCTTCATTTGTCAATTATATGTCGATGACATTATTTTCGGTTCTACTAACCGTGTGTTCAATGATGATTTTTCCAAGCTAATGACCGACAAGTTCGAGATGTCCATGATGGGTGAACTCAAGTTCTTTCTTGGTTTTGAGATAAAGCAATTGAGGGAAGGGACTTTCATATGTCAAGCCAAGTACATTCAGGATATGATCAAGAAATTCAAATTGCTTGGACTTAATGGTGTGACTACTGCTATGCAAACCAAGTGCCACCTCCAACTCAACCCCGACGGTAAAGAGGTAGACCAAAAGGAGTATCGTTCTATGATTGGGTCTCTTCTTTATTTGTGTGCGTCTAGGCCCGATATCGTTTTAAGCGTTGGAGTGTGTGCTCGTTATCAAGCCACGCCTAAGGAAAGTCATTTGATGGCCGTGAAGAGAATCTTCATATATTTGGTTCATACCCCTTGCTTTGGGTTGTGGTATCCCAAAGATGGCACCATGTCTCTTTGTGGATACACCGACTCCGATTGGGCAGGCGACATTGATGATGGGAAGTCCACATCCGGGACTTGTCAATTTCTTGGAAGATCTTTGGTGAGTTGGTCCTCGAAGAAACAAAATTGCATCTCTTTATCCACGACGGAAGCCGAGTACGTCGCTGCTGCAAGCAGGTGTACTCAACTTCTTTGGATGCGACAAACTTTAAAGGATTACAGTGTCCTCTTGGACAAAGTGCCGCTTTTATGTGATAATGAGAGTGCCATCAAAATTGCATACAATCTGGTGCAACATTCAAGGACCAAGCACATTGAGATTCGTCATCACTTCATCCGCGATCACGTGGCACGAGGAGATATTGATCTATCATATGTTGGTACAAGGGATCAATTAGCGGATATCTTCACGAAGCCCCTTGATGAAGCCCGTTTTTGCTACTTGAGGAATGAGCTCAATATCGTAGATTCTCGGGCCTTGGCTTGAACTCCGTACACACATTCCAACGTTTAAGGCTTTATTAGACCTAGAGGTACGCATGGACTTAGGGGGAGTGTTTTCCTAATACATTGGACTCTTCCTCCCCCTATTATGCATATAGTGACATATCATTGCTAAAACTTCAAATTAAATCTAATTTGTGAGCTTCAATGTTGAGATGTAGTTATGTACTCAATATATATCTTCGCGGTGCCATGCTACAACTCATACACGGTGGCCTCGGACACCAACACTCTTTTTCTTTGGATTCTTTTTGGTTTTATTTTTTATCCTCACTTGCATTGTCTTTGGTTCTTTTGGGAAAACACATTCATGGTTGGTCTTCTCTTGTGTTTTATGGTTCTTGCAACTTGAGTGTGACTTCTTTATTCAGTTTGAGTATCTATCCTAAGCCTTTCACTATCTTTAAACATGCTTTTCCCCACTCATGTCCCCTTTTGGTTTCTTGTTCCTGGAGTTTTTGGGTTTGAACGGAAATCTCCGAGCCATACTCGGAAATCTCCGGTCCACCAGAGAATTTCGAGACAAAGTCCATTAAAAAATCAGCACTGACCTCTGATGATTATTGACCGGAAATAGTCCCGGAAATTTCCGGTGTCAGGACATTTCCGGTTGAGACTCGGAAATCTCCGGCCCCTGCGATTTTTCGGCACCTAGGTCCTTTTCAATTTCGGCACTGACCTCAGGCGAAGATGAATCGGAAATAGAGCCGGAAATCTCCGGGGTCCGGAAATCTCCGGTCCGATGTCCGGAAATCTCCGAGCGTGCTAAAGTTTTCCAGGGCTAAGTCCAAATCAGATTTGGTACTGACCTCAGACGAACCTGACCCAGAAATAGCGCCGGAAATCTCCGGCACCCGGAGATCTCCGAGCCTCAGTCCGGAGATTTCCGATTCGATTTATCCAGCCTATATAAGGGCCAGTTCATCCACCTGTGCCCTATTCCTCTCCTCCGAAAAACTCCATTTCTTTCGATCCTTGCTGCGGGTGGATCATTCGAGGGTTTCTCGCGTGCTTCTGTGATCTTCTTCTCCTCGTCGAGGGCTTCGATTTCATCCGCACGCTTTCCGCGATGTCTTCCGGTAACTCCTTGTTTTTCAAATCTAGGACGAAACTAGTTTTCGTTTAACCTAGCCGATTTAGGAGGTTGTTGCTTGTTTCCTTTGGTAGAATTGCTCCCCATAGCATGCCCTACCCTCCACGTGTACAGATCCGTTTTTCGTTCATAGATTTTGTTCAAATCTGTCAAAATTTCGTGCAGACCGGAAATCTCCGAACCCCGAAGATCTCCAAGTCAGACCCGGAAATCTCCGGCCTATTCAGAATCAAATCAGCTAAGGACAGAAACTGTGATTGCTAAAAACTTCTCTAGTACGTTCCATTTTCATTCTCGGACATGAGTGCTTATCCCAAATGCTTGCCATCCTCTCTTTGCTGTCTGTTTGCAGGTTCCAACCCTCGTGGCCGTTTCAAGCAAATTTCTTCACGAGGAAGAGGCAAACCAGTTCATTCTCGCCTTCCCAGCGGGTCCTCGAGTGAAGATAGCACACCAGCTGAGTATTCAGCTCTGCTCAGGAGAGCCACTGGGACTAGCAAGAAGAAGAGGCCCGAGCTCCGTATTGAAGACTTCAACAAAGGCAGTTTTCGCAAGTGGCGAAGTGAGCTATCCTACAACGTGGATTCTGATGATCCCAAGTTCTTTTGCACTGAGATGGCATGGCTATACAAGGAAGTCTATCAGAAGTTCTTAATTGACAAGCCCATCTGTCCCATGAAGTGGATTGACTTTGACAAATTAATGAAGAAGGCTGATTATTTTGGTGGTGCTGTCAAGGTCTGCCGTCTTCTTGGTTTGGAGCACTTGATGAGAACTGAGTTCAATTACAGCGTATCTGTTATTCATCAGTTCTATGCTACTATGGTGTTTGTCTCCTCAGAGGATATTGGGATGACTTGGATGTCTGGCAGGCAGCGCTTGACTTCCTCTTTCCGAGAGTTTGCTCCGATTCTTGGCTGCCCCTTCAGTGGTTTGTCTGTTCTAGCTGGCGCCCGCATGCATGTCCATGGCATGTCTTACAACAAACATGTCATGACTGATCTTTACCAGCCTGGAGGAAGGATTGGCTCTCAGAATGGTCTTCTCCCTACTTATGATATTCTGCTTCGCATGTTCCGTTGGACCATTGCTCCCATTGCAGGCAATGCGGACAATATTGCCGGGGCTCTAGTCAACTTGATGGCCAAGGCTCATGCGGCCTATCTTGGTGAGTATGAGGTTGAGCAGGAGGCCTACAAAGTGGATGTCATGGATTTATTTTCCAGGAGATGTCACTAGCTATTTTTCAGAGGAAAGTTCCTCCATATGCTCCCTATGTGATGTTACTCATCAAGAGGCTCTACAAGCTTTCCGAGCAAGACGGTGATGATTTTGATGCAGCTTTTGGTACTCAGCCGCACAAGGCAGCCCTGCTTATCCAGAAATCTGCTCATCTTGTTCAACAAGAAGCCACCATGCAAGATATCAACGAGGATGAGATTTTTGGTGGTCCATCTCGGGTTCCTTCCAATCCCAATATCAAGAAAGCTTCCAAGAAGAGTCGCCCATGGGTTGTTCGAGCAATTGAGAAAATCATGAACAGGAACTGTTGCATTCACAGTGAAAAGTACTCCTTCTACACTCAGAACCATCGCATTATGAAGCGTCAAGAAGAAATGATGGCTCATATGAAGATGCCTGCTCCGAAGCACCCTTTGAAGCCTGTGATTCCTTTCAAGGATTGGAATGCAGATGGACTCACTTTTGATTGGGATGATGGAGTGCCAGAGGACAGCGATCTTGAGTATGATGATGATGATGCTGAGGAGGATGATGATGATGCCGAGCAGGATTCCGACTCTTGAGTCATGGGCCGTTAGTGGAACCTCCTCCCTCTTTGGTATCTTGATGCCAAATGGGGAGAAGTATCTCTAGGACTCTCGGGATTTGCATGGGTTGGGAGCACTTCTCTTTTTCTTTCCTTCGTTTTGTTTTTAAGTGCTCCCTCTTATCGTGTTTGTTTATTTCTTCACGTGTGTGAGACATGAGTACCGTTAAATTCTCTATTGTAATAACTCTATTGTCTAAGTTTGTTGCTCCTATTGTGTATTGTGTATTTGCGTGTTTTGTAAAATCTAGGGGGAGTGTTGATCCTAAGGAATGTGCACTTTGTATTCCAAAAACATCCTAAGAATAGTGTACTTACTTAGGGGGAGCTCCATCTATTTTTTGCAAATCCGTTCTCCTTTCTTGTTTTCATCATTCACCAAAAAAAGGGAGATTGAAGGTGCATTCTATGCACTCCCAGATTTTGGTGACTAATGACAACATAAAAGGTATTCTAATGTATGAAGCATGCAGGTTCTATTACAGGTCGTTTGATAAAGAGGAACACTTATATTGCATAATTCTCAATACTGCTTGACTGGGTCTTTCATCAGGATTTCATTCAGGAGATTTCCGGGACTCGGAGATATCCGGTCCCCAGACCGGAGATCTCCGAGCTAATCAAGTTTTTCACTAAGTCATAAATCAGATGCGTACTGACTCCAACTCAAGCTGAGCCGGAAATGCTCTCGGTGATTTCCGGCGCTCGGAGATTTCCGAGCCCAGTCCGGAGATCTCTGAGTGGCAGAAGATTTTCTTCTAAGTCCAGAACTCAGAGTGCGTACTGACTCCAACACACGCTTAGCCGGAAATGCTCTAGGAGATTTCCAGCGCTCGGAGATTTCCGAGTCCCAGTCCGGAGATCTCCGAGTGTCAGAGGAATTTCTACCAAGTCAAGAAGCCCAACCATACCTGACCCCGAGCCTCGCACAGCCGGATTTCCTGCCGGAGATTTCCGGAGTTCGGAGATCTCCGGTCCTCAACACGGAGATTTCCGGGTTGGCGGCTGTACAACGGGCAGATGTTGGAGAGGGGTATAAATATCCCTCCACCTACCTCCAGCAAGTCAAGCTTCCAGATTTTCTCTCTCCTCCATTGGTGCTGAAGCTTGTTTCTTCCGGATCTCCCAATCTAGCCACTCAAATCTTTTGATATTTGAGGATCTGAGGGACAAGCCACCGATCTAAAACTCCACCGAAGCGTTTTGATTTCCCCCCTCTATTTCTTGAGGGGCAACGAATCTAGGGTTCCTTTGTGGATAGCTAGGTTCAACCTTGTGTTTTGATCCTTTGTGGATTCCTTTGTGGAAGTGACCTGTCGTGGTCTTTGTGAGAGCCCCCAATTAGTTGTGGGTGTGTGCCTCACGTGTTTGTACGGATCTTCTCTGCCCTTAAAGGAGTCCTTAGTGGAAGAGTGGATTCGCACCTTTGTGGTCGAATTCACAGGAGAATAGGGTGAGGCCTTTGTGGCGTTGAGCAAACCTTTGTGGTAGCTCACACCCCTCCAACGAGACGTACACCTATGTGGTGGAACTCGGGATAAAATCGCTGTCTTCGAGTTCCTACGGTTGTCTTGTTCCACTCTCCTTTACTACATCATTAATTCATGTACTTGTTTAGTTTCTTTGTTGTCTTTCACTTGTATCACCTAGTTGCCCATTTAGACAACTTACTTTCCATTAGCCTAAAACTGAAAAAGACATAAAATTTGGTCACCACCTATTCACCCCCCCCCCCTCTAGGTGGTCAACTGCCGTTCAAAAAGTTCTAAATTTAATAAGCTTTCCAAAACATATTTTTAGGAATTTTTCTGATTTTTTTTGATAAAGTTTAAAAATAGAATTTGTTTATTAGTTGATTTAAAAGAATTTTGAGAGAGAAGGACTGTCGGGCCGGCCCAACTACTATCGCTCACGCGTGCGTTAGATAACGGCCCAGCAGCCAGCTCCAGTCGCGCTCTTCTTTCCTCTCTCGCTGACAGGTGGGTCCCACCTGTCAGTCGTCATCAACCTCCATCCGGAGATCGCGCCGGTGACGAATCCGAAATCGGATCAAATTACGCCGATTTCGTCGCGATTTGTTCCCCCGACCTCCTCCTATTTAAACCCCACGTAGCCGCCTCCAACCCCCCCACCAAACCCTAGCCACCCCGCTGCCGGGCTGCTCGGATTCGGGCCGCCACCGCCGCCATTGCCGCCGGCCGTTTTTCGTCGAGCACGGTAAGTACCGAGAGCCTCGATCGCTTCTGTCTCTCTCCCTCTCTCTCTCTTAGCTGTGGTCGTGCGCACCCCGTGAACCTTTCCCCCGTATCTTACCGCAGCGATATCATTGTTTCCATCCTCGACCGAAGATTTCCGCCGCCATCCCCGTCTCCGGTGAGCGGCTGGAGGAGAAGAGGGACGCACCGGAGCTCGTCGCCGCGCCATCGACCTCGCCTCTTCCTCCTCTGCATTTTGGTAAGAACCGTTTCTCCCGGGGCTACATAGAACGCCGGGAAACCCCGTTGCCGACGCGCCACCGCCGCGGGCGTCATCTCCGGCGAGCGCTCCGGGACTCGCGCCGCCCGCTTTCCGTCAGTGCGATCTGGACCGTTAGATCCAGATCGGACGGCCCCTGTTTTCCTTTATTTTCCGTAACGAACGATTAATCTGGCGCGTTCATTTTAGTTAGATCGGACGGCTCCCAGCCCGATCCTAGAAGAACCGGTACCTGCCAATCACGTCGTGCCGCCTGGCCCTATTTTTCTTTTAATTTTCCCCCAGCCGAATTAAAAACCAGAGAGCTAATCAAACTTTGAAAATTCATATCTTTTAAACCATAAATCCAATTTTAGTAAACTTTATCTCCTTGGAATCAGAAAAATGTGTAGAATTTATTAAAATTATGTTTGTATATTTTTCACGATTTAATTATAATATTTTTAGAGATTCATTAAATCTTGTTTTGGGCATATTTCAGTTTAGAAAATGTTACGCTTAAGTAAATATTTGTTTAAATAAAATTAGCTTAAACTCTCTGTCTATAAGAAACTATTTACATACTCCTGAGAGTTTGCAATTAACCTCATCTTCATATTGTCGTTACAATCCGTTCACATATAAAATTTGATTATATTAAATGTGATGCATTAAAAATTGATCATATTACATCATTGCAAATGATAATAAACAGAGGATAAATAAAATTGTTTTATCCAATTTATTAATTGTGACTCATGCATTTATTCATGCATAACATAATTCTCTTGTGTTGCATTGTGTATGTTGATTTGGTTGTTTATTTCGGTGTTATTGTTTGATTTAGATTGCGAAGAGTGTGAAGCCTATTGTGAGAGTTGCACCAACCAGAACAACTGTCAAGGCAAGTGACTTCATAAAGTACCCACTATTTTTATTCTATTGCATTACTAGTATTTTACGTATTATTTGCAAGTAGTATGCATGATAGGTTTCGTGAGAATCGTAGTATGCTATGCAAACATGTTAGTTTACCCTTTAGAAATTCCTGTTAGACACCTATTATAATTTAGTGGAAGTAAATGCTACAAAAATGATTTTTTATGGTACATGTGATAAGTGAAAATTCCACTAATTAATTTACCGTCTGGGTTGATTGGTTTGATAGAGGAGGTTTCAAGTTGAGTGGCTACTCAGGGGCTAGTTCTGCGGCGTCTTGAGTTTGCTCACTTGTGGAAGGCCACCCAGGGCTATGAGATTTATGTTTTGCTTATCGTGCAACCATTGGTCAATATGGGCTCTGTCTTGACGCAGTAAGTTGATGTGGACCTGGGTCAAGATATTGATGGTGGTAGGGGTGATAGGATAGTGGTAATCTCTTAGTATGATCATGGGAAAGCAACTTCTAAAAAGTCTCGTCTTGATCTTCTCCTTTTCCTTCTCACTAAATGAGTGTAGAGGATAGTTTGGGTTGATTGAGTCTAATGGTGAAAGTGCACACACTCTCGAGAGTTATCTTAGCCATGTCCCCGGCATCGGACAATTTGAGTGACTACACAAGGCTGTCTTCTTAAAATCTCTTCATTCCAATTTCTTAATAAAACTTTGATGGGTGAACATGGGTAGAAGACACGGATTCGTCTGGGATGTCTCCTAAAGAGAAGTTATTGTTTCAAAAACTGTTTATCAAAAGTAGGAGAAAACTTTCTTTGCGCAATAGCCCAGAGCCCCATGAGTCAAATAAGCATATAGATATAACTTAGTAGAATATTAGCAATTAGAGTCACTTGTCACCACAATTAAATTGTGCTGACCCTTTATAGCTGGTCTGCAACTAAACCATGCAGATTGTTCGGATGAGGAGTAAGGGGGTTGTCTTCGAGCTGCAACCAACATGATTTCCAGTGGCTTCATGGAGATGATGTAGCTCCATGTTATCTTTAGTTTTGCGTATGAACTCTGAAATAATTTGTGAACTATTTATTTAGCTAGCGCTTCAGCTATGCGAAGTTGTAAGGATTATTGTTTTTGGATCATTCGTTCCCAGTTGTAATAAATTTGACATTGTACTGTGATATTACATCTTATTGGAGAATGTGGGACTTATTTGATCCAAGTCTTCCGCACTATTCATACGCACCATTGCTTTCCTAAGCAAGGGTGCTACACTGACGTATAGTGGAAGTCTTTATTTCATAGACTTCATGAAATATTCCGAGTAGATATATGGATGTCCACTTAGGGAATGTAAGTCTGGAAATTTTGATTCGATCAAACAAGTTCAGAATGAAGTAAGAAATAAATTTAACAAGAAAATCAAATTCCTGCGATTTAGATCGAGGAAATAAAGATTTGATTTATAATGTTGGCATATCATTGGAAGACTTGTGAGAAGAGTTCCACAAATTATGTCGCATGGAACACCATTGTGTCATGGCATGTTACGACGTCGTAATCGAACCCTATCAGATAATGTGTGGTAAATAAATCTCTTATCGAATTATTGTGATCATTGGAGTCATATGGTAGAAACGTAACATTCATGTTAGATAATAGGGAAACAATTTAGATCCATGGAGACAAGACCATATGAGTGATGGCATGGCTTTTAGCCTAGATTGTCGTTTCAGCAATTTAGTGTTTCGATGTGATCAAACCTATAATGGATAATATTTGTAGTGTACCGTACATAAAGAGTTAGTTGGGTACATATCTCACGACATAGACAAAATCGTTGCCGAAATATACCTTGCAAAAGAAATAGTTTCTTGTCCAAGGGTATAAGTGGGAAAGAAAGTAGAGCAAGACGAAGTTGATGAACTTTCTCTCCAGACATCAGAGTGGCGCAACGGAAAGTGTTTACGGTGTCATGCTCCACAACTAGAAAGAAGCTGATGATAAAAGATCAGGATGCTCTGAGCTCATACTAAGAAAGTAGGCGTACGAGGTTGTGTTCCACATCGTGTGTTACGACAATCTTGTTATGAAGGTCATTTTAATGGAATATGATAGACCTACGAACTACAAAGAAGAGATGGTGGACCTAAGTCCGAGAAATGGCTATGAGTCATATATGATCCGAGATAAAATCCATGTACGATTACCAGGTAATGACTTGGGAGATATTCCTGATGGCATCTAGGTTTTTAATATTTTATGAGAGAGTAGACACTGATAAGGATCGATTTGTCGTGAAACAGTTCCGACAGATTTAAAAGCTGACTACAACGTGATTTTGTCTCAAGCGGCGAAGACTAAATCTATTCGGGGTCGTTTAGCAATTACTCTAATTTCGAATTGAGAAATTGATAGAAGGATAAGGAAACCATGTTTCTCAATGGTATCATTAAGAAAGAGTTGTAATTAGTACACTAATGGTTTGGTGATCCTGAGGATGCTAAACATGTATGCAAACTTCAGTTGTCCATTCATGTCTCACGATTAGGCATAATCGTTGCCGGGATATACCTTGCGAAAGAAATAGTTTCTCGTCCAAGGGTATAAGTGAGAAAGAAAGTAGAGCAAGACGAAGTTGACGAACTTTCTCTCCAGACATCAGAGTGGCGCAACCGAAAGTGTTTTCGGTGTCAGGCTCCACAACTTGAAAAAGCTGATGATTCAAGATCATGATGTTCTGAGCTCATACTAAGAGTGTAGGCATACGAGGTTGTGTTCCACACTGTGTGTTACGACAATCTTGTTATGAAGGTCATATTAATGGAATATGATAGACCTACGAACTACGAAGAAGAAATGGTGGACCTAAGTCCGAGAAATAGCTATGAGTCATTTACGATCCAAAATAAAATCCATATACGATTACCACGTAATGATTTGGAAGATCTTATTGATGGCATCTAGGATGTTATTTGAATGTGGAATTTTATGAGAGAATATACATTGAGAAGGATCGATTTGTCGTGAAACAGTTCTGACAGATTCAAAAGTTGACCACATGAGAGTTTTTCTCAAGTGGCGAAGCCTAAATCTATTCTGGTTCGTTTAGCAATCACCATAATTTCGAATGAGAAATTGATAGATGTACAAGGAAACCATGTTTCTTTATAGTGTCATTAAGAAAGAGTTGGTGATCCTGAGGATGCTAAACATGTATGTGAACTTCAGTTGTCCATTCATGGGCTAAAGCAAGCATATCAGAGCTAGAATCTTCACTTTGATGATGTGATCAAAGGATTTTGGAGTTATCCAAGATAGTTGAAGAAACTTGCATTTGCAAAGAAGTGAGTGGGAGCTAAGTAGCTTTTCTTGATCTTATATGTGAATGGCATATTTGAGTAGGAGCTAAAGAAATTCCCTGGTCTTATATACGGATGGCGTATTTAAGTGGGAGCTAGGTGTCATTCATGATTTTATATGTAACGACATATTCAGAATGATATAGATCCTCTAGTAAACTATAAAGGATTATTTAAGTGATTAAATTTGCTATTAATGATGTTCGGAGTATTAGGCATCCGATCTGTAATTGTATAGATCAAAAGGGCTTAATAACATTAGGTCGAAATATTTTCCTAAGTTAAGATTCTGAAATGTTTCAGAATAGCACAAGTGAATAAATAGGTTCTTACTTGTATCACTAGGTAAAATATTAAGTTTATCTTGGCATTTTCAGTGATAGCAAATGATGTTTGACATTCTCTATGTATCATACACATAGATTCTATCAGACTAAAAGCTCTACTTGGTGTGACCCAAGTTCTTGGTTGAAGAACGGGTTCTAGAGTGATCCTTGTATGGATCAATGAACACACGGTAAGAGTGAGAAAGACAACTTGCCGTAAAATGGTTACGATGATGCAAGTTGTGACACTGACCCATACGAGTAGAAATCTCATATAGGAGATGTCCTTTGTTTTGAACAGAGACATGGTTAGTTTGCGAGGTCACATATGAATGCACTATCGCATAATCTATGTAGGTATAGAAATATATGACAACTTCCGAAGTAGCTAGTCTGATTGTACTGAGTCTCACTCCATCGACTAAGATATATTTCACCATCATCGTAAGATACGGGATGACGTCAAACTAGGTGACATAGAAGTGTTGCAAAGAACATATAGGTATCAATGTGTGAGATCTGTTGACTGTATTCCTCTTCCACAAGACAAGCATGCACCAAGATGGTATGGGTGTTGAGCTTTTACCAAGTTGTAAACTAGATTAAGAGTTACTCTAGTGCAAGTGGGAGACTGAATGGAATTGTAGTGCCCCAACTTTTATTGAAGTTGGAACACCTATGTTATGTGCTAGTCCCTAGATCACTGCCAGCACCACAGTACAAAATATAGAGTATCATTGCATAAGTATCAATTTGCTACAACGAGATCCAAAAATAGCTAAGTATAGCTTTATTACAAGGTGCATAGCCATGAAGGCTAGCTAATATTCAGAGTTCACAACAAAAGCAAAATAGCAATGAGCCTCATCTTCAAGCATGCGCCACAGGCAGACATGTTGGGTGTAGACTCGAGTCCAAACTTACTCTTCATCTGAATTACCTGCCTATTTGAATATGCAGCACCCGAAGGAGGTCAATACAACGAAGTATTGGACAGTGATTATGGTGGATATAAAATGACAAGTCTAAATTCTATATGCATATTTGGCTTGGTGGAGTTGGAGGCTATTTTGCATAAAGCAAGTTTTCTCCTATCTTTTAAGAAACACTTTTATTTTCGAAGACTTGGCACCAAGGGATGAAGCCCAAGTGCACCAACATTCCTTTCCTAAGTCAAATTTTACTTCATGAAAATAGTGTTGAGATTCTTCCGTCCATCCTTGTCCAGTTGCTCGAAGTAGTCCATCACCAGGGACACGACTAAGTACATAGATTGTTCACTCTGCAGAGGTTGTGCACTTTCACCTTTAGACTCAATTAACCCGAACATCCTATACACGCGGAGTGCATTAAGGAAAGGAGAGAATTGAGACAAGAACTTTCAGAAGAAAAATTCAACCATACTAGCGAGACCCGTTCCACCTACCAACTCAACATCTGCTTGTCAAGCTGACAGGTTGAACTCTCACAACTTATTTATTCTAGATAGAGCCCATTGTCAAAAGGCTGCACGGAAAGCTTCTAAACTTGGAGGGACTTAGTAATCTCTTTGTTCCTGGATGGCGATCCACAAGTGTGCTTTTGGGTGAAAACCACCATGCTCATGGCCCTAAGTAGAATAAATTCACCCTAGGCGAAGACAATCACAAGCATAGTCCCAAACAGCCACTCAACATAAACCATACCAACCAATCCACCCAGGTGTACATTTTAAATTTTACACTTAGAAATAATTCCACAACAAAGTATGCAAACAATTTTTATAGCATTTCTAAGCATCTCACAAATCCTTTTAAATGGTTGCATGGTAGAGGATGGCTACACACTACTAGGAATTTGCATAGCATCACACTAACTTAGCAAAATAAAATAATACAGGAGTTTCCTATCATGCATACTACTCAAAATTTCTACAAATGTATATAGGAAAATAATGGGTGATTTCATGAATGTCACTTGCCTTGGTCACAGGAGGCACAAGCACAGCAAGAATAACAATCACAAGCAAATCCTTCCTCCTCTTCACAATCTAACAACAAGCAATACAAAAATAAATAAACACAACATGCAACACTAAAAACATCAAAGCATAAATATGTATGCATGCATGATATGTTATGAACATACCCAAACAACTTATTATTAATTTTATTCTCTCTGTTTGTTTAATGCATGAAATGCAATGAACAATATTTTATTTTCTATTTTAACAATTAAAATATAGAGAACAATTACAGTCAATCTAAGTACTACACTCAATTTACTTAGTTTTTTTATAAAACTTTCAATAAAAACTCATGTTGCACTTTCTGGACAGAGAGCAAAATTATTAATCCAAAACAACTGGATTTAGATGAAAAAGATTTTTACTAATTAAGTTATGAATTTAAACGGCCGAAATTCCTATCTGTAATTTCACAATTTTTAAAGACACTAAAATTACAAACTAATGATATAGAAACAAACTACATGAGCAGGGCTTTCCAATGATATAAAGTTTATCAAATTTGGATTTACAGATCGAAAGTTATGAATTTTGCAAGTTTTAATAGTTTTCTGTTTTAATTTCTAAATTATATTCGAAATAGAAAAGTATTTGGCCACGCGGCGTGATCTGATTCGCCCGTACCGCTTCGACGCGGATCGCGATTCGGGGTCGTTAGATCTAAATGAAAACGGACGCGCCACATTAAACAACCGCGACGAAAATTAAAATAATACGGATCTGTTGGATCTAGATCCAACGGTCCAGCACGCGTTGACCTAACGCGGGCGGCCCGAGTCGCCGGAGACGTGTGGGCGCGGCGGAGCCATTGCCGGCTTTTGCTTTCGCGGTGCTCTACGACTCTAGGGAAGGAGCGAAGCTCACCAGGGGGTGTCCGACGTCGAGGTGGAGGCGATGGCGAGGCGACGATGACCGGAGCGTCCTCGTCTCCCCGGGAGAGCTCGCCGGAGTTGCGCGCGGCGGCGGATCTCCTCGGGCGTGGACGAACTCGGCGATGCGCTGCGCAAAACAACCCGTTACAGTGTCAAAAAGGGTCGCGTGAGCGAGAGGGTGCGAGGGAAAACGACGTGAGGACTCGGCATTGCTTTAGCTCACCGGAAAACGCAGTTCTTGCCGGCGGCCACCGCGGAACTCCGGAGACGAATGTGTGCGGCCTGGTGGCTCTCGGGAGGAGTGGTTTGGGGAAAATGGAAGAGGACGGAGAGGGATTTAAGTAGGAAAAAATGGTGCGGTAATTGGAGTACTAAATCGCCCGTAATCACGTGAATCAATTCGGGCGTTTTCGGTCGGGGAACGGAGGCGTGATTTGAGGACGAAGGGCTCCGCGAGGGTGATGACAGGTGGGTCCCACCTGTCGGTGACAGCGAGAGAGAGAGAGAGAGAGAGCTGGGCCGGCGCGCGCGGTGAATAGACACAAGCCGCGGCCCAATCGGCTCCGAAATCAAATATTTATTCTAATTCCTTTTCTGTTTTACAAAAAAGATTTCAAATATGATTTTTAAACTTAATCAAATTAATTCAGAAAAATTCATAAAAATATGTTTTGGAAATCTTATCAAATTTACAACCTTTTAGCATCGTTCCTGTCTGTCAAATAATTTTATATAAAGGAATTTTATAAGAAGTACAATTAAACAACTTTATGGAACTATACTTTATTTAAACTTATAATTGAATTTTTATTTTGTTCGTATGTGAATAAAATGTGATGTCTATGTGATGAATGATGCATGAATGCAAATTTTAAATTTTTGAAAATTCTGGGATGTTACAGACTAACCCCCTTAAGATGAAGCTCGCCCTCGAGCTTCGGAAAGGTCAGCAAATAGGTGAGGATAGTCTTCTCGAAGGTCATCTTCTCGTTCCCATGTGGCCTCTTCCGCAGTGTGATGATTCCACTGAACCTTGCAAAACTGGATGATTTTATTACGGGTGACTCTTTCTACTGTCTATAATACTTTGATGGGTTTTTCTTCATAGGTTAGATCACTCTCCAATTGTACTTCCTCAAGGGGTACAGTATCCTTTAATGGAGTTCCCATCATCTCGGGGTGACATTTCTTCAATTGACTGACGTGGAACACATTATGGACCGCAGACAGAATTTCTGGTAATTCTAACTCATATGCTACTTCACCTTTGCGAGAAAGAATTTTGAACGGTCCAATGAATCGTGGTGCTAGCTTTGCTTTGATTCCAAACCATTTTACACCCCTAAGTAGTGACACTCTAAGATAGACTCTATCACCCACCTCGCAGAGGACTTCTCTACGTTTGGAATCTGCATAGCTCTTCTGTCGTGACTGTGCTATCTTCAATCTGTCTTTCATTAGTCTGACCTTCTCTTCAGCATCCTGTATTATGTCAGGTCCAAAGAAACTCCGTTCTCCTACACCACTCCACAACAATGGGGTAGTGCATTTTTTTCCATATAAGGCTTCAAACGGTGCCATCTCAATGCTGGCTTGGTAACTGTTATTGTAGGAGAACTCAGCGTAAGGTAGATTATCATCCCAGCTAGATCCATAATCAAGCGCGCAAGCTCTTAACATATCTTCTAAAATCTGATTAACTCTTTCAGTCTGACCATCTGTTTGCGGATGAAAGGCGGCTGTGCTGAATTCCAATCTGGTTCCTAGTGATTCATGCAACTGGTTCCAGAAATGAGATGTGAATTTGGTTCCTCTGTCAGACACTATACTCTTGGGAACGCCATGAAGGCACACTATTCTTTTCATATAAATATCAGCTAACTTAGCACTTGTATAAGTGGTCTTCACGGGTATAAAGTGAGCTATTTTTGTTAGACGGCAAACAATAACCCAAATATAATCATAACCCGATTTGGTCCTTGGTAATCTGGTGATGAAATCCATTCCAATAGAATCCCACTTCCAGTCCGCCACTTTCAAAGGTTGTAGAAGTCCTGCTGGTTTATGATGTTATGTTTTTACTCGACTGCATACATCACACTTTGTGATATATTCTGGTATTTCTCTTTTCAGATTGTTCCACCAGAATCTCTCCTTCACACCCATATACATCTTGGTATTTCCTGGATGAATGGAATAAGGTGTTTCATGGGCTTCTTGCAGAATTAACTTCCTAAGATCAGGATCGTTTGCCACACATACACGTTTTTCAAACCACAAGGTTCCTTGCTCATCTTCATGAAATCCCTTAGCTTTTCCTGCTCTCAGATTGACTTTGATTTCTTCAATATCCTTGTCTCCTTTCCGAGCTTCACGTATCTTGTCCATCAAATTTGGTTGCACTACTAATGAGGCTACAAAACCTTCTGGTACCACTTCCAATCTGAGGTCCTTGAATGCCTTGCATAAACCCTCGGGTATTTCTCCTGCTGTGAGGCCATTCACATAAACCTTACGACTCAGGGCATCAGCTACTACATTAGCCTTTCCCGGATGATGTTGAAGACTTAGATCATAATATTTGATAAGTTCCAACCATCTTCTCTGCCTCATGTTCAGTTCTTTCTGAGTGAAAATATACTTCAAACTTTTGTGGTCAGTGAACACTTCACATCTTTTTCCCATCAGATAGGGTCTCCATGTCTTCAGGGCATGTACTACTGAGGCTAACTCGAGATCGTGGGTGGGATAATTTGCTTCATGTTTCTTGAGCTGTCTAGAAGCATAGGATGCCACTCTGCCTTCCTGCATTAATACGCTTCCAAGACCTTGGCGTGAAGCATCGCAGTACACTTGGAATTCTTTCTCTAAATCTGGTAAGCATAGAACTGGAGCTGAAATTAGACGTTTCTTCAACTCCTGAAAACTGGCTTCACAGGCCTCAGTCCACTCAAAATTCTTCTCCTTTTTCAACAATGCCGTTAAGGCTTTAGCAATCTTGGAAAAGTTTTCAATTAATCTTCGGTAGTATCCTGCTAGACGCAGAAAACTACGTAATTCTCCCACATTCTTTGGTGGTTCCCAATTGGTTACCGCAGAAACTTTCTCAGGATCCACTGCTATGCCCTCTTTGGATACCACATGGCCTAGAAATCCGACTTGTTCTAACCAAAACTCACATTACTGTATTTGGCATACAACTTATGTTCACGTAGTCTCTGCAATACCAGACGCAAATGCTCTTCATGTTCTTTGTGACTTTTGGAGTAGATTAAAATGTCATCGATAAAAACTACCACAAACTTATCCAGAAAATCCATGAACACTTTATTCATCATATTCATGAAATAGGCTAGAGCATTGGTTAATCCAAAAGGCATTACTGTGTACTCATAAGAGCCATATCTCATGACAAACGCTGTTTTTGGTATATCCATTTCTCTAACTTTGATTTGGAGGTAACCTGATCGAAGATCAATCTTGGAGAAGACACAAGCACCTTCCAGTTGATCAAATAGTTCATTTATCTTGGGTAACGGGTACTTGTTCTTGATGGTGTGCTCATTTATATCCCTGTAGTCCGTGACTAGTCTCTGGGTTTGATCTTTCTTTTTAACAAATAGAACGGGTGCTCCCCATGGCGATGAACTTGGACGGATAAATCCTTTCTGAATGTGTTCCTCCAGTTGCTTCTTGAGCTCTTTCAGTTCATCGACGGCCATAGGATATGGTCTCTTAGCTATTGGTCCAGTACCCGGTTTTAGTTCAATGAGAAACTCCACATCTCTATCGGGTGGCATTCCCGGTAGTTCTTCTGGAAAACATATGGATATTCCTGGACAATAAGCACATTACCAAGGCTAACCCCCTTAAGAGAATTTAGCCTAACTTTCTTAAGTTCGAAAGTTGATCTGAATTTAATCTTCTGTTTCTCTGGGGTCGTGAGGGTGATAGCTCTATTTGCACAGTCTATGATTCCTTCAAAACGGGTCATCCAATCCATTCCAATGATAACATCCAAACCTTGGGTTTCTAGGATGACTAAGTCTGTTGGAAAAAGGTATTTTCCAATCTTTAAATCTAACTGTCGACACCCAGAATTTACTATCATCTCACCTCCAGGTGAACTCACTCTAATAGTTTTTCCTAGGATTTCCTCGCCTAGCCCATGTTTGTTTACAAAAGCTCTTGATATGAATGAATGCGATGCTCCAGTATCAAATAATACTAATGCTGGAAAAGAATTGAGCAGGAACTTACCAATCACAGCATCATGTTCATCATGAACTTCTTCCACATAGATGTGGTTCACTTGCCCCTTCTGGAAAGGATTGGGCTTGGAATTTTCATCAGCCTTCCTCTCTGGGCAGTCAGTAGCATAATGTCCTCTCTTCTTGCACTTGAAGCAAGTCACATTAGACAAGTCTTTCTTCCCTTCATAGTTAGGGCGGTGATGACCATTTCCATGATTATGGCCATGGTGATGGTTTCCCTTGAATCCTCCATTATTTCCTTTGTATCCTCCATTGTTTCCTTTATATTCTCCATTATGATTATGACCATGATACTTTTGGCCACTACCATTGTTGGAGTGATTCCATGCTTTATGTCCACTGCCTTCAGTAACGTGGTGCCTTTTGTGTGTACCTTCGGAATGAACCTTACTTGTACAGAACTTCCTCTTCATGTTCTCTTCCTTTCTTATGTTGTTGTCCAAAGTGATGGCTTGATTCAATAGAGCTTGATAATTAGGAGCATAGGCTACAGACAAGGGTATCTTCAATTCTCCCTTAAGTCCATTGAGAAATTTTTCTTTCCTCTTAGCATCAGTGTCAATGTCTTCTGGTGCATACCTTGATAGTGTGCAAAAGTTATCCATATACTCCTTCAGGGTTCTACCTCCCTGTCTCAAGCTGCGGAATTCCTCCTTCTTCAGATTCATTATGCTAGAGGATATGTGAGCATTGCGAAAACCTTCCTTGAAAGCATCCCAAGTCAGGTCCTCTAGAGGGTGGGTCACTTGATAAGTCTCCCACCACAGTGCAGCGGGTCCTTCCAACAGGTGTGCAGTGAACCTCACTTTATCTACCTCAGAGCATTCACAAGTCACTAAGTCCTTGTTGACTGAGCGGAGCCAGTCATCTGCCACTATAGGTTCTGTAGCAGAAGAGAACTTGTTTGGCCTAAGCCTTATGAATCTGGCAAGTCTGTCCACTTGGGGTGGTGGTGGAGGTGGTGGGTTGTTGTTGTTGTGGTTGTTGTTGTTGTTGGTTGCAGCAATGAACTGAGTCATCATAGTCATCAACTGGGCTTGAGCTGCCATCAGCTGCTGCATAGCCTCGTTGTTGTCGGGATCATGACGTGGAGGCATCTGTGGGGTTTGTAGCATGGATGGGTAAAAGATAGATATAACTAAAAGAAGGAATCCTACCCATGCACAATACAATCAAGTCAAGCAATCCACAATCAACAAACAACTTAATTTTTTTTCTTTCTTAGCAATTTAGGAATGAAACAAAGTTGATGGATTAACTAAAACGACCAAGTCTGCAAACCAAACACTCTAACATCGTCATACCACAAGTTGGAGATCAATGTTTTTCAAACGACGAACTAAACGTGAAGTAACATAGGGTGGTCCAACTACTAAGTTAATTATTTTCGTTCATGATATCTCCTTCATCTTCTTCGACTTCTTCGATGGTGATTCCTTCTTTCACGAGGATCTCCTTATACTCACTCACTTCCTTCTCTAAGGCCTCATTTTTCTCTTGTATCATAGCCTTCTCACGGCGCAGAGTCTCGATCACTTCTTACTCCATCGTTTCATTCTTCTCTTGCAACATTCTCTTTTCACGACGCAGAGTCTCGATCAGATCACGATCAGCCTCGAACTCGACATCGTTACTCAGAATTTCATCCTTCAAATTTTTAATCTCCTTGTTCTTGTCTCTAACTCTCTTCTCTTGATTCTGGAACTTCTTCTCTTGTGCTCGGAATTTCTCCTCCTGAGCTTTGGCCACTTCTTCTTGGGCTTCTATCTTCTTTTGAGTCTCCTTGACTTGGGCCACTATTTCATCATTCCTTAGCAACTCTTCACGTCTATCCTCTTCTAGCCGCCAGAGGTGATTTTCTAAGTCTTGAAGATATGGGTGCAAAGGATCTGGTTACTTTATGTCCTCCTCATTCACAAGGAAGGGTATCCCATCTTCATCACGTTTTCCCAAGATAAAAAAAATAGTGGTCCTTTAACTCCTCTTGGTATTGCCCACAAAGACGTCCAATTAGCTCCTGCGTGACAAGATTAAGTCCTTTCTCCAAGGAGTCACTAATCGTCTTGTACTGAATGTCTTTGATCTTGGGTTCAGTCTGGCGCCCGTATTGAAAAAGGTGAACTCCCCATAAGTCATCTTTGTTGAAGTGCTTCAACTGGCTTGCCTTGATGATGGGTGTTGGAAGTGCCAGTATTTCCACTATCTCCAGAAGGTATCTTCCAAAACGCATATCCTTGAAGTCCTCCGTGGTTTGATACATGACGAACGATATCCTATGTTATAAGAGTAAAAACTATCAAAACAGAAACATAAGACAAGAAGTACTAGTCTTGATGTGCAAAAATACTTAGAGAAAATATTAGTTTTGCTCTACAAGGTGATCAACATTATTAACAACTCTTTGTAAGTTGGACATTCACTATAGTGAGAGAGACAGACACCCAGCCAGCCACTTATAATAGTGGAACAGGTCTCATGTATGCGGACATGTAAGGTTAGTCTCCGGGCCGCTTCATCTCACTACGCCGCTAGGATCCAACATACTTCAAAGATGGTAATATTATAATCAAAAAGGGCTTAACCAATCCTAAGGGCTCGAACCTACAGGCAACACTTTGCTCTGATACCATTTTGTAGTGCCCCAACTTTTATTGAAGTTGGAACACCTGTGTTATGTGCTAGTCCCTAGATCACTACCAGCAACACAGTACAAAATATAAAGTATCATTGCATAAGTATCAATTTGCTACAACGAGATCCAAAAATAGCTAAGTATAGCTTTATTACAAGGCGCATAGCCATGAAGGCTAGCTAATATTCAGAGTTCACAACAAAAGAAAAATAGCAATGAGCCTCATCTTCAAGCATGCGCCACAGGCAGACATGTTGGGTGTAGACTCGAGTCCAAACTTATTCTTCATCTGAATTACCTGCACATTTGAATATGCATCCCCCGAAGGAGGTCCATACAACGAAGTATTGGCAAGTGACTATGGTGGATATAAAATGACAAGTCTAAATTCTATATGCATATTTGGCTTCGTGGAGTTGGAGGCTATTTTCCAGAAAGCAAGTTTTCTCCTATCCTTTAAGAAACACTTTTATTTTCAAAGACTTGACACCAAGAGATGAAGCCCAAGTGCACCAACATTCCTTTCCTAAGTCAAATTTTACTTCATGAAAACAGTGTTGAGATTCTTCCGTCCATCCTTGTCAAGTTGCTCGAAGTAGTCCATCACCAGGTACATGGCTAAGTACTTAGATTGTTGACTCTGCAGAGGTTGTGCACTTTCACATTTAGACTCAATTAACCCGAACATCCTATACACGCGGAGTGCATTAAGGAAAGGAGGGAATTGAGACAAGAACTTTCAGAAGAAGAATTCAACCATACTAGCGAAACCCGTTCCACCTACCAACTCTACATCAGCTTGTCAAGCTGACAGGTTGAACTCTCACAACTTATTTATTCTAGACAGAGCCCATTGTCAAAAGGCTGCACGGAAAGCTTCTAAACTTGGAGGGACTTAGTAATCTCTTTGTTCCTGGGTGGCGATCCACAAGTGTGCTTTTGGGTGAAAACCACCATGCTCATGGCCCTAAGTAGAATAAATTCACCCTAGGCGAAGACAACCACAAGCATAGTCCCAAACAGCCACTCAACATAAACCATACCGACCAATCCACCCAGGTGTACATTTTAAATTTTACACTTAGAAATAATTCCACAACAAAGTATGAAAACAATGTTTATAGCATTGCTAAGCATCTAACAAATCCTTTTAAATGGCTGCATGGTAGAGGATAGCTACACACTACTAGGAATTTGCATAGCATAACCCTAACATAGCAAAATGAAATAATACAAGAGTTTCCTATCATGCATACTACTCAAAAATTCTACAAATGCATATAGGAAAATAATAGGTGATTTCATGAATGTCACTTGCCTTGGTAACAGGAGGCACAAGCACAGCAAGAATAACAATCACAAGCAAATCCTTCCTCCTCTTCACAATCTAACAACAAGCAATACAAAAATAAATAAACACAACATGCAACACTAAAAACATAAAAGCATAAATACATATGCATGCATGATATGTTTTGAACATACCCAAACAACTTATTATCAATTTTATTCTCTCTGTTTGTTTAATGCATGAAATGCAATGAACAATATTTTATTTTCTATTTTAACAATTAAAATATAGAGAAGAATTATTGTCAATCTAAGTACTACACTCAATTTACTTAGTTCTTTTATAAAACTTTCAATAAAAACTCATGTTGCACTTTCTGGACAGAGAGCAAAATTATTGATCCAAAACAACTGGATTTAGATGAAAAACATTTTTATTAATTAAGTTATGAATTTAAACGGCCGAAATGCCTATCTGTAATTTCACAATTTTTAAAGACACTAAAATTACAAACTAAGGATATAGAGATAAACTACATGAGCAGGGCTTTCCAATGATATAAAGTTTATCAAATTTGGATTTACAGATCGAAAGTTATGAATTTTGCAAGTTTTAATAGTTTTCTGTTTTAATTTCTAAATTCTATTCGAAATAGAAAAGTATTTGGCCACGCGGCTTGATCTGATTCGCCCGTACCGCTTCGACGCCGTTAGATCTAAATGAAAACGGACGCGCCAGATTAAACAACCGCGACGAAAATTAAAATAATCCGGATCCGTTGGATCTAGATCCTACGGTCCAGCACGCGTTGACCTAACGCGGGCGGCCCGAGTCGTCGGAGACGCGCGGGCGCGGCGGAGCCATTGCCGGCTTTTGCTTTCGCGGTGCTCTACGACTCTAGGGAAGGAGCGAAGCTCACCAGGGAGTGTGCGACATCGAGGTGGAGGCGATGGCGAGGCGACGATGACCGGAGCGTCGTCGTCTCCCCGAGAGAGCTCGCCGGAGTTTCGCGCGGCGGCGAATATCCTCGGGCGTGGACGAACTCGGCGATGCGCTGCGCAAAACAACCCGTTACCATGCCAAAAAGGGTCGCGTGAGCGAGAGGGTGCGAAGGAAAACGACGCGAGGACTCGGCATTGCTTTAGCTCACCGGAAAACGCAGTTCTTGCCGGTGGCCACCGCGGAACTCGGGAGACGAATGCGTGCGGCCGGGAGGAGTGGTTTGGGGAAAATGGAAGAGGACGGAGAGGGCTTTTAGTAGGGAAAAACGGTGCGGTAATTGGAGTAGTAAATCGCCTGTAATCGCGTGAATCAATTCGGGCGTTTTCGGTCGAGAAACGGAGGCGTGATTTGAGGACGAACGGCTCCGTGAGGGTGATGATAGGTGGGTCCCACCTGTCGGTGACAGCGAGAGACAGAGAGAGAGCTGGGCCGCTGTGCTACGTGCGCGCGGTGAATAGGCACGGGCCACGGCCCAATCGTCTCCGAAATCATATATTTATTCTAATTCCTTTTCTGTTTTTCAAAATAGATTTCAAATATGATTTTTAGACTTAATCAAATTAATTCAGAAAAAATCATAAAAATATGTTTTGGAAAGCTTATCAAATTTACAACCTTTTAGCATCGTTCATGTCTGTCAAATAATTTTATATAAAGGAATTTTATAAGTAGTACAATTAAACAACTTTATGGAATTATAATTTATTTAAACTTATAATTCAATTTTTTATTTAGTTCTTATGTGATTGAAATGTGATGTCTATGTGATGAATGATGCATTAATGCAAGTTTTAAATTTTTTAAAATTCTGGGATGTTACAGGAATATGCCCTAGAGGTACTTAATAAAGATAGGATATTCCAATTGTTTATTATATGTTTTATACCATGCTTTAACTGTATTAAGCAGAAACATTAATACACGTGTGGTAGATAAACAACAAGATCCCTAGTAGCCTCTACTAAGACTAGTTCATTGTGCGATTGATTATCGAGGTTTCCCGATCATGTGACATGGTGTCAGTTGGCAATGGAGTCATATCGTTAAGTGGAACGGCGTGATGGACTTACCCATAATTTGTAGGACGTAGTCATTACGCCTTCGACCGTGAGATCAACTCTTATTGTTATTCCTGAAAGACACTTTGATTGCATCAAACGGCATATGTTATATAGTGTGACAATAAAGGTGACACTCTCGGGTATCGGAAGGGAGTAGTTGAGACGAGGGGTCAAGAGCAGGATTTGCCAGTCCGCATAGCAGGATAGATACTCTACGGGCCACTCTGTGAGATTATGTAAAAAGTGTTTGCAAAAATGTGACTAGGTCACCAAGACATAATATCATAGACGAGTAGAAGATAGTGTTGTCGGTAACGAGATCATGCTAGGTATGGAGATATCTATGAACGATGCTCGGACACGCTAAGTATCGCTATGGCAAAAGGTTTAAGACTCAACGTCTAGGTTTGATAGATGAAAGTCATTCGTTATATCACAGGGTTTAATTCACGGGGTCCAGGCCTACGAGTTAATCATTGATCGTAGAGGGGTCTCGATCATGTCTATTATTATATCGAACCGCTAGGGTAACACACTTAAGTTGTTTCGACTAGACAACCGGAAAGGAAAGAGAACACCGGGAACGTCCCGGGAATGGTCCGATGGATATCGGGCAGCGACGAAATAATTTTCGGAGTCATAATAAATTATATAATATATGTTTGATATTAATTAGTGTAATTAATGATTAAATATGATTTTATATATTTATTTCCGAATTTTTAAAGGCTGATTTCCCTAAATGGGCCTTCTAGTGGAAAGAAGGCCCATAAGGGGGTAAAGTCCCCCCAGGGCTTCAGATTGGGGGAGGGCCGTCCTAGGTGGGCCAAATGAGGCCCACCGTGGTCCGGCGTCTGTGCCTTGGCCGAACCAGGCATGTGGGATAGTCCCACATTGCCTTGCTGGCAAGGTTGGCTCCCCCCGGGAGATTTTATATAGAGGTGCACCCCTGACCTTTTAATTCATCCAATTAATTCTGTATTTTTTCCTTGATAACGTGATTCCCTTGTCGGAGTCGCGCCGAGGAGAGAGAGTTCTCTCCACCATACACACACTGCCGTGCTGCTGGTGTTCCGGTCCAAGTCTTCCGCTGCTCGTCCTGGACTGGAGCTTTGGAGGCCGTCGTCTCCACCGTATGTGTGTAACACCCTGCGAGGTGTTGCGCTAGCGGTGCTCGGAGGCCTACTTCCTCCACCCGACCTCTAGGTCATCTTCGTCGGCTTAGTCACGCCAAGTTCTTCGCGACCTAGAGGTCGGCTATGTCATCTTCGTCGTCAACGCTTGTGCGGGAGCGTAATCCCCGCTTTCGGTCTACAAGGCTATGTATTCCGATCTCCGTCTTATTACTATATCTGCATAACATAGATTCTGGCTAGTTTAAGGATATCGTCGATAGAAAAATTATTGTTTTCTGGCTGCGATCCCCTTCAAGGATTATGTTACTTACTTACTTTACACACAGTGCTTAAGGCGATAATCTGTTGCATGCAACTTAATACTAAAAGGGGTGCAGACGCTAACCGGAAGGTGGATTATTAGTCATAGATGCGGTTGGAACGGTTTAGGTATATTGTTGTAATGCCCGAATGAATCTCACACTAGACATCATAAGCTTGGTATATACATTGGTTTGCTCATCATTATTCTATCAATTGCCCAGCTATAATTTGTTTACCACGCATGAATGAATGTATTATTATTTATGGAGAGACACCACTAGTGAACTGTGGACCCCGGTCCTTCTCTTTAATCTGATAAAACCACA
Organism: Poa annua; assembly: GCA_026929855.1. Classification (NCBI taxonomy): domain Eukaryota; kingdom Viridiplantae; phylum Streptophyta; class Magnoliopsida; order Poales; family Poaceae; genus Poa; species Poa annua. The sequence continues at coordinate 71,364,385 of CM049427.1, forward strand.
ACTGCAAACATGTTACTTTCTACAAACAAACATCTTTCTTCCACTCATATGTTTAATCCTTTGTTACAGCAAGCCGGTGAGATTGACAACCTCACTGTTAAGTTGGGGCAAAGTATCTTGATTTTTCATGTGCAGGCTCCACCTCAACCACCAAGAAGCATTTTTCTGGCGCCGTTGATACCTCGGGGGAATCTTCATCTCCTACTGGTTCGATAACCTTGGTTTCATACTGAGTGAAACTTGCTGCTGCACAACTTCACACCTTGTCTGGTATATTCCCTGTTGTTGTGTCACCCGAAGAATTAATCTTTACTTTTAAACAAGGGAATGAAGAAACTTTTGGAAAGCTTGGTCTAGAATTTTTGAAACCGAACCTAAAATGACTTTAAGTTTACTTCTTAGTAGATTTTATTTTGGGCTTGTTCTTTGCTATAGGTATGCTTTAGATGCTGTAGTGGGAGGAGATTTTGTTCAATGTGATGGAGATCAAGCTTTTAATGCAATAAAGAAATTAATTATGCCCTCTTCTTCAGCTAATAAATTTCATTCAAGCATTGGTAATATTCACACTAGATTAAATACCCTTGAAACAAGCATTTCTCTCTTAAAAGATGGGTATGGCAAAATTCGTGAAAAACTTGATTATATTCCAATAAATTCTGAACCATCATTGTGGCTCCCTACCTTGAAAATCACTCTTTGTAATGAACATTTTCTTGTCCATTCTGATATTATGTCTGATTTTTTTCTTATGCCCAAGTATATGCATGCATCATTAAATATTAGGGGAATTGTTTAAAGAGGAGAAACAATAACCCTTACCGATAATACTACTATACAACCCATTGGGGGTAGCTGAAGGATTATTTACAACACTCGTAGGAAGAACTGTATCCACTGATTACCATGTCATTGAATATGCAGTAACAGGACAAATCACTATTGGAAGATCCCTGCTGAAACTTTTGGGAGCAATAATTGATGTGGGACAAGGTACTATGATTTTCACTACTTCCCCAGGAAGTTGGAAAACTTTCCCTACAAACAAAGGTAATAAAATTAGTAAGAAAAACAAATGAATAGCAGCTCGTGCTCGTAAAGTTGATGCTTCATCTCTTGATAATACTTGAGTTTTGCTATTTGTGCCTAGCTCAAAGGCATTAAACAAAAGCGCTTAGGGGAGACAACCCAATTTTATTTCCTGTTATTTTATTTTATTTTGCTTGTGTCAAGGACTTGTCCTACCTCTGCAGAAATTCCTTTGTATCTTGATTTTATTGCAAGGTTGTGTCAAGATAAGCCTCTAGTTCAAAGTTGATGCTAAATTTCAATTCCTGCGCATAAACAGATTTTTGCGTTTCACTGTTAAATTCATATCTCTTCACTAGAACGTCAGAAAAATCTGCCCTTTTTTGAGCATAATACCCAATGTATACGCAACTTTCATTAGTTTGGAGTTTTCTGATCTGATCAAGTGAAGTGCCTCGAAAAATTTCGTCTTTACGGATTGTTCTGTTTTTGAAAGATTATGCCATTTATTTTGCAATGCCTCTTTTGCTATTTTGATTGGATCTTTTTATCCTATGCAGTATCAGTGGCTGTAGCTAATGTTCAGTAGCATTGGTAACAATTGTGTTCTGTAACGCCCCGGGATTTATCCCCAATTAGATTTTTGTTGTTTCTCTTTTGTGCATCATCATGTCATCATTTCATCATGCATTGGTCACTTCATTTAATTTATTACATTTAAATTTAAACTCCCTTTAAATTCAAATCACACAATTTGAATTCAAATGCATTTCAAATTAATTAAAAATGTGTATTTTAAATCTTTTGCAAATATTATAAAAACTAATTTATTAATTTGCCTTTTTAAACACTAAGGCCTTTTTTATAAAGTTTCTTATACAAATTATTTTCTATTTTGTTTTAGAATACAAAAACAGAAAAACATTTAAAAGAGAAATAACATTTTTCAGAAAAGAAAAACCTTACCTGGGCCTGAAGCCCACTTACCTCCAGCCTCCCTCTCCTCGGCCCAGCCCAGCACGTCCCTGTCGTCTTCCCCGTACAACTTTACACCGAGGCAGAGACGCCGGCCATGGTCACTGCCTCTTGCCCCCACACGCTGCTCCCTGCCTCTCCCCTTTAAGCACCGCACGCCACAGCCGCAGCAAACCCTAGAGCCTTTCCTCCCCTCTCCTCCCATCCGCCGCCGCCACTCTCCCTTCCGATCCCCTCTCTGTTTTTCTTCCCCGATCAACTTCACCGGAGCAACCTCACCGCCCCCCTGCCCCTCCGGTGCCGTCGAAGGCGAGAGGAGGAGCCCCGAAGCACTGCCTCCCCGTCGGCATCGTCTACGCGCCAGGAATCGTGCCGGGAGTCCCCGCCCTCGACGCCCTCGTCCACATCGTCTCTGACGCCGGCGGAGCACGCCGCTACAATTCCTCCTCTCCGTCGACCACGCGCTCGCCACCGGCCTCCCCTCGGTGAGACACACACCCCCCTGCTAGTTGCCACCTTCAACTCGTCCTCCGTCGCCGTGGTCAGTCCTCGCCGGAGCAAACAGCGGGCTCGGTCGCGCCACCACCGCCGTCGAGCACGAACTCGAAGGTCCCCGTGCCTCCCCTCCACACCTAGGCACAAAAATCGAACCGCCCGGTCCTCGGCAACTCACGCACGCACTCGAACGCAGCGGCGCCGCCCGACAAAGGTCGCCAGCGTCCTGTTTCGCCGCCGCCGGGCGCACTGCTCTCCAGTGTTCAGTTCGTCAGTGTCGTCCTCGCCTTCAGTTTCGTCAGAGAATTGCTTCTCGTTTCAGTACAAAGAAAGTACGTGCCCTGTCTGTCAACAACACTTCCCCGATCCCCGTGGCTAGCGCAGCCAACCATCCCGCGCGCTGGAGACCCGAGTTCGATTCCTCCCCGGCCGCGTTGGAATAAAAAGGCCACCTTTTTTCCTGCATCTCACTGACAGGCCTGGCCCACCGGCCAGCGACCGCTCGGGCCAGCGCAGCGAGCCCACGCCCGCGTGTCACCTGGGCCCGCCTGGCAGTCTCTCGGGCTAGCTCGGGCTCGGTTAGAAAACACCAGTAGCTGTTCTGCGCCAGGAATCTTACACCGAGCACCCTCTCCTTTCGGGTTTAGTGCTTTAGCCCCTCACAGTAACTTTTCCATCACAGACAAGCCCCTGATTTTGCAGAAAACACCCTAACCTTAAATTGCTAATAACTTTTATTATATAACTCCAAATTTAATAATCTTTATATGTTTTTATATCAGAAAAATGCAAGGAATATTAATATGCCATTTGTATGCCATTTTGAATCTTTTACTTTAATTACTTAGTATAATTGTTAGATGCACCTAAATAATTAAATATGGAAGGTGTTGGGCATTTATTTAATTAATGCCCTATTCCATTTAATTTAATTAGATCACCCATGCCATGTATTACCATGTTAACCAACATTTAATATTGTTGAGTAAATAAATAACTTGCACCTTAATATTAATTGTCGGGAATGTTTTCCCGCTTAATTTGGATTAGTTGTTTTTGTATTGCATCTTACCATGTCATGCATCATTATCACATGATCATGCTGGATCTTTTGCCGTAGTTGTAAAATGCATCTTTTGCGCTTTCAGTGTTTGTTGCTTCTTCGCGGATACGACGTTGAGATGTGTGAGCAACGACAAGATCTGCTTCCATGCGGGATTCCAGGCAAGCAAAGTTTGCTTGTTTATCTATACATTGTCTTTCATTCCTGCCGTTGATCTCTGCTACCCTAGTATTCGATTCTTATCGCGATCCCATCACATGTTTATCCTGCAGCCCATACAGCTTTATCCCCACATCCCATCACCTGTTGTTTGTTTATCTGTTGGCCTTGCGAGTCGTAGCGCATGCTTAGAGTTGTTTGTGCGAGTGGTCTGTTGGTTTTATGTTTCATCTGCTTAGTATTATTATTCTACCTTAATAAAATGTTGTATTATATTGGGGTATTATAATTAAAAGATAAGGCACCAGGCGGAAGGCCTTGCGAGGTGTTTTGTTCTGCTAAGTGTCGACATAGGAACTGAGATTTTGTCCTCGGATCCAATTTCGAGCGCACTAACCACTTGTGGGTGGCCCAATGGAGCCCCCCTCGACTTTGAACGGATCCGCAGCTCGTCCATGTGCCGCAAGTAGTTCGGGTTTTCCATTCGCTCATATGCATGTGCATGATGATGATGATGATCGATGAGAGGTTACTTGATACGGGGGGTCATACAGGGGTGGTACGTCGCGTAGCGGACAGTTCCTACTGTGGTTTGAGCCGCATGGTGGCGTATTCACAAACTAATGAGTCCGCAATTGAGATTCGGCCGGACTCCTGACGCGGGTAACAACTCATATGGGTGGCACTTGGACTTGCTGTAGTGAAGGAATAAGTCGTGTTGAGAAGCCCTGATGCTTGCTTGGGTTGATCATGCGAGTATGGGTACAGTAGTGCACCCCTGCAGGGTATAATCTTATCGATGAGCCGTGTCCACGGTTATGGATGATTTTGGTGATGATGCTGGCTAACAAGATCTAGACAACTTGCACCTAATTAATGTTAATTACTTTGATTAGTAACATAGAATTACTTTCACAATATATTATAAATAAAAACTGTTCAATGTGTGAGTTTCCCGAATTGCTTCCTCATAGTTGGTTGAGTGGGTTAATTCGAGAATGGGTTATGTTTGGTGTTAGTTGTAGATGTTTATCTTATGCGCTCTCTTATCCCTCTCTGATTAGACGGAAGTTGTAGCGTGTCTCTCTAGATTGCTAGTGCTGCTGCCGCTAAGTCCACCTCCCCTATAGTTTGGGAGATGGTGTAGAAAGTAGGCAAGTCGGTTTTGCTTGCCAGGGAGTGCCCTGACCCTCTTTTGGGATGTGCTTTATGTGCAGTCAACAGGTTTGAAGTCAGACGACGTTAGATTGGGAATCCCTCCGGCTTGGCTGGGCAGGGATATGGCGCCATCGCTTATCTTCAGGACTCTTAGTCCAATTTGCCTCTTATCCGTAGTCGGATACTTTTCTGCTTCCGCTGTCTTTTGAATCTTGGTATTGTATCATTTGTATCTTGACTCGTTCGAGTCGTTGTTGTAATATTATCTTTGTTGTATTTGTGGGTGTATCGGAACTGTTGTAATGTTATCACAATTCCACCCACATAATGCGCATGTTTCGGCATGCACATTATGTCTGGTGGGCGACCTAAAATCGTTATTATGCGGATTTCGGCGGATGCGCTTAAATCTACATAGTACCGATTTTAGGGCGTCACATGTTCCTACATAATAACATAAATTTTTGTGCACTAACCCTGTAATGAAGTTACTCTAAGTTTGGTGTGGAGGAAGTTATCAAGGATCAAGAGAAAAGGATGATATAATGTGATCAAGAGGAAAGTAACGCCAAAGATTGGGGATGCCCCGGTGGTTCACCCCAAATATATTTTGAGAAGACTCAAGATTCAAAGCTTTGGGAGGCCCAAGGCATCCCCTTCTTCATCGACAAACTATCAGGTCCTTTGTAGTGAAACTATATTTCAATTCCGCCACATCTTATGTTATTTTCTTGAACCGTTTTTTTGTTTTTGTATTTGATTTTGTTATTTTCATTCTCTGAATAAAATGGATCCTAGCATTCTTTTGTGTGGGAGAGAGAAACGCTCCGCTTTTTCATATGAATACTCGTATTCTTTTCTTATATTCGTTGAGTCTTCTTTTCATGTTATTATTTGCTCTCTAGCTCTTGTTTTTCAGGCATATCTTGCTAGAGCTGATAGCTTTATTATATCATACTCTCATATCTCATTGTTTAATTACTTGGAGAGTTTATCTTTTAAATAATTTGATTGGTGTTTGGTTGAGAATAGAAAATGCTAAAAGTGGTAGATGATATAACTAAATGATACATAATCTTGTAGATCATTAAATTGTGTCACTTGAATCATTGATGTTGTTTTGAGAGATTAATTTGCTTAACGGTAAACATGATGGTCTAGTAAAGTGGAATGATTAATGGTTGGTCTAGAAAAACTTGAAACTGTGCCATACTTAAATTTCTAGTTGATTGCATAATGGTATATGACTTCTATTTGCCTAATGCAATCGTAATGACTTTATGTTATGCGCTACGGTCGGGTCCCCAACAGTCACTTGTTAATTTTCCACAACACCCCTAGGAGTAATTTTCATTATGACTTGTATGATCATATTTTTATTTGGAATCTTTTTACTTGTGAGTTCTAAAACTACGGTTTTCATAGCACTTCCACCACCATATTGCGAGCCTCTTCGGTACTTTGCATTGCCCTTTCTCACATTGAGAGTTGGTGCATATTTCGCGGGTACATCCAAACTCGTGGGAGATCTTCATCTTGTTCTCCTACACATAAGACAAATATCTTCCTCAAAACATCCACCATACCTACCTACTACATCATTTCCATAGCTGTTCCGAGATATATTGACATGCAACATCCATCTTACATTACATGAGTTGTTGTCATTCATTACTTATATATTGCTTTGAGTGTCGGAGAGTGACTCCCACGGAACAGGGATAGTCACACCCTGGAGGTGGTGTAGAGCTCCACGAACTCGATGGGGTTGCTGTAGCCGTCGTAGCCCTTGGGGAGAGCCGGCCTGAACTTCGGGGGCCAGACCACGCGGCGCAGGGAGCGGGTGAACGCCATGCAGCCTATGCCGTACGTGGCGACTCCGTGCTGCAACGCGCTGCGATTCTGCTGGACCGCTTGGCCAGTTTCTTCCACGAGGCGGTTCTAGCGATTGCGCTGGAGCTCCATCCCCACGCGCGCGTCTGGCGTGGTGCGCTGCACGATCAGACAGTCGTGAGGCGAGGACGTGTGGGAGACAGCCTTCTGCGGCGCGGCCGGTGCGGGCCCTTGAGGAGGAGGCGAGTCGTGGCGATGCCGACGAGGTGGTTGAGTCGCTCCAGCCACTGCTCATGGGCCTCAGCGGTAGGCTGGTAGCGAAGAAGTCCTTGCGCCGTGAGTAGGGCGGTGTGTGGTGCGGGGTCCGTCCTTCCTTGGGCGGAGCCGCTCGGATGGTGCGTCCGGTGCGAGTACTACGCGTCCTCTTGATGCTCGGCGTCGTGCTCGGGCTCCTCCACATGAGGGCCGGAGTTGGCGCGCTCCTCACGGCGAGCACGTCCCCACCGTCCGCGCGTGGCAGTCGCGCCGGGCGCGGCGCGAGCTCCTTCTGACGCGCGTCTGTTGGCGCGGGCGGCACGTGTAGCGCAGGTGTCCGCCATGGCGAGGAGGCGGCTCGAAAGTCGTTGACGCGCCTCAGTCCCCTACCTGGCGCGCCAAATGTCGGAGAGTGACTCCCACGGAACAGGGATAGTCACACCCTGAAGAGTAGTTCGAAAGGGGGATTGAACACTCAGGTCAAACAACCCTCGGGAGGCACGACGACGGTGCTCACCGGGCCTAGAGAGGAACAACCACGACAAAAATGGACACCGGCCCGTACCTAGGTTCACGACCCTCAGGAGGAGGTAACACCGCTACTACTGCTTGTTTGTATTGCACTACAGAGGTTACAGTATAACTGAGCTTGCCGAGCGCTCTCTTGAGGCAGTTTGTGCTTCGAGAGAGACACAATGGTTGTCTTCTGTAACATCCCAATATTTTGGAATGTTCAAAAATCACTAAAATTTAAAAAAATTGTTTTGATTAAAATAAAATATTAAAATGCATAAGAAAACTAACTATAAAAGACTTCAACCAATTTTGAAAAAGTCTATTATTTCAAAATTCCCAATGTGTCATTATTTTCAAAAGTTATTTCCAATTAAACATTACATTATCCATTGTATTTCAAAAACCTTCATATGTAATTTGACAAATGTTTTATAAAGTACAAACCATTTTATTTTAAGTAAATAGTTTACTTATAAGTAATTGATTTCAACCACTTAGCCTTAGCTATAAATAAATTAAAATAATAATTACAAGTGTTATTTTAAACTATTGAAAACATTGTCTATTTACCAAAAGATTATTATTCATTTACCTGAGTTCAAAACATAGTTTGGATATTACAAGTCTATAGCATATAACTTTAAAACCTCATAGATTCTATAACTACTTAACAACCCAAATAAACATTTCATTAGCTTAAATGATTTTCATTTATTTTCAAAACATTAAATGACTTTCATGAATATATTTTCTATATAAGAGATGAATTAAATCAAAAATATTTTCCAAAGTTGTTATAAGGTTTTCAAATGAATTATCATAATATAAAATAAAATGGTGCACAAATTATTTTCAATTAAAAATACATTCATTATATTCCCCTTTTCATTGCGAATAGTGGTGTTATGTTATTTAACGTTGTACTAAAGACAAAAATCATTTAATGTTGGAAAATCAGTTTAAGTAACTTAATTTTAAACTTATATAAGTGTTGTATTTTTATAAATTTTATTTAGCCAAAAATGAAATTATTTAAGCCATGTTTTCAAATTTGACATTAAGTGGCAAATTTGTAATTAATCAATAATGCAAACTTTTGATTTTTGAAAAGTGTTCAAAATATGCCCACAACTGGTTTAGCACAAAAATATTATTTTTACAAATTTTTAGAAATTTATTTGACTTGATTTGGAGTCTTAAATCAAAAGTTATGAAAGAAATAAGAAAAATCAGAAAAAGAAAAAAATGCTGACGTCATGATGACGTCAGCGTCGTCTTCAAGCTCCATAACCAGGAAACGCGAAATCAGCTTCCGTGCAAACTTACCGAATTGATTCCCGTTGATTTAGAGCCCCAAATGACGCACCGAATTGATTCAGTTTCTAATTAAAGCACTTAATCTCCTCTTTATTTCCCCCATAAAACCCCTCTCTTAAATGCCCTAAATTGCTCTAATTTCGTCCGCCATTAAACATGGACGTTTTTGGTCGAAATTAATGTCCGATTGATTGCGGGTAAATTACTGCACCAAATCAAGCACCGTTGGATTCTGTATAAAACCCTCGACCTCCTGCTCCATTCTCCCCCAAAATCCCTCTCCAATACGCCACTTGGCCGACGAATTTGCTCGCCGGAGTTCTCTCCATCCAGGGACGATTTCATTGATTCCGGCGAGGTTAGGCGACCTCCGAGCACCGAGACCACCTCCATTCCGTCCGCCTTGCCCGTGCGCACCCCCTCGACCCATCCTCGCCTCTCCTCCACGACCAAAACGCTCGGGGCAAGCACGCCGAAGCTCGCCGAAGCCCGACGCACTCCGGCCGCTCCTCCGCGCCGCACCGAGGCGCGCCGCTCAACGTCGAAGCTACCATCCTCTCCGTCGCGACGCGCCGCATACAGGGAACCCCTCTCCGACCTCCACCCGACGTCGGCGCCGCCGTCTCCCTCAACTCCGGTGAACCGCGCCGCCACCTCCAGACCATCTCGATGTAAGCCCTTAGATCTTGATCCAGCGGTGTAGATTAGATTACTTGTTTGATACAATAGCATCGCGCCGCGCGACTGTTGTGTTAGCTATTTTCCATTTTCGTTTTTCTGACTAGACATAACTTCCAAAATTCATATTAAATCGACCGTAACTCTGTTTTTGATGTTTTTGTAGTCTATGGAATCGTATGAACATGTAGAAAATAGTGGTATAATAAAAACTTGTATTTTAGTCGTGCACTAACTTAATATTTACAGGAACATGTAAAACATTATTTTAATTATAGTTTTAATTCTGTAAGGTCAAAATTTGTAAATAAAATATCTTTGAAAAGCCCATGACCTATAGATTGTGCTAGTTATGTTATTTTCCAACCTAGAGAAATTTAGATTTATTCAAATTTAAAATATGATATTTAGTAAATTTGACATAACTATTAAGAGAAACTTTATTTGACTAAATCCAATTGCTATAAATTTATTTAAAACCCTTCCATCTATTAACACCATTTATAAGAAAATTGTGCTATAAAAATTAATTCACATAAAACTTTAATGTATATGTTTCCTTTTATTATATTTTCCAAAAATAGAAATTAATTAAATTGCATTTATAAATTCATGCGTATTTATAAAGAAATCACAAAAGTTATTTTTGATGTTTCTTGTGATTTAAAATTTCATTTCATTCATAGCAAATTTTATTTTGTAGATATAATTCTCATAGGAAAACACCTCTTCATTATTTCCTCCAAGTTAGGATTATTTTCAACTTAGCATTTTGGTAAAGTGTTATACACTTAGACACTTAGGATTTTCAAGATGGAGCTAGAAGGCCATTGAAGGACTTAGCCAAAACCAGACTTCAGAAGTATCTTCAAGGAGTAGAAGCACTTAGAAGAAAAGCAAGAAGAAGTTCAAGAAGACCAACCTCCTTTATTCTCTAAGTCTTTCTTGCTCTCTCTCTTTTCTTCCTTCTTATCTGAGACTTCATGAAGACTAAGTTAATTCCAAGACCAGCCTCGGTGTTATAAGAATCATCAAGTCTGAAGATTTATCAAGTCTACAAAAATTCATTCAAGACATCACCAAGGGGAAATCTACAAGTCTGTAGATGAAGCCTGGAAGAATAACTACATCTTTCTTTCTTTCTTTTCCCTCTTTCCTAATCTTGTCTTTTAGACTTAAACAATTTTTGATCATGATGTTATCATCTTTGAAGTTTTTTGGATCCTAGCGGCATAGTGAGATGAAGCGGCCTGGAGACAAACCTTACATGTCCACGTACATGAGACCTGTTCCACAATTTAAGTGGCTGGCCGGGTGTCTGTCTCTCTCACTATAGTGAATGTCCAATTTACAAAGAGTTGATAATAATTGTTGATCATCTTGAAGAAATGACTTAGTATTTCCTCTAAATATTTCTACACATCAAGACCAAGCCATTAGAGGGCTTATTCAAGATGATATAAAACAAAATATTTTATTCAACTTATGACTATAGTCCTTAGTCCTTTTGACCAATCTAATTGCATTGCATTAACTTAAAAGGATTTCATGGCATGACATGCATCTCTAGTCCTTAGAAATAATTTGCATATCATGCATGACATGTTTTCCTTAGAAGTTTTACAAAACTTGTTTGTTCACTAGATATGAGCATGTATGTTTGATGATTGTTGTTTGTTGATTGTTGTATTGTTGTTTGCTTATATTGTTTAGATTAAACGGAGAGCAAACGTTCGTTGTTGAAAAGAGTTTGTGAACAACGACAACATTCAAAGGCATGTGGCACACCTCATAAACTTCCTATTATTTTCTATATGCATTTCTTAGTGTATTTTTATATAAGCATGTGTAGGATAGTATTGCTATGTTAAACCTGTGTAGAATTCCTTATTCCTGTGTCTAGGTTCCTATGCAATACTTAGTAGAATTATTGATGCTATGCAAATGTTGTTTTGTGAAAATCTAAATTCTACCAAGTTAAGAATGAAACACCTAGGTGGTAAAAGGTTGTATGGCGGTGAAGTTGAGTGGCTACTCAGGCCCATGTCTATGGTTCCTGGAGTACGTGCACTTGTGAACGGCCACCCAGGAACAAAGGGATCTGAAGAACTCCGAGTGACGATTGCTTCCAGTGCAGCCATTGCCATATGGGCTCTGGCTTGATCAATTATGTTGCGTGGACTCTCTCCGACTTGACAAGCAGGTGTAGGGGGTGTTAGGTGGAACGGGTCAAGGCAGGTGGGAGGGAAAATGCTTCTGAAAGATCTCGTCTCATTCTTCTCCTTTCCTTATCACAAATGGTGTGTAAAGGATAATCTGGGTTGAATGGGTACAATGGTGAACGTGCACAACCTCTGCAGAGTGTAAAACTAAGTACTTAGCCGTGTCCCCGGTACGGACAATTTGAGCAGCTGATCACGGACGTCAACGGAGGATTCCATCATTCCAACTTCAGAAATAAAACTTGATGGGTGAACAAGGGAAGATGAGATTTATGGTTTTCATGCCATACTTGTCTTGAATTGAAGAAAGTGTTTTCCAAAGAGATAGGAAAAATTGGCTTTATGCAAAATAGACTTGAACTCCACCAGCCAAATATGCATATAGGCTTTAGATTTATTCCATTAAGTGTCCACCATAGTGACACTTGCCAGACTCCATTTTTAATGGAATCTGACCCACTCTGTTGCAAAATTTTATTTGTTACAGGTTATTCAAATGACGAGTGAGGTTTCGTTAAGGGATTTTGAGTCTACAACCAACATGTTTTCGCCTGTGGCAACATGAAGTTGTTGGAGACCCACTGCTATTGTATTTCCGCCGTGTACTTTTTCAATGCTAGCTTTATGCTATGCAACTTGTATCGAATATTTTGTAAGTCTAGATCATCGACGTAATAAAATTGATACTTTGTTGTGATATTACATCGTAAACTGTGTGTGCAAACGAATCGATCCAGTGATTTGCACTATACACAGGTATCTGCCTTATTTAAAGTGCAGGTACGCTACAGATGGTATCAGAGCACTGTGTTGCCTATAGGTTCGAAACCCTAGGTTTGGATAGAAATAGGTTTGACCATAGGATTGAAAATCTATTTTTCTTCACTTTTCTAAAAACAAATCTTTTCACTATGTCTTCCTCGTATTCTCATCTACTATCAACCTTCTGAAAATACCTTATCTTATTCTAGATGACCATGTTCTTATAGTCTAAGTCTGATTCTGCTGCTTCATATGGAAAAGCTACGATGCAACATAAAGTTCCACATGCATGAAAGACCACTGAAGAACCAGGATACGATCAACACTTCGAAGATATCCATAAAGGTTGAACAAGAACTTGAAGCACTTGCGAAGGAAGTAGATGTGACCACCACCTAAATAGAATGAGGATATCGTGTTAGTGTATTGATCATATCAACTCGGCTATATGACAATACTAGATTGTTTGTTTGTTGTGAACCTTGTTGCTTGATGTTTGTTAGATGTTGATTGATTATGTTATAGATGGGTTGCCTTGTTTTGTTTTATTGAACTAGGATTCCTCCATAGTAAAATTCAACTCATTGCTTTCTAAACCAACCAGATGTCTCACCCAAATACCAACACCAATGTTTTGCATACAACTATGCAACTACTATTTGAGAACCAGAGTCAGCTGTGGAATTTGATCAATGATCAACTGCCAAAGATTGATCAAAACTAGAGTGTTTTTGAAAAGGACCTTATGACCAAACCAAAGGTATGCAAAACTTGTGGAGAGATAGGACATACGTCCAAAGAATGTTCTGATGAGTGGCCCCATGGTCATACCAGACATCTAGTTAAAGGATGCCCACAAGTCAGGTTACTTGCTTCCTGTGTGAAGGAACAAATCATGTCCCAATACAGTGTCAAGTTTATCCTTTGGTGCAACAAGTTATCCAGCAAACCAAGCAAGGAATGCAACAGTCTCTCATGAAGACCCTGGAGGAACAAGGACAAAAGCTTAAATCCAAGAAAGTTCTTAGCCACATAAGTTGCTACAAGTGCAAAGATAAGGGACATTACGCTGATAAGTGCCATGAGTGGAAGAAGGATAAATCTCTCCAAGGACCGAGTGGAAAACGTAAAGTACTATAACTTGCCGTATCACCACATACCATTACATTTTAAATAGTAGTACACTCTACATCAGAAAAATAAACAAGATTAAACAAAGTTCCTAGACTGATCACAAAAAAATTTGTTTTAAGGGTGGTAGCCACCCAGATAATTCTAACCCAGCTGCCTGAAACCCAGAGATCCCGAACCATCTTTCTTTCGAGCCTCCCCAATGAGAAAGTTCATCCCCTGCTAGTTTCCAGTTTCCATGTCTGAAATTTCATTTCTCAAAACATCCTGAGTTATCAGAATCATTCAAGCATTTGCTTTGTCTTTCTAGCCTCTCCGAATCTCGGGGACGAGATTCCTTTTAAGGGTGGTAGTCTGTAACATCCCAATATTTTGGAATGTTCAAAAATCACTAAAATTTAAAACTTTTGTTTTGATTAAAATAAAATATTAAAATGCATAAGAAAACTAACTATAAAAGACTTCAACCAATTTTGAAAAAGTCTATTATTTCAAAATTCCCAATGTGTTATTATTTTCAAAAGTTATTTCCAGTTAAAAATTACATTATCAATTGTATTTCAAAAACCTTCATATGTAATTTGAGAAATGTTTTATAAAGTACAAACCATTTAATTTTAAGTAAATAGTTTACTTATAAGTAATTGATTTCAACCACTTAGCTTTAGCTATAAATAAATTAAAATAATAATTACAAGTGTTATTTTAAACTATTGAAAACATTGTCTATTTGGCAAAAGATTATTATTCATTTACATGAGTTCAAAACATAGTTTGTATATTACAAGTCTATAGCATATAACTTTAAAACCTCATAGATTCTTTAGCTACTTAACAACCCAAATAAACATTTCATTAGCTTAAATGATTTTCATTTATTTTCAAAACATTAAATGACTTTCACGAATATATTTTCTATATAAGAAATGAATTAAATCAAAAAACTTTTCCAAAGTTGTTATAAGGTTTTCAAATGAATTATCATAATATAAAATATAATGGTGCACAAATTATTTTCAATTAAAAATACATTCGTTATATTCCCCTTTTCATTGCGAATAGTGGTGTTATGTTATTTAACGTTGTATTAAAGCCAAAAATGATTTAATGTTGGAAAATGAGTTTAAATAACTTAATTTTCAACTTATATAAGTGTTGTATTTTTATAAATTTTATTTAGCCAAAAATGAAATTATTTAAGCCATGTTTTCAAATTTGACATTAAGTGGCAAATTTGTAATTAATCAATAATGCAATTTTTTGATTTTTGAAAAGTGTTCAAAATAAGCCCACAACTGGTTTAACACAAAGATAATATTTTTACAAATTTTTAGAAATTTATTTGACTTGATTTGGAGTCTTAAATCAAAAGTTATGAAGGAAATAAGAAAAATCAGAAAAAGAAAAAGAAAAAAATGCTGACCTCATGATGGCGTCAGCGTCGTCTTCAAGCTCCAGAACCAGGAAACGCGAAATCAGCTCCCGTGCAAACTTTCCGAATTGATCCCCGTTGATTTAGAGCCCCAAATGACGCACTATTTATTTCTAATTAAAGCCCTTGATCTCCTCTTTATTTCCCCCATAAATGCCCTCTCTTAAATGCCCTAAATTGCTCTAATTTCGTTCGTCATTAAACATGGACGTTTTTGGTCGAAATTAATGTCCGATTGATTGCGGGCAAATTACTGCAACAAATCAACCACCGTCGGATTCTGTATAAAGCCCTCGACCTCCTCCTCCATTCTCCCCCAAATGCCCTCTCCAATACGCCACTAGGCCGACGAATTTGCTCGCCGGAGTTCTTCACATCCACGGACGATTTCATTGATTCCGGCGAGGTGAGGCGACCTCCGAGCACCGAGACCACCTCCATTCTGTCCGCCTTGCCCGTGCGCACCCCCTCGACCCATCCTCGACTCTCCTCCACGACCAAAACGCTCGGGGCAAGCACGCCGAAGCTCGTCGACGCCCGACGCACTCCGACCGCTCCTCCGCACCGCACCGAGTCGCGCCGCTCAACGTCGAAGCCACCATCCTCTCCGTCGCGACGCGCCGCATACGGGGAACCCCTCTACACGTCCGGAGAACCACAGGAACGTCGTCTCCGACCTCCACCCGACGTCGGCGCCGCCGTCTCCCTCAACTCCTGTGAACCGCGCCGCCACCTCCAGACCATCTCGATGTAAGCCCTTAGATCTTGATCCAGCGGTGTAGATTAGATGACTTGTTTGATACAATAGCATCGCGCCGCGCGACTGTTGTGTTAGCTATTTTCTGTTTTCGTTTTTCTAACTAGACATAACTTCCAAAATTCATATTAAATCGACCGTAACTCCGTGTTTGATGTTCTTGTAGTCTATGGAATCGTATGAACATGTAGAAAATAGTGGTACAATAAAAACTTGTATTTTAGTCGTGCACTAACTTAATATTTACAGAAACATCTAAAACATTATTTTAATTATAGTTTTAATTTTGTAAGGTCAAAATTTGTAAATAAAATATCTTTGAAAAGCCCATGACCTATAGATTGTGCTAGTTATGTTATATTCCAACCTAGAGAAATTTAGATTTATTCAAATTTAAAATATGATATTTAGTAAATTTGACATAACTATTAATAGAAACTTTATTTTGACTAAATCCAATTGCTATAAATTTATTTAAAACCCTTCCATCTATTAACACCATTTATAAGAAAATTGTGCTATAAAAATTAATTCACATAAACTTTAATGTATATGTTTCCTTTTATTATATTTTCCAAAAATAGAAATTAATTAAATTGCATTTATAAATTCATGCATATTTATAAAGAAATCACAAAGGTTATTTTTTATGTTTTTTGTGATTTAAAATTTCATTTCATTCATAACATATTTTATTTTGTAGATATAATTCTCATAGGAAAACCCCTCTTCATTATTTCCTCTAAGTTAGGATTATTTTCAACTTAGCATTTTGGTAAAGTGTTATACATTTAGACACTTAGGATTTTCAAGATGGAGCTAGAAGGCCATTGAAGGACTTAGCCAAAACAAGACTTCAGAAGTATCTTCAAGGAGTAGAAGCACATAGAAGAAAAGCCATTAGTTGATAATAATTGTTGATCATCTTGAAGAAATGAATTAGTATTTCCTCTAAATATTTCTACACATCAAGACTAAGCCATTAGAGGGCTTATTCAAGATGATATAAAACAAAATATTTTATTCAACTTATGACTATAGTCCTTAGTCATTTTGACCAATCTAATTGCATTGCATTAACTTAAAAGGATTTCATGGCATGACATGCATCTCTAGTCCTTAGAAATAATTTGCATATCATGCATGACATGTTTTCCTTAGAAGTTTTACAAAACTTGTTTGTTCACTAGATATGAGCATGTATGTTTGATGATTGATGTTTGTTGATAGTTGTATTGTTGTTTGCTTATATTGTTTAGATTAACGGAGAGCAAACTTTCGTTGTTGAAAAGAGTTTGTGAACAACGACAACATTCAAAGGCAAGTGGCACACCTCATAAACTTCCTATTATTTTCTATATGCATTTCTTAGTGTATTTTTATATAAGCATGTGTAGGATAGTATTGCTATGTTAAACCTGTGTAGAATTCCTTATTCCTATGTCTAGGTTCCTATGCAATACTTAGTAGAATTATTGATGCTATGCAAATGTTTTTTTGTGAAAATCTAAATTCTACCAAGTTAAGAATGAAACACCTGGGTGGTAAAAGGTTGTATGGCGGTGAAGTTGAGTGGCTACTCAGGCCCATGTCTATGGTTCCTGGAGTACGTGCACTTGTGAATAGCCACCCAGGAACAAAAGGATCTGAAGAACTCCGAGTGACGACTGCTTCCAGTGCAGCCATTGCCATATGGGCTCTAGCTTGATCAATTATGTTGTGTGGACTCTCTCCGACTTGACAAGCAGATGTAGGGGGTGTTAGGTGGAACGGGTCAAGGCAGGTGGGAGGGAAAATGCTTCTGAAAGATCTCGTTCTCCTTTCCTTATCACAAATGGTGTGTAAAGGATAATATGGGTTGACTGGGTACAATGGTGAACGTGCACAACCTCTGCAGAGTGTAAAACTAAGTACTTAGCCGTGTCCCCGGTACGGACAATTTGAGCAGCTGATCACGGACGTCAACGGAGGATTTCATCATTCCAACTTCAGAAATAAAACTTGATGGGTGAATAAGGGAAGATGAGATTTATGGTTTTCATGCCATACTTGTCTTGAATTGAAGAAAGTGTTTTCCAAAGAGATAGGAAAAATTGGCTTTATGCAAAATAGACTTGAACTCCACCAGCCAAATATGCATATAGGCTTTAGAGTTATTCCATTAAGTGTCCACCATAGTGTCACTTGCCAGACTCCATTTTTAATGGAATCTGACCCACTCTGTTGCAAAATTTTATTTGTTACAGGTTATTCAAATGACGAGTGAGGTTTCGTTAAGGGATTTTGAGTTTACAACCAACATGTTTTCGCCTGTGGCAACATGAAGTTGTTGGAGACCCACTGCTATTGAATTTCCGCTGTGTACTTTTTCAATGCTAGCTTTATGCTATGCAACTTGTATCGAATATTTTGTAAGTCTGGATCATCGATGTAATAAAATTGATACTTTGTTGTGATATTACATCGTAAACTGTGTGTGCAAACGAATCGATCCAGGGATTTGCACTATACACAGGTATCTGCCTTATTTAAAGTGCAGGTACGCTACATCTTCCTCCTCCAGCAGATGGCTATCCTACTTGCTCGGCTAGGGTTACAAGTGTTTAGCAAGCAATTGGCCGATCCCTCTCTACGGTGGAGCTATTGCTCCGTTTATAGGCGCCACGAGCATCTCGCTTGCGTAGTGCGTCCATGGTAGGCTCCCACACGGCAGCGGCCTGGAGGAGTTGGAGTCCACCGCTGCCAAAAACTCCATGGACATGGTTCATCCGTGATAAAGTTGGCGCGGTGGCCGACATGCACCAGACCGCGCAGAACGGCTCACTGGGGTCGCAGTGATCGTGGTGGAGCCCACGATGACGATCTTCTTGGAGTGTTGCGCCGTCCAGCCGCTTTATCACAAGAGAGGAAAGTCCCAGCTGTCCTGTTGCGGGCGGCGCAACTTTGTTGACTCCTTTATCAACAGAATGGCAACTGGAGTGCTCGCGTCACTCTGCGGCTGCTGCAGAGGCCATGTGCGTCATGCAGCGTTTGCTTGGCCACGAAGTGTCTCCAAAGGGCCGTGGAGAGGTTTCCGTTGACTTCTCTCCAGGCGAAGTAAGCTTTGGGGAGTCTCTTGAAGCGCGCGGTCCTCTTCAGGCCCTGGCTTCCTCTTCAGGCACTCGAGGGGAGTTGCCTCTCGAGAGTCTCTCCAAGTGGTGGCTTGGTCCTTAGTCGTTTTTTCTGATCTGTCAGTGTGCGAGGCTTGGGGAGAGTGGGCTCTGCACACCCCAGTCCTCACTGGGCCGACAGTAGCCCCCGGGCCCGCGATGGGAGCAACTGAGCCCATGGACGCAGTTGGAGCGTCGTGGGCCCAAAGTGTCCGACCGGCCCGAGCCACGTGTCACTCAGACGAGTAACGGCCGCGCACGATGTAGGACGCGCGTAGTGGGGGGTCCCACCATGCCCCGGTAACTGCTCCTTGACGAGACATAAAGTCTGAGCGCCGGGGCAGGGAGCCGTTACTGTTTCCATTCCTTCTCGCAGAAGCCTTCTCCGTCTAAAGCTCTTCGCTCCTGCTCTCCGGCGCTCTGGTCTCCTTTCTCCTCCAACTTTCTTTGCCGTCGTGACCTACCCATCTCCGGCGATGAGTCCAGCCAAGGACAAGGGCAAGGCAGCCGCGGGGTCTTCCACTCAGGCGGCGCCTGCCGCGTCCGCGTATGGCGCGGCACTCGTAGGGGCGCGCACCGATATCAAGGCCTTGGAGTGAATCCGTCACTTGGTCGTGGGGCGAACCAATTAGCATGGTGCCAGCGCACTTCGTTCCACGAGGCTCGGGGGGGTCCCGCAAGGGTTCTACCCCATTTTTCTCCACACCATCACCGCCGGGCTGGTGCCCCCATACTCGCCATTCTTGGAGGCAGTACTGAAGTTCTACCAAATCCAGTTTCTCCATCTTCATCCAAACTCTATCCTCATCCTTTCCATCTTTTCCTACCTCTGCGAGGCTTATATGGGCGTGCACTCCTCAGTGGCGCTCTTCGGGAATTTCTACTCGCTGTAGTGCACCACAGCCAGCGAGCGGTCCGGGTGCGTCTCCTTCCGTATTGCGGACGGCATGGGGAGTGTATACATCCCCATGTCATGGAGCGGGGACAAGCCTGTCACGGCGGTGGTCAAGAAGGTGGATGACTTCCGCCAGAAGTGGCTCCCTATTGGCGTCGAATCGCCATGCGCCTTCTTGGGAGTCACGGAGGCGCCGCCGGTGAAGAACTCCAACTGGGGCAAGTCTGCCTCTCGTGGAGCGGACAACGCAAACCTGATGGGGCGCTTGAAATACCTCCGGGAGGAGGGTCTCACGGGCCAGATGATTGTGGCGGATTTTGTGAAGCGCCGCATCGCTCCTCTCCAAGCCCACAACCAGCCGATGTGGATGTACTCGGGACCCTCGGACTTGATGCGGCTTCACTCTAGTGAACACAGCAAGGATGTCGTCGACACCGTCTTGAGCATTCTCTTCATCAACCCGGAGGTGCCTGGGAAGATCGCTAGCTTTATGCAACCTCTGCACCAGCTCCCCTTGGGCGAGCGCTTGAGCATCTTGGAGGGGATGCCAGACTTCACCCAGACAGGCCTGGATGGAGAGGAGAAAGAGGTGGCCGCACTGGTGGCTCTAGAGGCGGGGGCCGTGGACTAGCCCCCCTCTTCCGGAGTTGGGCAGGGCATCGAGGGGGCCTTGGCGAACCCCTTCCCGGGAGGGGCGTCTCCCTTCAGGGCGGGGCCCTTTGCTGACGAGATCTGCGAGATCTCATCAGGCAATGATGACGCCTTCATGGTTGCGCCCTCGCGCCTCATAAAGGAGGAGGAGGCAGAGGAGGAGGCCTTGGTGAGGAGGCCGCGTCAGGACGGCGTGAGCCACGCTCCAAGGCAGCCGTGGATCAGTCGGGAGCGAGGCCGTCTGATGTCCTGGCCAACAGAAAAGCCGAGGCGACGCCGGGGGGGTCAGGTGCCAAGGCCATGCCCTCGTGGCGCTCGCCAGGCTTGGCGTGGGTTGACACCGGCGCCCAACAGTCCGGGTAAGTGTCCCCAGCTGTTAGCTGTTTGATTCTTGCTTTTTCCCTCTTCACCATTTCTGGAGATCTTTCTTTGGTGCTTGCCAGTGATCTTGTGCCCGCGAAGCACCGTCGGCTTCGCAAGGCAGCTGAAGTGAAGAGGGCCACAGATGAGGCCGTGGCTGAGGGGGGCGCGAGGCCTGTGGAGACGGACTCCACAAGCCCAACCGAGGAGATTCCTCACGCGGCGGCGGCTGCGCCTCAGGCGGCAGCGCCTCGGGCAAAGGCCACTGCGCCACCTTCCGAGCCTACGGTGGTGGAGTCGCGGGAGGAGAGGGTTGCGACCCCTCCTCGTGCCCCTACTTCACCTTACGTGGCCACGCCGCCGCGCGAGTCAACCCCACCACGCGAGGTGGCTGCGGCCCGTGCGGCTACTCCACCCCGCGCATCCACGCCTCCTGTACAACCAGAGGCCAAGGCGAGCCAGGGGCCAACAGGCGATGGCGAGTCTGCGGGGCCAGCTCCTGCGTCTCCGCCGTGCCCCACTGCAGGGGACGAGCGTCAGGATGGCGAGGGCTGCGCGGCCAGCTTGGTCGCCGCAGGGGACGGAGCCCGGCCAAGCTCTTTGGCGCGCCCTGAGGCCGGGTTCTCCGGGCTTGACGCTGGGGCAGGGCCCTCCACGCACCGCGAC
This sequence comes from Poa annua, assembly GCA_026929855.1. NCBI lineage: Eukaryota > Viridiplantae > Streptophyta > Magnoliopsida > Poales > Poaceae > Poa > Poa annua. Next base: position 71,385,888 of record CM049427.1, read on the forward strand.
ATGGTCCTGAGCGGTTGGGACTGGAGCGCTGGGCACCGCGAGGTCGCCTTCCGCCTCGTGAGGGAGTCCCTAGAGGGCCTGGAGGCTCACCTCGCCTTCGAGGATGTGCAGCTCGCCCAGCAGCGCGAAGAGCTTGCGGGGGCATGGGCATCCTTCCAAGCCACAGTCGAGGCTTGCTGCCAGGAGCACCTGGTGCTGCAGGACACGCGCGAGGAGGCCGCCCGCTTTCCCAAGGAAATCCGCGAGGGGGCCATTCGTGACGATGCTGAGCTTCTCCCTTCAAGAGGAGCGCCACACGGCCGCCGAGCTCCTTGTCGAGGTGAAGGCCGAGCGCGAAACCATGGAGGGATCGCTGGTACAAAAACGTCGTGAGATGGCCAAGCTGGAGTCCCAGCTGCTCTCCACCCACCGGGCCGCACAGAAAACTCTAGAAGAGGATCGCAAGAGCCTAGCGGAACGTGAGCGGCTGCTGGCTTCCAGGGAGAAGGATGTGCAGCTGCGCGACGAGCAGCGGCTTCAGGCGGAGTGTGAGCTCGCCACCCAGCGCGAAGATCTCGAGGCGCGCGAGGGGGACCTGGCTCGAGCGCTCGCCAAGTACAAAGAGGATGATGCCGCCCAGAAGCGAAACCTGGAGCGCTTCTAGCTGCGATCCGCTGAGAAGAAGAAAGTGGCAGAGACGGCCCTCGTGGAGCACGAGAAAGAGTTCAAGGCGAACACCGCCCAGGCGTACCGCGACAAGGCCAAGAAACAGGATGTGCACTTCAAGGCCAAGCACGCTGCTGTCGCCAAGCGGATCGCGGAGCTCGAGAAGGCCAACTCCAGGCTTGAAACTCGCCTCAAGCGTGCCAAGGAGGCATGCACCCAAGCCGAAAATGGTCGCAGGGCTGCCTTCCTGGACCTGAAGGCCCTTGTCAAGGACGTGGAAGAGCAGGTGGGGCCCGTGGCCGAGCAGGTGGCGGAGGTGGCGGACACCGCGCATGCGGCTTGCGTGCTCACGAAGCAGCGGGAGCGGATGTTCCAAGCGCTGGTGACCCACGGCAACGAGCTTGCGGCCCAGCTTGGAGCGGATGCGCCGAACTCTGAGGTCCGAGGCCGCGGCGACGTCGCCATGTACCTGGTCTACTTCGACCAGCTCTTCACGGCCCTCGAGAGCCCCGTCGTTGATCTCTGCGAGGTGATCGAGGTCGAGAGCCGCCAGCTCTTGGGCATGGTCGTGGATCGCCTCTTCACCAACCTCATACTCCTCATGCCGGGCTTCGATCTCTCCACCGTGACTGAGCCTCGTCAGGGTGAGGACATGTGGCAGGTCTCCAACTCCCTCCGCGAGCAAGTCGACGCCTTCTGCAACCGCTTCAAGCGCGTGGAGGTTGCTGCGGAGAGCGAGGAGGAGCCGCCCCTACCGAGACGGAGGAGGGTGCCGTAAAGGAGGAGCGCGGCGGCGCGGATTCTGCCTGATCCTTGACTATTGTGCCTATGTGCGTTTGTATCTGAAAAAATTTCAAGTTTAGACACTATGCATCTTTTGGGCATGTAATATATTCTCTTTTGCAATTTGTTTTTAGCTTGTGTGCCCCACGAGAGGTCCCTTTTGTCTTATTTTCATGTCTATGGGTTCTCTGCATCGTTAGGACTCATCTCTTCGCGCCATGACTCCGCCACTTCGGTATGCTAGAGCAATGACTCAGCAAGGCCGGGGGGAGTTTAGGCCTAGGAGAGGTAAGAGCGCTGAGTCGCGGTGCTCAAGTGCCCTCCTTAGACGTACGAGTAGTCCATGAAGTACAAAGGAAAGCGAAATCGCTCGAGGGACAAACGGGTGCTTGCGGACGAAAAAGGCTCTTGAGGCATGGGTGCGAGACTTAGCTTCTCGAGGATTTTGCCCTGTAGAGGTTTTTTCCTGACGAGGAGGTCCTCTTCAAGGTCTTTTCCCCTGTTGCCTCCTCAGGCTTGCAGGGACATCTCTTCCTTGCAGACGTTAGAGGGGCGAACCCAAACGCTTATACACGGTGCTTGGGATTCGTGCGCGCTTATAGGTCCCCTGAGGCGTTCCTCGTGAGGAGAGTAAGTACCAAGGTCATCTGTAGAGATGGCGTGTTTGTGGGAGCTTGCCCTCCGGCCAGAGCTCGGATCCTTGGATTTTGCGGTGTTGCTGGTGTGTCATTTGAGGCACTGGGACCGTACTCAGCCCCCGCTCGCGAGGTGCGCATGTGGAGAGATATAACCGCACATTTTTTAAGAAAATAATGCGAAAATAAAACTCACCACCAAATATTACACAGCGGCGACTTAGCGCAAAGTTCACTTAGGAACGAAATTGTCTCATTATGCTTGGAGTTGCCAAGTTAATGTTTTGACCATGTCAAGGCATGGGGACCACCCATTAGTGGCAGAGACTCTCTACGGCCTGAGGTTTCTCGTTACATGGAGAGCTCGGAGGGTTGACCCTCGAGAGAAGCTTTTGGAGCTTGAAGATTTAAGTAATGAGCTTTTAACCTCTCGAGACAAAAACTGCTTGGAGGTTGAGCCGTAAGCTGACTCTTCTGCCAGATGTCTTTACGTGACAATGATCACGGGCATGACAATGATCATGTTTGCTTTTTATCCTTCTGGAGACAAAAAATGCTTGGAGGTTGAGCCATAAGCTTCCTCTTTTAGCTGGGTGTCTTGACGTGACAATGATCACGGGTAGAACTTGCGCAGGTGCATGATGGTCCACGGGTTTTTGACGGGGACGCCGTCTTGAGTTTCGAGGCGGACCGTGCCAGGCCTGGCGATGTGGGTGACCCTGTAGGGGCCTTCCCACATGGGTGACAGCCTGTGGAGGCCTTCCCTGGAGAGGATTCGCCTAAGGACGAGATCACCTGTCTCCAGCGTGCGCGAGCGCACGTTGCGGCTGTGGTAGCGTCGCAGGTCCTGCTGGTATTTTTTCGCCCGGAGAGCGGCATGGCGGCGTAGTTCCTCGAGAGGCAGCAGGTCGTCGTTGTGGATATCGTCTTGCTCGTCCTCATTAAAGGCAAGGACCCGTGGGGATCCATGCTTTATCTCTGTGGGAAGGACTGCTTCGGCTCCATAGACAAGGGCGAACGGTGTTTCCCCCGTAGGCTTGCGCGGCGTTGTGCGGATGGACCAGAGCACCGAAGGGAGCTCGCTGATCCAGCCCTTGCCGTGGCCCTTGAGGACGTCGAAGGTCCTGGTCTTTAGGCCCCAGAGGACTTCTGCATTTGCTCGCTCGGCTTGGCATTGCTCTATAGATGAGCGACCGAGGCGAAACAGAGCTTGATGCCCATTTTCTCGTAGTAAGCCCTGAAGATGCCACTGGTGAATTGTGAGCCATTGTCGGTGATGATGCGATTAGGCACTCCGAAGCGCCAGACCAGGCCTTTGATAAATTTCACCGCCGCGCCTTCTGGAATTGTTTGCGTCGCCTCCACCTCGGGCCATTTGGTGAACTTGCCGAAGGCCACGAAGAGGTAGCGATAGCCCCCTTGCGCTGTTGGGAATGGTCCCAAGATGTCCAGCCCCCAGAGCACGAACGACTAGGAGAGCAGGATGGTCTGTAGTCCCAGCGCGGGCTGATGGATTTGCTTGGCGTGGAATTGGCAGGCTTCGCATGGTTGGACGATGTCAACTGCATCCTGAAGTGCTTGTCGTGGTGGTGTCACGGCAGATGCCATAGGATGGCTAATTTGTGGGGCCGATGGACGTTGGTGGATCCGGGGAGGGATAGCGAGCTGAAGAGCTCACACGGGGAGGATCCTGGTAGAACCGAGATCTCCCAAGAACAGGAAATAAGAACAAAGTACAAGGAGGAAGATCTAACAAACACAAACAAATGCACGAAGGCACGAAGCACACACACGATATACCCAGGTTCAGGGCCCTCGTGAGGAGGTAACACCCCTACTCCTGCCTTTCCTCTCTATATATTGGTGGTACAAAGACTACAACTTGCTACAGGATCTGTCAAAGGATGAAGAACAAAGAACTAGATGAACTCAAGGTGAAGAGGAATAACTGCTCTAAGAGTAAATGCGACTATCGCTTTGGCTCTGAAGTTGGTCTCTCCCTCTCAGGAGCAGTTATGGCGCCTTTTATAGAGGTCCGGCCAGGAGGGCCGGAAACCCTAATTCGGCTTGGCCCCACCGGACAGGCCTAACCGGGATGTCGTCACTGGCTAGTGCGACCTAGTCGCCGGACTATCCGGTGTAGCCCCTTCGTCATCATCTCGTTAAGGACGGCAGGCGCCGTCCTGCATCATCATTGTCCCCTTGTCAGAGACAAGACATGTCTTTGCCCATCCCGGATAGCCTTTTCCGGATTGCCGGACTGGGCATGTCAGGTCTTGTCGTACCCCGCTCGTACCGGCTGACGCGCTCCCGTGTCAGGCGGGAGGTGACCATGCTTCCGTGTCAGGCGGGAGGTGACCATGCTTCCGTGTCAGGCGGAACGGTACTTCCCCCCGCGATAGACGGGAAAGCCTGCTTTAGACCGTTGACGGTCTACCGGGAGCCCTCTCGCCGGCTACCTCCTCGCTTGCCATTATGAGCTTCTGCATAAGATCAAGATCGACATATGCCTCCCGGTTAGCACTTACCCGGACTACGTATCCGGTAAAGCCGAGTACATCTCCACCCGAGAGTCTCCCCGGAGTCCTAGATCCGGGATCCTTTCCGGAGATGTCCGAACTCCTCTCAGGATGAGTAACTCTAGGCCTAGCCTCCCGAAGATGTCTTAGCCTATCAGCAAAGACATCTTCGAGAAGCTAGTTCTTAGAGGAACCACCCGCTCATGGTTGTGCTGCGATTGTGAGGGTCGAGGGTGCCTATTTATAGCTGTTAGAGGTGACCCCTGCGGCTACCAGGAGGCACTTTGTCCTCTACCAGCGCTCAGGGGTCAATCTGCCCTTTCAGCACCTCAGGAGGTATCCCTTGCTGTCGCCAAGGGTCAAGCACTGTTGGTATTTATTATAATATACCGGGATCTGCCCCTACCCGGGGGGCAGCCCCCCGACACTAGTCCCCGAAGCTGGTGCTACACAGCGACCCCGGATGATGTGCGGGATCAGCTTTAATAACAATTATCCTCCGAGAACATATGACACCATCTTTTTATTCCTTGCCGCGGTCGACTCATCCCGAGATCTTCTCACCGAGATGTTCTTAACCGGGAGGCGAAGCCTGCGACCGGGTAACACCATTTCAGCAAATCTTGAACGTTGATCTCTCGATGAATTCGAGACAGAGAGCTAGGGCCCACCCGACGTCCCGTCTGCGCAGAGGCGCACTCGAGTGCTTCTGCGCACCCACGGTGTCGCTTGGGTTCCCGCGCCGGGGAGGCGCACCCGATCCGGAATCGAACCGTTGGGGCTGTGTGGCCCTCGGTGTGGCCGGATCGAGCGCTCCGGATAGCGCCACGTGGCTCGCGGCACAAAACAGATCCCACCCACGATCGTGGAGATCGTGGGCGGGAAAAACGGAAACCGCTCCGGAACCCCCCCCCCCCCATAAATAGGGGACCGGAACGGTTTCCTTCACTTCTTCTTCTTCGCTCTTCTTCTCCTTCACTGTCCCGAGCTCATCGCCGCCGTTGCGCTCGTCGCCCGCACGACGTCTCGCTCGCCGTTCGCCGGAACTCGCACTCCGCCGTCCCTCTCGCACGCCGTCGATCTCCTCCACCGGTGAGTTGCTCTTCTCCGCTCCGTTACCTTTTTCCGGTAGAGTAACCTCTCGACGCCGGCCGTGCCATAGCACGAGCACGGTTGCGCCGCCGCCGGTGCGCACACTCGCGCGGCGCGCACGAGGTGCACGACGATGAATTACCGTGGCGCTAGAGTATAAATCGGTCACGCGCATTTGTGCCTCGTTTGAGTCTAGCGCGAGCCTTTTCTCCTCCTTTTAGTTTTGATTATTTGACCCACGGTAGATCTTGCTTCCCATGAATCCGGTAGTTTTTAGCAGTTTATGCCCCGACATCCTCGTTTCCGATAGACTAACTCTGACTAACCGCCGCTGCGTCTGCAGAGTAGCCCGGATACCCCTGCCTACTTCTCCGACATGGGTGAAGAACGTCCTCGGGGGTGTTGGGATGGGTCCGAGACGAAGCAGTCGGATCTTGACTGGCTGTATCGGACTCATCGGATTCCTCCGGAAGTCGAGAGCCGTCTACCGGGAGAGGAAGTTGCGCCGGAACCCCAACCCGGGGAATTTATGGTATTCCTATCGCACTTTGAGCGCGGGTTTGGCCTTCCGACTAGCCCCTTCTTCCGTGACTTCCTCGACACGTACGACGTCCAACCTCACCATCTTCCCGCCAATACCATCATGATGCTCTCGGTCTTCACCACCTACGCGGAGGCGTATCTCGGCATATGGCCCTTTGTGGATCTCTGGGCCAAGTACTTTATCCTTCGCCGACAAGCCATCCCCAATCCGGATCAGAAGGTAAAAGACTTGGTCGATTGCGGAGCGGCCACCGTCATCCCTCGCGCGGACTCCGGATTCCCCATAGTCAAGGGACTAGAGTCCTGCCGGAAATGGCAGCGCAGCTTCTTCTACGTGAAGAACCGGGAGTTCTCGGGAGATGGTCCAGGATCCTCGAACCCGGACTTCATCAATCTGCCGGGATTCGTCATGGGTCCTCCGCGCGAATTCGGTCGCTGGAAGCATCTTCCCGACACCGAGGAGATCGGATATATGCACGATGTTCTGCAAGTGCTAACCCAGGATATGACCGGGGATGATCTCTTGCGCTGCTTTATTGTCCGCCGGGTCTGCCCCCTTCAGAACCGAGTGCACAAGATGTGCCACATGTCCGGGAACTTCGACCCCACTAGGACCAGTATCCTTGGGCTAACCCACGGGGGGATCGTCCGTCGTGTCCGAGCTATTGCCCGGACGGAGATGACGGAGGATTACAGTTGGGGGGTCATAGGGGGATCCCGGAAAAGACCATGTGACCAGGTGCTTATATCAGTCTTTCATGCCTACGCCTTCGTACATGCGCTCACCTGGACGCCGACACGACCTAATTTGTTTGCGCAGTTGTTCGAGCGTCAGCACGAAGAAGACGCCGTCCACCTCAACGGGAACTACGCTCCGGATTTCCCGAGACCGGACGTGATGCCGAGAGAGGATCCCGACGGCGAGGACCATCTCGCCATCCCCTTCGTTAAGGCCCCGGGTAACCCTTCAACTTCAGAGACAGTTTTCATTTCTTCGGATGATGAGGATGAGACTGACTGCCAGATTCTCGATGTTATTGACGCTCTCCCTCTGAATTGGGCCCCAGCTGTGGTTCCGAAACCGACAACCGGGACCAAACGTGCCGAGAGCCGGAAGCGCGCGGCTTCCGACACCAAGGGGGCCGACACCTCCGGCAACCCCCCCAAGAAGAGTAAACCGAGCAAACGGGCGACCGACAAGCCTCCTCGGCGCCGGCAGAGGGGTCCTCCCCTTGTGGATTCCGGGTACGTTTTCCTTGCCTCATGTTACTTGACTTTGCTTTCTCCACAACTTTTACTAAGACATTTCCTTTCAGTGACGCGCTCGAGCTCCCGACACCTGCTGTTCCTCCTCCTCCGGGAACTCGGACTCCCAGCCCGGCTCGGGCCTCTGTCTCACCTCTTCGCCCTTCTGCTCGAGAAAGTGAAGCCGCCGCTTCCGGTGCCGCACCGGCAAGCGTCGCGACCTCGGATGCACCTCCGGTGATCGACGAGATCGCGGTGCCGGCCACGACCATCTCGGGAGAAGTGCTTCTTCCAGAGAGCCCGCGCCGGGTTCCCGGGCTGGAGGCAGAGATCCTCAGCCCTCGCCGGGAACCTGCAGCAAGTGGCGCCTCTCGGCCAGCCGCGACCAAGACCATCCCTGAGAAGCAGCGTACTGCCTCCTCCCGGGCAGGAGATCAAGTTCCCAAGTCTCGCGGCAAGGATGCTGGGCAGAAAACGCCTTCTGCCCCACCCGCAGCTGCCCCGACATCCTCGTCTCAGGACCTGGTGCTGCGCCCGGGTATGTTTTCCTCGTTACCACCACCTCCTGCCGAGATCCCTACTGCCGCCTTGCGGATGTTGCGAGCAACGGTCAGCTCCTTTGCATCGTCAGGATCTCGGGACATCGCTGCCACCCGCGTTGCCGGCAGCTCCGGCATCCGGGTTGTTGATGACTTCAACAAGGCCTGGCTTGCCGCCGATGCTTCCGAGACTGCAGGGGACTTGCACGCTGCAGGTCCGAGCCGCAGCGCTCAAGCCCTGCATGCTCTCCAGGTGGCCGCGCTGGACGTCACCCAAGTAAGCGAGGTAAACTTTTCTTCTTTTATCCAAAACACACTTGTTCTTTCCACCACCACTAGTCCCCGAGATTGGTGCCTAGTGCTCTAGATTCCATCGAATAGCAGATCACTAGGTTCCAATCTTAGAGAAAAAATCCAGGACTCGGACATTCAGTCCCCGAGATCCTCCCAACCGGGTAGGTTGCTTAAAAAATTGCTTCATCACCACTAGTCCCCGAGATTGGTGCTTAGTGCTCGAGATTCCACCGAATAGCAGATCACTAGGTTCCAATCTTAGAGAAAAAATCCAGGACTCGGACACCGAGTCCCCGAGATCCTCCCAACCGGGTTCTTTACATCTTTTTCATACTGAGTTCGTCTTCTGTCTTGCTATCAGGAGTGCAGCCAACAACGCCGCAACATCTTCAACCGGGTTCTCGCTGAACTCGGTCAGTCGAAGAAGTGCGAAGATCGCCTCCGGGAAGAACGGGATGCCGCTCGCCAGGTCTCGGTAGACCAAAAGGCTGCCCTTGGCACCGCGCAAGCCGAGATCGTGCGCCTCAACAGCGAGCTCGCCAAGACTCAGACTGCCCTGACCGAGATGAAGAAGGACTTCATCGAGGCTACCAGGAAGCAGAAGGAGACCCTGGACCAGTCGTTGGCGCGCGCGGATAACGCCGAGACCGAGCTGGCTCTCCTCCGGTCGCGATCTGATGCTTGGCTCACCGAGCTCACCGTACTGAACCGGGATCTCAACAGTAAGTAATCCGACATCCCTCCTCTCCTGTTATTTGCTGCTGCTCTTCTTGTGACTTAGCCGTTTTGACAGCTCTTCTTTTTAAAGGAGAGTTCGAGCACTCCCGCGAAGCTGCCGCCAAAGTTGTTGCCGCCGCCCGAGAGAAGCGTGCCGGGAAGGGTCCCATCTCGGATGCCTGGGACATTGAGGATCACCTCACTGCTCTGAAGTCCCGGATAGTACCTCTCCGGTCTATCGGGACGGAGCTCCTCAGTGCCGCGATCCACGTCCACGGCGCATTGTGGCCGAGCATCCGCGGGAAGCTCTCGATCCCGGAGCTCTCGCGCGCACTCCTGGGTGCCGGGAGTCGCATCCATGCTTGGAAGCGCTCCGGTGCGCGCGCTGGTGCGGACCAGGTCTTGACCCAAGTACTTAGCTGGTACGAGGGTCTTGATCTGGCAGCGATCCTGCGCCTGCGGACGGTGTCGCCTTGGGTCAATGATCCGGAAAGGATCCAGCAGCGGCGGGAGGTGGCGCACCGCATTGCCAAGTGGGCCAGCATCCATGCCTTCACCGCCAGCACCGTTCCTTCAGAGTCCGAGTCAGATAACGAGGACTCCGAAGAAGATGATGCCGCTTCCGGCGATGTGGAAGAAGAGGTCCCGGATCCTCTTCTTTTCTTCCGCGATCACTAGGGATTCAGCTAAGCACGACCCCGCCGAGGCACACTCCATGGAGCGCTTGTGGTCTCCCGAGATGGTGATCACACCATTGGGTCCCGGCATCTTCATCTTGAGGTAGCCTACGTGAGTCGAGATCATGAACTTGGCGAGGGCTGGTCTGTCGATCAGGGCGTGATACGGGCTCTCGAGGTCCACGACCTCGAACTCCAAGCTCTCGGTTCTGCAGTTCTCCCGAGTTCCAAATAGTACCTCCACCCAAATCTTTCCCATGGGCGAGCACGAGACTCCGGGCACAATGCCATGGAAGGTTGTCTCGGTGGGCAGCAGGGTGTTCATGGATACTCCCAGCTTCAGCATCGTGTCCTTGTACATGATGTTGATGGCACTGCCGTTGTCGATCAGGACCCGGCTGAAGCGGACGTTGAGGTTAGGTCCGACAAAGGTTGGGTCCACTACTAAGGCATACGCTCCCGGCTTGGGCATAACCCGGGGGTGATCCTTCCGGCTCCAGGTGATCTCCATTTCGGACCAGTGCAAGAATTTGGGCACCACCGGGATCACAGCATTCACCTCCAGGGCACGCTGCCGCACACTCTTTCGGTCAGTGGGCTCGGTCACGAAGACCACATAGCTCTGATGTGCCTCCCGGTAGTTGCTTTGCTGGTGTCCGGCTTGGTTACCGTTGTCGTTCCGGGTATGCACCACATTCACTGGGCGAGGTGGGGGTCCTCTCGGAGGAGGAGGAAGTCGCACAGCATTGGCCCCCGATGTCGGAGGAGGGGGTCTCGGGATGTTGGGCCGAGATGCCGGAGCAGTCTGCCGAACAGCTCCCGAGCTGCCCTCCTGCAACGTGCGCTGATACCAACTGCACTGCCGAGTAGAATGGTTTGCGGGCTTGTTGGCCTCCAGAGTGTGGTAGCAGCAGGGCTTGTTCAACATTTCCTCATACGTCAGGGGCTTCTTCTGCTCCACCCAAGTCTTCTGTACCTCCTGACTTTGACCCCAAGCCGGGCCACTTGTCTTCTGACGCTGGCTGTTGCCGGCATCCTCCTGCTCCCGGGTTACTGCTGCGACATGTTGCGCGGCATGGTGGTACTCGGGCTGATTCCTCTTGTGGCCGAACTCCTGGCGATCATGGCTCCTACTCGGTCCCGAACGCTGAGGTCCCGCATTCCTCCTGTTGGAGTCTCCGACATCCACCAGGGGTTGCATGGGATCTCCAAGCGTATAGGTGTCGGCGATGCGCATGGTTTCTGCCAAGGTTGTTGGCATCTTTCTCTGCAATTTTTGCCACAGCATAGAACCATGCCGGCATCCTTGCGCAAACCAGGAAATGGCCTGTGCCTCCACCACTCCTTCGCAAGAGTTGCGAATATTGCTCCACCGGGTAAGGTACTCCCGGTCTGTCTCATTGCTCCTTTGCCTACAGATGGCGAGCTGTTGAGGCCTGTTGGGCCTTTTGTACGTGCTGGTGAAGTTGCTGATGAACGCCTCCTCGAAATCTAACCAGCAGTCTATACTACCAGTTCTCAGATTGTTCAGCCAGATCCGGGCTGGTCCTTCCAACATATGCGGTACATAGCGTACCGCCCATCGTCTGTTTCCACCGGCTATGCTTACTGCAGTTACATAGTCGGTCAGCCAGTCCTCCGGCTTCTTGCTACCGTCATAGGTCTTGGCACCTCGGTTGAGCTGAAAGTTCCGAACCGGAGGTTCCCGCATGATCCGAGGTCCAAAGCAGGCAGGTCCCGGAGGTCCTTGCTCTTCCACCAACTCGGATTGGTGAATCCGGTCGAGCCGGAATCTGGCGTCTGCCGGGTTCAGCTGCCTGGTTCCTATCCGAGATCCCAAAGGGTTCTCGTCCGGCTGGTATCCGAGCTACTGCAACCTCGAGTTGCCATCATTGAGCCTGTCTTGTGCCGGGACCAGGGCCTGCTGGGGAACGGAGACGACTTCCCTCTGCGGGTTTCCCTGATCGTGAGGAGGATCCCGAGGTGGATTACCACGGCCAACCGGGTTATTGTTTCCTACACCTCGGTTACCATCCCCACGGGTACTTCCCGCCTGTCCTGAGTTACGCTGTCCGGCCTGCCCGGCTTGCTGGATACCGGCGAAGGCCGGATCATAGGTCTGTAGCTGCTTGTTCTTTCCGGAACCTCGACTCCGGCTCCGGCTCTTGCTCTTGCTCTTGCTTCTGCTCGGATGCGGGGAAGAGGCCTCCCCATCCGACCTCTGGCTGTCGGGTCTGGCCGAGTGCACCTGGGATCCTGCCCCAGGGTTCTTCTTCTTGAAGGCCAGATTCTGACGATTGGCTTCAATTACCAACTCGTTTACCCTCTCCTGCTGCTTGCGCAGGGCTTTGCCGGATAGCCCCACCAACTCGGCCATGGCGGCTTCGGCGGCCCTAAGGGTTTTCGTCGGTGAGCTATACACCGGCTTTCCCGCAGAAATCCGACTTCCTGTGTTACTGGTGGTGGCTCCACCAGCTAACTCCTCATTCACTATTCTTCCTTTCTTGCGCAGATCTGCAATGCGCCTATCCCGGGAGTCAATTTTAGGGAATCCGTGAGCTGCATTGTACTCCCGGAGGCTAGCACTGAGCTCGCGGTGGATCTCGGCGATCTCCTGCGCCTCAGCGAGTAGCAATTTCCGCTGCTCCTCTAGCTCTGCTGAAGTAGACTGAGCATCTGCTCCGGTAGCTACCGGTACGGCCAACTTAGCCACGAGTCCCGAGAGGGGATCCGGACGGCGTCGCGGGTGAGATGACTGCGGATCACCATCCCGGGCCGCAGGCCTCTCCTGCGGGGGTTTGGCCAAACGTGGGTGGCCGTCGGTATCGCCGTCAGCATCTTGATACTCCTCCTCGGTTGCCCCCACCATCATTACTGCGACGGAACTCGGGGGGCGATCGGCATGCAGACCCCGAGCAGCGCAGAGTATGGGAGGATCCTCAGCTTCCAGGACTACGTCCGGGTAGCTACATACAACCTCGGTGGCCACGTAGGTGGTGAAACCACCGAAATCGATGAGACACCCGTTCACCGGAAACGGCTTGTTCCGGAAGCACCCAGCATTGTCGCAGAAGAAATCCATCTCCCCTAGCCTTACGTCTAAGCCAGAAAGAACCCGAACGCCGAAATGAACGGGGGAGCCCGTCCGGATGTGTACACCAGCCAACGCCTCTGTCAGCCCCACGGTGGGCGCCAACTGTCGTGGTGGTGTCACGGCAGATGCCATAGGATGGCTAATTTGTGGGGCCGATGGACGTTGGTAGATCCGGGGAGGGATAGCGAGCTCAAGAGCTCACACGGGGAGGATCCCGGTAGAACCGAGATCTCCCAAGAACAGGAAATAAGAACAAAGTACAAGGAGGAAGATCTAACAAACACAAACAAATGCACGAAGGCACGAAGCACACACACGATATACCCAGGTTCAGGGCCCTCGTGAGGAGGTAACACCCCTACTCCTGCCTTTCCTCTCTATATATTGGTGGTACAAAGACTACAACTTGCTACAGGATCTGTCAAAGGATGAAGAACAAAGAACTAGATGAACTCAAGGTGAAGAGGAATAACTGCTCTAAGAGTAAATGCGACTATCGCTTTGGCTCTGAAGTTGGTCTCTCCCTCTCAGGAGCAGTTATGGCGCCTTTTATAGAGGTCCGGCCAGGAGGGCCGGAAACCCTAATTCGGCTTGGCCCCACCGGACAGGCCTAACCGGGATGTCGTCACCGGCTAGTGCGACCTAGTCGCCGGACTATCCGGTGTAGCCCCTTCATCATCATCTCGTTAAGGACGGCAGGCGCCGTCCTGCATCATCATTGTCCCCTTGTCAGAGACAAGACATGTCTTTGCCCATCCCGGATAGCCTTTTCCGGATTGCCGGACTGGGCATGTCAGGTCTTGTCGTACCCCGCTCGTACCGGCTGACGCGCTCCCGTGTCAGGCGGGAGGTGACCATGCTTCTGTGTCAGGCGGGAGGTGACCATGCTTCCGTGTCAGGCGGAACGGTACTTCCCCCCGCGATAGACGGGAAAGCCTGCTTTAGACCGTTGACGGTCTACCGGGAGCCCTCTCGCCGGCTACCTCCTCACTTGCCATTATGAGCTTCTGCATAAGATCAAGATCGACATATGCCTCCCGGTTAGCACTTACCCGGACTACGTATCCGGTAAAGCCGAGTACATCTCCACCCGAGAGTCTCCCCGGAGTCCTAGATCCGGGATCCTTTCCGGAGATGTCCGAACTCCTCTCAGGATGAGTAACTCTAGGCCTAGCCTCCCGAAGATGTCTTAGCCTATCAGCAAAGACATCTTCGAGAAGCTAGTTCTTAGAGGAACCACCCGCTCATGGTTGTGCTGTGATTGTGAGGGTCGAGGTTGCCTATTTATAGCTGTTAGAGGTGACCCCTGCGGCTACCAGGAGGCACTTTGTCCTCTACCAGCGCTCAGGGGTCAATCTGCCCTTTCAGCACCTCAGGAGGTATCCCTTGCTGTCGCCAAGGGTCAAGCACTGTTGGTATTTATTATAATATACCGGGATCTGCCCCTACCCGGGGGGCAGCCCCCCGACAGTGCTTGAGGCCAGTAGAAGCCGCTCCTGAAGACTTTGCCTGCGAGGGTGCGGGCGCACGAATGGTGGCCACACTCCCCGCAGTGGATGTCCTTGATCAGAATTATGCCTTCTTCAGGAGGGACGCATTTGAGCGCGATGCCATTTGGGCGCTTGCGGTAGAGATTTCCCTCGAGGATGTGGTAGGATTTTGCCTGGCGAGCAATTCGCTTTGCTTCGACATCTTCCTTGGGGATAATTCCCTTGATGAGGTAGTCCTTGAGCTCGTTGATCCAGCCTATCTCACGAGGCACCGCTGTGAGCAACAGGCGCTCCCCTGTCTGGGGGCCGCAATCGGGAGCCCCAGTTGTAGGTGGTGGCGGGAGCACTTCGTCTGTGCTTGTGGGCATGGCCTCTTGAGGCTGCTTTATGGATGCCTTGACGAGCCTCTCTTCAAAGACGCCTGGCAGCTGACTTTGCCTCCTTGATGCGCGTTTGGCGATGTCATCAGCCTACTGATATTCCTTCCTCGGGATGTGCATGAGCTCCATGCCCTTGAAGTGCTTCTCAAGCCTGCGGACCTCTTCAAGGTATGCGGCCATGTGGTCGTCCTTAGGCTTGTAGCTCTTTTTGGAGAAGTTTACGAGCAGCTGGGAGTCGCCCTTGATGAGTAGGTGCTTGATGCCTAAAGGGATGGCGGCCCGTAGGCCGGCGAGCAGGCCCTCGTACTCAGCAATGTTGTTGGAGATCTTGTCGATTCCGAAGCACAGCTGGACCGCATAAAAGAGCTTGTCACCCTTGGGCGAGATCAGGATGATGCCAGCCTCGCCATGGCGGCAAGCGAAAGCTCCGTCAAACTTCATGGTCCAGTGGCTGGGCATTTTGTCTCCCGAGGGCTCTGGATCCTCTCCTAGAGGCTCTTCAGGGGTTGGGTCAGTCCATTCGGCCACAAAGTCTGCCAGCGCTCTCCCTTTGATTACCCCTGTGGTTGTAGCTCTATGTTCCATCTCGTGACACGGTCTGTGGCGTTAGGGTTGCGCAGGATCTGCTCCAGGGGGAATGAGGTGACCTCCGTGATGGGGTGTCCCTGGAAGTAGTGTCGCAGCTTTCTTGAGGCGATGACGAGCGCAATGAGGAGCTTTTGCTGCATTGTGTAGCGCTCCCAAGCATCCCGCAGTACTGTACTGACGAAGTAGACAGGATGCTCGACAAGGGTTGTTACTTTAGGCGCAGCGATGTCTGCCTGCGGAGGCTCTTCAGGGCCCTCAAGGTTTGCGTCCTATGGAGGCTCTTCAGATTCCTTGGCGAGATCAGCTTGTGGGGGTTGACTTGATGTAGGCTCCGCTTGTGCCTCTGGGGCTGGTGGTGGGTTTGTGGGGCCCGTCCCTTTGTCGAGCTCTTCGCCAGGCGGTTTTGGCTTTGGAGTAGTTGCACTCTTCTTCTGGAGGACTGGCTCTTCTCTTTCTACCACCAGGACGGTGCTGGAGGTCTATGGAGTGGCTGATAGATACAGCTTCAGGTTCTCGCCTGTCCTTGGGGCAACCATGATTGGTAGGCTGGCCAAGTACCTCTTCAAGTTCTCAAAGGCTTTCTCTGCTTTAGGCGTCCACTTGAAAGTGCCAGATCTCTTCATGGTCTTAAAGAAAGGCAGGGCCCTCTCGCTGAACTTGGAGATGAAGCGGCCCAAGCTGGCCATGAAACCTGCTAGGCGTTGCATGTCCTTGAGCCGGCGAGGAGGTTGCATTTCCTCTATGGCCTTGATCTTGTCAGGATTTGCCTCTAGGCCTCGGTGGGACACGAGGAAACCTAGAAGCTTACCTGAAGGCACTCCAAAGACGCACTTGGCGGGGTTGAGCTTGATGTTCACCTTGCGCAGGCTGGCGAAGGTCTCTTCAAGGTCCCTGAGGAGGGTACCTCTCTCTCGAGACTTGACGACGATGTCATCGACGTAAGCCTCTGCATTTCTGCCCTTTTGCTCGCCAAGGGCTATCCTCATGCGCCTCTGGAAGGTGGCGCCAACATTCTTCAGGCCGAAGGGCATGTAGACATAGCAATACACACCACAAGGGGTTAGGAATGTCGTCTTCTCCTCGTCTTCCTTAGCCATCTTGATTTGGTGATAACCAGAGAAGGCATCGAGAAAACAGAGGGGGTCGCAGCCTGCCGTGAGGCGAAGACGCGTGGGAGGCAGCGGGTGCGGCCGGTGCGGGCCCTGGAGGAGGAGGCGGAGGCGAGTCGTGGCGATGCCGATGAGGTGGTTGAGGCGCTCCAGCCACTGCTCGTGGGCCTCAGCGGAAGGCTGGTAGCGGAAAAGTTCTTGCGCCATGAGCAGGGCGGTGTCTGGCGCGGGGTCCGTCCTTCCTTGGGCGGAGCCGCTCGGATGGTGCGTCGGGTGCGAGTATTGCGCGTCCTCTTGATGGCGTCTTCCTCGGGCTCCTCCACATGAGGGTCGGAGTTGGCGCGATCCTCACGGCGGGGACGTCCCCGCCGTCCGCGCGCGGCGGTGGCACCGGGCGCGGCGCGAGCTCCTTCTGACGCACGTCTGTTGGCGCGGACGGCGCGTGTAGCGCGGGTGTCTGCCATGGCGCGGAGGCGGCTCAAAATTCGTTGACGCGCCTCAATTTCTTACCTGGCGCGCCAATTGTCGGAGAGTGGCTCCCACGGAACAGGGATAGTCACACCCAGAAGAGTAGTTCGAAAGGGGGATTGAACTAGGAGGTCAAACAACCCTTGAGAGGCACGACGACGGTGCTCGCCGGGCCTGGAGAGGAACAACCACGACAGAAATTGACACCGGCCCATACCTAGGTTCACGGCCCTCAGGAGGAGGTAACACCGCTACCCCTGCTTGTCAGTATTGCACTGCAGAGGTTACAGTACAACTGAGCTTGTCGAGGGCTCTCTTTAGGAAGTTTGTGCTTGGAGAGGGACACAATGGTTGTCTTCCTCCGCCAGCAGATGGCTATCCTACTTGAAGGGGTTACGGTGCAGAAAACAATAATTTTTCTAGCGAACGAAACACTAACTAGCCAGGATCTATCTATCTAGTACATGTGATAACAGTGGCGGAACGGGTTACATTACCTCCATGTAGACCGATAGCGGGGATTACGCTCCCGCACAAGCGTTGACGATGAAATCGTGCATAGCCGACCTCGAGGTCGCGGAGAACTTGCCGCGATGACGAAGATGATGACGCCGGGGTGTCGACGATGATCTGCGTCGACGAGCGTCGGGTGTCGGGCAGAAGGTGGCGAGGCGCCAGCGGAAGGGGGGGAGGCGCCAGCGGCAGAGGGGGAAGTGGCGCGGCGGCTGCAAGGGGACAAAACGACGTCGCCTATGAAAGTGCATTCTATGTACTCCCAAGTTTTGGTGACTAATAACAACACAAAAAGTATTCTAATGTTTGTGATGAAGCATGCAGGCTATTTTACAGGTTGACTGACAAAGAGGAACACTTAGGTTGCCTAAATGACATTTCAATTACACTTGGTATTTGTTCAGGAATTCAGTCAGGAGATTTTCGGGGCTCGGAAATTTCCGGTCCACAGACCGAAGATTTCCGAGCCGTCCTTAATTTTCACTAAGTCTGAATTGAAATGCGTACTGACTCCAACTCAAGCTGAGCCGGAAATCCTCCCGGAGATTTCCGGCACTCGGAGATTTCCGAGCCCCAGTCCGGAGATCTCCGAGTGACAGAAGAATTTCGACCAAGTCCAGAACTCAAATTGCGTACTGACTCCAAAACAATTTTAGCCGGAAATCCTCTCGGAGATTTCCGAGCCCCAATCCGGAAATCTCCGAGTGTCAGAGGATTTTCGACCAAGTCAAGAAGCCCAACAAGTAATGATCCAGTTTCTTGCTCAACCGGAAATTGCACCGGAAATTGCCGGGGTCCGGAGATCTCCGGTCCTCAACCCGGAGATTTCCGGGCTGGCGGCTGTGCAACGGGCAGATTTTGGGGAGGGGTATAAATACCCCTCCACCTACCTCCAGCATTCTAAGCTTACAGATTTTCTCTCTCCTCCATTGGTGCTGAAGCTCGTTTCTCCCGGATCTCCCAATCTAGCCACTCAAATCCTTTGATACTTGGGGATCTGAGGGAGAAGCCACCGATCTACATCTCCACCGAAGCGATTTGACTTTCCCCCTCTATTTCTTGAGGGGCAACGAATTTAAGGTTCCTTTGTGGATAGCTAGGTTCTACCTTGTGTAATTTGATCCTTTGTGGATTCCTTTGTGGAAGTGACCTGTTGTGGTCGTTGTGAGAGCCCCCAATTCAGTTGTGGGTGTGTGCCTCACGAATTTGTACGGGACGTTCTCCGCCCTTAAAGGAGTCCTTAGTGGAAGTGTGGATTCGCACCTTTGTGGTCGAATTCATAGGAGAATAGGGTGAGGCCTTTGTGGCGTTGAGCAAACCTTTGTGGTAGCTCACACCTCTCCAACGAGACGTACACCTATGTGGTGGAACTCGGGATAAAATCTTGGTCTTCGAGTTCCTACGGTTGTTTCGTTCCACTCTCCTTTACCGCATCTTTATTTCCTGTACTTGCCTAGTTTCCTTGTAATTTGTCACTTGTGTCATCTAGTTGCACATCTAGACAATTTACTTTCCGCTAGCCTAAAAACTGAAAAAGAGATAAAAATTGGTCACCACCTATTCACCCCCCCCCCCCCCCTCTAGGTGGTCAAATGCCATTCAATTGGTATCAGAGGCAGGTTGTCTCTTAAAAGCTTCACCGCTTGAGACCAACCTTGGACAATGCAAGTTGACCCAAAAGAGGGTTCCGAAACGGACGCCGCGACTTTGGCGGCAATGCAAGAGAAAGGTGCCACTATGGCCGATATCAACTCTTTGGAAACAAAGTTGACATCGTCTATACAAACCGAGTTCAAGAAGTTTCATGATATGCTTGAGTCTCTCAAGACATCTAAAGAAACCTCTCTTGCATTGCCCTCAAAGCCTCCGGTGCTTCCAGCATTACTCTTGATGTGGACCCCGAATTGATAGAGGCAAAGCAATTTCCTTTGGATGGGAAGGGTGATGCTAGTAGTTCCTCAACCCATCAAAACACTCAATCATCCAATGATGAAGTGCCTAAAGGCTACAACGCCACTCCTCCCCCATCCCAATACCATACCCCCGATCCCATTATTCCTCACCCGCAAGTTTCTCATAGGGGTGATCCCCCATTGCTTAAAGATTACACCTTTTCTCAATGGCAATACATGATGAAGTCTCATGTTTGCAGCTCTTCAATCGAGTTGTGGCGCATCATTCAAGTTGGATACAAGCCGCATGATCCGACCAACCTAACAAGAAGATAAGTGGTGGAGGCTCAACTTGATGCCACCGCTCTCTACATGATCCAAAAGGCAGTTGGGAACAAGGACATGGCTCGCATTCAACATCTCACCACCGCCAAGGAGACATGGGATGGTATATCCGAGTTGTTCGTTGGAAATGATAGCATGAGAAGGAACCGCTATGACTCTTTGAGCAATGAAGCCGAGGGCTTCTTCAAGCTTGATGGTGAAGACCATGAGATGATGTATCAAAGATTGGTGACCATAGCCACAAGCTTTCGAGAAGTGGGTGCCTCTCATATTGATGATGCTTGGATCAAAAGGAAGTATGTTATCTCTATGATGGCTTGTGAGCCTACCGACGTCAAGAGTCTTCAAGGAAGACACAACTACCATCTCATGACATCTAATGAGGTTATGCAAGAGATGGCCGCATACAAGGTGGCCACTAAGAATGCTCAAGATGCAAGGGCAAGGGCTCTTGGAATGCAAAGAGGCACAACCAACCTTGCTTTGAAGACTACCGTTGAGGAAGACAACGATGATGATGATCTTGGAAGCTTTGCCGCCATGTCCGAGGAAGCACTCAAGATTGCTTACAATGACCATCTTGCTCTTGCAGCTCGCACCTTTTGGAACAATCCCTCAAGAGGCAAGATGCGTTTTGACAAGAATGCACCTCAAGCCGATAGGGTCTCACCCTCCAAGTCAAGGACATGTTACAATTGTCAAGACAAGTTCCATTTCGTTGCCGAGTGCCCTTATGAGAAAAGAGAAGAGCATGGTGGACGTCTAGTTCTCAAGGACAAAACCAAGATGCCTCCCAAGAAGGCCTATGGAAAGAAGAGGCCTTTTAACAAGAAGCCTCGCATCATGTTGTTGACTCAAGAGGAGTATCCCACCGATGATGAAGAGTCGGAGGAAGAAACCCCAAATGAAGTGGCGTCCCTTGCCACTACCTAGACAACTATCATCTCTCCATCAACGACAAGAACTCCTTCAACTACGACAAGCTCTTCATCGTCTCTATTCACATCGCCTAATGAGAACCCCATCACCAAGAGCTCAAAGTGTCGTATGGCAAAGGCATCGGAGGTACCTTCATCCTCCTTCTCTCTCATGAATGAAATGAATGAGCTTGATGATGCCTCTAGCTTTCAAATCAAGCAAGAGCTTGTGGCGTTCGACTCCTTTATCACTAACTTGCAAGGTGATAGCAAGAAACATGTTGGTGCCCTCATGGTTCGAATTGGTGAGCTAGAGCATCTCAATGAAGAGAAGGGTAAGATAGAAAGAGAAGACGCTATTTCTCTATCTTATTTGAAGTCCTCTCTTGAGGAGATTGAAGAGTCTCATGCTCGTCTTGAGGAGCAACTTAAAACTATTGAGGAAACTCATAACTCCTCACATGCTAAGCTCATTAAGGATCGTGATATGTACTTTGCTAAATTCAACATGGCTCAACAAGATAAAGCCGAATTTGCGGTTGGGCATGTTCGACTCATTGAGGACATGGAAAAGCTCGTCATATCTCACAAAGCTTTGGAGAGTGAACATGCTCTTCTAAAAGAGTCGTATGCCCAACTTCAAACTCGGCTAACTAACCTTGATTCTCTTAGCATCTCTACCTCTAAGTGTTCTTGTGATAATGCTAATCTTGTGAAGGAGAATGCTAGGTTGAAGAGTGAGATGACTAAGGCCGCCACATCCAAGATCATCCTTCTTAAAGGTAAACAAGTTGTTGAGACTCCCATCGTGGAGCCTCACACTCGACAAGGAAAGGAAGGTCTTGGATATGTGCCTCCCATCAAGATGAATGCCAAGAAGGGCATTCCCAAGAGCATCAAACCCATTCAATCCAAGAAGGCCGACTCCATTCAATCCAAGGAAGGTCTTGCGAGTAGGAATGTCACAAGGGGCAAGCCTACTCGTAAAGATCACGCCGGGGACAACAACCCTAACTATGCTTTATATGTCGATTATTATGGGAATGTTTGTGCTCGTTACATTGGACCCTACTATGGTTTTATTTCATATGCTATTTGGGTTCCTAAATCTCTTGTCGCTAACCATAAAGCACCCATTGTGAAGCAATGGGTTGCTAAATGCAAGAATTAATCTCTTGTAGGATCTTGCTCCCGGTGGTTCAAAATGGATAATTGATAGTGGATGTACAAGTCATATGACCGGGAGCAAAGAACTTGTTACGGAGTTGAAACCTAATGAAGATCAAGTAACCGTAACTTTTGGTGACTTATCAAGGTCTAATGTAACCGGGTTTGGCAAAGTGGTAGTTGCCCCCGACATTTCTCTAGTCAATGTCATGCTTGTTGAATCTCTTGGCTATAATTTGTTATCGGTTCGTGCCTTAACAAAGATGGGGATCTCTCCCTTCTTTGATAAGGACATTGTGGTCCTCTTGTGGAGCAAGTCGCTAAGAGTGGCTTTCGTGGGACACGTGGAGCATGAGCTCTATGTGGTGGACTTCTCCGGAGCCACCACTTCTCAAGCCATGTGTCTCTTCGGAAAAGCCGACGTGGGTTGGCTTTGGCATCGCCGACTAGCTCACGTAAACATGCGTACTTTGCAAAGTATTCACAAGGGTGGCCACATTCTTGGACTAAAAGATCATGTTTCCTTTTCAAGGGATCGAATTTGTAGAGCTTGTGTGGAAGGCAAGATGCATGACATTCCTCATCCAAGCAAGACCATCATATCGTCATCCCGGATTTTGGAACTCCTTCATGTTGATCTATTTGGACCAATTCCGGAGATAAGTCTTGGTGGCAAGAAATATTGCCTCGTGATTGTTGATAACTATTCAAGATATTATTGGGTATATTTCTTCAAGACCAAGGATGAAACTCAACAAGTCTTCATCGACATCTCAAAGGAAGTTTAACGCCAATATGACCTTCCCATTTTGGTTATTCGTAGTGACAATGGGTCGGAATTCAAGAACTACACTCTTAACGACTTTCTTAGTGAAGAAGGCATTCGTCATCAATATTCCGCTGCTTACACTCCTCAACAAAATGGCGTTGCCGAAAGAAAGAACCGGACTCTCATCGACATGGCGAGATCTATGTTGGCGGAGTTCAAGTCTCCCATCAACTTTTGGGCGGAGGCTATTTCCACCGCATGTCACTCATCTAATCGCATCTACTTCCGCAAAGGTTTGAAGAAGACTCCATATGAGATCCTCACCGGCAATAAACCCAACATTGGCTACTTCCGACTGTTTGGATGTAAGTGCTATTATCTCGTCAAGGGTGTCCGGTTGGGTAAGTTTCACTCTAAGTCTCTTGAGGGTATCTTTGTCGGTTATGGTAGCGAGTCCCACACTTATAGAGTCTTTGATAAATCCTCCCGGATTATCATAGAGTCTTGTAGTGTGGAATTCGATGAAAATGATGGCTCCCAAGTGGAGCAAGTTGGTGATTGTGATGTAGGTGATGAACAACCTTTTGATGCTATTAAGAAGATGGGGGTGGGCTTTCTACGCCCAATTGAAGTCCATAAAGAAGTTGTTCAAGATGACTCAAGTTCTCCCATCAATGAAATCTCACCATCACAAGAACCACAAGGTGTCTCACCCATAGAAAATGATGATTCCCTTCAAGAACAATCTCAAGATCCTCCTCAACAAGGGCATGCTATTTCTTCTCAAGATGAAGCTCATGATGAATCTCAACAAGATCTTCATCAACAAAAAGATCATGCCTCCTACACCAAGATTATCGAAGCCAACTCCACTTCTCCAAGTTCTACTCAAGGGCAAGATCATCCTTCTCCACCTCATGAAAAGACTTCTCATGATGATCAAGGCCCACAAGAAGGTCAAGACGAGGATCCAAAGGATCAAGATGGTCAAGAAATTGTCCCCACCACAAGGGCGGCAATTGAAACTCGTCGTCAAGCTCGCTTTGCAAAGTATTTGGAACTTAGAGCATTATCTCTCGACAAGGTCATTGGTGATATTCGAGCAAGGGTCTCCACACGAAGTCAATTAGCTCACTTTAGTGAGCATCAAGCACACATTTCCATGGTCGAGCCCAAGAAAGTCTTTGATGCTCTTGAAGATCCCGATTGGCTAGGGGCTATGCATGAAGAACTTAACAACTTCGAGCGCAACAAAGTATGGCGTCTAGTTGAGAAGCCTAAAGATTGCCGCAACGTTATCGGCACAAAGTGGATCTTCAAGAACAAGCAAGATGAACATGGTATCGTTGTGAGGAACAAGGCACGGTTGGTGGCTCAAGGATTCTCTCAAGTCGAAGGCATCGATTTTGGAGAAACTTTCGCGCCGGTCGCAAGACTCGAATCGATACGTATTCTCATCGCTTTTGCTTCTCACCATGGTTTCAAATTGCAACAAATGGATGTAAAATCTGCTTTTCTTAATGGTCCTTTGCAAGAACTTGTTTATGTTAAACAACCCCCGGGCTTTGAAAACCCCAACCATCCTCACCACGTCTATGTCATGGACAAAGCTCTCTATGGCCTTAAACAAGCCCCCCGTGCATGGTACGAGCACTTGAGAGAGTTCTTGGTAGACCGTGGATTTGAGGTTGGGGTAATCGATCCCACTCTTTTCACTAAAAAGGTTAATGGTGATCTCTTCATTTGTCAATTATATGTCGATGAAATTATCTTCGGTTCTACTAACCGTGTGTTCAATGATGAGTTTTCAAAGCTAATGACCGACAAGTTCGAGATGTCCATGATGGGTGAACTCAAGTTCTTTCTTGGCTTTGAGATAAAGCAATTGAGGGAAGGGACTTTCATTTGTCAAGCCAAGTATATTCAAGAGATGATCAAGAAATTCAAATTGCTTGGACTTAACGGTGTGACGACTCCTATGCAAACCAAGTGCCACATCCAACTCAACCACGACGGTAAAGAGGTAGACCAAAAGGAGTATCGTTCTATGATTGGGTCTCTTCTTTATTTGTGTGCCTCTAGGCCCGATATCGTTTTAAGCGTGGGAGTGTGTGCCCGTTATCAAGCCGCGCATAAGGAAAGTCATTTGATGGCCGTAAAGAGAATCTTCAGATATTTGGTTCATACCCCTTGCTTTGGGTTGTGGTATCCCAAAGATGGCACATTGTCTCTTTGTGGATACACTGACTCCGATTGGGCGGGCGATATTGATGATAGGAAGTCCACATCTGGAACGTGTCAATTTCTTGGAAGATCTTTGGTGAGTTGGTCCTCGAAGAAACAAAATTGCAGCTCATTATCCACGGCGGAGGCCGAGTATGTTGCTGCCGCAAGCGGATGTACTCAACTTCTTTGGATGCGGCAAACTTTAAAGGATTACGGTGTCCTCTTGGACAAAGTGCCGCTTTTATGTGACAATGAGAGTACCATCAAAATTGCATACAATCCGGTGCAACATTCAAGGACCAAGCACATTGAGATTCGTCACCACTTCATCCGCGATCACGTGGCACGAGGAGATATTGATCTATCATATGTTGGTACAAGGGATCAATTGGCGGATATCTTCACGAAACCCCTTGATGAAGCCCATTTTTGCTACTTGAGGAATGAGCTCAATATCATAGATTCTCGGGCCTTGGCTTAAGCTCCGTACACACACTCCAACGTTTAAGGTTTTATAAGACCTAGAGGTACGCATGGACTTAGGGGGAGTGTTTTCCTAATACATTGGACTCTTCCTCACCCTATTATGCATATAGTGACATATCATTGCTAAAACTTCAAATTGAATCTAATTTGTGAGCTTCAATGTTGAGATGTAGTTATGGACCCAAGATATATCTTCGCGGTACCATGCTACAACTCATACACGGTGGCCTCGGCCACCAACACTCTTTCTCTTTGGATTCTATTTGGTTTTATTCTTTAATTCTCACTTGCATTGTCTTTGGTTATTTTGGGAAAACACACTCTTGTTGGTCTTCTCTTGTGTTTTATGGTTTTGCAACTTGAGTGTGTCTTCTTTTCAGTTTGAGTGTCTATCCTAAGCCTTTCACTATCTTGTAAACATGCTTTTCCCCACTCATGTCCCCTTTTGGTATCTTGTTCCTGGAGTTTTTGGGTTTGAACGGAAATCTCCGAGCCTTACTCGGAAATCTCCGGGCCACCAGAAAATTTCGCGACTAAGTCCATTCAAAAATCAGCACTGACCTGTGATGATTTTTGACCGGAAATAGTCCCGGAAATTTCCGGTCTCCGGACATTTCCGGGCCTAGACTCGGAAATCTCCGGCCCCTGCGATTTTCAGCACCTAAGTCCTTTTTCAATTTCGGCACTGACCTCAGGCGAAGCTGAATCGGAATTAGAGCCGGAAATCTCCGGGGTCCGAAAATCTCCGGCCCGATGTCCATAAATCTCCGAGTGTGCCAAAAGTTTTCCAGGGCTAAGTCCTATCCGGAAATAGCCCCGGAAATCTCCGGCACCCGGAGATCTCCGAGCCTCAGTCCGGAAATTTCCGGTTCAAATTTTCCTGTCTATATAAGGGCACGGGTGGACCGGCCGGTTCGGCCAGTTCATCCACCCCGTGCCCTAATCCTCTCTCTCCTCCGAAAATCTCCAAATTTTCCTTTCCTCGCTGCGGGTGGATCGTTCGAGAGTTTCTTGCGTGCTTCGGGGATCTGCTTCTCCTCGTCAAGGGCTTCGTTTCCATCCGCACGCTTTTCGCAATGTCCTCCGGTAACTCCTCTTATTTCAAATCTAGGACGAAACTTGTTTTCGTTTAACCTAGCAGATTTAGGAGGTTATTGGTTGTTTCCTTTGGTAGAATTGCTCCCCTAGGCACGTTCTACCTTCCACATGCACAGATCTGTTTTTCATCCATAGATTTTGTTCAGATCTGTGAAAATTTCGTGCAGACCGGAAATTTCCGGTCCTCACTCGGAAATCTCCGGACCCCGGATATCTCCGAGTCAGACCCGGAAATCTCCGGCCTGCTCAGAATCAAAACAGCTAAGTCCAGAAACTGTGTTTGCCAAAACTTTTCTAGTTGTTCCTTTTTCAATCTTGGACATGAGTGCTTACCCCATATGCTTTCCATCCACTCTTTGTTGTGTACCTGCAGGTTCCAACCCTCGTGGCCGCTACAAGCAAATGGCTACTCGCGGAAGAGCCAAACCAGTTCACTCACGCCCTCGCAGTGGGTCCTCCAGTGAAGACAACTCACAAACTGAGTCCTCAGCCATCCTCAGGAAACCTATTGGTGCTAATAAGAAGAAGAAGACCGAGCTCCGTCTTGAAGACTTCAACAAAGGAAGTTTTCGCAAGTGGCGAAGTGACCTATCCTATGATGTGGAGTCTGATGATCCCACTTACTTTTGCACTGAGATGGCATGGATCTACAGGGAAGTCTATCAGAAGTTCTCCATTGACAAGCCAATCTGCCCCATGAAGTGGATTGACTTTGACAAATTAATGAAGAAGGCAGATTATTTTGGTGGTGCTGTGAAGGTGTGTGGTCTTTTGGGTTTGGAGCCATTTATGAGAACTGAGTGCAACTACATCGTCTCTCTTATCCATCAGTTCTATGCCACTGTGGTGTTTGACTCCTCAGAGGATATTGGGATGCCTTGGATGTCTGGCAGGAAGCGCTTAACTTCTTCCTTCAGAGAGTTTGCTCAGATTCTTGGATGTCCTTTCCGTGGTCTTTCTACTGCAGCTGGTGCCCGCATGCATGTCTATGGCGTGCCCTACAACAAACACGTCATGACTGATCTATACCAGCCTGGAGGGAGGATTGGCTCTCAGAATGGCCTGCTACCCACTTATGATATCCTGCTGCGCATGTTCTGTTGGACCATTGCTCCCATTGCCGGCAATGCAGATAATATTGCCGGGGCTCTAGTAAACTTGATGGCCAAAGCTCATGATGCCTATCTTGGGGAGTATGCAGTTGATCAGGAGGTCTATAAGGTGGATTTCATGGACTTTATTTTCCAGGAGATGTCACTAGCAGTCTTTGAGAGGAAAGTTCCTCCATATTCTCCTTATATAATGTTGCTCATCAAGAACCTCTACAAGCTGTCTGAGCAAGATGGTGATGACTTTGATGCAGTTTTTGCCACTCAGCCTCACAAGCCAGCCCTGCTTGTCCAGAAATCTGCTCACTTGGTTCAACAACAAGCCACCATGCATGATATCAATGAGGATGACATTTTTGGTGGTCCATCTCGGGTTCCCTCCAATCCCAACATCAAGAAAGCTGCCAAGAAAAGTCGCCCCTGGGTAGTTCGAGCAATTGAGAAAATCATGAACATGAACTGTTGCATTCACAGTGAGAACTACTCCATCTACTCTCAGGACCATCGCATTATGCAGCGCCAAGAAGCAATGATGGCTCACATGAAGATGCCTGCACCGAAGCACCCTTTGAAGCCTCGGGTTCCCTTCAAGGACTGGAATGCAGATGGTCTAACATTTGATTGGGATGATGCTGTGCCAGAGGACAGCAATCTTGAGAATGCTGACACGGAGGAAGAGGAGGAAGATGATCAGGACGCGGGTTCCGACTCTTGAGTCATGGGACGTTAGTGGAACCTCCTCCCTTTTTGGTATCTTGATGCCAAAGGGGGAGAAGTATCTCTAGGACTCTCGGCATTTTCATGGGCTAGGAGCACTTCTTTATTTTCGCTTTGTTTCCTTCAGTGCTCTTTTATTTCGTGACTGGGTTTGTTCGTCATGTGTGTGAGACATGAGTACTTTAAATTCTTTATTGTAATAACTCTTTATCTAAGTTTGTCGCTTCTATTGTGTTTGTGTGTGCTTTGTAAAATCTAGGGGGAGCGTTGATCCTAAGGAATGTGCACTTTGTATTCCAAAGACATTCTTAAATAGTGCACTCACTTAGGGGGAGCTCCGTCTATATTTTGCAAATCCACTCCTTTTTTGTGTTGTCATCATTCGCCAAAAAGGGGGAGACTGAAAGTGCATTCTATGTACTCCCAAGTTTTGGTGACTAATGACAACACAAAAAGTAATCTAATGTTTGTGATGAAGCATGCAGGCTATTTTATAGGTTGACTGACAAAGAGGAACACTTAGGTTGCCTAAATGACATTTCAATTACACTTGGTATTTGTTCAGGAATTCAGTCAGGAGATTTCCGAGGCTCGGAAATTTCCGGTCCACAGACCGGAGATTTCCGAGCCGTCCTTAATTTTCACTAAGTCTGAATTGAAATGCGTACTGACTCCAGCTCAAGCTGAGCCAGAAATCCTCCCGGAGATTTCCGGCGCTCGGAGATTTCTGAGCCCCAGTCCGGAGATCTCCGAGTGACAGAAGAATTTCGACCAAGTCCAGAACTCAAATTGCGTACTGACTCCAAAACAATTTTAGCCGGAAATCCTCTCGGAGATTTCCGGCGCTCGGAGATTTCCGAGCCCCAATCCGGAAATCTCCGAGTGTCAGAGGATTTTCGACCAAGTCAAGAAGCCCAACCAGTACTGATCCAGTTTCTTGCTCAACCGGAAATTGCACCGGAAATTTCCGGGGTCTGGAGATCTCCGGTCCTCAACCCGGAGATTTCCGGGCTGGCGGCTGTGCAACGGGCAGATTTTGGGGAGGGGTATAAATACCCCTCCACCTACCTCCAGCATTCTAAGCTTCCAGATTTTCTCTCTCCTCCATTGGTGCTGAACCTCGTTTCTCCCGGATCTCCCAATCTAGCCACTCAAATCCGTTGATACTTGGGGATCTGAGGGAGAAGCCACCGATCTACATCTCCACCGAAGCGATTTGACTTTCCCCCTCTATTTCTTGAGGGGCAACGAATCTAGGGTTCCTTTGTGGATAGCTAGGTTCTACCTTGTGTAATTTGATCCTTTGTGGATTCCTTTGTGGAAGTGACCTGTTGTGGTCGTTGTGAGAGCCCCCAATTCAGTTGTGGGTGTGTGCCTCACGAATTTGTACGGGACTTTCTCCGCCCTTAAAGGAGTCCTTAGTGGAAGTGTGGATTCGCACCTTTGTGGTCGAATTCACAGGAGAATAGGGTGAGGCCTTTGTGGCGTTGAGCAAACCTTTGTGGTAGCTCACACCTCTCCAACGAGACGTACACCTATGTGGTGGAACTCGGGATAAAATCTTGGTCTTCGAGTTCCTACGGTTGTTTCGTTCCACTCTCCTTTACCGCATCTTTATTTCCTGTACTTGCCTAGTTTCCTTGTAGTTTGTCATTTGTGTCATCTAGTTGCACATCTAGACAATTTACTTTCCGCTAGCCTAAAAACTGAAATGAGATAAAAATTGGTCACCACCTATTCACCCCCCCCCCCCCCTCTAGGTGGTCACCAGACCTTCCCGGAACTCCTTACGGACCACCGGAACTCTTTCCGGATCATTTCTATCTCTCCAACAAAATCCTATATTATTCCAGAACCTATCTCCTGGTGTCGTTAAGACCTTAAGTTTGTTACGCTACGGTTTGAGAACACTCCAGACATGGTCGAGACACTCCGCTCACCAATGACCGTCAGGGATACCTGGATGTATATGACGGCCCCTGTGCATTCTACGAATATCGTCGTTGAACCATAAATATGATATGCATTCCCTTTGTTTCTGCGATACTACCTTGTCCGAGATATGATCGTAGACACACCGATGTCTTTGTTGTATCTCGTTACCGACAAAGGTTATTAACTCGTCTGCGATATTACATCTCCATGACCTAGTCATAAGCTGCGCAGCTATATAGATGTAATCTCACCGAGTGGGCCCAGAGTATCTTTCCATTACAAGAATGAACAAATTTCGCTCTTGATCCTTACGTCTCGATGCTCTTTCGGATTACCCAAGATGGACACCGTTATTGTCATGCTATATAAGACACAACGTTTGATGCTCCCAAAGCACCCCTATGAAGCATCAATAAGTACGGTCTCACGGTCTAAGGAATAATCTATCATATTCTTATCTATTGCAAATGACAAACATCGTAATACGATCTTATTGCAATACTTTGCGTATGTCCATCATCTTATTCAACTAATAAGATGACCCCATTGTCAACCGACATTATTGTCCTTGATCGGGAATCTCGATCAACTGTTGCCCAATGGACTAGTTCATATAGAGGCTCACTAGGGACCTGGTTGTCTATGTATCACACGTGTATTAATAATTCCGATTAATACAGTTATAGCGTAATACACAAACCTATTATAAACTTATGAGATAACGCAATAAATACTACTTATTTATTTGCCTCTAGGGCATTTCTCCTTCAGTCTCCCACTTGCACTAGAGTACAAATAAACTAGCTGCATTTTACTTTATCAAAATCCCTTATCAAATAAGAATCATTTGATAATGCTTGCTTGTGGAAGAGTGTTACTCTGACAATCTGCACAACACATGATTGTGCATACTTTTGCGATTCATTGATATCAACTTGCTTGATATCACCATGTTATCCAATATCATATATGCAAATATCGTAACTAAGTGAGACTTCTGTTTCCCAACGCTTACTCTGATTATACCAACCAGATAACTGACTAGAAAACACACTCAGTCACTACACCAATGCAGAAAACTTGACATTCTAATGTCAATCCATCAACTAACGCACTTTTACTTCCAGTAAATTCTAAATTTACTTTTACAACTGTTCTTTTCCTAAGAACATCGGTTATATTTCATCGAGCAGATAATATGGTTTCTGTATGATGTCTAATATTACATAATAGACCAACATGTCATACAACCATTACTACCTTGTATCATTGCTCTTAATGATCAATTGGATTTCAAAGGACCATCCTTTTGACTCT
Source organism: Poa annua (assembly GCA_026929855.1). NCBI lineage: Eukaryota > Viridiplantae > Streptophyta > Magnoliopsida > Poales > Poaceae > Poa > Poa annua. Next base: position 71,417,197 of record CM049427.1, read on the forward strand.
ATTCTGACTCCTCATATATAATCCAAAAACAACTCGACTAACTATTTAAAATTCCCGTTCTATTCCAAATAGACACTAACTTTCAAATAGTTTCACAACTTCATCCTTCTCATCTATTCTACTGGTACAATTTCACAATGTATCATTTACACAAGATGAATTCGACTCCCACTCAAAATATGTCTCCACATATTTGAGAACACGAGCTCCCACTCAAAAACATGTCATCCACATATTTGAGTTCCTAAGCTCCCACTCAAAAATATGTTCTCCACATATTTCACCTGAGTGAACTAACTTTGACTCCCACTTAAATCGACATTTTGGTCAAACCAAAATCATTGATTTATTATCAATTCGAATCAATACAAACTACAATATTACATTAATACAAATCCTTCAAACTTCAAGCATGTCTACATAAATGTAGTCAACAAATTTGATCTTGTCCAAGACACATTTTTTGACAAGACGTGCTTCCACGTCTTTCTTATAGTCACATTTCTCATATAACACTTTATATGATGATTAAACAATCTTATTCCTCTAATATGAATTGTAGCAACAATTACTATTTTAATCCTCTCAAATGCAACTTGGATTTTCAGGCTGAAAAGCCTTAGTTCGTAATCTGATATTTTCTCAACTCTCTTTGTATTCATAAAGTGCACCTTCATCTGTCAACAAGATCTGAAACACTTAATATTATGCTGTGACCTGACAGCAATATTAAATATAACAGTACTTTATTTAGAAGCTTCTTTCATGAAAATATTATGATCTTTATGAAGAGGATTGCAAGCAGAAAACAATTTTCTAGTCTCCCTCACTCTTAATCACCAAATTTTCATTTGTAGAATTATACTCTTTGGAACACCTTCCAACATTCTACTTTTATGAATATAGGTCTGACACCTTATTTCAAGCCCCTAATTCCAATCCATAAACCATAATTCGAAAAATCATATTTTCCTCGGAATTACATAGACAACAAACTAAGTTTTGTTTCTATTTGGTTTTGGAATACACTCCCATCCAATGCGAGCAATCTACAAAGAACTATTCATGTATATTCCAAGTGATCGCATAATCATATACATGTCGACACTACTGTCGATCCTACGAATTCTCGTTGAAGAAAATATCTATTTTCTAAAGTGGACATCGACTATAATGTTTCGAACATATTAGGAGTTTCTAAGACTGATTCTAACAGACCACACTTTATTTAAAATAGAGTATGATTATAATACGCCATATATCACCATATATGACATCATAATATTGTGAAACATATTTCCACAAGTCTTTTATGTTGAAACCATAATTCAAAAATATTGTCCTTTGATCGAATCTTGTGAATACAATATTCACTAATCTTTCTTCTGAAAAACCCCATTTGATCTCTTATCAAATTAATTTCAGACTCATGATTTATCGGGCAAATACTCTTATTCACCAATAATCATAGAAGAATTCGGATCAAGCAAGAACACCATTAATTAATCATTAAAAATGACTCTCATTTAATTTCCTCTTGTATTGCTACTTCAATACTTCATTTCAAACTTAATCAATTCAGCACTCGAAATACTTAAATGGACCAAAATTATCCATTACTTATTTCATTGCCTTTATGACTAAATTCGATGGTGTTTGTTCTTTGGACACATAATTGTATCATTCCCGCTATTATAAATGTATATCATACGCATAATGTAATTGAGATGTGATGCAAATTACTCATAATATGAAACAATTGCTTTGTTTCATAACATAAAACAACTGATTTGTTCCATATGAATAATTATGTCTTGTAACATTCAAGACACCAAACTAGATCACACTCTCACTATTACAAAATGTCTTATCAAAAACTATTGATGATAACTAATATGATATCTCGAGGGCGTGAGCACTACTGGCCATGAACTTGCCATCACTTGTGCACTGTCACGTCACCCTTTGCCGCATACTTGTGATAATCAGGGACTGTTTCATAAACAGAACAAGTATCAATTACTTTTCATCAAGTATGAGAAGAATACATTTATATCTTCCTATATCAAATATACCTGTAGCGACGAAGAACTCTTCTTCGATGGAGTCAACTTTTAGAGATTAGAACTTGTTCACGAACGTGAAGAAGCTCATCGTGTCTCTATAGCATATTCACGCACATGCTATTCACAGCTAGGAGGCAAAGCGCAATCTCTATTGCACTGGAGTTCGCTATCTAGAAATCGTAGATATTCGTAAGGCTGAAGTAGATGGCATACAACTTCTTCAATTGAGTCTCCAGACATGTATGCTCCCCATGTGAATGGTCCGGAACTTTCTAAGCTGTCTGAACTGCTCAAGACACAATTCGTCTTTGAAGTGACCTCTGATCGCATCAATCACGACATATGGCTCCATGTGTTGAAACAACTTTCAACTCTGGTGCTAGGCATACGCTCATGACGACCTTCACTTCCATGAAAATATCATGATGCTTACGGAACTCATCATCTTCCTCCTTGATAGCAGAATCATCTGGTCTAACTCCTAACTAATGTTCTAGGACATATAGGATGTTTGTTGTGTCTGGAGAACGTTTCTAAAACCAATGTACCAGCTGATGAAGTTGGACCCGTCGGCTTCTAAGGTAGAATCCGGGCTCTTGAGGAAGTAACCAAAGTATAGTTGCGTAGTCTACAGATGTGATCGCAAAAGAGGTAAGGTAAAGTTTAAAATATATAGGTGAGTTTTAGTTTATAAGCATATTATCAAAACACACCAAACCAAAATTATTATCCCCAAAAATAATGATGGCGATTACACGACCCTCATCCACCATACCACCCCCGATCATCACGGCCGGCAGCACAGCTTCAAAGGTGGACATAAAATGTCGATCACAACAACTCTGTGACTCGTGCTCGATATTTCGATCTTCCCGTGTTCCGAGGCCATATTTCTGAATATGCTAGGCTCCCCAATCAAACCTCGAAGACCCTGCGCGTGCAACATGGCTTACACCCACTGTATGCGAAAGAAGAGATGTGTGACACCCGATCATCACGGCCTGCCTCATAACGTAGAACTTTTTTGGTGGTGCGCAACGAGGGAGAACACAATTTTGGTATTTGTTAGGGATCATCCTATTCAAGATGCTACCATTGTATATCTAGCATATAAGCAATCAATAGGATGCACACACAACATCACACAATAATGATGCAATGAAGTGCGATGTGACATGGTCGATGCGCCTGGACCTTCATGGCGCCATGTGCCTGGCCCCTGGCGCCCCGGCATGGCTCCGAGTCTACGGAGCCCTCCATTGCCTCCGATAGTACGAGTAATATCAAAACTTACCGTAACCATGTCAAATAAAATAACGCCTCTGCAAAACAAAGTTAGACGCCTCTTGCTTTATTTAGTTTTGCAAGTTTTACGTGGCAAATAGGCTTATTCATAAGAGAATCGCTTCCCTACCTACGAACTTTGTACCACAACGTCGATAGTATAATTGCATGTTTAAGCATCCCTTTCGGGCCCTCCATTGAAAATGCTTTGTCGACTAGAGAGAGAGAGAAACAGACACCCGCCAGCCACAGATACGGTACAAGCCGTATGTCAGTAGTGGAACCAGTCTCGCGTAAGCATACGCGTAAAGTCGGTCCGGGCCGCTTCATCAACTCAGTACCGAAGGCATTGCAAGTGCACGCTAGAGGGTAGAAAATACAAGAACGACGTCATCATTCAACATGAGTTCTAATCATACCAACAATACTACGCATAGATCGGCTCTGATACCACTGAAGGGGTTACGGTGCAGAAAACAATAATTTTTCTAGCGAACGAAACCCTAACTAGCCAGGATCTATCTATCTAGTACATGTGATAACGGTGGCGGCACGGGTTACATTACCTCCATGTAGACCGATAGAGGGGATTACGCTCCCGCACAAGCGTTGACGATGAAGTCGTGCGTAGCCGACCTCGAGGTCGCGGAGAACTTGTCGCGATGACAAAGACGATGACGCCGGGTGTCGACTATGACCTGCGTCGACGAGCGTCGGGCGTCGGGCAGAAGGTGGCGAGGCGTCGGCGGCAGGGGGGAGGCGCCGGCGGCAGAGGGGGAAGTGGCACGGCGGCTGCAAGGGGGCGAGACGACGTCGCCTAGGCTCCTCGAGAAGAGTTACCTCCGATCACTCGCAAATATATGGAGCTTAACGACAACCCCCGGTCATTCAGATCCAGCTGAAATCGCAGGGGTAGATCTTATCTGGAATCCCGCAGGGCAACAGCGCTCGAGGGTATAGCTTAGGTGGAGAGAGAGGGCAAAACGGACGGAGAAGCAGCTCGGCCGGCCTGCAATACAATTAATTGTATTTTCCAGTGAATTAATCCAATTAATATGCCTTGCTATATAAAGGGGGAGGGGGTGTGCAAACACCTTGCCACCCCATGTGGGACTAAAGGAATACAAGGGGGAGGGGGGTTCGGCCGAACCCCCTAGTCTGAGTTGGACTAGGGGCCCAAGCCCCTTTCCCCCTTGGGAGGTGCGGCTCCCCCTCTTGGGCCCTCTCAGGGCCCATGTAGGTGGGAGCCCCCCTTTTTCCTTTATTAAATTAATATAAAATATAATTAATTCATAATTAATATATTTAAATACTATTTAATATCCCGTGACTCCGAAACATTTTCCGAACCACCCGAACAACTTTCGGACATTCCTGGAACCCTTCCAGACCTTACCGGAACTCCTTCCGGACCACCGGAACTCTTTCCGGATCATTTCTCTCTCTCCAACAAAATCCTATATTATTCCAGAACCTATCTCCTGGTGTCGTTAAGACCTTCAGTTTGTTACGCTACGGTTCGAGAACACTCCAGACATGGTCGAGACACTCCGTTCACCAATGACCGTCAGAGATACCTGGATGTATATGACGGCCCCTGTGCATTCTACGAATATCGTCGTTGAACCATAAATATGATATTCATTCCCTTTGTTTCTGCGATACTACCTTTTCCGAGATATGATAGTAGACACACCGATGTCTTTGTTGTATCTCGTTACCGACAAAGGTTATTAACTCGTCTGCGATATTACAACTCCATGACCTAGTCATAAGCTGCGCAACTATATAGATGTAATCTCACCCAGTGGGCCCAGAGTATCTTTCCATTACAAGAATGAACAAATCCCGCTCTTGATCCTTATGTCTCGATGCTCTTTCGGAATACCCAAGATGGACACCGTTATTGTCATGCTATATAAGACACAACGTTTGATGCTCTCAAAGCACCCCTACGAAGCAACAATAAGTACGGTCACACGGTCTAAGGAATAATCTATCATATTCTTATCTATTGCAAATGACAAACATTGTAATACGATCTTATTGCAATACTTTGCGTATGTCCATCATCTTATTCAACTAATAAGATGACCCCATTGTGAACCGACGTTATTGTCCTTGATCGGGAATCTCGATCAACTGTTGCCCAATGGACTAGTTCATATAGAGGCTCACTAGGGACCTGGTTGTGTATGTATCACACGTGTATTAATAATTCCGATTAATACAGTTAGAGCATAATACACAAACCTATTATAAACTTATGAGATAACGCCATAAATACTACTTATTTATTTGCCTCTAGGGCATTTCTCCTTCACTACTTGCTCGGCTAGGGTTACAAGTGTTTAGCAAGCAATTGGCCGATCCCTCTCTACGGTGGAGCTCTTGCTCCCTTTATAGGCGCCACGAGCATCTCCCTTGCGCAGTGCGTCCTCGGTGGGCTCCCACACGGCATTGGCCCGGAGGAGTTGGAGTCCACCTGCTGCCAAAAACTCCATGGACATGGTTCATCCGCGATAAAGTTGGGCGTGGTGGCCGACAGGCAACAGACCGCGTAGAACGGCTCGCAGGGGTCAAAGTGATCGTGGTGGAACCCACGATGACAATCTTCTTGGAGCATTGCGCCGTCCAGCCGCTTTATCACCAGAGAGGAAAGTCCCAGCTGTCCTGGTGCGGGCGGCACAACTTTGTTGACTCTTTTATCAACAGAATGGCAATTGGAGTGCTCGCGTCACTCTGCGGCTGCTGCAGAGGCCTGAAGGAGATATGCCCTAGAGGCAATTAATAAAGTGTATTCTTTATCATATCTCGTTTGTTCATAATATGTTTTTGTGTCATGCTAGAACCGTATTAAGCGGAAACTAGTTTCATTGCGCGATTGATGATCGAGGTTTCCCGGTCATGGGGCATGGCGCCGGTCGGCAATGAGAGTCATATCGCTAGAGAGCGATGTGATGGACATACCCAGATTTGGAGAACATAGTCATTACACCTTTGACCGTGAGATCAACTCTTATCGATATTCCCCGAAGATACTTTGATTGCACCAAACGTCGTATCTTATTTAGTATGACAATAACGGTGATACTTTTGGGTATTGGAAAGGAGTATTGAGACGAGGGGTCAAGAGCGGGATTTGCCAGTCCGCGTAGCAGGATAGATACTCTCGGGCCCACTCGGTGAGATCTTGTCTAATGAGCTTGCAAGCATGTGACTAGGTCACGGAGACATGAGATCATGAACGAGTAGAAGATGGCATCGTCGGTAACGAGGTCGGGATTAGGTATGGAGATATCTATGGAACGACACTCGGACGTGCTAAGTATCGCTATGGCAAAAGGTCTAAGACTTCACGTTCAGGTTTGATAGATGAAAGTCATTCGTTATATCTCAGGGATTAATTCAGGGGGTCCAGGCCTACGAGTTAGTCATTGATCATTGAGGAGTCTTGATCATACCTGATATTATATCGAACCGCTAGGGTAACACACTTAAGGGGTTTCGACAAGACAGCCGGAAAGGAAGGAGATCACCGGGACAGTCCCGGGAGAGGTCCGATGGAGATCGGGCAGCGCCGAAAGAGTTTTCGGAGCTAGGAAATATTTTATATATTATGTTTGATATTAATTAGTGTTATTAATATGCAAATATGATTTTATATATTTATTTTCGAATTTATTAAGGCAGATTTCCCTAAATGGGCCTTCCGGACGAAAGAAGGCCCAAGAGGGGAAAATTCCCTAGGGGAATTCGGTGGGGGCCAGGAGGGCCGGCCTAGGTGGGCCACAAGGGGCCCACCAGGGGGCCGGCGCACCTCCCAAGCCGAACCAGGCTGTGGGGGGTTAGTCCCACATTGCCTGGCTGGCAAGGTTGGCTCCCCTTGGGAGCCTATATAAGAAAGGGCACCCCCAGCCTTTTAATTCACCAATTAATTCCTGATTTCTCTCTCGATCTCGTGGTTCCCAAATCGGAGCCGCGCCGAGCAAGAGGAGTCGGGGATCTCCTCCACCATAGCCCGCTGCCGCGCTGCTGGTGTTCCGGTCCAAGTCTTCCGCTGCTCGTCCTGCACTGGAGCTTCGGAGGCGTCGTCTCCACCGTACGTGTGCGACTCCCTGCGAGGTGCTGCGCTAGCGGTACTCGGAGGCCTGCTTCCTCTACACGACCTTGAGGTCGGCTTCGTCGGTCTTCATCGACAACGTTTGTGCGGGAACGTAATCCCCGCTTTCGGTCTACAAGGGTACGTATTCCGATCTCCGTTCGTACTACTATATCTGCATAGAATAGATCTTGGCTAGTTTAAGGATATCGTTGCTAGGAAAATTATTGTTTTCTGCCCACGATCCCCTTCAGTGGTATCAGAGCCGATCTATCGTAAGATATAGTTGTACGCTGTTAGAACCCGTGCTCTGCACGGGGGCACCGTTCCTGTTATTTGCTACCCTCTAGCGTGCACTTGTGTATTCCAGCGGCATTGAGTTGATGAAGCGGCCCGGACCGACTATACGCGTACGCTTACGCGAGACTGGTTCCACTACTGACATACGGCTTATACCGTATCTGTGGCTGGCGGGTGACAGTTTCTCTCTCTTTAGTTGGTCTTCGCATTTTCAATGGAGGGCCCGAAAGGGATGCTTAAACATGCAATTATTGGATCGTTGTTGTGGTCATAAGATTCGTAGGTATGAAGCGGTTCTATTTACGAAAGCCCCAAGCCACGTAAAATATGCAAAAGATAAAGTAGAAGCGTCTAACTTTGTTTTGCAGGGGCTATGTGATATGGTCAAGGTAGGTTTATTAAATTTTTTATAAACTGCGGGCGCCAAGAAGACAATGGCGCGATGGACTATATCACATTGCATTACATTTGATGTTTTGTGTGCATCTTATTTTGTGTGTGATTGTGTGTTACACGGCGGTAGTTGAATAAGATGATCCCTTCAAAATACCACTAGTGTTCTCCCTCCAACGCGCACCACCAATAAAGTTCTACGTTATGAGGCAGGCCGTGATGATCGGGTGTCAGACATATCTTCGTTCGCATACGGTGGGTGTAAGCCATGTTGCACAAGCGTCAGCGTGGAGGTCTTTGGTGGCGAGCCTAGCATACTCAGAAGTATGGCCTCGGAACAGGAAGGCCGAAAGGCCGAGCACGAGTCACAAAATTGGTGTGACGGACGATTTTGTCTACTCTTGAAGTTGTGCCGCCGGCTTTGATGATGAGGGGTGGTGCAATGGATGGGAGTCGTGTAATCGCTTAAACGACCAGGAGGGATGTTCGTTTGAGTGGGAGTTATGTTAGTTATTTTCTAAAATACTATAACTCAAAATTATTATGAACAAAGTCTTATGTTGTTGCAAATTCCATTGTAGATGTCTCGCCCCTCGTTTAACCTAGGTATGTTCCTTGAGAAAGAAAAGCTTAAGACCAATGGGTCAAACTTCATGGCCTGGTTCCGCAACCTGAGGATCCTCCTCACTCCCCATAGGGTGGCCTACGTCATTGAGGCCGCCATAGGTGACCCTCCTGCAGATGAAGCCTCTGAGGATGAGAAGAAGGTCTTCCAGACCCGATCGGAGGATTCTGCCTTTGTCCAGAGTGGCATGCTCTACGCCATGGAAGCCGACCTGCAGAAGCGTTTTGAGAAGATGAGCGCCTTTGAGATCATCTCGGATCTTAAGGCTGTCTTTGCGCCGCAGGCTAAGGCTGAGAGATATGAGGCTTCTGAGCTTTTCTTCTCAGCCAAGATGGAAGAGCATAGCAGTGTGAGCGAGCATGTAGTCAAGATGTCTGGCTACGTTCAACGCCTGAATGCTCTGGAGTGCAAAATTCCCGATGAGCTGGCGATTGACAGGGTGTTGCAATCGTTGCCACCGAGCTACAAAGGCTTCGTCATGAACTACAACATGCAGGGCATGGCTAAGTCCCTGGGTGAAGTGTTCGTGATGCTCAAGACTGCTGAGGTAGAGATTAAGAAGGAGCACACGCTGTTGATGGTCAACAAGACCGTTGATTTCAAGAAGTCCGGTGGCAAGGGAAAGCAGAGCTGGAAGTCCCGGAGGGAGGCAAAGTTGGCTGCCAAGCCCAGGACTAACAAATCTAGTCCCAGAGCTAGCGTGGAGTGTTTCTACTGCAAGGGGAAGGGTCACTGGAAGCGCAACTGCCCCAAGTATCTGGAGGATAGGAAGTCTGGCAAGACGGTCGACAAAGAGAAAGGTATATTTGATATACATGTTATAGATGTGTACCTTACATCCGCCCGGAGCAATACGTGGGTATTTGATACTGGTTCTGTTGCTCATATATGTAACTCTCAGGAGGAGTTACGGAATAGAAGGCGGCTGGCGAAGGATGAGGTGACGATGCGTGTCGGCAACGGATCGAGAGTCGACGTGGTGGCTGTCGGCACGCTCCCTCTGCATCTACCATCGGGATTAGTTTTGGTTTTAAATAAATGTTATTTTGTGCCATCCTTGAGTGTAAACATTATAAGTGGGTCTTGCCTGTTACAAGACGGTTATTCATTTAAATCACTGTCAAGCAATTGTGCTATTTATATGAATGATATCTTTTATGTTGATGCTCCCGAGAGTAATGGTTTATTCTTGTTGAATCTCGATCGTAGTACTCACATCCATAACATAGAGGCCAAACGAATTAAGTGTAGTGACGATACCGCCATGTTTTTGTGGCATTGCCGTCTTGGTCATATTGGTATAAAGCGCATGAAGCGACTCCACTCCGATGGACTCTTGGACTCGTTGGATTTCGGATCCCTCGATACATGTGAACCATGCCTCATGGGCAAAATGACCAGGACACCGTTCAAAGGTTTCGTTGAACGGGCGTCGGATTTGTTGGGGATCATACATACAGACGTATGTGGACCAATGAGCGTTTCGACACGCAATGGTTATCGTTACTTCGTCACCTTCACTGATGACTTGAGTAGATACGGTTATATCTATTTGATGAAACACAAGTCTGAAACGTTTGAAAAGTTCAAAGAATTCCAGAGTGAAGTTGAGAATCAGCTTAATAGGAAAATCAAGCATCTCCGGTCCGATCGCGGTGGAGAGTACTTGAGTTTTGAGTTTGGCACACATCTGAAGAGTTGTGGCATAGTGCCCCAACTTACGCCCGCCGGAACGCCGCAGCGTAACGGTGTGTCCGAGCGACGTAATCGTACTCTACTGGATAGTGTCTGATCTATGATGTCTCTTACCGATCTGCCAGTGTCCTTCTGGGGTTATGCGTTAGAAACAGTCGCATTCATTTTAAATAGGGCTCCGTCCAAGTCCGTTGAAACGACGCCGTATGAATTATGGTATGGCCATAAGCCTAAGTTATCGTTTCTGAAGGTTTGGGGTTGTGAGGCGTACGTTAAGAAACTACAGCCCGACAAACTCGAACCGAAGTCGGAGAAAGTCGTCTTTGTAGGATATCCGCGGGAAACCGTTGGGTACACCTTCTACAACCAAGCTGAGGGCAAAACTTTTGTCGCGAAGACCGGTGCCTTTCTAGAGAAGGAATTTCTCGCGAAAGGAGTAAGTGGGAGGAAGGTAGACCTTGATGAAATCGTTGATCCTGAACTCGAGATTCCGAGTGGCGCAACGGAAGCAATTCCGGAAACGTCCTCCGTGGAAGGAGTGGGAGAAACTGTCGAGGAAGATGTTCTACCTCGTAGGTCTGGTAGATCTCGGATCCCACCAAAATGGTATGGCAACATGGTTTGCACCGTCATGCTAGTCGAGCAAGACGAACCTACGAACTACAAGGGGGCGATGGAGAGTCTAGAGTCCGAGAAATGGCTTGAAGCCATGAAATCCGAAATAGGATCCATGTATGATAACCAAGTGTGGACCTTGGTGGATATTCCCGAAGGGCGCAAGGCCGTCGAGAATAAGTGGATCTTTAAGAAGAAGACTGATGCTGATGGTAATGTGACCGTCTATAAAGCTCGGCTTGTCGCAAAGGGTTTCCGACAAGTTCATGGAATTGACTACGATGAAACTTTTTCACCGGTAGCGATGCTTAAGTCTATTCGGATTTTGTTAGCGGTGGCTGCCTACTATGATTATGAAATCTGGCAGATGGACGTCAAAACGGCCTTCCTGAATGGAAACATTGAGGAAGAGTTGTACATGGTACAGCCGGAAGGTTTTGTCGATCCAGGAAGTGCTAACAAGGTGTGCAAGCTTCAGCGATCCATCTATGGATTGAAGCAGGCATCTCGGAGCTGGAATCTTCGCTTTGATGAGGTAATCAAAGGCTTTGGATTTATCCAGAATGTGGAAGAGACCTGTATTTACAAGAAAATGAGTGGGAGCTCAGTTGTGTTCTTAGCACTGTATGTTGACGACATATTGCTAATAGGGAATGATGTGGAACTTCTGAATAGCGTGAAGGAATATTTAAACAGTAAGTTTTCCATGAAGGACTTAGGAGAAGCTGCGTATGTTTTAGGCATAAAGATCTACCGTGATAGATCAAGGCGCCTATTAGCACTAAGTCAGAGTACTTATCTTGATAAAATATTGAAGCGTTTTCATATGGAGAAGGCAAAGAAGGGTTCTCTGCCGGTTATCAAGAATAAGATATTGCGTAAGGCGTAGTGTCCGGTAACGGAACTGGGTAAGGCCGAAATGACGAAACATCCTTATGCTTCAGCCATAGGATCGATCATGTATGCAATGTTGAGTACTAGACCAGATGTGGCATTAGCTCTAAGTTTGACAAGCCGGTTTCAGAGTAATCCTGGAATGCCGCATTGGATAGCTGTTAAGAGCATTCTTAAGTATCTCAATAAGACAAAGGAAATGTTCCTTGTGTATGGTGGCTGCGATGAGGAACTTGGCGTAACGGGTTACGTAGATGCAAGTTTCTGCTCAGACCCCGATGACTGTAAGTCACAGACAGGTTACGTGTTCAAGGTGAATGGAGGCGCCGTGTGCTGGAGAAGTGGGAAGCAACCCATAGTCGCGCAATCTACAATGGAGTCGGAGTACATTGCTGCCTGCGAGGCCGCGAATGAAGCTGTGTGGCTGAGGAAGTTCGTCATCGAACTTGGAGTGTTCCCGAGCGTGCAAGACCCCGTGGTCCTCTTCTGCGACAATACGGGTGCCATTGCGAACGCCAAGGAGCCAAGGACTCACTCCACCGCCAAACACATTCTCCGACGCTTCCACGTGATACGTCCGTACGTACAAGAAGGCGATGTGAAGATTTGCAAAGTGCATACGGATCTGAATGTGGCAGATCCGCTGACGAAGCCTCTTCCGCTTGATAAGCATGAACAACACCAGTTAGCTATGGGTGTTAGGCTTTTACCAAGTTGTAATCTAGATTAATTTGTACTCTAGTGCAAGTGGGAGACTGAAGGAGATATGCCCTAGAGGCAATTAATAAAGTGTATTCTTTATCATATCTCGTTTGTTCATAATATATTTTTGTGTCATGCTAGAACCGTATTAAGCGGAAACATTAATGCGGGTGTGATACGTAAACAACAAGGTCCCTAGTAGCCTCTACTGAGACTAGTTTCATTGCGCGATTGATGATCGAGGTTTCCCGGTCATGGGGCATGGCGCCGGTCGGCAATGAGAGTCATATCGCTAGAGAGCGATGTGATGGACATACCCAGATTTGGAGAACATAGTCATTACACCTTTGACCGTGAGATCAACTCTTATCGATATTCCCCGAAGATACTTTGATTGCACCAAACGTCGTATCTTATTTAGTATGACAATAACAGTGATACTTTTGGGTATTGGAAAGGAGTATTGAGACGAGGGGTCAAGAGCGGGATTTGCCAGTCCGCGTAGCAGGATAGATACTCTCGGGCCCACTCGATGAGATCTTGTCTAATGAGCTTGCAAGCATGTGACTAGGTCACGGAGACATGAGATCATGAACGAGTAGAAGATGGCATCGTCGGTAACGAGGTCGGGATTAGGTATGGAGATATCTATGGAACGACACTCGGACGTGCTAAGTATCGCTATGGCAAAAGGTCTAAGACTTCACGTTCAGGTTTGATAGATGAAAGTCATTCGTTATATCTCAGGGATTAATTCAGGGGGTCCAGGCCTACGAGTTAGTCATTGATCATTGAGGAGTCTTGATCATACCTGATATTATATCGAACCGCTAGGGTAACACACTTAAGGGGTTTCGACAAGACAACCGGAAAGGAAGGAGATCACCGGGACAGTCCCGGGAGAGGTCCGATGGAGATCGGGCAGCGCCGAAAGAGTTTTCGGAGAAATATTTTATATATTATGTTTGATATTAATTAGTGTTATTAATATGCAAATATGATTTTATATATTTATTTTCGAATTTATTAAGGCAGATTTCCCTAAATGGGCCTTCCGGACGAAAGAAGGCCCAAGAGGGGAAAATTCCCTAGGGGAATTTGGTGGGGGCCAGGAGGGCCGGCCTAGGTGGGCCACAAGGGGCCCACCAGGGGGCCGGCGCACCTCCCAAGCCGAACCAGGCTGTGGGGGGTTAGTCCCACATTGCCTGGCTGGCAAGGTTGGCTCCCCTTGGGAGCCTATATAAGAAAGGGCACCCCCAGCCTTTTAATTCACCAATTAATTCCTGATTTCTCTCTCGATCTCGTGGTTCCCAAATCGGAGCCGCGCCGAGCAAGAGGAGTCGGGGATCTCCTCCACCATAGCCCGCTGCCGCGCTGCTGGTGTTCCGGTCCAAGTCTTCCGCTGCTCGTCCTGGACTGGAGCTTCGGAGGCGTCGTCTCCACCGTACGTGTGCGACTCCCTGCGAGGTGCTGCGCTAGCGGTACTCGGAGGCCTGCTTCCTCTACACGACCTTGAGGTCGGCTTCGTCGGTCTTCATCGACAACGTTTGTGCGGGAACGTAATCCCCGCTTTCGGTCTACAAGGGTACGTATTCCGATCTCCGTTCGTACTACTATATCTGCATAGAATAGATCTTGGCTAGTTTAAGGATATCGTTGCTAGGAAAATTATTTTTTTCTGCCCACGATCCCCTTCAAGGCCATGCGTCATGCAGCGTTTGCTTAGCCACGAAGTGTCTCCACAGGGCCGCGAAGGGCCGTGGAGAGGTATCCGTTGACTTCTCTCCAGGCAAAGTAAGCCTTGGGGAGTCTCTTGAAGCACGCAGTCCTCTTCAGGCCCTGGCTTCCTCTTCGGGCCCTCGAGGGGAGTTGCCTCTCGAGAGTCTGTCCAAGCGGATGGCTTGGTCCTTAGTCGTTTCGTCTGATCTGTCTGTGTGCGAGGCTTGGGGAGAGTGGGCTCTACACACCCCAGTCCTCACTGGGCCGACATTGCGTGATTCTATAAAGCTGATCTGTGTTTTTACCCATGTTACGCTAGATTATTGCATAACCTACTACACTAGCAGAGGCATCGTTGTCATATGCATTTTGTGGCACATTCATTAGTTACTTGTATCATCAGTATGTTGTCATATCATCATTAGTGTGTTGTCATATATCATATATCATATTCGGATAGTTGCCCCTAAAAGTGAAAAGAGCCATGGAGGCCATCGAAAAGAGAAATAGAAAAAATAGAAAAAATAGAAAAAAAAAGAGAAAAAGAAAAAATAAATAAATAAGGGGGCAGCATTACTATTCTTTATCACACACTTGTTCTCATGTTATAGCACTATGTCATTTATATTCATCACTTTGTCTCATGTTATAGCACCATGTCATTTATGATCATCATGAGCCCATGTTTAGCACCTTTACTCCATATGAGCGAGTTTTCATGTCTTAGTTGCATAACTATGTGGGGCACTTTACACTATAGAACTTGGCTTGTATATTCCTATGATGAGCCTCCTCAAAAGTGCTCTAGGTCTTCGTGAGTAAGCAAGTTGGATGCACCCCCACTAGTTCCATTGGAGAGCTTTCATATACTTATAGCTCTATGTGCATCCGTTGTCTAGCAATCACTACTCCTTGCATAGCCTTGATTGTAAGACTTTCTCTTGTCTAAAGATCACTTGCAGCTTTGTGAGCCTTTCTTCCGTTGGCCTTCCAAACCTCCGTTAACATTCTCTTAGCCATAACCTCCCGGTGCCAGGAACCAACGTTGAACGATTGCTTGTTTCTTTTGAACAAATAAAGTATTGATCTTCTACGTGCATATTGATATTGCTTGACTTTATCCATTCATTAAGTTTTCATGTTTGTTGGAAGCATTAGATGATTATATTGTTGTGCTTGAAGCTTAAATCATCTCTAATATCTACTTTGCATAGTTGATTGCTATCTAGTACTTTATCATTGAAAGATTTGCTTGCTTTACCTAATTGTTTATTTATTACACATTTGATATTAATATAAACTACATGCCTCATTCATTTGATCTCAGTTTACATGCCTTACATTATTACGTGATCAAGATTGTGTTTAAGCATGTCACTTCAGAAATTATTCTTCTTTTATCGTTCTTGCCTACTCGGGACGAGTAGAACTAAGCTTGGGGATGTTGATACGTCTCCAACGTATCAATAATTTCTTATGTTCCATGCTATGTAATATCATGTTATTACATGTTTTATATGCATTTTATATATTTTTATGCATTTTCTGGGACTAACCTATTAACAAGATGCCAAAGTGCCCGTTCCCTGTTTTCTGCTGTTTTTGGTTTCAGAAAAGTACTTAAGGAAATATTCTCGGAATTGGAAAAGAAACATCCTAGCATTATTTTTGGAAAATGATGGTTCCAGAAGACCGAAGACGTGACAAAGTGGGACACCGAGGCGCCCTCGCCAGGTGCTGGCGCGGCCAGCCCTGGGCCCCACGATCACGTGGTGACGCGGCCTCGGGCCTCCACCCACCTCGCCCTTTCGCCTATAAGTACCCCCCAAAAACCTAAAAATCGCAGGGTGTTCATTATTTCCTCCACGGGTCCCGAGCCGCCGCCATCGTCAACACCAATTCGGAAGAGATCAGAACTGCTCCCCAGCACCCTGTCGGGAGGGGGACTCGTCCCCGAAGGCCTCTACGTCGCCATGACCGCCTCCGCACTGATGCGTGAGTAGTCTAACCTTGGACTACGGGTCCATAACGGTAGCTAGATGGTTGTCTTATCCTCTTGTGCTATCATGTTTAGATCTTGTGAGCTGCCTATCATGATCAAGATCACTGTTATGTAATTCTCCATGTTGTGTTTGCTGGGATTCGATGAATATTGAGTACTAAAGTTATTGCTTCATATATCATGTGTGTGCTATTTAATGATCTTGCATGCTCTCCGTTACTCGTGTGTGCTTTGGCCAAGTAGATGCTTGTAACTCCAAGAGGGGGTATTTATGCTCGATAGTAGGTTATTGTCTCTATTTAATCTGGGGCAATGACAGAAAGCTCTAAGGTTGTAGATGTACCGTTGCTACTAGGGATAAAACAGTAGTACTTTATCTAAGTATGATGTTACTTACTTACTTTACACACAGTGCTTAAGGCGATAATCTATTGCATGCAACTTAATACTGAAAGGGGTGCGGACGCTAACTGGAAGGTGGATTATTAGTCATATATGCGGTTGGAACGGTCTATGTATATTTTTGTAATGACCGAATGAATCTCACACAAGACATCATAACGTTGGTATATGCATTGGTTTGCTCATCATTGTTCTATCAATTGACCAGCTGTAATTTGTTTACCACGCATGAATGAATGTATTAATATTTATGGAGAGACATCACTAGTGAACTGTGGACCCCGGTCCTTCTCTTTAATCTGATAAAATCACAACTGCAACCTGTTACTTTCTGCAAACAAACATCTTTCTTCCACACATACGTTTAATCCTTTGTTACAGCAAGCCGGTGAGATTGACAACCTCACTGTTAAGTTGGGGCCAAGTATCTTGACTGTTAAGTTAAGCCGGTGAGATTGACAACCTCCACGTCAACCACCAGGAAGCATTTTTTTGGCACCGTTGATACCTCGGGGGAATCTTCATCTCCTACTGGTTCGATAACCTTGGTTTCATACTGAGGAAAACTTGTTGCTGCACTACTTCACACCTTCCTCTTGGGGTCTCCCAACAACACACCCACCGTGTGCATCAAGGGTTATTGCAATAAAAAATTCTCATATTTTGTATGAACACAACTGCTACCAATGCTACTGGACATTAGCTACAGCCACTGATACTTTATGGACAAAATATCCTATCAAAATAGCAAAAGAGGCATTGCAAAATAAATGGCAGAATTTGTCAGAACAGAACAGTCCATAAAGATGGATTTTTTCAAGGCACTTAACTTGCTCAGATCAGAAAACTCAAAACTAATGAAAGTTGCATATATATATATATATATATATATATATATATATATATATATATATATATATATATATATATATATATATATATATATGAGGATTACGCACAAAACATCCCAGGTCATTTTAATTTTCTGTGAATTCTTACGAATTCAAACGGTGCGTAGCAAGAAACTGTTCCTCCACAGGAATCCAAATCTAGCATCAACTTTCAGCTAGAGGCTTAACTTGACACAACAATGCAATAAAGTAAAGATACAAAGGAATTGCTACAGAGGTAGGCTTGTTCCTTGACACAACAAATTAAAATAACAGGAATAAAAAGTGGGTTGTCTCCCATAAGCACTTTTCTTTAACGCCTTTCAGCTAGGCACAGAAAGCAAAACTCAAGTATTATCCAAATCAAGAACACAAATCCTCTCAACTATGCATTGTATCTTATCTATATAGGGTTCATAGGTTCATGTTTCATTTCTTTTAGGCTTACTACATTAATCAAATGGGTTTTCAGGGACAATCCAATCAAAAATTTCTTCCAAAGCTTTATGCATAACTATAAGTTTAACAGGTATTGGTCTTTCATTTCCTCCCCCTTAGTAGGTTCGGTTTTTACCAATTTTTCAAGTGCATTAACAACATCTACACATGAGCTTGATGCACACGGTGGGTGTGTTGTTGGGAGACCCCAAGAGGAAGGTATAAAATAGTGCAGCAGCAAATTTCCCTCAGTTATGAAACCAAGGTTATCGAACCAGTAGGAGATGGCGAATTCCCTCGAGTTATAAACGGCGCCAGAAAAGAGCTGTTGACGTGGGGCCTGCACACAAACAATCAAGATACTTTTCCCCAACTTAATAGTGAGGTTGTCAATCTCACCGGCTTGCTGTAACAAAGGATTAAATGTATGTGTGAAAGAAAGAGTGATGTTTTCAGAAAGTAACAGCTTTGCAGTTGTGGTTTTATCAGATTAATCAGAAGGATCGGGGTCCATAGTTCACTTGTGGTGTCTCTCCATAAATAATAATAACATTCATCCATGTGTGGTAAACTAATTACAGCTAGGCAATTGACAGAATAATGATGAGCAACCCAATGCATATACTAATGCTATGGTGTCTAGTGTGAGATTCATTCGGTCATTACAACAATATACATAGACCGTTCAACCCGCATCTATGACTAATAATCCACCTTCTGTTAGCGTCTGCACCCCTTTCAGTTTTAAGTTGCATGCAACAGATTATCGCCTTAAGCACTGTGTGTAAAGTAAGTAAGTAACATCATCCTTAGAAAAAGTACTACTGTTTTATCTCTAGTAGCAACAGTACATCTACAACCTTAGAGCTTTCTGTCACAGCCCCAAATTTAATAGAGACATGAACCCACTATCGAGCATAAATACCCTCTATTGGAGTTACGAGCATCTAGTTGGCCAAAGCACACACACACGTAACGGAGAGCATGTAAGATCATTAAATAGCACACACATGATATATTATGAAGCAATAACTTTAGTACCCAATATTCATCGGATCCCAGCAAACACAACATGGAGAATTACATAAAGATGATCTTGATCATGATAGGCAGGTCACAAGATCTAAACATGATAGCACAAGAGGAGAAGACAACCATCTAGCTACTGCTATGGACCCGTAGTCCAAGGTAGACTACTCACGCATCAGTCCGGAGGCGGTCATGACGACGTAGAGGCCTCCGGGGACGATTCCCCCTCTCGGCAGGGTGCCGGGGAGAAGTTCTGATCTCCCCCAAATTGGTGTTGATGACGGCGACGGCTTGGGACCCGTGGAGGAAAAAGTGATTAACCAGGCTCTGTTTTTCGCTCAAGGGGGTATTTGTAGGCGAAAGACCTAGGTCGGCGGGCGCCCGACGGCGCCACATCGCCTCCCGGCACGGAAGGAATTGGGGCCGTGCCACCAGGTGATGTGGCCCCCTCGCGGCCCCTCTTCGTCTCGTCTTCGAGTCTTCGTGATGCAAATATTCCAAAAATAATTCCTGGTTGATTTATTTCGAATTTGGCGGATATTTCTTTAAGTAATTTTCTATGGCATCTATGGCATCTATGGCATCTTGTTAATAGGTTAGTCCCAGAAAATGCATAAAACTATATAAAATGCATATAAAACATTTAATAATATGATATAACATAGCATGGAACATAAGAAATTATGGATACGTTTGAGACGTATCAACATCCCCAAGCTTAGTTCTACTCGTCCCGAGTAGGCAAGAACGATAAAAGAAGAATAACTTCTGAAATGACATGCTTAAACACAATCTTGATCATATAATAATGTAAGGCATATAAACTGAGATCAAATGAATAAGGGTTGTAGTTTATATTGATATCAAACGAGTAATGAATAAACAAGTAGGTGAAGCAAGCTAAGTTTTCAATGATATAGTAATAGATAGCAATCAACTGTGCAAAGTAGATATTAAAGATGATTTAAGCTTCAAGCACAACAATATAATCATCTTATGCTTCCAACAAACATGACAACTTAATGAAAGGATCAAGTCAAGCAATATCAATATGCACGTAGAATATCAATATATTATTTGTTCAAAAGAAACAAGCAAGCGTTCAACGTTGGTTCCTGACACCAGGATGTTATGGCTAAGAGAATGTTCACGGAGGTTTGGAAGGCCAACGAAAGAAAGGCTCACAAAGTTGTAGATGATCATTAGACAAGAGAAAGTTATACAATCAAGCCATTGAAGGAGTAGTGATTGTCATACAACGGATGCACATGGAGCTAAAGGTATATGAAAGCTCTCCAATGGAACTAGTGGGGGTGTATCCAACTTGCTTGCTCACGAAGATCTAGAACACTTTTGAGGAGGCTCATCATTGGAATATACAAGCCAAGTTCTATAATGTAAAGTTCCCCACATAGTTATGCAACTAAGACATGAAAACTCTCTCATATGGAGTAAAGGTGCTAAACATGAGCACAAATGATGATCATAAATGATATGGTGATGTAACATGAGCACAAGTGATGACTATAAATGATATAGTGCTATAACATGAGCACAAGTGTCTGATATTGAATAGTAATGCTGCCCCCTTTTTTATTTCTTTTCTTTCTTTCTTTTTTCTTTTTTTCCTTTTCTTTTTTTTTTCTTTTTCTGTTTCTCTTTTCGATGGCCTCCATGGCTCTTTTCACTTTTAGGGGCAAGCATCCTAATATGATATATGATATATGACAACACACTAATAATGATAAAACAACATACTGATGATATAAGTAACTATATGAATATGCCATAAGAATACATATGACAACGGTTCCTCCGCCAGTGTAGCAGGTTATGCAGTGCTCTAGCGTAACATGGGTAAAACCACACATTACATTTATAGAAACATGCAAAGCAATAAATAAGTAATGAATTACAACAAGTCATGTAATGTAAGATGGATGTTGCATGGCAATATATCTCGAAACAACTATGAAAATGCTGTAGTAGGTCGGTATGGTGGATGTTTGGAGGAAGATATTTGGCTTATGTGTTGGGGAACAAGATGAAGATTTCCCACGAGTTTGGATGCACCCGGGAAAAATGCACCAACTCTCAGTGTGAGAAAGGGCAAAGCAAAGTACAGAAGAGGCTAGCAATATGGTGGTGGAAGTGCCATGAAAACCACAGTTTTAGAACTCACAAGTAAAAAAGATTCCAAATAAAAATATGATCATACAAGGCATAATGAAAATTACTCCTAGAGGGATCTTGGCGAATGACAAAGTCACCGTTGGCTTCCCCGACCGTAGCGCATAACATAAAGTCATTAGAGTTGATTTAGGAAAATAGAAGTCATATACCATTATGCAATCAACTGGAAATTTAAGTGTGGCACAGTTTTCAAGTTTCTCTAGACCAACCATTTAAACATTCCACTTTACTAGACCATCATGTTTACAATTAAGCGAAATAATATATCAAAACAACATCAACGATTCAAGTGACACAATTTAATGATCTACAAGATTATGAATCATTTAATTATACCATCTACCACATTTAGCATTTTCTGTTCTCAACCAAACACCAATCAACTTATTTAAAAGATAAACTCTCCAAGTAATTAAACAATGATATATGAGAGTATAATATAACAAAGCTAACAGCTCTAACAAGAGATGCATGAAAAACAAGAGCTAGAGAGCAAATGATAACATGACACGAATACTTAACCAATATAAGTGAAGAATAGGAGTATTGATATGAAAAAGCGGAGCGTGTCTCTCTCCTACACAAAAGAATGCTAGGATACATATTTATTCAGAGAATGAAATTAAAAAAAACAAAAGCAAACAGACACTTCAAGATAAGCACATAAGATGTGACGGAATTAAAATATAGTTTCACTAGAAAGGACATGATAGTTTGTCGATGAAGAAGGGGATGCCTTGGGCATCCCCAAGCTTTGACTCTTGAATCTTCTGGAATTATATTGGGGTGAACCACCGGGGCATCCCCAAGCTTTGGCTTTACTATCCTCTTGATCACATTATATCATCCTTCTCTCATGATTCTTGAAAACTTCCTCCACACCGAACTTAGAGTAACTTCATTAGAGGGTTAGTGCACAAAAAATTATGATATTATGTAGGAACACAATTGCTACCAATGATACTAGACATTAGCTACAGCCACTGATACTTAATAGGATAAAAAAATCCAATCAAAATAGCAAAAGAGGCATTGCAAAAGAAAATGGAAGAATCTGGTAAAAACAGAACAGTCCGTAAAGACGAATTTTTTAGAGCACTTAACTTGCTCATATCAGAAAACTCAAAACTAATGAAAGTTGTGTATACATCTGAGGATTGCGCACAAGAAAGGGCAGATTTTTCTCATGTTTCAGTGAGGAGTTATGAATTTAACGGTGGACAGCAGAAATCTTATTCAGCACAGGAATTGAATTTTAACATCAACTTTCAACTAGAGGCTTAACTTGACACAACATTGCGATAAAATAAAGATACAAAGGAATTGCTACAGAGGTAGGACAAGTCCTGGACAAGTCCTTGACACAAGAAAAATAAAATAAAATAACAGAAAATAAAAGTGTGTTGTCTCCCATAAGCACTTTTGTTTAACGCCTTTGAGCTAGCCACAAAGTAAAACACAAGTATTATCAAGAGATGAAGCATCAACACCATAATTTGAACGAACAATAGAATCAAAAGGTAGCTTTATTCTTTTCCTAGGAAGTGTTTCATACCTTTCTTGAGTGGGAATTGGTACTTGATGGTACCTTCTTTCATGTCAATAATAGCACCCACAGTTCTCAGAAAGGGTCTCCCCAATACAATTGGACAAGATGGATTGCATTCGATATCCAAGACAATAAAATCAATGGGGACCAGGTTATTATTAACCATAATAGGAATATCATTGATCCTCCCCAAAGGTTTTTTTAAAGCATTATCAGCAAGAAAAACATCCAAATAGCAATGTTCCAATGGTGGCAAATCAAACATATCATAGAGCTTTTTAGGCATAACAGAAATACTTGCACCAAGGTCACACAAAGCATTGCAATCAAAATTATCTACTTTGATTTTAATTATGGGCTCCCAACCATCTTCTAACTTCCTAAGGATAGAAGCTTGAAGTTTTAATTTATCTTCCCTAGCTTTAAAAAGAGCATTTGTAATATGAGCAGTAAAAGCCAAATTAAGAGATCTAGCATTAGGACCTGTGGCCAATTTTTGCAAGAACTTAATAACTTCAGAGATATTACAATTATCAAAATAAAAATTATTATCATCAAAGCAAACCGAACAACATTCTCTCACGTTCTTATAAATTTCAACACTTTTGTCAACACTAGTTTCAGCAGTTTTGGAAATTTTAAATTTTTGGATGAAGTAGAGGAGACATTTCCCATACCAACTATGTTACCATTGATAGTAGGAGGCTTACTAGAATGTGAAACACCATTATTTTCAGAGGTAGTAATAGTAAAAAAATTAACAATATTAGCCTCTTTCTCTAGTTCTCTCTTTCCCATCTAGCACGTAACTGAGCCATCATCCTAACATTTTCATCAATTTGAATTTTAGCAAAGGGATTAACCTCTTTAGTTTCAGTAGGCATAACTTTAGATTTTAAAATATCAACATCAAGGACAAGACTATCAACTTTAGATGCAAGAATATCAATTTTTCCAAACTTTTCCTCAACAGTTTTATTAAACAAAGTTTGTGTAGTGATAAAATATTTTAACATGGTTTCAAGTTCAGAGGTGGTAGTCCTATTATTGTTGTAAGAATTACCATAAGATTTACCATAATATTTTCCATTAGGAGGATAGGGCTTATAGTTGTTGTTACCATAGTTGTTCCTACAGGCATTGTGTTAAAATTGTTGCTTTTAATAAAGTTTACATCAACTTGCTCTTCTTGTGCAACAAAAGAAGCTAAAGGAACATTATTGGGATCAATATGGGATTTACCACTAGCAAGCATAGACATAATATCAATCTTTTCACTCAAAGAGGAGGTTTCCTCAACAGAATTTACCTTCTTACCTTGAGGTGTCCTCTCTGTATGCCATTCAGAATAATTTACCATCATATCAGCCAAGAGTTTTGTTGCAGCCCCCAAAGTGATGGACATAAAGGTACCTCCAGCAGCTGAATCCAATAAGTTTCTTGAAGAAAAATTCAGTCCTGCATAAAAGGTTTGGATGATCATTCAAGCAGTCAGTCCATGGGTTGGGCAATTCTTTATCAAAGATTTCATTCTTTCCCAAGCTTGAGCAACATGTTCATTATCTAATTGTTTAAAATTCATGATGCTACTTCTTAGAGAAATAATCTTAGCAGAAGGATAGTATTTTCCTATAAAAGCATCTTTGCATTTTATACAAGAATCAATACTATTCCTAGGTAGTTAAAGCAACCATTCTTTAGCTCTTCCTCTCAAGGAGAAAGGAAATAATTTCAGTTTTATGATATCACCATCTTTGTCTTTATATTTTTGCATTTCACATAATTCAACAAAGTTATTTAGATGGGCAGCAGCTTCATCATAACTAACACCAGAGAATTTCTCTCTCATAACAAGATTCAATAAAGCAGGTTTAATTTTAAAGAACTCAGCTTTAGACGCATGTGGAGCAATAGGTGTGCATCTAAAATCATTATTGTTGGTGCTTGTAAAGTCACAAAACTTAGTATTCGCAGCGGAACACATTTTAGCAAATTACTTAACAAACCGAAATAACAATAATAGAGAAATAATTGAAAAACCGAAATAACAAACGCAACAAAACTGAAAATACATAACAAAACGAACTATAAAAAGTAATGCAAGTAACTAATTTTTTTGTATTTTTTATATTAAGCAAACAAGACAGTAACAAAAAATAAACTAAGCAAGACAATAACAAAATAAAAAGATTGGAAGTGCGAAAACTTCCCTAGTAGTGAATCTTCAAATCTCCCCGGCAACGGCGCCAGAAAAGAACTTTCTTGCGACGTAGGGGAGATAAGCGAGTCCACGTGAAGAATTCTTGATTTCCCCTGCAACAGCGCCTGAAAAGAGCTTGATGCACACGGTGGGTGTGTTGTTGGGAGACCCTAAGAGGAAGGTATGAAGTAGTGCAGCAGCAAATTTCCCTCAGTTATGAAACCAAGGTTATCGAACCAGTAGGAGATGAAGAATTCCCTCGAGGTATCAACAGCGCCAGAAAAGAGCTGTTGACGTGGGGCCTGCACACAAACAATCAAGATACTTTGCCCCCACTTAACAGTGAGGTTGTCAATCTCACCGGCTTGTTGTAACAAAGGATTAAACGTATGCGTGGAAGAAAGAGTGATGTTTCAAGAAAGTAACATGTTTGCAGTTGTGATTTTATTAAATTAATGAGAAGGACCAGTGTCCACAGTGCACTAGTGGTGTCTCTACATAAATAATATAACATTCATCCATGCGTGGTAAACAAATTACAACTACGCAATTGACAAAATAATGATGAGCAACCCAATGCATATACTAATGATATGGTGTCTAGTTTGAGATTTATTCGGGCACTATAACAATATACATAGACCGTTCCAACCGCATCGATGACTAATAATCCACCTTCCGGATAGCGTTCGCACCCCTTTCAGTATTAAGTTGCATGCAACAGATTATCGCCTTAAGCACTATGTGTAAAGTAAGTAAGTAAGTAACATCATCCTTAGACAAAGTACTACTTTTTATCCCTAGTAGGAACAGTACATTTACAACCTTAGAGCTTTTTGTCACTGCCCAAGATTTAATAGAGACATGAACCCACTATCGAGCATAAATACCCCATCTTGGAGTTACGAGCATCTACTTGGCCAAAGCACACACACGTATCGGAGAGCACGCAAGATCATTAAATAGCACACATGATATATTATGAAGCAATAACTTTACTACTCAATATTCATCGGATCCCAGCAAACACAACATATTACATAAAGATGATCTTGATCATGATAGGCAGCTCACAAGATCTAAACATGATAGCACAAGAGGAGAAGACAACCATCTATCTACTGCTATGGACCCGTAGTCCAAGGTAGACTACTCACACATCAGGCCGGAGGCGTTCATAGCGACGTAGAGGCCTCCGGGGACGATTCCCCCTCCCGGCAGGGTTCCGGGGAGAAGTTCTGATCTCCCCCGAATTGGTGTTGAAGACAGCGGTGGCTCGGAACCCGTGGAGGAAAAGGTGATTAATCGTGCTCTGTTTTTAGGTCAAGGGGGTATTTGTAGGCGAAAGACCTTGGTCGGTGGGCGCCCGTGGGCGCCACTTCGCCTCCCAGCGCGCAGGAAGTGGGGCCGCACCACCAGGTGATGTGGCCGCCTCGCGGCCCTTCTTCGTCTCGTCTTCAGTTCTTCGCGACGAAAATATTTCTAAAATAATTCCTGGTTGATTTATTTCCAATTTGGCGGATATTTCTTTAAGTACTTTTCTAAAACCAAAAACAGCAGAAAACAAGAAAATGGCACTGTGGCATCTTCTTAATAGATTAGTCCCAGAAATGCATAAAACTATATAAAATGCATATAAAACATGTTATAATATGATATAGCATAGCATGGAACATAAGAAATTATGGATACGTTTGAGACGTATCAGAGCCTAGCATATTAAAACGATCAAAAACTTTCCTAGCTTTTATAGCAACATCGCCAAATTATTTAAGCAAGGTTTCCATAATAAAATCTTTCTTTTGAGCATTTTTAACATCATGAAGATTAAGAAACATTTGTCGTATTATGGGATGAAGGTTAACAAACCTAGCTTATAGCATGTGGACTAGAGAAGTTGCTGCAGTTTCATAATTTGGGGCAAGTTCTGCTATGGATCTCTCCTCAGGATCTTTATGCTTACTATCATGATTAAAGAATTCTTCAGTATTTTCCTTTCCAATTATAGAACCACTACCTACTGACAGATCTTCAAAGGTTTATTTAGGAAGCAACATTATAGCAAAAGTAAAGCAAAAGCTAAAATAAATAATCAGAAACCAAAATAATTAAATTACTAAACCGAAATAACAATAAGGACTAAACTGAAATAAAAATAACACAATCCGAAATATAAATAACAATGCAAGTAACTAATTTTTTTGTATTTTTGATATTAAGCAAACAAGACAATAATAAAAATAAACTAAGAAAGACAATAACAAAATAAAAAGATTGGAAGTGTGAAAACTCCCCTTGTGGAGGAATCCTTATTTCCCCAGCAACGGCGCCACAAAAAACTTGATGCACACGGTGGCGTGTGTTGTTGGGAAACCCCAAGAGGAAGGTATGATGAGTGTAGCAGCAAGTTTCCCTCAGTTATGAAACCAAGGTTATCGAACTAGTATGAAATAAGAACTCCTTCGAGGTGTCAATGGCGCCAGAAAAGTGCTAGATCTCCCTAGCAACGGTGCTAGAAAAATACTGGTGCCGAGTTGACGTGGAACCTACACACAACACAATAAAGGTACTTTGTCCCAACTTAACAGTGAGGTTGTCAATCTCACTTGCTTGCTGTAACAAAGGATTAAACGTATGTGTGAAGAATAATGTTTGTTTGCAGAGTGAAAGTAATAGCTTGTAGTAGGTTGTTTATAAGATTAAAGAAAAGGATCGGGATCCACAGTTCACTAGTAGTGTCTCGCCATAAATAATAATAGCATTTATGTCCGTAAATAAATTACAGCTGGGCAATTGATAGAATAAAGAAGTGCATAATGATGCATATACTAATGTCATGATGTCTAGTATGAGATTCATTTGGGCATTACAACAATATACATAAACTGTTCCAACCGCATATATGACTAAGAATCCACCTCCCGGTTAGCGTCCGCACCCCTTTCAGTATTAAGTTGCAAGCAACAGATTATTGCATTAAGCAAAGTGTGTAAAGTAAGTAAGTAACATCATCCTTAGATAAAGTACTACTGTTTTTATCCCTAGTAGCAACAGTACATCTACAAGCTTAGAGCTTTCTGTCACTACCACAGATTAAATAGAGACATGAGCCTACTATCGAGCATAAATACCCCCTCTTCGAGTCACAAGCATCTACTTGGCCAGAGCATCTATTAGCAATGGAGAGCATGCAAGATCACAAATAACACACACATAATATATTATCAAGCAAATGACTTAGTACTCAATATTCATCGGATCTCAGCAACCACAACATGAACTATTACATAAGGATGATCGTGATCATGATAGGCAGCTCACAAGATCTAAACATGATAGCACAAGAAGAGAAGACAACCATCTAACTACTGGTATGGACCCGTAGTCCAAGGGTGAACTTCTCAAGCATCAGTCCGTAGGCGGGCATGCTGATGTAGAGTCCTCCGGTGATGATTCCCCCTCCTGGTAGGGTGCCGGGGAGATCTTATGATCTCTCTGAAGTAGGGTTGACGAAGGCGGCGGCTCGGGACTTCGTGAAGGAATTATTTTCTTCGTGTAGGTTTTAGGTTTTTGGGGAGTATAAGTAGGCGAAAGGGAGAAGGCGGTGGAGGCCCGAGGCTCCCTCACCAGGTCCTCGTGCGGCAAGAAGGGGAGTCGCGCCTGGACCTGATGAGGCCGCCTCGGTCTCCGTCTTCGTTTCTCCTTCGGACTTCCGGAACGTGTTGGAAAAAATAGGAGTTTCGGTAAAGTTCCGGAACGTGTCGGAAAAAATAGGAGCTTCGGTAAAGAAATCGTCCAATTACGAGAATATTTCCTTAAGTGGTTTTCTGAAACGAAAAACAGCAGAAAACAGGGAACTGGCACTGTGGAATCTTGTTAATAGGTTAGTCCCAGAAAACGCATAAAACCATATAAAATGCATATAAACATGTAATAATTGGTATAATATAAGCATGGAACATAAGAAATTATAGATACGTTGGAGACGTATCAGTGAGCTGCTGCCCCAGAGCATGATGTTGTTCAGCTTTGGTTGAAAGAAGGTGACGCAGATTTAGAACATACTGTTCGTGATGTTCTCTCACATTACTTTGTTTTCAGAAATTTGTTTGATGTGTGGAAGGGTCACAACGGCGTTTCTGTGTTTGCGATAGCACGGCGTGAAGAGCATGCTTCTGTTCTTCGAGGGAAAATCTCATGTTTAGAAGAAGCAGGAAGTTTATATAGTGCGAATGTTCATCGCTCTTGGATGGATGATAAAGATCTAGCTGAAGACGCAAGCCAGACATAGAGTTTGAGTATTGGATTTAGTTATGTAATAATATGTCTGGGACTAAATAAAGGAGCTATGTTATGTATAGGTGTGTAGTTTGTCGGTCAGGTTAAGTTTTTAGTGGGCAAGGTTGTTGTAATACTCGGATAAATATGCGAGACATGAATAATGTGGATGTTGTTGTAAGTTATGATGTGATATATCTAGCTAAAGACGATATGGCAGACATAGAGTTTGAGTATTGGATTGGAGCAAATGAATTTAAATTTTTGTTATGTGCGCATTCAATAACTATTTAGGTGAGAAGATACGTGAAATTCAAAGAAGTTCGCGCTTGTAAGTGGTTTTGAATCCGAAAATTGTTAAAGTCGGGGTGTGAGAGCTGGAGACGATATGGTTGTAGAGAAAAAAAATCTCATTTTTTCGGATTTTTTTTGTATTCTTTTGAAATGCACATCGAAAGATATGAAACTTTTGAATTTTGTGTTGGTAGTAATTACTTTTTATTTTGGATGCAAAGGCATGTAAATGTGTTAGTTGAAAAGAAAAAAATCTTCAAATTTTGTATTTTTTTGTATTTTTCTGAATTGTATTTCAAAATATATGATTTTTGTTTTTTTCTTATTTTCTGTGTTACAGAGCCGCGCGCTGACAGCGGGGGCCACCCGTCAGTCGCATCATGCTGACGTCAGTGGGCAGCCGGCGCTGCACGGTGGCGGACTCGTTGTACATCGTGACTGCGCTGATCTTCGGGAGGAGATACGGGGCAGCCGGACGGGCAGCGTGGAAGACCGTTTGGTCGCCGGAGCCGCCGCCGGCGACCGAATCCAGGGCGGTGGGCGTGTAGCACGGCGACGCCTGTCCACGGCGATTCCGGTCGTCCCGAACAGCGACGGTCGGTGGAGTAGAGGACGGAGAAGTTCGTTACACCCTTCGATTCGTGGGGAGAGGAGCAGAGCGGCGGGGCGGCGCGGCGACGACACCGGCGATCTCCGGCCTCACGCGGAAGAGAGGGGATGGGGATCGATCTACGGGCTTTGTTTGCAGAAAATCCCATCAAGTTTTCCGTATTCACAGGTAAGTCCCTCGCAGCGTTAAATTTTGGACTGCGGGTCACGGTTTTGATTTTCCAGATGCTTTCTTGTAAAAAAAGCTATGGTGACCGGTGGGAACGGGTGCACGGGATGGCAACCGGGCGACGTGGCGCATTCCCATTAGTAGAAATTAGCAAATGAACAGTAACATGTGACTAGGGGCGACGTGGTTCGATCTAGACCGTTCATTTTAGAGATCGGACGGCAAAGGGAAAGTAGGTGACGTGGAAGCTTTTCTGAGGGGGAATGGGCTCAGCCATTATATATTAGGTATGTTGTTTTATTGGTAGCTAGCGTTGTTTTTCATGTTTGCGGGTACTCTATTTTTTCTGTGCTAAATGGAAAACCAGCTCTCACAACATTTCTCATAAAAAATGAAAATAATGTACTTCCATCCAAACACGACAATTGTGAGAATATTTAAGGTGACCAAATAAAATTAGCCAGCAAATAAAAATCCAATAATCAAAGAGTTGACGATGGAGTTTAATTTTTAGTGGTGATGCACAACCTAGCAAGATGTAAAAACAAAAGAGCAAGTTCATGAAGTTTCCTGATAGCAAATTAGCAACACGGGCCCCGCTTGATAGGGTGGCAGATTAACACTCTGTGGTGGTGCAAACTCGTCGATATGGATGCTTCCTGCAAATTACGAAGGAAAATGAAACAAAAGGAGATGGAATTTTTATGGTGAAGGATGCAGGCATCAGCGTTGCTGCGGGCCTGCGGCGACGCATGCAGATACAGTAGGAGAGGAACCTTTCTTTCGTAGTTAGTCAATGAACGGAAGGCAGGCAGCTTAGATCGCTCCTGAACCGTTGGATCCACAAATCGCGTAGAGAACGGCGGATTGAGCCCAAATTGCCAGGAAGCCAATCCTCAGCGTGTGGCTCCTGGGAGATGCCGCACCTCATCCACAGAATTAACATCTCATTGATCGTCATGTCACTTGGGAGTTGGGACGCACTGCTAGCTTATGCATCAGGGATCGAGCTTAGCAAAACTAACGAGAGCCTAAATACAGTTTATATGTCTTGATTGTGTGATTACGCAGGGATGCTCTAGAATAGTCGAGCACGCTGTAGGATAGTCTAGTCGTGTTGGACGCTTGCTCCATGGCCGTCCTTGTGTGCACTATATAATGCGCCATATATAGCCGAGCTGCATCAGCATCAACTCTGTACTTGCCATCTCATCCTCTCACTCATCCATCTCACTTAAGCTCGATCGAGGACTATCTGCTGGTTTAGTACACCTGAGCTCATCGAGCTGAGCTTGCACATATACCACTGCACGTACAGGAAATTAATTAGAAACTAATCGGGCTACCAGAAGCCCTGAGATAACGGTCGACGGTACGATGGCTGCTGCTTTCTCATCCACCGTTGGAGCACCGGTACGTATATAGCCTACACCTTCACGTAGCTATTCATAATCCAGTGTTACCTATACTGTCGTACTTAACGATAATTGTTGCTTTCAACGTATTATTCTCAGTTTTTTGAGCTGACCAAATTTATACATAATTATTGCATTTTGTGTGTTCTTCTAATCCAATATCTAACCGTGGGTTCTTGCTAAATTAGAAATTTGGAGATGGTTAGACATTCCTTTCCTTACTTTTGCCTTCGGGGCTTAAGGGTGGTCAGGGTGGTTCTAGTGGCGGTAGAGGTGCTGGCCGGGGGCGGCACTACCCCATAAAATGTGGTTCTAGTGGCGGTAGTGGCCGGGGCGGCACTACCCCATAAAATGTGGGCCTCTACTGACAATCCTTTAACTCTCGATACCGGTCTGCTCGACACTAATGGGTTGGTCATCCTTAGATGCTTTGTGGTTGATGAAAGTCCGACTTCCACTGATTGGCTCCCACCCGTCAGTGAAAATTACCATCCACAAACCAGTCAACTCGCAAGTGTATCGTCCACTCTGAAAATTGCTTCACCAGACACTTGATTAACTTCCGCTGAAGGTAGGGTGTGACCCGTTAGTGGTATCGACACCGGTACGAAATGAGTTATCCATGCATACAGTTGAGTCGATTACAAGAGGATGTTCTTTTCTAAAAGTAGCGACCAGACGGTTTGTTGAGGTGTATGTGTGCACATGCATACCATAAGGTCAAGTTCCCACGACGCATATGTTATATAGAGTTTCCGAAACAAAGGAAAAAGTTTTACCTTTATATTGATATAGAAATAGAAAACATTAGATGCTTTGGCCAAAATAAAAAATAAAAAGAAGATACAAAACCGGCCTAAGAAAAACTCAGCCGGTCAATTCCAAAAAATTCTCGGTCCTCACCATGGTCCAGAACATGCTGGACAAAGCAGAAGAACTAGGCTGACCTCCTACTCCGTTGACGGTGTGATCTCCACACCCCTGGACCAGCAAGCGCCAAGAGGACATCGTCAACGGTGGCAAGTCTTGGCATGTTTAACTTGAAAAGATGAGCAAGCACCCGTAAAGACGAGAGGCAGCGGCATCTTGAGGCTATTCACCAATTTCTTATGAGCCTGCTTAAAAGGGACATCCTCTGTAATTTGATTTCCCATCTTTTTGTTCCGACATGAAGATTGACCGGTATTTTCGGTTTGACTCCCCAGCCAAGCACTGTGGCTAATTTCCGGAGTTCACAGGTCAACACGGGCCATAGCCGGTGTCCGAGAAGTAGAAAAAGGTAGCAGGGGCACAGCCGGCCTGTTGAAGAGGTCTTGGACAGAGCCCAACAACGAGGCCACAACGTCTCTATTCGCGCTCACCCCCATCCCGCAAGCATCAATGATAGATCACCCTCCACCCCGCCAAGGATGGTGTTTTGCTCCATAGTGGTGTTAAACCACCAAGGATGAGAAGGAATGTGAGGCATTGAAAATATTTTCTCCAGGTCTCCTGGTGGCAATGGAACATCATAATGCAAACGACTGGGAGAGGACAATGGGGAGCACCCAGTGCACCCATTGGGTGCAACTGGTTTACCGGTGATCCAAAACACACTCTATAATTAAGTTGCCCAAGGCATAAAAAATATCTACCATGTCATAAATATTCAAATTCATATGTGTGCTTGAACAACAAAAATTATAAATTCAGCATTGAGCGTGTTAATGTGTCAAATTTGTGTCCCGGTTCAAAATATCTATTTTTCATAACATGATGTTACTTTTTTGTTCCATGATTTGTAGTTCGAATTGGATATTATTTTGTTGACATGGAAATATATACAATGTATATCTGTACGGACATGGAAATATACATTTTTGAATCGGCTCAATCGTGTGTATCGTACGCGGCGGCTCCTAGCGGAACCAACGTACTACTGCATTTTATTTTGACTTTGGCTTTGTGTGATCAATGTGCAGGCATCGATGCCGAGCAGCTTCCTTGGGAAGAAGGTGAAGAAGCAGGGTGCGGTGAGCTACTACCATGGCGGCAACAAGAGCAACAACAGGGTGGTCAAGGTCATGGCGGCGAAGGATCTTGACGAGAGCAAGCAGACCGACCAGGACAGGTGGAAGGGCCTTGTTACCGACATCTCCGACGACCAGCAGGACATCACTAGGGGGAAAGGTATCGTGGACTCGCTCTTCCAGGCGCCCATGGGCGACGGCACCCACGAGGCGGTGCTCAGCTCGTACGAGTACATCAGCCAGGGCCTACGGAAGTACGACTTCGACAACACCATGGACGGCCTGTACATCGCCCCGGCGTTCATGGACAAGCTCGTCGTCCACCTGGCCAAGAACTTCATGACCCTGCCCAACATCAAGGTCCCTCTCATCCTGGGTATCTGGGGAGGCAAGGGGCAGGGCAAGTCCTTCCAGTGCGAGCTCGTCTTCGCCAAGATGGGCATCAACCCCATCATGATGAGCGCCGGTGAGCTGGAGAGCGGCAACGCCGGCGAGCCAGCCAAGCTGATCCGGCAGAGGTACCGCGAGGCGGCGGACATGATCAACAAGGGTAAGATGTGCTGCCTCTTCATCAACGACCTGGACGCCGGCGCCGGCCGAATGGGCGGCACCACGCAGTACACGGTGAACAACCAGATGGTGAACGCGACGCTGATGAACATTGCCGACGCCCCCACGAACGTGCAGCTGCCCGGGATGTACAACAAGGAGGAGAACCCGCGCGTGCCCATCATCGTCACCGGCAACGACTTCTCCACGCTATACGCGCCCCTGATCCGCGACGGCCGCATGGAGAAGTTCTACTGGGCGCCCACCCGCGAGGACCGCATCGGCGTCTGCAAGGGCATCTTCCGGACCGACAACGTCCCCGACGCCGACGTCGTCCGGCTCGTCGACACCTTCCCAGGACAGTCCATCGACTTCTTCGGCGCGCTCAGGGCGCGGGTCTACGACGACGAGGTGCGCAAATGGGTCGGCGAGATCGGCGTCGAGAACATCTCCAAACGGCTCGTCAACTCACGGGAGGGTCCGCCGACGTTCGAGCAGCCGAGAATGACCATCAACAAGCTCATGGAGTACGGACACATGCTGGTGCAGGAGCAGGACAACGTCAAGCGCGTGCAGCTCGCCGACAAGTACCTCAGCGAGGCGGCGCTCGGCCAAGCCAATGACGACGCCATGAGCACGGGCTCCTTCTACGCCAAGGCCACTTGAATGAATGAATCCCATCTTCGTTGAGATGCATTTAACCTATATAAATATATATGTATGTGTGTGTGTGTCGGAATATGTTGGATTGGATCCATCCATTCCAAACCACTCGAACCTTTTGATTCATCACCTCACAGGTAACTAAATTGTAAGTCCTCGAAAGAAAATCAAATTGTATATGGCTATACTTAATTAATTAATCATTTCTCCAAATGATGCAAAGGTATGGACTCGTCTTCTTGTGAGGTCAATGGTTTCTCACTTTATTCGCCGTAGGCAAAACTCAACAGAACTTGTACAAATCAAGAAGCTGCGTACCTAGCTCCTGGATAGGCTAGGCTATGTACAATGCAAGGTATTTAGATAGGTACTTACAAAAATAAATTAAGCGTTTTCATAAGCACCGGTGCCTATTTTTATATGAGGGATGCCTAGTTAAGCATTTGTCTAGTACAAATAAGCACGGGTGCTTAGCTAAAAATCGGATATTTTCTAAGCACCTCTCATAAACACCTTGCATTGTACATGACAACAGGCTCCAACACACCCTATCTAGCATTTGTCAGAAGATTAGCAGATATCTGAATATCCATTGAAGATCCTTGATTAGGGATTGTGTGGGGGTCATGACATGACATGACATGACATCTGTTTTCACCATTGGATATGTATGAAAACTTCAGTTGTCAGCATGAAGTTAGTCAACAAGGACAGTATCACTAGAGGTTGAATTGGACGACGTTAAAAGAATTAGTGGTCGGTAATAGACGGACACAAACAATGAGAATTCCAATAAACTATAAGCTATTCATCACCAATTATATTTTGTGCACATGAAAATATTACTGACATTGACATATATTCCATCATTTTTTCCCAGTTTTAAAACTGCATGACTACCTTATCTCTTACCATGGTTGATGTTTACCGAAGAGCTCAATACTATTGGACTACACAAAAGTACAACCAATAAATGTGCTTGATGTCAACAAGGCTTAATTTGTGTGGTACCAAATGACATCCCTAGCTTGATGGTTATCAACAAACCAAGATATGTATGGCAGCAACATATTTGTGGTAGTTGAACTAGAGTACAATCTTTAGTGCCTCGTCCAACAAGCAACATGAGTTTTTTTTTCGCGTGTGGAATTGATATTCCTTGTTGGCTCATGACCGGAAATTAAACTCCACAACTACATGCGAACCCACCAACCATCGTCACCGTCGAAAGTTGCTGGACCAACGGTGATGATGGTTGGTGGGTTCGCACCGTCGAAAGTCTTCTGACTAGCACGAATCGTAAAGCAAAACCAACGGTGACGATGGTTGGTGGGCCCGCACATAGTTGTACAATCAGTGCGTTGGGCTCATGACATAAGCTAGAGGTTATATACCTGCATCTGGGTGAAAATAAATAAATGAAAGGCGCGGGAAGAGGAGAGGATTTGATCAGAAATGGCTAGATTCTGTGGCTATGGGAAACCCAAGGGATTCATGGTCAGGAGATATGCCTGCAGCTGCAGCGTTCGGTCTTCACAGTCCAAGTCATCCAATCGGCCGGCCAAGATGCTTAGAACCCAATCGCCAGCGTGTGGCCTGTGGGGGATTGGGGAGCTGATCCACAAGCACAGGTGTGTGTATGCCGCCTCCTCCTCCTTCCTCCAAGCTCCTACATCAGCAAATATGCCAATCCACGAGTATTTAAGGAATCTCATAGCTCGACCTCCATACTTTGAGCAGCAGCAGTCTTTACTGATCACCTGCAAAACTTTGTCCACTGTTGCTACTCTAAGGCCCAACAAGAGATGGCTGCTGCCTTCTCCTCCACTGTCGGAGCTCCGGTGCGTGCCACACACAGATTAATCCAACGATCGCCTCTCTTGCTTAACTGTATATTGTCTTTCAATGGCAGCTCATGTGTGTATATGTAATGTATACAGGCATCTACGCCGACCAGCTTCCTCGGGAGCAAGCTCAAGAAGCAGGTGACCTCGGCAGTGAGCTACCATGGCAAAAGCTCCAAGGCCAAAAGGTTCACAGTCATGGCCAAGGAGCTTGACGAGGGCAAGCAGACCGACCAGGACAGGTGGAAGGGCCTTGCCACCGACATCTCCGACGACCAGCAGGACATCACCAGGGGGAAGGGTATCGTCGACTCCCTCTTCCAGGCACCCATGGGTGACGGCACCCACGAGGCCGTCCTCAGTTCCTACGAGTACCTCAGCGCGGGGCTCAAGAAGTACGACTTCGACAACACCATGGGAGGCTTCTACATCGCCCCGGCTTTCATGGACAAGCTCGTTGTCCACCTCTCCAAGAACTTCATGACCCTGCCCAACATCAAGGTACATGACCGATGACTATTCGGTTTGCTTATTCACCAAATTTATAAATTAGTACAAATGAAGAAAATCAATCTGGTTCAGAAACTGACCTTAGTTTGGGTGTTCAATCGAAATTCAGATCCCACTCATCTTGGGTATCTGGGGAGGAAAGGGTCAAGGAAAATCCTTCCAGTGTGAGCTTGTCTTCGCCAAGATGGGCATCAAGTAAGAAGTTACTTTCATCCACTGCCATACAAAGATATACATATCTGCAGCCAAAGTACTAACAATGAGATGGTGTGTGCCTGCCACAGCCCAATCATGATGAGTGCCGGAGAGCTGGAGAGTGGCAACGCCGGAGAGCCAGCCAAGCTCATCAGGCAGCGGTACCGTGAGGCTGCGGACATGATCAAGAAGGGTAAGATGTGCTGCCTCTTCATCAACGACCTCGACGCCGGTGCAGGTCGGATGGGCGGGACCACCCAGTACACAGTCAACAACCAGATGGTGAACGCCACCCTCATGAACATTGCGGATGCACCCACCAACGTCCAGCTCCCAGGGATGTACAACAAGGAGGAGAACCCCCGTGTTCCCATCATCGTCACGGGTAACGATTTCTCGACGTTGTACGCTCCTCTGATCCGTGATGGTCGTATGGAGAAGTTCTACTGGGCTCCCACCCGTGAAGACCGTATCGGTGTCTGCAAGGGTATCTTCCAGACCGACAACGTCAGTGACGAGTCTGTCGTCAAGATCGTGGACACCTTCCCAGGCCAATCCATCGGTATGTACCCGGAAGAGTGCACTCCACAGATTGTAAGTCATCAAGGCAGTTAATATCCACAATATTAACATCTATCCATCCGGCAGATTTCTTCGGTGCTCTGCGTGCTCGGGTGTACGATGACGAGGTCCGCAAGTGGGTCTCCTCCACCGGAATTGAGAACATCGGGAAGAAGCTAGTGAACTCCCGGGACGGGCCCGTCACCTTCGAGCAGCCAAAGATGACAGTCGAGAAGTTGCTGGAGTACGGCCACATGCTTGTCCAGGAGCAGGACAATGTCAAGCGTGTGCAGCTTGCTGACACTTACATGAGCCAGGCAGCTCTGGGTGATGCTAACCAGGATGCCATGAAGACCGGTTCCTTCTACGGTTAGAACACTCTTCATACACCCACCATCTCTTGCTGCATAGGAGGAGGAGGTGAACTACGTACAATCTTCTTATATTTTCAGCACCTACTTTACATATACTTATCACTTTGCTTCCAAATAAGAGGGAGATAATCCTACACAAAAGTGAATGGCTATTACTATTTTTATCTCTTCTACTGTCATATCAAGCTCATCTGCTCACCCGATCATTCAAAACATTTAATTTCAGGTAAAGGAGCACAACAAGGCACTTTGCCTGTGCCGGAAGGTTGTACTGACCGGGATGCCAAGAACTTCGACCCAACCGCGAGAAGCGACGATGGCAGCTGCCTTTACACCTTTTAAGCATGCCACTTTAATTATTCTGATGTTTCACTATTTGTACCCAAGTACCGCATCGCATCCAACCGATTGCTGGACATGAAAGTTTTTGTTAATATATGAAGGATATTGAGTATATTCATGTGCTGAAGAGTACTAGAACTATATATCAGTTAGTTTCAGTATTTATTTCTTTAAAAAAAATCTTAAGATGATAAGTAGAACCTTCTGCTAGCTGGAGACAAAACAAAAAAAGAAGTATAAAGATTGAAGTTATTATTGCGCAAACAAACGGACACAAAAAGGTGAGTCATGGCGACCAGCCGACCATATGCAATACATACACTGCTATTTTTTAACCTTGTGGATTCAGTTTTACAAAACCTTGCGGAGCCAACATAAATATTAGATACCCAACACTAGTAGGAATATGCTTATAGCCACCAAGATAGCACTGGCGAACAACTAAAAATGTGCGCCAACAATTATAGTGCTGGCGAACACATAGCCGTCACAGTCAACGGTAAAACTGCTACCGCTGGCGGACAGAATAAATTATTCGCTAGCAGTAGCTCTGGGCTGGGCAGGGCTGTGACCGTAGCATACCGTTGGCGAACAGGACATGTGTTCGGTAGCGTCCTTAGCACTGGCGAACAGAAAACAATGTGCGGCAGTGATGTTTAGGCGGCGCTAGCGAATGTTACCGCAGACGAACCTTAACGTGTTTGCTAGCAGCGGTTTGTGTATCAGCACGGGACAAAAACACGTCCCCCTACCCGCCTGCGCCCTAGATTTCTTCTTTCTTCTCCTACTTCCCCGATCCCCATTTTCCCTCTCTGACCTCTCCGCCGCTTCCGCTCCCGCTCGGCGTCTTCTTCCCCAACGCCACCTCCGCCTTCCAACAAACCCCACAGCAACCGCCGCCCGCACGCCCTCGCCGCTGACTTCTCCTTCGCCTTCCTCCCTTCCCCATCCGCCGTCCGCGAGGAGAGGATCGTCCGCGACCACCACGACGGTTGCTTCCTCCTCGACCACGCCGCGCCGTCCCGCTCCACGCCCTTCACCGAGGTCCACGATATGCTGGTTCAACTACCCACGCGATAACCTAACTCCCCACGCCCCATCTCGTTTCTATCCATTCGCATTCGCCTCGGATCGAGCACGCGCCGCCGCCGCCACCTGGAGCCGCACGCCCCGTTGCCGCCGCCCGGAATCTCGCCGTCGCCGGTCCACCTGACACGCGGTGCTCTGTTCTCAGGACAAGCGCGGCGGCGGCAGCGGGAGGAGGGAGGTGGAGAAGGACGGTCGGGATGAGGAGGAGGAGTTCCGGCTGCCGAGGGGCCACCGGCCGATGGAGAACCTGGAGACGGAGGGGCTGGAGCAGGCGTCCGTGGACACGCGGCTCGGCGCCTCCAACGTCGGCTTCAGGCTGCTGCAGAAAATGGGGTGGAAGGACACCGGGCTCGGCAAGAACGAGCAAGGTCTTCTTAACTCTCTCCCTCTCCCTCTATTCACGCTCCGTAGAGCATCAGCATGCTTGGTTTGGCTAATCTGTTGGTTCATTAGCGTGTTAGCAATTCGCTCAGCTGTTAGCAAGTTGTGTCGTCATCGTATTCTACCTCATATGTTGATGTAGCAGTCAAACTGACATAATTATTACTTACTATAGCATAATTCAGTTGTGCTGGTTTTCTTTAGCTGAACTAGCGCCATGTTAGTTTCTTAGGTGTGGGTTTGATGCATTTTTAAGCTTGTATAGGACACATTTATACAATATTGAGCAATTTTTTTATTTCCGCCTCGTCATTTCTTCATAGACTGTGCTATGGCGATTACGTTGGTGCAACCTGTTGAGATGCATGCTTTGGGTATTTATTTAGTAAGCAAATGCTCTCTCTTGCCGATGATTAAAATGTTCTTCATTTCTGGAATGCCGATGATTAAAATGTTGTCGCACACTATGTGATACAGAGGTGGCGTCAGTGAAACTTGTGATGTGTATGAATATATTCATATTTTCTGCATCCCACTGGATTTCACTGACATCATCACTGAATTTGTGTGTCCAGTCTATGTATGAGGCATTGTAAGTTATGTTATTGTTATGTTATGCACACTTTTAATTGCTGCATTGTTTAACTCTATTTTGTGAATGCCCGATTCAAGTTATTTCTAGAATGCACATGATTAAAACGTTGTCGCACACTATGTGATACAGAGACGGCGTCAGTGAAACTTGTGATGTGCACGAACATATTCACATTTTCTGCATCCCACTGGATTTCACTGACACCATCCCAGAATTTATGTATCCAGTCTAAGTATGAGGTTTTTTTCCATGTTATTGCATTAAATTAAATATATTAGAGCTTACTGTTCCACTATCCGGCCGATGATTAGAACAGATGATTTGCACGTTGCATCTTCAGGGAGGAGTGAGTAAACCATGTGGTCTGAACGCAGATGCAGTGTTCATTCCATGTTCTTCGCTCACTCCATCTTTGAAACAATTCCATATGAGGTCTTCTTTATTGTTTTTCTTGAGTGCCTTCTTTTGATATGCCAATGATTAAACCGTTGTGACACCGTGTGATTCAGAGGTAACGTCTCTGAAACCTGTGATGTGCATAATACACATTTTTTGCATCTCACCGAATTTTGGAAACGCCATCTCTAAATTTGTGTCCAATATATGAGGCATGCGCTTGTGTTGATAGTATTTTGTATTATATAGAATGCCGATGATTAAAATGATGTCGCACACTATATGATATCCTGATAGTTTGTTGAACCTTGTATGATGCACACTTATAAGTTATGTGCCTCCGACTTGGTTCTACAAGGTTATCAGGATACCGTGTGTGTATCTAATAATTGATTAACTATGAGGCATTCTTTTCCATGTTATTGCATCAAATTCTGTTAGAGTTGCACTATTATTTTCCGCTGGATTTTACTGTTTCACTATTCTACCGATGATTAGAACAGATGATTTGCACGTTGCATCTTCAGTGAGGAGTGAGCGAATCATGTGGTCTGAATGCATATGCAATTCCACGTTGTTCGCTTACTCCGTCTCTAAAGCAATTCCATATGAGGCCGTGTTTATTGTTTTTCTTTAGTGCCTTCTTTTAGTATGCAAATGCTTAAACCGTTGTGACATCCTGTGATTCAGAAGTGGCGTCTCTCAAATCTGTGATGTGCATAATACACATTTTCTGCATCTCACTGAATTTCGGAAACGCCATCTCTAAATTTGTGTCCAATATATGAGGCATGCGCTTGTCTTGATAGTATTTTGTATTCTATAGAATGCCGATGATTAAAATGATGTCGCACACTATATGATATCATGATAGTTTGATGAACCTTGTATGATGCACACATATAAGTTGTGTGCCTCCGACTTGGTTCAACGAGGTTATTTTGTGTGTTTTAATAATTGATTAAGTATGAGGCATTTATTTGAAATTTTGTTTATAGTATTTTGTATTCTGTAGATGCCGATGATTAAATGATGTCTCACACT
The DNA here is from genome assembly GCA_026929855.1 of Poa annua. Classification (NCBI taxonomy): domain Eukaryota; kingdom Viridiplantae; phylum Streptophyta; class Magnoliopsida; order Poales; family Poaceae; genus Poa; species Poa annua. Next base: position 71,459,612 of record CM049427.1, read on the forward strand.
ATATGATATCCCGAGAGTTTGTTGAACCTTGTAATATGCACACACATAAGTTGTGTCCTCCTACTTGGTTCAACAAAGATCTGGGGATTGCTTGTGTGTTTCAATATATGAGGCATGCTTTACCTTGATATGTTATTTACCATATTTTGATATGCCGATGATTAAAATGTTGTGACACAGGTTTCAGGTGTGGAGCTAGTGAGCCTTCTGATATGCATGAGTATATAGATCTCGTGCGTCCTACCTGACTCGCTGGCTCCATCCCTGAAGCAAGTCCATATGAGGCATTGGACTTATTTTCTGAAGTTCTCGTGTGTGTTCAATTTCAGTGCTTTTGAATTTGCATTTTACCATCTTTTTGCCATCTTTTTTATATGCCGATGATTAAAATGATGATGCCGCACACTATATGATATCCTGATAGTTTGTTGAACCTTGTAATATGCACACATATAAGTTGTGTGTCGTCCTACTTGGTTCAACAAATCTATCAGGATTGCTTATGTGTTTCACTATATGAGGCATATTTTACCTTCACAACACCAATTTTGTTTATTTCTCACTTTGTAAGTCATGTTTTATAGTAGGATGAAGGAGTGGAGCAACCGAAGTAGGAGCCGGAAGCTAGAATTTTGCATGGAGGAGCCGAAAGCTAGAAGATTGGCCATTATCAAATTGTGCATATGTGTGAACCTTGTATTTGTGCATTGTCATATTGGGCATTGTCGAATTTCCTCGTGAACATGTTTGTAATGCATATGTGTGATCCTTGTAATTTCAGGAACATGTTTGTAATGCATATGTGTGAAGCTATATTTGGACATTGTCAAATTGTTTGTAATGCATATCTGGAATTCTGGGTAACTGACTACAATTCAGGTATATATAATGCAATATTTAAATTAAAAAAAAATCAGAAATTGTACCGCTGGCGAACAGTTTAGGTAGCGCTGGCGAACACGTCCCCCCCTCGCAGAGACCAACGCTGGCGAACGGATGCAGATCCGCTGGTGAACATGGCTTGTTCGTCAGCGCTATTCTCTACTGCCGCTGACGAACATAGCCACAGTTCGTGAGCGGTGGCCGCCACTACCGCTGGCGAACAGCTGTTCGCCAGCGCTAGACAAAAACAGCTCGGCAGCAGTAGCTTTTTTCTAATAGTGCTAAATTGAAGGTTGTTTTAAGCTTGGAAAGAAGCGGAAAGGAGAAGCTATTTCACAAGATGCTTCTGAAAAGCTAGATAACCTTAATTAGAAGCTAGGTCGTGCTGTGGTTCAAGTGTAAGAGGAGTATGTGGTCAAGGGTGTTCACCAATCGGGTACCAGGGATGCATATCCAAATTGTATAAAAAATATTCTTTTGATTATATGGAAGATGTATGGTTCATGGGTAGCTATTCTCGCGGTTAAAAAACTATCAATCAGTCAAGACCAAACATAACAGTAGAAAAGTAACATAATAAGTAATTATGCAACCATGGGCATGCTTCGAGTTACTCGAGCCTTTGTCATCATGCTTTCCTTCGCTGTTTGGGGTACTCAGTCAGGACGTGACTAGAACAGTTGATTGCCACCTCCACTCATGCATTGCTGACAATCATAGCTAGACATTTTCTCCCACATCCGCCAAGCGAACAATTGCCTCCTTTCAGGTCATATCCTCCAATTGTGGTTAGCTTCTCGAGCATGGCAGGCTAGCAGCATGCTAGTGATGTAAATGAATCTCTAACAATACTAAGCTCTCTAAGAATAGAGCCCTCTCCTTCTTTCACATATTCACATCATGGTGGACCCCACTCATATTTCACTTTATATTTAATTATAATTCATAATTTTACATTTAGTTTAAAAAAATTTCGATTGGATATATTATATATATACATATCTATTTTTTTTGTGAAATAAGAAGGGATTCCTATCTTTAAAAACAAAAAAAATAGCTTCATTTCCCTTAAAATTATTCTTTTTGTGTAGACAAAAATATTTAAAAAAACTTGAGTTTGTAGAATATGTGCACGTAGTGGTATGTTTAATTTCAAAAAATTGAAATCTAAACATGTGGTCTTGATTTTTTTAAACGAAATGTGATGAGTTCGAAGCTAACAGAGAGATATCCGATAACCCTCTCTTATCTTTTCCTAGCGTCCACCATAGCGCCCTTCCGCCTCGCTCGAGTCGTATTGTACCGAAAACAATTATCTCCATATACACCTCTATGCAAAGTTTGCACTTCTCTCCACACACACCTCTGGTTTCGTCAAGCACTTGGGACTACATGGCACCTCAACCCTGATGCCACGTGACACCATTTCTCTCCCTCCGCCTCTCTCGAGTCGTATTGTACCGAAAACACGCCATTGAGCTGACTTCTATAATTCTCACAGTAGTTGCATGCGAACACCCATGTGGCTTCCCGCACCGGCCACCGCTATCAACGTTTCTATTAGTAGTGGTCGACTCTTCAATCCTAATGCCGCCCCTCAAGTCCATTGATAACTTGCATGCTACATGCGCTTAAACTATATGTCAAAAGAAGTGTATTTCTGCAATTCAATATATAATGATTGGTTGTATTCATACCATTTAATTTTTTTAATTTATTCTATACAATCTAGATGTAATGCATAGATTAATATTGCATGTAAACAATTTTATCTCTTAGTTTGCTCTATATTTTTGTAAATTATTTAGTATTTATTGATGAAATGTTTCTCTGTTTTTATATAGTATCGGCTGTATTTGATGCAATTTATTTAAATATGTTAGGACATAATTATGCCAACTATTATTGATTTTGAGATAATCTATGTCGGAAAATATACTTAATTTAATTATATTAAATCAATGACCATCACTGCATGGTGTCGATGCTTAATCTAGCTCTTTGAGTTTGTAACGTTCATCATACAATGTCTTCAGATTGTCGGAAATCTGATCAAATCATTATATAACTATGTACACAATTTAAATTTCATGAAATTACAGCTAAATAATTATATCCATTCTCTACTTCCATGTAGTCATCAAGTTGTACTATTTTTTCATCATTAATATTTTTTTATAATTATGTTTCGCTTAAAGTATTTTTTTATTTTTTTATCGTTGATCGTATTGGACGGACGCGGCAACACGCGTCTTTTCCTTCTAGTTCATTAACAATTGAGCTAAAAAAAACTGATCCACAATCTCGCTTTCATCAAGGTTTCACAAAACGGACCTGTTCCACCAATGCAGTGTGATGCATGGCATAGTCGTTCACAGATTTTGACCATTAACTCAACTATTGGAATATGCCTCCATGAGAATGTGCGTCCGAACGGCAGTTGTGCTATTTGGATGAATTTTTGTTTAGCATTGGGTTTGTCGACATATAAGTATTACTATATGTATAACTTAGTTGTACATGAGTTGGCGTCACGGTTAGTTTTAACTGGAAGCCAGCCATATGTGTCTATTCTTCCATTTCCAATCGACACATGTACTAGATAGACTTATTAACTACTAAACCCCATGTACATTGATCTATTTGTAACAGTTGAATATTTGTGCCAAGTAAATTTGAGGCCACAAATACATAATCCAGATGCGTATTGTGGGATTTCCTTATTTTTATGTTTGAACCTAACATGTGATTTTTGATCAATTTAATTTCTCCTATGAATAAGGTAGGCTTTAGAGTGTAAGGGAGCATCCGGTCTACGAACCTCATTGTTTGAAAATCAGTCAGTTTAGACATCACGGTCTTGCATAGTACGAAAAAATATTTTAAGCATCGGGAAAAATACATTATGAGAACGTCCATCCATTACTATCCATCATCACATCCTATGGTGAATTATAAAGGGAAAATAAGCTTGTAATTAGTTAAGCAATTTATAAAAAGGGTCCTCATCAAAGATGGCATCCCACCCCAATGTTTTCCATCAGGATTTCTGATCGGCCTTAACACATTGGATCATTTTCCTACAATTCTACATAAAATAGTCGCAGGGATAACTCAACAATATACTGCCTCTACAAATGACTTATATAATAGAAAATAACAATATGGAGAGCATTAATGTGCATAGGTATCTGCTATTTACATGACCATTCCGATAGAAGATGGAGTTTTATTAGTGTGTGACATTATAGTCTCAAACCGTGCAAATTGTTTTGTTCATAAAATAAAAATATTAGATCTATTTTTTATAGAATTTATGTGGCAGCTTGAAAGGATCATCTAATTAGTAAATACATGATATAAGATCTTATCGGCACTGAAGAAATTTTTCAGTGAGTTTTATTGTAGTGACCGAATAAATCTTGCACACATCAGCATCAGTTTCCTCTATCGGCTGCTGAGTTAGGAGGGTAATTTCAGGATACCAAGAACTCATGAACATGTAATTCAAACCCCCGTGGTGGGATATCATGTCCCCCTTACGACACCATTTAAAAATATAATAAGGAAGCGGTAATATGTTTTTGGAAGCCTCTAACCTCAAAAACAAAGTACAGAAATGAGGGATGCACAGGGAACTAGACTATGTACATGTAGAAGTGTACCTTGCCACTTTGCCAGCCAAATGAAGACAGATTGGCCATGGGTCATACCCGACGTCGAATTCACGGTTTCCTTCTCATTGCCAAACACAGCCTGTTACTAGTCAGGAATTTCAACAAACACCAAGCAAGCTAAAAGTGCATTCTTTGCACTCCCATATTTTGGTGACTAATGACAACACAAAAGGTGTTCTAATGTTTGTAATAAACTATGCAGGTTCTAGTACAGGTCGATTGATAAGAGTGAATACTTAATTTGCTTGGTTTTTAGTTCTGCATCACTTGGTCTTTCACGAGGAAATCCAGCAGGAGATTTCCGGATCCCGGAGATTTCCGGTCCCCAGTCCGGAGATCTCCGAGCTGAACAAGAATCGCACCAAGTCAAGAACTCCAGAGCGTAGCAAATCGTGTTTAGCCGGAAATGCTCTCAGAGATTTCCGGTGCTCGGAGATTTCCGAGCCCCAGTCCAGAGATTTCCGAGTGATAGAAGTTTTTCGACTAAGTCCAGTTTGTCTGAGCGCACTGACTCCAACTCTAAGACGGAAATGCTCTAAGAGATTTCCGGTGCTCGGAGATTTCCGGCGCTCGGAGATTTCCGAGACCCAGTCCGGAGATCTCCGAGTGACTGAGGATTTTCTGCCAAGTCTAGAAAATCAATCAGCACTGACCCTGAGCCCAGCGCAACCGGAAATCGATCTCCAGTCCTCAACCCGGAGATTTCCGAGCTGGCGGCTGTACAGCGGGCAGAATTTGGGGAGGGGTATAAATACCCCTCCACCTACCTCCAGCAGTTTAAGCTTCAAGTTTTCTCTCTCCTCCATTGGTGCTGAAGCCCGTTTCTTCCGGATCTCCCAATGTAGCCACTCAAATCATTTGATACTTGGGGATCTGAGGGAGAAGCCACCGATCTACAACTCCACCGAAGCGTTTTGATTTCCCCCCTCTATTTCTTGAGGGGCAACGAATCTAGGTTTTTTTTGTGGATAGCTAGGTTCAATCTTGTGTGTTTTGATCATTTGTGGATTCCTTTGTGGAAGTGACCTATTGTGGTCATTGTGAGAGCCCCCAATTAAGTTGTAGGTGTGTGCCTCACGAATTTGTACGTGACCTTCTCCGCCCTTAAAGGAGTCCTTAGTGGAATCGTGGATTCGCGCCTTTGTGGTCGAATTAACAGGAGAATAGGGTGAGGCCTTTGTGGCGTTGAGCAAACCTTTGTGGTAGCTCACACCCCTCCAACGAGGCGTACACCTATGTGGTGGAACTCGGGATAAAATCGCTTTCTTCGAGTTCCTACGGTTGTCTTGTTCCACTCTCCTTTACCGCATCTTCAATTCCTGTACTTGCTTAGTTTCTTTGTTGTCTATCACTTGTATCACCTAGTCGTGGATATAGACAACTTACTTTTCGCTAGCCTAAAACTGAAAAAGACATAAAAATTGGTCACCACCTATTCACCCCCCTCCCCCCCTCTAGGTGGTCAACTGCCGTTCAATTGGTATCAGAGCTAGATTGTCTCTTAAAAGCTTCACCGCTTGAGACCAATCTTGGACAATGCGAGTTGACCCGAAAGAGGTTAACGAAACGGACACCGCGGCTTTGGCGGCAGTGCAAGAGAAAGGTGCCACTATGGCCGATATCAACTCTTTGGAAACAAAGTTGACATCGTTCATACAAATCGAGTTCAAGAAGTTTCATGATATGCTTGAGGCTCTCAAGACATACAAGGAAACCTCTCTTGCATTGCCCTCAAAGCCTCCGTTGCTTCCGGGCATTACTCACGATGTGGACCCCGAATTGATAAAGGGAAAGCAATTGCCTTTGGATGGGAAGGGTGATGCTAATAGTTCCTCAAACCATCAAAACACTCCATCTTCCCAAGATAAAGTGCCTAAAGGCTACAACGCCACTCCTCCCCCATCCCAATACCATACCCCCGATTCTATTATTCCTCATCCGCAAGTTTCTCATAGGGGTGACCTTCCATTGCTTAAAGATTACACATTCTCTCAATGGCAATATGAGATGAAGTCTCATGTGTGGAGCTCTCCAATCGAGTTGTGGCGCATCATTGAAGTTGGATACAAGCCGCATGATCCGACCAACTTGACAAGAAGAGAAGTGGTGGAAGCTCAACTTGATGCCACCGCTCTCTACATGATCCAAAAGGCGGTTGGGAACAAGGACATGTCTCTCATCCAACACCTCACCACCGCCACGGAGACATGGGATGCTCTATCTGAGTTGTTCGTTGGGAATGATAGCATGAGGAGGAACCGCTATGACTCTTTGAGCAATGAAGCCGAGGGCTTTTACAAGCTTGACGGTGAAGACCATGAGATGATGTATCGAAGATTGGTGACCATAGCCACAAGCTTTCGAGAAGTTGGTGCCTCTCATATTAATGATGCATGCATAAAGAGGAAGTATGTGAGCTGTGTGATGTCATGTGAGCCCACCGACGTCAAGAGTCTTCAAGGAAGACACAACTACCATCTCATGACTTCTAATGAGGTGATGCAAGAGATGGCCGCATTCAAAGTGGCCACGAAGAATGCTCATGAGCAAATGCAAGGGCTCTTGGAATGCAATGAGGCACAACCAACCTTGCCTTGAAGGCTACCGTTGAGGAAGACAACGATGATGATCTTGGAAGCTTTGCCGCCATGTCCGAGGAAGCACTCAAGATTGCTTACAATGATCATCTCGCTCTTGCGGCTTGCACATTTTGGAACAACCCTTCAAGAGGCAAGATGTGAGTTGAAAAGAGTCCACCTCAAGCCGATAGGGCCTCACCCTCCAAGTCAAGGACATGTTACAATTGTCAAGACAAGTTCCATTTCGTCGCCGATTGCCCTTATGAGAAAAGAGAAGAGCATGATGGACGTCTAGTGCTCAAGGACAAAGCCAATATGCCTCCCAAGAAGGCCTATGGAAAGAAGAGGCATCTTCCCAAGAAGCCTCGCATCGTGTTGTTGACCCAATAGGAGTAGCCCATCGATGATGAAGAGTCGGAGGAAGAAACGCCAAATGAAATGGCGACACTTGCCACCACATCAACACCTACCGCTCCTTCATCAACGACAAGAACTCCCTCATCAACAACAAGAACTCATCCAACTACGACAAGCTCTTCATCATCTCTATTCACATCGCCAAATGAGAACTCCATCACCAAGAGCTCAAGATGTCTTATGGCCAAGGCATCGGAGGTACCTTCATCCTCTTCCTCTCTCATGAATGAAATGAATGAGCTTGATGATGATTTTAGCCTTCATATCAAGCAAGAGCTTGTGGCCTTCGATTCTTATATCACTAACTTGCAAGGTGATAGCAAGAAACATGTTGGTGCCCTCATGGCTCGTATTGGTGAGCTAGAGCATCTCAATAAAGAGAAGGGTAAGATAGAAAAAGAAGACGCTATTTCTCTATCTTATTTGAAGTCCTCTCTTGAGGAGGTTGAAGAGTCTCATGCTCGTCTTGAGGAGCAACTTGAAACTATTGAGGAAACTCATAACTCCTCACATGCTAAGCTCATTAAGGATCGTGATATGTACTTTGCTAAATTAAAGGTGGCTCAACAAGATAAAGCCGAATTTGCGTTTGGGCATGTTAGACTCATTGAGAACATGGAGAAGCTCGTCATAGCCCACAAGGCTTTGGAGAGTGAACATGCTCTTCTAAAGGAGTCTTATGCTCAACTCCAAACTCGACTAACTAACCTTAACTCTCCTAAAATCTCTACCTCTAATTGTTCTTATGATAATGCTAATCTTGTGAAGGAGAATGCTAGATTGAAGAATGAGATTGCTAAGGCCTCCACATCCAAAATCATCCTTCTCAAGGGTAAGCAAGTTGTTGAGACTCCCATCGTGGAGCCTCACACTCGACAAGGGAAGGAAGGACTTGTATATGTGCCTCCCATGAAGATGAATGACAAGAAGGATATTCCCAAGAGCGTCAACCCCATCCAATACAAGAAGGCCGACTCCATTCAATCCAAGGACGGTCTTGCGAGTAGGAATGCCTCAAGGGGCAAGCCTACTCGTAAAGATCACGCCGGGGACAACAATCCTAACCATGCTTTATATGTCGATTATTATGGGAATGTTTGTGCTCGTTACATTGGCCCTACTTTGTGGTCGAATTCACAGGAGAATAGGGTGAGTCCTTTGTGGCGTTGAGCAAACCTTTGTGGTAGCTCACACCCCTCCAACGAGACGTACACCTATGTGATGGAACTCGTGGTGGAACTCGGGATAAAATCGCCGTCTTCGAGTTCCTACGGTTGTCTTGTTCCACTCTCCTTTACCGCATGTTCAATTCTTGTACTTGCTTAGTTTCTTTGTTGTCTATCACTTGTATCACCTAGTCGCACATATAGACAACTTACTTTCTGCTAGCCTAAAACTGAACAAGAAATATTGGTCACCACCTATTCACCCCCCCCCCCCCCCCCCCCCTCTAGGTGGTCAACTGCCGTTCACAAGCGTACTCGCACGGTGGTGTGGCTGAAGAAGAGGGGAAATCACAAAGCACGAAAGGCGGGGAAATGGGGATTCATAAACAGAGGCCTGGTGAAGACCGGCGAATGAGTGGCATGGTGAGCGTGAAAACACAGTCGTGGGAACAGAACGCGGAGGCGAGGCGACGGCGTAGGCGGTGCGTACCAGCCTGGACAGAGGAGAAGGAGGGGATCGCGCGGGGTTAGAAGTGTTCAGAACTGGCTCGTCATTTCCCTGGTTTTCCTTTGTTCCAGTGGGCTGGGCTATGCTGATATCGGCTGGCTTGACCGAGGTTTGCAATGATGTTCGAGAATTTCTTATCTAGAGGAAAAGTTAAGGGCCTTTTGAATCACAGGATTTAAAAACATTGTAATACTGTATATGAAAAGGCAGTAATATGTTTTCTCATTTAAAACAGAGGATGGTAAAACACATGAGGGAAGTTTGTACCTAGTTCCGCTCGTATCCTATTCTACATGTCGCACATCCAAGTTTTCAAATAATGTGAAATAAGTATTGTGGACACTGGTTATATTGTCCTATTCTTCATGTCGCACATCCAAGTTTTCAAATAATGCGAAATAAATATTGTGGACACTGGTTATATTGTTTGAGAACCGTGCATCACAAATTTTCACCTAATTTTTTTGACAAGATATGGTCGGCATAAAAATACAAATTTTCACCTAAATATCGTGCACATTGTTATATTATGAAGAGTACACCGTATGTCATCCCTTCTTCACACATGACACGTATGCTCATATTTTAGGATAAAATGTGTGGATACTAGAGAAAAACCATAACGAATGTTTACGATTTATTTCTCATTTTTAACACTAAAAAATACGGCATCCGATAATAGCGTGTGTGCACAACTAGTCGGAGTATTCACTCTCAACACAGGAAAAGTAAAGAAATACTAGTCAGAAAAAAGGTTGGGATGGATGTTTAAATTTCCTTGACATTTGTCATAAAGGATTTCCTTAAAACCGGATTATGGATCCTTCTCGAATTCACTGGGGCGTCGTGTAGGCACTGTGGTGTTGTGATTTGTCATGCAAACTTTGTTGTGGAAGTAGCAACGGGCGTCGTGTAGGCACTGGGGCGCAAAAAACCGTATAGGTGAAGCTGATGAATATGATGATGCTGCCAAACGCCACGATTGTGGAGGAGACAAGGTTGCGTGAAGCCGACATCCAGGACGTGTCGTCATTAGGAACGAACGTGGATGTGTTGAAACGCATAACTCGCTCGACGACAATGGTGATGTCGATGGTCTCAGAGATCCCACACTTGGACCTCAACTTCATACGCCTTAACTGTCGAGGGAATAGTAGCATAGATTCTATCAAGGGTATCGCACGTAGAGGGTAGAGATGGGGTTGTAGGGCGTCTGCTTATCCGTGGGCGAGATTGTACATGAGTACCCATATTCAGATTTCCTGGTGGTGGAGGAACCCTACATACTGATATAATTCACTATGGGTGAATATCGCATTCAGGTTACAAGATTGATCGCTAACCCTAGCCTTTCCTATGGTGGTTTATATAGGCAGACGTTGAAAGAATAATTTTTAATGCCTAGTGTTGTGTGTGTTAGTTAACAATACCAAGGATGTACTAATCCTAATGCTACGTATTTCAGTTAGTATGTGATTTAATATCATGTGCATCGAAGCCAAAAAGTACAAAGAAGAAGTTCTGGAATTGTTCCAGGAACCGGAATATTGAAACCGGAAATTCCCGGGGCCGGAATTTCCGAGTCCCCAGAACTTCGCAGAAAAATGGCTAAGGAAACATTGAGAAAAGGTTCTGATCTGAACCGTAAATTGTGCTCGGAAACTTCCAATCACCAGAATTTCCGAGTGGACCAAGAAGAACCTCTCAGAAACGGCCAAGTCAAGTTGGAGGAAGTGTTCTCACGCGATCCGGAAATTGTGCTCAGAAATTTCCAAACACCGAAATTTCTGATTGCACCAAGAAGAGCCCTCACAAATGGCTAAGTCAAGATTGAGAAGTGTTCTTATCCAAACCGAAAATTATGCTCGGAAATTTTCATTCACCGGAATTTCCGAGTGCACCATGAAGAACACTCAAGAAAACTGCTAAGGAAAGAAGAGAAAAAGGTTCTGACTCCAGCCGGAAATTCTAGCCGGAAATTTCAATTCTCCGGAAATTCCGAGTGACCGGAATTTCCGGTTATAACTTATACCGGAATTTCCGTGTGGTCGAGACAGCCAACGGTCAGAAATTAGGGAGAGCTATAAATACCCTTACCCCCCCCCCCCCCCCCCCCCCCCAGCTGCTTAAGAACAGTTAGCTCTCAGATTTTCTCCCTCCTACCATTCTTGAAAGCTCAAATCATCAAGATCTCCCAATCCCCCCACTCAAATCCAATGATCTTTGGAGGATTGGAGGAGAAAGCCCGGATCTACATCTTCACCAAAGCGATTTGTATTTCTCCCCCATTTACTTGGGGATTTCGTGGCTAGGGTTTCCGGTAGGAAAACCTAGTTCATCATTGTTTTAATCTTGGTGCTACCTTGACCTTTTGTGGTCCTTGACCTGTTGTGGGCATCTTGAGAGTCCCAATTAAGTTGTGGGTGCGTGCCTCAAGCTTTTGTAAGGGATTCGATCTCCGCCCTAAGAGGGGATCAATAGTTGAAGGTAAACTCGCAACCTTCGTGGTTGAGTTCATCGGAGAAGAAGGTGAGCCTTTGTGGCGTTGCGGCTAACCTGTTGTGGTAGCGCACACCTCTCCAAACGAGACGTACACCCTTGGGGGGAACTCGGGATTGCATCTTCGTCTCCGTGTGCTTTACTCGGTTCCCCTATTCCTTACTCCCTTGCTTGTTTCGTACCCTTATATATCTTGTTATGAAGGAGATATGCCCTAGAGGCAATTAATAAAGTGTATTTCTTTATCATATCTCGTTTGTTCATAATACGTTTTTGTGTAATGCTATAACCGTATTAAGCGGAAACATTAATACGGGTGTGATGCGTAAACAACCAGGTCCCTACTAAGACTAGTTTCGTTGCGCGATTGATGATCGAGGTTTCCCGATCATAGGGCATGGCGCCAGTCGGCAATGAAAGTCATATCGTTGGTAGAACGATGTGATGGACATACCCATATTTTTTAGGACGTAGTCATTACGCCTTCGACCGTGAGATCAACTCTTATTGTTATTCCTGGAAGATACTTTGATCGCACCAAACGTCGTATCTTATATACTATGACAATAACGGTGATACTTTTGGGTATCGGAAGGGAGTAGTTGAGACGAGGGGTCAAGAGCGGGATTTGCCAATCGGCATAGCATGATAGATACGCTAGGGCCCACACGGTAAGATTATGTCTAATGAGCTTGCAAGCATGTGACTAGGTCACGGAGACATGAAATAATAGACAAGTAGAAGATAGCGTTGTCGGTAACGAGGTCAGCTAGGTATGGAGATATCTATGAACGACACTCGGACACGCTAAGTATCGCCATGGGAAAAGGTTTAAGACTTTACGTTCGGGTTTGATAGATGAAAGTCATTCGTTATATCACAGGGATTAATTCATGGGGTCCAGGCCTACGAGTTAGTCGTTGATCAGAGAGGAGTCTCGATCATACCTGTTATTATATCGAACCGCTAGGGTAACACACTTAAGGGATTTCGAAAAGACAACCGGAAAAGAAAGAGATCACCGGGAACGTCCCGGGAGAGGTCTGATGGAGATCGGGCAGCGACGAAATAGTTTTCGGAGCTAGAATAAATTATATATAATATGTTTGATATTAATTACTGTAATTAATGTTTAAATGTGATTTATATATTTATTTTCGAATTTATTTAGCCTGATTTCCCTAAATGGGCCTTCTGGTCGAAAGAAGGCCCAAGAGGGGAAATTCCCTAGGGGAATTCGGTGGGGGGCTTGGGGGCCGACCCAGGTGCGCCAAGGGGCCCACCAAGGGGCCGGCGCACCCAGGCATGCCGCACGAGGCATGTGGGATTAGTCCCACATTGCCTGGCTGGCAAGTTGGCTCCCCCCCGGGAGCCTATATAAGAAGGGGCACCCCTGGCCTTTTAATTCACTAATTAATTCCCCAATTCTCTCTCGATTTCGTGATTCCCTTTGTCGGAGTTACGACGAGTTGAGAGGGGGATATCTCCACCATAAGCCCGCTGACGCGCTGCTGGTGTTCCGGTCCAAGTCTTCCGCTGCTCGTCCTGGACTGAAGCTTCAGAGGTTGTCGTCTCCACCGTATGTGTGTAACGCCCTGCGAGGTGCTGCGCTAGCGGTACTGTGAGGTCTGCTTCCTCTACACGACCTTGAGGTTGGCTACATAGGTCTTCATCGTCAATGTTCAGGCGGGAACGTAATCCCCGCTTTCGGTCTACAAGGGTATGTATTCTGATCTCCGTTCGTACTACTATATCTGCATATAATAGATCTTGGCATGTTTTAAGGATATCGTTGCTTGGAAATTTTTTGTTTTTTGTCTACGATCCCCTTCAGTGGTATCAGATCCGATCTATCGTAGATATAGTTGTACGCTGTTAGAACCCGTGTTCTGCACGGGGGCACCGTTCCTGTTATTTGCTACCCTCTAGTGTGCACTTGTGATTCCAGCGGCATCGAGTTGATGAAGCGGCCCGGACTGACTTTACGCGTACGCTTACGCGAGACTGGTTCCACTACTAACATACGGCTTATACCGTATATGTGGCTGGCGGGTGCCTGTTTCTCTCTCTTTAGTTAGTCTTGCATTTTCAATGGAGGCCCCGAAAGGGATGCTTAAATATGCAATTATTGGATCGTTGTTGTGGTCATAAGTTCATAGGAAAGAAGCGGTTCTTTTTACGAAAGCCCCAGCCATGCAAAATATGCAAAAGATAAAATAGAAGCGTCTAACTTTATTTTGCAGGGGCAATGTGATATGTTCAAGGTAGGTTTATTAAATTGTTTATGAACTGTGGGCGTCAAGAAGACCATGGCGCAATGGACTATATCACATGGCATTACATTTGATGTTATTGTGTGCATCTATTATTGTGTGATTATATATATTAGTATATATTAGTTACGCAGCGGTAGTTATATATAAGATGATCCCTTCAAAATACCACTAGTGTTCTTCCTCCAACGAGCACCACCAAGAAAGTTCTACGTTATGAGGCAGGCCGTGATGATCGGGTGTCAGACATATCGTCGTCCGCATACAGTGGGTGTAAGCCATGTTGCACAAGCGTTACATGGAGGTTATTGTGGCGAGCCTAGCATATGCAGATATGTCCTCGGAACACGGAGGCCAAAAGGTCGAGCATGAGTCACAGAATTGTTGTGATTGACAATTGTCTACCCTTGAAGTTGTGATGCCGGCTCTGACGATGAGGGGTTGTGCAATGGATGGGGGTCGTGTAATCGCTTAAACAACCAGGAGGGATGTTCGTTTGAGTGGGAGTTATGTTAGTTATTTTATGAAAATACTATAACTCAAAATTATTATGAACAAAGTCTTATGTTGTTGCAAATTCCATTGTAGATGTCTCACCCCTCCTTTAACCTAGCCCTGTTCCTTGAGAAAGAGAAGCTAAAGACCAATGGATCTAACTTCATGTCCTGGTTACGTGATCTGAAGTCCCTTCTTGAAACCCACAACGTGGCTTAAATCCTTGAATCCCCCTTAGGTGATCTGCCGAACACCGCCTCAGAAACTGATAGGATTGTCCATGAGGTTAAGGCGGAGATTTCTTCTTATGTCCAGAGCGGCATCCTCTTTGCCATGGAGGCTGACCTGAAAAACCATTTTGAGAGCAAGAGTGCTTATGAGATAATCAGTGGACTCATGGTTGTTTTTGCACGACAAGTCATGGCTGAGAGGTTTATGCTACCAAGCTTTTATTCTCAGCCTAGATGGAAGAGCACGGAGATATAAGTGAGCACTTAGCCAAGATTTTTGGCAACGTTCAGCTCCTGAGTGATCTAGGAAATGTGATCCCAGAAGAGCTGGTTATTGATGGGTGTTGATTTCTCTACCCCCTAGCTATAAGAAGGCCATCGTGGACTACGACATGAAAGGGACGTCAAAACCCCTGTCGGAGATCCTGAAGATGCTCGAAGTAGCCGAATTATAAATCAAGATGGAGAAGATGGTGGTGACCATCGGATCACCTGAGCGCAACTGCCCCAAGTACCTGAAGGACAAGAAAGCTGGCAAGATAGTCGCCAAAGAGCAAGGTATATTTGATATACATGTTATATATGTGTACCTTACATCCGCCCGTAGCAACACTTGGGTATTTGATATTGGTTTTGTTGCTCATATTTGTAACTCTCATGAGGAGTTGCGGAATAAGAGGCGGCTGGCTAAGGATGAGGTGACGATGCGCGTCGACACCGGATCGAGAGTCGACGTGGTGGATGTCGGCACGCTCCCTCTACATCTACCATCGGGATTAGTTTTGGTTTTAATTAAGTGTTATTTTATACCATCCTTGAGTGTAAACATTATCAGTGGGTCTTGCCTGTTACAAGACGGTTATTCCTTTAAATCAGTATCAAGTGGTTGTGCTATTTCAATGAATGATATATTTTATGTTGATGCTCCCGAGAGTAATGGTTTATTCTTGTTGAATCTCGATCGTAGTACTCACATCCATAACATAGATGCCAAAAGGATTAAGTGTAGTGATGGTACCACCATGTATATGTGGCATTGCCGTCTTGGTCATATTGGTATAAAGCGCATGAAGAAACTCCACGCAGATGGACTTTTGGACTCATTGGATTTTGGATCCCTCGATACATGCGAACCATGCCTTATGGGAAAAATGACCAAGACACCGTTCAAAGGTTTCGTTGAACGGGCGTCGGACTTGTTGGGGGTCATACATACAGATGTGTGTGGACCAATGAGCGTATCGACACGCAATGGTTATCGTTACTTCGTCACCTTCACTGATGACTTGAGTGGATACGGTTATATCTATTTGATGAAACACAAGTTTGAAACTTTTGAAAAGTTCAAAGAATTTAAAAGTGAAGTTGAAAATCAGCTTAGCAAGAAAATCAAGCATCTCCGATCCGATCGTGGTGGCGAGTATTTGAGTTTTGAGTTTGGCACACATCTGAAGGCCTGTGGCATAGTGCCACAACTTACGCCTGCCGGAACACCGCAACGTAACGGCGTGTCCGAGCGACGTAATTGTACTCTATTGGACAGTGTCCGGTTTATAATGTCTCTGACCGATTTGCCCGTATCCTTCTGGGTTATGCGTTAGAAACATCCGCATTCATTTTAAATAGGGCTCCGTCCAAATCCGTAGAAACGACACCGTATGAATTATGGTATGGCAAGAAGCCTAAGTTATCATTTCTGAAGGTTTGGGGTTGTGAGGCGTATGTTAAGAAACTACAGCCCGACAAACTCAAATCAAAGTCGAAAAAAGTCGTCTTTGTAGGATATCCGCGGTAAACCGTAGGATACACCTTCTACAACCAAGCTGAGGGAAAACGTTTGTCGCAAAGACCGGTACCTTTCTAGAGAAGGAGTTTCTCGCGAAAGGAGTAAGTGGGAGGAAGGTAGACCTCGATGAAATCGTTGATCCTGAACTCGAAATTCCGAGTAACGCAACGGAAGCTGTTCCGGAAACATCCTCCACAGATGGAGTGGGAGAAAGTTTTGAGAAAAGTATTCTACCTCGTAGGTCTGGTAGATCTCGTATCGCACCTGAATGGTATGGCAACATGGTTTGTACCGTTATGTTAATTGAACGGGACGAACCTACGAACTACAAGGAGGCAATGACGAGTCTAGAGTCCGAGAAATGCCTAGAAGCCATGAAATCCGAAACAGGATCCATGTATGATAACAAAGTGTGGACTTTGATGGATATTCCCAAAGGGCGCAAGGCCGTCGAGAATAAATGGATCTTTAAAAAGAAGACTGGCGCTGATGGTAATGTGATCGTCTATAAAGCTCGGCTTGTCGCAAAAGATTTCCGACAAGTTCATGGGATTGACTACGATGAAAAAATTTCACCGGTAGTGATGTTGAAGTCTATTCGGATTTTGTTCGCAGTTGCTGCATATTACGATTATGAAATATGGCAGATGGATGTCAAAACAGCCTTCCTAAATGGAAACATGGAGGAAGAGTTGTACATGGTACAATCGGAAGGTTTTGTCGATCCAGAAAATGCTGGCAAGGTATGCAAGCTTCAGCGCTCCATTTATGGATTGAAGCAAGCATCTCGGAGCTGGAATCTTCGCTTTGATGAGGTGATCAAAGGTTTTGGATTTGTCAAAAATTTGGAAGAGACCTGCATTTACAAGAAAATGAGTGGGAGCTTGGTTGTGTTCTTAGCACTTTATTTAGATGACATATTGCTGATTAGGAATGATGTGGAACTTCTGAATAGCATGAAGAATTATTTAAACAGTAAATTTTCCATGAAGGACTTAGGAGATGATGCATACGTCTTAGGCATTAAAATCTATCGTGATAGATCAAGACGTCTATTAGCGTTGAGTAAGAGTACTTATCTTGATAAAATACTGAAGCGTTTCAGTATTGAGATGGCAAAGAAGGGTTCTCTGCCAGTTATCAAGAATAAAACATTTTGAAAGGCACAATGTCCCGTAACGGAACAGGGTAAGGCCGAAATGACTAAACATCCTTATGCTTCAGCCATAGCATCGATTATGTATGCGATGTTAAGTATTAGACCTGATGTGGCATTGGCTCTAAGTTTGACAAGCCGTTTCCAGAGTAATCCAGGAATGGCGCATTGGATTGATGTTAAGAGCATTCTTAAGTATCTCAATAAGACAAAGGAAATGTTCCTTGTGTATGGTGGCTGCGATGAAGAACTTGGCGTAACAGGTTACATTGATGCAAGTTTCTGCTCAGACCCCGATGACTCTAAGTCACAGACAGGTTATGTGTTCATGGTGAATGGAGGCGCCGTGTGCTGGAGAAGTGGGAAGCAACCTATCGTCGCGCAATGTACAATGGAGTCGGAGTACATTGCTGCTTGCGAAGCCGCGAATGAATTTTTGTGGATGAGGAAGTTCATCATTGAACTCAGAGTGTTCCCAAGCGTGCAAGACCCCGTGATCCTCCTCTGCGACAATACGGGTGCCATTGCTAACGCCAAGGAGCCAAGGTCTCACTCCACCGCCAAACACATTCTCCGACCCTTCCATGTGATACGACAGTACGTACAAGGAGGCGAAATGAAGATTTGCAAAGTGCATACGGATCTGAATGTGCCAGATCCCCTGACGAAGCCTCTTCCGCTTGACAAGCATGAAACACACCAAGTAGCTATGGGTGTTAAGCTTTTACCAAGTTGTAATCTAGATTAATTTGTACTCTAGTGCAAGTGGGAGACTGAAATAGATATGCCCTAGAGGCAATTAATAAAGTGTATTTCTTATCATATCTCGTTTGTTCATAATACGTTTTTGTGTCATGCTATAACCGTATTAAGCGGAAACATTAATACGCGTGATCTTACATCCAAAGTTCTGTGCAAGTTCCTGAGATCTCAACTCCGGTACATTAATAGCTACCAGAGATGATTTAGCATAGTTGATTTTGAGTCCAGTTGATCGTGTGAAATTATCCAGGATAATCTTTAATCTGGATAGTTGATCATTACAAGTTGGCATGATCAATAGAGTATCGTCCGCATACTGAATAATGGGATAGTCTAAACCAAAAGAATGATCTAGTGGTAAATGTAAATCTCCAACTCTCCAAGCCTCATTGATAATGTATTGGAGAAGTTCTGCAGTAGAAACAAATAAGAGAGGAGATAGGGGGTCGCCCTATCTGACCCCTCTTTTGCAAACGATTTTTTTCCCAGGAACTCCATTAAGGAGTACACAAGCTGATGCAGACTAGAGGATGGACTTAATCCAGTTGATCCAGACATCACCAAATCCCATATGCTTCAGCATAAGAAGGATGGCACTGTATTCCACCTTATCAAAGGCCTTTTCAAAGTCAAGTTTAAGGATAATAATCTCTTTTTAGGATTTATGGCACAAGTGAATATATTCAAAAGCCCAAGCTAAACAGTCCTGAATAGTCCTGCTTTTGATAAATCCATACTGATTCTTATGAAGGATTGTAACAAGAACTCGTTGGAGCCTGTTGGCCAGCAATTTGGTAATCAACTTGAGAGTTAAGCTCACTAAAGATATTGGCCTATATTCATTGATCCCCTCAGGATTGGCATTCTTGGGTATTAGAGTGATAAAGGCAGTGTTGATGCTAGAGAGATCTAAATTCCCCTCATGAAATTTGAAACAAAGGGAGTAGAACTGCTCTTTTACAATATCCCAACAGTTCTTTAGAAAAGCACCATTGAAACCGTCAGGTCCCGGAGATTTATCAGATGGCATCTCCTTCACAATGTCGTCAATCTCAGCTTTAGTGAAAGGAGCTTCTAATGCAGCAAAATCGATCAGTGGATTAGGTACTACCAAGTTGTGCAACTAAAATAACATGGCAGGCTGATCAGTACACCCAATTCTCTGCTTAAAAGCATGCCACAGAACGGCTGCTTTATCCTCATGATCACACACAATCCGACCATCGTCTGTGGTGATGTTGGCAATGAAATTGCTCCGAAATCTTTTAGTAGCATAGGTGTGGAAGAAGCTGGTGTTCTCACAACCCAGTTTAGCCCATCTAATCTTAGCTCTATTCCTCCAATATATTCTCTTGGCCTCAAGAATTTTGGAGAGATGAGTCTTAATAGCTTTCCTAAATACAATCTCAAGAGATGATAGCAGCCTCTGCTCTTCAAGACCATCAAACAGTGCAAGCACAAAATAACAAGAGTCTATAATCTTATTGAGTAGGGACAAACTCTTACTCCAATTCTTTAAACCATAACGCAGAGATTTTAGTCTGGCAGTAGTGTCCTGTGCCACATTCTTATAGATACCAGTATGTTGCCAATACTTGGTAACAATATCTTTAAAACCATGCATGTGGACCCAATGTTCTTCAAACCTAAAAATCTTAGGCCTAGGCACATCAATACCAATCTGAACTTGCATTGGGACATGATCAAAAGATAACTTGGCCAGAGGATTAGCCAGGGTATTAGGAAAAACAGTAGTCCAATTGGCAGAGGTAAACACCCAATCCAATTTTTCCAACAGAGGTTGAGTCTGCATATTGCTCCAGGTGAATGCTCGACCTTTCAATGGTATTTCAACTAGGTCATGGTGACTAATCAGTCTATTAAAAGCAAGCATATTGTTAACATCACCACCCGGTCTGTTCCTATTTTCAGACCCTCTGATAAGATTAAAATCTCCCATAATAATCCAATTTGCCATGGGTGCAATATCAAGGTTATGTAACCAACTGATAAATAAAGCTCTCTCCTCTGGTTGAGTGGGTCCATAAATATTAGTAAGGTACCAAATATGGCCACTAATGTTGCATGTAAATTCAATAGTGATATGGTACCGGGAGATACTGATCTGCTGCCCCGAGAAAAGATGACTGTTCCATATTGTGATAAGGCCGCCAGAGCTACACACAGAAGGTGAATAAACAAACTTATCGAAACGCCGAGGACTGAATTTTCTGATATAAGTAACATCGAAGGTTTCACGTTTAGTTTCTTGGAAGCACATAATATTGCAGTTGGATTCCTCAATATTTTGCCTGATATCATCCCATCTCAACTGAGAGTTAATCCCCCTTAAATTCCAGTAAAAAATAATCCATTTTCTACTCATTGATAACCAATTCAGTTGAAAAGAGTCTGAGCAAACATAATAAGCTATCGCATGCAAGATAGCAAAGGTAACTATAAATCACACAATACCAAATATGCCCATAACATGCAAAGAACCATAAGTGCCCACAATAACAGTAACTGATAAGTACATTGTAAACTGTAGACCAATTGGCAGAGCTGGCACATATGAGACAATTGCCAATAAACAAATACTGTTTGGAACAACTTGGACTGTACCACTGAATGATCACAAGGCAAACACACAAAATCACATGATCCACAATACAATGCCAATGAGATAGTGCAAAACATGACAGTAGACCAACAAAATAACCAACAAGCACATATAGATAGCAACACCACTGCCAAAATAGGTTCACCATGTAGCACAGAACCCAGTACTGATAAATTACAGTCCACAGACTCACGCAGAGACAAAATAGAGGATGATAACAGACAACAAGAACGTAAAGACTGCTTGGTGACACACTCAATCCCTCAGGCTCCCTGGTATCTTTATTCGACACTATCATTAGTGATGTCATAGTTTAGGTGCTCCTCTGATATCTCATCAAGAGACATCTGACATGGTCCAGTAGCCAAGGCTTGCAGCAAATCCAAAGGTAGGTGTGGAGGGGCAGGCGCTTCAGAGTCCCTAATGGTAACAGCATAAGCCTCTTGGTGCTCCTTAGCAAAAACTGCAGCATCACTTGGGTCTTTGAAGCCATCTTTAATCTTAGCAAGTCTGGTGCTCCTCCTGACAAGATCAGTAGTGTTGGGTGCCTGCTCTTTCTTTTTCTGACTGATGGAGGTGCAGGTACCATCACTGTACCACAATCTTCTAATTCAGTGATCTTAACTGAAGAAGTATGTTTAGGGCTGGCAGAGATAGTGTTAACTTGAAGGATGCACTTGCTCTGTACAATTCCCTCATTCTCCACTTCAACAAGTCTGCAAGAAGTGCCTGTTACTTTACTGTCTGATAGGGCAGATAACAGTTCATTAGGGGATGAAGTGATAGAAGCTAGAAGGTTCTGAACTGCAGCAAGGTGATTGTGTGTTGGGGATAGTTCAAATGCTGCAACAGAATCAGTTGAAACAAAATTAGGAGCTGTAGCATCATGTTGCTGCACCAGGTCAGCTGGTGCAATATTCTCTGCAGCATCAGGTTCCATCAGGGCATCCTGGACATCCTCTTCTATAACATCATTCACCGCTGCCTCTTGAGCAAATTCCTGGGCAATTTCATAACCAACATGAACAACATGATCCCCAATATCATGTGCCACCGGGCTCTGTGGTGGTGTCATCAGTACAGGATCCTCATTGTGATGGACAGGTGCAACTGCAGGGCCAGGACCTTCATTCTGTGCGTGCCACATCGCAAAACCATCCACGATAATAGGAATAGGATGTGGATTCTCACCATCAGGAGGAAGAGGATCCTCATCTCCACCTCCAGCACCTAACATGTGGGTATTAAGAAGGACACACGGTTAAGACCAGCTGCCTCCCTGACCTTCCTCACTGAAATTCTGAATAACAACGATACTGCCAGGGATCTTGTCAACATCAAAAGCCCTAATCTTAACTAAAATCCGGGCTTTGTTTGAATCATCACGGTTCCAGATAAAGAAAACGACCATAGGGTGCAAAGGTGGTAACAATAGAGTTAAGATTCCAACATTCAGGAGGGAAATTTAGTAGCATAATCCACACATCATGGGTAAAAATCGCAGATCTATAATTCATGCCCTTATCATGCTCAATAAATCTGATAATAGAATCACCAATAAAGTAGGGGTTGTTTCTAACTGCGCTATCTCTGTCAATAACCCCATCAAACCTGATAAGTGCCGCACCCATAGCACAACGACTGATCTGACGCAACTCAATGCCACGCTGCTCGAAGAAAGTTGTAAGCAGTGCAGAAGTACCTTCGAACTGTTCCCAACTCGGCTCAGGTTCCAATCTGATGATCGCCCAATCATCCGCAACCTCCGGGAAGGATCCTCCGAGCACAACATAGCCCCGTTGGGGGCGGAGGTTGCTGAAGAGGATAATGCCAGTGCCAGGTGGAAGATGAGGAATAGGGTCGCAGGGGTAGTTAGCCATGGCCGCAGAATCGACGACGTGGTGCACGGGAAGCTGGGCGGAGGTGCCGGAACAGGGGGTGGTGGCGGTATCAAGGTTTTGCTCAAACTTGGGGAGACGAGTCAACAAGGTTGTTATGTTGTGCTAAAACAGAGTTCTGATTGGTGACGACTCGGTACTTCTGTTTATGGTTAAGAGCGGAGAAACAAGATTTGGCAAGGCGACCATAATTCCAGCAGGACCGACAACGAATCTTATTGTGGCAATTACACGAGTATGCCTGTAATCAAAACACCGAGAGCAACTCGAATTCTGTAGAACAGCGCCTGGGTCATCTGTTGTTGGGCCGGATGGGCCAGATGAAGATGAAGGTGATCCTCTCGATTAGTGGGCCGTGTAATGACTCTCCATTGCAACCTAGCCTGAGGACGAGAAAGCAAATCGCTTGATTCCCGCTCAATAGGATCTGGACGTGATGAACATGCAAAAGGATCTATACCGACTGTTGCATCTGAGGGGCTAGTTCTCGTCCCAAGAGGAACCAAGTTGACACCAGTCAAAGGTGAGATCGGCTGATTATCATGAGTGTTGAGGTGAGTGTGAATCCGATTAAAAATACCCTGAACACTAGGTAACTGAGGCTTGGTAAGAATATGGAACAAATGAGAACGACGAGCATCACCTCGTGTAATCCATTCAGCCTCAGATTCACGATACCAGGACTGCTCCTATGTTTGCAATTAGGGTTTCTGATTTTAAATGGAAAATACATTGCTAAAATTAATTTTAACAGTGCAACATTATTAGGCAGATCCTAAGTTTCCCAAAACTATTTTATTTGAAAATTTTGGACTTATGGATTTGAACCTACGTCAAATTTACTCAAATCTTCCATTTGAAATTTGAATAAATTTAAACTAGTCAAAAATGAAATCCAACCTGCTAACAGATTCTACACTTTGAGGGCTTTATGTTGGTATAAAGTTTGTCAAATTTGCCTTTATGGATGAAAAGTTATGATGGTTCAAAGTGGCAGGGGTTTTTCTGCTAAAGTACCATTTAATTCAATTCGGAAATATTCGAAAAAAGGTTCTGGGCCATGTGTCTTACTGTGATTGGTTGGTACTGGTTCATTAAGTGACTTAATTACGGCCGTTTGATGGAGAAACTAGCGGCGGGTCTGGCCGGAGTTGGCAAGGACGGCGGCGGATGGCTCCGGCGTGGTGGTTCTCCTTACTGCGGTGGCTCTCGGGTTCTAGGGAGTTGACGGCGAGGCTCTTCTCGTAAAGGCGAAACGTATGGAGGGGGTTGCGTCGAGCAGTGTGTTCTGCGGCGGTCGGGTAAGCACGACGGAGTTGCGGCATCGACGGTGACCTTCGGGTCGAGGAATAACGCGAGCATTCGGCTGCAGAAAAACCATATTAAGAGGTCAAGAGGCTGCGGCAGAGGGAAGGGAAGAGGTTGCAGAGGGTCTCGGGTTCCGGGGCATGCTAACCTCGCCGGAATTCATGAAATGGCGGCGGTGGCAGTGGGAAGTCCGACGAGCAAATGCT
Organism: Poa annua; assembly: GCA_026929855.1. Classification (NCBI taxonomy): domain Eukaryota; kingdom Viridiplantae; phylum Streptophyta; class Magnoliopsida; order Poales; family Poaceae; genus Poa; species Poa annua. Next base: position 71,484,077 of record CM049427.1, read on the forward strand.
CCCGCATGGAGGCGCAAACTAGGAGGGGAAAGAGAGAGGGTCTTGTGGGCTTTGTAGAGGTCCGGGCGAGGGAGGTCGAGGGCGGGTGAGGCGTATAAATCGTGCTCGGCATCGTGGGGATCGTGCCGCGCTCTGGTCGTGGTCAGCAGTTGAAGAAGATGACCCTGACATGTGGGGTCCACATGTCGTGATAGGAGAGGAAGAGAGGCCGGGGCGGGCTGGTCTGGGCCGCTAAGCGCAGCGCGTGCTGCCGGTGAGTACGGGCTCGACCCATTTGCCCTGTTTTCTCTCTTTTTTTTGTTCTGAAACCTTTTCTTTTCTTTCTTCTTTTGTTTTTCTTGTTTCTTTCATATATTTTGTTTTAGTTATGCAAATGACCTCAAACCAACTTCTATAGTTTTGTAAAATCATATATTTCCTTTAAAACATTCTTACACATGTTTCCAAGACCTTCAAATTATAAAAAATACAAATAACATAATTAGAACCTTTTTGTAGAATTTAAAATAGAATTTCAAGAAAAGGATTTCTATCTTAAAAATCAAAAGGATATCACAATACCTATGTTTAAAATAATAATTTGAAATACATTTTCAAAATCATATACTTGAGTCAAATCTATATTTAAGAATAGGAGAATATTCCAAATAGTTTTATGACTTTAAAATATTGACCTAGGGTTTATTAAAAATTACAAATGTAATGTTTTTGAATTAATAACTTATACAAAACATTTTGAAATGAGCGTACCTAAAATAATTGAAGGTACTTTATAAATATGGTGTTAGGATTAAATATTTATTTAAGATATCTAGTTAAAGTTCAACACTTAAGTTTGAAACAAAGTTACTTGATTCAATTAATATCATAATGCTTTTGAATGAGTCATAAAATCCTTTTTGTTAGATCTTCTTCTATAAAGGTGATTTTATTTTAATATGAATGAAAAGTTTTAAATTTTATTGATTTTTTTTACATTTCAAAAATTTGGGATGTTACAATTGATGATCGAGGTTTCCCGATCATAGGGCATGGCTCCAGCCGGCAATGAAAGTCATATCATTGGTGGACGATGTGATGGACATACCCATATTTTTTAGGACGTAGTCATTACGCCTTCGACCGTGAGATCAACTCTTATTGTTATTCCTGGAAGATACTTTGATCGCATCAAACGGTGTATCTTATATAGTATGACAATATCGGTGATACTTTTGGGTATCGGAAGGGATTAGTTGAGACGAGGGGTCAAGAGCGGGATTTGCCAATCCGCATAGCAGGATAGATACTCTAGGGTCCAATCGGTGAGATTATGTCTAATGAGGTTGCAAGCATGTGACTAGATCACGGAGACATGAAATCATAGACGAGTAGAAGATATCGTTATCGGTAACGAGGTCAGCTAGGTATGGAGATATCTATGAACGACACTCGGACACGCTAAGTACCGCCATGGCAAAAGGTTTAAGACTTTACATTCAGGTTTGATAGATGAAAGTCATTCGTTATATCACAGGTATTAATTCATGGGGTCCAGGCCTACGAGTTAGTCGTTGATCAGAGAGGAGTCTCGATCATACCTGTTATTATATCAAACCGCTAGGGTAACACACTTAAGGGGTTTCGACAAGACAACCGGAAAGCAAAGAGATCAACGGGACCGTCCTGGGACAGGTCCGATTGAGATCGGGCAGCGACGAAATAGTTTTTGGAGCTAGAATAAATTATATATAATATGTTTGATATTAATTAGTGAAATTAATGTTTAAATATGATTTTATATATTTATTTTCGAATTTATTTAGGTTGATTTCACTAAATGGGCCTTCTGGTCGAAAGAAGGCCCAAGAGGGGAAATTCCCTAGGGGAATTTGGTGGGGGGCTTGGGGGCCGACCCAGGTGGGCCAAGGGGGCCACCAAGGGGCCGGCGCACCCAGCCATGCCGCACCAGGCACGTGGGATTAGTCCCACATTGCATGGCTAGCAAGTTGGCTCCCCCCGGGAGCCTATATAAGAAGGGCACCCCTGGCCTTTTAATTCACCAATTAATTCCCCAATTCTCTCTCGATTTCGTGGTTCCCTTTGTTGGAGTTGTGCCGAGTTGAGAGGGGGATCTCTCCACCATAAGCCCGCTGCCGCGCTGCTGGTGTTCCGGTCCAAGTCTTCTGCTGCTCGTGCTGGACTGGAGCTTCGGAGGCCGTCGTCTCCACCCTACGTGTGTAACGCCATGCGAGGTGCTGCGCTAGCGGTACTGGGAGGTCTGCTTTCTCTACACGACCTTGAGGTCGGCTTCATCGGTCTTCATCGTCAATGTTCGTGCGGGAATGTAACCCCTGCTTTCGGTCTACAAGGGTATGTATTCCGATCTCTGTTCGTACTACTATATCTGCATAGAATATATCTTGGCATGTTTTAAGGATATCGTTGCTAGGAAATTTTTTGTTTTCTGCCTACGAACCCCTTCATGTTATTTCTTAGCTTGTCATTTAGGTAAATTCAGCTTAGTTGCATATCTAGAGAATTTATCTTTGTGTTAAGGCTAAATTCGAAAAGATCTAAATTTGCAATAGCACCTATTCACAACCCCCTCTAGGTGCCGGATTCCCGTTCAGATGTACCTAGGGTTCGGGACAACCACCAACATGGTATCATCATCCTAAACTAACCCGTCTTATGGATGTGGCGTGTACACCACTTGGGTTTCGTATTGGAAATTTCTTAGTCGATTCGGTGTGAGACCCCACAGTTTAGAGACTCAAAAGAGGCCAATTTTTCTACATTTCCAAAGAATTCATCTAAAAATCATAGAAAATTTTAAACTAGTCAAAAGATGCTCGCCAGAAAGATCCTCTCATCCAGGTCAGGGGAAAGGACATGAAGAATAATTCAAAGCAGTGAGAAAGAACCGGGTCCTTACAAACAATAACATGAAACATAGTCTACAAGGAATTACTTAGCTGTCTAGGTTGGTGTCTCAGTTTGAGCACAACGTTGCTATAGCCAAATCTAACACATCCTACTATATATACTAGCTCGCACGATCCGCGCAATCTCAGCGCCCTGGCCACTGTTCATCGTGATTTTTGACCAATGGGCGTGCGCCACGTAAGCCTTTTTGCACAAAAGCCCCTCAAACTATAGCTCAGTGCTGCGCAGTCCACAACCCTGTACACGGAGGGACCGATCCGCAAATTTCGAAAACCTCGCATGCTTTTCTACAAAAACGTCATAAAATTCCCTCCAACTCTCCTCGCTCGCGTGTCCAGCGAGGTCGCCGGCGGCGCCGCGGCTCGGCACGGCCGCTCCGCACCTCCTCGCTCCGATTGGAGATCACGGCGAGCTCCGCCGTCTTGGCTCCACCTCCATGCGGTCGCCGGCGTCCTGGGAGGTCCGCAATTGCCGCGGATAGTCGCCGCCGTCTCCTACGCGCCCGCCGCCATGGATTCGCTCACCGGCGCCGATTTCGGCAACCTTTTGGTCCGCCGCGCCGCCACCTCGATGCGCCTCGGCCTCCTCTTCACGATGGGCGCGGTCGCGGCCCCGCGCACGTGCCCGCAGCTCCGGCGCGAGCTCGGCAGCGCCGCCGCGACATCAACGGCTGACGTCAGCCCTCGCCCCGCTGTGGCTGACCAGTGGGTCCCACCTACCGGTTTTTAAGAATTTCCAGAAATTTCAAAATTTTAAAAAATAATAACTACCCATCTGTTATTTATAAAAATGCTAACAATATATCAAAATTTTCATAAAAAAATACTTTCTAACTATTGCATTACACACGTGATTAATCAGTGTGCAACTCCTGTAAAATTAAAATGTCAAATATGGAATTTTTTTGAATGTCACCACCAAATTTATATCTTTCGACATTCAATTCACCACAATCCAAACAATAGATCAACATTTCCACAAAAATTAGCCCTTCGCACATGTTGCACTACCCATCTCACCTTCATTTAAATTAACCAACGTATCTCAAAATTATACTTAGTTTACTACACAGATAAAATTTGTAAATATCTTAAAAAAACAAATGTTCAAAATACTAAATTTAGCATTAATATACTACACGGGTGTGGCATAGCCGCACCAAATCCACTAGTATCCATAATATAGCTACAACGGTGAATTGCTAATTTGTCCACAATCGTGTTTTGTTGCAAAATTTCATAAATGGGACCCGTTGCATGCCATTTTCTTTCTCGTTTAGTGCCTCTCATCCTATCATTTCTCTCCAATTCTTTGGGTTGCATGCACGTCACTAATTCTTTATTCATCATCCCAATTTAGCATGGGAGCATCCTCTTGCTCCGGTTCCCTCTTTTTTCTTATTTGGAACTACCCTATGGAACTAGTTCCAAAAGGCTAAAAGTGAATTTGGAACTACCTTTGGCTACACGATATGGGTGCCCTAACTTGATACCTCCTGATAGTGTTGTCTTTCAAAATGTAATGGCTACAAACATAGTTATTTTTAATGATGTGTGTTTATCTTTTTTGTACACCAGGTATGTGCATTATATGTTTTCATGTGAGAGTTATGTCATTACAAATAACTAGCTAAGGTGCCCTCCCAAATGCGAGGGCATCATCTCAACGTATTGAACATGTTCATATAGTACTAAATTTTAGCTTTTATAGATATTGTAAAATATTGAAATCAAAATAAGAGTAGTGAATGTCAGAAATTATTGAAGAGAAATCAGACAATATGATCTTTGAATTTATGGAATTAGGTGTTCTAATATTTTTAAATAATCCATGACACACGCTTCTATAAGGCTAGTTACTTTTAACTGGAGGTAGTGCTATTTTAATGCATATTTTTACTATTTGCCATCCCTGTGTTTATTTTACACTCTAATTATACAAGTTTTTTCTTACGTAAAATTGACTATATCGAATAACATGGCTATAATTTCAAATAACATATTATATTAAAAATTATTTAATTAGATACGCTAAAGCTACTTTGCCTAGAAGGCGCATATCCGATTTAGTCTAGTTTGTTGTCCAGTATCCCAGAAAAGACGATGTTCGGCAATCTCGGTGTGGCTTGTAAACCAGGATGATGTGATTGGGAATCGTCCTCCTTTTGGCATATTGCTTTCTAGGCCATGGGCCTACCCATGGTCCATGACCTCGCTATAGTGTAATTAATCATCTATAATTTGTAGTTTAGGTTTTATCTCTCTCTAGCTGTTTATTAAGGTATGAAGAAATCAATCATGGAATGTCAAACAAAACCACTGAAAAACTGATATCAATGGTGTCAGCTTATTTTTGTGCCTGCATGTAAAACTATAACTTTGTGGATCAATTGAAACAACTATGTTTATGATTATTATCTTAGTAGATATTTTGATTCAGCTGGATCCTTATGCTTACCCAACATCATCCTATGATTATTCTCCAATCAATACAAATATCTTTTTTCACCCAGAATTTTTAATCCCCCAGGTTCTCCAAATTTCCAGACTAACTTTAAAACATTTTTAATTAAACTACTTAAGTTGGAATATATTTTAAAATATTACATAACTCTACATGGATACACTCTACATTAAGCGCATAATATTTGTTTATTACTCACTTTTGAGGTTAAATTTTTTGTTCAAAGTTTCGTCAATATTTACAAATCGAAACGACAAATAATTTTTCTTTGCGTCAACATGTAAAACTACACCTTTATGGATCGATTGAAACAACTAAATTTTATGATTCATATCTTAGTAGATTAACTGATCAGCTGGATCCTTATTCTTATGCAACCAATCAATATTATTAACTTTTTTGTCTAAGAATTTGTAACCCCTCCGGTTCTTCAAAGTTTTCTATTTAGTTTTGAAACATGTCTAATTAAACTTCACTTTGAGCGGCTAATTAAGTTGAAATATATTTTGGCATATTACATAACTCTACAGGTGTACACCCTCCATTAAAGTATACTATTTGTTTTGATTATTCAATTTCGAGATTAAATCATAAATGTTTTGTTCAAAGTTTTGTTAATATTTACAAAACCAATATGACAGATAGTTTTTCTTGTTATATTTGTATTTAGTAACAATGTAATACACATCTATTTAATAGTGGAAATTTTTAGATCCCGGCGTGGTGTGCCATGCAGGTGGAACATTATTAAATGGCATCAATATCTATAGATTACTCGGTGCACATACTGGACTATGGAAAAGGAATCCATGGACAAAGGAATATTGGCACGTACGTGGTGTAGTCTCCTTGCGGGTAACGTGTCAAACGGGCTACAATGGTTAGGTAACTATTTATCTATTATTAAATCTTAGTCATATATTTTCGATCTAACCGTTAAAATTTATTTTAATGATATGAATTAATGTGGTGTCTTTATTTATAACCTTATTTTATTTTTAGTACTCCCTCCATTCCGAAATATAAGACGTTTAAGAGAACGTCCCGACCAGGTGAAAAGCAAGGAAATTACAACGCTACCCCAGATCTGAATCGCTGCTCGATCACGATGCACTTTGATAAATCGAATCTCGTCTCCAGCGTCGTCGTCCTCCGGCCTCCTCCGCCCCACCCCTCGCCGCCCCTACTCCTCCCTCGTCTCGCAAGCTCCTCCTCGCTGCTCCTGCTTCTCCCACGTCCAGGCTCATCTCTAGTTCGTCCGTCCAACTCCATCCTAGGCAGCAACCCGGCCACAGAGAGCAAATAAGGCAGCCGCAACTACGGCCACAGGGAGCAAATAAGGCAGCCGCAACTCCGACCTCCGGCCATAGGCGTGCTCCTCCCAGATCTGCTTCGGCATGGAGTGATCCTTCTCTTGTCCATGCAGCGATCTGCTCTTCTACGGCACGGACAGGAGTGATTCTGCAATAATTAGAGATCAAAACAATCGCTAAACAAGTTTAACCAGTTGAGCAAACCTGGAGGTGGCAATGTAAATCATCCCGAAGAGACGATAATATCGATCATCATGTCGACCAGTTCATTAAAAACAAGTTTAACCAGTTGAGCAAACATAGATCAAACTGTTACTGCTACACTAATTAAGATTTACAATACGACACTTACAGTTCAGATCAAGTTCAGAGCACAAGATCAATTACAGAGCAAGATCATTTACAGAGCAAGTTAAGAGTACCATGTTGTCGCTCAGCTCAAATCGTGTCAGCATGAATTGTGTATTGCATGTGCAGTATGCAAGCATTTGGAACAAGCAAGATTAAATTGTCCAATTTTGCTATTATTGCTATTCTTCCTACCGCTAGTTGAAGGGGACGCGAGAACGTACCAGTTGAAGGGGACACGAGAACGAGGGATGAAGGAGACACGTGGCACCGGCGCCACTAGCACCTCGAAGGCTGGAGCCCCACGATCGGACTCCCGATGTGTTCGCTCCCGCGCTGGCCCCTCCTGCTCGGCGCCGGCTTCTTCTCCGCGGCCAGCTTCCGAGCCCGCTTCCTCAGTTGCGTATTGCTCTGGTGCCGCTCCAGATGCACAGATTGTCATTGACGCTGCTCCAGAGAGCAGATCAAGCGCCAGCGCATGCAGATCCACTCCCTCTTCATCCAGGAGCACCGTCGCCGGCGGATAAAAACTAGACATTTGACCGCCTGATTTCACGGAACTAGGGTTGCGGGGTGTGAGAATATGTGCATGACCGTAGGTAATGGAGAACAAGGCGGCCATGGGGATGAACATGGCGTCGACGGGAAGGAAGAGGGAGAGCGCCTCGACGGCGAGAGCGAGTGTGGAAGGAAGTCGCCATGCCTGTGGAAGCGAGTGGGGAACGAGCGAGGGCGAGAGCGAGGGAGGAGTGTATCTGCGCGAGGGCAATACGGGAAACTCCGGAATTTCGTGTGGGTGACAAAAGTTGTACACGAAAACGTTAAACGTCTTATATTTCGGAAACGGAGGGAGTATATAATAGATATGTGTGCCGTGGCAACTCGCATCTGCATTCAACTACTCCTTTTGTTTCACAATATAAGCCATTTTAGGAAGCTAAACTAACTAGATAAAAATGTTTACATTATGCACGGAGGTAGTAGTACTAGTAGACTTATATTATCGTAAGCATACAAATATAGAACAGAGATTCAGCTAGTACTTGAATACTTGATTGATCATGGTTCAGTGATGCAGCTGTACCTAGTACCTAGTCGATCGATGGATCACCTGCAGAGACTGGCAGACTGACAGACTGCCGTGTCAGGATGCATCGATCGCCATTGAAACTTCAGGCTTGGCCTGCATTTACTTGTACGTACACACACGTACGTAGTGCGGTGGACATATGCATGCACGCATGCGTATAGCTATACGTACATTACTACTGTACATGAGTATACGAGATTACCCGAACATCCCAAACTCGGCCAGCCGGCAATTTAGTATGGTCACGTGAGATGTACGTACCATTTGGTCGATCCACCAAACATTTTTAGGCTCATGCGTTTCCTCGCTTTGCACTCCTTATATAATTTCCAGCTATTTTTGCTTCACTATTGTTTTGTGCAATTGTGCCTTGTACAAGTTTCAGTTTCTTTTATTCTGCTTTTAAAACATCGAACTGTTGGGGGACTTTCCTCACGGTTTCATGGTAAAAAAAAACATCGAATTGTTTTTCTTTACCTGAAAGTTGATCTGCATATGCAAAGTAAGAGAAAAAAATTCGGGCGTGCATGCATTAACGACCCCACACACACAGCTGGTGGGCGGCCACGTCATGCAGGGCGTGCGGGTTTTAAGGCAGGCACCATCCACTACGTGCGTACGTACATTCCCCATTTGCCCGATACACGCATCCAACTCCATTAACTCACTCAGTGCTGCTCCCGATCGTCTTCTTCCTCGCGAGTCGCGACCTACATATACATATACATATATTTACACCACGACGGCACAGACACACAGTGCCGCCCTGTGCATGCATGCATGTGCAGCCAGCCGGCCGGAGGAATGGAAGACGATGATGAGATGCATACAAGCAGTCTCCTCCTCTACTGCGACGAAGACCCTTTCGTCGACGACTCAACACCACCGCCGGCGGCGGCCGTCTCATCACCATCATCCGGCGCCGAATCAAAAGATGGTGATGACGATCATGCGCACCTGCAGGCAGTTGATCTGAATCTGATGATGGAGTACAAGGCCAGGGAGAGAAGCTTCGCGCCCGTGCGGACGACAGGCTACCTCCAGCGTCTCCTCCACGACCATCACCAGCACGGCGGCGGAGCGTCCGGCGCTAGGTCCAAGGCCGTGCACTACATCATCTACGTACGTACTGTATGTTAATTTGGGATGATACAGTATTAACATTGCGTCAATTCGGAATTTCGATCTCCTTAATTTGTTGATTCGGTTCTTTACTAGTACAGTACTAGCTCTAATTGATTGATTGCTGCTTTCAACACCTACATTCTGCAGGCGTTCGGCAAGTTGGGGTTGGCGGCGGCGACGGCGTTCAACGCAGTCAACTATCTCGACCGCTTCTTGTCCATCAACTGCCAACTCGTACGTCCAGCAATTATCATGTTAATTAGTTTATTTTCTTGTTTGCATTTTGTTTTTTCTTGCGAATTTTTTGTTGCTGATATATATATAATATATGTCGACGATGCGATCAAACTGATGCATATTTCCTGGCAGAGCTGGGAGGAGTGGATGGTGGAAGTGGTGAGCGTGGCGTGCCTTTCGGTTGCATGCAAGTTGGACGAGGTCAACATACCATCCCTCCACCATCTCCAGGTACGTGCGTGCGCTCGTGTGTAGCTTAATCAGATCGATCAATCGATCGCTTTATATTGGATCACAAGCACCCGGTGATTACTCTCCCAAGATAATGCAACCATCCATGAATCAGAATTTCCAAAACATATCCATTCATTAACATATGCGTGTGACGAGTGACGACAGATGGAGGAGGTAATGCATCACTCATTCCGGGCGTCAACGATCCGGGACATGGAACTCATGCTGCTCAAGGTCCTCCAATGGCGGCTCGCCTGCGTCACCCCATACTCCTACCTCGACCTCCTTCCCACCGCCGCAACAAATGCAGCGGCATCTCATCGATCTCGTTGCAGCCGCCTCCTCCTCCGATCTCTCTCCGGTACGTAAATAAATCAATATCATCGCTAGCAGCTACTAATATACTTTGTCCGTTCATAATTATAATACTTCATCCGTGCATAAATAAGTGTCTCAACTTCATCAAAAAGAAGATGTATCTAGACATGATTTTATTTAAATACATCTTCTGTTGATAAAATTGAGACACTTATTTATGAACGGAGGGAGTATATGTTTTAGATATTTTAGTATGGAATGTATACGGAGATAAATATAATGTACACTACACACACTGAAACATCAAACACGTGTAGATACTTATGTTCCAGAAAACAAAATCTTACAGTTGTGAACGTGAGTATGTTATACGAATGATTTTAGTCTTTTCGACGGGCGTACATGCATGAATGCAGAGCCATCTTTTCTCCAATTTGACGCCTCTGTGGTCGCCGCCGCTGCGCTAAGGTGTGTGGCACTGCAGGATCATGCCCCTCTCACTATTCTTCCACTCTGCCAGTTGGTAATTACGATCAAACAAAATCCATTTCTATAGGGGATTAGTGATCCATTATCTTTTCTTTGTCATTTTTTATCTCCAGTACTAATTTATCCTGGTTTAAATCACCAGGACGATGAGGCCGAGGAGTGCTTCAAGATGATGAAAGCACTGCACATGAGCTTGGATGTATCCGTGAATCATCATCTTGACCTGCAAGGGAGTCCGGTTTCAGTGACTTCTTTCAAGACTGACGGTGACAATACAGTTAGCAGCAGATCAGCAGTCAGTCGCCGCTTATTTGGCACACCAACAACACAGGGAAATGAAGATAGATAAACCACACACACAGACACACATATAAGATATGTATGCAGATACCACTGATTGTAAACAATTGTCAACTGTAATGTAGCTGATCTGTCCAATTTATGGCGCTTAGCGTGCTCTGTAATATGTATGTACAAGCACAGCACGCATATTTATTTGTGTTGCGCCTTGCGCGTGCTTCTTGATTCTTGAGTTGATAAGGTAGTGGAGCAAGATAGTCTTGTGGATAACTTCCTAACTGTGTGTTTCATAATTTATATCTATAAATGCAAACCAGAACCACTTGTGTCTGGTATACAGTAAATGATTTTTTTTTTAAGAAAAGGAGGGAGTGCCCTCAGCCTCTGGATGCACACAGCCGGTTTTATTAATAGAGAAAACGGGAAACAATCAGCCAAGCGATAGTGCTACTCCTACAAACTTGATGAAGGGGTGGACCTGATCGGAGCCAAGCGCTCTAACACCAACGCACATTATCTAAAACCAGAGGCCCCAACTATGCTGCCCAATGGCTAGCCAGGGGCACAAACCGGTAAATAGCACTAGAGCAAAACAAGCCACTGGTCCCGGGCCGGCAGGACTTTTTGTCCCGGTCACGCGCCCGGAACAGCGTGTTCGGGACAAATAGCCTCCCCTATTTGTCCCGGGCACGCCACGGCCCGGGACCAATAGGGGGGCCACGTTGCAAAACAAGCCAGCCTCTGGCTGCGACTCATTTGTCCCGGTTCGTAATACGAACCGGGACAGTATATATGATTTTTTGTTTTCTTTTTTTGTTTCCTGTTTTCTATTTGTGTTTCTGTTTTTGATATTTATGTTACTGATTCATTTATGTTTCATTTCAAACAAGATCGAGTTGCATATTATACGTTACTATATAATATATATCATGAATACACGATTTTTTTCCTCGGGATATAGTCATGAATACTACTAGTACACGAGTTCTCCCAAACAAATATTTACAACAAATATTTACAACCGGAAGATCATGTCTAAATATTTACAAATAGAGATCATTACATGACAGAGAGGCATTAGGGGATGGTCTTTTTCCGCGGCTGGAATATACTGCATTCTGCGTCTGGCTTTATGACATAGTCAAGCAGAAAGCCCGCAATTTCCTCCGCAATAGGTAGTAGGCGGTCTTTTGCATCAAGTCTGTTCCGGATCGTCTCAAACTAAAAAGGAGAGATCAACACCAATATATCAACCATTATGAAAATAATTCAATTTAAAAAGTGAACAAGTTTAAATAAATTGTTAACGTACCCTATTCTAGTCTGCACCCTCATTGAAGTGAATTCGGATGAACTCGCAGACATAGAATCCACACAAATTGGTGCCTTATTGCTGCTTCGCGCACTTTATGATAGAATAAGATAAGAAACCAATAAAAAATAATCAAAAATATTGAAAAAATGGTATTGTGAGACTGAAATTAAGAATATGCATACGTGGAACCTATCTAGTTCGGCTTACCTCTCGCCATTTAAAAGTGAGGTTCCGGCCTATACCGACGTCCTTGTGGAAAGAGGTGAACTTGTCCCAAACCCTGAAGTTTACGGTATGGAAAATTAGTAAAGAAGTTTACTAATTACTATATATTATTAGAAAAGACGAGGTCGATTATGATAATGAACGAAATTACCTCTGGAGCATCTGTTTTGTGTCGTCGAACTTTTCTTCAGGTTTCGATAATGGGTCGAGGACATCAACGATTGCCTTTTCAACATCAATCTCAAATAATACCCAGCCATATGTTTATATTTGTTAATAACTAAATCATCAATTACATATACTTAACATCGAGTATGTATAAGAAAGTATATTTGTTAATAACTAAATCATCAATTACCCTGAAGTTCGGCGATCCCTCTGCAGGTCGACCGCGGACCGAATAATAATTCCGTAGTATGCTAGCATCTTCATGTCATTATGGATTGCCACGCCGTAGAATTTGATTGTCTCCTCACCTAAGAAATCCACGAGGACCTGTGGCACCCGATCAGCTTTGCAAATTTGGAAGACAAGAGTCTCGGTCGCCACCGAGAGTTGAAGGACGGCGGCGCACTGCGGAGTATCCTTCCGTCGAGAGTCGGTGAACTCGCAATCGAGTCCAACGGCTTTGATCGGAGCGGCGTCGAGGAAGTAGTTCTTCACGTCGTGGATCCACTTCTCCACGCGCCATGCACGAAGGGTGACCCACACCTTAAACCGCATGCCTTCCTTCTTGTAGTAGTACAACTCGGACCGGGGTGGACGCGCAAGTGGCTCCATAGGACCGGAGAAAAGAGAGGAGAGATGGTGTGTGAAGGAGCCGGAGAGATGGTGTGTGGAGGAATCGTACTGTGCAGTGCATTTTATAGCGCCGGAGAGGAAGATGAATCGCCGGCGGAGAGCAGAGGAATTAATCGCCGGAGGGCAGAGGAATCGTCGGCGGCGTCGTATTTCCGCTCGTCTTCCGTGCGCGTCGAAAAAACGCGGCGATGGCTCGGCTTCCGCGCGCGTAACTGAAACCATGACATTTGTCCCGGTTCGTGACTGGAACCGGGACAAATGGGTGTCGCCTGAAGCGCTCGGCGGGTGCTACCTCATTTGTCCCGGTTCGTGGCTGGAACCGGGACAAATGGGTGTCGCCTGAATCGTTCAGCGGGTTTTATGCCCCATCTGTCCCGGTTTGCGGTACGACCGGGACAAATGGGGTTTTGGAGTTTGATACTTTAGCCTGTTTTCTACTAGTATAGATTTTATTTTCAAATTTAATTTGTTGTGAAAATCATGACCTTTGCTTCTTCAATCAGAAGAAATTAGAGAGAGAAAAAAAGAACGCGTCACCACTCACCAGGGACTGTACTGGAATCAGTTGGAAGGAGTCTTCCTTTTATTTGGAGGCGTACTATTCAACATTACATGTTGTATGTGATTTCTGATGAATCAAATTGATATGTTGGGTAAACGCACGCATTCATCTGCTAATACCAACTTTCTCTTTCTTCTTCTCTTTTGGGGATTGCTACCTTCTTCCCCTCCCCAGGATCTATTCCTTGCTTGTGATTTGGGTTTCTCGCTTTAATTTCATCTACTTGCCAAGCTTCTGCGTTGTTGGTTTCGATAGTGAACAAAAAGAATGCACACCTTTAGAGTCTCTGCTCTATCTCTCTGAACTGATTGTCGGCTACTGGCCCACTCACTAGTGAAGTTGAGCTAGCAGCTACCTGAAAGAATTAACCTTCTGGGTCTAATTATTAATAATCTCCATTACAACTTCTACACCTGCATAAGCTATATGTCACAGTTTCAGATAACTGAGACTACAGGATGAAACTTGATGTTGAGATTTGGATCAGTGGATTACTAGTTTTCTTGGGAAATTTACAGGTAAACCTACAATTAAGCATATCTACCGATTTGAGCGTGTCACTTGAGCTAAAACTTCCATTGGCTTGGGACATCGAATAGACAAAGAACGGAAGAAAAGTAAAGGTGTATGCAGGAACGCAAAGCAACAGAGGAGTACTTGCTAATCTGTTCAACTGTCAAATCTGGTACTCCCAACTTGATACACTTATTTTGGGACGGATGGAGTACTAGTTTTGCTTTGCAATTTTAATTTGCGTATTGCTATACTACTTAAGACCAACACACTCCCCTGATCTACTTCCAGGTTTCAGCTCACAACAGAAGAGAGACACACAGACGCCATGGCCTCCCGTAAGCTCTTCGCCCCCCTCGTCAGTGCCATCGTCTTCGTGGCGATCACTACTACTCGTAAGCAACCAGCATCCTCTGGTTCTTCATCAATACAGAATTGGTACCTAGTCCATGTCGTGTTTGTACTTTGTACAAGGCTTAATTTGTTTGATGGTTTGCAGCGGCAGCGGCGGCAAATGGTCGCATACATCTCATCGTGGTGAACAACTGCGCCGAGTCGGTGTGGCCCGGCATTCTCGCCACCGCCGGCCACGCCACTCCTCAGTCGGGCGGCTTCCACCTCGGCGCCGGCGAGGAGACCACCTTCGACGTGCCGGTGGGGTGGTCCGGCCGGGTGTGACCGCGCCGCGGCTGCTCCTTCGACTCCCGCGGCATGGGCAGCTGCGCCACGGGCGACTGCGGCGGCGTCCTCCGCTGCGCCGGCGCCGGGGGCACCATCCCTGCAACCGTTGTGGAGATGACCCTCGGCACCTGGCAGTCGCCGATGCACTTCTACGACGTGAGCCTGGTGGACGGGTTCAACGCGCCGGTGTCCATGACGCCGGTGGGCGGCGGTCGAGGGTGCGGCGTGGCCTCGTGCGCTGCGGACCTGAACGTTTGCTGCCCGTCGGCGCTGGAGGTGAGGGACCGGGAAGGGAGGGTGGCCGGTTGCCGGAGCGCATGCGGAGCCATGGGCGGTGACAAGTACTGCTGCACTGGCGAGTACGGATCGCCGGCGGTGTGCAAGCCCACCATTTTCTCGCACCTGTTCAAGGCCATCTGCCCCAAGGCATACAGCTACGCCTTCGACGACGCCTCCAGCCTCAACCGCTGCAGGGCCAACCGATACCTCATTACATTCTGCCCACCAGAACCTAAATGATCTACCAATTGCTATACACATACTTCTGATTCCAGAATCTGGATCAAGTAGAGCTACATAAATGTAGAATCCTCTTATGCTACCTGGTCGAACTGGATACTAAAGCTTGCATGCACGTTGAAACGAACCAACAATTTAGAAGTCTGAAACTTGACTGATTGAGTTCTGAGGAAATGGTTCATATATAGTCACACATACATAATCGACAGACCTGACAAGTCTTAATACAAGTGGTAGTTGTACTTCACTTTTCCGCTTACACGAAAACACCAGAGTTTACTTCCGCCTGATCGGGAAAACAAGAGCAACATAGTTCACCATACTTCAATTGTTGCAAATCACCACAGCTTCAGGAAGCAAAAAGAGACAAAGGCAAGGCAGACATCTAGGGGAACTGGGGTGGTGCTGGCGCAAAAGAGCCTAGCAACCCAGCCCTAGTGTTGACGACCTTCTCGACCTGCGCCATCACGTGCCTCCCGTGGGCGTACTTGGCCAGCATGCCCACGTTACGCCTCACAAGATTCACAATCACGTTGACTTGCCACTCCTGCGCCACGTCGATGATTCTCTGTATCACGTAGTTGGCATACTGGTGGATCATCATACCCTGCACCATGAGGCAACCACACAAGATTAGTCATTTACAACTTGCTAGGCATGTCGTAAGAGTAAGCAATGGATGGTAAGATCCTAAGAGGCAGACCAATAGATGCTCAGCGGTTTGGCAACCCCCGGCACAGAGAATCTCAGCTATCATCAGCTTGCGCTCGTGGAAGCTGCCGTGGATTAGGCATTTCTCGATGACGTTAGAAGAGTGTTTCTGGTGGCTCATTTGCATGATCCGCCCCTCAAATTTTAGCACAATAATCTGTCGGTCACGGGGCCGTCCATGCTCCACAATGTACTGCAACATGTCCATAAAACGCAGGTAAAGCTTCGTTTCGCTGAGGGATTATTATTTCACCAATTGTGCAAATCATTCCATGCTTTTACCTGGACAACATAGTTTCCGTACGGGTCTACTGACAGCTCGTTGACGCATTCGAGAATCTCCGTGATAAGCGCATGCATCATTTGCGGATCCTTGCAGAACTCCAGCGCTTTCTGGGAAGATAGCAAGGATGAACCGCATAAGTAATGAGCAGATACAAAAAAAAAAGTCAAAAGACAGGAAGCAGCCAAAAGTGCGATGTTCAATCTAACAACCTGAATGACATGGCATCCAAAAGGGTGGGAGGAAAGCATTTTGGCCTTCCCACATAAGCTTCTATAGACGAATTGGATATGCTGTGGTGGCACAAACTCTATACATTTCTGAATGGCGTGGTTTGCATGTTGGTCACAAATACATTTCAACAGGTTGCTACCAAGCTCCTTGGCCATCTCTATCTTCTGATCAATGTCGGTTACTTCAAAAGCCTGAAGAAGGAGACACCCTTTTAGTGATTCAAAACAGTATGTCATATCACAGCACAAACTTAACTAGCAAGAGACATAATCAGCTTAAACTAATTTGTGTAATTGACACGGCACAGAAGATATCTAAGATTAAAAAACACATATTACTAAGAGAATAAGAGATAATGAAAATCTTAATTAAGTTACATTCTAGCTTATATGAACATTAAAGCGGAGGCCTTCTAAATATATGGGCGCAACTATACAGACAAGTCTTAAGTCTTTCCAACCTTTTAGAAAACACACGGTGTTCAGTTTACCTTCTGGATCACTCGACAGCCATAGAGCTGAAGGCTTAAGCCTACCACATGCCCAATTAGATAACCGATGAGTTTCCTACTGTAGATTGGTGGTCCGTGATCAAGAAGCTGATGGAAAAAAAAGGTAAGTACAGAAATTTATGCTTGATAGGTCCAGTATCATCAAAGACTCAAGTTACAAAAGTCCAAGAATTGCGGTAAGAAACCTTATGGATGACACAATTGGCAAAGACATTAATGATCAGTGTGCGGATGTGAGGTGTGATTTCGTTATAGAGCATAATTATCTCTCCAGTAGTTGCTGTGTCAAGTTTCTTCAGGATAAAGCGGCTCCCAACTGGATCAACACTGCATGTCAAGTACAGCAAAGGTTAATAGACGGCTTAGCAATATAGGGTTGCAAGTGCTTCAAGGAACACAGAGCACGACACGATGAATAACCTTATGGATATACGGACTGAAACTACTGTGTGGTACTTCCAATAACATAATAACCAAGTAATTATGAAGTTGAGGGTTGCATGAGTTAAGTGCACCTGATGGCAGGTACGTGACCCTTGATATGAATAAGCCGCACAGCATGGTTCAGTGGATACTTGATCTGCTGAAGAAGGGAACCAACCTCATTGGATACTATACTACCAGAATTATGGATATTGCTCAGTCCGCCACTAGAAACTTGGATTTGAGAAAAATCAGGAATTCCTCCATTTCCAGGAGCATTTGTAGTTGGCTGATGTTGCTCAGATAAAGTCTTCTCAACATCAGGAGCATAGTGATTTTTCATAGCATCAAGGGACTGACTCCAGAGTCTATAAGCAAGTTCCTGGTCTGGGTCAATCAATGCACGAATACATGCCTCCTGCATCGCCATCGTCTCGGCAAAAATCTTGACTGTATTACTTGAGGAAAAAGAAGATGATGAAGACTGTGTAGGTAAATTTTCGACATCATCATTTGGTTTTATAACTTGGGAGTGTTGCTCCGCACAGCTCTCAAGTGCAATCCTTGAAGAGGCAGAAGAAGACTGCACATGCAGAAATTGATGTATGTCTGTGTCAGCATTTGTAGGCACCTTCCGATTATCTGGAATCAACACTTCACTCCGTGCATCATCCTGAAAAGTGCAATGTTTCATTACCATCATAGGAATCACTCATGGTGCAAATACATCCAAACATGTTAAATAGCAGTGACAAAAGGAACAACAAACTCAGGATGTTGCGGTAGTTTCAAGAGGAAATTCAGTCCATATGTTACCTCTACGTAACTGATTGCTTACTTCCCAGTGGATCAGAAAGATGGATAACTTTCCTCAAAGTAATTTTATCCTGCCAGCACACGCATTTCTGGGAAGATCGATGGCTCAATGGCTGATCAATCTCCAAAATCGCCCCCAACCTCTACGCCCTCATCCCCAACCGCCGCCACAAGATCAGAATGAAGGCGGATGGCATGCTCGCGCACCGTTGGGCATCGGACATCCACGACACACTCGGCTTACAGGAAATTGGCCAATACCTACTGCTGTGGCGGGAGATCGAGCACATTGCTCTCACTGACGCGCCAGACGGCCTGCACCGGAACTGGACCTCGTCTGGAACGTACACGGCACAGTCGGCCAACCTCGCCACCTTCCAGGGCTTGATCACCTGTGCAGCTTGGAAGCTCACCTGGAAGAATTGGGCGCCTCCGCATGTCAAATTCTTTTACTGGTTTGCCAACCCGGGACACTGCTGGACTGCCGATCACCTTGCTCGCCATGGCCTGCCGCACCCGCCCCGCTGCCCACTCTGCGACCAAGACCCAGAAACGATCCAGCACCTGCTCCTGGTATGTCCCTTCTCCAAGCAGGTCTGGCACGAGATTCTCTCGTGGCTTCGCCTCACCTGTCACGTGCCCACCAACAAAGACACCATGACGGAGTAGTGGCGCACGGCGAGACAGAGCACACCCAAGCCAATGCACTAGGGGCTCGCCTTGGCGACGCTGCTGATCCCATGGATGACCTGGAAACACGACAACGACTGTGTCTTCAAGGCTGCAACCCCAGCGATCGCCACCTTGGTCGCCAAGATCAAGGACGAAACCGTGCTCTGGGCATGAGCTGGCGCCCTGGGCCTGTGCGCCATCCTCCCACACACCTGGGAAGTACATTGATTTCATTTACCGCATTGTAATGTAACCTCTTCCGAGGACACACTAAACTCTACCTTTCCAATATAATAAAACAACGCAAAAGTCTATTGCGTTTTCTAAAAAAAAGTAATTTTATCCACAATAGTCAGAGTGTTCAAGACAGGACAAAAAAAATCTCTGATCATTTTTTTGGCAGTATTCCTTATAGTGTAGCACTACACTATTGTACAAAACATACATGAGTACATCAGCAATTAGCCAATAAATGCCTAACTCAGTATACGGCCATAATTTGCCCCAGCTGATGTAGATTCCAAAGTATCCAGAGCATGATTTTTTTAGAGAACATGCTCATTTTTATATACAATGGAACAGGATTTAAAAAAATATGAAAGACTGGTATCTACTTCACAATTCTGAGAGTTGAAGTTAGCACATATATGACCTAGTTTCCGTAGGACCTGGCGCAACAACTCAGTGCCCTCGCTACACAACATCCTCAGAGCCACCAGCCTACTGTGGCAGTCACCTCCGTCCTCCCCTCACCCCCAACCTACATGCCAGTGTCTACCAGCATCTACCAGCATCACAACCACTAGATCAACGCTCCTCACCCGAACCCTAAACCTAACCCATACGGTCAGCTGATGCCCCAATCTAGTAAGAACGTTATGCGCTCCTTCAAGCGCACTACTGGTAATTGTGTTTAAGTAAAAATCAACTTACCTCCTCCCCTTTCAGGTTGGTTACAAGATCCATGAAGTCAAGGCACATTAGATGTTTATCAAACACCGACCTTACTTCTCCATTGGCTAGTCGCCGATTAATGAGAATAATGAAGATGATGTGGACATTGCGTATAGATGGGCGGTCAGAGCTAGCCTGTAATTACTCAAAACAAACAAAGGTTGCGCATGTAGGCGGGCGGGGAGGCAAAGGAGCGTGGCTGGCAAGGAACCAAGGAAGAGACAAGAGGTGCCTACGGCTACCTAGATGCGGCGGCGGCGCTGGGGAGCAAAATGATGAGAGGTTAGGGCAACGACACAATCAAGGAGGATGAATTAAATAGGAGATGGAGCTGGAGCCCAAACATCCAGGGCCTGGCTTGGGCCTGGAAAATTTTCCTTCACTATGCATAAGTGGATATTGAGCTTGTTCATGATTTAGGATTTTAAGCCTACCTATTCCTCGGTCTTTGCTGGCCTCCAAATGCACCAGCCCTGACAATTCTCAGAGATGACTCACAACATTGATACACCAAGCCCTAGACTCGATTGAGCAAACAATTATGGGGAAACAGAGTTGATGGTTTGATGCTAACTGCGCCAGAGATAAGAAATTATCATAGAACAAAAGTTGCTAATATTTCTAATACGTTGCTCTAGAAACCCTTACACAACCTTAGCCCAAAAATTCAACATTTTCATTCCAAAATTGCCAACCAGCCAGTCATACACACATCCAGTTAGCCCAATCTTGCTTCTAGGGTTAGATTGAAAAGAGATAGGAAATTTTCATAGAACAAAAAGAGCATACAATGGAAGGGGCTCAACTGAATCACCATCTCCAAAATAAATGCATTGAAAAGGCATGTTTTAAATTACTAATAATATATTCATTTGTCTTTACATATAAATCAATTTGTAGAACTTAACTACAACCCATATATAAACACTACCCAGCATCATCTTTCGTTAAGAAATATCGTTGCCCCGAACTAGGCAGAAGCACCGCATATCAACCTTACTGTCTGGCACCAACTCACCAAGCTCCCTCCCATGTGCATGTAAAAAAATTGAGACGATAAGAGGTGATGTAGTAAGTAAACATGACTTCAACACAAAAACTGATTTTCAAAATTATTTATTTCTCCAATCGTTAACCTGATTGACATCCATTTTCCACGTTGGATTCGCCGCGACGAGAACTGGATTATATGTTGACATGTTTTGACAACTTTTTTCCATTAATATTTGCCCGATTGTAGTCAATTACTTACCAGGTTATAGCCACTTGGTTACCAAGTTATAATAACTTAGTTTCAATGTTACCAAACGTCGCTCACCACCCACATAACCCTTGCGTGCCAATAATTTTATTGTAGATATCATATCTTGTTGATAACCTAATACTAACTCTAGCTCTGTGTAACATTGCAATGTCCAAAAACATATAAATTATTAACCGATAAGCAAACAAAGTTATCGTGGCAACTATTCGCTCCTCTCATTGTTACTAACATGGCTACCATGGTACTGCAACCGATGAAAAAATTCGTTGAACCCTATCAATAGGGGAACTTGTTTTGACGCACTCGTTTAGATTAACTTAGCGGTGGAGACAGATAACTAATCAGATAAGGATTTGTGACAGATCTTTAAAAAAACTATTAATAGCAATTTAATAGATATGATTTCAGCATGACGGAACAAATTCCTGCATGAATCTCCTCTCCATGCGAAAAGAGCATATTACAACCCACAGCATGAGAAGACAAACTATCATATCGTGTGCCAGTTTGAGTTCCTGAATATTGTTTGGGTTGTTACGATGTTACATAGCTTCAGGCTGAGTGCAATAAACTATAGAATGAAACAAACATAGAGATATGCTAACCTAACACTTGGTGAGAAGTCTTATAAAATTATTCTTCGTAGCAGTGGCGAAGCTAAGGGGAATAGTTGGGTGGGCCAGGCTCACAACTTTTGTTCAGAATCCTTGTCGAGCTGGTTCAAAAGGAGACAAAATGAGCAACTAGTGTAGATATCCTGGCTAGTGGGCGCAATCAGAGCTTCATGGGGCTACAGCGGGAAATTGTACATGGATTCTCGATCCTAGAGGAAAATAATACATGGATACCCTGCCCCGCTATGGCTCTTTTTGAGGGTTGTCACTATTTGCTCATAGCCCGCTATTTAAAACAATGAATTGGTGTGGAAATGCTACAATGACGGTGTAGCAACATTAACAACATAAATGGTATGTTCCATAAATGGGATAGGTACATGATAATATAACTTGTCGATATTTTTTAAGAAGCTTTTTTTTTAAAACATAGCCAAAACTCGTCCTAAGTTCGATATTCTTCGGCCCCCAACACCCCCGCGTCGCCCGCGTCCGGCGACTCGGGGGAAACCCTAGCCGCCGCCGGCCGAGAAGCCCGGTTCCCTCGTCACCGCGCCGTCGCCGCCGGAGGGAGCGCAGGCAAAGCCGCGCGCACCCAGTGAAGGTGGCTACGGGGCGCTGGTTTCCTCTCCGCTTGAGTTGCAGGATGGAGGCACGTAGGCGCTGGCTGGCGTGGCGTTTGGCGGCAAGGCGGTGCGGCGAGGGTCGCAGGTGCGGGTTGTCGGCGCGGTCGCGGCATGGCGGAAGCGCGGCGCGGCGGTTTGCTTGGCGGCGCTGGCCCGGGCTCGATCTGGGCCTCGTGTGGGCCCGGAGGGCCGCGCTGGTCTCCCGATGCTGCAGGTCTGGGCACGGTGATGTCAGGCGGCGTGGAGGCTGGATGTGGGCGCGGGGCTGGGCGAGGTGCTTCGCGAAGGTGGAGGCGCTCCCGGGGGTGTGTATTCCGGTGCTGGATGTGGTTCCGGCGGGGCAGCACGTGTGGCATCCCTTGCTGTCGTACTCCGACATCTGGGCTACGAGGAAGCCGGGGAGGCGGCCTCGGATGGGTGTGGCTGCTTCGGCGGTGCGACATGGTTGTCTCAGCGTGAGGTGCTGCGTTCACCATGGTTGGCGGTGGAGGTTGGTGGTCGGCCACGGATGCGGTCTCCTACTTTGCGGCTCCTGATGCTTTGTGGGCGGGTCGAGCTCCGGGCGAAAGCCTTGCACCGGTCGGTGCCGACGGTGGCGACGCCTTTTGGGCGCCGTTCCCCTTCTTGTTGGCATCGTTGTGGAATCTCGGCACCCGGCCCAACGAGAGTGGTCCGATGATCTTCGGGTGAAAGCCTAAGCTTCATCTGGGGTGGGCGGCGGTGACGGACGCGTCACTACCTTGTTGGAGGCGTCGTCTTGGAGTCATCGGCTCTCTCGGTGTGATGGGTCTGTGACGGATGGTGGACTGACGATTTGGTCGGGGAGGTGGACACTAGGGTGGCGGCCCTGGACGGTGGAGGTATGCCGAGGCGGCGGTCTCGGTCCCCTACGCTATGATGGTTCTATGAGGCAGAACCGTTGTTCAGCGTGGGTTTGGATGGCGGACTGGATGAAGACTGTGTGGGCAGAGGGTTCGTCGATCTGACTGGATCGTCTTTGGGCAATGCGAAGATTGATATGGTTGTTACGTCGGGGCGGCGGCCCCGGCACAGGTGGTTTTGGTGGCGACCTGGATGGATACTGCGCGGGCAGAGGGTTCGTTGACCATGACTGGATCACTTTCGGGCAATGCGAAGGTCGATCTGGTTGTTACGTCGGGGCGGCGGCTCCGGAGCAGGTGGTGTGTTGTGGCGTTTGTCGATTTGGGTCGTGTGGGCGACAGGTCGCATCGTTTGTGTCATTTTTTGTACAGATTGTATGGTTTTTGACCCGGTTTCCCTTATAAACTGGGTCAATTCTCTTCTATCTATTCGAGCAGTGGATATCGACCACTTTTACCTAAAAAAAAAACATAGCCAAGATAGTGCTACGCATTTGTAAGTTGTAACCTTTATAGGAGTCGAGAGTTATGTCTTTCAGTACAAGGAAACTACCATCATTAAGCTAACTCCACACTATTTTTAACGGATAATGCCTTGTGTAAATGGGGGGGGGGGGGGGGGAGAAGGGATATCATAGGGTAGAATACGTAAGCAATTCTCCATAATTTCTTATACCTTGACATTTATCAATGGAATTCATGCTTTTGTTTTCTGCTAAACCTAAAGAGGGATTTTCCCAATGAGATAGTGTATTCTTGTCTTTCTATTGAAAAAATTCTCCATAATTTCTTGTACCTTGACATTTTATCAATGAAATTCATGCTATTGCTTTCAGCTAATCCTAAAGAGGGGTTTTCTAGATGACGATCGAATAAAGAATAAAACATCTCATCACAAGGGGAGATGTTGCTACACGACATGAGAGCTCATATTCGTTGACATATACATCCGAAGGTATTCTTCAAATCAACGTATTTTAATTTCCGTCTAGTGACAATGGTCCTCTTGACAACGTCAGCTCTTCAATTCTATGATTCTATCATCTATTGAATCTCACACGTGAACATTTACTCAACAAGATAAGTTATTCAAAATTACAACACAATGTGTGCAAAATTTCCATATGTTCCCCAACGATTTGTTCTTCTGATGAAGCTTATTAAGGAAACCTCTTGGTTGATGATCCTAGGTGGCTCTCACATCATAGGAAAAGGCTTGCATCTCCAGTAGGTGATACTAATTATTTCCATGTATTAGCCATAATGATACATCCGAAGAAAGCATGAAGGATCACTCGTAGAGGAAAAAAAGCAAATAGAATCTTGTCCTGAGAGATTTCATATTTAGTCCCATATGTAACCATTTCAGTTGGTATAAAGCCCACAAAATCATTCAATTATGCTCCGCTACCGCTAGAACTGAAAATTTTAGATTAACTTGTTATGTGTTTTTCTTACTAGTTACTACTAGAGATGGGGTAATCTTCCTTCGGGCATGCCTGTTGAGGTCACTAAAATCTGGGCACATGCACCACTTTGCTATATGCCTATTTAACCAAGACGGGTTGGTGATCCAGACAGGGTGTCATACCACGTGAATGATACTGGTCTTCATGAGCTTTTCTCTTCTGCTTTGACAGAACCACTCTATCCTTGAAACATTTTCGGGACTCCAAAAGTTATATAACTAGTGGTCGTGGTACTATTGAGGAAAGCCACTCTCAATCCATATATATGCTTTTACTTCACTTTTTGGGATGAAGGGTGTTGATTGAAGCATCTTGTTTACCCGTTATGACCATGTGGGGTCCCTAGGAGCAATGCTCCAGTAAGAAAGAGGGGGCCGACCTTGGTCTTCTCCCTCGCTCGGCTTCAGATTCTATGAAGGATCGGTGGTAGGTTACTAGGAAGAGCATCTCCGAAGCCAAGACTTCAGCCTACGACAGGTTGGCCTAATGATCTCGTCCCTTTTGGCTTGAGACAACCGCCAGGGTCTTCCTGGACGTGTGCTCCTTCATTTCCTTGTTCTATCAAAGCAGATAGGTATAGTTTTGTGTATTGTAGGCTTAGTTTCTTTCATGGTGTGTGTGTAGCACTTGGTCCTTGGCCTATCCATCTAGTTGCGACTTGCTCCTACTTTTAGTGACAAGATGTGCCAATTCTCTTACCATGTTTGGTATAAGCAAACGATTGACTGACAACAACAAACATGGAACCAATGAAGATGGCCATGATAAGATAACTATGCGAACATATCTTGGTGAAGTAAATCGAACTAAATAATGCCAACAAGGGGAATGGAGTCAACATGTCATTACTCATTGGTAGAAAAAAATGGAAACCTAGTGCCATTGTTTGTTGCTCAAAGCTATAGAGTGGATAGTAGACTTGAGCATGCTTATATTCAAGCAAGGTGTGAAAGATATATGCATTGCTCTAGTCATGTTTTGGAGCCTAACTATGGAGCATTGTAAAACCCAGTCTCTCTCAGGTCCAACGTAGTTACTCATGGTCATGGCAGCCCTCTAGGATCATTCGACTCACCCCATAGACAAACACAAGTCTTGCGAGCGCATTTTTGTCCTCACTTGTGTGCATGATGAGCTTCCCGAAAAGAAGATGCATCTTGTTAGTAAAGGTAGCCACGATGTCACAAACATGGTCACAAGAACAAGCATGCAACATAAAGAAGTCAAGCCACATCAAGCTTAGGTCATACTTTTGAAACTTCAGATTTACAGTACGCCTATTCGTGTCATGAGCTTGATCTAGGCAGCCTAGGTCAAATGGTCCTGCCTTCATCTAGGCAGAGCAACCAAACCATGATTGTGAAATGGTTGCAACTCTGCCCGATAGTGTAGGCATTATGATAGTGCGTAAGTGAACTAATAATAAAAACTATGAGTCTCACATAGCGAGCATACAACAAAACGTTCAATCAAGATCAAAGACTCAAACTAGGCAAAGGCAGTAAGCAAGAGAAAATCATTTTACCAAAAATAAGCAATGGTAGGAAGTACCATATATAAATGTGGCGAAAGGAATGAAAGGTGGAGCAGTGCACGCATTGGGAGTTGTGTAATGCATACAACATATTAAAACCACAGGTTTGGCTCTACATCCTATTGTCAAATCCATGCTTACATCCTATTGTCAAATCTACTACCTGTGTGAATGGTCCAAAATAAAAATATCTTCAAACATAGTCCCTAAACCTATGCAATGGAACGCATAGCCTTTGTGTTTTCTCAAAAAAAAAAAGCATGTTAAATATAGTAGCAATGTGGTTGTTTGTAGTGAGCTTCAACAATTTAGGGACTATTGTTGACATATTCTAATGTAGCCTTTCGACGGATGTATACTTTTTAGATATAAGCCGCATGCATCTATTGATGTAGAGGCAGGGTGCCCTTTTCTATAAAAAAATACTTTTTAGATATTATAATTTTAATTTTCACAAATTTAGGGACCCAGGTGGCACAAGCGTTTAAACAACTCATATTATATACACAACTAATTTTCGAAACAAAAAGCAAAATCCATGCATTTAGTCGGAGTACATTGCAGGATTGTGCGTTTCATTGTTTGGTTGAAGGGCGTACCTAGAGAAATACTAGAATCGGCTCCTTCACCACCGGGGTCACAGCCCCGATCTTGTCTGTGCCTGCCGACGGCTTGGTTTTAACTGAAATTCCTTGATCTACGATTCCGTCGCCACCACCCCCCTCCCAATCGCCTCCGACCTCCGCTTAGTCTCATAGTCTCATAGGTGCGTACGGTCCGTGCATTTTGAGCACCGCCAGCGACCGTGGCGTCGTCGGCTCGCCGCTATTGCTCGCGTCGCCATCGCCTATGGCTTTTTAGTCTTCTTGTTTTTTTTGTTGTGGACAATAGCTTTATGAACTAAACTGGGCCTTGGTAGTCTATAGCGCTGGAGCGAATAGAATGTCTTTTACATCGAAATTCAGTAAAAAAAAACTTCCCTTCACGAAGGTCCACGGGTTTACGCTCCGGTGCTGACAAGTGTCGCAATTTCGTTCGTTTTTGTTCCTACATTTTCTCCACGCGGTCACGAGTGGTGTCTCTCTGGTGTTGGGCAGAGGGTTGTACATGTTTTATTTTGAGATTCGTTTTCTGAAAATGAAATATCTTGAGAACCGTTTATCCGATTTATGAACCATTTTCACTTTTAAACTCCTCACGTCGAGATATTCAAAACTAGATCCCATATTGATACGTTTTGACAAAAAAAAATATTCTTTAAATTGTGCATGGTTTGTACAACATAAGTATAGTTGTACGTACAAACTGAATTTTGTAGTTGTACGTACAACCTGCTAGGTGTAGTTGTTTATACAACCCGAATGTAGTTGTACGTATAACATGCTCTGTGTTGCTGTACAACCCGGTCTGTGTGTTGTTGTATAACCCGGTCTGTGTTGATGTACAACGTGGTCTGTGTTGCTTTACGTACAAACTGATATGTGTTGTTATATAGCCCGGTTTGTGTTGCTGTACATCTTTTTTTTGAGAAACACGGTACAACGCAAGCGCTAATATACACGCGCACACACTCACCCCTATGAACGCACACACGCACACCCTACCCCTATGAGCACCTCCGAGAGACTGAGCCGGCGGGTCTTGAGATTGACGAAGTCACCACAGACGCCTCGCTATCGATGGAACGTCGCCTCCCACTGAAAGAATATTCCGCCTAAATGGGAAAGACCAGCGCTAAACCTGGGGTTTAAACTCTGATGGGCTGGGATACAACCATCCTCCTAACCATCTTATCACAGGCAAGTTCTCTATGTTGTTATACATCCCGGTATGCGTTGTTGTACTATGTAAGTTTATGTTTTGTATAAAACTAATAATAGATCCAATCCATACACCGTTTTTGAATACTTTGAACTATCCATAGCACATTGCTTATACGTCACAATTTTTTCTACAGTTTATATATAACTTGGCAGCAAGCTGACTTCATATGCTCGCGCGGGAGGCTGATGGGGCTGATAGCAAGCTGGCTTCGTACGCCTCATACGTGGCCGCACTAACCATCTACGATCAGCGCGCGTGGTGTGGTCACCACGTGGCGGGAGTAGACGAATGCGCTGGGTAATAGATAGGTATTCTAGAAGAGAAACCTCTAAATAGTAATATCCCTTCTACACCAGACAGAGCGGCCAAGTGACTAAAAAAATGAGAACACTCAATAGCCTTTCTCAAAAAGAAAATAAAGAGAATCCAGCCCAAGCCAGGCTTTTCCGCTCAGAAGTGAACACTCCATTCCGCTCAAAAAAGAAAAATAAGTAAACAATGCATCTGTCAAAAAAAGTGAACACTGCAGCGTAAGCATCAGTGTTTTGTGTGTACAAAAAGAAGTATCAGTGTTTCCTTCCTTAAATGCATCACTGTTTCTTTGCTAAAAAGAAATTGTACTGTTTCTATAAAGGTTAGCAGTCAGCGCTGCCTAGTATCAGTTTGGAACCTCTTAAAAATATAGTTTTTGAAAAACATTACATAAAAAAATATTACTATAATTTTCAGTACAAATAGTCTCCAGAAATAATCGATTGGCCAGCTTTAACCTCCCAAAAAACTTTAACCCGTTAATTTACCACAACATCGATCGTATAGCAAAAACGGAGTACTCTCTGTTTCACGATATAAGATGTTTTAGCCCTTTTTACATTCACATATATGTATATGTGTCTGGTATAGTGTATGTGTATGGTGTATACTTATTTTAGTATGAATCTAAACAACATTCACAACAGTATAACATTTTATATTGTGAAACGGTGGGAGTAGTTAGTTACCAGCCGGCCCACTCGTAGCAAATCCACGGGTAAGTTATTAAACCATATGCAAAAATTCAGTGAACAGCACATCCATGTGCGGTACTCCAAGATATGAGTATTGAATACAGTATATAATGGCAATACATTAATTATGAGCATTAAATATGATCCAAGATTATGAGTGATGATATATGGAGCTGGTTGAGGAATTAATTACCTGGTCCTGCAAAACGCCGGCGAAGAGGCTCCTGTCACGGCGGCGGCCGGGGTCAAGCCAGCCGCCGAGAGCAGCGGCGGCAGCGTCGTCATCCCACACCTCTTTGCAATTGTCCATGAGATCATAATTCTGCTGGTCCTCCTCAACAACCTTGGACTTCCCCTTGTCATTCATCTCTCTCTCTCTGCAAATCTTTGCACATCAGCAACACCTAATAAAAGATAATACATATTTTTCACAGGAAAACTACTAGTAGTGCTACACAAACGCATGGTTAGGATAGTGTGTAGAACCAAGATCTAGTTCAAAACAATGGCTTGGAAAACTACCAGTGTCACAAAAACATTTCAGACAGACCTAGTTCAAAACACGTACAAGATGATACACATAGGGGAATTTTAACTAAGAGAAATTAACAAGATAGGCACAGATGTACACATGTCTTGCCTGCTTGCGCCTGAAGATCTGATGATTCGAAGTTATACAAAGTTAACCAGCATGAGATGGTCAGATGGACATGGACTGAATTAATAAAAAAAAAGACAGATCTAGCAAAAACTAGAGACATGACAAGAAGACATGGATATATATAAATAGATCTAGAGTTGGCATATGCACAAGGTATGTAAGTTTTTATGGCTTGCCTTTTTGGTAAGGAATTAGCCTTGAGCCAGTCTAGAAGGAGGCGGTCTTCTGGTTCAAATGTGGATATGAAATGGAATTCTGATAGGAGCAAGGCATAGGCCGGGTGGTGTGTATTATATGGTAGTACGTTTTAACTTTGGTCAAAATTAAATAGAATGATGTACATGTGAGCATATTGGACCGTCTGTAGAGATGTTGCCACGTGTCAGATACGGACGGAGATCCAGGCGTTCGATCTCTCACGCTACCTGCGCAGCACGCCGCGCGCGCGATCGATCGATGAATGGCTGATGCTCTGCTAGCATTCCGGCAGTTTCACAAACGACCTTGCTATGCGTACGACAAAAAAGTCCGATACTCGTACGACGTTACGTGGCAGAGCTTCCCACGCACAGATAATCGTTTTTTCATGCAAAAGCTAGCTTCGATCGATCATTGACTCCAGCTGCCCTATATGAACCAAGCAAGTCGGCTACTACAATATATTTTCTCTTCTCTCTCACAAAAGCTAGATCTAGCGAGTCATATTTTATTTTTTAAACAAGTCTAAATATTTACATTTTATGTCTGAAAATGCTTTTCCCAGATTTTATTTAATGTTTTAGACTTTAGACAACTCTAAGTGAAATAGTTATGTATGGAGAAGAAGATAAGAGTTGTACAGTTTGAACGTTATGGCAACCAGCAAACCCCCGCGTCGCTCCCTTGAGTGATACGAGGGACCCCAAATCATGCTGCCGGCTGGTAAGCCCCTTTCCCTAGCCCTCCTTCGCCACTGTCACCGGTCTCGCCGTGGTGGCTGCGCCCCCATCCTCCACAAAGACGGCTCGGGGAAAGCTCGTTGTGGACGCGCCGTGCTGCGCTCGGCTTTTCTCACGGCGGCGGCGGTGAGGTGTGTGGGTGTCGGCCTTTCCTGCTTGGGCGGTTTTGTCGATGACTTGTTTGGTGCGTGGCCAACGTGCATGTCGGAGCAGCGGCTCCGGTTTCGCCTCCGCTGTTGTGTTGAGGGTAGGGGTGTCGGCCTTGGCTGTATGGGCGGCTTGGCCGTCGACTTGTCTGGTGCATGGCGTTGAGGCCGGCGTGGTGGGTTGTGTTGTTGTATCTGGTTTTCGGCCAGTTTTTCTTATAAATTGATCAATTCTCTTCTTCTATATCAATAAAAAGGTAGGCCTCTTGCCCGGTTAAAAAAAAGAGTTGTACAGTTTATAAGAAAGTGACCGACAACAGATATAATATAGAACACACCGCGTGGTTTCGAAACCACACCCTCACTCGAGTTGACGACTAATTCACCCACAAACAAAGTTGATATCTAAATGAAGTCGTCACTACGAAATCCAGATAGTCGTCACTACGAGAGACGAGAGAAAAACATGGGAAAAGAATAACATTTTTAAAATAACAGATAACCTAAGAATGAAAATAAGAATATTCAAATATCGATCTAGAGTAGATTAATCTAAATAACAAATAAACTTGATCTAGACTAGTTTCATCTCGTAAATAATATTGTGTCGACCCAAAGTATATTAATTTAAATGTCGAACACAACTTATTTCTACCGTGTACATAGTAAAATAGATCATGTATAATTGACTTGCATATGTTTTGTATATATGAAGGATGAACATAATGCATATGTTTGATGTGTGCAGCCATATATGCAGTTAGATTCAAAAGAAGGCTAGATTGGAAGAGGGAGGGAGCGCTGCTGGCTGCTGGCTGCTGGCTATCAAAGTAGCAATTGTAGTATCGTACGGTTATCGGACGTTGGACGTGAAGCAATTCCGTTTCACAAAACAACGTCACTTGAGAAGAAATAATATTGTGTGTGTGGCCACGGGATACAGGTAGCCATATCCGCGTTCCATGTGACGCGAGCGAAAATACCCTCAAACTTTGAGCATCTCTGGTCGTCAGGAGTCCTTTTTAACACCGACGGAAAAAAAATCACCAGCCGCCCCAGAAGTTGATTTAGCGCCGGTTAGCCTCATTTTTGTCGCCGTTTCACGCCGGCGTACACAGGTCAAACCCAGCTTCCTAGGTTCCGTCTGGGGCTGGGGGGAGGGGGAAAGGCGCCGGTCAGGCCTGTCGGCGGGAGTGGCCGATTTCCCTCCATAATTTTGAGTCTCCCTCCCTTTTCCCCCCAAATAGCTCGCCCGCCGTCCAATCCCGCCATTTCCCCCCAATTCATTAGGCCGTGGCCGCCATGGCTCCCGCCAAATTCACCGGCCCCCGAGCTGCAACCGCCGCCGTCCTCGCCGCTCTCCCCGTCAAGAAGCCGCGCAAGCCGAGAGCGCAGAAGGAGAAGCCGCCGGGCATGAGCAACAAAGATTGGGCCGCTGAGCTGGAGCACCGGAGGGCGGAGAACATCCAGCGTCGGGGGAGGGAGTACAAGCAGCGACAGAGGGAGCTGGCCGCGAAACTGGAGGCCGTGGGCGAAGCTGCCGCCAAGGAATAAGAGGAGGAGGAGGAGGATGAATATGTGGAGCCGCCAACTCCGGCCGCATCTGCGGCTCCACCGACCAAGCGTAGGGGCGGCATGCCCCCTCATTCTCATCTCCATCCCCAGTTCACCGGCTGGGCCAAGCATCTACGTCGCCATCGCCGCACTGGTGCGCGTCTCCGCGGTACTCGTCTGGTTACGCCGACAGCGAACTCCATGACGGTTTCGACCCCAACGTCACCTTCCCCCACCATCCGTCCATGATGTACGCCGGCTCGCCGGGTTACATGCCTTCGCCGCCGCCGTGGCGTTTTTTTGTATAATCGCTCGCCCAACTGTGGCATTTTTTGTATGATCACCAACTGTGTCCGCTGGATCGCCGAACTCGGGCTATTTTTTGGGGGTGGGAAGAAGCACTTTCAAATTTATGATCTATGTGTTTTTCTGGGTGCGCCGAACGTCTGGTGAAATCGCCCCCCCCCAGGTTTTGGTTAGCGCCGACGTGAAGGCTAAAAAGTGCCGAACCGAAACTGGGGGGGGGGGAATTAGTGGAGATGCCCTTAGATGGACAACACAGAGCAACTCAATCACGGGCATGATTGTTTGTCCTGCGTGAGAGAAGAGAGAGGATCGTGTGCTAAATGAGAATTTGCTTTGCCTAAGTCTTTTCTTCTTATATTCCTCTATTTATAGAAGGACCGAATTTACAAAGTCACTATAATATCTAGATGTATGATAGATATCACCAAACCCGACATTGTCTCGGGATAGTTAGAAGTATGAGATCCAGAATTTGGGAGGAGGAGAGGAGTGAGACGAGGAGAAGAGAGTCGACTAATTCCTTCCTACCAACTCACAGCGATCCCGAGGCCATTTAACCTCCACCAGTCGCAGCTGGTATCCTCTAACTTACGTGACACGCAGGTCACCTTACACCAGGCTTTCCTTCTCTGTAGATGTACTCTTGGCCGAAGGCGCCATCGGTGACACACCATGTGTGACACTGCCGCCCTCTTGAGTTCCAGCTTGTCCCCAAGCTGCTGCTCCAGGGAAACGCTCCTGCATCACTTGGTAGTCATCTCAGGTCGCCAGCGTTGCCGGCATCGACAACCACTTGATCAACACCTGGAGTGTGGCGGCATTCCCATTCTTGACCAGACAATGATCGAGGATCTCGTCTGGATACAGTTCAGCGACGTCCAACTGCAATGGTGTGGGCAGCTCCGTGTACACTGGCGTATGATCCGACAGAAACGTCTTGAGCTGGGAAACATGAAACACTCGATGCACATGGCTGTGTACTGGCAGCTCCAATTTGTAGGCCACCGTTCCCAAATGTTCGAACACCGCAAACGGTCCAAAGTATTTCAAATAGAGCTTAGGGTAGGGGCGGTTTACCACTGACTTATGTGCATTTGGCTGGAGCTTAAGTAGTACCTTCTCTCCCACTTGAAGCTCTCTGAATGAACGTTTCTCGTCTGCTGCCTTCTTCATTTTTGCACTTGTTTTGGCCAGTTGATGTTTCAGGAATTCCGACAAAAATACTCGTTCCTGTAGCATATCATCTGCTTCAGTGATGTCGTTGCATCCATCCCAGGGAACAAACCATGAATTGGTTCCACCCCATATAAAGCTTTGAAAGGAGTACAGCCAATCGCCGTGTGATACGATGTATTATACCAGTATTCTGCCAATGCTAGCCATTGTGCCCATTTCACGGATGTTGCTGCTACTGTACACCTGAGATACATTTCGAGGCATTGGTTTACCCGCTCTGTCTGCCCATCAGACTGTGGGTGGTACGCAATACTCATATTGAGGGTAGTGTGCAATCCTTTGAACATGTTTTGCCAGAGAGCACTAGTGAACACCTTATCTCTGTCAGAGACAATCGATGTCGGCACACTGTGTAGTTTCACCACATTGTCTAACACCAGTTGAGCCACTTGCTATTCTGTAAATAGATGTTTCAGAGGAAGGAAGTGCGCGTACTTGGTGAAACGATCCACCACTACTAATATAACCGAGTAGCCATTTGACTTCGGCAAACCCTCGATGAAATCCATTGAGATTGATTGCCAAGGTCATGCTGGTATAGGTAGCGGCAGTAGCAGACCTGGCACTTTGCAATTCTCGTGTTTCGCCTGTTGACAGGTTGTGCATTGCTTCACAAAATTTTCCACATCTTGTTGCATTCCCGGCCACTCAAAGAGACTCTTGAGGCGATGAAAAGTGGCCTGGATGCCAGGATGGCCTCCCAACGCTGAGGCGTGGAATGCATTTGTAATCTTGGTTTGTAAGACCAAATTAGCACCGATCCACACCCTACCATTCCTCCGAGTTAACCCTTCTGACAGAACATATCCTTGCTCATTAGGACTATGGATTGCCAGCTCTTGTAATAATGTTTGAGATTTTGGATCTACCACATAAGAGTTAAGCACCTCTTGCAGCCATACTGGTTGCACTGTCGACACAACATTAACCTCAAATTTATGACCCACTCTTGAGAGAGCATCAGCTAGAGTGTTATCAGTACCTTTGTTGTACTGAAACTTATATTGGAGTCCCAGCAATTTAGTCATTGCTTTCTTTTGCAGACCAGTATGTAGAACCTGATCATCAAGGCAACACAGGCTTTTGTGATCAGTTTTAATGACAAAAGGACCTCTCTGCAGATAAGGGCGCCATTTTCCACTGCCATCATAATTGCCATAAATTCTTTTTCATATATTGGCAGTCTCTTGTTGTTAACCCCAAGGGCCTTGCTTAAATATGCCACTGGGTGCCCCTGCTGCAATAACACAGCTCCAATCCCATCATCACAAGCATCAGTCTCGATAACAAATGGCAGGGCAAAATTAGGCAGTGCCAACACTGGTGTGTGTGTCATTGCCCATTTCAATTTCTCAAACGCACCATGTGCCACTGGAGTCCACACAAAGGCCTGATGTTTCTATAGCAGATGAGTCAAAGGTTTTGCAATAATGCCATACTTTTCCACAAATTTCCTGTAGTATATAGTAAACTTCAGAATTTCCCTTAATTCAGTGAGATTTATTAGGGTGGGCCAAGCTAGCATTGCTGCTGTTTTTGATTTATCTGCGGCCACTCCCTTATCTCATATAATATGTCCCAGATATTCCAGCTGATTGGAAGCAAACTGACACTTACTCAGCTTCACATATAACTTGTGTTGTTGTAAGATCTGGAACACCACCTTCAAATGTTCCAGGTGTTCCTCCAATGTTTTGCTGTATACCAATATATCATCCATGAATACCAATATAAATTTCCTTATATATCCCGAGAAAACCGAGTTCATCACACATTGAAAAGTGGCTGGGGCATTTGTGAGACCAAATGACATGACTCTGATTTGAAACAACCCATGGTGTGTTTTGAATGCAGTTTTTTTGTTCATCTTGCTCAACCATTCGGATCTGATGATATCCACTTCTCAAGTCTAGTTTGGAAAAGAATTTTTTACCTGCCAGTTCATCTAACAGTTCATCAATCACTAGCATTGGAAATTTGTTCTTGACTGTATATTGGTTAAGTTTGCGATAATCGATGCAAAACCTCCACTGGCCATCTTTCTTCTTTACCAGCAGAACAGGAGAGGCAAACATGCTCACACTTGCTGTTATCACCCCTGTTTTCAGCATGTAAACCACCTGTTTCTCTATTTCGTCTTTTTGCAAAGGAGAGTATCTATACGGTCTTGAGTTGATGGGTGATGTCCCAGGAAATAGCGTGATCGCATGATCAAATGCCCTGGAAAGAGGTAGCTCTGAAGGCTCTTTGAAAATGTCCTGAAATTGCTATAGCAAATCCTGCACTGTAGTAGGTACTGGCAATATAGCTATGTATGTCATATTATCCAACATGGCTGTAGCCCATAGCTCATTGTTCTGATGGAATGCAATTACTTGTTCCATGGATATCTCCTCTAAATGATCATGTGGTTTGTTCAACACTCCTTGGAGCCTCACCTCGAACTCAATCCATCTTGCCACCCGATCACACTTCATAGGTCTAAACTGTTGCAGCCAGTCAATCCCCAACACTGCATCATACCCTCCCATGTCCAAAACTGTAGCGTACCTGCACTTAAAAATAGGGCAGGTACCTGTGTATAGTGCAAACCACTGGATCGATTCATTTGCACACACAGTTTACGATGAATATCACAACATTGTATCAATATTACACGAATAATTCAGACTTGGTAAAATAAATAGTTTGATATATCTTTGCATAGCTTAAAGCTAGCTCAAAACAATAAAGCAGCGGAAATAAATCTTCAATGAGCCTCCATCTTCATGATACGCCAGAGGCGAAAACATGTTGGTGCAGACTCGAAACCCAAAACGTAATCCTTACTCTTCGTCAGATATTTCTGCAACAAATAATAATTTGTAACAGAGTGGGTCAGATTCCATTAAAAATGGAGTCTGGCAAGTGACACTATGGTGGACACTTAATGAAATAACTCTATAACCTGTATGTATATTTGGCTGGTGGAGTTTCAAGGCTATTTTTCATAAAGCCAGTTTTGCCTAACTCTTTGTAAAACAAACTTATTAACATCACAATTGGCAACACTGGCAAGTTCCAGTGAACCAAAAGATATCACGTCCTTAGGTATACCCTCAGGTGAAAACCCCCACATTCAATGGTCCTAAGTATAGTAGAAACTATCTTAGGTGAAAACCCCCATGAACATGGTCCTGAGTAGTCCACTGTTGTTTATCAAAATTTTATTAAGAAATTAGAATGTTGGGATTCCTCCATGTTCCTTGATCAGTTGTAGTCTTTACTTGAAATACTTCTCCTTGCGTCCTTCACAATCTTCTCCATTTATTCCTCACATCCCTTTGTTCCTGGGTGGCCTTCCACAAGTGTGCTCTCAGGTGAAAACCCCCACGTTCACGATTCTAAGTATAGTAGAAACTATCTTAGGTGAAAACCCTCATGGACATGGTCCTGAGTAGCCACTCAACATAAACCAAACAACCAATCCACCCAGATGATTCATTAACTTAGTGATGTGCACTCCCAGGTAAAAACCCCCACATACTATGATCCTAAGTATAGTAAAGACTATCTCAGGTGAAAACCCTCATAGACATGGTCCTGAGTAGCCACTTAAGATTTTGTAAAACCTTTCTTCAATTGCATAGCATCAAAATTCTAATAAATCATTTCATATGTACCTAGACACAATGGAATAGGGAATTCTAAAGTCTTTCAAATCTACTAAGTCCTACACATGCATAGGAAAATAACTAAATCATGCATATAAATACTTAGGAATTTTATGGGGGTGTGCCACTTGCCTTGGCAACAAGAAGAATAATAACAACAACTGCAACTGTTGTCGTTTCCCTCCGAGATTTCTAACACATCAAACAAAACACACATAAACATACTAACAAGTAACAATACAAAAATATGTTATGCATGATGTGCAAAATACTTAGAGAAAACACTAAGTCTATTCTTCAAGGTGATCGACAATTATCAACAACTCTTTGTAAATTGGATATTCACTATAGTGAGAGAGACAGACACCCGGCCAGCCACTTAAGTTTGTGGAACAGGTCTAATGTACGTGGACATGTAAGGGTAGTTTCCAGGCCGCTTCATCTCACTATGCCGCTAGGATCCAACAAACTTCAAGATGGCAATAACATGATCAAAAATTGTTTTAAGTCAAGATTAGGAAAGATAGAAGAAAATGATGTAGGTTATCTTCCAGGCTTCATCTCCAGACTTGTAGTATTCTCCTTAGTGATATCTTGATCACCATGTCTTAGAGAGAAGAAAGAAAAAGAGAAAGAAAGACTTAGAGAATACAGGGGGTTGGTCTTCTTGGACTTCTTCTTGATTTTTCTTCTAAGTGTTTCTACTTCTTGGAGATTCTTCTGGAGTCTTGTTTTGGCTAAGTCCTTCATTGGTCTTCTAGCTCCATGTTAAAAATCCTAAGTGTCTAAATGCATAGCACTTAACCAAAAATGCTAAGTTGAAACTAATCCTATCTTAGAGAAAATGGGGGAGGAGTTTTCCTATGAGGAGAATAACTATATAATAAAATATGTTATGCATGCAATGCTCATTTTAATCATAATAAACATCATACAAAAATTTGTGATATTTTATAAAGTATGCATTAGGCTATAAATGCAATTTAATTAATTTCTATTTTTGCAAAATATCATAAAAGGAATAA
Organism: Poa annua; assembly: GCA_026929855.1. Taxonomy (NCBI): domain Eukaryota; kingdom Viridiplantae; phylum Streptophyta; class Magnoliopsida; order Poales; family Poaceae; genus Poa; species Poa annua. The sequence continues at coordinate 71,522,880 of CM049427.1, forward strand.
ATATAATATTAAAGTTTTATGTGATTAAACTTTTATAACAAAATTTTATAAATGGTGTTAATAGACAGGGAGCATTTAATTAAATTTATAGCAATTTGATTTAATCAAAATTAATATTTCTATTAATAGTTATGTTGAAACTACTCAAACTATTCAAATTAAATAATAACTACGAATTTATTCAAATATTACTCAAAATTATTTTATAGCAGTGGCATCAATTTATAAATATTCTAAAGTTTCTAAAACAATTTTATTTGCAATTTTTGGAATTATAGATTTAAAGTTATGACAAAAATACTCAAATCTTCCATTTGAAATTTGAATATTTTAAACTAAGTCAAATTTGAATTTTGGTATATCCATAATATTTTACATGTCGAGGGCTTTCCAAATATATAAAAATATTTGAATTTGGATAAACAGAGAAAAAGATATGATAGTTTGAATAGACAGGGGCTTTTCTGCAAAAATGCCAATTAATTAAATCGCGAAAATGATTTTACACGTCAGCGCTGACTGGGCGCTGACTGTGCGCTGACTGGGCTGCTGACTAGGATCCGACGTGGATAAGTGAACAGATCTGGGCCGTCCAGGTCTAGATCTACGGTCCAGGTCTAAAGGTACCGATTCAATTTAAACTTCTAATCGCAGCCGTTGGATGGAGATCGGAGGGCTCACAGACCAAAACCGGCGGCGGAGGTTCACCGGACTTGGAGAAGACGGCGGCGCTCCGCTCGGGCGTGGACGGCGCGGCAGCTCCGGTGCTTCCCGGGCTCGGGGAAGACCACCTCCAGAAGCAGCGCGGCACGGCGTGTCGGATGGGGGTGGTGGCCTCGAGCCGTTCGTCCTGGAACGACGAGACGCGGTCGGAGTTGGCTCGAACGCCGGCGAGCTCGGGTCGTGCACGAGGTGCCCAATACACTGCACGAAACAATCGAACCGGGGTCTTAGGAGACGTGCACGAGTGCGGGAGGGGCAGAGAACGAGGAATGGGCGGCGGGGTCGTACCGTGTCGCCGGAAAACAGAGAAATACGGCAGCGGAAGTTGCGAACTCCGGCGAGCATTCGCGAAGGCCTGGGGGCGTCTGAGGGGCTAGGGTTTGGGGCAAAAGAGAGAGGGTGGAGAGGGCTATTTGAAGGAGCAAGCGGAGGAGGGAATCACGGCCTTAATCGCCGGGATTTAAGAGAGGAAACGGCCGGCTGTTTTCGGGCGTGAAATCCGGCTGGAGCTTGAAGACGATGACGTCACGCTGACGTCATCAATTTTCTTTTTCTTTTCTGATTTTTCTTTTAATTCATATCTTTTGATTTAAGTGTCCAAATGAAGTCAAATAAATTTCTAAAAATTTGTAAAAACAATATCTTTGTGTTAAACCAGTTGTGGGCATGTTTTGAACAATTTTAAAAATTAATAATTTTGAAATATTGATTAAATAGAAATTTGATACTTAATATAAATTTTGAGATTATAATTTAATTAAATTTTCTTTTGGTTAAATAAGATTTGTAAAATACCCATATTCAAATATGTTTGCATTTAGATTATTAAACTTATTTTGCTGAAATCATTCACCTTTATTTTGGCATAAAAGTAGAATAATAGAATATAAATATTTTTAGAGTAATATGAAATATAATGGGTTTTTAATTTAAACCTTTTGTGATTTAATCAGATGATGAATGATGAGATGCATGAATGCAATGCTTAAATTTTCTTTTCAAAGCAGAAATACATAAATGTTTTTAAAAGTTTTAAATTTTAGTGATTTTTAACATTCCAAAATATAGGGATGTTACAAGTACATGCATATCTTGAGAAAATTTTATGCCCTGAGTATACCAAGTGAAATTAGGAATTGTTGTGTTGCACACCAACTGTTCAACATTTGCCACTTTAACAAACACTGGGCTTCTTGGCTGTGGAATTAAGCCCAGTCTTTTGACCATCCTCAGGTCGACAAAACTACTGGTGTTGCCAGAGTCAACTAGCATTAACATGGACTGGTTATTGACTCTTGCTGGTAGCCTGATGGTGTTAGCATGTTCAGATCCACTGAGAGCATGCAATGACAGTCGCTCGCACTCCTCCAAAGTGAGCGACTCCATCCCTGTCATTACTTCCAACATTTCGTCAGATAAGAGTTCCTGATGATCCACTTGCATTGCCTTCAGGTGTGGTACTGCAGGAATGGCACACTGATGTCCTGGAGTATATTTGTCTCCACATTTGAAACACAACTCGTTAGTCCTTCTGTATTCCTTGAGTTGTTGTGCCTTCCACACTTCACCTTGTGTAAACTTCCCTTGTCGCTCTTTCCAATTGGAGTTGGTAAACTGTCTCACTGGCCTGACGCCTTGCTTCCCGGTGTCAGCCAGACTTTCATGCACTTGCGTCATTAGGGTTGCACGCTGCACTGTGTCTGGAAGCTGAGCTTCCACAGCTGCTCGCAACTCATCCTTCAATCTCAGAACAAACTGCGTAACCAACATAATGACTTCAATCGCAGGATCATACAATTTGATGTGGTACACCAACCTATCAAACTGCTTGCGGTAGTCAGCTACTGTCCCCGTTTGTTTCAGTTGCAACAACTCTTTCATTTTCACTCTATGTGTGTCAGTATCAATCTGCAGCAACACTGTCCGCCTGAACTGCTCCCACGACAAACGCTCATGCTTGCGCTTGAATGCATGATACCAGTGAGCATCAGATCCGAGTAGATACATTGTAGCTACCGACACTTGGAACCCCGGCGCAATCTGGTATAACGTGAAGAAGGTTTCACATGAATCTACCCAAATGCTTGCATCTGTGCCATCAAACTTTGGAAAATCCATGCGTGGCATCCACTGTCGTCTGGAATTTGGTTCCTCAGACACATCCAACAGCCGAAGAGGCTCCTCCCGTCGTGAACTACCAAGCGTATCTGGGTACTGAGCCACAAACGACAGAGTTACCAGCAGTTGCGGCACACTTGCTGGTCGAGGCCCGAAGATCCCCGCCCTCTCGGCCCGTGGTGGTGACGCTGCGAGCAGCTGCTTCTCCGGCGACGGTTCCCTTCGCGCCGCGGCGATCTGGTCCGCCTCCAACTTCCTCAGCTTCTCCATGGACAGATCCACCTTCATCTCCATCTGATTCAGCCGATTCGACTGGAGATCGAGCTTGTTCCCCAGATTCACGAAACGACCTTCAGTTCCGTCTAACATGTTCAACTTCTCTAGGATCCATGCCTCCATGGCCTCCATTGCCGAAATGGTGTGGCGAACCTGAGCACTCGGCTTGAACGGCGCTGTTGCGACGAACTCCTCTGAATCCACCAACGCTGATCGGGATTTTGTGCCGGATCGCTCGAGAGCAACCAGCTACCGTCTCAGACGATTTACGGGTACGATCTAGAGATTGCGAGTTGCGCGACGGATCGAAACGAAGACTCTGATACCACTGTAATATCTAGATGTATGATAGATATCACCAAACCTGGATATACATTGTGTCAGGATAATTAGAAGTATGAGATCCAGAAGTTGGGAGGAGGAGAGGATTGAGACGAGGTCGACTAATTCCTTCCTACCAACTCACATCGACCCCGAGGCCATTTAACCTCCACCAGTCGCAGCTGGTATCCTCTAACTTAAGTGACATGCAGGTCACCTTACACCAACGCTTTCGTTCTCTGTAGACGTACTCTTGGCCGAAGGCGCCATCGGGACACACCATGTGTGACAGTCACCAAAACGTTATGGGATGGCTTCTATGATGTACTCCCTCCGTTCCTAATTATATGACGTTAGACGATTCAGTGTACAAACTTCGTCACGCTAGGAAATCTTCTTTGTTTCCCGAAATACCCTCCCGCACTCGGACCATTCGCGCAGACACTCTCCATCGTTCTCGCTCCCCAGTCCCCGCCGGCCCGCTCACTCTCTCTCTCTCTCGCTCTCCGCCATCGTCGTCGTCCTGCTGCCCTCCTCGGATCCCCACCGCCACCCCGACTGCTCCCCACCACCACCCCACCGCTCCTCGCCACTCCCCTTCTCCCAACCAGTGTTTTCTCTCGCAAAACCTCGAGCCCCGCTTGCACCATGAATCTGCTGGTCAAGATTGGATTTTTAGCGCCGGTGACATGCTTCTGGGCGATGGAGGCTCTGGATCTGCGTTCCCCAACGCTGAATCTGGGAGGTGGAGGCGTTGGATGCGGAGCAGCATCCAAATCTGGGCGAAGTCGGTGAGTTCGTCCTCCAGGCGACCAAGGCCTCCTCTTCGGCGACGTGGTACAAGCCCCGCCTTTCTTCGGTCCCCGTGAGGAAGAGGAAGACCGGCTCCAACGCCGCCGGCGAGCCGCGGTTCCACGGCGTCCGACGCCGGCCGTGGAGCCGTGTGCCGTGGCGTAGATATCTTCCTCTCCCTCCTTAGCCTGCTGGTGGTGGGGGCGCGAATAACGCGAGAGAAGAAAGAGGCGGCAATGGCAATGGCGATGGGGACGCGCGCGGCGGTCTTCTTCTCGCCCTCCGTCTCCTTCTCCCCGAAGCAGTAGCCCTTCTTCTCTGCCAGGCGTCCTCGTCGTCTTCGCGCCCTCCCAGGTCCCTAACCCCAACCATTCTCCCTTCCTTGCAATAATCTCTGTAGAGCGAGCGATTGAGGCTGCGATGTGCATTGTTTTGCAGCCACTGAATTGACCCTGGAGGAGCTCAACCCGTCCGTCGACCTGCTCGTTGGTTTTCTGAATTTCTTTTCTTTCACCTGTCTCTGTTCATGGTGGTGGCATGACTGATGATTTTCCAATCTCAATCCCAACACAGAGGAAGACCGTGAAGGCTGTCGGAGTACAATTCTGAGCCCAGTTCAGATTGGAACTGATGAGCACGATGCACTGACTGAATCTCTTCGTATCAAATCTTCAGACTCTTAACTGAGAGCTGCAACATGATGCACTTAATTTGAGGTGGACCTCTTGCAGTAATTGCCATTTATACTCCAGTTCTTCGTGCGATACTCTAAATTTGAGGTGATGGAGTAATAGTCCTAGAGCTTGCTTGATTGATTATGTTCTCCATCTATCTGTATGTTAACTGCTGCGTGTTGTTAACTGCAATTCCTTGTTACAGTGCTTGTGCTTGCTTGTTCGAAATTCTTGGCCTATAAGTTGCCTGTTAATACCAGGAGTATGTGCTTGCTGTTTCTGTGCTTAGTATTGCACTGCTATAATATTTGTTCTTTCTTGCAGTAGATAAAGTAGCACTTGTTGTAGCAGAAAAGATGTACTCCATTTCTTGAATAAACACAAAGGTACAGCTAGCTACTCCATTTCTTGAATAAACACACATATCAACACAAATTAGGAGTATCCATTGCTTGTAGGAGTACTGTTTACATACACGCAACACAATAAGGAGTATCCATTGCTTGTAGGAGTACTGTTTACATATACACAGCACAATAACAAACTTGCAGTAGCCATACACATAACACACACACATGAATATTTAGCATTAACATCCTGTTTTTAGTTTCAGCAAGCAGTGATAGCGGCAGTAGCAGTAGCAACTGATGTGCTTGCACTGCTTGTTGTAGCTTCTCCTCGCTCTCTGCCTAGCACCTGCAGGGCATGAGCATAGACTTCTGGTGGAAGTTGTAGCCTTAGAGGGAGCCGCCCAATTCTTTCCAGCCTTTCTTTATTGACATGAGGGATTTTGTAGCAATTTCCTCCACCATGGTTCAGAATTTCCATCATGCAGCACTGTAGGGTTAGGAAAATCCTGTTGAGCTTACAGGAATCATAGCCCTCGAATTCTTCCAAAACTCCTTCAATTAGATCTTGAAGTGTTCTCGGGGTTCTACAATCTGTTAGAGATTGTATGGAGTTGAAGAACCCAAGATCGAGGACATTTAGATCTGAGCTGCATGCTGGCTGTTGAATCAGTCGGATATCGAGTCCTGTCTTAGCCACAGCTGCCATGAACTCTGGGTCATTAGGTAAAATGTGAGGTCTGGCATTATCCTGTTGGATAAAAATTACTTCTCCAGCTTCCTTATCTGGCCAAGCTGCTACTATTGCGGGCAAAACCTTCTCAATTAGGAACTCTCGCATCACTTCGCGGTTAACTTTTACTGATTTAGTCTCTAATGTTCCTTTTGGCCTGTTCTCACTCCTCCTAGCTGCTGGAACTTCTTTAACAAAAGGCCAACAACCAATTTTTCCTGAAAAAGTTTCATTTCCGGCACGATCGAATCTAGGTCTCGCTAAAGCTGTCAGAAACATAACCTTCCCGATGTTGTTTTTGTTTGTAATCTGTCTTGTAGGCTCTTCTTCGTCGGCTAGGAGATAATAGTTTCTGTTTACTTTTGTCATGTTAAAGAATTGTTCATCAATATGCACAAACCTGTGCATGTTGGTGAACCATGGTCTTGCATTTGCTTTAGTTTCCTCATCAATCATCGAGAAACAAAATTCCACTCTCGTCTTCTTATGCTTTTCAGTTAGAGCTGGCTTCACGGTATTCGAAACCCTTTTTATTTCCTGCATGGTGATCTTCCGGAACAATGTAGTGGCGCTGCATCCTAGCTGCCAAGACAATGTCCTTATAGTAGATTTGTTGTTCAGTGGGATAGTTGGGATTAGAGCTAGATTAATATCAGCTGGCTTCCTTCCGCACCTGCCTTTTCTTTTGTTTGAGACATCAACCTCCAAACCATTTGCTATTTGTCGCATGGCAGTCTTCCAAACCCGTTGGATAACCTGTATATCTGCTTCAAAAAATTCAGCAACCTTTTTCTTGTCACTTCTCTTAAACTTCCCACCATTGCTCATGCAAAGAAAATGCATTGCCGCATATGCAGCATATTTCTGTTGGTCAGTAAGTAACTTTCTTGTCCTCTTTGCTTGCTGCACGCCTACAACACGAAATAAAACAAAAAATCGCTATACTGAAACTTGTTAGCAAGTGCTAGCAGCAGCTCCTTATGATGTCCATTGTTACTTTTTCAGTTTATGGAGTATGTAATGAAGGAATTGCTGTACTGAAACTTATTTCAGTTTAGGCACCTGCATATTCATCATTTTCAGGTACGGTATCCTCATCCATTGCATCTCCATCTTCATCCATTGTAGATACCGCATCTTCATCAATTGCAGCTCCATTTTCATCATTTGCAGGGATTGCCTCCTCATCCATTGCATCTCCATCTTCGTCCATTACAGGTACTGCATTTTCTCCCATTGCATTTCCATCTATTTGAAGAATTTGTTCTTCTTGTGTCTCTGGTGGACTAAAATTCAGGTCCGGCAATACCATTGTGGCTGATGTTTTATTGTTCTGTTGTTTTTGCTGCTGGTAGCGAGGCACATGATAGCGAGATGCTAGGCGAGGAGGACATGGTCCGGTGACGTCCTTCTCTGGCCAGGTGCTCTGGTGGTGCTTGATCTGGGTCTTGAATTCATCTGGTAATTGACCTCGAGCAGCAGCGACTTGGAGCAAGCGACTTGGAGTAGCAACCACCTGGAGGTGGTCGAGCTGAGGTGTCCAAAACTTGGACGGAGCAGCCACTGCGACCTGGAGCAGCTGGGACGATCTCCACCGAGGACCTGGAGCAGCAGCAGTGACCTGGAGCTAATCGAGCTGAGGTGAGTTTTCTGACTCGATCGAGGGTATCCTGATGTTGATCAGGGGAGGAGGGTGCTGATCTGCACCTGGCCGCACCGTTGCAGGTCGTGATGGACCTGGGCGAGAAGTGGGGATCTGCACCTGGCCGCCCCCTTGCAGATTATGATGGGTTGGGAGCGAGCTGCTGTTGGGAGGAGGTTGGGATCTGCACCTGGGCGCTGCCTCCACGATCTATAGTTTCAAAACCTGGGCGACGAGATCTGGTAAGGCGAGGAGGAAGACGCGATTCAAATCTGGGCGACGAGATCTGTTTCGCTGGGCGATCTATTTTTTTTGCTTCTGAAGCGTTTTCCAGTGCGGGATGGCATAAATTGTAATTTCAGTTGTTAGGGTGGATAAACAGGTCATTTTGTGCGATTTCACCTGGTCAAAGAATCCTTTAACGTCATACAATTAGGAACGGAGGGAGTAATAGACAACTCGTCGAAACTCGTCGACGGTAGAACTTGGAAATAACGTCTAGCACGTGCTATCTGTCTACTCTATGTTAGTGCTGAGCACCACTACATCACACCGTCTACAGGATAAAATAATAATCAACCCTTCCTATCATCGAGAGAAGCGGACTACTACAGTCACGACCTAGAACAGACTCCAAAACCGGGCGAAATCCTACGACCTGGGACACTCCCCGAGTCGGTATATTAAGTGTCTCTTTCGAAGAAGTCCACAGTGGGCTACCATTTTTTAATGAAGTCAGCCCGCAGGCTACAACATGATCCTATTCTAACAATCACTCCCTAGGCTTGAGTTCCAACGACCCCTCCACCATGAAGATTCTTGGGCGTAGCTCCACGAGGCGAACTCGTCCAAGTGGCTTGGTGAGCATGTAGGCGAGTGGCGTTCAGTGGGTACAAACTCCATCTCAACCTTCTTCACATCACAAAGTTCCAAATGAAATTGTACTTCAAATTGATGTGCTTCGAGTGCTCGTGGAACATGGGATTCTTGGAGAGCACGATTATCGACATGTTGTAGACCAGAAGAATCACCTACTCGGATTCGCCGCTTCTAAACTCGACCACCAACCGAGCCAGCCAGATCCCCTGGCACGCAGTCGTGGCAATAGCCACATACTCCGACCAGCAGCTAGAGATAGCCACATCTTGTGCTTCTGGGATTGTCAGGTCACTTAGCTGCTCTATAGTAAGAACAACGTGCCAGACATACTCTTGCGTGAATCGACGTCTCCCGCCAGGTCGATGTATTTATAGCTAAACAGGCACGGTGCACATGAACCTCTGCCATACATTGTAACATCCCATAATTCAGAGTCCAGAAATAGAGTGGACATAGGCGTGTGCATTGCATTCATGCATCAGAAAATCCGAATAATTTTCGCGCATTTAATTTTCAAAACACTAAGTGATTGAATTTTCACTTGAGTTGGTGGAATTGAAGTAGATCATCAACTTAAGCGCTATAAACTTTGATATGACCTTGGCTTAAACCTTATTTTGGGGTGGAGAGATATACGATAAAATGTAACACCAAATGAAAATAACACCCATACACCAAAACTTTAGTCATGAGTTAATGATCAACCTAGTTATTCTTAGTTATTCTCTGAGCATCTATTCTTATTAATTGTGCTAGACATATCTCTAATACATAGAAATCATGGTAGTCTTGAAGAAAAATCTGAATTACCTAAATGCTAATCTAGATCTTCCTACATAATCTAGACATCTTATCTTCTTATCTTCCAATCTTCTCGAAGGAATCACCAAGAGAAGTTACCAAGAAGGAGTGAACCCAACAAGAAGCTTTGAGAAGCATTCCTTAGATGGGCATATAAGTGTTATGTCAATCTAACATGGTGAATTGGAAACTCTTACGTCAACATCCATCGTTATTAATGTCTCCAGAAATGTTGTGGTATTCAAAGGTTCAAAAGTTATATAGAAGTAGTTTGCTAACAAGCCTTATAACCTTGTTAACAAATCATTTTTGTATGCTTAAAACAATTGAGTATCATATGCAGATTAACAAAAGGTCAAACAATCCAGTACATCAAATACATTCCTAATATAAACACATCAACCCTCCTCAAATAAATTAGGGCATCGAAAAGTATGCCCATATTATTTTAATGCATAATTAAAATTTAGAAGAATGATACGTCCAAAACGTATCTACTTTCCCGAACACTTTTGCTATTGTTTTACCTCTAATTTGTGTGTTTTGAATGCAACTAACACGGGCTAACGTTGTTTTCAGCAGAATTACCCTGGTGTCTCCTTTTTGTGTAGAAATATCAACTTTAGGGAAAAAGCCCGAAAGACATCCATAATTTATTTTCTATCCGAGAGGGACCAGGAACCACGAAGACCAAACGGAGAGGAGCCACGAGGGATCCTCACCATGTGGTGCCATGGGTGGGCCCTGGCCGCGCCAGCAGGTGGTGAGGCCCACTTGGCCACTTCCTCGCGACCCCCTCGCGGCTACTTAACCCTGCTGAACTAAAAACGTTCGGCGGATATTCACTTTTCCACGAAACATCTCTGTACGCCGCCGCCACCGTGAACCCTAGTTTGGGGACCAGAAGTCTCTGTTCCGGCACCCTGCCGGGACGGGGAATCGAAGGGATCATCGCCATCGTCATCGCCAACGCCAACGCCTCTCCATTAACCATCCATGTTTCCCCCATCTATGTGTGAGTAATCCACCACTGTAAGCTTGAGGGGATGGTAGGGATTGGATGAGATCACTCATGTAATAGTTGTAAGATTGTTAGGGCATGGTGCCTTGTATCCGTTATCGTTGTTTTACGTCATTGTTGCAACTTGTTATGCTTAATGCTTGAAACTAGGGCCCGAGTGCCATGATTTCAGATCTGAACTTGTTATTGTATCATGATAATAATTATTGTTTTGGATCATATATATGAGTTGTATACACATATTATTGTCCGGAACCGATGGACCCAAAGTGACAGCAATTGGGTTAACCTGAGGGAATGGCTGTGATATGAGGATCACATGTGTTCACGGAATGTTAATGCTTTGCTCCGGTACTTTATTAAAAGGAGTACTTTAATTGCCAGTAGTTTCCCTTGAGGCCCCGCTGCAAACTGGCTGGCATGACAAAAGATGATGTGCAAGTTTCTCATTGCGAGTACGCACAACTAAATTTGAATACATGCTTATGATTAGTAAATACATGGATGCTTTATATTATTTATCTGCAAATGCCTATGCTATGTTATTACATGAATTATCTTATCCATGCAACGCCCGTACATACATCCCTATGCCTACAGTATTTTAATCATGTTGTCTAAATCAATCACAATCACTGTCATTATTCTCCTGCTTATGTTATTTCACTACTGTCTCTGCTATAAAAATGTTGCTACTGATAATCTGTCTCGAGCAAGTCTATTCACAGGTGCAGCTGATCTGACAAATCATCTGTTAAAGCTTATAAATATTCTTTGACTCCCCTTGTGTCGAATCAATAAATTTGGGTTTTACTTCACTCGAAGACTGTTGCGATCCCCTATACTTATGGGTCATCAGACTATTTTCTGGCGCCGTTGTCGGGGAATATAGCTTTATTTGTAAGCCCACCTGAGTGTGATATTGTTCGACTGATAAGAAGTTTCCCATCGTGCCATCCACTACAAGGAAAGGTACAACTCTGAACTCCGCTGCTGCTCTTGATTTTCCGTTTGTGTTGAGTAAGCTTGTTACACCACTACAACCTGAACGTTCTGTTACTACTGCTGAATCGGAAATTACTTACGATGATGCTTCTATTGTTCTTGATGAAACTGATTCATTAGGTCCCTTCTTAGATGCTACTATTGCTAAATCTAAACAAATTGAAAATGCTGAAATTCCTTATAAAAGTGCTGAAACACCTGTTAATTCACCTGAATTTACACGTGATACTTATGATGAGCGTGATGATATGTATGTGGATCTTGATGATGCTCTTGTTGACGAAATTAATGCTATTAAAGATGCTAGTGCTATTAAAAAGCTTGTTGAAAAACGTGTTGTTAGATATAAATTATCTCCTGATGCTAAATTTGCTACATCTCCTATAAACATTAAAGATAAAGCTTGTGATTTCTCTCTTGATTTGGCACATATAGCTATTGTTGAAAGAGAACCTTTATGTGGAACTGAAAGTGAAAGTGCTATAGAACACATGAATGTATTGTCTGATTTAAGTAGAATATTTGTTGAGGGCATTAAAAGACGCACTTACTTTGGTGCTAAAATATTTCCTTTCTCATTAAAAGGAGAAGTTAAAACTTGTTATAATAATTTGTCTCCTGGTTCCATCACTAGTCCTAAGGGTTTGCTTGATGCTTTCTTTCAAAAAATATTTTCCTACTAGTGCTCAACATGATGCTTTGTTAAGAATCTATAATTTTAATCAAGATGACAATGAGAAATTGCCCAAAGCTTGGACACGCTTTTGTTGCATATTTAGGGGGCAGTCGAATCATGATTTGGAAAAGAATGATCTACTTGATATATTTTATAGTGGACTAACTGCTGAATCTAGGACATACCTGGATAGTTTTGCTAGTTGTGTTTTCAGGAAAAGGACTTCCGAAGAAGCTGCAGAATTATTGTCTACGATATGCAAGAATAATGATGATTGGGATATTCCTGAACCTACTCTAACATCACCACCAACACCAAAGAAGAGGGGTATGATTTAATTAAATGAAGAAACGATGAGGGAAGCTAAAACATCTCTTCATGAAAGTGGTATTAAATCTGAAGATGTGAAGTATTTACCTCCTATTGAAGAATTATGTAAGCCTATTCCTCCTTCAACCGTAATTGAGGTACACTCTCTCCAAAGGTTTGATGATAGAGATATCCCTTACTCTAAATCTCCTGCTCAATGTTTAGATGAATATGATGATTTTATTTCTAAGCAATGCAATTTTAATATGAGAATAAAGAATCATTTAATGGAAAATTCTCGTGCTATTGGTGATTTACATGATATTGTTGATAGAACTACTAATGATGTTAAAGTGCTCATTGAACATTTTCATATGGTTCAAACTCAAATAGATCAACTCACTAAAATGCAAAAAGAATTGCTAGTAAATAACTCTATAGCTAAATAAAAACTTGTTTGTGAAGTAACAACTAGAGGTGGTAAATCTACTCAAGACCCTTTGTATCCTGAAGGACAATATAAAAGAATTGAACAAGATTCTCAACGAGTTAATGAACCTAGTACTCCTTTTAGGAAGAAGAAAAAGAAACATAAACTGTTGTAGAATCCTCTGAACCTGTTAATGATCCTAATAGTATATCTTTTTCTGATGCTGAGACTGAAAGTGGTAATGAACACAACAATGATAATGCTAATAACAATGCTAATATTAAAAATGCTAATTCGGATGTGGAAGAAATAGAAGAAGAATCTGAAAAACATGCTAAAAATAAAAAAGTATACTAAAGAAGATTTTAGTGCTAAGAAACATTGTAATGAAAGAGAACCTTGGGTCCAAAAACCAATGCCTTTTCCTGCTAAGAAATTTAAATCTAAAGAGGAAGATCATTATAATAAATTTTGTGATTGGAAAAAATCATTGTTCTTGCAAATTCCTTTGACTAATGCTATTAAGTTGCCTCCGTATGCTAAATATATGAAAGATATTGTGACTAACAAAAGAAAAATTCCTAATGAGGAAATATCTACTATGCTTGCTAATTACTATTTCAATGGCGAGGTTCCAAAGAAGGTAGGTGATCCAGTTATATCAACTATTCCTTGCTCTATAAAAAATAATTATGTTAAAACTGATCTATGTGATTTGGGAGCTGGAGTTAGTGTTATGCCTTTCTATGTTTACAAGAGACTTTACCTTGATAAATTGATACCTACTTATATATCTTTGCAAATGGCTGATAAATCTACCGTTGTTCCTGTTGGAATTTGTGAGGATGTTCCTGTCCAAATAACTAATTGCTTAATTATGACTGACTTTGTTGTTCTTGAAATGCCTGAAGATGATAATATGTCTATTATTCTTGGAAGACCTTTTTCAAATACTACAGGGGCTATTATTGATTGCAATAAAGGAAAAGTTACTTTTAATGTTCATGACAAGGAGCATACTGTTTATTTTCCCAAGAAAGTTGATAGAATGCCTGGAGTTAATACAATTACCAATTTGAGGTCTATTAGAGTGGGAAGTATTGATTGCCCATATAAAGAAGAATACAAAACTCTCATGATTGGATCCATACCAATTCAATATAAGGTAACATGAGTGTCTCATTTGGCTTAAAATCTTTCATGTCATAGAAAATTCATTTGGTGGCAAGACTTGATCAACCTTGTTAACAAATGCATTTAAATGCATAAAGAGGGTAAATAATTTTCTTTCTCTCATCCTTGTTATACCTGCTGTAATATTATTTAGTTTGCAATGTTTGGTTGAATTTGTTGTTAGAAAATAATTTTTCAGTATTGAATTTAATAATGCAAAATACCAGAAAATGAAAAAAAAATCTCAGAAAATTAAAAATTTTATATGTAAAATCATATTTTTCGAGGAGGCACCTGGAAGTGCCAGAGAGCTACCAGGGGGACCCACAGGGCCACCTCACCACATGGTGGCGCGACAACCATTTGGCCACGCCAGCACATGGTGTGGGGCCCACAGGCCCCCACACTTGCTCTCTCTCCTTCCCCTGCCTTCCTCTTGCCCGAAAAATCACTCCTGGATATCTCAAACTCGTGTTCTTGCTGCTCATCTCCTAGGATTTCGATCTTCACATTCAACCAATTTCGGTTGCTGAAATTTGGTGCATCTCCTCTCCGGTATGTGACTCCTTCGAATATCCAAGTAGAATTTTGTTTAGTGGTGTATATATGAAGTATTTTGCTTCTGTAGGTATCTTGTTTAGTGAGTTTGAATGCTTGTTCTAAGTTGATATAACTAGTTTTGATGCATGCTTAATCCTCTAGCAAGTCACTATAGTGTTTTCCCTTCATTTAGTTGGCTAAAAATCGATTTTTATGATGTTTTTTGAAAATTTCAGAACATGGAAGGAAATGCATTTGCACTAGATCCTTGTGAGATAGTGGTGCAAGGGAAGTTCAAAGTTCGTAGGGAAGAAGGAGTATATCCTGCCATCTACCCGTGCTCGCAATTCATGGAATTTGCAGGGATTACACAAGATTTCCATACTCTCTTGTCAAATGCAGGATTGGAACGTTTTCTTGAGGATCAACCTTTCCAATATGCTATATTGTCTATGTCGGTGGTGCAAGACTTCCGCTGCAATTTGAACTCATCTAACCCCACCGTGCATTATAGAATTTACAACAAATCTGTGGACTTGCCTTTTGGTGTTTTCTGTTCAGTGATGAGAGTTCCACCTAGAGGATCATTGGAGAATGTAACATCCCAATTTTGCTAAAATTTAAAACTTTGCATTCATGCATCATTCATCATTTAGTCATAACAATTTAGTACATAAGTACAATTTTATTTGCAAATAAGAGTTTAAATAATTTATAATTCCATAAAGAGTTTATTTAAACCCCCTAAATAATTATAATTTTCACAATTTATTTAATAGGCAAGATTAATACAAAAATGTTCTAAATTTTATAATCTTTCAAAAACATATTTTTATGAATTTTTATAAAGTTTTTTGACTGAGTATAAAAATCATTTTGAGTAAATAAGAATTATTTAGAGAAAAGAAAAGATAAAAAAAAAGAAACGGGTCGTCCTCCCTATCTACCGTGCGCGCGCGTCGGCCCAGCAACGGCCTGGCGGCCCGCGCTCCTTCTCCCTCTCGCTGACAGGTGGGACCCACCTGTCAGGTGAGTCTTCCACCTCCGGAACGAATCCCGTGCGGATTTCTCTCCGATTCCGATCCGTTTTGGACGCCAAATTCGTGGAGATGTTTCCTTTTTGCGCCCCCTTTTAACCCCCACCCCTGCCGCCTCAACCCGCGCCGAAACCCTAGTCTCCTCCACCTCCAGGCCGCTCGGATTTCCGAGCTCCGCCGCCGCCATTCCGACGGTGAGTTTTAGTAACTCCGGCGGCATCCGCTGCCCCCGAGCCTCCTTTTCCCTCTGGTTCTGTTTGCTTTAGCCGTGTGCATCTTCGTGACTTCGTGGTTGGTCTCCTACCGCAGCTGAACGTCGTCCCCATCCGCGAACCCCGCCGCCGGCCGCAAGCACCAACTCCGGCGAGGATTTCCCGGGGAACGGCGACGCTCCGAAGAACCGCGCTTCGCCACCGACCCCGCCTCGTCGTCCTCTATGTAACAGTATGACTCGTTCGTCCCCTAGACCGCTAGGACTCGAAACGCGCACAACGCCGGCCGTGGCGCCGCCGCGGTCGGAGGACCTCCGGCGGACTCGCGCCGCCCGCGCCGAGGCTCTGGAAGCGAACCGTTGGATCTAGATCCAACGGATCTAGATCCGTTTAATCCCGAGCGTCCGTTTTTAAGTAGATCGGACGGCCGCGCTGCCGATCCGCGCCGAAGCGGTACCGTCCAATAGGATCGTGCCACGTCGCCCTCTTATTTTCTTTTTCGCAGGAATTTTATAAATAAAACAGAAAATATGCCAAACTTAGAAAATTCATAACTTATGTTCTGTAAGTCCAAATTCAATGAACTTTATATCCACGGATAGCCCTGCTAGAGTAGTTTAATTCTACATCATTTGTTTTTGCTTTTGTTAAATAAAAATTCATAAGATCATCCGAGGAGTAATTCGGCTATTAAATCCATAACTTAAATAAGAAAAATGTTTTACAAATAAACTCAATTGTTTTAGGTTTAGGTTAACAACATCTGCCCAGGAATATTAATATATGTCTTATTGGAAAAACTTTATTAGAACAATAAAAGTTGTAATGTTATAATATAAGTTTTGGTTATTTTGTTTTCAATTAATAAATTGTTAAGTGAATTGAGAAATTCATAGAAATTGCATATCATGCATTTAATACCAGAGAATATAAATCATGGATAAGTGTGCCAAATTATACACATGGCATACCATGCATGCATACATCTTTTATTTGGTGTGTGAGATTTTGTGTGGATATTTATTTGAATGTATTGCTTGTGCTAGATTGTGAAGGAGAGGAAGGACCTGCTTGTGATTGCTATTCTTGTTGTGCCTGCCCCTCCTGCTGCCAAGGCAAGTGACTTCATAAAACACCTACTATTTTATTCTATTGCATATCTAGTGTTTTAAAACAGTATTTGCAAAAGTAGTATGCATGATAGGTTTTTGGGAGATTGTAGTATGCTATGCAAACCTTTTAGGTTTCCCCTTAGAAATTCCAGATTAGACCCTATTATAATTCAGTGGAAGCAACTGCTGCAAAAAAAAAGATTGTTTTATGGTTGTTGTGATAAATGAAAATTTCCACTAAATTAATTTAACGCCTGGGTGGATTGGGTCGATCGAGGAGGTTTCAAGTTGAGTGGCTTCTCAGGGCCATGTGTCATGGTTGTCTTCGCCCAGGGTAGTTTCTACTTACCTGGGGCCATGATATGCGGTGTTAACCTGAGTTGCTCACTTGTGGTAGGCCACCCAGGGCTATGAGATTTAAGTTTACACTGAGTCTAGTTGCTTATCGTGCAACCATTGGTCAATATGGGCTCTGTCTTGATGGAGTAAGTTGATGTGGATCTGGGTCAAGAGATTGATGGTGGTAGAGTTGATAGGATGGTGGTAATCTCTTAGTATGATCATGGGAAAGCAACTTCTGAAAAGTCTCATCTTGATCTTCTCCTTTTCCTTCTCACTAAAGGAGTGTAGAGGATAGTTTGGGTTGATTAAGTCTAATGGTGAAAGTGCACACCCTCTCGAGAGTCAAAACCTAAGATCTTAGCCGTGTCCCCGGCATCGGACAATTCGAGTAACTACACAAGGTTGTGTTCTGAAAATCTCCTCATCTCAAATTTCTTAATAAAACTTTGTTGGGTGAACATGGGTAGGAGACATGGACTTGTCTCGAGATTTGTCTCTGAAGGAAAAGATATTGATTTAAGAAAATGGTTTATCAAAAGAAGGAGAAAATTTGCTTTGCGCAATAGCCTTGAGCTCCACCAGCCAAAATAAGCATATAGTTATAGTTTAATAGAACATTAGGAATTAAAGTCACTTGCCACCACAATTTAATTGTGCTGACCCTTTATAGCTGGGCTGCAACTCCATGGTCAATCTATTATGCGCTGAAGGTGGACTCCAGACGCCACTCCCAATTCCTGGTGCTGATTTCCCCATTGTACAATACGCAGATGACACTCTGTTGATCATGCAAGCTTGTCCCAATCAACTCCTGGCATTGAAATCGTTATTGCATGAGTTCTCGTCCGCAACTGGTCTGTGCGTCAACTATGCTAAATCTTGCATCTTACCGATCAATGTTACACCAGAGAAGATGGTGGATTTAGCTAGAGTTTTTGAGTGCTCCATTGGAACTCTTCCTTTCACATACTTAGGGCTGCCGCTTGGGACGTCAAGACCCACGGTTCGTGATCTTGCGCCAGTAAATGACCAAATTGAGCGTCGTCTAAACGCTTGTGCTCGTTTCTTACCTTATGGAGGAAGATTGATGCTTGTGGACTCAGTTTTCTCGGCTCTGCCCATGTTCCTGATGTGTTCTCTAAAGCTAAATAAAACCTTCTTTAAATCGGTGAACCGCTCTCGACGTCACTGTCTTTGGGACAAACGTGCGGATTCCACCTCATTTGCTGGTTTGGCGGCCTGGGACCTGGTCTGTCGACCCAAAGAACATGGTGGGTTAGGTGTTATCAATCTTGAATTGCAGAACATGGCTCTCCTATTAAAGCAACTTCACAAGTTCTACACGAAACAAGATATCCCATGGGTCAATTTGGTTTGGTCACTTTATTCAGATGCAGCTCCTCATGCTCAGCCTGCGAGAGGTTCCTTTTGGTGGCGTGATATTTTCAGTTTGGTGGATGTCTATCGCAGTATCACTGAAATTCATGTTAGAGATGGCTCAACAATTCTTTTCTGGAAGGATATATGGGCTCATGGAGAGTTATTATCGGAAAGACTTCCTCATCTTTACTCCTTCGTCGATAAACCTGATTTGACGGTGCAAAAGGTTCTCACTACAGCCAACATGAGTTCTTTATTTACCTTGCCGCTCTCTACTGAAGCTTTTGATGAATTTCAAGACCTGCAATTGTTGTGTGATCAACACTCGCCTCTGCCAGTGGCTACAGACGAGAGAAGTTTTGTTTGGAACAAGGTTTCCTATTCATCGATGGATTTCTATAAATTCATGTTTAAGGACTTCCCAAAAGACGCTGCCCTATCTGCTATTTGGAAATCTAGCTGTATCCCAAAACTGAAAGTATTTTGCTGGCTTCTTTTCATGGACCGCCTCAACACAAAAGATCTCATGCTGCGTAAACAATGGAAGGTCGAGGGAGGACCTAATTGTGTGCTTTGCAATCACGCCATTAGAGAAGATGTTCATCATCTGTTCTTTGGTTGCAGCTTTGCTGAGGAATGCTGGCTTACGGTTGGTATCACATGGGATAATTCACGTACTATAATGGAGAGATCTCTTCATGCGGCTGCGTCTTTTCATCATGGTAATTTCATGGAATTCTTTGCCACGGTAGCCTGGAACATCTGGAAGGAGCGTAATGATTTTATCTTCAAAGGGGAGGCACCTTCCATGGGGCGCTGGCGTCGACGCACCAAGCATGATATCCTCCTCCATCAGTTCAGAATCAAAACCTCTCTAGTTCAGAGGCTGCTGGATAGTGTCACTCTTTGCTTTCCTTAGTTTTTGGATCGCACTGTTTTAGGCCAAGCTACATTGTAATCTTCTACTCTTTTCTCCTTTTTAGGTTTGGGTCATGTCTGTATGACTCATCCCTCTCACCTCATCATCTTCACCTCCCCCCCACCCCCCCCCCCCATTCATGTAAACTTCTGTTAAAGTTTTGAAAATAACCGTAGGGTTCTTGCCCTACGGTAGCTTGGTCTAAAAAAAAAAAAACTTGCAGAATGTCCGAATGAGGAGTAAGGGGGTCGTCTTCGAGCTACAACCAACATGATTCCGCCAGTGGCTTCATGGAGATGCTGTAGCTCCATGCTATCTTTTGTTTTGCGTTTGAACTCTGAAATAAAGTGTGAACTATTTATTCAGCTAGCGTTTTCAGCTATGCAAAATTGTAAGGATTATTTGTTTTTGGATCATTCGTCTCGTATTGTAATAGATTACGACATCGTACTGTGATATTACATCTTATTGGAAATTGCGAGACTTATGTGATCCAAGTCTTCCGCACTATTCATAAGTGCCATTGCTATCTTAAGCAAGGGCACTACAGATGGTATCAGAGCACGAATGTTGCCTGTAGGCTCGAAGCCCCTAGGATTGGATACAAACCCTAAACTAAATATTTATAATTAATAAAAATTCGAAATACCTTACTTCTTTCCTTATAATATGTTCCTTACCTTCTTCATTCTTATTTCGTTTTATCTCCTTATTTCTTATCCCTTCAAAATTCTTGTAGATGAAGAACTTCACCCAAGAGTTATCCCCGCAGAAAGGAGACCAGTACTACTTCAGTGACCAGCTCCTCAGTATTTCCAGGACCCTGAGGTGGACGCCGCCAGTCTTCAGGGGCAAAGAAATTATGTCAGAAGATTACCCTGAAGGACGCTGGAAGATCGAGTCAGAAGTTCTCCCTCGTCTTGATCCTCCTGGATCGCAGCTGATCCGTTTCCGATCTAGATACCCCACCTGGAAGAATGGAGTGGAGATGGCGATGCTGGAGACCTTGTCCCGCATCATTGAGCAATTCTATGACGAGATAAAGCCCAACTCCGTCTTTCGACACTTTGCCAGGAGGGATAGCATTGGACAACCCGTTCAACCCTCACTTAGGGGTATGAACGAGAAGCATCATGGAGACCTTGGAGCTCATTGCCATAACTTGGATATACTTCTGGGACAAGAGATCTTCTACAGGGCAGATTTAAGGCGCGTCCACCGTCACGTTAAGGAAAGCTTAGAAGAAGAGAAGGATATTCTTCGTGTAGAAGTTCAGGTGCTAACGAAGGAGAACAAGGAACTGGAAAACAAGATTTACCTGCAAGATGATAGGATTGCGCAGAAGGATGCCCACATTTTGGCATTGCAGGCTCAGTGTGCTCATCTGTGTGAACAACTAAGCCAAATGGAACTTCAGGCAGAGAAGAATCATTTCCCTGACACCCCAGAGCCCCTAGTGTTAACCTACCCCGATGAGGACACTCCCAAGGAAGCCACAGGTGTCAAGAAGCGCAAGTGTGGGAACACCCGCAAATACATAAAGAGTTTTAAAATTTGATTAGTGAGACCACCAGATTTCCTTACCTTACGAGTATTTCTCCTTACCCCATCGAAGTTGTATTGACCCACCAATTTGTGGTGAGGCAGTACCATGAAAACCATGTCATAGCTTGGATTGCAAGTCTCTAAAATATCGAATTTATAAAATACTTCGGGTGTGCCTGTTTACTTGTTGTTTGTTATGTTTCTGTGAAGTATGTTGATGTGCATGGGTAGATTTTTCCTTTGTAGTCTCTTTCTATCACTACTTACCTATGCCCACACCATACAGATGCCTCCACGTCGTGATCCTGACAACAACAATGCCAACGAAATGATGCAACAAATGATGGCAGCCCAGACACAGTTGATGACCATGATGGCTCAGTTCATGGCAAACCAAAACAATCCACCACCCCCTCCACCGCCGCCACCACCACCCCCACCCCAAGTTGACCGCCTTGCTAGGTTCTTGTGGCTCAGACCCAACAAATTCTCCACAGCTTCTGAACCAATCGTAGCCGATGATTGGCTACGCTCTGTGAACAAGGATCTAGTTACTTGCGAGTGTACGGAATTGGAGAAAATAAGCTTCACTTCCCATCTACTGGAGGGACCAGCGGCACAATGGTGGGAAACATATCAGATCACTCACCCACTTGAAGGACTTACCTGGGAAATCTTTAAAGAAGGATTCCGCAATGCACACATCTCTTCCGGGATCATGAATCTAAAAAGGTATGAGTTCCGTACTCTGAGACAGGGAAATCGTGCTCTGAGGGAGTACATGGAGGACTTCAATTCCCTCTCACGCTATGCCCCAGAGGATGTAGACACCGATGCAAAGAGGAAGTATAAGTTTCTGAATGGACTCAATGGTGAGCTGAAAATACCATTGTCTGTGGCCTATGATCCCAATTATCAGGACCTTCTTGATCAGGCCATTACTCTGGACAGCAACATGAAGAAGGAGGAGAATAGAAAGAGGAAGTTCAGCGCCAATAAGTACAACACTAATCTGATGCAGAAGAAACCATACGTTCCTGAGAACAGTGGAGGTCACCATAGTCATAAGAGTGGAAGTGGCCACAACCATAATGGTCATATCCATAAAGTAGGAAATTCCGGATACAGAGAAATGGACAGGGTGGTAGTGGACACAACCACCCGTTCAATGGGAACAATAGTGGAAAAGAGCAACACCGCCACAACAATGAACCAAAACGAGATATTAGTCAAGTGACTTGCTACAAGTGTGGGAACAAGGGACATTACTCAACAGACTGCCCAGAGAAGAAGAAGGCGCCGGAAGCATCAAAGCCTAATCCTTTCCAGAAGGCACAAGTGAATCATCTTGATGTGGAAGAAGTGCAGAATGAACCGGATGCAGTGATTGGTACGTTTCTACTACATACCTTTCCAGCATTAGTCTTGTTCGATACGGGAGCATCCCACTCATTCATCTCAAGAGTTTTTGTTAATAAAAACAAACTGACTACTACAAGCCTGCTAAATCCGGTTAGGGTGAGTTCCCCAGGGGGGGAAATGCTCGCACAAACCGATTGTCAAAACTTGAGTTTAGAAATTGGTAAACACTCCTTTCCGGTAAACCTGATAATATTAGAGACCCAGGGTCTGGATGTTATACTCGGTATGGATTGGTTGGCCAAGTTTGAAGGAGTATTGGATTGTGCAAATAGATCCATTACACTCACCACTCCCGAGAAGAAGAAGATCAGATACAAATCCAAATTTTAATTTAAGAAAGTTAAGCTAAATTCTCTTAAGGGGGTTAGCCTGGGAGACGTTCCTGTGGTAAGAGATTACCCTGATGTTTTCCCCGAAGAACTACCGGGAATGCCGCCAGATAGGGATGTGGAATTTCTCATAGATTTGGTTCCCGGAACGGGACCCATAGCCAAGAGGCCATATCCAATGGCCGTAGCTGAATTGAAAGAACTCAAGAAGCAGTTAGAGGAGCAACTGCAGAAAGGATTCATCCGTCCAAGTTCATCACCTTGGGGAGCACCCATTCTGTTCGTAGAGAAAAAGGATAGTACTCAAAGGCTAGTCACGGATTATCGAGCAATCAACGAGGTGACGATCAAGAACAAGTACCCGCTACCGAAAATTAATGAACTCTTCGACCAGCTAGAGGGTGCTTCGTTATTCTCTAAGATCGATTTGCGATCAGGGTACTTTCAAATGAAAGTAAGAGAACTAGATATACCAAAAACTGCCTTCACTACCAGATATGGATTATATGAGTACACCGTAATGCCGTTTGGTTTAACCAATGCACCGGCATACTTCATGAACATGATGAACAAAGTGTTTATGGACTTTCTGGATAAGTTTGTAGTGGTGTTCATTGATGATATCCTGATTTACTCCAAAAGTCAGGAGGAACATGAAGAACACTTGCACATGATATTACAGAGACTTAGAGAACACAAGCTGTATGCCAAATTTAGCAAGTGTGAATTCTGGCTAGAAGAAGTTGGTTTTCTAGGACACGTTGTGTCAAAAAATGGAATAGCAGTAGACCCAGAAAAGGTGTCAGCTGTGACAAAATGGGAAGTACCCAAGAATGTGGCAGACATCGGTAGTTTCCTTGGACTGGCAGGTTATTATAGAAGATTTATTAAGAACTTCTCCAAACTTGCCAAACCGTTGACTTCACTACTGAAAAAGGAAGTCAAATTCAAGTGGACTGAAGAATGTGAAATAAGTTTCCAGGAACTGAAGAAACGACTGGTGTCAGCACCTGTTTTATGTTTGCCAGATATAGAGAAGGAGTTCCAAGTATATTGTGATGCCTCGCACCATGGACTAGGAAGTGTCCTAATGCGAGAAGGGAAAGTGGTTTCATATGCTTCCAGACAGCTTAAGAAACATGAGGTCAACTATCCCACTCACGATCTGGAGTTAGCATCAGTAGTGCATGCGCTAAAGACGTGGAGACCCTATCTTTTGGGAAAGCGTTGTGAAGTATTCACGGATCACAAGAGCCTGAAATATATTTTCACCCAGAAGGAATTGAATATGAGGCAAAGAAGATGGCTGGAACTTATTAAGGACTATGATATGAGTTTGCAATATCACCCAGGAAAGGCTAATGTGGTGGCTGACGCGTTGAGCCGTAAGGTCCATGTAAATGGACTGACAGCGGGAGAATTGCCCGAGGATTTAAGTAGAGCATTTAAAGACCTCAGATTAGAGGTAGTACCCGAAGGATTCCTCGCAACACTGGACGTACAACCTTTATTGATGGATAAGATTCGGGAATGCCAGAAGGGAGACAAAGTAATGGATGAAATCAAGGTCAACCTGAGCAAAGGAAAGGCCAAGGGCTTTCGAATGGATGAGCAAGGCACCTTGTGGTTTGAGAAACGCATCTGCGTGCCGCAAGATGAGGATCTTAGAAAGTTGATTCTGCAAGAAGCACATAACTCGCCTTATTCCATACACCCGGGGAACACCAAGATGTACATGGATGTAAAGGAAATATTTTGGTGGAATAACCTGAAGAGAGACATCACGGAATTTATAGCTAAGTGCGATGTATGTAGTCGAGTAAAGGCGGAGCATCAGAAGCCAGCAGGATTGTTGCAACCTTTACCTATACCGGATTGGAAATGGGAACAGATAGGTATGGATTTCATTACTGGGTTACCACGTACCAGATCGGGATATGATTCGATCTGGGTAATAGTGGATCGTTTGACAAAGGTGGCCCATTTTGTGCCAGTAAAGACTAGCTACTCAAGTGCTAAGTTGGCAGAGATTTACATGAGGAAAATTGTATGCCTTCATGGTATTCCCCAGAGGATTGTGTCTGACAGAGGTACCCAGTTTACCTCGCACTTCTGGAAACAACTACATGAATCATTGGGTACGAGATTAGAGTTCAGTACAACATTTCATCCACAAACGGATGGACAGACGGAAAGAGTAAACCAAATTTTAGAAGATATGCTGAGGGCATGTGCCTTGGACTACAAGTCTAGTTGGGATGATAATTTGCCATACGCAGAGTTTTCCTATAACAACAGCTACCAAGCAAGTATAGAGATGTCGCCGTTTGAGGCACTTTATGGTAGGAAATGCACCACACCACTACTCTGGAACGGTGTGGGAGAACGAAGTTTATTTGGACCTGATATAATCCAAGAAGCTGAAGAGAAGGTTCGAATAATCAAAGATAGATTGAAGATCGCGCAGTCTAGGCAGAAAAGCTATGCAGATTCCAAAAGGAGAGAAATCACTTATGAGATAGGTGACAGGGCTTATTTAAGAGTGTCACCAATGCGTGGTGTGAAGAGATTCGGGACCAAGGGTAAACTTGCACCTCGATTCATCGGCCCCTTTAAGATTCTCTCCCGCAAGGGAGAAGTAGCATATGAGTTAGAATTGCCGGAAGTTCTGTCAGCAGTTCACAATGTCTTCCACGTGAGCCAATTGAAGAAGTGTCACCCAGAGATGACAGAAACCCAACTACGGGATGCAGTGCCATTAGAAGAAGTTCAGTTGGAAAGTGACCTGACGTATGAAGAGAAGCTAGTCAAAATCTTGGAGATGGCCGAAAGGATCACACGAACCAAGACTATCAAATTTTGTAAGGTCCAGTGGAACCACCACACCGAAGAAGAAGCAACTTGGGAACGGGAGGATGATCTTCGGGAAGAACACCCACATCTTTTTGAAGGCCAAACCGAATCTCGAGGACGAGATTCATCTTAAGGGGGTTAGGTTTGTAACATCCCAATTTTGCTAAAATTTAAAACTTTGCATTCATGCATCATTCATCATTTAGTCATAACAATTTAGTACATAAGTACAATTTTATTTGCAAATAAGAGTTTAAATAATTTATATTTCCATAAAGAGTTTATTTAAACCCCCTAAATAATTATAATTTTCATAATTTATTTAATAGGCAAGATTAATACAAAAAGGTTCTAAATTTATAATCTTTCAAAAACATATTTCTATGAATTTTTATAAAGATTTTGACTGAGTATAAAAATCATTTTGAGTAAATAAGAATTATTTAGAGAAAAGAAAAGATAAAAAAAAAGAAACGGGTCGTCCTCCCTATCTACCGTGCGCGCGCGTCGGCCCAGCAACGGCCTGGCGGCCCGCGCTCCTTCTCCCTCTCGCTGACAGGTGGGACCCACCTGTCAGGTGAGTCTTCCACCTCCGGAACGAATCCCGTGCGGATTTCTCTCCGATTCCGATCCGTTTTGGACGCCAAATTCGTGGAGATGTTTCCTTTTTGCGCCCCCTTTTAACCCCCACCCCTGCCGCCTCAACCCGCGCCGAAACCCTAGTCTCCTCCACCTCCAGGCCGCTCGGATTTCCGAGCTCCGCCGCCGCCATTCCGACGGTGAGTTTTAGTAACTCCGGCGGCATCCGCTGCCCCCGAGCCTCCTTTTCCCTCTGGTTCTGTTTGCTTTAGCCGTGTGCATCTTCGTGACTTCGTGGTTGGTCTCCTACCGCAGCTGAACGTCGTCCCCATCCGCGAACCCCGCCGCCGGCCGCAAGCACCAACTCCGGCGAGGATTTCCCGGGGAACGGCGATGCTCCGAAGAACCGCGCTTCGCCACCGACCCCGCCTCGTCGTCCTCTACGTAACAGTATGACTCGTTCGTCCCCTAGACCGCTAGGACTCGAAACGCGCACGACGCCGGCCGTGGCGCCGCCGCGGTCGGAGGACCTCCGGCGGACTCGGGCCGCCCACGCCGAGGCTCTGGAAGCGAACCGTTGGATCTAGATCCAACGGATCTAGATCCGTTTAATCCCGAGCGTCCGTTTTTAAGTAGATCGGACGGCCGCGCTGCCGATCCGCGCCGAAGCGGTACCGTCCAATAGGATCGTGCCACGTCGCCCTCTTATTTTCTTTTTCGCAGGAATTTTATAAATAAAACAGAAAATATGCCAAACTTAGAAAATTCATAACTTATGTTCTGTAAGTCCAAATTCAATGAACTTTATATCCACGGATAGCCCTGCTAGAGTAGTTTAATTCTACATCATTTGTTTTTGCTTTTGTTAAATAAAAATTCATAAGATCATCCGAGGAGTAATTCGGCTATTAAATCCATAACTTAAATAAGAAAAATGTTTTACAAATAAACTCAATTGTTTTAGGTTTAGTTTAACAACATCTACCCAGGAATATTAATATATGTCTTATTGGAAAAACTTTCTTAGAACAATAAAAGTTGTAATTTTATAATATAAGTTTTGGTTATTTTGTTTTCAATTAATAAATTGTTAAGTGAATTGAGAAATTCCTAGAAATTGCATATCATGCATTTAATACCAGAGAATATAAATCATGGATAAGTGTGCCAAATTATACACATGGCATACCATGCATGCATACATCTTTTATTTGGTGTGTGAGATTTTGTGTGGATATTTATTTGAATGTATTGCTTGTGCTAGATTGTGAAGGAGAGGAAGGACCTGCTTGTGATTGCTATTCTTGTTGTGCCTGCCCCTCCTGCTGCCAAGGCAAGTGACTTCATAAAACACCTACTATTTTATTCTATTGCATATCTAGTGTTTTCAAACAGTATTTGCAAAAGTAGTATGCATGATAGGTTTTTGGGAGATTGTAGTATGCTATGCAAACCTTTTAGGTTTCTCCTTAGAAATTCCAGATTAGACCCTATTATAATTCAGTGGAAGCAACTGCTGCAAAAAAAAAAAGATTGTTTTATGGTTGTTGTGATAAATGAAAATTTCCACTAAATTAATTTAACGCCTGGGTGGATTGGGTCGATCGAGGAGGTTTCAAGTTGAGTGGCTTCTCAGGGCCATGTGTCATGGTTGTCTTCGCCCAGGGTAGTTTCTACTTACCTGGGGCCATGATATGCGGTGTTAACCTGAGTTGCTCACTTGTGGTAGGCCACCCAGGGCTATGAGATTTAAGTTTACACTGAGTCTAGTTGCTTATCGTGCAACCATTGGTCAATATGGGCTCTGTCTTGATGGAGTAAGTTGATGTGGACCTGGGTCAAGAGATTGATGGTGGTAGAGTTGATAGGATGGTGGTAATCTCTTAGTATGATCATGGGAAAGCAACTTCTGAAAAGTCTCGTCTTGATCTTCTCCTTTTCCTTCTCACTAAGGGAGTGTAGAGGATAGTTTGGGTTGATTAAGTCTAATGGTGAAAGTGCACACCCTCTCGAGAGTTAAAACCTAAGATCTTAGCCGTGTCCCCGGCATCGGACAATTCGAGTAACTACACAAGGTTGTGTTCTGAAAATCTCCTCATCTCAAATTTCTTAATAAAACTTTGTTGGGTGAACATGGGTAGGAGACATGGACTTGTCTCGAGATTTGTCTCTGAAGGAAAAGATATTGATTTAAGAAAATGGTTTATCAAAAGTAGGAGAAAATTTGCTTTGCGCAATAGCCTTGAGCTCCACCAGCCAAAATAAGCATATAGTTATAGTTTAATAGAACATTAGGAATTAAAGTCACTTGCCACCACAATTCAATTGTGCTGACCCTTTATAGCTGGGCTGCAACTAAAACTTGCAGAATGTCCGAATGAGGAGTAAGGGGGTCGTCTTCGAGCTACAACCAACATGATTCCGCCAGTGGCTTCATGGAGATGCTGTAGCTCCATGCTATCTTTTGTTTTGCGTTTGAACTCTGAAATAAAGTGTGAACTATTTATTCAGCTAGCGTTTTCAGCTATGCAAAATTGTAAGGATTATTTGTTTTTGGATCATTCGTCTCGTATTGTAATAGATTATGACATCGTACTGTGATATTACATCTTATTGGAAATTGCGAGACTTATGTGATCCAAGTCTTCCGCACTATTCATAAGTGCCATTGCTATCTTAAGCAAGGGCACTACAGAGAAGCTGAAGGGGAACCCAAGGCCAATGATGGATTTGTATGAAGAAATTAGCTATGGGAGGAGTTTCTCTAAGGAGGACGGTAAAATCAGGAGTATTCATCTCCCTTACATTCGTTATTTTGCATACTTCATTGCTAAATGTGTTCTAGCTAGGAGGACAGCTAGTAAATTAGGTTTGTCTGATTTAGCTTTTCTAGCTGATGCTTTGCGTCGTGATAGAACTTATAACTTGGGTGCTCTGATTGCTCACCGTTTCTCTACTAACCGCGAGAAGGAAGGAATTTGTGGAGGACTAGTCGCTTCACGATTATTAGCTTTGCATTATTTTGAACCCCATCCTCATGATTTTCAGGTACCTATGGAAAAACTTGATATTGATGCAATGAAGAAACATGAATTTATTGCTGAAGATGGTAGCTTGCATTATCTACCTTATATCATAACTTTTCCAAAGAAGAAATACTATAAAGTATCTACCATTGAGAGAATTGTTATCTTGCCTGCGCCTCTTCTTAACCTTGTTGGCAGGGAGAACTTGTCAGTATCAGAGGCTGACTTGGACACACTTGGGGAGCAGCCCGGCCTGGATAGTAGGGGCAATGATGAGGAGTATGGGGGTGGTTTCTTTCAGCACCCGGAGACACCCATGTTCGTGTACCGGATCCGGGGTATGCAGGACCTTCGGGATCTTCCTCCACCGCATGCAATGCGGAGTACGACTACACGGGGCATAACCCACCGAGTTGGGGTGATTATTTACCTTGGGATTGATCTCCACTTAGGCCAAAAGCCTAAGCTTGGGGGGAGTTATACCGATAGCACACTAATTTACACATCATTATGATTGGTACTTTGTATATCCATGTTTCGTTTTAGTTTTATTTCTTTTTTTCATTTGTTCATGCTTTGTTTGCTTTCTATAAACTCAAAATTACCAAAAAGATTTTTGTTATTTATCTTTCTGGTTTGTTTTAGTATATAGTATTAATATGCTTAGTATTTATTTCAGTTCAATATGCAAAAACACAGACATATTTTGCTTTGTTGTGTGCTGTTTCGCGAAGGGACAGATTTCTGCTGTCCACCGTTAAATTCATAACTTTTCACTGTAACATCGGAATTACCTGAAATTTCGTGTGCTTATTCCTGGGATGTGTACGCAACTTCCATTAGTTTTGTGTTTTCTGATATGGGCATGGTAAGGTCCTAGAAAAAAATCGTCTTTGCTGGCTGTTCTATTTTCAGTTTCTAAATCCGAAAACCCAAAAATATTTGTTGTTTCTCTTTGGTTTTGTATAGTTTGTTTCAGAGATCATTACCTTCAGTTACTCCATGGAGCTTGGTTATTATTTCATATCTTTCAAGCACACAAGTGATAAGGCAATTATGATGATCTACGACAATCTCGAGTTGGGTAACAGGCTGGTAATGAACTCTATTTGTTTCTCATTTTTGTATATATACTCATTCATGTGAGCATGCTTAGATGGTTCGCATAAAGTAAATTTCGATCGGTGGATGCTTAGTAGTTCGTGTTCTCTTATGACCGTTTCCAATTTATTTATGATGGATGTCATGTCTCTTTGGATATTTGCTTGCATTGTTTTGCTCGTAATAGAATATGACATTGTGGTATCCTCATCTGAATAATTCATTTGAATTGACTTGGCACATGTTTACACATGTTATGACTGAAAACAAAAAGTCAATTAAGCCTTAATGACATATTTTGTCTCAGAGTTCTTGTATCTTTATTATGCCTCCGTTAATTCTATTTCGCCGCAAGCATGATTATGACGGTTATTGCTCTCTTGAATTGTCGTTTTCCCATCTTTTGCTAGCCTCCACTTGTACTAAGCTGAGAAAATGCTTGTGCTTCCAAATCCCTGAAAAATAAGTTAATCCGAAGAGTCCACCATAAATACCTATACATGGCATTTCAAACTATTCAAGTAAATTCGCACGTGCTACGTTTAAAACCTTCAAACACTTCTCAATTTTTGCCACTTTTGTGAGCTCATGAGGAAGTGGTAGTTGGTCTTGTTATCTTCCATACTTATTAAGTAATTGAATTGCATGCTACATCTGCTCGTCACTAATTTTGCAAAGGGCTGGTTAGACCATTGAAATATCAAAAAAGATTTGAGAAAATAAAAATGGGCACTCCTTCATGGTTTGAGATTGTTTGGTGGGCACCCGAGGGTTCGGTTAGCCATGGTTTGTTAGCAAGGTAGGGAGGAGTGTCAAGCTATCAAAATGAATGAATATAAAG
The DNA here is from genome assembly GCA_026929855.1 of Poa annua. Taxonomy (NCBI): domain Eukaryota; kingdom Viridiplantae; phylum Streptophyta; class Magnoliopsida; order Poales; family Poaceae; genus Poa; species Poa annua. Next base: position 71,554,038 of record CM049427.1, read on the forward strand.
ATGCATATTATAAGTGCTTTGTTTTAAAAATGGTCAGAACCGCTCTCAACTTGCTTAGTATGGAAGATAACAAGAACTCTATTGCCATTCGTTGACCTAACAACCACCACTCAAAAAACAATTTTACCTCAGTTTTCAAAATAATAAGAAGCTCTAACACATGTTGAATCCCTACTTCCCTCAATGAAGGGCATATCTTTTACTTTACTGTTGAGTCACCATCCTTCTTTGAACACCTTCTTGAGAGCATAATTGTCATTCTTACTGTAATGTGTTTGTCCCCTAATAGGTTAACCGAGGTGTAATCTAGATGCTTTTATCTTTGATATCTTTATCTCTAGTATTCCCCTAAAATTCAGAGGTGCCTGGGCATTTATGTTTTGCTGTTCCATTCGGGCAAGCGAGATACCACTTTATCATACTTTCTTATGATCCTTGCAATCCTGTGAATTGATATGTTTCATGTTATTTATCATCGGTATAATTGGCATGTTTTCATGGTTTGCATAACTATTGGGTGACACCGTTTATATATGTCTTATTATGAGTAGTCTAAGCATTTGTCCTCATAATGAGAATATTTACATCACATGAGCAAATGAGTTCGTGAAAGTTCTTTTATCGCACTCAGTTGTTAACTGAATTGCTTGAGTACAAGCAATAAGCTAAGCTTGGGGGGAGTTGATACGTCCAAAACGTATGTACTTTCCCGAACACTTTTGCTATTGTTTTACCTCTAATTTGTGTGTTTTGAATGCAAGTAACACGGACTAACGTTGTTTTCAGCAGAATTACCCTAGTGTCTCCTTTTTGTGCAGAAATATCAACTTTAGGGAAAAACCCCGAAAGACATCCAGAAGTTATTTTCTATCCGAGAGGGACCTGGATCCACGAAGACAAAACAAAGAGGAGCCACGAGGGCTCCTCACCATGTGGTGGCACGGGTGGGCCCTGGCCACGCCAGCAGGTGGTAAGGCCCACTCGGACACTTCCTCGCGACCCCCTCGCGGCTACATAACCCTGCTGACCTAAAAACGTTCGGGGGATATTCACTTCTCTACGAAACATCTCCGTACGCCGCCGCCACCATGAACCCTAGTTCGGGGACTAGAAGTATCTGTTCCGGCACCCTGCCGGGACGGGGAATCGAAGGGGATCATCGCCAACGCCTCTCCATCAACCATCCATGTTTCCCCCATCCATGTGTGAGTAATCCACCGCTGTAGGCTTGAGGGGATGGTAGGGATTGGATGAGATAACTCATTTAATAGCTGTAAGATTGTTAGGGCATGGTGCCTAGTATCCGTTATCGGTGTTTTATGTCATTGTTGCAACTTATTATGCTTAATGCTTGACACTAGGGCCCGAGTGCCATGATTTCAGATCTGAACTTGTTATTGTATCATGATAATAATAATTGTTTTGAATCATATCTATGAGTTGTTGATACGTCCAAAACGTATCTACTTTCTCGAACACTTTTGCTATTGTTTTACCTCTAATTTGTGTGTTTTGGATGCAACTAACACGGACCAACGATCTTGTCAGCAGAATTACCCTGGTGTCTCCTTTTTGTGCAGAAATATCAACTTTAAGGAAAAAGCCCGAAATACATCCAGAAGTTATTTTCCATCTAAGAGGGACCAGGAACCACGAAGACCACATGGAGCGGAGCCACGAGGGCTCCTCACCTGGTGGTGGTGCGGGTGGGCCCCTGTCGCGCCAGCAGGGGGTTAGGCCCACTCGGCCACTTCCTGGCGACCCCCTCGCGGCTACATAACCCCTCTGAACAAAAAACGTTTGGGGGATATCTACTTTTCCAGAGAACACCACCGTACGCCGCCGCCATCGCGAACCCTAGTTCGGGGACTAGAAGTGTCTGTTCCGGCACCCTGCCGGGATGGGAAATCGAAGGGGATCATCGCCATCGTCATCGAAAACGCCTCTCCATCAACCATCCATGTTTCCCCCATCCATGTGTGAGTAATCCTGTAAGAACCCCTCTTACTACCAGCCCGAGATGCTCACGTTATGTAACAGATCACGATCCCAATGATCAGTGCATTGCGATCACATAACCAACATGGTATACAAAGTTACATCATTCAACTCGAATATTACTAGACTTACATAAGTAATGGTCACATGACCAAATCTGCAATCATCATCACAGAAGACGGAATTTAGCTAAGGTATAGTGGAAGTTTCGGCTAGCGTCGGCCCTCGTCACGTCCTGACGCATTCCCATAGAGCAGTTGACCGGTGACACTCAGCGGGCGTAGTCGTCGGCGTACTCCTCCTTCCTGTCGTACCACTCCTCAATATAACCTAGACGTTTGAATATCCAGGGACATAGCCATATGAGTACATTTACGTACTCGCAAGACCACCTCTAGGGCTAAGTTTTTATGGTAATGCAAGTAAAGAATTATCGAAAACTAGGATATCTCCTATATTCAACTACAAGGCTTGTTTTCAAATACCATGATTTTCAAACATAGAGAGTAAGACATCTCTATATCTTTGTTGAAGAAAACATTTAGAGATAGAATTCTCTTCTCTTAGATATAGCAAGGACATACCTAAGTTCGAAAACTTTCTTTTGTAAAAGTTTGTCAAAACACTAGGATGGGGATACCCCATTTTCCTGACTTGAGATCGGACTGATTGTCTCCCCGAGATCAACCATCACCCAAATTCCGTACCTGCCAGGTACCTCCTTGATGGCTCTTTGTTTCCTCCGAAAACACTTTCTTTTTAAAACTAAAATGCCCATACGCCTAGATTAGTGGCCTTTCCAACCGTCCATGACAGCGGACGTGGCTATTCGAATAGATTTACACTCTGCAGATGTTGTACACTTTGCCCACACCAAACGGTTCTTCCGCCGTGTGTGCCATGACCCATCATACAACCGTATGTGGGGGTCCGGATAAGCTGATCAAAACTTTCCACTATGTCCACCCTAGTATCTGGGCCTCCCGATAGGTTTGCTCTCCCTGGCACCATGTGGTCCAGTAGACCTCTGGTCTTTCCTCGGGACGACCGCCATGGCAGGAGACCCGCCGTAATCATCCGGCTGCTGGTCCGCAGCTGTGTATTGTTTCTTATGGACGACAACCCGGCTTCGAGGGACCAGCCCTCATAGATAGTATGAGAGCCCCAATACTAAAATGGACAAGCTTCCGGCTAAGCCCTACCCATCTCAGGTAGGGTGGTTGCACGGGTTAATTGTTCGAGCGGCTGCTAGGGCAGTACTTTGTTTTTCGAAAACATCACCACCTCTAACTGTTCCCAACAGTTCGGGTTTTCGTAAACATCTCCGACTGCTCCCAGCAACTCGGGTTTTATTAACACTTGCTCGCCGATTGCTCCCAGCAACTCGGGTTTTCCTCCGGAAAGCATTTTTTTTATCAAAACAGGTTCTCATCCGAAGTTTTGAGGTAAGAAAATAAGAGTACTATTAGAAAACTTGATCTTCTTGATGGAGCCTTAAACAACAAGGCTCATCAAGTAAAAAACCTAATTTGTAACACCTATAATCAACTAGTAGATAACTTGGCTAAAATCACTTAAATACTTCTGGTCTCAAAACCATAATGACTATAGTTTCAGTTTTAGGAATCTCCTACATGCAAGAACAAATCCATAAAACCAGTGTTGCATGTTCAAAAGAACACACAAGAACTGCACAAAAATACTCCAAAAATATTTGCATAAACATATAAATCTCAAACACTCAAAACTAGCCACACACTATTATCAGAGAATAAAAATATTCATTTTCATGTGGAATAACCCACTGTTTTTGGAAATAAATCACCATGCACGTTTTTGGGAATAAATCACCATGCACATAATACAAGCTGGAAAATTCTGCCAATCTAGGATATGAGATCTACCACTCATATCTACCACATGCAATTGGATTTACTCCAAAATATATTTTAAATAATGAATTAAAAATCATCAAAAGATTACTGTTGTTAATTTTAAACTTAATAGAACTCTAGTTTTTCAAATCTCCTGCATGCATGGCTTACAGATCTGGGTAGGTATTTTCAGTAGCTTTCCATAGAACTAAAGTTTGCTAATTTTAAATCTATAAACTCAAGTTATTAAGTAAATGGCGAAACAGATACTTTTTATAAGATCTACTCTAGCACATACATGAAAACATATTTTGGCAAGAGGCCAGTGCCACATGATTAAGAAAACACATAGCTATGCTACACACTTTATTTCACATCATTCTCATGCACAGATCTACCACCATCGAATTAAAGGAAAGCTAAAAAATCTCTGGAAAATACAGAGGGAAAATATTTAAATGGAAAAGAGCTGGCGGGCTGGATTCTTGCGCTGGGCTGCTCGGGCAAGCTGGGCCAGCCCAGGGCGCTGCGCGCGCTGGCGAGGAGGTACGCCACCGCTGGATCCAGACCGGATGGCCTGGAATAGATCGGAAAGTTCTCAAAGGCAGCCGTCGATCTGAGATCTGACGGTTCCTGCCGTTCGTCTTCCTCCCGACCTGGACAGGCCGAGCAGAAAGCCTAGAAGAAATGGAGGAGCTTGGGCTGCTCACCATAGCGCATGCAGGGCGGAGGTGGAAGGTCGAGGAGGGTACAACGATCTCATGGGAGGTGAGGGTGGCAACAGATCAAGTTGGCAGGACTCCAAACGACCGGAACGCTGCGGGCGTCCGCGACGGGAATGGCGCGGTCGCGTCGGCTGCAACAGTCCCTACAAAGAAAGGGGGTGTCTCAGAGGTTCATCAAGGAGAGGGGAGTGCGCAAGGGCAAGGATACATCGTAGAGAGTGAAGGAGATAGAGGCATTCATCGTCACGGCCCTCGGGTCCGAGCTCGAGTCTTCGGGGTCTCCAGGCAAACACGGGCTAGAGCTCGCTTAGCATCTGTCTGGGTGGTGGAGGAGAGTGAGAGGGAAAGAATGGGCAAGGTGAGAGAGGCAGAGGGGGTCTCGGTTGCAATAAGAGAGGAGGGTGGTCGGGTTTGGCGTTCACGGGCACGACAAGGGAGAGAGGGGATGCTGGGCACAGATTGAAAATGCTGGGTGGTGGGGAGCGTCTGTGGCGAGAGGATTGGCCACGAAAAGGCCTAGGGCGCTGGTTAGGTGGAGGGGGAGGTGCTTGGTCATCTCTGCACAGCAGGTGTTTGCAATGCCCGAAAGATAAAGGAAAATAGGCAGGCAGGGCTAGGGTTCACCAAGGTCGTGGATTAGGATCCATAGGTTGTAGGATGGTGCTGGCACGTCTAGGCCAAGGGTTTTGGGAGGAGGGAGTGGAGGGTTTAGATATATATGTTTTATGGCTAACTAGAATAGGCCACTAAACAAAGATGGATTAGGCAACTCCTTGACAGCAAAAATATGACTCAAGCTGGGTTGGGTAGAGGGGGTATTGGTTTAACATTATGTTGAAAACCTAGGGTGAAAAGGGTTCAGTAACTCTAGATACAAAAATGGCAACTTGCTATAATACAACACTAGATAATGTCACCCTATAAAGAAGCACACAAAACCAGCCAGGAATAGTGATCAAACATTTTTCTGAAATATAAAGAATGATATTGGTGGATAGTAGAGGTGGTGAGGATGCTATTAGGTAAGTTGCATTTTCACTTTGAATCGAATAAACCCTAATTGTCATGCTCTAGAAATGCTACAAGTTAATAGTTATTAAGATAGTTATCTCCTTTATGAAAATATAAGATTTGAGTTTTTTTGAGTCAATTCATGGACAAAGATGTAATACACACCACAATCATAGAATATGACATTTAAGCATAAAAGACCTCTATCAAGCCTCACACCTAATTCTCAGTATACAAATATCCACATATCAAAACAAGCAAACATCAAGTACAAGCCAAACAATTCTAGAAACAAGTAAATGGAATAACAATCCAAGTATCTAGGATAAAACAAGTAAAAGTTGAGATGGTGACCAATATGAGCAAGACAAGGTTTTTGGTAGAAGTAGAATTAAACACTCACCTTGGGAATTGATTCCCAAAGACTAAATATATTGGGGTTTTGAAAAGAGGGTGGCTAATACTTGCAACATATTATATTAAAAATATATTAAGACTTATTATATGGTCCTTTATAGTTTTGCAATCATATAGCTCCTTGGAAATACTTTTATTTTCTGAAATAGAAGATCTTTGGGTAATTGCTAAATTCAGAACCTCATGGCAAATATAGTTTGTTAAGAATAAGATAGGAGAAAATATATGTACTATTTTACTTGTCATAACCTGGATCTCAGAGATCATATTATAACTTGTTGGAGTTTTGGTAGGTTGTTATTTAGAACTCAACAACATACAAAAAACACACAACATGACAAACATAGCATACAAGAGAAAACACATCCATTAACAAGACATTTAAATAAAAAAGTTTGTGTTGGTTCAGAATTTTGGGTCTTTTATAATTAAGTTTCTGTTGGTTCCAAAATTCGGGATGTGATAGACCTTCCCCCCTTACAAGAATCTCGTTCCGAGATTCCTAAGAGGGTACTAAGAGAGTGCAAGGTTAGGGGTTGTATGCTCCTTCATCCTCAGACATTGTTGATTCTCAAATGAGGTCTCCTTGTCAATATGGCATCTGATTTCTTCGGGAAGGCTTTTGGTCTCTTCTGAAGGTGTTGTCATGAAGGTCGATGCTGAACCACACTCTTGTCGGGTTGACTTCAAATACTCGAGGGTTGGGGCGCAAGGAACAGTCTGACAAAATTTCCTATTAAAACTAGCATGTGCCTTCGCCCCTTAAAAACGAGACACCAGAAGGGTTAAAGTTGGTTTTATAAGTTGTTGCCGGCTTCAAGGTGTTGTTGGTCTTGGGTATCACGACGATCTTCATCTTGGTCGTAGCTCCTCGGTGCTTGGGGGCTTATGTAAATATTTGTCCTGATATTTCCGTCTTGAGGGGTTAGCAGTTAGACACATGCAAACAGTTTTCAAGCCTCACAGTGGCGTCAGGTCGGTAGATTTGACTCTCTTTCTTTTCATAATAAGTCAAAGGGTTCTAGGATCTGGTAAAGACATATAATCTTGCTTGAGGTTAGGTGTTGCCAAGTGCAACTGTCTTCGGTCTTCTCGTCATTCTTGGAGTCTTGCTAGATATGGTGTCTCCTATTGTGTCCATCTTTAGTTTAGATGAAGAAGAGTGTTGATGAAGACTTTCTTGGTTGTTGGGCCACATGATGCTTCGCACCAGAATTCAGAGGTCTGATGGATCAAAGTTAGCTTAAGAGATAAGTACTTCTTTCTATAAAACTATAGTCGGGTCAATTGAGTTAAGAAGGTTGATGCATAGAAGGCACTGACTACTCTTGCTTCGTGGTACATCTTCGTGTAGACGATCTTCAGTGCATGTTGTCTCCGTTGTTGGTGACGTCGATCTCCTTTTTACGTCACGTCTTGAGGGCTTCACAAAACCTTCAAACTACACTGGCTCTTATTGATCTTTGAGTCCTCCTGGTTGTCGTTTGTAAAGGAGACTTCTATTGGCACTTCTCTTCTGATCTCCGTTTGTACGTCTTGAAGAAGTTAGTTAGTAACAAGTCATGGGTGTTAGATGTTACTCTAAATTTAGATTCGTTAGGTTAGTGATGGTATACGTGTAATTCAAATAATTCATTAAACTAGTCAAGGATCGACAGATTACAGGATGAGCTTCCTTTGGGCTTCGGTATCATGTGTAGCTTATAATTCTCACATGCTAAAGTTTAGATCAGAGGGAAAACATTTTAGAAAGTTTCGAGGAAAAGTTTATAAGTGCATTAGGGTACATCTATGGCAAAAGATAAGAAAGGTTTTTGTGTAGAGATAACAAGATGTTTAATTTTTTTTAAAGTATGTGCCTAATATGTATTTCCTCCAAGGTGTGCTTGTGAAAGATACGAGAGAACCACATATCCATAACAAACAAACAAACAAGACACACACGAGCAACAAGCATACCAACAAAAGAGCACACAAGACACCTGTATAACAAAAAGGGCACTCAACAATCGTGTTAGTTGGAGGATCCAACCAATGGTCATTTCCTAGAAGTCCTATGGGTCCTGGTCATTCCTACTTGCATGAGTCTGCACTTCTTCAGCTGGGGCTCCTGCTGGGAAGCTTGAGGCTGTCGAAGTTGCAACTGGAGTGCCATTGTTGGGGTTGAAGTCTTGATAGTGAGACTGCTTCGGCAAGCAAGGGTTGCTTTGTAGCTTGTTTCTTCACTTGCCGACCAACTTGATGTCGTATGCTGAAGTCTTGAGACTAAACTTCGCCTTCTCGGTACTAGTTAGTTGTGTCGAATTTGGGGTCCATCGTCATGTCTAAACAAGTTTTGAATAGGGACACGCGGTAGTAGAGAAATTCTTTTGCAATAATTTAAATTAGAGAGGTATGGTCAAGACATTTTGGAGAATAGGTGAGGAGTGGAAACCATACTAGGCTTTCCTAGAAGAAAAATAGTTTTCTGTCAAAATAGGTTTTAACAAAACATTTCCTTCCTAAGCTAACGACCATGCTAACTAAGGTCTCCTATTGTCAATGATGGCTCTGATACCAAGTCTGTAAGGACCCCTCTACCTACCAGCCAGAGATGCCCACGTTATGTACCAGATCACGATCCCAATGATCAGTGCATCGGGATTACATAACCAACATGGTATACAAAGTTACATCATTCAACTCGAATAGAACAAGACTTACATAAATAATGGTCATATGACCAAATCTGCAATCATCATCACACATGACGGAATTTAGCTAAGGTACAGCGGATGTTTCGGCTAGCGTCGGCCCTCATCACGTCCTGACGCATTCCCACAGAGTAGTTGACCGGTGACACTCAGCGGGCGTATTCGTCGGCGTACTCCTCCTTCTTGTCGTACCACTCCTTAATATAACCTGGACGTTTGAATATCCAAGGACATAGCCATATGAGTACATTTACGTACTCGCAAGACCACCTCTAGGGCAAAGTTTTTATGGTAATGCAAGTAAAGCATTTTAGAAAACTAGGATAGCTCCTATATTTAACTACATGGCTTGTTTTTAAATACCATGATTTTCAAACATAGAGAGTACGGCATCTCTATATCTTTGTTGAAGAAAACATTTAGAGATAGAATTCTCTTCTCTTAGATATAGCAAGGATATATCTAAGTTCGAAAACTTTCTTTTGTAAAAGTTTGTCAAAACACTAGGACGGGGATACCCCTTTTTCCTGACTTGAGATCGGACCGATTGTCTCCCCGAGATCAACCAACCTCACCCAAATTCCGTACCTCCCAGGTACCTCCTTGATTCCTCTTTGTTTCCTCCGAAAACACTTTCTTTTTAAAACTAAAATGCCCATACGCCTAGATCAGTGGCCTTTTGAACCGTCCATGACCGTGGACGCGGCTATTCGAATAGATTTACACTCTGCAGAGGTTGTACACTTTGCCCACACCAAACGGTCCTTCCGTCGTGTCTGCCACGGCCCATCATACGACCGTCTGTGGGGGTCCGGATAACATGATCAAAACTTTCCACTCTGTCTACCCTAGTATCGGGGCCTCCCGGTAGGTTTGCTCTCCCTGGCACCATGTGGTCCACTATACCTCTGGTCTTTCCTAGGGACGCCACACCGCCACGGCAGGAGACCCGCCGCAATCATCCGGCTGCTGGTCCGCAGAAATGTATTGTCTCTTCCGGATGGCAACCCGGCTTCGAGGGCCCAGCCCTCATAGATAGTATGAGAGCCCCAATACTAAACTGGACAAGCTTCCGGCTAAGCCCTACACATGTCAGGTAGTGTGGTTGCATGGGTTAATTGTTCGAGCGGCTGCTAGGGCAGTACTTTGTTTTTCGAAAACATCACCACCTCCGACTGTACCCAACAGTTCGGGTTTTCGTAAACATCTCCGACTGCTCCAAGCAACTCGGGTTTTATTAAACACTTGCTCGCCAATTGCTCCCAGCAACTCGGGTTTTCCGCCGGAAAGCATTTTTTTTATCAAAACAGGTTCCCATCCTAAGTTTTGAGGTAAGAAAATAAGAGTACCATTAGAAAACTTGATCTTCTTGATGGAGCCTTCAACAACAAGGCTCATCAAGTAAAAACCTAATTTGTAACACCTATAATCAATAGTAGATAACTTGGCCAAACAATATTTTGTAAAAAAAAATTAGGGTCGCCAGGTGCCACAAAAGAAGTAAAGCATGCATTATTTTATTTTGAAAACAAAATATGCTTTGAGAATAATAGTATTTGCATAAAGGTGGTGAGGTGGGCTTGCCTGGCTCAGTAATATGTTCTTGGTCTTGATCTTGATGTTCCTCAGGTTCATTCCTTCCAGTTCCTTCCCGATCGTATCTAACGCCGTAAACAGGAAAAGGAACAACACTCATAATACAAGACATTGCCACAAGGACATAACAAACAACAAGCGTTGCACAAGACATTAAGCTAACAAGCCAAAGCAAGCAATTCACTTAGTTAAACAACATCAAGCAACAAGTCAATTATAGCTAAGACAAGCAACAAATATGCCTAAGAAAATATACACAACAACCTTTTTTTGTCAAAAAGGTAGTTTTAGCTGAACAATAAAGCAAACCATCTCTTATGGTGATTAGATCATTTAACAATGGTTGTTATATTAGTTTCAGGATATTCTTCAGACAAAAGTATGTTAATAGTTTAGAAAATACTTCAGATAAAAGTATGTTAATAGTTCAGGAAATAATTCAGACAAAAGTATATTAATAGTGCAGGAAATACTTCATCAAAAGTATCTTAATATATAAGCATTATCACCATTCACATGCAAACATGTTACCACTACGAGGAACACATACCATTAAGTAGTTAATCAAACAAGAAAGGTTAACACACAAACCAGTATTAATATTAACACTAGCACACTCACATGCAAACATGTTACTAGCTCAAAAACATCTACTACCAAGTAACTAAGCAACTAAGGTAACACCACTGTGCACACACGTTGTTGATTAAGAGTTAAGATGGTGTAGTTGGCCGATTTAACTAAACACCACAAATGAGCGTGTTGACAACAATCTGAAGTAAACAAATATACAACAATCATTTCAAAGCAGTAGCACTTAAAAAAATATAGCACACAAACATATCCACAAGCAAAGCATATAAACACAGTTGATGTTATTATTAGGGTACAAAGTGAATAATGCTAAACATAAGTAAACAATGCATCACACATTATAAAAGTGTTTTAGCCAATTTATTATGGTTGAGTTAAGGTTCTTGTTTTCAAAAGTTGATTAGTAACATTTATATAATTTACATTTGCTAAGAAAAGATAATTAAAAGTTAATACTTCTATTAGCCAAATGTTTCTGTTTTGGGAGATAAATCATAACTCCAAGAATATTGGTCATAAAATTAAATCCTTTAACCACAATACTTCTAGTAACTATAGGAATATAGGGAAATTGGATTTGCATCAAAAGCTATTGTTAATCATAAACTAAAACTCACTGAAATGCTTCTGGTCTCAAAACCATAATGACTATAGTTTCCGTTTTAGGAATCTCCTACATGCAAGAACAAATCCATAAAACCAGTGTTGCATGTTCAAAAGAACACACAAGAACTCCACAAAAATACTCCAAAAATATTTGCATAAACATATAAAGCTGAAACACTCAAAACTAGCCACACACTATTATCAGAGAATAAAAATATTCATTTTCATGTGGAATAACCCACTGTTTAAGGAAATAAATCACCATGGACAAAATACAAGCTGAAAAATTCTTCCAATCTAGGAGATGAAACCTACCACTAATATATACCACATGCAATTGGATTAACTTCAAAAAGTATTTTAAATAATGAAATAAAAATCATCAAAATGTCATTGTTGTTAATTTTAAACTTAATAGAACTCCAGTTTCGCCAATCTCCTGCATGCATGGATTATAGATCTGGGTAGGTATTCTCAGTAGATTTCCATAGAACTAAAGTTTTCTAATTTTAGATCTATAAAACTCAAGGTGTTAAGTAAATGGTGAAATAGATACTTTTTACAAGATCTACTCTAGCACACACATGAAAACATATTTTGACAAGAGGCCAGTGCCACATGATTAGGAAAATACATAGCTATGTTACAAAATTTATTTAACATCATTCTTATGCACAGATCTACCACAATCCAATTAAATCTATGCTAGAAAATCTCTGGAAAATACAGAGGGAAAATATTTAAATGGAAAAGAGTTGGCGGGCTGGATTCTGGCGCTGGGCCGCTCGGGCGAGCTGGGCCAGCCCAGGGCGCTGCACGCGCTGGCGAGGAGGTACACCATTGCTGGATCCAGATCGGAGGGCCAGGAATAGATCGGAAAGTTTTCAAAGGCAGCCGTCGATCCGAGATCTAACGGTTCCTGCCGTTCGTCTTCCACCAGACCTGGATAGGCCGAGCGGAGACCCTAGAAGAAATAGAGGAGCTCGGGCTGCTCAACACAGCGCATGCAGGGCGGAGGTGGAAGGTCGAGGAGGGTGTGGCGATCTCGGGGGAGGTGAGGGCTGAAGGGGATCGTGTGCAGAAAACAAAAAAATTCCTAGCAACGATATCCTTAAAGTAGCCAAGATCTACACTATGCAGATATAGAAGTACGGCGGAGATCGGAATACATACCCTCATAGACCGAATAGCGGGGATTACGCTCCCGCACAAGCGTTGACGACAAAGACGACGTAGCCGACCTCTAGGTCGCGAAGAACTCGGCGCAACGAAGACGGCGAAGATGACCTCGAGGTCGGGTGGAGGAAGTAGGCCTCAGAGCACCGCTAGCGCAGCACCTCGCAGGTCGTTACACACATACGGTGGAGACGACGGCCTCCGAAGCTCCAGTCCAGGACGAGCAGCGGAAGACTTGGACCGGAACACCAGCAGCGCGGCAGCGGGCTATGGTGGAAACTCTTTCGTCGCTGCCCGATCTCCATCGGGCCATTCCTGGGACGTCCCCGGTGATCTTTTTCCTTTCCGGTTGTCTTGTCGAAACCCCTTAAGTGTGTTACCCTAGCGGTTCGATATAATAATAGACATGATCGAGACTCCTCTCCGATCAATGACTAACTCGTAGGCCTGGACCCCTTGAATTAATCCCTGTGATATAACGAATGACTTTCATCTATCAAACATGGACGTTTAGTCTTAAACCCATGTCATGGCGATACTTAGCGTGTCCGAGCATCATTCTCAGATATCTCCATACCTAGCATGATCTCATTACCGATGTCGGGTTATGACTCCCAGGAATCGGGGGTAGTCACTTCCTGAAGTGTGGTTCGAAAGGGGATTGAACGCGGAGGTCTAAACCCTCAAGTGGATCCGCGACGTTGCTCGCCGGACCCGAAGAAGACGCACACCCGACCAAGGAAGACGCCGTCCTTTACCCAGGTTCACGGCCCTCGTGAGGAGGTAAGACCGCTACTCCTGCCTGTCTATATTATATGTGGAAGGTTACAGTACAATTGAGCTTGCCGGAAGCCCCCTTGAGGCAGTTCTTGCCTGGGGAGGGAAGCGATGATCTTCTTCCTCCTCCAGCCAGAGGCTAACCTAACCAGTGTTGCTAGGGTTTACAAGGGTGTTTTGCACGCAAAGGGCCGACCTCTGCTACGATGCATGTCTCCTCTCTTTTATAGGCGCCTCGGGCCTTCTCCTTCGGCTTGGCCTTTAAGGTGGCTCCCACATGCCAGTGGCAGGGCGGAGCACGAGTCCACCGCGCTCCCTTCGTCCATGGACTCGGTCCATTGTTGATAAAGATGGCGCCGTGGCCAACAGGCGGCCGACCGCGCGGTACTATCAGCAGAGCGGGCAGACTCTGAGGTGGAGCCCGCGATGACGATCTCCGTTGGAGGGTTGCGCCGTCCACCTGCTTTATCGTCAGAGTAGAAGGTCCTCACAGCTGCGCAGCAGGCGGAGCAGCCTTGTTGACCACTTTATCGCCAGGGACAGCGACGTGGGTGCGTGCGTCACTGCATGAGCGTGGCAGAGGTCACGTGCGCCCTGTCGTGCTTCCTTGGCCGTGATATTTCCCTCCAGGCCCGAGGGGAGATTCCTGTTGGACTCCCCTCAGGCGGGTTGGCGCCTCGGGAGGGGGGGGGTCCCCTGAGGCGAGGGGTCCCTTGAGGCCCTCGTTTCTTCTTCATGCCCTCGAGGGGAATCGCCTCTCGAGGGTCTCGCCAGGCGGGGACGCCTGGTCCTTAGCCGTTTCGTCCGACTGGCCCGCGAGCGAGGCCTGGGGGGAATGGGCTCTTGATACCCCAGTTCCCACTGGGTCGACAGTAGCCCCCGGGCCCATGATTGGCACGACTTAGCCCATGGGCTTAGGCGAAGCGTCGTGGGCCCTTAGTGCACAGCCAGCCCGAGCCACGCGGCACTTGGACGATTAACAGCCTCGCACGATCTGGGGCGTGAGTCGTGGGGGGTCCCACCACACCCTGGTAACTGCTCCTGGAGGGACATAAAGCCCGAGCAATGCGGCAGGGAGCCGTTACCGTTTCCAATTCTTCGCAGAAAATTCCGCTCCACAGAGCTCTCCGCCTCCGCGCTCTCCAGCGAGTTCTCGTTCTCCAACTCCTTCCAACCTCCGCACCCGTGACAATGAGTCCTCTCAAGAGCAAGGGCAAGGCCGCCGCGGGGTCTTCCTCCCAGGCGGAAGCCACGGAGACCGTGATGGGCGCGGCGCTGCTCGGCGTGCGCGTCAACGAGAAAGCGCTCTCCAAGGTCCGATGCCTGGTGGCAGACCGGACGAACGAGCATGGCGCCACCGCCCTGAAGCCTGCGGCGCACGGGAAGCGCCCACGGGGTTTTTTCCCGGTCTTCCAGCACTGCCTGGCCGCGGGACTGGTGCCGCCCTTCTCGCCGTTCCTGGAGGCGGTGCTGGCGTTCTACCAGGTGCAGTTGCTGCACCTGCACCCCAACTCCGTCCTCATCCTCGCCGTCTTCGCCTACCTCAGCGAGGCGTACCTGGCCCTGAAGCCCACGGTGGGGCTGTTCCGGTGCTTCTACGCGCTCCGGAATACGGCGAAGAACGAGCGCTCCAGGTGCGTCTCGTTCCACATCGTCGACGGCATGGGGGGCGTCTACATTCCCATGTCCTAGAGCGAGGGCAAGGCCATCACGTCCGTGACGAAGAAAGTAGACGACTTCCGCCAGAAGTGGTTCTTTGTTGGGGTGGAGCGTCCCTGCGCCTTCCTCGAGGTCCCCGACGAGCCTCCGGTGAAGAACTCCCATTGGGGCAAGGCTACCTTTGACGGCGCCAAGAATGTGAGCCTGATGGGGCGCCTGAGCTTCCTTCGCGAGGAGGGCCTCACAGGGCAGATGGTCGTGGCGGACTTCGTGACTCGCCGCATCGCGCCCCTCCAAGCTCACTCGGTCCGCATGTGGATGTATTCGGGGCCGAACGACAATATGCGGCTCCACGTCGAGGACAACGACAAGGACGTCGTCGACAACATCCTCTCCGCGCTCTTTGTCAACCCCTCTGTGCTCCCCGTGGATGAGCTCCGCGCGGCGCTCCGGCCCCTTCACCAGTACAACCTGACGGAGCGCATGGCCCTCCTGGAAGGGATGCCTTCGTTCACGCCGACAGGCCCAGCGGACTCTGATGTGCCGATGCCGGCCCCGCGGGGAGCGGAGGGGGCCGATTCTCCCTCGGCTTCAGGAGCTGGCCTAGGTGAGGAGGAAGCCACAACTGGGGAGGTCTCCTCTTCTAGAGCTGAGCCGTTCACTGACGAGATTTGTGATATCTCGTCAGGCGACGAAGACGCCTTCGTGGTGGCGCCCTCGCGCCCCGTGGAGGAGGAAGCTGATGAAGTGGAGGCCTCGGGTGCGGAGGGCTCTCCAGGAAGGTGCGGGCCTCGCACCAAGGTCGCCGTGGACCACACAGAGGCGAGGCCATCTGACGTCCCTTCCAAGAGGAAGGCGGAGGCGCCCCCCGCGAGGCCTGCTCCCAAGCCTTTTCCCTCATGGCGCTCGCCAAGCCTGGCGTGGGTCGATGCTGGCGCTCCCCCTCCAGGGTGAGTTTATATGACGTTGGGTCGTTTGCCCTCTTGGTTTCTTTTTACACCTCATCCTTTGTTGAAGTCTTTTCTTGGGCTCTTGCCAACGGTCCTGCACCTGCGAAGCGCCGCCGGCTCCGCAAGGCGTCCGAGATGAAGAACGCCACGGCAGGGGCCGTGGCTGACGAGGCTGCGAGGCATGTGGAGGCAGCCCCAGCGGTCCCCCTTGAGGAGGCGCCTCAGGTGGAGGTGACTGCGCCCCTCGCGGGGGCGGCTGGTCCTCATGTGAAGGAGGGCGCCATAGGCCCGGATGCACCTGCAGCGCTCCGCGAGCCTCTGGCGGTGGAGGGCTCGGAGGTGAGAACTTCTGCGCCACCTCGCGCTGCTACTCCACCTCGTGCGGCTACGCCTCCGCACGAGGCCACTCCGCCACGCGAGCCAACGCCGCCGCACGCGTCGTAGCCTCCGAGTGTGCCTGCTGCGTCGCCTGCGCCCACCGCTTCTGCGCAGCCCGCGACGGAGACTGCGAGGCACCGGCAGGCGCGGGCGCGTCTGCCGGGGACGGTTCTTCCTCTCCTCCCCGCCAAGCTAGAGGCGAGGAGCGCCTCGCGGCTGCAGGGCCTGAAGGGGGCGCAGGCACGGGCTCAGGCGGGGCTCAAGCTAGCCCCCGAGTTCTCCCCAAGGCCGGACCCGCGGAACTCGACGCCGAGGCCGGGCCTTCTACGAGCCAAGACCTGGTGCTCCGCGGCTGGGACTGGAGCGCGGGGCGCCGCGAGGTCTCCTTTGGCCTCGTGAGGGAGTCCCTGGAGGGCTTGGAGGCGCACCTCGCCCTTGGGGACATATGGCTCGCTCGGCAGCAGGAGGAGCTGGCGAAGTCGTGGGCGTTCTTTCCACGCGGCGGTCGAGGCGCGCTGGCTGGAAGATTTGGCGCTGCAGGCCGCCCGCGAGGAGGCCATCAGCTTCGCCAAGGAGATCCGCGAAGGGGCCATCCGCGACGCTGCAGAGCTGCTCAACCCCCTCAAGGCGGAACGCGACGCTGTGGCGGAGCTCTTGCGCGAGCTCAGGGCGGAGCGCGAGGCGATGGAGAGCTCGCTGGCGCATAAGCGCCGCGAGCTGGACCAGCTGGAGGCCCAGCTGCACTCCGCCCACCAGGCCGCATCGGCTGCTCTGGAGAAGGACCGTAAGGTCTTCGCCGAGCGTGAGCTGCAGCTGGTCCTCAAGGAGGAGGAGCTGCAGCAGCGCGAGGAGCAGCGCCTCTAGGCGGAGAAGGACCTGGTTGCTCAGCGCGAGGCCCTCGAGGAGCGAGAGGGCGAGTTGGCCCAGGCGACCCTGAGGTACAACGAAAACGTCGCTGCCCAGAAGGTGGCTTACGAGTGCTTCGAGCGGCGCTTCGCCGAGAAGAAGAAAGAGACCGAGGACGCCCTCGCGGAGCGCGAGAAGCAGTTCCGTAAGTCCACTTCTCAAAAGTACCGCGACCTGGCCCAGTCGCAGGAGGACCGCTTCAAGGCCAAGCACGCCGCGGACGCTCGGAAGATCGCCGAGCTTGAGAAGGCCAACTCCAAGCTGGAGGCCCGCCTCACTCGTGCTAAGGATGGCCGCCGCCGAGCGGAGGAGGCTCGCACCGAGGCTGTCCACAACCTCAACTCCTTGGCCAAGGACATGGAGGAGCAGGTGGCCCCGTTGATGCAGCGAGCGGCGGAGGACTCGGATTCTTTCAACGCGGCTCGGGCGCTGACGAAGCAGCGCGAGCGCATGTTCGAGGCGCTGGTTGCTCGTGGCAACGAGCTGGCCTCGCAGCTGGGAGAAGATGCGCCGCACACCGACGTTCGGGGCCGCAGCGATGCTGCCATGTACCTGGTCTACTTCGACCAGCTCTTCGCAGCGCTCGAGGGTCCCGTCGCCGAGCTTCGGAGATGATTGAGGACGAGAGTCGGCAGCTCTTGGGGGTGGTGGTGGATCACATCTTCACCAACCTCAAGCTCCTCACGCCAGACTTTGACCTCGGCTCTGTGACCGAAGCCGCCCAGGGCGAGGACGCGTAGCGGGTCTCGAGCTCCCTCCGCGAGCAGGTGGACGCCTTCTGCAACCGCTTCAGGCGCAGGGAGGCTGCACCGGAGGACAGCGAGGAGGAGGCCTGCTCTGCCGAGGCTGAAGAGGGCGCCGCGGAGGAGGTCCAAGGCGGTGCTGCTTCCCATTGAGTCATTCTCTATTGCGCCTGCGAGCGCTTGTATCTGCACCAGCTGTGTGCTTTAGACATCTTGAGACTTTTGGCCTTTAATATACTTTCAACTGTTGTTTTAATTCGAGCTTGTTGGACTCATCTTCATGTCTATTTGTTCTCTGCGTCGTTAGGTCCCATCTCTTCGTGCCATGACTCCGCCACCTCGGTATGCGGGAGCAATGACTCCGCAAGGACGGGGGGAGTTTGGGCCTAGTGGAGGTAAGAGCCTTGAGTCGCGATGCTCAAGTGCCCCCCTTAGACGTGCGAGTAGTCCATGAAGCGTAAGGGAAAATGAAGTCGCTCGAGGGGCAAAGACGCGCGCTAGGGAGAGAAAAACGCTCTTAAAGCGTGTGTGCGAGACTTAGCTTCTCGAGGTTTTCGCTCTGTGAAGGTTTTTTTCCTGGCGAGGTTGCCCACTTGAGGGGTCGTTCCTGGGGAGGCTTTTCGCCTGGTGAGGTTGCCCACTTCAGGAGTCGCTCAGGGGGAGGCTTTTCGCCTGGCGAGGTTGCCCAATTGAGGGGTCGCTCCTGGGGACGCTTTTCGCCTGGCGAGGTTGCCCACTTGAGGGGTCGCTCACGGATGCCCCTTCAGGCTCGCGGGGGAATTCTTCCCTGCAGGTATTAGAGGGGCGAACCCAAACGCTGAAACACGGTTCAAGGGACTCGTGCGCGCTTATAGGTCCCCTCAGGCGTTCCTTGCGAGGAGAGTAAGTACCAAGGTCCTCTGTAGAGATGGCGTGTTTGTGGGATCTTGCCCTCCAGCCAGAGCTCGGACTCTTGGATTTTGCAGTGCTGCTGGTGTGTCATTTGAGGCACTGGCACCGTACTCAGCCCCCGTTTGCGAGGTACGCATGTGGAGAGATATAAGCGCACACTTCAACAATAGTAATGCGTAAATAAACCCCCCCAAAAAAACATTTTTTAAGCGGCGCCGAAGCGCTAAGTTCACTTAGGAACGAGATTGAGTCATTATGCTTGGGATTGCCAAGTTAATGCTCTGACCATGTCGAGGCATGGGGACCACCTGTTGGTGCCATAGACTCTCAACGGCCTGAGGTGGCTCGTTTTAATTGAGAGCTCGGAGGGTTTTCCCTCGAGTGAAGCCTTTGGGGCTTTGGAGGTTTAAGCCGTTGGCGTTTTAACCTCCAGAGACAAGAATGCTTGGAGGTTGAGCCGTAGGCTGCCTCTTCCGCTAGGAGTCTCGACGTGACAATGATCACGTGCGTGGCAATGACCACGGTTGCGTTTGTTCCCTTAGGAGACAAAGCATGTGTTTGAGGTTTAAGGCTTTTGGCGTTTTAACCTCTAGAGACGGCATTGCTTGGAGGTTGAGCCGTAGGCTGCCTCTTCCGCTTGTCTTCTCGACGTGACAATGATCACGGGTGTGGCAATGACCACGGTGGCATTTTTTCCTTTATGAGAAAAAACTATGCTTTTCGAGGTTTAAGCCGTTGGCGTTTTAACCTCTAGAGACGAAAATGCTTGGAGGTTGAGCCGTAGGCTGCCTCGTTCGCTTGACGTCTTGACGTGACAATGATTACGGGCGTGACAATAATCACGTTTTTAACTTGTTCCTTGTGGATAAAAAGGTTTGCGAGGTTTAAGCCTTGAGCTTTTAACCTTGAGGGACAAAAAGGGTGCTTGGAGGTTGAGCCGTGGGCTGCCTCTTTCGCTAAATGCCCTGACGTGATAATGATCACGGGTAGAACTTGCGCAGATGCATGATGTTCCATGGATTCCTGACGGGAACGCCGTCTTGTGTCTCGAGGCGAGCCGAGCCAGGCCTGGCGATGTGGGTGACCCTGTGGGACCTTCCCACATCGGGGACAGCTTGTGGAGGCCTTCCCTGGATAGGATTCGCCTGAGGACGAGATCGCCTGCCTCCAGAGTGCGCGAGCGCACATTGCGGCTGTGGTAGCGCCTCAGGTCCTGCTGGTACTTGGCCGCCCGGAGGGCGGCGCAGCGTCTTAGCCCTTCTAGGAGCAGCATGTCGTCGTTGTGGAGGTCCTTTTGCTGGTCCTCATTAAAGGCAAGGACCCGTGGGGATCCATGCTTTATCTCTGCGGGGAGGACTTCTTCAGCTCCATAGACGAGTGTGAACGACGTTTCCGCAGTGGGCTTGGGTGGCGTGGTACGGATGGACCAGAGCACAGAGGGTAGCTCATTGATCCATCCCTTGCCGTGGCCCTCGAGGATATCGAAGGTCCTGGTCTTTAAGCCTTTGAGGACCTCTGCGTTTGCGCGCTCGGCCTGTCCGTTGCTTTGCGGATGGGCGACTGAGGCGAAGCAGAGCTTGATGCCCATTTTCTCACAGTAGGCTCTGAAGATGCCACTTGTAAATTGCGAGTCATTGTCGGTGATGATGCGGTTAGGCACTCCGAAGCGGCAGACCAGACCTCTGATAAAATTTCACCGCCGCGCCAGCTGTGATTGTGCGCGTCACCTCCACTTCAGGCCATATTGTGAATTTGTCAATGGCCACGAAGAGGTAGCGATATCCACCTTGCGCCGTTGGGAAATGTCCCAGGATGTCCAGCCCCCAGACCGCAAACGGCCACGAGAGCGGAATGGTTTGTAGCCCCAGCGCTGGTTGGTGGATTTGCTTGGCGTGGAATTGGTAGGCTTCACAAGCTTGAATGATGTCCGTTGCATCTTGAAGCGCTTGAGGCTAGTAGAAGCCGCTCCTGAAGACTTTTCCTGCGAGGGTGCGGGCGCACGAATGGTGGCCGCATTCCCCGCTGTGGATGTCCTTAATCAGCAGTTTTCCTTCTTCAGGAGGGACGCACTTGAGCGCGATGCCGTTTGGGCGCTTGCGGTAGAGAATTCCTTCGAGGATTTGGTACGATTTTGCTTGGCGGGCAATTCGCTCCGCTTCAGCATCTTCCTCGGGAAGGATCCCTTTGTGGAGGTAGTCTTTGATCTCGTCGATCCATCCTGCCTCTTGGTGCACCGCTGTGAGCAACAGACGCTCCCCTGTGGGGGGCCCGCAGCCTGGAGCTCCGCTTGCAGGTGGTGGCGGGAGCGCTTCGTCTGTGCTTGCGGGCAGGGCCTCTAGGGGCTGCTTTATGGATGCCTTGACGAGTCTTTCTTCAAAGACACCTGGCGGCTGAGCCTGCCGCTTTGATGCACGCTTGGCGATGTCATCCGCCTCTTGATTTTTCTTTCTTGGGATATGCATGAGCTCCGTTCGCCTGAAGTTCTTCTCCAGTCTACGGACCTCTTCAAGGTATGCGGCCATGTGGTCGTCCTTGGGCTTGTAGCTTTTGTTGGAGAAGTTGACTAGCAGCTGGGAGTCGCCCTTGATGAGTATATGCTTGACGCCTAGGGCGATTGCGGGGCGTAGGCCAGCAAGCAGCCCTTCATACTCGACGATGTTGTTGGATATCTTGTCGATTCCGAAGCACAGCTGGACTGCGTAATACAACTTGTCGCCTTTGGGTGAGGTCAGGACTACGCCTGCCCCACCGTGGCGACAAGCGAAAGCTCCGTCGAACTTCATGGTCCAGTGGCTGGGCATTGCGGCTCCAGAGGACTCGTGCTCTTCTTCCCAGGGCTCTTCAGGGGTTGGATCAGTCCATTTGGCGATGAAGTCTGCCAGCGCTCTTCCTTTGATCACCCTTGTGGTATCGAAGCGCAAATTGAATGGTTGTAGCTCGATGTTCCATCCTGCGACACGATCTGTTGCATTTGGGTTGCGCAGAATTTGCTCCAGGGGGAAAGAGGTTACCACCGTGATGGGGTGCCCCTGGAAGTAGTGTCGCAACTTTCTTGAGGCGATGAGGAGCGCAGGGAGAAGCTTCTGCTGCATCGTGTACCGCTCGCGAGCATCACACAATACTGTGCTGACGAAGTAAACTGGATGCTCGACGAGAGTAGTTCCTGTTTCCTTGGCGTCTTTCGCCTGAGGTGGCCCAGCTTGGCCCTCGATGGGATTGGCTTCAAGGGGCTTGTCCTGGGCCTCGAGGGTGTTGGCCTCGCGGGACTTGGTCTCAAAGGACTCGGCCTCGAGGGACTTGGCCTCGAGGGGCTTTGCCTCGAGGGACGTGGCCTTGAGGGACGTGGCCTCGAGGTATTTTGCCTTGAGGGGCGTGGCCTTGAGGGACGTGGCCTCGAGGGACGCAGCCTCGAGGGACGTGGCCTTGAGGGACGTGGCCTCACAGCGCTCCTCCTGGGCCTCGAGTGTTTTAGCCTCTTGAGGCTCCTCAGTCCCTTCGGCATGAACCTCTTGCAGCGGTTGACTCGGGGCGGTCCCCTCTTGAGGCTTTGGGCCTGGCGGTGGCTTTGTGAGGACTGCCCTTTCGTCGAGCTCTTTATCAGGAGGCTTTTTCTTTGGAGTGGTTGCACTCTTCTTGTGAAGTACATGCTCCTCTCTTTCCACCACAAGGACAACACTGGCTGTTTGTGGAGTAGCTGACAAGTACAACTTCAGGTGCTCGCCAAGCCTTGGGGCGACCATTACAGGTGGGCTGGCCAAGTACTTCTTCAAGTCCTTAAATGCTTTTTCAGCTT
The DNA here is from genome assembly GCA_026929855.1 of Poa annua. NCBI lineage: Eukaryota > Viridiplantae > Streptophyta > Magnoliopsida > Poales > Poaceae > Poa > Poa annua. The sequence continues at coordinate 71,576,825 of CM049427.1, forward strand.
CAGGGGTCCACTTGAAAGTGCCCGTTCTTTTCATGATCTTGAAAAACGGCAGGGCTCTTTCGCCGAACTTGGAGATGAATCGACCCAAGCTGCCATGCAGCCTGCCAGGCGTTTCATGTTCTTGAGCCTGCGTGGAGGTTGCATGCCTTCTATGGCCTTGATTTTGTCTGGGTTCGCCTCTATGCCCCGATGGGTCACGAGGTACCCCAACAATTTGCCTGAAGGTACTCCAAAGACGCACTTGGCGGGGTTGAGCTTGATGTTCACCTTGCGTAGGCTGGCGAAGGTTTCTTCAAGGTGTCCGAGAAGAGTATTTCCTTCTCGCGACTTCACGACGATGTCATCGACATATGCTTCAGCATTTCGCCCCATTTGCCCGCCAAGGGCTATCCTCATTAACCTCTGGAAAGTGGCTCCGACATTTTTTAGGCCGAAGGGCATGCAGACGTAGCAATACACACCGCATGGGGTGAGGAAAGCCGTCTTCTCCTCATCCTCTTTAGCCATTTTAATCTGGTGATAACCAGAGAAGGCATCGAGGAAACAGAGGAGGTCGCAGCCTGCCGTGGAGTCCACGATCTGGTCGATTCTAGGCATGGGATAAGGGTCTTTGGGGCAGGCCTTGTTTACATCAGTGTAGTCGATGCAGAGGAGGCCTCCGCCGGCGGGTTTTGGGACTACCACGCCGTTGGAGAGCCAAGTGGGGTGCGCGACTTCGCGAACGACTTTTGCCGCTTTGAGCTTCTCGACCTCCTTGACGATGAATGCATGCTTCTCGGGGGCTTGCTTTCTTGCTTTTTGCTTGACGGGGCGCGCGTTTTGGCACACGGCCAAGTGGTGCTCGATCACCTCCTTCGGTACACCAGACATATCTGACGGTGTCCATGCGAACATGTCAGAGTTTGCCTGGAGGAAGGCGACGAGCGCGCTTTCCTATTTGGGAGGCAGCGCGGCGCCAATGGTGATGCTAGCCCCCGAGCCTTCAGCCCCCGAGCTACCTGAGCTCAGAGAGATCTTCTTGGTGGCAGCCGCCTCCTGGGAGAACAACTGCTTCTTCTTCTTGGTCCTCTCGAGAGGCTCTTGGTCCTCTTCTGCGGGGAAGGCCATGGCGGCGGTCTTGTAGGCCGTCTCAACAGCGCGCGTAGCGTCCAGGACATGCCCACGTATGGTGATCGTGCCGGCGCTGCCGGGGATCTTGACCATGTTGTACGCATGGTGCGTGACAGCCATGAACTTCGCAATTGCGGGGTAGCCGAGGATGGCGTTGTACGGCAGACCGATGTGCGCGACATCTAAGTCGATGTGCTCGGTGCGGTAATTTTCCTCGCTCCCAAAGGTGATGGTAAGCCTGACCTGGCCTAGAGGTCGATCGAGCCGCTGGTGACCCCCGTGAAGGGCCTCGAGGGCATAAGCCGCTCGTAGGGCACTTGAAGCGCTTCGAACGTATCTATGGAGATAACGTTCAGGCCTGCTCCGCCATCAATGAGCGTCTTGGAGACAGCCACATTGTCGATGGTGGGGGTGCAGACCAGCGGGAGGGTTCCAACAGTCTCGGTGGACTTGGGGTGGTCCTGAGCGTCAAAGGCGATGGTGTACTGCGACCACTTGAGGGGCCTGGAGGTTTCTACCTTAATAAAATGTTGTATTATATTGGGGTATTATAATTAAAAGATAAGGCACCAGGCGGAAGGCCTTGCGAGGTGCTTTGTTCTGCTCAGTGTCGACCTAGGAACTGAGATTTTGTCCTCGGATCCAATTTTGAGCGCACTAACCACTTGTGGGAGGCCCAATGGAGCCCCCCTCGACTTTGAACGGATCCGCAGCTCGTCCATGTCCCGCAAGTAGTTCGGGTTTTCCATTTGCTCATATGCATGTGCATGATGATGATGATCGATGAGAGGTTACTTGATACGGGGGGTCATATAGGGGTGGTGCGTACGTAGCGGACAGTTCCTACTGTGGTTTGAGCCGCATGGCGCGTAGGCACAAACTAATGAGTCCGCAATTGAGATTCGGCCGGACTCCTGACGCGGGTAACAACTCATATGGGTGGCACTTGGACTTGCTGTAGTGAAGGAATAAGTCGTGTTGAGAAGCCCTGATGCTTGCTTGGGTTGATCATGCGAGTATGGGTACAGTAGTGCACCCCTGCAGGGTATAATCTTATCGATGAGCCGTGTCCACGGTTATGGACGACTTTGGTGATGATGCTGACTAACAAGATCTAGACAACTTGCACCTAATTAATGTTAATTAATTTTACTAGTAAATATAGAATTACTTCACAATATATTATAATTAAAATTGTTCACCATGTGAGTTTCCCGAATTGCTTCCTCATATTTGGTTGAGGGGGTTAATTCGAGAATGGGTTATGTTTGGTGTTAGTTGTAGATGTTTACCTTTATGCGCTCTCTTATCCCTCTCTGATTAGACGGAAGTTGTAGCGTGTCTCTTTAGGTTGCTAGTGCTGCTGCCGCTAAGTCCACCTACCCCATATTTTGGGAGATGGTGTAGAAAGTAGGCAAGTCGGTTTTGCTTGCCAGGGAGTGCCCTGACCCTCTTTTGGGATGTGCTTTATGTGCAGTCAACAGGTTTGAAGTCAGACGACGTTAGCTTGGGAATCCCTCCGGCTTGGCTGGGCAGGGATATGGCGCCATCGCTTATCTTCAGGACTCTTAGTCCAATTTGCATCTTATCCGTAGTCGGATACTATTTTGCTTCCGCTGTCATTTGAATCTTTGTATTGTATCTTTTGTATCTTGACTCGTTCGAGTCGTTGTTGTAATTTATCTTCTGTTGTATTTTGTGGATGTATCGGAACTGTTGTAATGTTATCACAATTCCACCCACATAATGCGCATGGCGGAAGGCCTTGCGAGGTGCTTTGTGACGCCCTAAAATCGGTACTATGTAGATTTAAGCGATCCCGCCGAAATCCGCATAATAACGATTTTCGGCGGGATACTGAGCAGAAAAAAGCACCTCGCAAGGCCTTCCGCCATGCGCATTATGTGGGTGGAATTGTGATAACATTACAACAGTTCCGATACATCCACAAAATACAACAGAAGATAAATTACAACAACGACTTGAACGAGTCAAGATACAAAAGATACAATACAAAGATTCAAATGACAGCGGAAGCAAAATAGTATCCGACTACGGATAAGATGCAAATTGGACTAAGAGTCCTGAAGATAAGCGATGGCGCCATATCCCTGCCCAGCCAAGCCGGAGGGATTCCCAAGCTAACATCGTCTGACTTCAAACCTGTTGACTGCACATAAAGCACATCCCAAAAGAGGGTCAGGGCACTCCCTGGAAGGCAAAACCGACTTGCCTACTTTCTACACCATCTCCCAAAATATGGGGTAGGTGTACTTAGCGGCAGCAGCACTAGCAACCTAAAGAGACACGCTACAACTTCCGTCTAATCAGAGAGGGATAAGAGAGCGCATAAAGGTAAACATCTACAACTAACACCAAACATAACCCATTCTCGAATTAACCCCCTCAACCAAATATGAGGAAGCAATTCGGGAAACTCACAAGTTGAACAGTTTTAATTATAATTTATTGTGAATGTAATTCTATATTTACTAGTCAAATTAATTAACATTAATTAGGTGCAAGTTGTCTAGATCTTGTTAGCCAGCATCATCACCAAAGTCGTCCATAACCGTGGACACGGCTCATCGATAAGATTATACCCCGCAGGGGTGCACTACTGTACCCATACTCGCATGATCAACCCAAGCAAGCGACTTATTCCTTCACTACAGCAAGTCCAAGTGCCACCCATATGAGTTGTTACCCGCGTCAGGAGTCCGGCCGAATCTCAATTGCGGACTCATTAGTTTGTGCCTGTGCGCCATGCGGCTCAAACCACAGTAGGAACTGTCCGCTACGTACGCACCACCCCTATATGACCCCCCGTATCAAGTAACCTCTCATCGATCATCATCATCATGCACATGCATATGAGCAAATGGAAAACCCGAACTACTTGCGGCACATGGACGAGCTGCAGATCCGTTCAAAGTCGAGGGGGGCTCCATTGGGCCTCCCACAAGTGGTTAGTGCGCTCAAAATTGGATCCGAGGACAAAATCTCAGTTCCTAGGTCGACACTGAGCAGAACAAAGCACCTCGCAAGGCCTTCCGCCTGGTGCCTTATCTTTTAATTATAATACCCCAATATAATACAACATTTTATTAAGGTAGAATAATATATCATACTAAGCAGATGGCGCCCCTCTGGGCTTGGTAGCCGCCATCTTCCTCGTCAGGGAGGTTGTCGTTCTTTTCTGTTGCGTTGGCCTGATTTCCAGATGGTTTCTGGTAGCCGCCCTTGCGTCGGCTCCCGCAGTAGCCAGGGCCTCGACCGCGGCTGCCACTGCCTTCTGCTTGCTCGCGCTCCTTGCTCAACCTTTTGAGGTCGTAGCCTCGGGGGAGTCCCTGCGGGTGCCTTTTGTGTCAGGCTCTGCCGCGAGAACTGCGGCGGCCTTGCGCTTGGGCTCCTCCTTCTTCTTCTGGCTTTTGGACCCCTCAGCATGATCGTCCCCTCTCGAGGACATTTTCACGAAGAGGAGTCCCACTTCAGCTTTGGCGCACTTGTCCGCCATGTCGAACAGCTTGACCACAGAGGTGAGCTTGTCGTGGATGCCCAGCTTCTCGAGCATCCTGCTGTTTGTGACGCCCTCGCGGAAAGCGGCGATGACTTGAGTGCCAGGGATGTTTGGGATCTTGTTGCGCACTTGGCTGAAGCGCTGGATATACTTGCGGAGCATTTCATCCTTCCTCTGCACCACAGCGCGCAGATCGTTGTGGGTGAGGGCGCGCTCGTACATCCCCTTGAAGTTGGAGACGAACTGCTTACAGAGCTCCTCCCAGGAGTTCACAGAGTCCTCCGGGAGGTTCAGGAGCCACGACAGCGCAGAGTCGCGAATCGCGTGAGAGAAAACCAGTTGGCCATGACCTTGTCGTCTCCCCCCGCAGCTTGGATGGAGTCGGTGTAGAGCTGCAGGAACTCGATGGGGTTGCTGGAGCCGTCGTAGCCCTTGGGAAGAGCCGGCCTGAACTTCTGCGGCCAGACCACGCGACACAGAGAGCGAGTGAACGCCATGCAGCCTGAGGTGTACGTAGCGACCCCGTGCTGAAGCGCGCCGCGGTTCTGCTGTCCCGCCTGGCCGAGCTCCTCCACGAGCCTGTTCTGGCGGTCTCGCTGGAGCTCCATCCCCACACGAGCGTCGGGCGTGGTGCGCTGCACGATTAAGCAATCGTGTGGCGAGGACGCGTGCGAAGCAGCCCTTTGTGCCGCAGCCGGTGCAGGCCCCGGAGGTGGCGGAGGCGCATTTGTTGCGACCGTGCCCGCGAGAGAGGGGTGCATGTTGGACTGCGACGGAGCGGGGCGCGTCGTGGCGATGCCGACGAGGTGGTTGAGGCGTTGGAGCCACTGCTCGTGGGCCTCAGTGGTGAGCTGGTAGCGGAGCAGCTCCTGCGCCATGAGCAACGCGGTGTGGGGCGTGGGGTTTGTCCTTCCCGAGCCCGAGCCGCTTGGGTGCAGCGTCGGGTGGGACGACTACGCGTCCTCCTGGTGCTCGGCGTCGTGCTCCGGTGCCTCCGCGTGAGGGCCAGAAGGGACATGCTCCTCGTGGCGGGGTCGGCCCCGCCGTGCGCGGGTGGTCGCGGCACCTGGGGCACGCGTGCTCCCGCGGGCGCACGTCGGTTGACTCAGGCGACGCGGGTGGCGCGCGTGTTCACCATGGCGCGGAGACGAACTTGAAGGTTGTTTACGCGCCTCAGTCCCCTACCTGGCGCGCCAAATGTCGGGTTATGACTCCCAGGAATCGGGGGTAGTCACTTCCTGAAGTGTGGTTCGAAAGGGGATTGAACGCGGAGGTCTAAACCCTCAAGTGGCTCTGCGACGTTGCTCGCCGGACCCGAAGAAGACGCACACCCGACCAAGGAAGACACCGTCTTTTACCCAGGTTCACGGCCCTCGTGAGGAGGTAAGACCGCTACTCCTGCCTGTCTGTATTATATGTGGAAGGTTACAGTACAATTGAGCTTGCCGGAAGCCCCCTTGAGGCAGTTCTTGCCTGGGGAGGGAAGCGATGATCTTCTTCCTCCTCCAGCAGAGGCTAACCTAACCAGTGTTGCTAGGGTTTACAAGGGTGTTTTGCACGCAAAGGGCCGACCTCTGCTACAATGGATTTCTTCTCTCTTTTATAGGTGACTCGGGCCTTATCCTTCGGCTTGGCCTTCAAGGTGGCTCCCACATGCCAGTGGCAGGGCGGAGCACGAGTCCACCGTGCTCCCTTCGTCCATGGACTCGGTCCATTGTTGATAAAGATGGCGCCGTGGCCGACAGGCGGCCGACCGCGCAGTACTATCAGCAGAGCGGGAAGTCTCTGAGGTGGAGCCCGCGATGACGATCTCCGTTGGAGGGTTGCGCCGTCCACCTGCTTTATCGTCAGAGTAGAAGCTCATCCCAGCAGCGTAGCAGGCGGAGCAGCCTTGTTGACCACTTTATCGCCAGGGACAGCGACGAGGGTGCGTGCGTCACTGCATGAGCGTGGCAGAGGTCACGTGCGCCCTGTCGTGCTTCCTTGGCCGTGATATTTCCCTCCAGGCCCGAGGGGAGATTCCTGTTGGACTCCCCTCAGGCGGGTTGGCGCCTCGGGAGGGGGGGGGGGTCCCCTGAGGCGAGGGGTCCCTTGAGGCCCTCGTTTATTCTTCAGGCCCTCGAGGGGAATCGCCTCTCGAGGGTTTCGCCAGGAGGGGACGCCTGGTCCTTAGCCGTTTCGTCCGACTGGCCCGCGAGCGAGGCCTGGGGGGAATGGGCTCTTGATAACCCAGTTCCCCTTGGGCCGACAACCGACAACACTATCATCTACTCGTCCATGATATTTTGTCAGCTGGTGACCTAGTCACATGTTTGCAAACTCATTTGACATAATCTCACCGAGTGGGCCCTAGACTATCTATCCGTCTATGCGGACTGATAAATCCCGCTGTTGACCCCTCGTCTCAACTACTCCCTTCCGATACCCAAAAGTATCACCGTTATTGTCACACTAAATAAGATATGACGTTTGGTGCAATCAAAGTATCTTCCAGGAATAACAATAAGAGTTGGTCTCACGGTCTTAAGGCGTAATGACTATGTCCTATAAATACTGGGTATGTCCATCACATCGTTACACCTAACGATAAGACTTCCATTGCCGACCGGCGCCATGCCCTATGATCGGAAAACCTCGATCATCAATCGCGCAATGAAACTAGTCTTAGTAGAGGCTACTAGGGACCTGGTTGTTTATCTACCACACAGGTATTAATGTTTTCTCTTAATACAGTTATAACATGGTATAAAACATATAAGGAACAGCTGGGATATTGCCAATAATCTATGTTTATTAAGTGCCTCTAGGGCATATTCCCTCTAGTCTCCCACTTGCACTAGAGTAAAACTTAATCTAGTTTATAACTTGCTAAAAGCTCAAAACCGATAGCATCTTGGTGCCTGCTCGCCTTCTGGAAGAGAAATACAGTCAATAGATCTCACACATTGAGACCTATATGTCCTTTGCAACACTTCTATGTCACCTAGTTTGACATCATCCCGTATCTTACGATGACGGTGAAATATATCCTAGTGGATGGAGTGAGACTCGAACATTCGCGTAGCATGGGACTTAAAAGTCTAAGAGATCTATTAAATAAAGGACATCTCCTATATGAGATTTCTAATCGTATGGGTCAGTGTCATAACTTGCATCATCGTAACCGCTTTACGGCAAGTTGTTTTTCACTCTTACCCTTTACTAGAAAACATATCTTCAGTTCTCATAGACACTGAAAAATATACTTAACGTTTATTCATTGATCCACACAAGGATCACTCTAGAACCAGTTCTTCAACCAAGAACTTGGGTCACACTAAGTCGAGCTTTCAGTCTGATAGCATCTATGTCTGATACATAGATAATATTGTACATCATTTGCTATTACTGAAAATGCCATGATAAACTTAATATTTTACCTAGTCATGCAAGTAAGAACTTGTTTCTTCACTTGTCCTATTCTGAAACACTTCAGAATCTTAACTTAGGACATATTCGGACATAATATTATTAAGCCCCTTACAATCTATATAATTATAAATCGGATGCCCAATACTCCTAACTTCATTTCATAGAAAATTTAATCACTTAAATAATCCTTTACACTTTACTAAAGGATATGTGTCATTCAGTATGTCGCTACACACAAAATCACAAATGACACCAAGCTCCCACTCAAATATGCCTTCCGCATATAAGATCAAGGAAAGCTACTTAGCTCCCACTCAAATATGCCTTCCGCATATAAGATAAAGAAAGCTACTTTGCTCCCACTCACTTCTTTACAAATGCAGGTTTCTTCAGCTATTTTGGACAACTCCAAAATCCTTTGATCACATTATCAAAGTGAAGATTCCAGCTCCGATATGCTTGCTTCAGCCCATGAATGGACAGCTGAAGTTCGCATACATGTTTAGCATCCTCAGGATCACCAACTCTTTCTTAATGACACTATAAAGAAACATGGTTTCCTTATCCATCTATCAATTTCTCATTCGAAATTATAGTGATTGCTAACCGACCCATAATAGATTTAGGCTTCGCCACTTGAGACAAACTCTCATGTGGTCAACTTTTGAATCTGTCAGAACTGTTTCACGACAAATCGATCATTCTCAATGTCTATTCTCTCATAAAATTCCACATTCAAATAACATCCTAGATGCCATCAATAAGATCTCCCAAGTCATTACCTGGTAATCGTATATGGATTTTATTTTGGATCATAAATGACTCATAGCTATTTCTCGGACTTAGGTCCACCATTTCTTCTTCGTAGTTTGTAGGTCTATCATATTCCATTAATATGACCTTCATAACATGATTGTCGTAACACACAGTGTGGAACACAACCTCGTATGCCTACGCTCTTAGTATGAGCTCAGAACATCATGATCTTGAATCATCAGCTTTTTCTAGCTGTGGAGCCTGACACCGAAAACACTTTCGGTTGCGCCACTCTGATGTCTGGAGAGAAAGTTCATCAACTTCGTCTTGCTCTACTTTCTTTCTCACTTATACCCTTGGACGAGAAACTATTTCTTTCGCAAGGTATATCCCGGCAACGATTTTGCCTATGTCGTGAGACATGAACCCAACTAACTCTTTAGGTACGATACACTACAAAGATTAATCCATTCTAGGTTTGATCACATGGGAAACCTAAATTGCTGAAACGACAATCCAGGCTAAAAGCCATGCCATGACTCATATGGTATTGTCTCCATGGATTTAAATGGTTTCCCTACTATCTAACGTGAGTGTTAAGTTTCTACCATACGACTTTAATGATCACAATAATTCGGTAAGAGATTTATTTACCACACACTATCCGATAGGGTGCAATTACGACGTCCTAACATACCATAACACTATGGTGTTCCATGCGACGTAATTCGTGGAACTCTTCTCACAAGTCTTTCAATGATGTGCCAACATTATAACTCAAATCTTCATTTCCTCGATCCGTATCGCGGGAATTTGATTTTCTTGTTAAGTTTATTTCATACTTCATTCTGAACTTGTTTGATCGAATCAAAATTTCCAGGCCAACATTCCCCGAGTGGATATCCATATATCAACTCGAATGTTCACGAAGTCTATGAAATAAAGACTTTCACTACACGTTAAAGTGCTTCATTGATTCACATACACCCATATGCACGATTCTCAACAAGCTATACTCAAAACATTCAGTGAAGTTCACGAAATAAAGGTCTCCACCACCCGTCAATTACTTCATTGAACCACATACATCTATATGTATGACTATCAATAAGTTATACGCCCGTTTTCCGAAAACGGTGTCACAGTTATATTGCCAGTGTCAAAAGATCAAATCCAAGGACTTGTAGATCCATCCGGTATGGAGCTAATGCATTGACTATAACATTGACATGAATTGAATGATAGTGCCACACATATGTGGTGTCTTTATTAAGTTTGTATCCTTTGGCATACATATTATGAATGTGAAAGCTTCTACCATCTAAATTCAAATCGGCATATGATCATTACTTCATAAGTATAGGACAACGAATTTGTCACTAACATATATGAACAAGTGTCTCGCTAGATGAGACAAACTTATAACGATCATACTAACATGAGATCATAAAGAATTTATTCAAGTGGTTGATCTAGAGGGAGAGTGTCTATGGCCATCAGAAAAACTTGTCTGCCATTACCAACACGCAATGTCGCCTCATCCTTTCAAGCTACTCAAGCAGTAAACCTGATTTTCATAAAACATGACTAGTTCAAAACTTAGTCACTACTTCAAGTACTTGCTTAGCTAAAACATTCATAACATGTATATCATCATCATCGGTGACTTCCGGCGATCTATTTCATCTTCTTGATACTTCCAACGTAATCAAGAACCATGAAGGTGAACGATTCCCCTTGCATGACATAGTCTATGACAAAGGATTTGCACTTGGCAACGACGTCTGTCATCCAGTGATCGAGCTGAGCGAGGCGTCTCAATGTTCATCAAGTATGAACATATCTCATCAATTATGACTGCCACGTGCTCCTACAATATGTGTATTCTCTTCCATCTTGGTTCAGAAGACAATCAGTCAACGTACTGATAAACTTCATGAACCCAACTTTAGGGGTACCCCGAGTTTAGCGACCATCTCATATGTTCGCGATCTAACAACTCGTACCGACCGTTGGTTCTCTATGGCAGAGATCATTACATACATTGGACTATGATGATATCATCCGCACAAAATCTGATAATCCAAATTATCTTTTGTTAGCGGAATCTCCGGGTTTATCTCCTAGCAGGTATTGTATCACAAAGAGCTAACGGTTTAAACAAAGAGTATCCTCAAGCAAAAGTATAAAACTATGAAGTTTGGACCCAACCTTTTAAGTTTCTCAATCGCAGGAATGCGCCTAATTTTAAAAGAAGCTATTACATTGGTTAATATCTACAAAGGTTTTGCAAAACAGACTTTGTTCATTATATTTTGAGTTCTAGTATTTCATAATATAACTATCCGAACTCCCACTCAAACGAACATCTCTCCTGGTCATTTAAGCGATTACACGACCCCCATCCATTGCACAACCCTCATCGTCAGAATCGGCAACACAACTTTAAGGGTAGACAATTGTCAATCACAACAACTCTGTGACTCATGTCCGACTTTTCGGCCTCCGTGTTCTGAGGCCATATCTGCATATGCTAGGCTCGCCACTATAACCTTCACGCTGACGCTTGTGCAACATGGCTTACACCCACCGTATGCGAACGATGATATGTCTGACACCCGATCGTCACTGCCTGCCTCATAACGTAGAACTTTCTTGGTGGTGCGCATTGGAGGAAGAACACTAGTGGTATTTTTGAAGGGATCATCTTATATAATTACCGCCGCGTAACTAATATATACTAATATATATAATCACACAATATAAGATGCACACAAAACATCAAATGTAATGCGAGATGATATGGTCCATGCGCCATGGTCTTCTTGGCGCCCGCAGTTCATAAACAATTTAATAAACCTACCTTGACCATATCACATAGCCCCTGCAAAATAAAGTTAGACGCTTCTACTTTATCTTTTGCATATTTTACGTGGCCTGGGGCTGTCGTAAATTGAACCGCTTTATACCTACGAACCTTATGACCACAACAACGATCCAATAATTGCATGTTTAACCATCCCTTTCGGGCCCTCCATTGAAAATGCAAGACCAACTAAAGAGAGAGAAACAGGCACCCGCCAGCTACAGATACGGTACAAGCCGTATGTCAGGAGTGGAACCAGTCTCGCGTAAGCGTACGCGTAAAGTCGGTCGGGGCCGCTTCATCCAGTCGATGCCGCTGGAATCACAAGTACACGCTAGAGGGTAGCAAATAACAGGAACGGTGCCCCCGTGCTAAACACGGGTTATAACAACGTACAACTATATCTACGATAGATCGGCTATGATACCACTGAAGGGGATCGTGTGCAGGAAACAAATTTTTTCCTAGCAACTATATCCTTAAACTAGCCAAGATCTACACTATGCAGATATAGAAGTACGACGGAGATCGGAATACATACCCTCGTAGACCAAATAGCGGGGATTACGCTCCCGCACAAGCGTTGACGACGAAGACGACGTAGCCGACCTCTAGGTCGCGAAGAACTCGGCGCGACGAAGACGGCGAAGATGACCTCGAGGTCGGGTGGAGGAAGTAGGCCTCCGATCATCGCAAGCGCAGCACCTCGAAGGGCGTTACACACATACGGTGGAGACGACGGCCTCCGAATCTCCAGTCCAGGACGAGCAGCGGAAGACTTGGACCGGAACACCAGCAGCGCGGCAGCGGGCTATGGTGGAAGAGATCCCCCTCTCAACTCGGCGCAACTCCGACAAAGGGAATCACGGGATCGAGAGAGAATTGGGGAATTAATTGGTGAATTAAAACGCTAGGGGTGCCCCTTCTTATATAGGCAGGGAGGGTGCGCCAACCTCCCTAGCCAGGCAATGTGGGACTATCCCACAGCCTTGGTGCGGCAAGGAGGGTGCGTCAGCCCCCTAGTGGGCCTCTTGGCCCAGTTGGGTCGGCCCCCAAGTCCTCCACCGAATTCCCCTAGGGAATTTCCCCTCTTGGGCCTTCTTTCGACCAGAAGGTCCATTTAGGGAAATCAGCCTAAATAAATTCGAAAATAAATATATAAAATCATATTTAGACATTAATTACACTAATTAATATCAAACATATTATATATAATTTATTCTAGCTCCGAAAAATCTTGCGTCGCTGCCCGATCTCCATCAGACCATTCCCGGGACGTTCTCGGTGATCTCTTTCCTTTCCGGTTGTCTTGTCGAAACCCCTTAAGTATGTTATCCTAGCGGTTCGATAATAACAGACATGATCGAGACTCCTCTCTGATCAATGACTAACTCGTAGGCCTGGACCCCATGAATTAATCCCTGTGATATAACGAATGACTTTCATCTATCAAACCTAGACGTCTAGTCTTAAACCCTTTGTCATGGCGATACTTAGCGTGTCCGAGCATCATTCTCAGATATCTCCATACCTACCATGATCTCGTTACAGACAACACTATCTTCTACTCGTCCATGATATTATTTCAGCTGGTGACCTAGTCACATGTTTGCAAACTCATTTGACATAATCTCACCGAGTGGGCCCTAGAGTATCTATCCAGCTATGCGGACTGACAAATCCCGTTGTTGACCCCTCGTCTCAACTACTCCCTTCCGATACCCAAAATTATCACCGTTATTGTCACACTAAATAACATATGACGTTTGGTGCAATCAAAGTATCTTCCAGGAATAACAATAAGAGTTGGTCTCACGGTCTTAAGGCGTAATGACTATGTCCTATAAATACTGGGTATGTCCATCACATCGTTACACCTAACGATATGACTTCCATTGCCGACCGGCACCATTCCCTATGATCGGAAAACCTCGATCATCAATCGCGCAATGAAACCAGTCTTAGTAGAGGCTACTAGGGACCTGGTTGTTTATCTACCACACCTGTATTCATGTTTTCGCTCAATACAGTTATAGCATGGTATAAAACATATAATGAACAACTGGGATATTGCCAATACACTATGTTTATTAAGTGCCTCTAGGGCATATTCCCTTCAAGGGCGGCAACATATTATGTCGGCATGACTCCAAACGACCGGAATGCAGCGGGAGTCCATCACGGGCATGGCGCAGTCGTGTTGGATGCAGCAGTCTCTGCAAAGAAAGGGGGTGTCTCAGAGGTTCATCAAGGAGAGGGGAGTGCGCAAGGGAAATGATACAACAATGAGAGGGAAGGAGATATATTCATTCATCCTTGCAGCCCTCGGGTCCGAGCTCGAGTCTTCGGGCTCTCCAGGCCACACGCGGGCTAGAGCTCGCTTAGGATCTGTCTGGGTGGTGGAGGAGAGTGAGAGGGAGAGAATGGGCAAGGTGAGAGAGGCAGAGGGGTCTCGGTTGCAATAAGAGAGGAGGGTTGTCGTGAAGGGGATCGCAGGCAGAAAACAAAAAATTTCCTATCAACGATATCCTTAAACTAGCCAAGATCTACACTATGTATATATAGAAGTAAGGCGGAGATCGGAACACATACCCTTGTAGACCGAAAAGCGGGGATTACGCTCCCGCACAAGCGTTGACGATGAAGACGACGTAGCCAACCTCAAGGTCGCGAAGAACTCGGCGCGACGAAGGCGACGAAGATGACCTCGAGGTCGGTGGAGTAAGTAGGCCTTCGAGCACCGCTAGCGCAACACCTCGTAGGGCGTTACACACATACGATGGAGACGACGACCTCCGAAGCTCAAGTCCAGGACGAGCAACAGAAGACTTGGACCGGAACACCAGCATCGCGACAACGGGCTATGGTGGAGAGATCCCCCTTCTCTACTCGACGCAACTCCGACAAAGGGAATCACGAAATCGAGAGAGAATTAGGGAATTAATTGGTTGAATTAAAAGGCCAGGGGTGCCCATCTTATATAGTGTCCCGGGGGGAGCCAACCTTGCCAGCCACGCAATGTGGGACTATCGCACATGCCTGGTACAGCCAAGCAAGGTGCACCGGCCCTAGGTGGGCCCTATTTGGCCCACCTAGGCCGGCCAAGGCTCCCCACCAAGTTCCCTTGAGGGTCCCCCCCATGGGCCTTCTTTCCACCAGAAGGCCCATTTAGGAAAATCAGTCTAAATAAATTCAAAAATAAATATATAAATCATATTTAAACATTAATTACACTAATTCATATCTAAAATATTATATGTAATTTATTCTAGCTCCAAAAACTATTTCGTCGCTGCCAGATCTCCATCGGACCATTCCCGGGACATACCCGGTGATCTCTTTCCTTTCCGGTTGTATTGTCGAAACCCTTTAAGTGTGTTACCCTAGCGGTTCGATATAATAACAGACAAGATCGAGACTCCTCTCCGATCAATGATTAACTCGTAGGCCTGGACCCCATGAATTAATCCCTGCGATATAACGAATGACTTTCATCTATCAAACCTAGACGTCTAGTCTTAAACCCTTTGTCATGGCGATACTTAGCGTGTCCGAGCATCATTCTCAGATATCTCCATACCTACCATGATCTCGTTACAGACAACACTATCTTCTACTCGTCCATGATATTATGTCAGCTGGTGACCTAGTCACATGTTTGCAAACTCATTTGACATAATCTCACCGAGTGGGCCCTAGAGTATCTATCCGGCTATGCAGACTCACAAATCCCGTTGTTGACCCCTCGTCTCAACTACTCCCTTCCGATACCCAAAAGTATCACCGTTATTGTCACACTAAATAACATAGGACGTTTGGTGTAATCAAAGTATCTTCTAGGAATAACAATTTGAGTTGGTCTCACGGTCTTAAGGCGTAATGACTATGTCCTATATATAATGGGTATGTCCATCACATCGTGCAACCAACGACATGACTTCCATTGCCGACCGGCGCCATGTCCTATGATTGGAAAACCTCGATCATCTATCGCGCAATGAAACTAGTCTTAGTAGAGGCTACTAGGGACCTGGTTGTTTATCTACCACACCTGTATTAATGTTTTCGCTTAATACAGTTATAGCATTGTATAAAACATATAATGAACAACTGGGATATTGCCAATAATCTATGTTTATTAAGTGCCTCTAGGGCATATTCCCTTCAGTCTCCCACTTGCACTAGAGTAACACTTAATCTAGTTTACAACTTGGTAAAAGCTCAACACCCATAGCATCTTGGTGCATGCTTGTCTTGTGGAAGAGGAATACAGTCAACATATCTCACACATTGAGACCTATATGTGCTTTGCAACAATTTTGTGTCACCTAGTTTGACATCATCCCGTATCTTACGATGACGGTGAAATATACCCTAGTGGATGGAGTGAGACTCAAACATTCGCGTAGCATGGGCCTTAAAAGTCTAAGAGATCTACTAAGGGGACCACATACGCTCGGAAAACTGCTCAGTCCAATCACACTTGCTACTTATGAAGTCGCCATATATTTCTATGCCTATGTAGATTATGCAACAGTGCATTCATATGCGACTTTGTAAGCTAACCATGTCTTTCTTCAAAATAAAGGACATCTCCTATATGAGATTTCTAGTTGTATGGGTCAGTGTCATAACTTGCATCATCGTAACCGCTTTACGGCAAGTTGTCTTTCACTCTTACCCTTTACCAGAAAACATATCTTCAGTTCTCATAGACAATGAAAAATATATACTTAACGTTTGTTCATTGATCCACACAAGGATCACTCTAGAACCTGTTCTTCAACCAAGAACTAGGTTCACACCAAGTCGAGCTTTTAGTCTGATAGAATCTATGTCTGATACATAGAGAATGTCGAACATCATTTTCTATCACTGAAAATGCCAAGATAAACTTAATATTTTAACTAGTCATACAAGCAAGAACATTCTTCTTCCCTTGTTCTATTCTGAAACACTTGAGAATCTTAACTTAGGAAATATTTCGACCTAATGTTATTAAACCCCTTATGATCTATTCAATTATAGATTGGATGCCTAATACTCCTAACTTCATTTCATAAAAAAATTAATCACTTAAATAATCCTTTACACTCTACTAGAGTATCTGTGTCATTTAATATGCCGTTACATACATAATCACGAATGACACCTAGCTCCCACTCAAATATGCCTTCCGCATATAAGATCAAGGAAAGCTACTTAGCTCCCACTCAAATATGCCTTCCGCATATAAGATCAAGAAAAGCTACTTTGCTCCCACTCACTTCTTTGCAAATACAGGTTTCTTCAACTATTTTGGACAACTCCAAAATCCTTTGATCACATTATCAAAGTGAAGATTCCAGCTCCGATATGCTTGCTTCAGCCCATGAATGGACAACTGAAGTTCGCATACATGTTTAGCATTCTCAGGAGCACCAACTCTTTCTTAATGACACTATTAATAAACATGGTTTCCTTATCCATCTATCAATTTCTCATTCGAAATTATAGTAATTGCTAAACGACCCAGAATAGATTTAGGCGTCGCCACTTGAGACAAAATCTCATTGTGGTCAACTTTTGAATCTGTCGGGACTGTTGCACGACAAATCGATCCTTATCAATGTCTACTCTCTCATAAAATTCCATATTCTATTAACATCCTAGATGCATTCAAGAAAATCTCCCAAGTCATTACCTGGTAATCGTATATGGATTTTATTTCGGATCAAATATGACTTATAGCCATTTCTGGGGCTTAGGTCCACCATCTCTTCTTCGTAGTTCGTAGGTCTGTCAGATTCCATTAAAATGACCTTCATAACTAGAATGTCGTAACACACAGTGTGGAACACAACCTCATACGCCTACATTCTTAGTATGAGCTCAGAGCATCATGATCTTGTATCATCAGCTTCTTTTCAAGCTGTGGGGCATGACACCGAAAACACTTTCGGTTGCGCCACTCTGATGTCTGGAGAGAAAGTTCATCAACTTCGTCTTGCTCTACTTTCTTTCTCACTTATACCCTTGGACAAGAAACTATTTCTTTCACAAGGTATATCCCGGCAACGATTTTGCCTATGTCGTGAGACATGTAGCCAACTAACTCTTTAGGTACGGTACACTACAAAGATTAATCCATTTTAGGTTTGATCACATCGAAACACTAAATTGTTGAAACGACAATCTAGGCTAAATGCCGTGCCATCACTCGGATGGTATTGTCTCCATGGATTTAAATGGTTTCCCTATTACCTAGCGTGAATGTTACATTTCTAGCATATGACTCTAACGATCACAATAATTCGGTAAGAGATTTATTTACCACACACTATCCGGTAGGGTGCAATTACGACGTCGTAACATACCATAATACTATGGTGTTCCATGCAACGTAATTTGGGAACTTTTGTCACAAGTCTTCCAATGATATGCCAACATTATAACTCAAATCCTTATTTCCTCGATCTGTATCGCAGGAATTTGATTTTCTTGCTAAATTTATTTCCTACTTCATTCTGAACTTGTATGATCGAATCAAAATTCCATACTAACATTCCCTGAGTGGATATCCATATATCTACTCGGAATATTCATGAAGTCAATGAAATAAAGAGCTCCACTACACGTTAAAGTACTTGATTGATTCACATACACCCATATGCACGATTCTCAACAAGCTATACTCAAAACGTTCAGTGAAGTTCGGGAAATAAAGGTCTCCACTACCCGTCAATTACTTCATTGAACCACATACATCTATATGCATGACAATCAATAAGTTATATGCCCGTTTTTCGAAAATGGTGTCTTAGTTATTTTGGAAGTGTCAAAAGATCAAATCTAAGGACTTGTAGATCCATCCGTTATGGAGCTAATTCATTGTCTATAACATTGACATGAATTAAACGGTAGTGCCACACATATGTGGTGTCTTTATTAAGTCTGTATCCTTTGGCATTAATATTATGAATGTGGGAGCTTCTACCATCTAAATTCAAATCGGCGTATGATCATTATTTCATAAATATAGGACAACGAATTTGTCACTAACATATATGAACAAGTGTCTCGCTAGAGGAGACACACTAATAACGATCATACTAACAGGCGATCATAAAGAATTTATTCAAATGGTAGATCTAGAGGGAGAGTGTCTATGGCCACCACAACAATTTGAATGCCATTATCAACACGCAATGTCGCCTCATCCTTTCAAGCTACTCAACCAGTAAACCTGGTTTTCATAAAACATGACTAGTATCAAAAACTTAGTAACTACTACGAGTACTTGCTTAGGTAAAACATTCATAACATGTATATCATATATACGCCATCATCATTGACGACTTCCCGGCGATCTGTTTCATCTTCTTGATACTTCCAGCGTAATCAAGAACCATCAAGGTGAACGATTCTCCTTGCATGACATAGTCTATGACAAAGCATTTGCACTTGGCAACGACGTCTGTCATCCAGTGATAGAGCTAAGCGAGGCATATCAATGTTCATCAAGTATGACAATTTTCATCAAGTATGACTAGTGTCATCAAGTATGACTGCCACGTGCTCCTTCAATGTGTGTATTCTCTTCCATCTTGGTTAAGAGGACAATCAGTCAAAGTACTGATAAACTTCATCAACCCAACTTTAGGTGTACCCCGAGTTTAGCAATCATCTCATATGTTCGCGATCTAACAACTCGTACACATCGTTGGTTCTCTATGGAGGAGATCATAGAATACACTGGACTATGATGATATCATCCGCACAAAAACTTGATAATCCACATTATCCTTTTGTTAGCGGAATCTCCGGGTTTATCTCCTAGCGGGTTGTCAGACCCTGAATTCAAGCTACACAAACGAAACGTATCGCTTGGGCAGACAACCAAGAACATACTGGGGTTACCAATCCCAGGAAACAAGCAGGCCAGGCTCGGAATGGATCATCGGCCGACAGCTCTTGGCGACCCCAACGTCACATACGTTTCCAGATTGTGCACGCAAGAACCCAAAAAGTCTTCCAACTCGTATACTTCAAACATACACACATGGTATACGAGTCGGATTTGTAACAAGTTGAAACCACAGAATAAACCTAAGACACAAAGAAAGGAAATAATATCCGAAAGCTCTCACTGAGCAAAAATATAGCGAATGGCACCAATCAGAGGACACATGTCCCAACAATACATCATACAGCGGAAACAAACCGGTCAGAGTACAGACAAGAAGCAAAGGGCTCAAAGCCGAAACGAAAAAGAAGGCCCATCCACGCAGTCCACCAGGAAGTAGCCCAGGGGAACTCTAACTACTCGTCGTAGATCTCGTCGTCGAACTCCACGTAGTATCCACCAACCTGGTCGAGCGAAGGATCCTCAACTGCAGAAAAACCACAGCCCGCGAACGGGTCAATATACCGAAGCGTATCGAACAAGCTTAAGCTAACAGGTTAAAAAACTGTAAGATTCCCAAAGTATGGGGGTAAGTGTACTTAGCGGCAGCAACACTAGCAACGTAAAGAGACACACTAAAACTTCCGTCTAATTAGAGAGGGATGAGAGAGCTCTTGAGTAGCCATCTACAACTAACACCAGTCATAACCCATTCTCGAATTAACCCCCTCAACCAAGTATGAGGAAGCAATCCGGGAAAACTCACACGTTGACAATTTTAGTTACCATTTATGGTGTAAGTAATTCTATAATACTAGTCACATTAATTAACAATGATTAGGTGTAAGTATTCTAGATCTTGTTAGCCAGCATCATCACCAAAGTCGTCCATAACCGTGGACACGGCTCATCGATAAGATTATACCCTGCAAGGGTGCACTACTGTACCCATACTCGCATGATCAACCCAATCAAAAACATTAGGGCCTCTCAACACGACTCATTCCTTCACTACAGCAAGTCCAAGTGTCACCCATATGAGTTGTTACCCGCGTCAGGAGTCCGGCCGAATCTCAATTGCGGACTCATTAGTTTGTGACTACGCCACCATGCGGCTCAAACCACTGTAGGAATTGTCCGCTACGTGACGTACCACCCCTGTATGACCCCCCGTATCAAGTAACCTCTCATCGAACATCATCATCATGCACATGCATATGAGCGAATGGAAAACCCAAACTACTTGCGGCACATGGACGAGCTGCGGATCCGTTCAAAGTCGAGGGGGGCTCCATTGGGCCTCCCACAAGTGGTTAGTGCGCTCAAAATTGGACCCGAGGTCAAAATCTCGGTTCCTAGGTCGACACTGAGCAGAACAAAGCACCTCGCAAGGCCTTCCGCCTGGTGCCTTATCTTTTAATTTATAGAACCCCAATATAAGACAACAGTTTATTGTAGTAGAACAATATATCATACTAAGCATATGAGATAAAGACAAAGGAACGACTCGCTCAACCAATTCTAAGCATGCACTACGACTCGCAAAGGCCAACAGATAAACATGCAAGGGGTTATGGGTTGTGAGGATATAGCTGTATAGGCTGCAGGATAAACATGTGATGGGATCGCAGTTCAAGAATCGATAACTAGGATAGCATAGATCAAAAGGCAAGAATGAAAATCAAACAATCGTGTAACCGGTTAGCAGAAGCTTGCCTGGCAGCTCGTGGCCTGGCACGAAAGCTGCAACCTAATATCGTAGGTACTCGCAGCAGGCACGTCGTCGTCTACCCAGAGAAAGCCAAACACAGACAATAGGAAGCAATAATCAATCCAAAGAATGCGCAAGCAAATGATGGTGCAAAATGGTATGAGATGGTTAGGTCATATTTAAAGCGGGGAGGAAATCCCGGCAAAAGATTAGGGTGCGAGTTATTTGTGTAACCAGCAATTTAAATGTTACTTATTATATAGCAGATGTGGTGACCTAATTAATTTAATTGATATATGCATTAATTACTTAATTGCCCAACACATTCCACATTTAGTATTTAACTGCAGATTATTTAACTTCAACTCAAATTAAATATTTATTAGCATGACAAGACATGGTATAAAAGATATGAGCATGTTAAATGGAATTAGGGCATTATATATTTATTACCCCAGACATTCCATATTTAATTGTATTTGTTAAATTAAACTAAGCATTTAAAATTAATGATGCAAAATGACATAAGAATGTGATATTAATGTTTATTGCATTTTTCTGATATAAAAACATATAAAGTTTATTTAATTTGGAGTTATATACTAAAAGTTATGCATTTTTAAGTGTAGGAGTGTTTCTGAAAATATCCAGGGACTTATCCGTGATGAAACAGAAATAGGGAAGGTTCTCTGTGCAAAAACGGAGAAGCAGGGGCTCCGGTGCAAAGTTACCACGCTCCTGACTTTTCTTACCGGCACCGTCCTAGCCACAGTGGCTGACGTGCGGGCCCGTGCGCCAGCGAGGCGCTGACCACGCGCTGACTGCGCGCCGCGGCGCCACGGTCACTGACCCGTGGGCCCGCCCTGTCAGTGCGGCGTAAAAACGAAAAAAGCTGGCCTTTTCCACTGCCAGGGGGATCGAACTCGGACCGCGGCGAGCGCGGCGCGAGACGGAGCTTCTAGCCACGGGGTTCGAATCGAGGTTTTGAAAGACTACCGCGTCCGATCTGGTTACACGTTCAAAACAAGTAGAGACTCTGGCGAAACTGAAGATTGAACGGTGCCTGATGAACTGAAGAAGGAACAGCGCGCGGCGGCCGGAAATCGGACGCCGGCGACCACACAGGGGCGCCGCCGCTGCGTATGGGTGTCTCGTGGAGGCGGTTTCGCGTGGCGTGTCCATTTTTACTCTCGGGCTCGAAGAAGGGGGAGCGGGGCGAGCCGTTCGTGCTCGACAGAGCAGCCGGTGACGGGTACGCGGCATGCTCGCCGGCGCAGCAAGAAAAAGAGGCGAAGGCGGCTCACCGAGAGGGGCGGATGGCGAGGAGGGACTGCGCCGGTCGTCGGAGAGGAGGAAGAAGGCGAGCGGTGGTCGGGGTCACGCCGACGACGAACGGAGACCTTCGGGTCCCATGGCGACGGCGGGAGCTAGGGAACGAGCGGCGGCGGGGGGACGAGAAGATTAGGGGCTAGGGTTAGGGTTTCGGCCAGATAAATAGGGGAGAGGAGAGGGAAAGCAGTGGGGGCCGGGAGGCAGTGGGGGGAGGCGCCATAGCCACCTGTAAAGCGAGGTCTTCTCTGTCTCCGTACAGAGGAGGGAGAAGGGGTAGGTGGGCCGGAGTTGGGTCTCTTGGCCCACTTCGGCCCGATAGCGCCCTCTCCACCTTTTTTTTCCTTTTCTTTCTCTTTTAAAAACTTTTCTGGATTTGTATTTTAGCAGAAATCAGAAAATAAACTTAATAAAAACTTTTGAACAATGTTTTTAATAGTTTCAGTTAGTCATAAAAATAACTAGTTTGATTATTTATAAATAATTTGAAACTTCAAATGAACTTATTTGAAAGCATTTGAATTTAAACTCAGAGACTTAAATTTGGAGAATAAATTGGAACACCTAATTAATTAAATGCAACCAATTAGTGAATGATGACATGATTCAACATTGCATAACAAATTGGAAAGTTACAAACGGGCTGTTACACGGGTATTGTATCTCAAAGAGCTAACGGTTTAAACAAGGAGTATCCTCAAGCTATAGTATAAAACTATGAAGTTTGGACCCAGCCTTTTAAGTTTCTCAATCGCAGGAATGCGCCTAATTTTAAAAGATGCTATCACAATCGTGAATATCTATAAAGGTTTGCAAAACAGACTTTGTTCATTATATTTTAAAAAATAACTATCAGAATTCCCATTCAAACGAACATCCCTGCTGGTCGTTTAAGCGATTGCAGGACCCCCATCCATTGCACAACCACTCATCGTCAGAGCCGGCAACACAAATTCAAAGGTAGACAATTGTCAATCACAGCAACTCTGTGACTCATGCTCGACCTTTCGGCCTCCGTGTTCCGAGGCCATATCTGTATATGCTAGGCTCGCCAAAATAACCTCCACGTAACGCTTGTGCAACATGGCTTACACCCACTGTATGCGAACGACGATATGTCTGACACCCGATCGTCACGGCATGTCTCATAACGTAGAACTTTCTTGGTTGTGCTTGTTGGAGGAAGAACACTAGTGGTATTTTGAAGGGATCATCTTATATGTAACTACCACCGCGTAACTAATATATACTAATATATATAATCACACAATATAAGATGCACATAATAACATCAAATGTAATGCGATGTGATATGGTCCATCCGCCATGGTCTTCTTGGCGCCCACAGTTCATAAACAATTTAATAAACCTACCTTGACGATATCACATTGCCCCTGTAAAATAAAGTTAGACGCTTCTACTTTATCTTTTGCATATTTTACGTGGCTTGGGGCTGTCGTAAATAGAACCGCTTCATACCTACGAACCTAATGACCACAACAACGATCCAATAATTGCATATTTAAGCATCCCTTTCGGGCCCTCCATTGAAAATGCAAAGCCAACTAATGAGAGAGAGACAGACACCCGCCAGCCACAAATACGGTACAAGCCGTATGTCAGTATTGGAACCAGTCTCGCGTAAGCGTACGCGTAAAGTCGGCCGGGCTTCATCAACTCAATACTGCTGGAATCAGAAGTGCACGCTAGAGGGTAGCAAATAACAGGAACGGTGTCCCCTTGCAGAACACGGGTTCTAACAGCGTACAACTATATCTAGGATAGATCGGCTCTGATACCACTGAAGGGGATCGCATGCAGAAAACAAAAAATTTCCTAGCAACGATATCCCTAAACTAGCCAAGATCTACACTATGCAGATATAGAAGTACGGCGGAGATCGGAACACATATCGTTGTAGACCGAAAAACAGGGATTACGCTCCCGCACAAGCGTTGACGATAAAGACGACGTAGCTGACCTCTAGGTCGCGAAGAACTCGGCACGACGAAGATGACCTCGAGGTCAGGTGGAGGAAGTAGGCCTCTGAGCATTGCTAGCGCAACACCTCGCAGGGCATTACACACATACGGTGCATAAGACGGCCTCCGAAGCTCCAGTCTAGGACGAGCAGCGGAAGACTTGGACCGGAACAGCAGCAGCGCGGCAGCGGGCTATGGTGGAGAGATCCCTCTTCTCTACTCGGCACAACTCCGACAAAGGGAATCACGAAATCGAGAGAGAATTAGGGAATTAATTGGTTGAATTAAAAGGCCATGGGTGCACCTTCTTATATAGGCTCCCGGGGGGAGCCAACCTTGCCAGCCAGGCAATGTGGGACTATCTCACATGCCTGGTGCGGCCAAACAAGGTGCGTCGGCCCTTGGTTGGCCCCATTTTGCCCACCTAGGCCGGCCAAGCCTCCCCACCAAATTCCCTTGAGGGTTTCCCCCCCATGGGCCTTCTTTCCACCAGAAGGCCTCTTTCCACCGGAAGGATCATTTAGTGAAATCAGCCTAAATAAATTCGAAAATAAATATATAAAACCATATTTAAACATTAATTAAACTAATTAATATCAAACATATTATATATAATTTATTCTAGCTCCGAAAACTATTTCGTCGCTGCCCGATCTTCATCGGACCATTCCCGGGACATTACCGGTGATCTCTTTCCTTTCCGGTTGTCTTGTCGAAACCGCTTAAGTGTGTTACCCTTGCGGTTCGATATAATAACAGACATGATCGAGACTCCTCTCCGATCAATGATTAACTCGTAGGCCTTGACCCCATGAATTAATCCTTGTGATATAACGAATGACTTTCCTCTATCAAACCTGGACGTCAAGTCTTAAACCATTTGTCATAGCGATACTTAGCGTGTCCGAGTATCATTCTCAGATATCACCATACCTAGCATGATCTCGTTACCGACATCGCTATCTTCTACTCGTCTATGATATTATGTCAGCTGGTGACCTAGTCACATGTTTGCAAACTCATTTGACATAATCTCACCGAGTGTGTAGCGCCCCATCTTTAAATAAAGATGGAACACCTGTGTTATGTGCTAGTCCCTGGATCACTGCCAGCACCACAGTACAAAATATATAGTATCATTGCATAAGTATCAAAATACTACATCGAGATCCAAAAATAGCCAAGTATAGCTTTATTACAAAGTGCATAGTCATGAAGACTAGCTAAAATATTCAGAGTTCACAACGAAAATAAAAGCAATGGGCCTTCTCTTCTAGCATATGCCACAAGCAGACATGCTGGGTGTAGAATCGAGTCCAAACTTACTCCTCATCAGAATTACCTGCACATTTGAATATGCAGCCCCCGAAGGAGGTCAATACAATGAAGTATTGGCAAGTGACTATGGTGGATAAAATTATGACAAGTCTAGTTCTATATGCATATTTGGCTTGGTGGAGTTTGTAGGCTATTTTGCAGAAAGCCAGTTTTCTCCTATCTTTTGTAAAACACTTTTGTATCTCAAAAACTTGGCACCAAGGGATGAAGCCCAAGTGCACCAATAATTATTTCCTTCGTCAAATTTTTACTTTACGAAAACCATGTTGAGATTCTTCCGTCCATCCTTGTCCAGTTGCTCGAAGTTGTCCATCACCGGGGACACGACTGAGTACTCAGCTTGTCGACTCTGCAGAGGTTGTGCACTTTCACCTTAAGACTCAATTTGTCCGAGAAATCCTATACACGCGGAGTGTATTATGGAAAGGAGAGAATTGAGACAAGAACTTTCAGAAGAAGAATGCAACCATACTAGCAAGACCCGTTCCACCTATCAACTCTACATCTGCTTGTCAAGCTGACAGGTTGCACTCTCACAACTTAGTAGTTCTAGACAGAGCCCATTGTCAGAAGGCTGCACGGAAAGCTTCTAAACTTGGAGGGACTTAGTAATCTCTTTGTTCCTGGGTGGCCGTCCACAAGTGCGCTTCTGGGTGACAACCACCATACTCATGGCCCTAAGTAGAATAGAAATTCATCCTAGGCAAAGACAACCACAAGCATAGTCCCAAAAGCCACTCAACATAAACCAAACAACCAATTCCACTCAGAAGTGCATTCAAGGTTTTAACACTTAGCAATAATTCTATAACATGATAAGTAGCCTCCTTTATAGCATAGCTAAGCATCTAATAAACTTTTGGTGGCTGCAAGGGGAGGGATGGCTACACACTACTAGGATATTTTCAAAGTGTATCTAACTTAGCATTGTAAGATAGTATCAAAATTTCCCTATCATGCATACTACTCAAAATCTACTAATAATGCATATAGAAAACATAGGATGGATTATGAATGTCACTTGCCTTGGTAACAAGAGGAACAAGCACAGCAAGAATAACAATCAAAAGGACCTTCCTCCTCTTCACAATCTAGAGACAAACAATAGACTAAATAAACACACAAGCATAACACTTAAAATATCAATACAAAAATATGTATGCATGCTTAATATGCAATGAACTTAACAAGACCAAATTAATTACTATTTTACATTCTATGTTATTCATGCATGAAAATGCAATGATCAATATTTTAATATTTTAATTAATCATTTAATTAATGAGCATATTAGTAGTTTTAAATTCTAAAACCAATTTCTTTAAGTCTATTAGAATAAGTTTCAAATAAAACTCATGTTACACTCTCTGGACAGAGGGCATTAATAAATCTCCAAAACAATTGGATTTATTTGGAAAGAGATTTTATTAATTTAGTTATAGATTTAATATACGAAAGCTAAACAATTAAATTCCGCAATTTATTATACACTAAAGGGATAAACTAATGAAACCATATTAAACTACACGAGCAGAGCTTCACGTGGATATAAAATTCATCAAATTTGGATGAACAGAACAAAAGTTATGAATTTTGTAAGTTTGTGTTGTTTTCTGTTTTTAAAACAATTTCTCTGCGAAAATAGAAAATGAATATGCCACGCGGCGCTCTCTGATTGGCCGATACCGGTTCGGCGCGGATCGCGTACGCGGACCGTCCGATCTGTTTTAAATCTAATGCATCAGATCTACCCGATCTAGATCCATTGGATCTAGATCCGACGACCAGGATCAAAAGGGGCGGTCGGGCGGCGCGGTTCGCCGGCGAACCCGTGCCCGCGGCGGCGCCATCGTCGGCAACACTTGTCTTCGTGTTCTACGGCTAAAGAGAGAGGGAAACTCATACCCCTGGACGCGGATCGTCGTGGCGAACTTGATGGCGTGGTAGGCGCGGTCGAGATGGCCCTTCTCCTCCCCTGCGAGCTCGTCGGAGATGCGCGGCGGACGGCGGCGTCGGTCGTCGAAGGATCAGCCGCCCTGGTGCACAGGAGGACGCCGGAGCAAGTCCATTAGATGCGTACGGAGACGGGGAGTCGCAGAGGGGGTGTGGGGGTGGAGCTCGGGTGCTGGACTCACCGGAACGATGCAAAACGCGGCGGCGGCAATGTCCGGCGATGAACTCTCGTTTTCCGCGATTTTGGCGAGTTTCGGTTAGGGATTTGGACGCGGGAGACGGCGGCGGAGGGGGGGTTTATATGGGGACGTAGGGGACCAATTAAACCGCGATTTAACAACCGATTTTGATCCGATTCGATATAGGGTTCGGTAGTCTTCGTGTTCTTCACGATGGAGGAGATGACAAGTGGGGCCGGGCCGTCAGCGACTGCGAGGAGGAAGCTGGGCTGCGGCGTGGGCCTCTGCGCTGCGCGCGCGGCGGATAGCGAGGGAACGAAGTGGGCTTCGGCCCAGATTGGGTCGTCTCCCCTTTTTTTTATACAAAACCTTTTCTGATTTCAAACATTTAATTCAAATTTGATTTTTAAAACTTATCAAAACATTTCAGAAAAATTCATAAAAATATGTTTTGAAAAGCTAATTTAATTTATAACTTTTTGATATCATTTTGCTAAATAAATAAAATAGTAAAATACATATTTTTATAATGAGCTCAAATAAACCTCTTTAATGAAAACAATTTTATTTAACCTTATAATTAAAATTCAATTTACTTCTTATGTGTTCTCAATGCCATACTTTTGTGATGCATGATGCATGAATGCAAAGTTTTAAATTTTTGAGAAATTTGGGATGTTACAGAGTGGGACCCAGAGTATCTATCCGGCTATACGGACTGACAAATCCCGCTGTTGACCCCTCGTCTCAACTACCCCCTTCCGATACCCAAAAGTATCAATTATCATTGTCACACTATATAAGATATGACGTTTGGTCCAATCAAAGTATCTTCCAGGGATAACAATAAGAGTTGATCTCACGGTCTTAAGGTGTAATGACTATATACTATAAATAATGGGTATGTCCATCACATCGTTCAACCAACGACATGACTTCCATTGCCGACTGGGCCCATGCCCTATGATCGGAAAACCTCGATCATCAATCATGCAACGAAATTAGTCTTAGTAGAGGCTACTAGGGACCTGGTTGTTTTATCTACCATACCTGTATTAATGTTTCCTCTTAATACAGTTATAGCATGGTACAAAACATATTATGAACAATTTGAATATGATATAATATACTATCTTTATTAAGTGCCTCTAGGGCATATTCCCTTCAGATCGGGTTTGGCGTTCACGGGCATGGCAAGGGATATAGGGGATGCTGGGCACGGATTGGAAATGCTGGGCGGTGGGAAGCTTCTCTGGCGAGAGGATTGGCCACGAAAAGTCCTAGGGTGCTGGTTGGGTGGAAGGGGAGGAGATTGGTCATCTTTGCACAACAGGTGTTTGCTTAAATGCCCGAAAGAAAAAGGAAAATAGGAAAGCAGGGCTAGGGTTCACCCGGGTCGTGGATTAGGATCCAGAGCGTGTGGGAGGGTGTTGGCACGTCTAGGGCAAGGCTTTTGGGAGGAGGGAGTGGAGGGTTGATACGTCCAAAACGTATCTACTTTGCCAAACACTTTTGCTATTGTTTTACCTCTAACTTGTGTGTTTGTATGCAACTAACGCGGACTAACGCTGTTTTAAGCAGAATTACCCTAGTGTCTTCTTTTTGTGCAGAAATATCAACTTCAGAGAAAAAACCCAAAAATCAACCAGAAGTTATTTTCCATCCGAGAGGGACCAGGAACCACGAAGACCAAGCAGAGAGGAGGCACGAGGGCGCCACATAACCCCGTGGCGCGGCAGGCTCCTGGCCGCACCCACAGGTGGTGTGACCGACGCGGTCTCCCCCTCTCGGCTATAAGACACTCCTGACCTAAAAACGTTCGGGGGGAGGCGGGGGGGGGGGGGGGGGGGTAGACACTTTTCCAGAGAACACATCCGTGCGCCGCCGCCATCGCGAACCTTAGTTCGGGGACCAGAAGTCTCTGCTCCGGCAACCTGCCGGGAAGGGGAATCGAAGGGGATCATCGCCATCTTCATCTCCACCGCCTCTCCATAAACCATCCATGTTTCCCCCATCCATGAGTGACTAATTCACCGCTGTAGACTTGAGGGGTGGTAGGGATTGGATGAGATCACTCATGTAATAGCTGTAAGATTGTTAGGGCATAGTGCCTAGTATCCGTTATCGGTGTTTTACGTCATTGTTGCAACTTGTTATGCTTAATTCTTGACACTAGGGCCCGAGCGCCATGATTTCAGATCTGAACATGTTATTGAATTATGATGATAATTATTGTTTTGGATCATATCTATGAGTTTTATACACATGTTATTGTCCGGAACTGATGGCACCAAAGTGACACCAATTGGGATAACCGGAGGGAATGGCTCTCATGTGAGGATCACATGTATTCACGGAGTGTTAATGCTTTGCTCCGGTTCTTTATTAAAAGGAGTACCTTAATTGCTAGTAGTTTCCCTTGAGGCCCCGCTGCAAACGGGCTGGCAGGACAAAAGATGATGTGCAATTCTCTCATTGCGAGCACACACAACTAATTTTGAATACATACTTATGATTAGTTAATACTTGGATGTTTTATATTATTTATCTGCAAATCCCTATGCAATGTTATTACATGAATTATCTTATCCATGCAACGCCCGTACATCCGTCCCTATGCCTACAGTATGTTAATCCTGCTGTCTAAATACATCACAATCACTGTCTTAATTCTCCTACTTCTGTTATTTCACTACTGTCTCTGCTATAAAAATGTTGCTACTGATAATCTGTCTCGAGAAAGTCTATTCACAGGTGCAGCTGATCTGACAAATCATCTGTTAAATCATATAAATATTCTTTGGCTCCCCTTGTGTTGAATCAATAAATTTGAGTTTTACTTCCCTCGAAGACTGTTGTGATCCCCTATACTTGTGGGTCATCAAGACTATTTTATGGCGCCGTTGCCGGGGAGCATAGCTTTATTTGCAAGCCCACCTGAGTGTGATATTGTTCGCTGGAATTTATTCATCATGGGAAGAAATGCTGATAAGAAATTTCCCATCGTGCCTTCCACTACGAGGAAAGGTACAACTCTGAACTCTGCTGCTGCTGCGCTTGACTCTCCATCTGTGTTGAGTAAGCTTGTTGCACCACCACAACCTGCACGTTCTATTACTAATGCTGAATCTGAAGTTACTTATGATGATTCTTCTACTATTCTTGATGAAACTGGTTCATTAGGTCCCTTTTTAAATGCTACTATTGCTAAATCTAAACATATTGAAAATGCTGAAATTCTTGATGAAAATGCTGAAACACATGTTAATTCGCCTGAATTTACATGTGATACTGATGATGAGTGTGATGATATATATGTAAATCTTGATGATGCTCTTGTTAAAGAAATTAATTCATGAAAGATGGTAATGCCTTTGAAAAACTTGTTAAAAAACATACTGTTAAATATAAATTATCTCCTGAGGCTAAATTTGCTACATCTCCCGTAAACATAAAAGATAAAGATTATGATTTCTCTCTTGATTTGGCTCATATAACTATTGTTGAAAGAAAAAACCTTTCAGTGGAACTGAAAATTAAAGTGTTGTAGAACATATGAATGAATTGTCTGATTTAAGTGGAATATTTGCTGAAGACATTAAAATGTGCACTTAGTTTGTTGCTAAAATATTTCCTTTCTCATTAAAAGGAGAAGCTAAACTTGGTACAATAATTTATCTCCTGGTTCCATCACTAGTCCTAAGGGTTTGCTTGATGCTTTCTTTCGAAAATATTTCCTGCTAGTGCTCAACATGATGCTTTGCTTAAAATCTATAATTTTAATCAAGATGAGGGTGAGAAATCGCCCAAAGCTTGGACACGTTTTTGTTGCATATTGAGGGGGCAGCCAAACCATGATTTGGAGAAAATGATCTACTTGATATATTTTATAGTGGACTAACTGCTGAATCTAGGACATACCTGGATAGTTTTGCTAGATGCGTTTTCAAGAAAAGGACTCTCGAAGAAGCTGAAGAATTATTGGCTACTATATGCGAGAATAATGATGATTGGGATATTCCTGAACCTACTCCAACACCTCCACCAACACCGAAGAAGAGAGGTATGATTGAATTAAATGAAGGAACGATGAGGGAAGCTAAAAGATCTCTTCAAGAAAGTGGTATTAAATCTGAATATGTGAAGTATTTATCTCCTATTGAAGAATTATGTAAGCCTATTCCTCCTCCAACCGTTATGGAGGTACATTCTCTCCAAAGGTTTGATGATAGAGATATTCCTTACTCTAAACCTCCTGCTCAATGCTTTGATGATTTTATTGTTAAGCAAGGTAATTTTAATATGAGAATAGAGAATCATTTAATGAAAAATTCTCATGCTATTAGTGATTTACATGATATCGTTGATAGAACTGCTAATGATGTTAATGTGCTAATTAAACACTTTCATCTGGTTCAAACTCAAATAGATCAACTCAATGATGACCCACAAGTATAGGGGATCGCAACAGTCTTCGAGGGAAGTAAAACCAAAATTTATTGATTCGACACAAGGGGAGCCAAAGAATATTTGTAAACTTTAACAGATGATTTGTCAAATCTGCTGCACCTATGAATAGACTTGCTCGAGGAAGACTATCAGTAGCAACCATTTTATAGCAGAGACAGTAGTGAAATAATAGTAGAAGGAGAATTAAGACAACGATTTTGATTGAAGTAGAAAGCAGGATTAAAATACTGTAGGCATAGGGACATATGTATGGGCGTTGCACGGACGAGATAATTCATGTAATAACATAGCATAGGCATTTGCAGATAAAAAATATAAATCATCCAAATATTAACTAATCATAAGCATGTATTAAAATTTAGTTGTGCGTGCTCGCAATGAGAAACTTGCACATCATCTTTTGTATTGCCAGCCCGTTTGCAGCGGGGCCTCAGGGGAAACTACTGGCAATTAAGGTACTCCTTTTAATAAAGTACCGGAGCAAAGCATTAACACTCCGTGAATACATGTGATCCTCACATCATAGCCATTCCCTCTGGTTATCCCAATTGCTGTCACTCTGGGGCCATCGGTTCCAGACAAGAACGTGTGTATACAACTCATAGATATGATCCAAAACAACAATTATCATCATAATTCAATAACATGTTAAGATCTGAAATCATGGCACTCGGACCCTAGTGTCAAGCATTAAGCATAACAAGGTGCAACAATGACGTAAAACACCGATAGCGGATACTAGGCACTATGCCCTAACAATCTTACAGCTATTACATGAGTGATCTCATCCAATCCCTACCACCCCTCAAGCCTACAGCGGAGAATTACTCACTCATGGATGGGGGAAACATGGATGGTTGATGGAGAGGCGGTGGAGATGACGATGGTGATGATCCCCTTCGATTCCCCGTCCCGGCAGGGTGCCGGAACAGAGACTTCTGGTCCCCGAAGTAGGGTTCGCGATAGCGGCGGCACTCGGGTGCGTTCTCTGGAAAAGTCTCTATCACCCAAGTGTTTTTAGGTCAGAGGGGTCTTGTAGCCGCGAGGGGGTCGCGAGGAGGGTCTTCTTGGTTTTGAGTTCCCCTCGGATTAAAAATAATTTCTGTTTGGATTTTGGGGTTTTCTCCGAAGTTGATATTTCTGCACAAAAACAAGACACCAGGGTAATTTTGCTGAAAACAGCGTTAGTGCGCGTTAGTTGCATCCAAAACACACATATTAGAGGTAAAACAATAGCAAAAGTGTTCGGGAAAGTAGATACGTTTTGGACGTATCAACTCCCCCCAAGCTTAGCTTATTGCTTGTCCTCAAGCAATTCAGTTAACAACTGAGTGCGATAAAAGAACTTTCACGAACTCATTTTCTCATGTGATGTAAATATTCTCATTATGAGGAAAAATGCTTAGACTATTCATAACAAGGCATATATAAACGGTGTCACCCAATAGTTATGTAAACCATGAAAAGATGCCAATTATATCGATGAGAAATAACAAGAAACATATCAATTCACATGATTGCAAAGATCATAAGAAAGTATGATAAAGTGGTATCTCGCTAGCCCGCATGTAACAGCAAAACATAAATGCCCAGGCACCTCTGAGTTTCAAAGGAAAACTAGAGATAAAAATATCAAAGATAAAAGCATCTAGATTACACCGCGGTTAACATATTAAGGGGCAAGCACATTACACTAAGAATAACAGTTATGCTCTCGAGAAGGTGCTCAAAGAAGGATGGAGACTCAACAGTAAAGTAAAGGATATGCCCTTCATTGAGTGAAGTAGGGATTCAACATGTGTTAGAGCTTCTTATCATTTTGAAAATAGAGGTAAAATTATTTTTGAGTGGTGGCTGTTAGGTCAACGAATGGTAATGGGTACTCTACCCCCCTTGTCAACAAGACTTTGTTAAGAACGGCTCCCATGAAGGACGTTATTTCTACCCAAGGTCAGATCATCCCACATTTCTCTTTTGTTTACACATGTAGTTAAAAACTATTATCATTGCTTGTCTGATTAGATCAGGGCAAAAATGTGAAGAGAATGCAACAATTAAAGTTGCAATTAGTTTGGGGCTCGGCACCCCATTTGCCAGTTCTTTTTACAAATTAATAGATAAGCGGATGTATATGCCACTAGTCTGGTTGGCGAAAGTGTGTCCAAAGGCAAACGAAAAGGCTGATATCCGTAACCCCACATACTTCCTCATGAGCTCAAAACAGTGGCACAAATTAAGAAGTGTTTGAAGGTTTAAAGGTAGCACATGCGAATTTACTTGAATGGTTCGAAATTGCCATGTAAAGGTGTTTATGGTGGACTCTTTGGAATAACTTGATTTTCAGGGATTTGGAAGCACAAGCATTTTCTCAGCTTAGTACAAGTGGAGGCTAGCAAAAGATGGGAATCGACAATTCAAGAGAGCAATAACCGTCATAATCATGCTTGCGACGAAATATAATTAACAGAGGCATAATAAAGATACAAGAACTCTTAGTCAAAATATGTCATAATGGCTTAATTGACTTTTTGTTTTCAGTCATAACATGTGTAAGCATGTGCCAAGTCAATTTAAATGAATTATTCAGAGGAGGATACCCCAGTGTGATATTCTATTATGAGAAAAACAATGCAAGCGAATATCCAAAGAGACATAACATCCATCGTAAATAAATTGGAAACGATCATAAGAGAACAGGAACTACTAAGCATCCACCAATTGACATATACCTTATGCGAACCATGTAAGCATGCTCACATGAATGAGTATATGTACAAAAATGAGAAACAAATAGAGTTCATTACCAGCCTCTTACCCAACTCGAAATTGTCATACATCATCATAATTGCCTTATCACCTGTGTGCTTGAAAGATATGGGATAATAACCAAGCTCCATGGAGTAATTGAATATAATGATCTCTGAAACAAACTATACAAAAGCAAAGAGAAACAACAAATATTTTTGTGTTTTCAGATTTAGAAACGAAAAATAGAATAGCCAGCAAAGACAATTTTTTTCGAAGGCCTTAGCATGCCCAGATCAGAAAACTCGAAACTAATTAAAGTCGCGTACACATCCCAGGAATATGCACACCAAATATCTGGTCATTCCGACATTCCAGAAAAGAGTTATGAATTTTACGGTGGACAACGGAAATCTGTCCCTGCGCGAAACAACACACAATAAAGCAAAATATTTTTGTGTTTTTGCATATTGAACTTTTTGCTAGTTTTGGGCAAAACAACATACTTTGCTAGTTTTGGGTTTATAGATACTAAAACAAACCAGCAAGAGAAATAACAAAAATATTTTTGCTAGTTTTGGGTTTATAGCAAGCAAACAAAGCATAAACAAATGAACGAAAGAAAGAAAACTAAAACGAAACATGGATATACAAAGTACTGAATGAGAATGATACGAAGATAAGTGTGCATCAGTATACCTCCCCCCAAGCTTAGGCTTTTGGCCCAAGTGGAGCTCAAGGCCAACGTGCCCATCCGTCAAAGTCGTGGGGGTTTGTCGAAGAGCTTTCCTCGTAATATGAGCTCGAGGATGCGCTGACGTGTTATCCGCTATAATCCTCCGGCGGTGGATCCTGCCTGCGATGCGTCTGGTGAAAAGCAAGCACGCTCAGCTGCTCCTCTAGCTCTACCAGCGAGTACGACCACGGTCTCCTGTCAAGACTGAACAAAGAAGGTTGTGGGAAGGAGACCTCCTTTTCACGATCGTCAGCACAAACGACCCTAAACACAATATTCTCCAAAGTGGAGTTGTTAGTAACAAATTTATGGCCTCTCAATGCAGCAAGGCCAAGATAGCATGGCTCAAGTGGTACATCATTAGGACTAATGGGCAGCCTAAAAAATTCAGCAATACGTGAGGTAATAATGCCTCCAAAGATGGGGCCTCTATTAGCTAAACGACGAGCAATCAAAGAGCCAAGGTTATACGGGAATTCACCCTTAAGGGCACCCGAAAGAAATGCAAGTTGCAAGTTACAAACATTTTTAGTGTTTTCCGTACCAAGCACACTAGTAGTAAGATAGTAAACAAAATACTTGATGGCAGGGAATTGAATGTTCCTTATCTTGCGGCGATGTGCGGAGCGGGTGTCTTTGTCGGTCACCTCTTGGTAGGTTTGGGCCAACTCCGGTGGATTTGAGACAATCCTCACCGTCGTCCCCATGTTCGCTGTACCAACAATCCCACAAAACTGCTACAAGGTTAGGCTGCAACGCATATCATATAACTTGAAAGAAATGCATAAGACTGGGTGTTGAAGGTGAAGGATTCCGAGAAAGTCTTGGTCAGCCAATAGTATTGTGGCCTCTCATCCCTCATGTAGGTGGTCAAGCCAACAATCTCAATGAGAGTTTGGAAGTCCTCAAGTAAACCTGCAGCATGAAGGAAAGCATAACAAGGATAAGATGCGGCATGAGGTTCTCCCGCATCTCCCTCATCTCCGATCGTCGGTGCGAGGATCTCCTCGTTGTAGGACT
Organism: Poa annua; assembly: GCA_026929855.1. NCBI lineage: Eukaryota > Viridiplantae > Streptophyta > Magnoliopsida > Poales > Poaceae > Poa > Poa annua. The sequence goes on from CM049427.1 coordinate 71,613,836, forward strand.
GCCTAACGCGAGTGGAAGCCCTTGGACGCCTTGTCCTCCTCTGAAAATCTCCCTCAAACACCTTATCAAAGTCATGGTTGTTCATCTTCCTTTTCTGAAATTTTCAACAAACATCATAAAAATTGATTTTTAGCCAACTAAGTGAAGGGAAACCACTATAGTGACTTGCTAGAGGCTTAAGCATGCATCAAAACTAGTTTCATCAACTTAGAACAAGCATTCAAACTCAATAAATAAGATATCTATAGCAGCAAAATACTTCATATATACACCATTAAACAAAATTCCACTTGAATATTCAGAGGAGTCACATACCGGAGAGGAGATGCACCAAATTTCAGCACCAAAATTGGCTGAATGTGGAGATCGAAATCCCAGGAGATGAGCAGCAAGAACACGAGTTTGAGCTATCCAAAAGTAATTTTTCGGGGAAGAGGGAGGCAGGGGAAGGAGATAGAGCAAGTGGGGGGGGGGGCTGTGGGCCCCACACCATGTGCTGGCGCTGCCAGATGGCTGCCGCGCCACCAGGTGGTGTGGTGCACCATGAGGTCCCCCTGGTGGCTCTCTAGCGCTTCCAGGACCTTCCTCGAAAAATAGGATTTTTCATATTAAATTTTTAATTTTCTAAGAAAATTTATTTTTTTCATTTTCTGGTATTTTGCATTATTAAATTCAGTACTAAAAAATTATTTTCTAATAACAAATTCTACTAAACATTGCAAACTAAGTAACATTACAGTAGGTATAACAAGGATGAGAGAAAGAAAATTGTTTAGCCCCTTTATGCATTTAAAATGCACTTGTTAACAAGGTTGATCAAGTCTTGCCAACAAATGAATTTTATATGACATGAATTTTTTTAAACCATATGAGACACTCATGTTACCTTATAATGAATTGGTATGGATCCAATCATGAGAGTTTTGAATTCTTCTTTATATGGGCAATCAATACTTCCCACTCTAATATACCTCAACTTGGTAATTGTATTAACTCCAGGCATTCTATCAACTTTCTTGGGAAAATAAACAGTATGCTCCTTGTCATGAACATTAAAAGTAACTTTCCTTTACCGCAACCAATAAAAGCCCCTATAGTATTTAGAAAAGGTCTTCCAAAAATAATAGACATATTATCATCTTCAGGCATTTCAAGAACAACAAAGTGAGTCATAATTAAACAACTGGAAGTTATTTGGAGAGGAACATCCTCACAAATTCTAACAGGAACAGCAGTAGATTTATCAACCATTTGCAAAGACATATCAGTAGGTATCAATTTATCAAGGTAAAGTCTCTTGTAAAGAGAGAAATGCATAACACTAACTCCAGCTCCCAAATCACATAGAGCAGTTTTAACATAATTATTTTTGATAGAGCAAGGAATAGTTGGTATACCTGGATCACCAAGCTTCTTTGGAACCTTTCCATTAAAAAAGTAATTAGCAAGCATAGTAGATATTTCCTCATTAGGAATTTTCCTTCTGTTAGTCACAATATCTTTCAAATATTTAGAATAGGGAGACAAGTTAATAGCATCAGTCAAAGGAATTTGCAAGAACAATGGTTTCATCCAATCACAAAATCTATTATAATGATCTTCCTCTTTAGTTTTAAGTTTCTTAGCATGAAAAGGCATTGGTTTTTGGACCCAAGGTTCTCTTTAATTATCATGTTTCTTAGCAATAAAATCTTCTTTAGTGTACTTTCTATTTTTAGCATGTTTTTCAGGTTCTTCTTCTATTTCTTCCTGATCCGAATTATCATTTTTATCTTTATCATTGTTATTAGCATTATCATTGTTGTGTTCATTACCACTTCCAGTTTCAGCATCAGAAACAGATATACTATTAGGATCATTAATAGGTTCAGTGGATTCTACAATAGTTTTATGTTTCTTATTCTTTTTCCTAGAAGGAATACTAGGTTTATTAACTCGTTGAGAATCTTGTTCAATTATTTTATCATGTCCTTCAGGATACAAAGGATCCTGAGTAGATTTACCACCTCTAGTTGTTACTTCACAAACAAGTTTTTCTTTAGCAATAGAGTTGTTTACTAGCAATTCTTTTTGCACTTTAGTAAGTTGATTTATTTGAGTTTGAACCATATGAAAGTGTGTAATTAGCACTTTAACATCATTAGCAGTTCTATCAACAATATCATGTAAATCACTAATAGCATGAGAATTTATCATTAAGTGATTCTCTATTCTCGTATTAAAATTGCATTGCTTAACAATAAAATCATCAAATTCATCAAAGCATTGAGTAGGAGGTTTAGAGTAAGGAATATATCTATCATCAAACCTTTGGAGCTGGTGTACCTAGATAACGGTTGGAGGAGGAATAGGCTTACATAATTCTTCAATAGGAGGTAAATACTTCACATCTTCAGATTTAATACCACTTTCTTGAAGAGATCTTTTAGCTTCCCTAATTGTTTCTTCATTTAATTCAATCATACCTCTCTACTTTGGTGTTGGTGGAGGTGTTGGAGTAGGTTCAGGAATATCCCAATCATCATTATTCTTGCATATACTAGTCAATAATTCTTCAGCTTCTTCGGGAGTCCTTTTCCTGAAAACACAACTAGCAAAACTATCCAGGTATGTCCTAGATTCACCAGTTAGTCCACTATAAAATATATCAAGTAGATCATTTTTCTCCAAATCATGGTTCGGCTGCCCCCTCAAGATACAAAAAAAGCGTGTCCAAGCTTTGGGCAATTTCTCACCCTCTTCTTGATTAAAATTATATATTTTTAGCAAAGCATCATGTTGAGCACTAGCAAGGGAATATTTTCGAGAGAAAGCATCAAGCAAACCCTTAGGACTAGTGATGGAACCAGGAGACAAATGATTATTCCAAGTTTTAGCTTCTCCTTTTAATGAGAAAGAAAATATTTTAGCAACAAAGTAAGTGCGCATTTTGCAAATATTCCACTCAAATAAGACAATACACTCATGTGTTCTACAACACTTTCATTTTCAGTTCCACGGAAGGGTTCTCTTTCAACTATAGCTATATGAGCCAAATCAATAGAGAAATCATAACCTTTATCTTTTATGTTTACATGAGATGTAGCAAATTTAGCATCAGGAGATAATTTATATTTAACAGGCTCTTTTTCACAGGCTCTTGCATCTTTTATAGCATTAATTTCTTGAACAAGAGCATCATCAAGATTCACAAACATATCATCACACTCATCATCAGTATCACAAGTAAATTCAGGTGAATTAACAGGTGTTTCAGCATTTTCATCAGGAATTTCAATATTTTCAATTTGTTTAGATTTAGCAATAACAAAATTTAAAAAGGGACCTAATTGTAGGGACCCCTCGGACGGATCCGAGATGCCCACGTTATGTAAGAGATCACGATCCCAATGATCAGTGCATCGCAATCACATAACTAACATAGGTATCAAAGAGTTACATCATTCAAGTCGTACGAATAAAAGTCTTACAACACATAAACGGTCATACGACCAAAGTCAACAAATCCCGTCGCGTAGGGCGGAAGCTCGTGGCTAGCGACGGATCTTAACATCTCCGAGCGCAGATTCCCACAAGTGCAGTTGACCGGTGACAGCTAGGTGGCGAAGTCATCGTCGTACACCTCCTCCTCGACGCAGGCCTCCTCATTGAAATCTGGACATTTGAATATCCAGGGACAGAGCCACATGAGTACAATTACGTACTCGCAAGACCACCTCTAGGTTTATAGTTTTCCATGGATATGCAAGAAAACACTTTTCGAGAACTGGGAGGGCTCCTGAATACAACTACAGGGCTTATTTTGGAAAACAATGATTTCAAACATAGAGAATACGACATCTCTATACCTTTGTTGAAGAAAACATTTAGAGATATAATTCTCTTCTCTTAGATATAGCAAGGACATATCCAAGTTCAAAACTTTCTTTTGTAAAACCTTTAAAAACACTAGGATGGGGATACCCCTTTTTCCTTCCTTGAGATTGGACTGATTGTCTCCCCGAGACCAATCATCCTCACCCAAATTCCGTACCTCCCAGGTACCTCCTGATTTCCACATAAACATTTTTCCTTCATAAAACAACTTCTTTCTCCAGACGCCCAGTGTGGCCTTTCCAACCGTCCATGACCACGGACACGGCTATTCGAATAGATTTACACTCTGCAGAGGTTGTACACTTTCACCACAAGATTCGGATGGTCTGTCGTGGATCAACCACGGACTGTATAGAGAAAACATGCACACAACAGACGGCCAATCCTAATTTCCACTATGTTGATGCTGGTATCAGAATATCCTCGTCGAGTGGGTTGTTCTCCCCGGCACCGAGTGAGCTAGCCGTATCTTTACGGTTTCCCCTAGCCTCATACCGCCATGACAGGAGACCCACCGTTGCTTCCCGGTGGCACACGAAGTCCACTCTCTGTATGCCCATTCTCTTGCAGCATTCGGTTCCGGGGCCTCGAACCCCATCTAGCCAATTGAGGAAAATTCGAATACCAACACCAACAAGCTTCCGTTAAGCCTCGTACCCATTTTGAGGTAATGTGGTTGCACGGGTTAATTAAACTTCCATCTCCGACTGCTCCCAGCACCTCGGGTTTTCGCAACACCTCCGAATGCTCTCAGCATCTCGTGTTTTCATAAAATAATTCTGACTTGCTGATTGCTCCCAGCAACTCAGGTTTTCCTCCATAAAATAGTTTTACTAAACGGGTTCCCATCCTATAGTTTTGAGGTAAGATAACAGAGTATACTATTTGAAAACTTAATCTTCTTTATAGAGCCTTCAATGACAAGACTCCACAAGTAAAACTCTTCTTATAATACCTACAGCTATTCTAGTATATAACTTTGGCCAAACAATATTTGGTAAAATAGTTTTCGGGTGGCAAGGTGCCACAAAAGAAGTAAAACATGCATTATTTTATTTTAAAACAAAACATGCTTTGTAAATAGTAGGACTTGCATAAAGGTGGTGAGGTGGGCTTGCCTAGCTCAAAGTACTGCCCCTGGTCTTGCTCTTCAGCGTAGTCGTGCTCAGCTACCTCGTACTGCTCTTCCTCGGGTTGTGATTCTACCGTAACATGAAAAACAGACGAGACTAGCGTAAGTCCTAAAATACGAGTTGATAACAATCTAAAGTATAACAACAAGCATCAAGCATCACAAACAGAAAACACGAATAATGCATCCAATATTTATTGGGGGCTGTTTACATGGTTTAAGCATAATTTTTAAGGTACTGCTCCTAAAATTAAACCCTTCTACCACATTATTCCTAACAAGCATGTGAAGCTCTGAAAATTAGCTGTGCATGAAAATCTATCACCATATAAGAATTAAAAATCAGACAAGAGCTACTGATGTCAAACTTAAACAGAAGATAGGTTCAGTTTTATAGATCTCCTGAATGCACAACTTGCCTTTCTGGTGAGGTATGAATTTTCTCTTTACGTGGGGATCTTATTTATCAAATTTGGATACTCCTAGCTCAAGTTATACCAGTTTTAAAATAAAGTATACTTCTGACCATTTTCTATGTGCAGAAAATAATAAGAATTATTTTGGGTTCAATCCAGTGGGGTGAGTTAGATAAAACCTGTGGCTATCCCACAAAATTATCCTTAACATATTTTTATGGACATAGGTGGCTCCACCAATTAAAACTAGACATGTCATAATCTCTGAAATTTCAGAAATGCAAATAAAGAGATTATTTTACTGTTGTTCGGGGATTTATTCACTAAGAATTATCAAGTTACTGGAAAAATCCACATTTGTAGTATGTGGTACCTCCAACACATATCTACCACTTTCAATTGGATTTACTTCAAAAAGTGTTTCTATTTAAAAGTTAAAAATCCCTAAACACCTACTGATGTCATTCTTAGATTAGAAGTAACATTTGCTAGATTAATCTCCTGCATGCAAGATTGACCAATATAGATAGACATTTTTACAAGCTTTTCAACAGATCCAAGATTGCATGTTTTGGATTTACAGAACACAAGTTATTAAACAAATGGTGTATTAGACACTTCTGACTAAATCTATTTTACCACACAACAGAAAACAGATTTTGGACCAAATCCAATGCCACATGGTTAAGAAAACGTGCATGCATGATACAAAATTAATCTCATAATTTTATCTGCTATAGGTTTACCACAAATGATTTAAAGCTAAGCTCGAGATTTACTTGAAAAATAATCAGGAAAAAGGATAAAGGAGAAACACGCCGAACGGCCAGATCTAGGCCAGATCGGCCCAGCTGCGAAGCAGATCAGCGCGGGGACGAGCTGGGCCGGCCCAAGCGCTGCGCGCGCGCCGGCGAAGCGGTAAGCGACCGTGGATCTGGGATCCAACAGCCACGGACAGATCGGGCGCGGTTCAAACACAACCGCAGATCCGAAAATCGACGGTCGCAAGCCATCGTCTTCCTCCCGACCGAGAAAAACACGAGCAGAGCTCGAGAAGGCGATGCCGAGCATGGAGGGCTCACCTAGGGATCGCGTACGGACGAGGGGGAGGTCGGAGGTGAACGCGGCGTCGAAGGGGAGCTCAGGGGTGGTCGCAAAGCTCGCATGCAACGTCGGAGTTCGAGATGGTGACGACGGCGCTCTCCTCGGGTCGTGGACGAACATGGTGTTCTCGAGCTGCAACAGAGCCAAGGGAGGGGAGAGGAGTTAGATCCAGAAGAGGGGAAGCCAGGGAACCAAAAATGGCGAGGAATGGCTGAGAGAAACGAGCGCTACGGCAACTTCCTTTCGTCGGCCACCGAGGTAAATCTCCTCGTCTACAGGGCAAGGGAGGGGAAGAGCTTGGTGGTTTTCGCCGGGGAGGAGAGGAGTAGGGTGGAGAGGTGCTCTGGGGGAGGGAAATGAGCAGGGGAGAGGCTCGGGGTGGAATTAACGAGCTCACCCGATCTAGGGTTGGCTCGGGCAGAAGAGAGGGAGGGGCGCGTCTCCTTTGCTCTCACTAGCTCAGGTGGGCGGTGGAGAGGGGACAGGGGAGATGCTGGTCGGGATGACCAGCCCTAGCCAGTGAGAAGAGAGGAGAGGAGCTCGGATTGGGTGGAAAAGAAGAGAAAAGGGAGAAGAGAGAGGAGAGGTTGGCCCTAGTCCATGACAAGTGGGGCCAGGGGTGAGGTTGCTGCTCTCCTCCTCAGCAGGTGGAGTGGAAAAGAGAGAGAGAAATAAGAGGTGCAAGATTTGAGTAAATCTCAAAATGAATTTAAAACCTAAGTTTGAAAAATTCAAACATGACCCTCAAAGATAAAAAGGGGCAACATTCCAAACTTACCTAAATTAAGAGAGGGTACTGAATTTACAAATGCCTAATTTAATTATCTCATTTAGCTTTTAAAGAAAAGAAAACTTTTGGTGATAAAGAAAGGAATCACTCAAATGGTCATGTTATTTTGATGACTACAAAAGCTAGTGAGATTAATATGCAAACAAGCTCTTTTGTGATAATTTAGAACAGGGTATGGAAGTATATGTGACCTAGATGGAAATGTTTCAAAGGCATGCCAAAAACCATTTAGGGTTTGCTTAATAATAGCTCCTAGTTTGGCTAAGTTTTAACAACCAAGAAGATCCTAATGGTGGATATTTTGTTTTAGTTGTTGTGGTTTTGAGTGTTTTCAATTTTCACTAGAATAACACCACAATGCTAAAGCTAAGAGAATTGGGGTGTTACAGACCTTCCCCCCTTAGGAGAATCTCGTCCCCGAGATTCCAGATTTGAAGAAGAGAGAAAACCAGGGAATTCTTGCTCCAAATAATCTTCACGCTCCCAGGTGGCTTCTTCCTCCGAATGGTTGCTCCACTGGATCTTCAGGAACCTGATCTTCCGCCTCCGTGTCAGACGGACGTCTTCAGCGAGAACACGAAGTGGTCGTTCTCGATAGGTGAGATCATGATTGAGATCAATGGTGTGATGATCTACCTCCTGATATGAATGAGTGTCACCAGGAACTCGCAGGCACTTCCGGAGTAGAGATACATGAAATACATCATGGAATCCTGACAGATGGGGTGGCAGGTCTAGCTGATAAGACACTTCTCCTCTGCGACTGACCACTTTAAAAGGGCCAATGTACCTCGGTGCTAATTTCCCCTTCACATGGAAACGTTGCATTCCCTTGAGTGGTGTAACACGCAAGTAAACCATATCTCCTTCCTTGAAGTTAAGTTCACGGCTCCTGGAATCTGCCTAACTTTTCTGCCTGGATTGGGCGGCCTTAAGGCGGTCGCGAATAAGTTGAACTTGCTCTTCGGCTTCCCTCAAGGTATCAACTCCAAAGATTTGACTGTCCCCAGTTTGCGACCAGTTCAACGGTGTACGACACCTGCGCCCGTACAAAGCCTCAAATGGTGCCATTTTTAGACTGACTTGATAGCTGTTGTTGTATGAAAACTCAGCAAACGGCAAGCAACTCTCCCATTTGGCTCCATAAACTAACACACAAGACCTAAGCATATCCTCAAGGATCTGATTTACTCTTTCCGTTTGACCTCCTGTCTGCGGGTGATACGCAGTACTGAAAAAGAGCTTCGTTCCCATGGCTTCATGCAGCTTGAACCAGAAACGAGAGGTGAATTGGGTTCCTCGATCAGACACGATAGTCCTAGGTATTCCATGAAGGCTGACAATACGTGACATGTAGAGATCCGCAAGCTGATCCGATCGATGCGTGATCCTTACTGGGAAAAAGTGTGCTACCTTAGTGAGCCTATCCACGATAACCCATATGGCGTCATGCCCGCGATGGGACCGGGGCAATCCAGTGATAAAATCCATGCCGACCTCATCCCACTTCCACTCGGGCAATTTGAGAGGTTGAAGTAATCCAGCGGGTCGCTGATGCTCTGCTTTGACCCGTTGGCAGATATCGCAATTCTGGACAAAGAGTGCAATCTCGCGCTTCATGCCATGCCACCAGAAATTCTGCTTCAAATCCTGGTACATCTTGGTTCCACCGGGGTGGATAGAATACAAAGTCTCGTGAGCCTCCTTCATAATTAACTGCTTCAAAGCAGGGTCTGATGGTACGCATATGCGTCCCTTATACCAAAGAGTACTGTCAGAGTCGATGGTGAACCCAGGGACTTCCTCTTTGTCCAATCTTCTCTTGATTCCCTCAATGCTTCTGTGACCTTTCTGTGCTTGCTTGATCTGCTCCCATAAGGTGGGTTGCAACAGGAGTTGATCGATTGCCCCATAGCTGACCACCTCTATTCCCATCTTATCCAGCTCTTCCCAGAGTTCTGGCCGTCTAACCTTGATCAGGGAGTTGAATGAACATGGCTGACGACTAAGGGCATCAGCTACAACGTTAGCTTTTCCAGGGTGGTAATGGATGTCCAAGTCGTAATCCTTGATGAGTTCTATCCATCTTTGTTGCCTCATGTTCAAGTCTCTCTGAGTGAAGATGTACTTCAGGCTCTTGTGATCGGTGTAAATTTCGCAACGGTTGCCCATCACAAAGTGCCGCCATGTCTTGAGTGCATGGACCACTGCAGCAAGCTCTAGGTCATGGGTTGGGTAGTTCTGCTCATGCTTGCGGAGTTGTCGCGACGAGTAAGAAATCACCCGTCCCTCTTGCATAAGGACACAACCAAGTCCGAGTTTGGAGGCGTCGCAATAGACCACAAAATCCTTGGTCACATCGGGCATGGTCAAGATAGGTGCGGTAGTAAGGCGCTTTTTCAGTTCCTGGAAGCTGGCTTCACATTTGTCGGACCAAATGAACTTCTGATCCTTCTTCAATAGTTGGGTAAGGGGCTTTGCGATGCTCGAGAATCCCTCAACAAACTTGCGGTAATACCCGGCTAATCCAAGAATGGACCTTACTTCGGTTTTGTTGGTGGGGGTTGGGAAATCAAGGATGGACTTGATGTGGGTTGGGTCAACAGATATACCTCCAGCTGAGATAACATGGCCAAGAAATCCTACCTCTTTCAGCCAAAAGTGGCACTTGCTAAACTTAGCATATAGCTGATGCTCTCGAAGGGTACCGAGAACCAATCTCAGATGCTCTTCATGTTCCTCTTCCGACTTGGAGTAAATCAGGATGTCGTCAATAAAGACAACCACAAATTTATCCAAGTACTCCATCAATACCTTGTTCATGAGATTCATGAAATAGGCAGGAGCATTGGTCAGGCCAAATGACATCACTGTGTACTCGAACAATCCATAACGAGTGACAAAGGCCGTCTTAGGGATATCAGATTCTCTGACTTTCAATTGATGGTAACCGGTGCGGAGATCGATCTTGGAGAAGACTCGAGCTCCATTGAGTTGATCAAACAGATCTTCAATCTTGGGTAGGGGGTATTTGTTCTTAATAGTCACATCATTTAACTTACGGTAATCCACACACAACCGAGTGGTACCGTCTCTTTTATCCACGAAGATGATTGGTGACCCCCAGGGTGACGCACTAGGGCGTATCATACCCTTCCTAAGTAGGTCATCCAACTGTTTCTTTAATTCCTCCAATTCTTCTGGGTTCATCCGGTACGGTTTTTGAGCTATAGGACCAGTACCGGGTACCAGCTCAATAATGAACTCAATCTCCCTATCCGGTGGCATTCCGGGCAACTCTTCGGAAAAAACATCCGGAAACTCACACACTACCGGTACTTCCTCCAACATGACTCCCACTACACACTTATGGCAATGACTCGAGGTGGAGTGGTAGGTCGAGAAGTGTGTAATCTCTTCTCCTTCCGGGGTGGTTAGGGTGACAGACTTGTTAGTGCAATCTATTTTTCCTCGGTTTACTGCCATCCAATCCATTCCTAAAACCACTTCTATCCCTTGCTTTTCTAATACCACTAGGTCTGCATGGAATCGGGCTCCTTGAATTTCCACAGGAGTCTCCTTGCAAGACAAGATGGCCTTGGTAGTGGCTCCCGGGATTTGTACTCTCATAGGACGATGCATCACAGTTGGAACCATACCACTCTTCCTAACAAACGGCTCCGTAACGAAAGAATGGAAGCTCCCGAATCAAAGAAAACTGAGGCGGAAACTGAGTTGACAGGGAACGTACCCATAACCAGGTCTGGTGCCTCCTGAGCTTCTTCTGCACTGATGTGATTCAGATGACCTTTGATGACAGGGGCCGCTTTCTTGGGATACGGGTTCTTGCCTCCAGGTGGACGGGGTGGCCCTTGATTCATCTTTGTCGCATTGGGGCGACCACCAGCGGGCTGTCTAGTGGGGCAATCCCGCGAGAAATGTCCAGGCTGTCCACAAGTGAAACATCCTCCTGTGGGCTTCGGAGCAGGCGGCCTATTAAAGTTGAGGCCGGGGTTGGAACCACCTCCAGGACGAGGTGCAGGCGGGCGAGAAGAGTAGCTGGGTCTTGGCGCAAATGTTGGAGGCCTTGGTGATGGATAAGAAGGTCTCGGTGGAGGTGAAGGGCGCAGACGAGGATAACTTCCAGTTGGACTGCTGCTGCTACTGCCTTGCTGCATCGATTGGCGACGCTTGCGGTTGTCAAACGAAGCCTTGCGCTTGTGCTCCATCATAATGGCTGCATCAGCCAAGGACTCCAGGTCGGTGAAAGGCATCACCACCAGAACGCACTGCATCTCATCATGAAGTCCGTTCATGAACCTCTCTTTCTTCTTGTCCTCAGTATCGGTATCGGTGGGCGCATACCTCGCTAGAGAAGTAAACTTCTCCAAGTACTCGCTCACAGACATACTGCCTTGCTTGAGCTGCAGGAATCTCTCTCGCATGATGCTGATGAGTCCAGAGGGCACATAACGCTTCAAGAACTTGGTCTTGAAAGCTGGCCAAGCCACCACTTCCTCCGGTGGCAATAGAGCACGAATGGCCTCCCACCATGCTCGGGCAGATCCAGAGAGGTAGTGAGTGGCATAGACCACCTTCTCATTTTCACCCACTTGGGCGACCCTCAGGTTGTTCTCAATGGTACGGATCCAGTCATCAGCATCCAGTGGCACTTCACTTTTGTAGAAAACTGGAGGATTGGTGTTCTGAAAGTCACGAAGATTGGAGCGGGGTTCCTCATTTCCTTGGCCGCCATTCTGGTTGACGGCAATCTGAGCCAGATGTTGCAGGGTAGCTAGGTTGGCATTCCTCTCAGCGCGAGCTGCCTCGCGATCCTCCATGAGAAGACCAAGCACTTGAGCCATAGATGGCTCAGGTGGTGGGGGTGGTGGTGGATCCCTTGCCATTCTGAATTTCAGAATAAACATTTATTAATTTCTCTACTTAGAAGTTTCTAACACAGGTTTTGAAAAAGAGTTCATCAAGCATACAAATTACAGCAAAGTATTACTCCTAAGAAGACATGATTCCATTCCATAGCAAGGTTCCAAAAGCATCATCACATAGTGCACAACCACAAAACACGGACTGACATGGTTCTTACAATCATCCAGACACACACATGCTAACTAGACCACACAATCGCGTCCAATTATCGCGATGGTTCGGTCCTAACCCAAAAGATACTACGCAGCTATCTACTCCACGTCCACGGCGGCATCACTATCAAAGGGTGGCTCCTCGGGGTCCTCGTCCTCAGGCATCACAGCTCCCGAGTCATCATCGTCCTCGCCTCGCAGGTCGTCGTCATCCTGCTCGCTCACAGGCTCCATATCCATGTCCTCCGTAGGGTCCTCATCCACAGGTAGGATATCGTCATTCTCCTTGCTCAGGGCCTCCACTTCGCTCTCCAGCTCGCTGATCCTCTCATCACGGGCATCAAGGGTCGACTTGAGCATGTCAACCATCCCGTCAAGCTGAAACCTGTAGAAGCGAGTAGTCTGGAGACGTGCAAAGGTAGAACGGCGCTACTTGCGCTCCATCTTGAGCTCTGCCTGGGACTCCACTAAATGCTCCTCCAAGGTCTTGAGCTTCAGCTCCACGGTCTTCAGCTTGTCCTGAGATGCCTTGAGTTGCGCCTCCAAGTCCTCAATCCTCTGCTCAGCTGCCGAGATCCGCACCTCAGCTCCGTCATGATTAAGACGATGAAGGTCACTCTCGAACCGACTATTGACCAGCTGGGACTGGGTGTACTCGACGAAGAGTCCCAGCTCGGCCAAGTGGTTCCCGAAAGTGGGGTGGGGACGCGGTGGCACAGGGTTACTCTGCTCGTCCAAGCCAGAGTAAAACTCAAAGCGAGTGCCGCCCAGCTCGGAACTGTGGGCACACACCAAGCGGGCAAGAGCCCTCTGCAGCACAGTGACGAATGCTCCCATCTGAGTCGATGCAAGGGCATCCTCAATCAGCTCCTCGGCAAAAGGTGGCACCAATGGTCCTCGAAGGATGCACCTCACCGTCCAGGACATCTCATCTCCCACCATGGGCAGACAACGTCCAATCAGCAGCTCTGGTAGCGGACGCCTCAGGTGTCTAGTCAGCTGGAGTAGGTCGGCCTGGAACAGACGCGAAACTCCGGTGTCTGGCACCGCTCCCAACTGAATCGACGACGAGAACTCTCCGCTCATCTACACAACATTTTAAATGGAGGTTTAATTAGTGAACGATGTACCAAATTTTTTAAACAGGTAAAATCATAAGTTTTAATGCATGTATAACAAGTAATCAGTGAGTACTAACAGAAGGGAGGGAGGAGTAGCAGTATATTTAGCACATTTTTAAGTATTTTTCTCCTAGCTATGACGGAAAAACATTTTTGCGTGACGCCGACGCCCAACCTAACTAAAGTCTCCTAAGGTCAACGATGGCTCTGATACCAAGTCTGTAGGGACCCCTCGGATGGATCCGAGATGCCCACGTTATGTAAGAGATCACGATCCCAATGATCAGTGCATCGCAATCACATAACCAACATAGGTATCAAAGAGTTACATCATTCAAGTCGTACGAATAAAAGTCTTACAACACATAAACGGTCATACGACCAAAGTCAACAAATCCCGTCGCGCAGGACGGAATTAACTACGATAGCGGAAGCTCGTGGCTAGCGACGGATCTTAACATCTCCGAGCGCAGATTCCCACAAGTGCAGTTGACCGGTGACAGCTAGGTGGCGAAGTCATCGTCGTACACCTCCTCCTCGACGCAGGCCTCCTCATTGAAATCAGGACATTTGAATATCCAGGGACAGAGCCACATGAGTACAATTACGTACTCGCAAGACCACCTCTAGGTTTATAGTTTTTCATGGATATGCAATAAAACAATTTTCGAGAACTGGGAGGGCTCCTGAATACAACTACAGGGCTTATTTTGGAAAACAATGAATTCAAACATAGAGAATACGACATCTCTATACCTTTGTTGAAGAAAACATTTATAAATAGAATTCTCTTCTCTTAGATATAGCAAGGACATATCCAAGTTCAAAACTTTCTTTTGTAAAACCTTTAAAAACACTAGGATGGGGATACCCCTTTTTCCTTCCTTGAGATTGGACTGATTGTCTCCCCGAGACCAATCATCCTCACCCAAATTCCGTACCTCCCAGGTACCTCCTGATTTCCACATAAACATTTTTCCTTCATAAAACAACTTCTTTCTCCAGACGCCCAGTGTGGCCTTTCCAACCGTCCATGACCGCGGACACGGCTATTCGAATAGATTTACACTCTGCAGAGGTTGTACACTTTCACCACAAGATTCGGATGGTCTGCCGTGGATCAACCACGGACTGTACAGAGACAACATGCACACAACAAACGGCCAATCCTAATTTCCACTATGCTGATGCTGGTATCAGAATATCCTCGTCGAGTGGGTTTGTTCTCCCCGGCACCGAGTGAGCTAGCCGTATCTTTACGGTTTCCCCTAGCCTCATACCGCCATGACAGGAGACCCACCGTTGCTTCTCGGTGGCACATGAAGTCCACTCTCTGTATGCCCATTCTCTTGCAGCATTCTGTTCCGGGGCCTCGAACCCCATCTAGCCAATTGAGGAAAATTCGAATACCAACACCAACAAGCTTCCGTTAAGCCTCGTACCCATTTTGAGGTAATGTGGTTGCACGGGTTAATTGTTCGGGCGGCAGCAGGGACTTCGAAATTAAACTTCCATCTCCGACTGCTCCCAGCACCTCGGGTTTTCGCAACACCTCCGAATGCTCTCAGCATGTCGTGTTTTCATAAAATAATTCTGACTTGCTGATTGCTCCCAGCAACTCAGGTTTTCCTCCATAAAATAGTTTTACTAAACGGGTTCCCATCCTATAGTTTTGAGGTAAGATAACAGAGTATACTATTTGAAAACTTAATCTTCTTTATAGAGCCTTCAATGACAAGACTCCACAAGTAAAACTCTTCTTATAATACCTACAGCTATTCTAGTATATAACTTTGGCCAAACAATATTTGGTAAAATAGTTTTCGGGTGGCAAGGTGCCACAAAAGAAGTAAAACATGCATTATTTTATTTTAAAACAAAACATGCTTTGTAAATAGTAGGACTTGCATAAAGGTGGTGAGGTGGGCTTGCCTTGCTCAAAGTACTGCCCCTGGTCTTGCTCTTCAGCGTAGTCGTGCTCAGCTACCTCGTACTGCTCTTCCTCGGGTTGCGATTCTACCGTAACATGAAAAACAGACGAGACTAGTGTAAGTCATAAAATACGAGTTGATAACAATCTAAAGTATAACAACAAGCATCAAGCATCACAAACAGAAAACACGAATAATGCATCCAATATTTATTGGGGGCTGTTTACATGGTTTAAGCATAATTTTTAAGGTACTGATCCTAAAATTAAACCCTTCTACCACATTATTCCTAACAAGCATGTGAAGCTCTGAAAATTAGCTGTGCATGAAAATCTATCACCATATAAGAATTAAAAATCAGACAAGAGCTACTGATGTCAAACATAAACAGAAGATAGGTTCAGTTTTATAGATCTCCTGAATGCACAACTTGCCTTTCTGGTGAGGTATTAATTTTCTCTTTAAGTGGGGATCTTATTTATCAAATTTGGATACTCCTAGCTCAAGTTATACCAGTTTTAAAATAAAGTATACTTCTGACCATTTTCTATGTGCAGAAAATAATAAGAATTATTTTGGGTTCAATCCAGTGGGGTGAGTTAGATAAAACCTGTGGCTATCCCACAAAATTATCCTTAACATATTTTTATGGACATAGGTGGCTCCACCAATTAAAACTAGACATGTCATAATCTCTGAAATTTCAGAAATGCAAATAAAGAGATTATTTTACTGTTGTTCGGGGATTTATTCACTAAGAATTATCAAGTTACTGGAAAAATCCACATTTGTAGTATGTGGTACCTCCAACACATATCTACGACTTTCAATTGGATTTACTTCAAAAAGTGTTTCTATTTAAAAGTTAAAAATCCCTAAACACCTACTGATGTCATTCTTAGATTAGAAGTAACATTTGCTAGATTAATCTCCTGCATGCAAGATTGACCAATATAGATAGACATTTTTACAAGCTTTTCAACAGATCCAAGATTGCATGTTTTGGATTTACAGAACACAAGTTATTAAACAAATGGTGTATTAGACACTTCTGACTAAATCTATTTTACCACACAACAGAAAACTGATTTTGGACCAAATCCAATGCCACATGGTTAAGAAAACGTGCATGCATGATACAAAATTAATCTCATAATTTTATCTGCTATAGATTTACCACAAATGATTTAAAGCTAAGATCTAGATTTACTTGAAAAATAATCAGGAAAAAGGATAAAGGGGAAACACGCCGAACGGCCAGATCTAGGCCAGATCGGCCCAGCTGCGAAGCAGATCAGCGCGGGGACGAGCTGGGCCGGCCCAAGTGCTGCGCGCGCGCCGGCGAAGCGGTAAGCGACCGTGGATCTGGGATCCAACAGCCACGGACAGATCGGGCGCGGTTCAAACACAACCGCAGATCCGAAAATCGACGGTCGCAAGCCATCGTCTTCCTCCCGACCGAGAAAAACACGAGCAGAGCTCGAGAAGGCGATGCCGAGCATGGAGGGCTCACCTAGGGCTCGCGTACGGACGAGGGGGAGGTCGGAGGTGAAGGCGGCGTCGAAGGGGAGCTCAGGGGTGGTCGCAAAGCTCGCATGCAACGTCGGAGTTCGAGATGGTGACGACGGCGCTCTCCTCGGGTCGTGGACGAACCAGGCGTTCTCGAGCTGCAACAGAGCCAAGGGAGGGGAGAGGAGTTAGATCCAGAAGAGGGGAAGCCAGGGAACCAAAAATGGCGAGGAATGGCTGAGAGAAACAAGCGCTACGGCAGCTTCCTTTCGTCGGCCACCGAGGTAAATCTCCTCGTCTACAGGGCAAGGGAGGGGAAGAGCTTGGTGGTTTTCGCCGGGGAGGAGAGGAGTAGGGTGGAGAGGTTCTCTGGGGGGAGGGAAATGAGCAGGGGAGAGGCTCGGGGTGGATTTAACGAGCTCACCCGATCTAGGGTTGGCTCGGGCAGAAGAGAGGGAGGGGCGCGTCTCCTTTGCTCTCACTGGCTCAGGTGGGCGGTGGAGAGGGGACAGGGGAGATGCTGGTCGGGATGACCAGCCCTAGCCAGTGAGAAGAGAGGAGAGGAGCTCGGATTGGGTGGAAAAGAAGAGAAAAGGGAGAAGAGAGAGGAGAGGTTGGCCCTAGTCCATGACAAGTGGGGCCAGGGGTGAGGTTGCTGCTCTCCTCCTCAGCAGGTGGAGTGGAAAAGAGAGAGAGAGAAATAAGAGGTGCAAGATTTGAGTAAATCTCAAAATGAATTTAAAACCTAAGTTTGAAAAATTCAAACATGACCCTCAAAGATAAAAAGGGGCAACATTCCAAACTTACCTAAATTAAGAGAGGGTACTGAATTTACAAATGCCTAATTTAATTATCTCATTTAGCTTTTAAAGAAAAGAAAACTTTTGGTGATAAAGAAAGGAATCACTCAAATGGTCATGTTATTTTGATGACTACAAAAGCTAGTGAGATTAATATGCAAACAAGCTCTTTTGTGATAATTTAGAACAGGGTATGGAAGTATATGTGACCTAGATGGAAATGTTTCAAAGGCATGCCAAAAACCATTTAGGGTTTGCTTAATAATAGCTCCTAGTTTGGCTAAGTTTTAACAACCAAGAAGATCCTAATGGTGGATATTTTGTTTTAGTTGTTGTGGTTTTGAGTGTTTTCAATTTTCACTAGAATAACACCACAATGCTAAAGCTAAGAGAATTGCGGTGTTACACTAATGAACCAGTTTCATCAATAACAGTAGAAGCATCATCATAAGTAACTTCATATTCAGCAGTAGTAATAGAACGTGCAGGTTGTGGTGGTGTAACAAGCTTACTAAACACAGATGGAGAGTCAAGCGCAGCAGCAGAGTTCAGAGCGGTACATTTCCTTGTAGTGGAAGGCACAATGGGAAACTTATTATGAGCATTTCTTCC
Organism: Poa annua; assembly: GCA_026929855.1. Lineage (NCBI taxonomy): Eukaryota > Viridiplantae > Streptophyta > Magnoliopsida > Poales > Poaceae > Poa > Poa annua. The sequence goes on from CM049427.1 coordinate 71,632,226, forward strand.
CATGATGAATAAATTCCAGCGAACAATATCACACTCAGGTGGGCTTGCAAATAAAGCTATGCTCCCCGGCAACGGCGCCAGAAAATAGCCTTGATGACCCACAAGTATAGGGGATCGCAACAGTCTTCGAGGGAAGTAAAACCCAAATTTATTGATTCGACACAAGGTTAGCCAAAGAATATTTGTAAGTTTAACAGATGATTTGTCAGATCAGCTGCACCTGTGAATAGACTTGCTGCGGAAGATTATCAATAGCAACAGTTTTATAGCCGAGACAGTAGTGAAATAACAGTAGTAGGAGAATTAAGACCGCGCTTGTGATTGATGTAGACAAAAGGATAAAAATACCAAAAGCATAGGGACGGATGTACGGGCGTTCTTGGACGAGGTTATTCATGTAATAACATAGCATAGGCATTCACAGATAAATAATATAAAGCATCCAAGTATTAACTAATTATAAGCATGTATTCCAATTTAGTTGTGTGTGCTCGCAATGAGAAACTTGCACATCATCTTTTGTCCTGCCAGCCCGTTTGCAGCGGGGCCTCGAGGGAAACTACTGGCAATTAAGGTAATCCTTTTAATAAAGTACCGGAGCAAAGCATTAACACTCCGTGAATACATGTGATCCTCACATCATAGCCATGCCCTCTGGTTATCCCAATTGCTGTCACTTTGGGGCCATCGGTTCCGGACAATAATATGCGTATACAACTCATAGATATGATCCAAAACAATAATTATCATCATAATTCAATAACATGTTCAGATCTGAAATCATAGCTCTCGGGCCCTAGTGCCAAGCATTAAGAATAACAAGTTGCAAGAATGACGTAAAACACCGATAACGGATATTTGGCCCTATGCCCTAACAATCTTACAACTATTACATGAGTAATCTCATCCAATCCCTACCATCCCCTCAAGCCTACCGCGGTGAATTACTCACTCATGGATGGGGGAAACATGGATGGTTGATGGAGAGGCGGTGGAGATGACGATGGCGATGATCCCCTTCGATTCCCCGTCCCGGCAGGGTGCCGGAACAGAGACTTTTGGTCCCCAAACCAGGGTTCGCGATGGCGGCGGCGCTCGGATGTGTTCTCTGAAAAAGTGTCTATCCCCCAAGCATTTTTAGCTCAGAGGGGTCTTGTAGCCGCGAGGGGGTCGCAAGGAGGTGGCCTAGGCGGCCACACCACCACCTGGCGCGGCCAGATGGGCCCCACGCCACGAGGTGGTGTGGGCCCCTCAGGCCTCTTCTCCGTTTAGTCTTCGTGGTTTTGAGTTCCCCTCGGATGAAAAATAACTTCAGTTTGGATTTTGGGGTTTTTCTCCAAAGTTGATATTTCTGCACAAAAACAAGACACCATGGTAATTCTGCTTAAAACAGCGTTAGTCGGCGTTAGTTGCATCCAAAACACACAAATTAGAGGTAAAACAATAGCAAAAGTGTCCGGGAAAGTAGATACATTTTGGACGTATCACTCACTAAAGTGCAAACAAAATTGCTAGTAAACAACTCTATTGCTAAAGAAAACTTGTTTGTGAAGTAACAACTAGAGGTGGTAAATCTACTCAGGATCCTTTGTATCCTGAAGGACATGATAAAATAATTTAACAAGATTCTTAACGAGTTAATAAACCTAGTATTCCTTCTAGGAAAAAGAAAAAAGAAACATAAAACTGTTGTAGAATCCTCTGAACCTGTTAATGATCCTAATAGTATATATGTTTCTGATGTTGAAACTGAAAGTGGTAATGAACACAACAATGATAATGCTAATAACAATGATAAAGAAAAAAATGATAATTCGGATCGGGAAGAAATAGAAGAAGAACCTGAAATACATGCTAAAAATAAAAAGTACACTAAAGAAGATTTTATTGCTAAGAAACATGGTAATGAAAGAAAACCTTGGGTCAAAAAACCAATGCCTTTTCCTGCTAAGAAACTTAAATCTAAAGAGGAAGATCATTATAATAGATTTTGTGATTGGATGAAACCACTGTTCTTGCAAATTCCTTTGACTGATACTATTAAGTTGCCTCCGTATTCTAAATATATGAAAGATATTGTGACTAAAAAAAGTAAAATTCCTAATGCGGAAATATCTACTATGCTTGCTAATTACTCTTTTAATGGTAAGGTCCCAAAGAAGCTTGGTGATCCAGGTATACCAACTATTCCTTGCTCTATCAAAAATAATTATGTTAATACTGCTCTATGTGATTTGGGAGTTGGAGTTAGTGTTATGCCTTTCTCTCTTTACAAGAGAATTTATCTTGATAAATTGATACCTACTGATATATCTTTGTAAATGGATGATAAATCTACTGTTGTTCCTGTTGGAATTTGTGAGGATGTTCCTGTCCAAATAACTACCAATTGCTTAATTATGACTGACTTTGTTGTTCTTGAAATGCCTGAAGATGATAATATGTCTATTATTCTTGGAAGACCTTTTCTAATCACTGCAGGGGCTATTATTGATTTCAATAAAGGAAAAGTTACTTTTAATGTTCATGACAAGGAGCATAATGTTTATTTACCCAAGAAAGTTGATAGAATACCTGGAGTTAATACAGTTACCAATTTGAGATCCATTAGAGTGGGAAGTATTGATTGACCATATAAAGAAGAATTCAAAACTCTCATGATTGGATCCATACCAATTCATTATAAGGTAACATGAGTGTCTCATATGGATAAAAATATTTCATGTCATACAAAATTCATTTGGTGGCAAGACTTGATCAACCTTGTTAACAAGTGCATTTTAAATGCATAAAGAGGCTAAACAATTTTATTTCTCCCATCCTTGTTATACCTACTGTTATGTTATTTAGTTTGCAATGTTTAGTTGAATTTGTTATTAGAAAATAATTTTCAGTATTGAATTTAATAATGCAAAATACTAGAAAATGAAAAAAATAAAGTTTCTCGGAAAATTAAAAAATTTATATGAAAAATCATATTTTTCGACGAGGGACCTGGAAGTGCCAGAGAGCCAGCAGGCAAGTGGCCGCGCCAGCTGGTGGTGTGGGGCCCACAGGCCCCCCACTTGCTCTCTCTCCTTCCCCTGCCTTCCTCTTCCCCGAAAAAATCACTTTTGGATAGCTCAAACTCGTGTTCTTGCTGCTCATCCCCTGTGATTTCGATCTCCACATTCAATCGATTTCTGCTGCTGAAATTTGGTGCATCTCCTCTCTGGTATGAGACTCCTCCGAATATCCAAGCGGAATTTTGTTTAATTGTGTATATATGAAGTATTTTGCTACTGTAGATATCTTGTTTAGTGAGTTTGAATGTTTGTTCTAAGTTGATGAAACTAGTTTTGATGAATGCTTAATCCTCTAGCAAGTCACTATAGTGGTTTCCCTTCATTTAGTTGGCTAAAAATCGATTTTTATGATGATTGTTGGAAATTTCAGAAAAGGAAGATGAATAACCGTGACTTTTGAGGTGTTTGAGTGAGATTATTAGAGGAGGACAAGGCGTCCAAGGGCTTCTACTTGTGTTAGGCAGTCCTACAACGAGGAGATCCTCGCACCGACGATCGGAGATGAGGGGGATGCGGGAGAACCACACTTCGCATCTTACCCTTGTTATGCTTTCCTTCGTGCTGCAGGTCTACTAAAGGACTTCCAAACTCTCGTTGAGAGAGTGGGCTTGACCACCTACATGAGGGATGAGAGGCCATAACACTATTGGCTTACCAAGACGTTCTCGGAATCCTTCACCTTCAACACCAAGTGTTTTGCAAAGGCTATTTCTTTCAAGATATATGATATGCCTTGTAGTCTAACCATGCAGGAGTTTTGTGAGATAATTGGTACAACGAACATGGGGAAAACGGTGAGGATTGTCGCGAATCCTTCGGAGTTTGCCAAAACCTACCAAGAGGTGACTGACAATGACACCCGCTCCGCACAACGCGGCAAGATAAGGAACATTCAATTCCCTGCCATCAAATATTTTATTTACTATCTTACTACTAGGGTGCTTGGTAGGGAAAACACTAGCAATGTTTCTAACTTGCAACTTGCATTTCTTACGGGTGCCCTTAAGGGTGAATTCCTGTATAACCTTGGTTCTTTGATTGCTCGTCGTTTAGCTAATAGAGGCCCCATCTTTGGAGGCATTATTACCTCACGTATTGCTGAATTTTTTAGGCTGCCCATTAGTCCTAATGATGTACCACTTGAGCCATGCTATCTTGGCCTTGCTGCATTGAGAGGCCATAAATTTGTTACTAACAACTCCACTTTGGAGAATATTGTGTTCAGGGTCGTTTGTGCTGACGATCGTGAAAAGGAGGTCTCCTTCCCACAACCTTCCTTGTTCAGTCTTGACAGGAGACCGTGGTCATACTCGCTGGTGGAGTTGGAGGAGCAGTTGAGCGCACTTGGTTTTCACCAGGCAGGCAGGAGCCACCGCCGGAGGATTACATCGGATACCACCCCGGCGCATCCTCGAGCTAATATTACGGGGAAAGTTGTTCGACCTAACCCCGCGGCACCAACGGATGGGCACATTGGGGCTGATCTCCACTTAGGCCAAAAGCCTAAACTGGGGGGGGGGGGTATAGCGATAGCACACTCATTTACATATCATTATCATTCGGTACTTTGTATATCCATGTTTCTTTTTAGTTTTTTTCTTTCATTCGTTCATGTTTTGTTTGCTTTCCATAAACTCAAAAATACCAAAAAGATTTTTGTTATTTCTCTTACTGGTTTGTTCTAGTATCTAGTATTAATATTCTTAGTATTTATTTCAGTTCAATATGCAAAAACACAAAAATATCTTGTTTTGTTGTGTGCTGTTTCGCGCAGGGACAGATTTTTGCTGTCCACCGTTAAATTCATAACTTTTCACAGAAATGTCACACTAGTGGAAAAAGGCTTATAGGTGGGATGACCCTTTGTGGCGCACCAAAACCGCATGCGCCACAAAAATCGTTTAGTGGCGCACCACACAAGTGCGCCACAAATTTCTGTGGCGCAGAAAATAGCAATGCGCCACTGAAATAGACGTTTTTGTGGCGCACAGAGAAATATGCCCCGCAGAAATATGGTGGGCCCCGCCAGATTGGTCGGATTTCAGAAATCCGAGGCATATTCTGTGGCGCACAAAGCAAATGTGCCACAAAAAGTTAACAATCGGTGGCGCATCCTATAACATGCGCCACAAAAAGTTGACATTTTGTGTCGCATGGAGCTGGTGCGCAACAAAATGTTAACTTTCTGTGGCGCATATGAATCTGGTGCGCCACATATAGTTTTCCCGCATTTTCTCCCCCCTTTTCCCGCCATTTTTCTGCTATCCTCTTCCTATAAAATCCCCCTCCGGTATGAGCTTCAGAATTATAGATTTTCAGTATAGCTAGGCGTGTAAGGATGGTTTGTGTTAGTCCTTGCAATAAGTGTGTGTCTGGCGGGTTCCACAGTCCCGCCGCCGAGTATCTCGCGCGTATTTCCCATAATTTGCTTATTGAGGGTAGGAAAGTGTATCACGATGAACTTATTGAGAGTGAGAGTCAACTCGCTTTGCTGGGAGCCAAACTATGCAGCGCTGGGTATCCATATCGGACCCCTAACAAAATTCGTCGTGAATTGATTAGGATTCGAGTCAGGTTTAACAAGAAAGTTGAGAATGGCAAGTTCAAGACTCAGTGGGATCTTGATTCATACGCTGAGTCTAACCGTTGGGTAGATGAGAGTGATGATTCCGATGACTTCATGACGTCATCCAAGGCCCTGAAGTCAGAAGGAGCGTCGAAGGGGAAGGGCAAGAAGGTTGAATCGTCATCCAAAAATAAGAGTGTATCATCGTCAAAGCGCAAGGGCGCTGCATCAAGGGATTGAGTTGTGTTGTGTATCTTCATTAATTGTAGCTATGTTGTATCATCATTTGAGTTGTGTTGTATATATCTTTGTGATCGAACTAAATATTTGAGTTGAGTTGTGTGTTGTATATATCTTCATAATTTGTCGTGTGTTATATGTGATGGTGGTTTGAGTTATATACTATTGTACAGTACCAACTTATTTGAAGTTTAAAATTTGAATAGGATTTTTTCATAGGTTAGATTTTTTTTGGCACGCCCGAGGGTTTTCTGTGGTGCATGGGCTGGCTGCGCCACAGAAAGAAGCCCCATGCGCGCATGGATTTTTGTGGCGCATGGGGCATATTTCGTGGTGCATCTAGCCCATACGCCATGGAAAGGCAGTTACATTAAAACCCAGCGCCCCCCGCGCGCGACTGAACCCTAGTTCATATCGCCCGCGCCCGCGCACCTGTAGCGTACTTGCACTTTAAATAAGGCAGATACCTGTGTATAGTGCAAATCCCTGGATCGATTCATTTGCACACACAGTTTACGATGTAATATCACAACAAAGCGTCAATTTTATTACATCGATGATCCAGAATTACAAAATATTCGATACAAGTTGCATAGCATAAAGCTAGTATTGAAAAAGTACACATCGGAACTACAATAGTAGTGAGTCTCTATCACTTTCATGCTGCCACTGGCGAAAACATGTTGGTTGTAGACTCGAAACCTATAAACGAAACCTCACTCGTCATCTGAACAATCTACAATAAGAAAAATATTGCAACAACGTGGGTCAGATTCCATTAAAAATGGACTCTGGCAAGTGACACTATGGTGGACACTTAATGGAATAACTCTAAAGCCATTATGCATATTTGGCTGGTGGAGTTCAAGACTATTTTGCATAAAGCCAATTTTTCCTATCTCTTTGGAAAACACTTTCTTCAAATCAAGACAAGTATGGCATGAAGACCATAAATCTCATCTTCCCTTGTTCACCCATCAAATTTATTTCTGAAGTTGGAATGATGGAATCCTCCGTTGACGTCCGTGATCAGCTGCTCAAATTGTCCGTACCGGGGACACGGCTAAGTACTTAGTTTTACACTCTATAGAGGTTGTGCACGTTCACCATTGTACCCATTCAACCCAATTTATTCTTTACACACCATTTGTTATAAGGAAAGGAGAAGAATGAGACGAGATCTTCCAGAAGCATTTTCCCTCCCACTCTGGCTTGACCCGTTCCTCCCAACATCCCCCTACATCTGCTTGTCAAGCCGGAGAGAGTCCACGCAACATAATCCATCAAGCCAGAGCCCATATGGCAATGGCTGCACTGGAAGCAATCGTCACTCGGAGTTCTTCAGATTCCTCTATTCCCTGGGTGGCCATCCACAAGTGCACTCTCAGGTTGACAACCCCCATGCTCATGGCCCCAAGTATAGTAGAAACTACCTTAGGCGAAGACAACCACAAGCACATTCCTGAGTAGCCACTCAACATAAACCATTCAACCAATCCACCCAGGTGTTTCATTAACTTAGTGGATGTGTACTCCCAGGTTGACAACCACCATGCTCACGCCCCTAAGTAGAATAGAAATTCATCCTAGGCGACGACAACCATGAGCACAGCCCTGAGTAGTCACTTAACATTTTGTAAAACTTTTAATCAATTGCATAGCATCAATATTTCTGCTGAGTATGATATAGGAACCTAGACACATGAGTAAGGGAATTCTACGCAGGTTTAGCATAGCAATACTATCCTACTCATGCATATAAAAATACTAAGTAATGCATATAAAAAATAATAGGAAGTTTATGAGGTGTGCCACTTGCCTTTGAATGTTGTCGTTGTTCACAAACTCTTTTCAACAACGAACGTTTGCTCTCCGTTTAATCTAAACAATATAAGCAAACAACAATACAACAATCAAGAAACAACAATCATCAAACATACATGCTCATATCTAGTGAACAAACAAGTTTTGTAAAACTTCTAAGGAAAACATGTCATGCATGATATGCAATTTATTTCTAAGGACTAGAAATGCATGTCATGCCATGAAAATCTTTTAACTTAATGCAAGGAAATGTGTTGGTCAAAAATGACTAAGGACTAAAGTCATAAGTTGAATAAAATATTTTGTTTTATATCATCTTGAATAAGCCCTCTAATGGCTTAGTCTTGATGTGTAGAAATATTTAGAGAAAATACTAAGTCATTTCTTCAATATGATCAACAATTATTATCAACTCTTTGTAAATTGGATATTCACTATAGTGAGAGAGACAGACACCCGGCCAGCCACTTAAATTGTGGAACAGGTCTCATGTACGTGGACATGTAAGGTTTGTCTCCAGGCCGCTTCATCTCACTATGCCGCTAGGATCCAACAAACTTCAAAGATGATAACATCATGATCAAAATTTGTTTAAGTCTAAAAGACATGATTAGGAAAGAGGGAAAAGAAGGAAATAAAGATGTAGTTAGTCTTTCAGGCTTCATCTCCAGACTTGTAGCTTTCCCCTTGGTGATGTCTTGAATGAATTTTTTTAGACTTGATAAATCTTCAGACTTGATGATCTTTGTATCACCTAGGCTGGTCTTGGATTTAACTTAGTCATCATAAGTTCTCAGAGAAGAAGAGAAGACAGAGAGAAGACTTAGAGAATAAAAGGGGGTTGGTCTTCTTGAATTTCTTCTCACTTTTCTTCTAAGTGCTTGACAGCTTGGGGATGCTTCCAGAGTATGTTTTCTTCTAAGTCCTTCATGAAGTCTCAGAGAAGAAGGGGGGAAAAGAAAGAGAGAGGGAGCCAGACTTAGAAATATTTCTGGTTGGTCTTCATGAACTTCTTGATTTTCTTCTAAGTGCTTTTGCTCCTTGAAAATACTTCTGAAGTCTTGTTTTGGCTAAGTCCTTCCTTGGTCTTCTAGCTCCATGTTGAAAATTACTAAGTGTCTAAGTGTAGCAGTTTTACCAAAAGGCTAAGTTGAAAATACTACTAACTTAGAGAAAAATAATGAAGAGATTTTCCTATGAGGGATATAATTATATAGTAAAATATGTTATGCATGAAATGCAATTTTTAATCACAAGAAAGCATCAGAATAACTTTTGTGATTTCTGTATAAATATGCATGAATTTATAAATGCAATTTAATTAATTTATATTTTTGGAAAATATAGTAAAAGGAATAATTATAAGATTAAATTTTTCTATGATTAAATTTTTATAACATAATTTTATAAATAGTGTTAATAGACAGGGGGCATTTAAATAGATTTATAGCAATTTGATTTAATCAATAATAATATTTCTATTAATAGTTATGTTGAAAATACTCATATTATTCAATTTAAATATATAACTATGAATTCATTCAAATATTACTCAAAAATATTTTATAACAGAGGCATCACACTAGAAATATTCCAAGGTCTCTAAAACAATTTTATTTGTAATTTTTGGATTTATAGATTTAAAGTTATTACAAATATACTCAAATCCACCATTTGAAATTTGAATATTTTAAACTAAGTCAAATTTGAATTCTAACAGGACTAAAATAATCTACATGTCGAGGGCTTTCCAAATATGTAAAAATATTGGAATTTGGATAAACAGAGAAAAAGATATGATACTTTGAATAAACAGGGGCTTTTCTGCAAAATTGTCATTTAATCTAATTAAAAGAAATCAATTTCCACGTGTGCGCTGACTGGGCTGCCACGCTGGCGCTGACGTGGATAAGTCAAGCAAATCTGGCCGTCAGATCCAGATCCAATGGATCAGATCTGAGCGTACCGGTTGGATTATAACTTCTAATCTACACCGTAGATGGAGGATCGGACGGATTACAGCGAGGAGACGAGGTCGTGGCGGCGCCGATGACCGGAGGCGAAGGAGACGGTGGCGCTCCGCTTGGGCGCGGATCAATTCGAGGCTCTGGTGGTCCCTTTTCTCCGTGGAGGTGACATTGAGAAGCGGGAGACCGCGGTGACGACGATGGGCAAGGTGGTGGCACCGTATGCATCCGGGAACTGTAGGGGCGTGTGGTCAGGCGGCTTCCGCCGGCGAGCTTCTTGCGCAGCTCCAACTGCTGCGTGAAGAAACAAAGGAGGGGTTTTAGGAGATGCGTGAGGACTTGCGGGAGCGCAAGGGGAGGGTCTCAGGCTCGGGCGGGGGCTTATCACGACGGGAATCGATGAAAACGACAGCGGAAATCCGAAGTCCGGCGAGCAATTACACGAGCCTGGCGGCGTGCTGGGCTAGGGTTTTTGGGGGGGGGGGGGAAGGAGGCGGCGGAGATGGGCTTTATATGGGGACAGAGGGGAGCACAAGGCGATCATCACGGCGCGAATAGAGGGAAGGAGATCGCCGGCTGATTTTCGGTGCGTGATTCTCGCTGTAGGAAGAAGACGACCTCCCCTGACAGGTGGGTCCCACTATCAGGGATTTTTCTTTTTCCTTTTCTGATTTTCTATTTTCTTAATAACTTTTGATTTATAACTCCAAATAAAGTCAAATCACTTTCTAAAAATTTGTAAAATTAATATCTTTATGTTACACCAGTTGAGGCATGTTTGAAAACTTTTTAAAATTAGTAAATTTGAAATATTGGTTTAATACAAAATTGATACTTAATATCAATTTTGAAATTATAACTTAACTCAATTTTCTTTTTGCTAAATAAAATTTGTAAAATACCCACTTTCAAATATGTTTGAAATAGAGTTATTAAAACTCATTTTACTGTAATTATTCATCTTTATTTTGGCATAAGAGTAGAATAACATAATATAAATATTTTTAAAGTAATAGAAATCATAAGGGATTCAAATTTAATTCAATTTTATTTTGGGCACCATTAAGTTTTATATTATGATAAATCATTTGAAAACTTCATAAACAACTTTGGAAAAGATTTTTATACTTAATTCATTTCTTATATAGTATAATATATTCCTGAAATCATTTTATGTTTTGTAATTAAATGAAAATCATTGAATCTAATGAAATGTTTATTTGGATAATCCATTAATTATGAATTATATGAAGTTATTCAAATTATAAACTATAGTCTTATAATTTCCAAATTATATTTTGAACTCAGGTAAACGAATCATAATCTTTTGGCAAATAGAAAATGTTTTCAATAGTTTAAAATAACACTTGTAATTATTATTTTAATTTATTTATAGCTAAGGCTAAGTGGTTGAAATCCATTACTTATAAGTAAACTATTTACTTAAAATAAAATGGTTTGTACTTTATAAAACATTTTTCAAATTACATATTAAGGTTTTTGAATTACAATGGATAATGAAATGTTTAATTGGAAATAACTTTTGACACATTGGAAATTTTGAAATAATAGACTTTTTCAAATTGGTTGAAGTCTTTTATAATTGGTTTTCTTATGTATTTTAATATTTTATTTTAATCAAAACAAAAGTTTTAAATTTAAGTGAATTTTGAACATTATAAAATGTTGGGATGTTACAGCACCGTCGTCGTCAGCCCAACTCCGCGCGCCGCCCCGGCTCGCCTCCTCCTCCCACCGCCGTGCCGCTCCTCCCGGGTGCCGCCGCAGCGCTCTGCCACCCCCGCGCGACCACCGCCGTGTCCGACCGCCCTCGCCATCGACGCCGGCGCGCCTCGTCGTCCCGCGCCCGCTCGCCTCGTCGCCTCGCGCCCGCGCCGCCACCGATGGCCCCTTCCCATTCCTCCCAGTGAGCTCACCCCCTTCCCCTTTCCCCTTCCCCTTCCTCCCGCACATTAGGAGGAGGTGCACTGTTTTTGTGGAGGAGGTGCACTGTTTTTATATAAATTCTATGCAAAATGTCTGAATGCTATGCAAAATATGTTAAAATTTTGTGGAGGAGGTGCATTGGTTATGGAAGCAAAGGGTGTAGCGGCATTTTTGTCATGTGAAACGTGATGTACTAGCATGTTAAATTTGTGTTATTGCCTCGTTTTGGATTATTGTGGGCTGATTATGTTTGTTTATGATGTTGTTCAAATAAGACTGTCATTAGGAATTGCATTTCTCCAAAGTAGTTTCTTGTCATCTGAGTAGTTTTGTTGTCCTCTATGGTTATTTACTTTTGGCCGATGATTAAACAGATGGTTGCGCGTTGCATCTTGAGAGAGGTGTGAGTGAAACATGTTGTCTGAACATATATACAATGTTCATGTCGGAAAGTGACTCCCACGAAACAGGGGTGGTCACTACCTGAAGAGAAGTTTGAGAACGGGATTGAACATGGAGGTCAAGACCCTCGAGAGGTACGACGACGATGCTCGCCAGGCCTGGAGAGGAACACACACGACAGAGATGGACACCGGCCCGTATCCAGGTTCACGACCCTCAGGAGGAGGTAAAACCGCTACTCCTGCTTGCCTGTATTGCACTACAGAGGTTACAGAACAATTGAGCTTGCCGAGGGCTCTCTTGAGGCAGTTTGTGCTTGGAGAGGGAAGCAATGGTCTTCTTCCTCCTCCAGCCGAAGGCTATCCTACTAGCTGGGCTAGGGTTTACAAGTGTTCACCAAGTAATTGGCCGACCCCTTCCTGTGGTGGAGGTCTTTCTCCTTTTATAGGCGCCACATGCGTCTTCCTTGCGCAGAGCGTCCAAGGCGGGCTCCCACACGGCAGTGGCGTGGAGGCGTTAGATTCCACCGCGGCTGAATCCTTCATGGACGCGGTCCATTGGCCATAAAGTTGGGCGCGGTGGCCGACAGGCTGCAGACCGTGCAGAACTGCTCGCGGGGGTTGCAGTGATCGGGGTGGAACCCACGATGACATTCTTCTTGGAGTGTTGCGTCGTCCAGCCGCTTTATCTTCAAGAGAGGAAGGTCCCAGCTGTCCTGGCGCAGGCGGCGCAACTTTATTGACTCCTTTATCTCCAAAATGGCAAAGGGAGTGCCCGCGTCACTTTGCGGCCGCTGCAGAGGCCATGTGCGCCGTGCAGTACTTCCTTAGCCACGAAGTTTCCCCACTGGCTCGAGGCGGCCTGTGAAGGGTTTTTGTTGACTTCTCTCCAGGTGCACGGCTCCTCGGGAGAGTCTCTTGAAGCGCAGGTCCTCTTAAGGCCTTCGCTTCCTCTTCAGGCCCTCAAGAGGATTTGCCTCTCGAGGGTCTCTCCAAGCGGTGGCATGGTCCTTAGTCGTTTCGTCTGATATGTCTGTGTGCGTGGCCTGGGGAGATTGGGCTCTTCATACCCAGTCTCCACTGTGCCGACAGTAGCCCCCCGACCCGCGATGGGAGCGATTGAGGCCATGGGCGCAGGCGGAGCGTCGTGGGCCCAAAGTGCCCGGCCCACCCGAGCCACGCGTCACTCAGACGAGTAACGGTCGCGCACGATCTGGGGCGTGCATCGTGGGGGCTCCCACCACGCCCCGGTAACTGCTCCATGAAGAGACATAAAGCCTGAGCGCCGGAGAAGGGAGCCGTTACTGTTTCCATTCTTCTTGTAGAAGCCTCCGTCTTTCTCGAGCTCTCCGCCTTCGCTCTCTAGCGCTCTATGCTCCTCTCGCCTCCAGCGACACATCGAACTCCGGCGATCCTCTTCCAAGGCGGAGCCCGCTGAGGTCGCGCATGGCGCGGCACTGCTCGGCGTGCGCGTCAACGAAAAAGCGCTCGCCAAGGTCCGCTTCCTGGTGGCGGACTGGACCAATGAGCACGGCGCTAGCACGCTCAAGCCCGCGGCGCACGGGAAACGCACGCGAGGATTCTTCCCGGTCTTCCAGCAGTGCGTTTCCGTCGGGCTGGTGCCACCGTTCTCTCTGTTCCAGGAGGCGGTGATGGCCGTCTACAAGATCCAGCTGCTGCATCTCCACCCCAACTCCATCCTCATCCTCGCCATGTTCGCCTACCTCTGCGAGGCATACTTGGGCTTGGAGCCCACGGTGGAGCTCTTCCGGTGCTTCTACGCGCTCCGGAACACGGCGAAGAACGAGCGCACGGGGTGCGTGTCGTTCCGTATCATGGACGGCATGGGGAGCGTTTACATCCCCATGTCGTAGAGCGACGGCAAGGCCATCACTTTGGTGACGAAGAAGGTGGACGACTTTCGCCAGCGGTGGTTTTTCGTCGGGGTGGAGCAGCCCCGCGCCTTCCTCGAGGTTCCCGACGCGCCGCCCGTGAAGAGCTCCCAGTAGGGCAAGGCACCCTTCGACGGCGCGCGGAACGCGAGCTTGATGGGCCGCCTGAGTTTTCTTTGTGAGGAGGGCCTCACGGGGCAAATCATCGTTGCGGACTTCGTGACGCGCCGCATCGCTCCGCTCCAGGCGCACTCGGTGCCCATGTGGATGTACTCCAGCCCTCACGACAAGATGCGGCTCCACCGCGAGGACAACGACAAGGACGCCGTCGACAACGTCCTGTCTGCGCTCTTCATCAACCTGGTGGTGCCTGCCGGGGACCAGTTCCCCGTCATGATCCAGCCCCTCCACCAATACAACATGACCGAGCGCATGTCCATCTTGGAGGGGATGCCTCTGTTTACCCTAGCAGGCCAGAAGGAGGTGTTGTGCCGGTTGGGCGGGAAGCGGAGGGAGCAGACTCTCCCTCAGCCTCGGGAGCTGGGCGAGGCGAGGAGGAGGCCGCGGCGGGGGAGGTGTCCTCTTCGAAGCCTGGGCCATTCACTGGCGAGATTTGCGACATCTCGTCAGGTGAATATGATGCCTTTGTGGTGGCGCCCTCGCGCCTCGTGGAGGAGGAGGATGAGGAGAGGGAGGCCTCCGACGTGGAGGCCACTCCGGAGCGGCGCGAGCCACGCACCAAGGCGTCCGTGGGCCGGTCTGGGCGAGGCCGTCCGACATCCCGTCCAAAAGGAAGGCTGTGGCGCCTCCGTAGGGGTCTGGCGCCAGGACCATGCCCTCCTGGCGTGGGTCGACACCGACGCTCAACCGTCCAGGTAAGTGTCTCTAGCACTCGGTCGTTTGACTCTTGCTCTTTTTCTCTTTATCCTCTCTTGAAGATGCTTCCTTCGTTTTTGTCAGTGATCTTGTGCCTGCGAAGCGCCGTAAGCTTCACAAGGCAGCATATGTAAAGAGGTCCACGGCTGAGGCCGTGGATTAAAAGGCCACGAGGCCTGTGGAGACGGCCTCCACAAGCCCTACTGAGGAGGTGCCCCAAGGGGAGGCGACTGCGCCTCGGGCGGAGGCTGCAGCGCCTCAGGCGGAGGAGGACGCGCCTCGCCCAGAGGCCTCTACGCCGCCCACTGAGCCAATGGTGGTGGAGGCTCCGGAGGAGAGGATCGCTACTCCTTCTCGTGCCCCTACTCCACCTCGCGCGATCACGCCACAGCACGAGTCAACTCCACCGCGTGTGTGCACGCCTCCCGTGCAGCTAGGGGCCGAGGCAGGCCAGGTGCCACAAGGCGCTGGCGAGTCCGCGGGGGGGGGCTCCTTCTTCTCCGTCCCGTCCCGCTGCACGGGATGAGCACCAAGCTGGTGCGAGCGTCGAGGAGGCTTCTGGCGCGGCCGGGGACGGAGTTCCGCCTAGCCCCCGAGCACGCTCCGGGGCCAGGCTCTCGGGCCTCGACACCGGGGCTGGGCCCTTCACAAGCCAAGACCTGGTCCTGCACCGCGAGGTCGCCTTTCTCCTCATGAGGGAGTCCCTAGAGGGCTTGGAGGTGCACCTCGCCCTCGAGGACATACAGCTGACCCAGCAGCGCGAGGAGCTTGCAAGGGCGTGGGCGTCCTTTAATGCGGCCGTCGAGGCCCGTCGCCAAGAGGAATTGGCGTTGCAGGCCACGCGCGAGGGGGTCACCCGCTTCGCCAAGGAGATCCGCGAGGGGGCCATCCGCGACGCCTCCGAACTTCTCGCGCCCCTCCAGGATGAGCGTGACGCCGCTGCCGAGCTCCTGGCCGCGGAAACGGCCGTGCGCGCAGCCATGGAGGGCTCGCTGGCGCAAAAACGCCGTGAGCTGGGCCATCTGGAGACCAAGCTGCTCTCCGCCCACCGGGCCGCACAGGAAACCCTGGAGAAGGACCGCAAGGGCCTTGCCGAGCGCGAGCGGTTGCTGGCCCTCAAGGAGAAGGAAGTGAGGCTGCGCGACGAGCAGCGGCTTCAGGCGGAGGGCGCGCTCCCCATTCAGCGCGAAGAGCTCGAGGCGCGCGAAAGGGACCTGGCCCAGGTGAAAGAGCATTTTCCCTCATGTGTGGTTTTGGTAATTGAATGACAATCTCTATGGACTAATGTTTGCATTGAGATATCATTATAGATCATGTCCATGGAATTGTGGAGTTCATGTGTTGGACTCTTGAAGCTTATGTGTTGAGTGGAGCATATTGCAAGTTTGTCTTGAAGGATTCAAGACATCATATTAGTGAAGAAATGTTGGAAGAGACAAGGTTGATCAAGATGTTGATCAACACAAAAAGTTACAAGATGTACCAAGAGCGATCATGTATCTCTTGGGATGGTAAACACTTGTCCGCATAGCTTTGTGAACTAACCCATGATATATGTGTGTGTGGTATCTTTATATGAGGTTAGGTATCTTCCTATGGGCTGCATCAAATGAAGATTTCATATAGCTCATGGAGGATGGCGCCATGTGGTGATCGTCATCAAGGTGAGATGTGCAAGACCAAGACCAAGACCAAGAGAAGCTTCTTGAAGAGATCCTATACTTGGTGCTTGCAATGGATACATGAAGATGAAGCTAAGCGAGACTCTCCCATTGTGAGCATGGGGGAGTATTTGGAGAAGTCTTCATCCAACTTGTGCTTGGACGCGCAATCAAGGAAAGATGAACCACTTGAAGAGATCAAGATAGTCATCATCCAACTCAAGTGGATTGCTCAAGGCAAAGGTATGATTTTGATAGGGCTATAGGATAGATAGGCGTACTATCAAGAGGGGCTCTCAAGTTAGTAACTTGATCGCATCGTTGTGGAGAACTCAAACCTTTGCACACTTGGCATATCATATTTCTGGGTTCCTATTTGGCTTTTATGGTGGTGAGGAACTAGATCTTGGTTCATCTCCATGTCAAGCTCTTGTTCATCGGATACGGTCTTACTTTGGAAAACTGTTTGGCTTTCATCCATGTGAGGATTTAGAGCTTGGTTTATCTCCATACTAAGCTCTATTTCATCAAAAACGGATTTCGTATGAATATCTTGTTACGTTTTTGATATTGGAGGTTTTACCGGTTTACATGTTTTAGGAAAGTTAAACCTTTCCCCATTTGTTTTTATCCTCACATGATGGACTATGATGTTTCTATGCATATTCAAGTAGAGCTCGTTGTAACAATTCCAACGAGCCAAAAATCATCGAAAACGGAGTCCGGATGGAAAAGATATTGCAGTTTTGGTTTTACTGTTTCTGTCAGTTTTCAGTCACTCGGTGACGTGGGGCTACCTTGCGGGTAGCCCACGGTGAGGCTACCTGGGCCGCGCCAAGGATGGAAAGGCCCGCAGAAGGCCCACTCGGGGTATCTCATATCCTAGTCCAACTCGGTTAGGGCTTGTAACCTACCGTATCTGTACCAACCACCCGAGACCTGGCTGCCTATAAAGCCAGGAGGGTTGCCCGTCCTAGAGGACACGCTCAGAACCACAAACCCTAGCGAGATCGCAATCTCGCCATTGTAATCGCTACTCGCATCAATAACCAGACAAGCAGGAGTAGGGTGTTATCCTCCGGGAGCCTGAACCTGGGTAAACCTCGCTTGTCAGCCGTCGTGATCACCTTGCACTCTCCTATCTCCCCATCAATCAACCCGGGGTGCACAACCCTGGGACTTGCCGAGTTAGCACCTCGTCAATTGGCGCCGTCTGTGGGAATTCAAACAAGTGCTAGGATCATGGTCACGCCGGCTCCATCCGCAATGAAGATCGGCGCACCCGCCATCAGGGAGTCGATCCGATTCGGCTCCTTCGAGTACGTCATCCACTCGAAAGCTCATCAATCGGTGTCTGATCTGGACAAAGGTATACACATCACCTTCGGCTCCATATTCTGTTGCATCGATAGTCGTGGCATACTCAGGTCTACGACTACGGCGTTACGCGTGGCGGCATCATCAAAATCGCCGACCACCGCGCCCGCTGGACCCGCGAAGATCGCATCTGCCGAACTCGCGAAGATCGCATCTGTCGCACCCGCAGAGGTCGCGCCAGTTGCACCCGCGAAGAGGACATCTACAACGACAATCTCGGCAACGACCGCGCGAATCGAGTCCGCTACGCACACCTCGGTCGTGCGGTCGATCAAGTCAAGATCCACCCCCACCGTCGCACCCGCGCGGCCAACCAGGGGCCCGCGTCTGACAACCATGTCACGCGCGCCCCCGTCTTCATGGAGATCCCAGGTCTACCCCAAGCCACTCGCACTCGCCCCGTCGAGTGCGGGCACATGGACAATCGCGAAGAGACGCGACATCGGGTGCGCCGCGCGCCACGTTGCGGCAATTTTCGACCCCGAGCAAGAAGCGGGTGACATAAGTAGCAGCGGCAGCACCAACTCTCCAATCCATGCCTACCCCAGGCAGGTCTTCATGGCCGGCACAGCACCGCATGAGGACGAAGACGAACCCGCATACCCACTAGAGGTGGACATGCCGGACCAGACGAAACTTGTCATCACGCGTGATATGGCGATCCAAGCCATGAAGCATGTGGACGAGGGCACGTTCCCGCCACCCAACGCACATCGAGACGATCACCTGGCAGTCCAGTACTTGCTACGCAAGGAAGGCGAACGAATTCGCGCCGAAAAGGCCGAACTTCTCAGGCGCAAGAGGGACACGGATGCGTCGAGTGCCAGGCGAGCTGCCCTCTCCTTCACATCCTCCACAGAGGTGAATCAGGGAGCACGGCGAACCAGAGCCCGTATCCCCCACATGGGAGAAGCTGATCGAACAAGTCTCACCCGCAACCTCGACTCTTCCTTCGTCACCGAAGATGAAAACGGGATACCCGTCCCAAAAACAGCAAACGCTGCCTTAATAGCAGTCGAGACGTACCTTCGGCTCACGCAGCCACCGGAGGGTGACGCGCGCTCCCTCCTCCACAAGCAACAAATTGCCTCCATAAGGGCAATCGAAGAGGCTTTGGCGGCCAAGGGGCCAAGCAACAGAGCGACTGAGCCAACGATGTCAGGCGCCCCTGCGGCGCAGCGACAAACAATCAAGGACCTCCGCGACGTCCTGACGCAGAAGACGGTGGACCGCAATCGCAAGGAACGTTCGGCTAGCGTGGCACACGCAAACGACCACGCCGACCGCGATTTCGAGCCGTGTGGCGCAACATGTTTCTCCTTCAACATCCGCGACACCCGCATGCCTAAAGGCTTCAAGTTGACGGCGGGCACACCAAAGTACGACGGGAAGCAAGACCCGAAGCTATGGCTCGAGGACTACCTTATTGCTTGCACCTGCCAAGGCGGAACATCGACCACGGCAATGCAGTACATCCAGCTCATGCTGACAGACTCTGCACGCGGGTGGCTCACAAGCCAACCCAAAGATTCTTTTCGAACGTGGGAAGAGTTCCAGGACAACTTCATCAAAAGTTTCTCGGGAACATTCGCCAGACCAACGACCTATATCGAGTTGCAGGCCTGCAAGCAGGGGAAGGACGAGTCGCTCCGATCTTACATCCAGAGGTGGACACTCCTCCGCAATACCATGGAACCCGTATCAGAGGACAGGGTGATGGACGCCTTCATGCATGGCGTTGCTCGACGCGACCTCCGGGAAGAGTTTGGTAGGCTCCAGCCGAAGACCACAATAGAGTTAATGAAGACAGCCAACCAATGGGCTGAAGGAGAGGACTACGTCCGCGAAACTTCTCCCAAAAAGGAAGGTGAAACAAGCAACTGGCGCGAGTCACGTCAGAAGAGGAAGGCACGTTACACGCACGACTCAATCGAGTTAGTAGCGGCGGGTTATGAAACCCCCCGCGAGGTCAAGCGTGAGGGCAGCAGACAGCACGAGCAAAGTCCACAGCCCAGCTCGAGTCAGTACAACCGTGGCAGCAGCAGCATCGACCACAGCGATGTAAGTCAGAAGCGCGAGTCGAAGCGCCCGTTAACCCCGGCAGAGGAACTGATGCAACCATGTAAGCATCACTCGTTCCGTAACCCGGCCACAGGAAAATGGGGTTCAAACCACCTGCTAAAGGATTGTCGCAAAGCAAGAAAAATCTACCACGCCATGCAGAAAATCATCGCCCCAGTACAGGCCATACAAGCGGCACCGCAGCTGGCCATCCAGGCAGCACCCGCAAACAACAATCAAGTGCAGGCGGCAGGAGCGTTCCCCCAGCCGCAGCAGCAGCAACAAGGTCCGTCGGCAGCAGCCGACGCGTACCCAGCCGCACGGGGACAGTTGAACATGATCCAGAAGGGACCCCCGTCGAACAGGAGGCAGAAAATCATCACACGCCAAGTACTTCAAGCCATCAACAGCCCGCGCGCGGTACCAGACTACCTGCGCGGGTCGGAGACACCAATCACATTTTCCAGGGCAGATCACCCAGCGGAGGTAGTCCGACCAGGGCACGCCGCACTCATGATTGAGGCTTTGATCGGCGACTACAGCCTGAAGAAGGTGTTCCTGGACGGGGGCAGCGGCATCAACATCATATTCGTCGATACCCTCAGGCGAATGAACAGGTCGACAGAGAAATTGCCGGAATCGGAGACCACCTTCCACGGCATAGTACCAGGGCAAGCAATCACGCCCATGGGAACAATCACACTCGACGTCATCCTCGGTACACCCGAACACTTCAGGAAGGAGTCGATAGACTTTGAGGTCGTCGACTGGAAGTCGCAATACCACGCCATCCTCGGACGCCCAAGCTTTGCCAGGTTCATGGCGGTACCCCACTACGCCTACCTGATGATAAAACTACCTGGGCCAAAAGGAGTAATCACCGTCCGCGGTGACTTTGGGCTCTCCAACAGCTGCGACCGCGAGTTTGCCAAGATCTCCGAGTCTTTCGGCGTCGAAGAGCGGTTCAGAGCCATATCAGCCGACAACGACAAGACCGTCTTCCCGGCTCGCAAGAAGCCTGCCAAAGACGCAGCATTCAACACGAATGACGACACCGTCACCCACCAAGTCCATCCGACTGACAGCGGAAAGACAGTCAAGGTCTCATCAAGCCTGACACCCGCATAGGAAAGCGCGCTCGTCGAGTTCCTACGTGAGAACTGGAAAATCTTCGCATGGCAACCTTCTGACATGCCGGGGATACCCAGGGAACTCGCCGAGCACTCTCTGAAAGTACACAAGGACGCAAGGCCTGTCAAGCAATCCATGCGACGCTTTTCGGGGCCCAAACGAGACGCTATCACCATGGAAGTCGATAGATTATTGCACGCCAAGTTCATCCGAGAGATCAAGGACTCGGACTGGGTCGCTAACCCGGTTCTAGTTGAGAAAAAGAAGACGAAGAAACTACGCATGTGCGTGGACTTCACCGCAGTCAATAAATGCTGCCCCAAAGACCACTTCCCGCTCCCGCGGATAGACCAGATCATCGACTCGACGGCAGGTTGCGAACGCCTATCTTTTCTGGACGCCTACTCAGGTTACCAGCAGATCAGGCTGAAGGTCGAGGACGAAGAGAAGACAACTTTCATCACACCCGACGGCGTTTTCTGCTACCAGACGATGCCATTCGGGTTAAAGAACGCAGGTGCCACGTACCAGCGGACAATGCAAGCATGCCTCAAGGGGCTAATCGGGCAGATCGTCCAAGTCTACGTCGACGATATTGTCGTCACTACCCGAAAGGAGGATACCCTAGTCGACGATCTACGCAAGGTCTTCGCCGCACTGGACGTATACCGGATCAAACTCAATCCAGAGAAGTGCGTGTTCGGCGTGCCAGCCGGAGAGCTACTAGGGTACCTTGTATCCGCAAGAGGAATCGAAGCAAATCCCGAGAAGGTGCAGAACATACTCACAATGCCAGCACCAACGAAGCTCAGGGAGGTGCAACGATTAGCCGGCCGAGTCGCAGCTCTTAGCCGGTTCGTTAGTAAGTTGGGAGAAAAGGCCTTACCCTTCTACCAACTGATGAAGAAGTCAGACAAGTTCGAGTGGACGCAAGAGGCGCAGGACGCATTCGACCATCTCAAGAAGACACTGACAACCTCTCCGGTCCTCGTGGCACCACTGGAAAACGAGCCGCTCTACCTGTACGTCTCAGCAACAAACAGGGTGGTGAGCACGGTCCTCGTAGTCGAACGCGAAGAAGAAGGGCACAACCACCCAGTGCAGAGGCCCGTCTACTACCTTAGCGAGGTGCTCACCTTGTCCAAGCAGAATTACCCGCATTACCAGAAGCTGGCATACGGAGTCTTCATGACCTCCAGAAAGGTCGTCCACTACTTCTCCGAGCACCCGATCACGGTGGTAAGCTCCTCCGGACTAGCAGACATCCTCACAAATCAGCGCGCGACAGGACGAGTCGCCAAGTGGGTTGTCGAACTAGGACCATGGGGGCTGAAGTATGCTCACCCGAAAGTCCATCAAGGCCCAAGTCCTCCCAGAATTCACCACTGAGTGGATAGAAGCCCAGCTACCGAACGTCCCCGACTTGTCCAACACATGGACAATGTACTTTGATGGCTCCAAGAAATTCAAGTCAGCCGGGGCAGGAGTCGTGCTCATTTCCCCCAAAGGCGACAAGCTCAAGTATGTCTTGCAGATGGACTTCCCGAAGCCGTCCATTAACGAAGCCGAATACGAGGCCCTGATCCACGGCATGCGGATGGCCAAGAACTGCGGCGCCACGCACCTCATGATCTACGGCGACTCCTACCTGGTGGTACAGCAAACCATGAAGTCCTGCGACGCCATCGCTGACAACATGATCGCCTACAGAGACCTCTACAATCAGATGGAAGGAAACTTCGACGGCTGCGAGCTACGCCACATCGGCCGTGAAAGCAACGAGGAAGCCGACGCCCTAGCTAACATGGGCTCGGACAGGGTACCAGTCCCACCCGGCGTTTTCCTCGAGTGCATCACGCAAAGATCCATCAAGACTCAGGGTACAGCAAGCACTGCAACCACAAAAGGCGATGTCAACCCGCCAAGCCAGGACAAGGTCCCCATGGAAGTCATGCTAGTCGAAGCCACATGGACAGGACCATACCTGGCATACATACTGCATCAGAAGCTGCCAGCTGACCCAGTCGAAGCAAAGCGCATCATCAGACGCTCCAAAAGTTTCACCGTCATCAACGGGGAACTCTACAAAAGAAGCATATCAGGAATCCTGCAAAGGTGCATACATCCAGTCGACGGCCAAGCCATCCTACTCGACATTCACGCGGGTACATGCGGACATCACGCAAGCAGCCGGGCACTGGTGGCCAAGGCGCTACGAGCCGGATTCTATTGGCTCACAGCCATGCAGGACGCCGAGGAGCTGGTGAAGAAATGCACAGGGTGCCAGGAATTTGCCAACAAGCCGCACGCCCCAGCATCAGAGTTCAAAACAATACCACTAGCCTGGCCCTTTTCCCAATGGGGCCTAGACATGGTGGGCCCGCTGAAGAAATCCTCACCCGGAGGTCATACCCACCTCCTGGTCGCAGTCGATAAATTCACAAAGTGGATCGAAGCCGTGCCCATCACAAGTTCGACTGCGTCCACAGCGGTCAACTTCATCAGGCCAATCATCTTCAGGTTTGGAGTACCTAATGGGATCATCACCGACAACGGCTCGAACTTCACAGCCGAGGAATTCAAAGACTTCTGCTCAGAGCAGGGGATCAAGCTCAACTACGCGTCGGTCTCACACCCGCAGTCCAACGGACAAGTAGAGAAAGCCAATGGATTAGTCTGCAATGGCATCAAGAAGCGACTGCGCGTGCCCCTTAAACGCGCAGCGGGCGCATGGGTGGAAGAACTGCCATCAGTCCTCTGGAGTCTGCGAACAACGCCGAATAGATCTACCCAGTACACGCCATTCTTCATGGTGTACGGTGCAGAAGCGGTCCTCCCCTGCGACATCAAGTTTGACGCACCAAGAGTAGTCGCCTACGACGAGTCAGAAGCAGAGGAAGCACTCGAAGCAGCAGAGACACCCTGGACGAAGCACGCGACATCGCCCTAGCACGATCAGCCGTGTATCAGCAGGACCTGCGTAATTATCATACTCGGAGGCTGCGACCAAGAGCGTTCGTGGCAGGCGACTTGGTTCTTCGACTCAAGCAAAAGAAGGTGCACAAGCTCGCTTCCCCATGGGAGGGCCCGTACATCATAACAGAAGCAATAGGCAATGGAGCATACCGCCTAAAGGACTCGAAGACAGGAGCGGACTGCAGCAACCCGTGGAACGTAGCACAACTCCGCCGGTTCTACGCCTAGTTCAAAGCAAGCATTGTACAAGAAAGTCAACGCGGCAGGTTTCAGACGCACTCTTTTCCTTACCAGGGTACCTGAGGGGACTGGAGGGTTTTTAATGAGGCGGCCTGTTCGCATGAATCAATAAAGTGCTTTGAAGAAAATCTATCTCCTCTTTCCCGTCACTCAAGAAGCTCAAAAATCCTAGGCCGCCACTCGACCCACTCAGGGGTTGGCCACACAGGTTGAAATAATAGCTTAGGCCGCTACCCGAACCACTCGGGGGCTGCGCCATACAAGCACGCCAAAAATCCTAGGTCGCCACCCGAACTACTCGGGGGCTGCGCCATACAGGTTGAAATAAAAGCTTAGGCCGCCACCCAACTTGCTCGGGGGCTGCGCCATACAAGCACATAATCAAAAATCCTAGGCCGCCACTCGACCGACTCGGGGGCTGCGCCATACAGGTCAAGTCCAAAATCCTAAGGCGCCACCCGCAACCCACGGGGCCGCGCCACACAGGTCACACTTGCAACCCTAGGCTGCCACTCGACTTACTCGGGGGCTACGCCAAACAGGCTTCAGAAAAATCCTAGGCCACCACTCGACAGACTCGGGGGCTGCGCCATACACGTCAAGTCCAAAATCCTAGGGCGCCGCCCACCACACACGGGGGCTGTGCCACACAGGTCACACTTGCAATCCTAGGCTACCACTCGACTTACTCGGGGGCTACGCCAAACAGGACTCAGAAAAATCCTCGGCCGTCACTCGAACCTACTCGGGGGCTGCGCTGCACAGGTCAAGTTCCAAATCCTAGGTCACCACCCGACATACTCGGGGGCTGCGCCAAACAGGTAACACTTGCAATCCTAGGCCGTCACTCAACCTACTCGGGGACTGCGCCAGACAGGAATTATTCAAAATCCTAGGCCACCACCTGAACGACTCGGGGGCTGCGCCGTATAGGTCAAGTTACAAATCCTAAGTCGCCACCTGATAAAATCAGAGACCGCGGCATACAGGTAACACTTGAAAAACCTAGGCCGCTGCTTAGCACACTGGGCAGATGCGCCACACAGGTCGCAAATCGAATCAGGCGTCCTCACTTTCGAGTAAACAGATCAATTCTCATTACTCGAAAAAGTACTGTAATCAGTTACATTATATTTACACAAGCATACTTACTCCCTATGGCTAACCCTGTGCATCAGACGACAGCTACTCTAAACTGCAGGTTCGGCCTTTGGCGCATCGAGAGGACCTACAAGCCGCTCGCTCAAGTCCTGAACTTGCCGGATAATCCGGCGCGCAGCCGGCAAGGTCTCGTCGAAGTCGTCGTCACCTGGCAGACCTTCAAGCACCCGCTCAAGCGGAAGATGTGGCCGGTGCATCCGAACATACGCCAGCGCCGCGTTTGCACCAGCCACAAGCTGAGCGTCGACAACTTCCTTCAGCCCTTCGCCATCGCGGAACCTCTCCAGCAAGGCAGGCAACCCGTTCGGCTGCGCATTATGCGGGAAGTACACGCGGTTGACGTGCCAAAGTGTCTTCCGGCAGCTCTCCAGAAGAAAGGCAGCGCGCCACGTACGGTCAAGCATGGTGGCAAGGACGCGCCCCCTCGACTTGTTCACCCAGAACTGGCGAGCTTCATAGGAGTCGCCGGACGCCTCTCGAGTGACTCGCTCTTCAACGCGAGTCCGCTCGGCCTCCCAATCGGGATTAACATCTGCGCACACGAACTGCAATTCAGAACGAGAAGGGCAAACAAGGGTGAAGGCAGCCGCCAACATGGTATATACCCTGCAACTGCCGACTGATCAGGTCCATCTCTCCAAGTAAAAAATGTTCACGACGTGAGAACTCCGCCGTGGGATGCGACTGGGAGCGCTGCAACAGCCGCTTTGTATTCTTCAGGGTCGCCTCAAGCTCCACCACCTTGTTCCTCAAATAGGTGATTACCCGCTGATCATTTGCGCTGCGCGGAGGAGCCGGCGCCGCCCGACGACGGCGAGCACCCGAAGAGGAAGCCACGCCACTCGGCTCGGCCAAGGGAGAAGGTGGAGCATCGTCGCGCATGGCACTCTGTCAGGAATACGCAGAGTCAATACAGAAATGCGACTGCCAAGCACAGTTCAACTTAGAAGACAGAAAAGTCAGCAAATTCAATACTGAAGAGCAAAAGACCCGACAGGGCAATATTCATTACAAACATGAAGTTCAAAATACAGGTCGCAGCGACTGCCGCATCCCTACAACTATGCCTACTCTAAGGCCGCGGACTGCGACCGGGAACGGCCCTTCCGAGCAGCCGGTTCAGTCGCCTTAGCAAGGGCCCTCTCGAAGAGTGCCACAAGCTGCGCAGCCAGCTGCGAGGCGCGCTCCTTCACGCCACTCAGCGACGCGGTCCGACCATCAGGTTTGCGAGGAAAACCGCTGACGATCTTCTCGAAGTCACCTGGAACTTGGTGGCCTAAAAGGAGCTGGAAGGTGAGCTCGGAGCCGCGTACCGTCTGCGACCGCGTGAAGTCGGCGATGGTGGTCGCGTCCCCAAACGGTGCAGCCAGAGCGTCCACGGTCGCTGGCGGCTGGTTGCCCGGGAAGATGCTCTGATGCACCACGGCCAGAGCTGCGGTCGACTTCTCCAACGCGGCGGAAGACTTCTTCAGAGCATCCGAGGCATAGGCGCAAACCCGGTCGAAGAAGCCAACCGCGGTCGCCAAGTCGACCGTGTCGCTCGACGCGTCTTCTGGAGGAGCTCCACCGCAAGTCTCTGCGCCAAAATTCAAAGTCAGGACAAGAAAAGGAACGAAGACTCAGTAAGCGTCAAGGCGATACTCACCCCCAAGAACAACGGCGAGTGAAAGGAGACGACCGATTTGAGTTTTCTCCTGGGCGACCCGCGCCAACTCCCGCTCTCGAGACTCACGAAGAGCCTTCTCAAGCTCATCCACCCGGCCAGTAGCCTGGTCCAGCGAGGAACGCAGTTGGTCCCTCTCCTTCTCCATGCGAACATAAGCCGCGGCTGCGTCGAGCTGCTGGCGATAGTATGGCTGAAAATAAAAAGAGCAAGGTGTCAATAAAGTTGCGGGCGACTATACTAGTCACCCGCACCTTTGGGGGCTACTCCCATCGGGAGCGCTGATCGCGCACCCGATGAGAAATCAGAAATACAAGGAAAATACGAGAAGACTTACGTGGTCCAGGAGCTCAAGGTCCTCGGCAGCCGAAGGAGGAGCCCGGCTAGACGAGGCCAGGCCGGCGGCCTCAACATGCACCTTCTCCACCACCACGGGCGTCTCCAGCCCAGTCGAAGTGCCAGAAGTAAGCTCCGTGTCCCGAAGGGGGGAGCTGACGTTGTCAGAGCGGTGGCTGCAGCAAAATCAAGAACACGTCAACTAAGCGGCGAACCCGCAAAGTACTACTCGAAGCACACGGTGCAAAGAAACTAACCTGGGGGTGCTGGCATCGTCAAAACTCGACAGAGAAGGCGAGGGCATCCGCGCGAATGACAGAGGCGCTGCAGAGCTGACTGGAGGAACGTTGAGAGGTTCCTCCCAGCCACCCGAAGATTGCGCACCCGGGGACGTCGCCACGGTCTCCTCCTCCGCAACATCCATACCCCTGGCAGGCGACGACGCGGTGGCAGACTCGTCGCGACTCGGAAGCTTCCGCTTCTTCCTCGCGGGTTCCCCCGCTTCGTCTTCCTCCTCCAACTCATCGCGGGGAGAGTGTGCGGAAGGGATTTCTTCATCCTCATCCTCCTCCTCGACGAACTTCGACTCATCGTCAGGTCCGTTCTCGGGGAGAGGAGGATAGCTGATGAACAGAGCCCGACCCTAAAGCAAAGTAGACGCAAGTCGAATCAAAATGCAAAGTAGACTCAAGTCGAACAAGTACAAAAAGAGAGCAAGATCAGACTCACCTCAGGAACGGGTTTCGCGGCCCCGTAAGGAGCAACGGGGCACTTGACGTTGCAGGCGTCCGCGGCTCGAAGGTTGGTGATGGACCTGACGTTGGCCTCCACCTCCTCGTCATCCAGCGGCTTGGCGCTAACGCCCTCGGCGGCCCACATCGGGTGGGGCCGGGCGCTGAGTGGCTGTACCCGAAGACGGAAGAAGGTGGCCATCAGAAAGACGCCACCCGCATCACGCCCAAGGGTCTGAGTCAGCTCGTGCAGCAGGGTCAGCAGGGGCCGCACAGCCTCCTTCTCCACGGCAGACAGCGGGTGCGCCCAGGCGCCAGTCTTCCGCAGTCCGCGCTTGCCGTCGAATACGTCCAGTCCGTCGTCGTTCGACTGGACGTAGAACCATCTCCGGCGCCACCCTTGGACGGAGTCGGACTTCTTCATCTGGAAGTACGCGGTATCACCGCGCACCTGGATTCCGAAGCCGCCCACTGGGAAGGTCAGCCCGCTCTTCCCTACGTTCTTGCGAACGAGGAAGAGCGACTTCCACAGGCCCCAGTGGGGCGCGACGCCCAGGAAGCACTCGCATAACACGATAAAGCCCGCGATGCTCAAGACGCCATTGGGGGTCAGATCATGGATCTGAACCCCATAGGCGTACAGGAGCCCGCGCACAAAATCGTGCATGGGGAACCCGAAGCCACGCGGAATGAAGTCCGCGAAGCAAACGCGCTCCCCATTGCGGGGAGTGGGAAACACTTCTTTGCCAGGGACTCGTACCTGGACTTCGTCCGCAGGTGGCAGCAGGCCTTGCGCGCGGAGCAGCTCGACATCGGTCTTCTTCGTCGACGACCTCTGCCAATCGCCCTCGGGCTTCTTCATCAACCCGGCGTCATCGACGGCGGCGGCGGAGGAGCCAGCAGTGCCCTTCGGCTTGCCCATCGCCTAGGTCGCAGAGTGCGTGGAGAGATTGCTTTGAGCTCGGGGCGGCGGCGGCAATGGCAGAGCGCAAGAGGAGAGGAAAAGGCAAGAATGGATTGGAGAAGGTGACATCCCAAACGCCAGGGCGCAGTACTTATTCCTCGAGGATCGGCATCTCAACCGTCCATCACGCGAGGGCTCCGAGCGAGACCATCCGGCCGTCCACGTGTCGCACGGAGAAACCAATCGTCGCCGCCAACTTCCTCCACTACGCACGAGAACCGAGGCGTCGTCATCGTGCCGCGCAAATTTCGCGCCCACTTCGGGGACGTGACAACTGTGGATGTGGTCAGCTCTGACAGCGGGGCCCACCACGTCATGTCCCATCGGGCGCAGAGGCGTGCAGCAAAACCGTCATCAATGACGTCACCAAGCCAACGGCTCCGGAATTAACCGAAGAAACTCGACAGATTCATTCGAGTGGTAGGCTTCACAGCTGAAATCAACAAGATCAGCCAGTGATCTGAGCACCCGAAGTAACCTTTCGAGTGGCAACACAGTAAGCTCAAGCAGCCGAATCCATCCAACAAGTAAGCCAAAGCAGGCTGAATAGAAGCAAGCATCACAAGAAGAAGTCAAAGTAATTCGACTGCACAGATTACTCCCATCGGGAGCGTCTGGTTCGACTGAAGAAATTCGAGTTCAGGCTCAAAATCAAGCAATCCAATGGCGCGTCCAGGAAGAAGGAGTCCTTTGTCCGCAGAAGGCCCACTCGGGGTATCTCATATCCTAGTCCAACTCGGTTAGGGCTTGTAACCTACCGTATCTGTACCAACCACCCGACACCTGGCTGCCTATAAACCCAGGAGGGTTGCCCGTCCTAGAGGACACGCTCAGAACCACAAACCCTAGCGAGATCGCAATCTCACCATTGTAATCGCTACTCGCATCAATAACCAGACAAGCAGGAGTAGGGTGTTATCCTCCGGGAGCCTGAACCTGGGTAAACCTCGCTTGTCAGCCGTCGTGATCACCTTGCACTCTCCTATCTCCCCATCAATCAACCCGGGTTGCACAACCCTGGGACTTGCCGAGTTAGCACCTCGTCACTCGGAATATCCGATTCTGGACTGAATCGGAATATCCGATTCTCGCAGTTTTTCTCGAAAAAGAGGCACTGATTGGAACCAGAAAATATGCTCGGAAATTTCACTTTTGGGCGGAATTTCCGGTCTAAATTCTGGTTGCAACGGTTCTATTTTCTGGGGGGGGTATAAATACCCCTCCCCTTCTTCTTCCCTTACCCAACCAAGGTAGCACAAATTTCCTCTCTCTCCTACTCCATTGTTGACCTTGGAAATCTTGATTCCTCTCAATCCCTCCATTGATTCTTCCATGTTCTTTAGGGAAAGTTGAGAGGAGATCTAGATCTACAATCCTACCAATCCATCTCTCCTCTAAGTGAGGGGAACCTAGTGGATCTAGTTCTTGGAGTTCCTTTGTGGTTTTTTCTCTTTGTTCTTTCTCTCTTCTCCCCCCCATAAGCATTAGGTGCTTTTGGTGAGATTTGGGAGTGAAGAATTTGACTCTTTTGTGGTTTCCTTTGTTCTTCCTCTCTTATTCCCCTATAAACATTTGTTGTTGTGTTGGAATTTGAGAGTGAAGGACTTGAGCACTTCGTGTGCTCTTGCCATTGCATTTGCATCGGTTTGAGCCCTCCACGAGGATTCGTGGTTGTGATACTTGTGAGCTTGTTACTCTTGGGTCTTTGGACCCTAGACGCCTTTTGTGGCCAAGACCTTTTGTGGTCAAGACCTTTTGTGGTCACTTGAGAGCCCCCAATTAAGTTGTGGGTGTGTGCCTCAAGACTTGAGAGCCCCCAATTAAGTTGTGAGTGTGTGCCTCGAGAGTTGTACGGGATTCGATCTCCGCCCCAAAGGAGATCAATAGTGGAAGGTGAACTCGCAACCTTTTGTGGTTGAGTTCATCAGGAGAAGAAGGTGAGCCTTTGTGGCGTTGCGCCTAACCTGTTGTGGTTGCGCACACCTCTCCAAACGAGACGTACACCCTTTGGGTGGAACTCGGGAATACATCCTCGTCTCCGCGTGCCTCGGTTATTTCTATACCCGAGCTCTTTACTTATGCACTTTACATTGTGATAGCCTTCGTGCTTGAAGTCATATATCTTGCTATCACCTTGTTACTTGTATTTCTTAGCATAAGTTGTTGGTGCACATAGGTGAGCCTAGTATTTATATCTAGGTTGTATGCTTGTTAAAGTAAACCTCTAGTTTTATTCCGCCTTTATCAAGCATACCGGAATTTCCGGTCATTCTTGGACCGGATAATCCGGCTCCTCGGAAAAAGTTTTAAATCGCCTATTCACCCCCCCCCCCCTCTAGGCGACGTCTATCCGTTCAATTGGTATCAGAGCCAGGTTATCTCATTATTAGGACTAACCGCCTAGAGATAAAGATGTCGTTTAGAGATCTAGTGCACAATCCCTCTTATAGATTCGATGGCACAAATTATGATGTTTGGAAAATTCGCATGCTTAATCTTTTAGAGACATGGGTTCAAATTTAGAGAGTATTGTAGATATGGGTTTTTCTCATCCAAAGGATTCACAAAAATTATCTTTAGAGGATGAGAAAAACTCTTATCTCGATACTCTAGCATCTAATGGTCTTATATGTGCTTTGAGCGATGTAGTCCTTGCGTCGATCATGCCTTTTCGGAGCGCTCATGAATTATGGACAAAACTTCAAGATATATATGAGGTGTCCAACGTTTCCAAGGATGATTGCCTTCCTTCCATATCCGGTCGTGATGAGCTCACGACTTCCTCCACTTCACCGACATGTGGTTTGCCACAAGGTAATGATATGGTGAGTGGTGATAGAAATTGCAATCTTGATGGTGAATCCACTATTGACTATACTTCTCACCCGTCTTATTGCAATGCTCTATCTTTGGACTTAAACACCTCTAGCACTTCAAATGTCTTAAATTCTAGTGTTGATAGTCCTTGCATATCATGTAGTAGTTGCTTAACTAAATCTCATGATGGTATGCTTTCCTTGTCTTATTGCCATGATCAAAATGTTTCTATTTCCTCTAGTACTTGTTTGGCTAACAATGTAGCGGAATCCCAACAATTGTTGGAACAAGACTTGGACCTCAAAGGTGCTTCAAGTGTCTCTTCATCGTCTTCATCCACTACTCACATTTGCCTAATGGCTAAGGAGTATAAGGTATCACCTACCGTGCACTCCAATATATCTCATGATGATGATAATTATGATGGAGATGATGATCTAATTAAGGAGAAGGTTGACATTGTCTCTCATGCTCTCTTAAATAATAAAAATGCTCATGAGAACTTCTTAGAAATCATGACTACCCTTTTTGAGCTCAAGGAGACCTTTGAGGCTATGGAGACCCGTTGTCATGAAGGGTGGGGTCTTGCTCGTGATTCCGCGGGTGAGGTCCATAATCTTGAGAATGCTCTTGAGGAAGAGCAAGAAACTCGGGTTGCTCTCGAGGAGAGATTGGAATCTAGTGAGGAGTTAAACAATGAAGTAATTGCTAAACTCACTAAAGAACATGACCATGCTATTGCTAAATGTAATGTGCTTAGTAAAGAAAATGCTAAGTTAAATAATGATCTTGTCATGTTGTCTCCTTCCATTTCTAATATTAATGATGCTTGTGCTACTAACTCCACTTTGTGTGAAGCATCTATTTTGAAGGAGAATGTTGAGCTAAGGGCTCAACTTGATTTGCTAACTAGCAAGTATGGGAAGTTGGAAGAAACTCATGAAAAGCTTTTTAGCTCTAATGAGGATCTCCTAGCATCCCATGCTAAGCTAAAGTTAGCTCATGAGGCGGTCACTATGAAGGTAAAATATTGTGAGCCTCTTGTGGTCACTAGCACAAACTCTACCTCTAATGCATTATTGCCATGTGCTAGTTCTAGTAATTCATCCACTCATAAAATTGCTACATCTTGTGATGAATTACTTTCCTTGCCTTGTTGCTCTAACATTGTAGCATCTACTTCCTCTAGTATTTGTGTTAAAACTAACCATGTAGAGGAACTCAAAGAGCTCAAGGCACAAGTCACTTCTTTGAAGAAAGACTTGAAGAAGTGTCATGAAGGGAAGTCCACCCTCGACAACATGTTGAGAGTGCAAAAACTTCCTCATGACAAGAGTGGACTTGGATTCAACTCCAATAACAAGAACAAGTCCAATGTCAAGAAGAAGCACAATTTCGTCAAGAAGAAGGGCCAAGGACAAGCTATTGATTCGGCCAAAATTGTGTGCTTCAAGTGCAAGGTGCAAGGGCACCATGTTAGATCTTGCCCATTGAAGAAGAAGCCTCTTAGTGAGAAGCAACAAGGGAAGCGAACTCAAGTCCCAACTCAAGCTTCCCGAGTTGAAGAACCTTCCCTTCCCAAAAAGAAAGGTAAAAGCCGACTTTGCTACAAATGTCGTGGGAAGGATCACTTTGCTTCTTCATGCACTCATGGTACCTTATCCAACCCTTCAACTATTGATAGTTCATTCTCCTCGGAAGGATAAGGTTGGTAATGTGTTTGCCAAAGTTAATGGTACTCAAAGTGGTGTCAAGAAAAGAACCATTTGGGTTGCCAAGCCTATTGTGACTAACCTCTTAGGACCCAACTTGGTTGGGGACCAACAAGCTAAAACTTGATCAATAGGTGTAGGCGGAGGACATTGGAGACTTGACTACATCATGAAGAATTAAGGGATCTTCATCATCCATATTATCTCAAGTCAAGTCAAGTGGATTATATTGTCTTAGCATATATCCAATGCTCCTCCTTGCGGTAACTTGTATTTAATTCATATGTACTCATTGAAAGTTACTTGCACCCTTGCATGTGTTTGGTTTTGTGCCTTACTATTGTTTCATATGTGTTGTGCACTCTACGTACTTATGTTGAATAATCAAGCTTGTGTATGTTGGTTTGCACACCATGTATGTTTGAGCCTCTTATCTATTTTCTTTCATCTTAATTGGCTCGTTTAGGGATTTTAATGGACTATCCCATTTTGGGGAGAGTGATGCGCTTTTTGGTAACACACTATCCTAAAATGTGTATACATGAGGACTACCACTTAGTGGTGATATATCAATGTTATCTACTCTCTTTGTGGTATGTCTTACTCATGAGAAATTCAAATTCTAATGTCCATTAATTCTCTCTTGGATTTCTTTTGCCTCTTGTTAAAAAGAATGAATTATCACATTATGGGGGAGTAATAAGCTATGTGCATATTACAAGTCTAGAAAATGTGAACATGTGAGGTAGTGTCACCTAGAGTTGATATTGTTGATTATCTTGTTCCTAGGTGGCATGGTACTCAAACAAGTTCCATATTTGCTTAAATTCTTTTTGATCACCCATCTTTCGGTATCTTGTTTGTGAGAGAGTTTCTTGATGCTTAGTATGATCATCGATTATTTGAAGCCATCAAGAATCTCTAGATAAGCATGGTTTTCAATTCTTTTATTTTGCCACATTCTTACTCTCTTTGTGGTATGTCTTACTCATGATCATACATATATGTCATGTACCACCGAGAAATGTCTCCATACAATCATTGTCTTTGACAAGTGATAATTATATTCGTGGTAAATTTATTGATCATATTCACGTTGGCTATTGTTCTTAAGTTGTATTTTTCTATCGCCAAGTTTGTTTTGGTTTAACCATCCTTTTGTTTTCTTTGCTTCATTTGGATCTTTTTGTTGCTCTACTCATAATTTGTGTTGAACTTTGTTGAGTTAGGAAAATCAAGGATCCCATTGTTGTGCATTTACATTCGAAGACTTAATTCTAAGTAACGCACTATTCTTGGGGGAGCTATCCTACATTGAGTAGAACATCATCCTTTTAATTGTTATCGGGTCTTATTGATTTTCTTGAACTTTGCGTTCAAAAAGATATATGGAGGGTAATGATCCCACTTGTGTGCATTTTGTATTTACATACAAGATCTTGAAAATGCACTAATCATGGGGAAGCTACTCCATACTCTTTAGAACACTATTCTTTAAAATTGGTTTGGTATCTTATTGCTCTTCTTGAACATGACTAATGCTTTAACAATGTATATGGTGAGTGATGATCTCATTTGTGTGCATTTTGTATTCATATACAAGATCATAAGTAATGCACTAATCTTGTGGGAGCAACCCTATATGTTATTGAACATTAGTTGTCTTCAATTGGTTTTTGATCCCGATGACATGTCTCTTTGAAAGACAAACATTTTTCGTCTTGGTACTTTGTGCCATCATGAAAAGTGTAGAGGGCTTGGTTTATTTTTTTGGAACCTTACTCATCTTTGTGGAGTTGGCTATCTCATCCCACGGTTCTTAGTGTACCTTCTTGGATGAGATGAAACCTTCGAGCATGTTTGCTTGTTTTATTTCTTATGCTCATTGGTTTAGCCTTGACCTTGTTTTCATTTGATATATTTTCAAATTGGTTTCTCCAATCATGGGTTGGTTAGAGTCCTTGATACAATGAGGACAAATCTTTCTCTTGCCACACTTTTGTGTAGCTTTTTGATTTAATTGGTGTTTTGTCCAAATTGTATCTCGTTTGGTTCTTGAAAGTTTTGTGCATGCATATTTACTATTTGTATATCTTGTGGCATGCTTTCTTTCCTTGATCCAATATACAGGATAAACTCCATCAAATCCTAAATGGCTAAGATGTGCATGAAATTCTATTTCATATCAATATGCACATATTTATGTGGAGTTTGTCCTATGTATTGTAGTTGGACTAACTACTTTGGACCCAATAAGTTTGGGTGCCATAGTATACTTGATTTGTTTTAGGTACATGAGAGATGCATTGGAAGCTTGCCTCTATTTAAAGAAGATGTCTTCACCATGTGATTCTTGAAGCCAAGCTTGGATGATTGTGAACTCTCATCCTCTACATCGTCAATGCTATCTCGGTAACAAGTATCTAACTCATGCATATACTTCTAGCTCTCAACCTTGTGTAGGTTGTTCTTTGGCATGAGTTTCTCTAAGTTGCATTTGATATGGTTTTTGCAAAGTTTCTTTCGTTCAAATATCTTCATTGCTAATGTGAGTAAGTCGGGATGATTACACATCAAGGGGATTTATTTAATCATATTCATGATTCACCGATCCTCAATATGTTAATCTAGCAAATTCATTTAAAAGTCTCTCATGTGCAATGTTGAAGAATTCTCATAAATCATTTGCCTTATGTGATATTTGTTTTGTGTCTCGAAGTATCCCAACTGTCACTTATCCTATGTGGGTATTTGTGATGCTTTGAGAACTTGGTGTTGGAAGTTCATATATACCCTCTAAGAACAATTTGAGCTATGTGCTTTGCTTTTAAGCAAAAATCTTATCGGTGTATTTATGACTTCCTCTTGGATATCATGTGCTTTACCTTGTACCTACATTGTGTGTGCATGTTTCTTTGAGGACTTAGTGTCCACTTAGGAACTTATACACATGAGGATAGTTACATTTTTAATTGATATTCAAAATCTTTAGTGATCACCTTTTATTACTTTCTTGATTCTTTGGTGATCTCTAAATGGCACAAGCTTTGTTTTTCTATTGGTTTCACATTGCCTCTTAATAAGCTTGTGATCCTATTTGATTTATCCTCTTGGGTGTGCTTGTTTGCGAAATACATGCTATGCACTATGTGCCCCATAATTTGAAAGACTATGGTGATGCTTAGGCACATCCTTGTTTAGTCTCCTAAAATGTATTTTCATGACACACCCATTCTTTCTCGTTTGAGCTAGTCTTCATTTGTCACTTCTTTCTCTTGTTGCTCAACATTTGTGTGTTGCAAGGTATACTTATTTTCTTAACTATACAATCTTGCACATTTTTGTGTTCGAAAGCATCTAGGAGGGAGTGAGGATTCCATGTTGTGCACACTATATTGAAATGCAAATCCCTCTTTGTGCACGTACCTTGGGGAGTTCCCTCTTGATTTTTAGAACACTTGGTTGATCTTATCATAACATCTTCTTGTGCTCAATTGGTTTTTGGATCCCTTGATAGCTTGCTTCTTTGTGAATGCTTTCCCCCTTTGCAATTCG
Source organism: Poa annua (assembly GCA_026929855.1). Lineage (NCBI taxonomy): Eukaryota > Viridiplantae > Streptophyta > Magnoliopsida > Poales > Poaceae > Poa > Poa annua. The sequence continues at coordinate 71,669,389 of CM049427.1, forward strand.
TATCCTTCCAGTGGATTTCAATTGATATCTTTCTTGTGCAATTTTTGGATCCTCAATATAGTTTGATCCTCTTCATCTATTCGTCATTGGATATGTGCATTTGATTTCACTCATATCATGAGAAATGCATAAATCATGAAGGAGATCTTAATATGTTACCTTTCCAAAGCCTTTCACCCATTTCGGCAATCGTTGCCAATGGGGGAGAAGTTTTGGAGGGTTGTATGGAATTGGATTTGTACTTTGGTTTATTCTTAAGTATTTGCATTCCTTGCCTTTGCATTCGTTGCTTGGCTTTATATATATAGTGGAATCTCCACCATCGGTAATGGTCGATAATATATGCAATGAATTTATGTTCATACACACGTGCATAAATTATGGGGGAGTTTGCTATATATATGTGGATGGACTAACATCACATACCTTTGAGGTATTTGATGTTAGTGCAACCATTCTTGTTCGTTAAATTCCATATTATAAACCCTCTCAAAAGAGATTGTCATCAATTACCAAAATGGGGGAGATTGAAAGAGCATTTTCCCTCATGTGTGGTTTTGGTAATTGAATGACAATCTCTATGGACTAATGTTTGCATTGAGATATCATTATAGATCATGTCCATGGAATTGTGGAGTTCATGTGTTGGACTCTTGAAGCTTATGTGTTGAGTGGAGCATATTACAAGTATGTCTTGAAGGATTCAAGACATCATATTAGTGAAGAAATGTTGGAAGATACAAGGTAGATCAAGATGTTGATCAACACACAAAGCTACAAGATGTACCAAGAGCGATCATGTATCTCTTGGGATGGTAAACACTTGTCCGCATAGCTTTGTGAACTAACCCATGATATATGTGTGTGTGGTATCTTTATATGAGGTTAGGTATCTTCCCATGGGCTTGCATCAAATGAAGATTTCATATAGCTCATGGAGGATGGCGCCATGTGGTGATCGTCATCAAGGTGAGATGTGCAACACCAAGACCAAGACCAAGAGAAGCTTCTTGAAGAGATCCTATACTTGGTGCTTGCAATGGATACATGAAGATGAAGCTAAGCGAGACTCTCCCATTATGAGCATGGGGGAGTATTTGGAGAAGTCTTCATCAAGCTTGTGCTTGGACGCGCAATCAAGGAAAGATGAACCACTTGAAAAGATCAAGATAGTCATCATCCAACTCAAGTGGATTGCTCAAGGCAAAGGTATGATCTTGATAGGGCTATATGATAGATAGGCGTACTATCAAGAGGGGCTCTCAAGTTAGTAACTTGATCGCATCATTGTGGAGAACTCAAACCTTTGCATACTTGGCATATCATATTTCTGGGTTCTTATTTGGCTTTTATGGTGGTGAGGAACTAGATCTTGGTTCATCTCCATGTCAAGCTCTTGTTCATCGGAAACGGTCTTACTTTGGAAAACTTGTTGGCTTTCATACATGTGAGGATTTAGAGCTTTATTTATCTCCATACTAAGCTCTAGTTCATCAAAAACGGATTTCGTATGAATATCTTGTTACGTTTTAGATATTGGAGGTTTTACCGGTTTACATGTTTTAGGAAAGTTAAACCTTTCCCCATTTGGTTTTATCCTCACATGATGGACTATGATGTTTCTATGCATATTCAAGTAGAGCTCGTTGTAACGATTCCAACGAGCCAAAAATCATCGAAAACGGAGTCCGGATGGAAAAGATATTGCAGTTTTGGTTTTGCTGTTTCTGTCAGTTTTCAGTCACTCGGAATATCCGATTCTGGACTGAATCGGAATATCCGATTCTCGCAGTTTTTCTCGAAAAAGAGGCACTGATTGGAACCGGAAAATCAGCTCGGAAATTTCACTTTTGGGCGGAATTTCCGGTCTAAATTCTGGGTGCAACGGTTCTATTTTCTGGGGGTATAAATACCCCTCCCCTTCTTCTTCCCTTGCTCAACCAAGGTAGCACAAATTTCCTCTCTCTCCTACTCCATTGTTGACCTTGGAAAGCTTGATTCCTCTCAATCCCTCCATTGATTCTTCCATATTCTTTAGCGAAAGTTGAGAGGAGATCTAGATCTACAATCCTACCAATCCATCTCTCCTCTAAGTGAGGGGAACCTAGTGGATCTAGTTCTTGGAGTTCCTTTGTGGTTTTTCTCTTTGTTCTTTCTCTCTTCTCCCCCCATAAGCATTAGTTGCTTTTGGTGGGATTTGGGAGTGAAGGATTTGACTCCTTTGTGGTTTTCTTTGTTCTTCCTCTCTTATTCCCCTATAAACATTTGTTGTTGTGTTGGAATTTGAGAGTGAAGGAGTTGAGCACTTCGTGTGCTCTTGCCATTGCATTTGCATAGGTTTGAGCCCTCCACGAGGATTCGTGGTGGTCATACTTGTGAGCTTGTTACTCTTGGGTCTTTGGACCCTAGACGCCTTTTGTGGCCAAGACCTTTTGTGCTCACTTGAGAGCCCCCAATTAAGTTGTGGGTGTGTGCCTCAAGACTTGGGAGCCCCCAATTAAGTTGTGGGTGTGTGCCTCAAGAGTTGTACGGGATTCGATCTCCGCCCCAAAGGAGATCAATAGTGGAAGGTGAACTCGCAACCTTTTGTGGTTGAGTTCATCAGGAGAAGAAGGTGAGCCTTTGTGGCGTTGCGGCTAACCTGTTGTGGTTGCGCACACCTCTCCAAACGAGACGTACACCCTATGAGTGGAACTCGGGAATACATCCTCGTCTCCGCGTGCCTCGGTTATTTCTATACCCGAGCTCTTTACTTATGCACTTTACATTGTGATAGCCTTCGTGCTTGAAGTCATATATCTTGCTATCACCTTGTTACTTGTATTTCTTAGCATAAGTTGTTGGTGCACATAGGTGAGCCTAGTATTTATATCTAGGTTGTATGCTTGTTAAAGTAAACCTCTAATGACCGGATATTCCGGCTCCTCGGAAAAAGTTTTAAATCGCCTATTCACCCCCCCCCCCCCCCTCTAGGCGACGTCTATCCGTTCACCAGGCGCTCAAAAAATACGACGAGAACGTCGCCGCCCAAAGGCGCGCTCTGGAGCGCTTCAAGCAGCGTTACGCCGAGAAGAAGAAAGAGGCGGATGACGCCCTCCTAGAGCGCGAGAAGCAATACAGGTTGACTAAAGCCCACGAGGACCGCTTCAAGGCCCAACGCGCTGCCGATGCCCAGCGGATTGCGGAGCTCGAGAAGGCCAACTCCAAGCTCGAGGCCCGCCTCCAACGCGCCAAGGAAGGTCGACGTCTGCGGAGGAAGCCCGCAGCGCGGCCATCCAGAACCTCAACACCCTCGCCAAGGACGTGGAGGAGCAGGTGGCTCCTGCGATGGAGCAGGAGACGGAGGCTGCGGACACCGCCAAGGCGGCCCGTGCGCTCACGAGGCAGCGGGAGCGCATGTTCGAGGCGCTGGTCGCTCGGGGCAATGAGCTCGCCGCCCAGCTTGGTGCGGACGCACCGCACGCCGAGGTCCGAGGCCGTGGCGATTCTGCCATGTACCTGGTCTACTTCGACCAGCTCTTTGAAGGGGTTACGGTGCAGAAAACAATAATTTTTCTAGCGAACGAAACCCTAACTAGTCAGGATCTATCTATCTAGTACATGTGATAACGGTGGCGGAACGGGTTACATTACCTCCATGTAGACCGATAGCGGGGATTACGCTCCCGCACAAGCGTTGACGATGAAGTCGTACGTAGCCGACCTCGAGGTCGCGGAGAACTTGCCGCGATGATGAAGTCGATGACGCCGGGGTGTCGACGATGATCTGCGTTGACGGGCGTTGGGCGGAAGAAGGCGGGGTGCCAGCACCAGGGGTGGTGCACCGGCGGCAGAAGGGGAGGCGGCGCGGCGGCTGCAGGGGGGGAAGACGACGTCGCCCAGGCTCCTCAAAATAGTTACCTCCGAGCACTCACAAACATACGGAGCTTAGCGACAACCCCCGGTCATTCAGATCCAACTGAAATCGCAGGGGTAGATCTTATCTGGAATCCCGCAGGGCAACGGTGCCCAGCGGTATAGCTTAGGTGGAGAGAGGGGGCAAAACGGGCGGAGAAACAGCTCGGCCGGCCTGCAATACAATTATTGTATTTTCCAGTGAATTAATCCAATTAATATGCCTTGCTATATAAAGGGGGGATGGGGTGTGCAAACTCCCTAGCTCCCCCATGTGGGACTAAACAAAGGAGAAGGGGTGGGGGGTTCGGCCCCCACATGGGCTGGCCGAACCAGCCATGGGGCCCACCCCCCTTGGTGGTGCGGCTCCCCCTCTTGGGCCCTCTCAGGGTCCATGTAGGTGGGAGCCCCCTTTTTCCTTTATTTAATTAATATTAAATTAATATAAAATATAATTAATTAATCATTAATATATTTAAATACTATTTAATATCCCGTGACTCTGAAAACTCTTTCGGATCACCCGAACAACTTTCGGACATTCCTGGAACCATTCCAGACCTCTCCGGAACTCCTTCCGGACCACCGGAACTCTTTCCGGATCATTTCTCTCTCTCCAACAAAATCCTATAATATTCCAGAACCTATCTCCTGGTGTCGTTAAGACCTTAAGTTTGTTACGCTACGGTTCGAGAATACTCTAGACATGGTCGAGACACTCCTCTCACCAATGACCGTCAGGGAAACCTGGATGTATATGACGGCCCCTGTGCATTCCACGAATATCGTCGTTGAACCATGAATATGATATTCATTCCCTTTGTCTCTGCGATACTACCTTGTCAGAGATATGATCGTAGACACACCGATGTCTTTGTTGTATCTCGTTACCAACAAAGGTTATTAACTCGTCTGCGATATTACATCTCCATGACCTAGTCATAAGCTGCATAGCTATATAGATGCAATATCACCGAGTGGGCCCAGAGTATCTTTCCATTACAAGAATGGACAAATCCCTCTCTTGATCCTTACGTCTCGATGCTCTTTCGGAATGCCCAAGATGGACACCGTTATTGTCATGCTATATAATACACAACGTTTGATGCTCTCAAAGCACCCCTACGGTCTCACGGTCTAAGGAATAAGCTATCAAATTCTTATCTATGGCAAATGACAAACATCGTAATACGATCTTACTGCAATACTTTGCGTATGTCCATCACCTTATTCAACTAACAAGATGACCCCATTGTCAACTAAGATCATTGTCCTTGATCGGGAATCTCGATCAACTGTTGCCCAATGGACTAGCTCATACAGAGGCTCGCTAGGGACCTGGTTGTCTATGTATCACACGTGTATCAATAATTCCGATTAATACAGTTATAGCATAATACACAAACCTATTATAAACTTATGAGATAACGCAATAAATACTGCTTATTTATTTGCCTCTAGGGCATATCTCCTTCAGTCTCCCACTTGCACTAGAGTACAAATAAACTAGTTGCATTCTACTTTATCAAAATCCCTTATCAAATAAGAATCATTTGATAATGCTTGCTAGTGGAAGAGTGTTACTCTGACAATCTGCACAATCCATGATTGTACATACTTTTGCGATTCATTGATATCATCTTGCTTGATATCACCATGTTATTCTAATAACACATATGCAAATACCGTAAATACGTGAGACTTATGTTTCCCAGCGCTTACTCTGATTATACTAACCAGATAACTGCCCTGAAAAACACACTCAGTCATACAGAGCCCCTTGTAACAATTACAAACTCGCGATATCTACATACTCTCACACCAATGTAGAAAACTTGAGATTCCAATGTCAATCCTTTAACTAACGCACTTCTACTTCCAGTAAATTCCAAATTCACTTTTATAACTGCTCTTCTTCTAAGAACATCGGTTATATTTTATCGAGCCGATAATATGGTTTCTGTATGATGTCTAATATTACATAATAGACCAACACGTCATACAACTGTTACTACCTTGTATCATTACTCTTAATGATCAATTGGATTTCAAAGGACCATCCTTTTGACTCTATTCTGACTCCTCAAATATAATCCAAAACAACTCGACTAACTATTTAAAATTCCCATTCTATTCCAAATAGACACTAACTTTCAAATAGTTTCACAACTACATCCTTCTACTGGTACAATTTCACAATGCGTCATTTACACAAGATGAATTCGACTCCCACTCAAATTATGTCTCCACATATTTGAGAACACGAGCTCCCACTCAAAAACGTGTCATCCACATATTTTAGTTCCTAAGCTCCCACTCAAAAATAAGTTCTTCACATATTCCACCTGAGTAAACTAACATTGACTCCCACTTAAATCGACATTTTGGTCAAACCAAAATCATTGATCTATTATCAATTCGAATTCAATACAAACTACAGTATTACACTAATACAAATCCCTCAGACCTTAAGCATGTCTACATAAATGTAGTCAAGAAACTTGATCTTGTCCAAGACACATTTCTTGACAAGACATGCTCCCGCGTCTTTCTTATAGTCACATTTCTCATATAACACTTTATATGATGATTAAACAATCTTATTCCTTTAATAAGAATTGCAGCAACAATTACTCTCTTAATCCTTTCAAATGTAACTTGGATTTCCAGGCTCAAAAAGCCTTTGTTCATATTCCAATATTTTCTCAACTTTCTTTGTACTCATAAAGTGCACCTTGATATGTCAACAAGATCTGAAATACTTAATACAGTGCTGTGACCTGACAGCAACATTAAATATAGCAGCACTTTATTTAGAAATTTCTTTCATGAAAATATTATGATTTTTATGAAGAGGATTGCAAGCAGAAAACAATTTTCTAGTCTCCCTCACTCTTAATCACCAAATTTTCATTAGCAAACATATACTCTTTGGAACACCTTCCAACATAGGTCTGACACTTTATTTCAAGCTTCTAATTCCAATCCATTAACCATAATTCGAAAAATCATATTTTCCTCGGAATTACATAGACAACAAACTAAGTTTTGTTTCCATTTGGTTTTGGAATACACTCCCATCCAATGCGAGCAATCTACAAAGAACTATTCATGTATACTCTGAAATATCGTATAATCATATACGTGTCGACACTACTGTCGATCCCACGAATTCTCGTTGAGAAAAATATCTATTTTCTAAAGTGGACATTGACTATAATGTTTCGAACATATTAGGAGATTCTAAGACAGATTCTGATAGACCACACTTTATATAAAATAGAGCATGATTATAATTCCCCACATATCACTATATATGACATTATAATATTGTGAAACAAATTTCCACAAGTCTTTTGTGTTGAAACCATAATTCAAAAATATTGTCCTTTGATCGAATTTTGTGAATACAATATTCACTAATCTTTCTTCTGAAAAACCCCATTTGATCTATTATCAAATTAATTTCAGACTCCATAATCTATCGGGCAAATACTCCTATTTACCAAAATCATGGAAGAATTCGGATCATGCAATAACACCATTGATTAATCATTAAAAATGACTGTCAATCAATTCCTCTAGTATTGCAACTTCAATACTGCATTTCAAACTTAATCAATTTTGGCACTCGAAATACTTAAATGGACCAAATTTATCCATTACTTCTTTCATTGCCTCTATGACTAAATTCGATGGTGTTTGTTCTTTGGACACATAATTTTATCATTCCCGCTATTATAAATGTATATCATACGCATAATGTAATTGAGATGTGATGCAAATTACTCATAACATGAAACAACTGCTTTGTTTCATAACATAAAACAACTGATGTGTTCTATATGAATAATTATGTCTTGTAACATTCAAGACACCAAACTAGATCACATTCTCACTATTACAAAATGTCTTATCAAAAACTATTGATGATAACTAATATGATATCTCGAGGGCGTGAGCACTACTGGCCATGAACTTGCCATCACTCGTGCTCTGTCACGTCACCCTTCGCCGCATACTTGTGATAATCAGGGACCGCTTCATAAACAGAACAAGTATCAAATACTTTTCATCAAGTATGAGAAGAATACATTTATATCTTCGTATATCAAATATACCCGTAGCGTCGAAGAACTCTTCTTCGATGGAGTCTACTTTTAGAGATTTGAACTTGTTCACGAATGTGAAGAAGCTCATCGTGTCTCTATAGCATATTCACGCACATGCTATTCACAGCTAGGAGGCAAAGCGCAATCTCTATTGCACTGGAGTTCGCTATCTAGAAATCGTAGATATTCGTAAGCCTGAAGTAGATGTCACACAACTTCTTCAACTGAGTCTCCAGACAGGTATGCTCCCCATGTGAATGGTCCGGAACTTTCTAAGTTGTCTGAACTGCTCAAGACTCAATTCATCTTTGAAGTGACCTTTGATCGCATCAATCACGACATATGGCTCCATGTGTTGAAAAAACTTTCAACTCAGGTGCTAGGCATATGCTCATGACGACCTTCACTTCCATGAAAATATCATGGTGCTTACGGAACTCATAATCTTCCTCTTTGCTAGCAGAATCATCTGGTCTAACTCCTAGCTAATGTTCTAAGACATATAGGATGTTTGTTGTGTTTGGAGAATGTTTCTAAAACCAAGTACCAGCTGATGAAGTTGGACCCGTCGGCTTCTAATGCAGAATCCGAGCTCTTGAGGAAGTAACCGAAGTGTAGTTCCGTAGTCTCCAGATGTGATCGCAAAAGAGGTAAGGTAAAGTTTATAATATATAGGTGAGTTTTAGTTTTATAATCTCATTATCAAAAGCACACCACACCAAGATTATTATCCCTAGAAATAATAATGGCGATTACACGACCCTCATCCACCACACTACCCCCGATCATCACGGCCGGCAGCACAACATCAAAGGTGGACATAACATGTCGCTCACAACAACTCTGTGACTCGTGCTCGATCTTTTGATCTTCCCGTGTTCCGAGGCCATATTTCTGAATATGCTAGGCTCACCAATCAAACCTCGAAGACCCTGCGCGTGCAACATGGCTTACACCCACTGTATGCGAACGACGAGATGTGTGACACCCGATCATCACGACCTGCCTCATAACGTAGAACTTTCTTGGTGGTGCGCAACGAGGGGGAACACAATTTTGGTATTTCTTAGGGATCATCCTATTTATGATGCTACCGTTGTATATCTAGCATATAAGCAATCAATAGGATGCACACACAACAACACACAATAATGATGCAATGAAGTGCGACGTGACATGGTCGATGCGCCTGGACCTTCATGGCGCCATGTGCCTGGCCCCCGGCGCCCCGGCATGGCTCTGAGTCTACAGAACCCTCCATTTCCTCAGACAGTACGAGTAATATCAAAACTTACCGTAACCATGTCACATAAAATAACGCCTCTGGAAAACAAAGTTAGACGCCTCTAGCTTTATTCAGTTTTGCAAGTTTTACGTGGCATATAGGCTTATTCGTAAGAGAATCGCTTCCCTACCTACGAACTTTGTACCACAACATCGATCGTATAATTGCATGTTTAAGCATCCCTTTCGGGCCCTCCATTGAAAATGCTTTGCTGACTAGAGAGCGAGAAACAGACACCCGCCAGCCACAGATACGGTGCAAGCCGTATGTCAGTAGTGGAACCAGTCTCGCGTAAGCGTACGCGTAAAGTCGATCCGGGCCGCTTCATCAACTCAATACCGAAGGCATCGCAAGTGCACGCTAGAGGGTAGAAAATATAAGAAAGACGCCCTCATTCAATATGAGTTTTAACCGTACCAGCAGTACTACGCATAGATCGGCTCTGATACCACTGAAGGGCTTACGGTGCAGAAAACAATAATTTTTCTAGCGAACGAAACCCTAACTAGCCAGGATCTATCTATCTAGTACATGTGATAACGGTGGCGGAACGGGTTACATTACCTCCATGTAGAACGATAGCGGGGATTACGCTCCCGCACAAACGTTGACGATGAAGTCGTACGTAGCCGACCTCGAGGTCGCGGAGAACATGCCCGCGATGATGAAGTCGATGACGCCGGGGTGTCGGCGATATCTGCGTCGACGGGCGTTGGGCGGAAGAAGGCGGGGTGCCAGCACCAGGGGTGGTGCGCCGGCGGTAGAGGGGGAGGCGGCGCGGCAGCTGCAGGGGGGGGGGAAGAGGACGTCGCCCAGGCTCCTCAAAAGAGTTACCTCCGAGCACTCACAAACATACGGAGCTTAGCGACAACCCCCGGTCATTCAGATCCAACTGAAATCGCAGGGGTAGATCTTATCTGGAATCCCGCAGGGCAACGGTGCCCAGCGGTATAGCTTAGGTGGAGAGAGGGGGCAAAACGGGCGGAGAAACAGCTCGGCCGGCCTGCAATACAATTAATTGTATTTTCCAATGAATTAATCCAATTAATATGCCTTGCTATATAAAGGGGGGAGGGGGTGTGCAAACTCCCTAGCTCCCCCATGCGGGACTAAACAAAGGAGAAGGGGGGGGGGTTCGGCCCCCACATGGGCTGGCCGAACCAGCCATAGGGCCCACCCCTCTTGGTGGTGCGGCTCCCCCTCTTGGGCCCTCTCAGGGCCCATGTAGGTCGGAGCCCCCTTTTTCCTTTATTTAATTAATATTAAATTAATATAAAATATAATTAATTAATCATTAATATATTTAAATACTATTTAATATCCCGTGACTCCGAAAACTCTTTCGGACCACCCGAACAACTTTTGGACATTCCTGGAACCATTCCAGACCTCTCCGGAACTCCTTCCGGACCACCGGAACTCTTTCTAGATCATTTCTATCTCTCCAACAAAATCCTATAATATTCCAGAACCTATCTCCCGGTGTCGTTAAGACCTTAAGTTTGTTACGCTACGGTTCAAGAATACTCCAGACATGGTCGAGACACTCCGCTCACCAATGACCGTCAGGGATACCTGGATGTATATGACGGCCCCTGTGCATTCCACGAATATCGTCGTTGAACCATGAATATGATATTCATTCCCTTTGTCTCTGCGATACTACCTTGTCCGAGATATGATCGTAGACACACCGATGTATTTGTTGTATATCGTTACCGACAAAGGTTATTAACTCGTCTGCGATATTACATCTCCATGACCTAGTCATAAGCTGCGCAGCTATATAGATGCAATATCACCGAGTGGGCCCAGAGTATCTTTCCATTACAAGAATGGACAAATCCCGCTCTTGATCCTTACGTCTCGATGCTCTTTCGGAATACCCAAGATGGACACCGTTATTGTCATGCTATATAAGACACAACGTTTGATGCTCTCAAAGCACCCCTACGAAGCATCAATAAGTACGGTCTCACGGTCTAAGGAATAAGCTATCAAATTCTTATCTAATGCAAATGACAAACATCGTAATACGATCTTACTGCAATACTTTGCGTATGTCCATCACCTTATTCAACTAACAAGATGACCCCATTGTCAACTGACGTCATTGTCCTTGATCGGGAATCTCGATCAACTGTTTCCCAATGGACTAGCTCATATAGAGGCTCGCTAGGGACCTGGTTGTCTATGTATCACACGTGTATCAATAATTCTGATTTATACGGTTATAGCATAATACACAAACCTATTATAAACTTATGAGATAACGCAATAAATATTGCTTATTTATTTGCCTCTAGGGCATATCTCCTTCACTCTTCACGGTGCTCGAGGGCCCTGTCGCTGACCTCCACGAGAGGATCGAGGACGAGAGCCAGCAGCTCCTGGGGGTGGTCGTTGACCGCATCTTTACCAACCTCAGGATCCTCACGCCGGGCTTCGACCTCTCCATAGTGACGGAGGCTCGTCAAGGCGAGGACGTGCGGCGGGTCTCCAACTCCCTCCGCGAGCAAGTCGATGCCTTCTGCAACCGCTTCAGGCGTGCGGATGTCGCCGCGGAGGATAGCGAAGAGGGGGCCGCCTCTACCGAGACCGAGGAGGGCGCAGTGGAGGATGTGCAGGACGGTGCTGATTCCGCCTGAGCTTTGGTCGTTGCGCCTGTGTGCGCTTGTATCAGAAATAATTTTATATTTCGACATTATGCGACTTTTGGGCATGTAATATATTCTCGTTTGCAATTTTCTTCTAGCTTGCTTGCCCCTCGAGAGGTCCCTTTGGACTTATCTTCATGTCTATTGGTTCTCTGCGTCGTTAGGACCCGTCTCTTCGTGCCATGACTCTGCCCCTTCGGTATGCTAGGGCAATGACTCAGCAAGGCCGGGGGGAGTTTATGCCTAGGAGAGGTAGGAGCCCTGAGTCGCGATGCTCAAGTGCCCTCCTTAGACGTACAAGTAGTCTATGAAGTATAAGGGAAAGCGAAGTCGCTTGAGGGCAAACGTGCGCTTGCGGAGGAAAAAAAGGCTCTCGAGGCATGGGTGCGAGACTTAGCTTCTCGAGGCTTTTGCCTTGTAGAGGTTTTCGCCTGGCGAGGAGGTCCTCTTTAGAGGGTTTTCCCGGATGCCTCCTCAGGATTGTGGGGACATTTCTTCCCTGTAAATGTTAGAAGGGCGAAACCAAACGCTTGTGCACGGTACTGAGAACTCGTGCGCGCTTATAGGTCCCCTCAGGCGTTCCTCGCGAGGAGAGTAATTACCAAGGTCCTCTGTAGAGATGGCGTGTTTGTGGGAGCTTGCCCTCCAGCCAGATCTCGGATCCTTGGGTTTTGCAGTGCTGCTGGTGTGTCATTTGAGGCACTGGCACCGTACTTAGCCCCCTCTCGTGAGGTGCGCATGTTGAGAGATATAAGCGCGCATTTCAGTGAAGTAATGCGTAAATTAAACTCACCACCAAATTTTACATAGCGGCGTCGTAGTGCTAAGTTTACTTAGGAACAAAATTGTCTCATTATGCTTGGAGTTGCCAAGTTAATGTTTTGATCATTTCGAGGCATGGGGACCACCCATCAGTGGCAGAGACTCTCTACGGCCTGAGCTGGCTCGTTACATGGAGAGCTTGGAGGGTTGACCCTCGAGAGAAGCCTTTGGAGCTTGGAGGTTTAAGCCGTGAGCTTTTAACCTCTAGAGACAAATGCTTGGAGGTTGAGCCGTAAGCTGCCTCTTCCACCAGATGTCTTGACGTGACAATGATAACGTATTCTTTTTATCCTTCTGGAGACAAAAAATGCTTGGAGGTTGAGCCGTAAGCTGCCTCTTCCGCCAGATGTCTTGACGTGACAATGATCACGGGTAGAACTTGCGTAGGTGCATGATGTTCCATGGATTCTTGACGGGGATGCCATCTTGAGTTTCGAGGCGAGCCGCGCCAGGCCTGGCGATGTGGGTGACCCTATAGAGGCCTTCTCACATCGGTGACAGCTTGTGGAGGCCTTCCCCTGAGAGGATTCGCCTAAGAACAAGATCGCCTGTCTCCAGTGTGCGTGAGCGCACGTTGCAGATGTGGTAGCGTCGCAGGTCCTACTGGTATTTTGCCGTCCGGAGGGCGGCACGGTGGCGTAGTCCTTCGAGAAGCAGCAGGTCGTCGTTGTGGAGATCCTCTTGCTCGTCCTCGTTAAGGGCAAGGACCCGTGGGGATCTATGCTTTATATCTGTGGGGAGGACTGCTTCGGCTCCATAGACGAGGGCAAACGGTGTTTCCCCTCTAGGTTTTGGTGGCGTTGTGCGGATGGACCAGAGCACCGAGGGGAGCTCGCTGATCCAGCCCTTGCCGTGGCCCTTGAGGATGTCGAAGGTCCTGGTCTTTAGGCCCTTGAGGACTTCTGCGTTTGCTCGCTCGGCTTGTCCATTGCTCTGTGGATGAGCGACCGAGGCGAAGCAGAGCTTGATGCCCATATTTTCGCAGTAAGCCCTGAAGATGCCACTGGTGAATTGCGAGCCATTGTCGGTGATAATGCGGTTAGGCACTCCGAAGCGGCAGACCAGGCCTCTGATGAATTTCACCGCCGCGGCTGCTGGAATTGTGCGCGTCGCCTCCACTTCGGGCCACTTGGTGAACTTGTCGATGGCCACAAAGAGGTAGCAATATCCCCCTTGCGCTGTTGGGAATGGTCCCAGGATATCCGGCCCCAAGACCGCGAACGCCCAGGAGAGCGGAATGGTCTGTAGTCCCAGTGCAGGTTGGTGGATTTGCTTGGCGTGGAATTGGCAAGCTTCACATGCTTGAACGATGTCAACTGCATCCTGAAGTGCTTAAGGCTAGTAGAAGCCACTCCTGAAGACTTTGCCTACGAGGGTGCGGGCGCACGAGTGGTGGCCGCACTCCCCGCTGTGGATGTCCTTGATCAGCATTTTGCCTTCTTCAGGAGGGACGCATTTGAGCGCGATGCCGTTTGGGCGCTTGCGGTAGAGATTTCCTTCGAGGATGTGGTAGGATTTTGCCAGGCGGGCGATTCTCTCCGTTTCAACATCTTCCTCGGAAAGGATCCCTTTGACGAGGTAGTCTTTGATCTCGTCAATCCAGCCTGTTTCTTGATGCGCCGCTGTGAGCAACAGACGTTCCCCTGTAGGGGCCCCGCAGTCGGGAGCCCCAACTGTAGGTGGTGGTGGGAGCGCTTCGTCTGTGCTTGCGGGTATGGCCTCTTGAGGCTATTTTATGGATGCCTTGACGAGTCTTTCTTCGAAGACGCCTGGCCGCTGAGCTTGCCTCTTTGACGCGCGTTTGGCGATGGCATCGGCCTCTTGATTTTCCTTCCTTGATCGACCCCCTGAAGTGCTTCTCAAGCCTGTGGACCTCTTCAAGGTATGCGGCCATGTGGTCGTCCTTAGGCTTCTAGCTCTCATTGGAGAAGTTTTAGAGCAGCTGGGAGTCGCCCTTGATGAGTAGTTTCTTGATGCCCAGAGCGATTGCGGCACGTAGGCCGGCGAGCAGGCCTTCGTACCCAGCAATATTGTTGGATATCTTGTCGATTCCGAAGCACAGCTGGACCGCGTTATAGAGCTTGTCGCCCTTAGGTGAGGTCAAGACCACGCCAGCTCCACCGTGACGATAAGCGAAAGCTCCGTCAAACTACATGGTCCAGTGGCCGGGCATTTTCTCTCCAGAGGGCTCTTGTTCTTCTCCTAGAGGCTCTTCAGGGGTTAGATCAGTCCATTCGGCGACGAAGTCTGCCAGCGCTCTTCCTTTGATTACCCTTGTGGTATCGAAGCGCAAGTTGAATGGTTGTAGCTCTATGTTCCATCCCGCAACACGATCTGTGGCGTTAGGGTTGCGCAGGATTTGCTCCAGAGGAGATGAGGTAACCACCGTGATAGGGTGTCCCTGGAAGTAGTGTCAGAGATTTCTTGAGGCGATGAGTAGCACGACGAGAAGCTTCTGCTGCATTGTGTACCGCTCGCGAGCGTCGCGTAGTACTGTACTGACGAAGTAGACTAGATGCTCGAAAAGGGTTGTCAGTTTAGTCTTGGCGCATTCTGCCTGAGGAGGCTCTGCAGGGCCATCAAGGGGGTTGGCCTGTGGAGACTCTTTAGGACCCTCGAGGGGGTTAGCCTGTGGAGACTCTTTAGGACCCTCGAGGCGGTTGGCCTGTGGAGGCTCTTCTAGTTCCCTGGCGAGACCATCCTACAGCGGTTGACTTGGGTCGGGCTCCAATTGTGCCTTTGGGCCTGGCGGTGGGTTTGTGGGGCCTGCTTCTTAGTCGAGCTCTTCGTCAGGCGGCTTTGCCTTTGGAGTGGTTGCACTCTTCTTGTGGAGGACTGGCTCTTCCCTTTCTACCACCAGGACGGCGCTGGCGGTCTGTGGAGTGGCTGATAGGTACAGCTTCAGGTGCTCGCCTGTCCTTGGGGCAACCATGACTGGTGGGCTGGCCAGGTACCTCTTCAAGTCATCAAAGGCTTTTTCCGCTTCAGGCGTCCACTTGAACGTGCCCGTTCTCTTCATGATCTTGAAGAATGGCATAGCTCTCTCGCCAAACTTGGAGATGAATCGACCCAAGCTGGCCATGCAGCCTGTTAGACGTTGCATATCCTTGAGCCTGCGTGGAGGTTGCATTTCCTCTATGGCCTTGATTTTGTCGGGGTTTGCCTCTATGCCTCGGTGGGACACGAGGAAACCAGTCAATTTGCCAGAAGGCACTCCGAAGATGCACTTGGCGGGGTTGAGCTTGATGTTCACCTTGCGCAAGCTGGCGAAAGTCTCTTCAAGGTCCCTGAGGAGAGTATCTCCCTCTCGAGACTTGACAACAATGTCATCGACGTAAGCCTCGGCATTTCCGCCCATTTGCTCTCCAAGTGCTATCCTCACGAGCCTCTAGAAAGTGGCGCCAGCGTTCTTCAGGCCGAAGGGCACGCAGACATAGCAATACACACCGCAAGGGGTGAGGAATGTCGTCTTCTCCTCGTCTTCCTTAGCCATTTTGATCTGGTGATAACCAGAGAAGGCCTCGAGAAAGCAGGGGAGGCCGCAGCCTACCGTGGATTCCACGATCTGGTCGATTCTTGGCATGGGATAAGGGTGTTTGGGGCAAGCCTTGTTGATATCAGTGTAGTCGATGCAGAGGCAGCCTCCTCCGGTGGGTTTTGGGACGACCACACCGTTGGAGAGCTAAGTGGGGTGCGCGACTTCGCGGACGACATTTGCCGCTTTTAGCTTCTCGGCCTCTTTGATGATGAATGCCTTATTCTCGGGGGCTTACTTTCTTGCTTTATGCTTGACGGGGCGTGCGTTTGGACACACGGCTAAGTGGTGCTCGATCACCTCCTTCGGTACACCGGACATATCTGACGGAGTCCATGCGAACATGTCAGAATTTGCCCAGAGGAAGGCGACGAGTGCGCATTCCTATTTGGGAGGCAGAGCAGCGCCAATGGTGACACTAGCCCCCGAGCCTTCAGTCCCCGAGCTGCTGGAGGTTAGAGAGACTTTCCTTGTAGCGGCTGGCTCCTGGGAGAACCGCTGCTTCTTCTTCTTGGGTCTCTTGAGAGGCTCCATGTCCTCGTCAGCGGGGAACTCCATGGCGGCTGCCTTGTAGGCTGTTTCGACAGCGCGCGTAGCATCCAGGACATGTCCACGGATGGTGATTATGCCAGCGCTGCCGGGAATCTTGACCATGTTGTAGGCATGATGCGTGACGGCCATGAATTTCAAGAGGGCGGGGTAGCCGAGGATGGCGTTGTACGGAAGCCGATATGCGCAACGTCAAAGTCGATGTGCTCGGTGCGGTAGTTTTCCTCGCTGCCAAAGGTGTAACGCCCCGGGATTTCTCCCAATTAGAAAATTGTTTGTTTTTCTTTTTGCATCAACATGACATCATCATGCATCATTTGCATTTGTCAATCTTAATTTAAATTATTACATTTAAAATTTAACTCCATTTAAATTCTTTTCCACTTTTAAATCAAAATGCAAATCAATTTAATTTAAATGTGACATTTAAATTCTTTTCAAATATTCAAACTAATATATTAAAATTGTGTATTTTTTAAACTACAAATATTTGCGAAAAGTTATCAATCTTTTTCTTCTCCTATTTTTGTTTTAAAACATGGAAAACAGGAAAAGAATAAAAGAAGGAAATAATAAAAATAGAGAAAAAAAATACTCCTTGGGCCATCTCGCCTCTTCTCCTGGCCCAGCCCGATCCCAGTCCGGCCCACTCACCTCTCCCCCTGTCGTCTTCCTACCCGTACGGGAGAGAACTTTACACCGAGGCATGGCCATGCCCCACCTCCACCTGCTCCTCCCCTCTCCCCCTACTTAGCCCCCTCCTCTCTGCCTTCGAACCCTAGCCTTTCCTCCCTCCTACCTCCCATCGCGCCGCCACTCCCCTTCTTCCCCATCTCCTGCTCTCCTGTTCTTCTCCACAACTCACCGGAGATCACCTCACCATGGAGCAGTTGCTCGGGCGCCGTCAAAGGGCCGAGGGGAGGCCCATGAGTTGCGCCACCTCGTCCAGATCGGCCCCGCCGAAGGAATCGATGCGGAGCGGTCCCGGCGCGACGAGCCCTTCTTCCTCTTGTCCCTGGCAGGGAAGCCTCCGCCGCCTCGATTCCTCGCCGCCGGTCCTCCCCGAGCACAAGCAACTACCCCAGCACTCCCTTCGTTAGGTCTTCTCTCGTTTCCCCCTCCCTTCCTTCTCAATCGCGTTCCGTAGGTGACATCCCGCTCGGCGACGATCTCCTGTTCGCCATGACCGTGAAAGCTCGGCTCGTTCTTTTGCGCTAGCTGCACCTGCTGTCTCTGTTGCCTGCTCGCCTCTCTACCGCACGCACACGACATCCACCACCCCTGCACGCCCTCGCCCACCCTGCGCCGCCCGTTTTGGGTCGCCGCCGGCGTGAGTTGCCCGCCTCTGCTCTCGGTCGCGGACGATGTACACTCCGTTTTCAATTTCGTCAGGAAAATCGCGAGTCGAGGTCACCAGATAAGAAAACGAGATCCTTTCCAATCAATACCACGCAACCGTTCCACTGGCTAGCGCAACCAGATCCGCCCGTGCGCCCGCGCTCGTCGCGAGTTCGATCCCCACTTCCTCCGGATAAAACCCCCTTTTTCTATTTCTCACGCGCCCTGGCAGGCGGGCCCCATGGGTCAGTGACCGCGGAAGCCCGCACTGCACACACACACCCGCGTGGCACCCTGGGCCCGCGCGTCAGCCACCCTGGCTGGCGTCCACTCGGTGAGAAAAGTCTCTAGCTCCTGGAATATTTTGCATAGAGCCCCCTGCTCTCGGGTTTTCCCACCTAAGTCCCCACAATTTCTGTTTCCATCACGAACAAGTGCCTGTCATTTTCAGAAACAACCCTAGAACTAAAAATGCAATAACTTTTAATCTATAACTCCAAACAAAATAATCTTTATATGTTTTATTATCAGAAAAATGCAATGAATATTAATATGCCATTTGTATGCCATTTTGCATCGGTTATTTTAATTGTTTAGTGTATTTCGTTAATTGCAACTAAATAATTAAATATTGACTGTGTGGGGCTTTATTTAATTATTGCCCTATTCCATTTAATTTAATTAGATCACCCATGCCATGTGTTGCCATATTAACCAACATTTAATATTGCTGAGTAAATAAATAACTTGGCGACTCCCACGGCGATCTTGGTGCCTACTGTAGTGCGCTTGCTTACGAAAGCAATGGCACATATGAATAATGCAAAGACTTGGATCACATAAGTCTCACATTCTCCAATAACATGTAATATCACAGTACAATGTCATAATTTATTACAGAACGAGACGAATGATCCAAAAACAAATATCCTTACAACTTAGCATAGCGGAAATGCTAGCTGAATAAATAGTTCACACTTTTATTTCAGAGTTCAAACGCAATACTAAAGGTAGCATGGAGCTACATCTTCTCCATGAAGCCACTGGCAAAACATGTTGGTTGTAGCTCGAAGACGACCCCCTTACTCCTCATTCGGACATTCTGCAAGGTTTAGTTGCAGCCCAGCTATAAAGGGTCAGCACAATTGAATTGTGGTGGCAAGTGACTTTAATTCCTAATGTTCTATTAAGCTATAACTATATGCTTATTTTGGCTGGTGGAGCTCAAGGCTATTTGTAATGTACCTGCACTTTAAATAAGGCAGATACCTGTGTATAGTGCAAATCCCTGGATCGATTCATTTGCACACACAGTTTACGATGTAATATCACAACAAAGCGTCAATTTTATTACATCGATGATCCAGAATTAAAAAATATTCGATACAAGTTTTATAGCATACAGCTAGCATAGAAAAGTACACAGCAGAAATACAATAGCAGTGAGTCTCTATAACTTTCATGCTGCCACAGGCGAAAACATGTTGGTTGTAGACTCGAAACCTTTAAACGAAACCTCACTCGTCATCTGATCAAATCTGCAATAAGAAAAATATTGCAACAACGTGGGTCAGATTCCATTAAAAATGGAGTCTGGCAAGTGACACTATGGTGGACACTTAATGGAATAACTCTAAAGCCTATATGCATATCTGGCTGGTGGAGTTCAAGGCTAATTTGCATAAAGCCAATTTTTCCTACTCTTTTGAAAACACTTTTCTTGAAATCAAGACGAGTATGACATGAAAACCATAAATCTCATCTTCCCTTGTTCACCCATCAAGTTTTACTTCTGAAGTTGGAATGATGGAATCCTCCGTTGACGTCCTCGTTCAACTGCTCAATTGTCCGTTTCCGGGGACACGGCTAAGTACTTAGTTTTACACTCTGCAGAGGTTTTGCACGTTCACCATTGTACCCATTCAACCCAAATTATCCTTTACACACCATTTGTGATAAGGAAAGGAGAAGAATGAGACGAGATCTTTCAGAAGCATTTTCCCTCCCACTCTGGCTTGACCCGTTCCACCTAACATCCCCCTACATCTGCTTGTCAAGCCGGAGAGAGTCCACGCAACATAATTGATCAAGCCAGAGCCCATATGGCAATGGTTGCACGGGAAGCAATCGTCACTCGGAGTTCTTCAGATTCCTCGGTTCCTGGGTGGCCATTCACAAGTGTACATACTACAGGAACCATAGACATGGACCTGAGTAGCCACTCAACATAATCCATACAACCACCATGCTCACGGCCCTAAGTAGAATAGAAATTCATCCTAGGCGACGAAAACCATGAGCACAACCCTGAGTAGTCACTTATCATTTTGTAAAACTTTTCATCCATTGCATAGCATCAATATTTCTGCTAAGTATGATATAGGAACCTAGACACAGGAGTAAGGGAATTCTACAAAGGTTTACCATAGCAATACTATCCTACTCATGCATATAAAATACACTAAGTAATGCATATAGAAATAATAGGAAGTTTATGAGGTGTGCCACTTGCCTTCGAATGTTGTCGTTGTTCACAACTCTTTTCAACGATACTCGGGACTCTCCGTTCAATCTAACAGTATAGACAAACAACAATACAACAATCAACAGCAAGCACAACTCCACAATGCACACAAACACATACTAGATGAATAACTAAGTTTTATAAAACTTTCTAAGGAAAATATGTTTATGCACGATGTGCAAAATATTCTTAAGGGCAAGAAATGCTTTTTCATGCCATGAAAATCTTTTAAGTTAATGCAAGGCAAATAGGTTGGTCCAAAAGGGCTAAGGGCTAAGGTCATGAGTTGAATAAAATATTTTGTTTTATATCTACTTGAATAAGCCCTCTAATGGCTTAGTCTTGATGTGTAGAAATATTTAGAGAAAATACTAAGTCATTTGTTCAAGATGATCAACAATTATTATCAACTCTTTGTAAATTGGACATTCACTATAGTGAGAGAGACAGACACCCGGCCAGCCACTTAAATTGTGGAACAGGTCTCATGTACGTGGACATGTAAGGTTTGTTTCCAGGACGCTTCATCCCACTATGCCGCTAGGATCCAACAAACTTCAAAGATGATAACATCATGATCAAAATTTGTTTAAGTCTAAAAGACAAGATTAGGAAAGAGGGAAAAGATAGAAAGAAAGATGTAGTTGTCCTCCAGGCTTCATCTCCAGACTTGTAACTTTCTTCTGGATGATGTCTTGATTGAGCTCTTGGTAGTCTTGATGAATCTTCAGACTTGATGATTCTTGTATCCTCGAGGCTGGTCTTGGATTTACTTAGTCTTCATGAAGTCTAACAGAAGAAGGAGGGAGAAATAAGAAAGAGGGAGAAAGACTTAGAAAATATTTCTGGTTGGTCTTCATGAACTCCTTCTTGATCTTTCTTCTAAGTGCTTCCACTCCTTGGAGATTCTTCTGGAGTCTCGTTTGGTAATTCCTTCATTGGTCTTCCAGCTCCATGTTGAAAATTACTAAGTGTCTAAGTGTAGCACATCACAAAAATGCTAAGTTGAAATTATTTCTAACTTAGAGAAAACTAATGAAGAGGGGTTTTCCTATGAGAATTATATCTACAAAATAAAATATTCTATGAATGAAATGAAATTTTTAATCAGAAGAAACATAAAAATAACTTTTGTGATTTCTTTATAAATATGCATGAATTTATAAATGCAATTGAATTAATTTCTAATTTTGGAAAATATAATAAAAGGAATAATTATAAGATTAAAGTTTTATATGATTAAATTTTTATAATATAATTTAATAAATAGTGTTAATAGACAGGGGTATTTTAATTAAATTTATAGAAATTTACTTTAATCAAAAATAATATTTTTATTAATAGTTATGTTGAAAATAGTCAAACCATTCAAATTAAATATATAACTATGAATTCATTCAAAAATTACTCAAAAATATTTAATAGCAGTGGCATTAATTTACAAATATTCTAAAGTTTCTAAAACAATTTTATTTGCAATTTTTGGATTTATAGATTTAAAGTTATTACAAATATACTCAAATTCACCATTTAAAATTTGAATATTTTATACTAAGTCAAATTTGAATTTTGGCCGATCTAAAATAATCTACATGTCAAGAGCTTTCCAAATATATAAAAATATTTGATATTGGATAAACAGGAAAAAATATATGATAGTTTGAATAGAGAGGGCCTTTTCTGCAAAACTGCCAATTAATTAAATCGTGGAAAAAGATTTTACACGTCAGCGCTGACTGGGCGCTGACTGTGTGCTGACTGGGCATGCTGACGTGGTTAAGTGATCAGATCTGGGCCGTCAGATCTGGATCTGGCGGTCCAGATCAAATCCTACCGGTTCGTCTGAGACTTCTAATCTGGGCCGTTAAACATAGATCGGGCGGTGGAGAGAGGGGGTGCTCACCGAGCGGCGCGGGGTGGCCGGAGCAGAGGGAGGACGCGGCGGCGCAGCGCTCGGCTTCGACGGGGAGGACGCTCCGGTGGTTCCCGGACTCGGGGAGGACCTCCTCCGGATGCGGCGCGGCACGGCAGGTCGAATGGTAGTGGTGACGTCGAGCAGTTCCTCCAGGAGAGGCGGACGGGGCGGTGGAGTTCTCCGGCGGATCCGACGAGCTCGGTTGTAGATGGCAGCGTTGATTTACTGCGGTAGGGAGCGAACCAATATGTCACACATATGCGCACGAATGAGATAGGGAGATTGAGACCAATTAGAGGGCTCGGCGTTCGCGTTAGCTCACCGGAACCGAAGAAAACGGCGGCGGCGGCAATGGCAGCGACGCGGAGAAATTCGAGCAGTCTGGTGGCGACTTCCGTTTAGGGTTCGAGGGAAAAGGGGCGGCGGCGATGGAAGTTTATATGGGGGGGGGGGCGCGAGGGAACGTATCCCGCAAGAATCGGCAAGATTTTTGGTCCGATTTCCGCTCTGTTTCGAGTTCGTTCGTAGCACGATTAGGGGAAGGAGATGACAAGCGGGTCCCACACGTCAGCGACAGAGAGAAGCGTCTGGGCTGTTGTTGGGCCATTGCGGCTGCGCGCGCGGCAGATAGAAGATGGGTTTCGGCCCAATGGCTCGGGAGGCTGGTCCGTTTCCCCATTTTGTTTTCTTTTTTTCTTTTTCTGTTTTCTGTATTTTTAAATAACTTTTAAAATGTAAATCCAATTCAACTCAAATTAGATTCTAAATTTTTTTAAAATCATTATCTTTCTGTTAAACCAATTGTGGGAGTGTTTTGAACACTTTTCAAAAATAATAATTTCAAAATATTGATTAAATGTAAAATTGACACTTTATGTTTAATTTAAACTAGGGTTTAATTAATTTTAATTTTGGCTAAATAAATTATATGAAATACCCATATTCAATTATGTTTGGATTTAAGTTATTTAAACTTGTTTTGCTGAAATCATTCTTCTTTATTTTGGCATGATATTAAAGAACTAAATATAAATAATGTTTAGGAAATGTGAAATATAAGGTATTCATTTTTAATTGAAAATAATTTGTGCATCATTATATTTTATATTATGATAATTCATTTGAAAACTTCATAACAACTTTGTAAAAGATTTTTGTTTTAATTCTATTCTTATTTAGAATATATTAATCATTCCATGCTTTGAAAATAGATGAAATTCATTTAAACAAATGAAATGTTTATTTGGCTAATTCATTAATTTAAAATCTATGAAGTTTATAGTTATAAATTACAGAATTGAAATTTTAACACCATGTTTTGAACTTAGTTAGAGAATGAAAACCATTTGGCAACTAACACCATTTTTAAATAATTTGTGAATTTATGAATAGATATGGCTAAGTGGTTGAAATCAATTTCCTATAAGTAAACTATTTACTTAAAATAAAATGGATTGTAGTTTGTAAATTATTTTTCAAATTACATTTTAAGGTTTTTTAAATTCAGTGGATAATAAAATGCTTAAACTGTGACATTTGAATGTTAATAAATTTGAAGTCTTTCATAGTTGGTTTCCTTATGCATTTAATATTTTATTTTAATAAAAAGAAAAGTTTTAAATTTTAGTGATTTCTGAACATTATAAAATGTTGGGATGTTACACTATTGCGCAAAGCAAATTTTTTCCTACTTTTTATAAACAATTTTCTTAAATCAATATTTTCTTAAATCTCGAGACAAGTCCATGTCTCCTACCCATGTTCACCAAACAGGTTTTATTAAGAAATTAGAGATGAGGAGATTTTCAGAACACAACCTTGTGTAGTTACTCAAATTGTCCGATGCCGGGGACACGACTAAGATCTTAGGTTTTAACTCTCGAGAGGGTGTGCACTTTCACCATTAGACTTAATCAATCCAAACTATCCTCTACACTCCTTTAGTGAGAAGGAAAAGGAGAAGATCAAGACGAGACTTTTCAGAAGTTGCTTTCCCATGATCATACTAAGAGATTACCACCATCCTATCACCTCTACCACCATCAATCTCTTGACCCAGGTCAACATCAACTTACTCCTTCAAGACAGAGCCCATATTGACCAATGGTTGCACGATAAGCAACTAGACTCAGTGTAAACTTAAATCTCATAGCCCTGGGTGGCCTACCACAAGTGAGCAACTCAGGTTAACACCGCATAACATGGCCCCAAGTAAGTAGAAACTATCCTGGGCGAAGAAAACCATGAAACTTGGCCCTGAGAAGCCACTCAACTTGAAACCTCCTCGATCGATCCAATCCACCCAGGCGTTAAATTAATTAAGTGGAAATTTTCATTTATCACAACAACCATAAAACAATCATTTTTGCAGCAGGTGCTTCCACTAAAATATAATAGGGGTCAAATCTGGAATTTCTAAGGGGAACCTAAAAGGTTTGCATAGCATACTACAATCTCCCAATACCTATCATGCATACTACTTTTGCAAATACTGTTTGAAAACACTAGATATGCAATAGAATAAAATAGTAGGTGTTTTATGAAGTCACTCGCCTTGGCAGCAGGAGGGACTGGCACAACAAGAATAACAATCACACGCAGGTCCTTCCTCTCCTTCACAATCTAGCACAAGCAGTACATACAAATAAATATCCACACAATATCTCACAACTCAAAATAAAAGATGTATGTATGCATGATATGCCATGTGTAAAATTAGTCACACTTATCAATAATTTATATTCTCTGTTATTAAATGCATGAGATGCAATTCTAGGAATTTCTCATTTCGCTTAACAATTTAATAATTGAAAACTAAATAACCAAAACTTAGATTATAACATTACAACTTTTATTGTTCTAAGAAATTTTTTCAAATAAGACATATATTAATATTCCTGGGCAGAGGTTGTTAACCTAAACCTAAAACAATTGAGTTTATTTGTAAAACATTTTTATTATTTAAGTTATGGATTTAATAGCCGAATTACTCCTCGGATGATCTTATGAATTATTATTTAACAAAAGCAAAAACAAATGATGTAGAATTAAACTACTCTAGCAGGGCTATCCGTGGATATAAAGTTCATTGAATTTGGACTTACAGAACATAAGTTATGAATTTTCTAAGTTTTGCATATTTTTCTGTTTTATTTATAAAATTCCTGCGAAAAAGAAAATAAGGGGGCTACGTGGCGCGATCCTATTGGACGAAAACGGTTCGCGCGGATCATGGACGAGAGCCGTCCGATTTAAATGAGATTGGACGCACATGATCGTGTGGATCTAGATCCGTTGGATCTAGATCCAACGGCGTGGGACGCCCGGCCGAACCGAGCGGCGCGCGGGTCGCCGGAAGGCTCGCCGGCGGCGGCGCCCGCGGCGGCGGCGCGTCGGCCTCGACGCTTCCTGCATGAAAACACCGCCCCAGGACGAACGGTTCTAACCAAAATGACGCGGAGGAGGCGAGGTCGATGGTGCGGTGGCTGCGTCGAGACTCCTCTCCTTTCCTCGTAGGAGATGGTGGCCGGCGGCGGAGCACCTCGGTCGAGGTCGTTTTCGGCGTTCGGCTGCGCAATGGGACAAGCAAGGGGGTTCAACGAGTGCACAAAAGGATGGGGAGGCGAGGGGGGGGGCTCGGTGGAGCTCGAGGAGCTTGGAGCTTACCGCACTCGCGAAAAAGCCCGGCGGGAATGGCGGCGACGGCGAGCTCGATTCCGAGCAGCCTGACGGCGGAGAGGTAGGGTTTGGGGGGGGGGGGGTTTCGGAGGCGGCCTCGCGGGGTATAAATAGGAGGGGGCGCGGGAGCTAATCACGGCGGAAACCGGCCCGGAAACGGCTCGGTCGTGGTCGTCGTCTCCGGCGCGATCTCCGGACGGAGGTGGAAGACGGCTGACATGTGGGGCCCACCTGTCAGCGAGAGGGGAGCGGCGCGCGCGCTGGAGCGGGCCCATGGGCCGTTATCGACCGCGCGCGCGGTGGATAACGTCTGGGCCGGCCCGGTAACATAATCCTTTAAATAAAATAAAAACTGTTTTTCAAATCTGATTTACTAAATGATTTTTAAACCTATTCAAAACATTTCAGAATTATTAATAAAAATATATTTTGGAAAGGTTATTTAAATTAGCAATTTTTAATAATAAATTTACCCATTATATAATTTGGAAAAATTATATTTATTAAGTAACTTTAAATAAACACTTAATGGGATTAAACATTATTTAAACTCATAATTGAATTTTTATTTAGTATTTATGTGATTAAAAGTTAATCCTATATGATGAATGATGTATGAATGCAAAGTTTTAATTTTTAGCAAAATTGGGATGTTACAAACCTAACCCCCTTAAGATGAATCTCGTCCTCGAGATTCGGTTTGGCCTGCAAAAAGATGTGGGTGTTCTTCCCGAAGATCATCCTCCCGTTCCCAAGTTGCTTCTTCTTCGGTATGGTGGTTCCACTGGAACTTACAAAATTTGATAGTCTTGGTTCGTGTGATCCTTTCTGCCATCTCCAAGATTTTGATTGGCTTCGCTTCATACGTCATGTCACTTTCCAACTGAACTTCTTCTAATGGCACTGTATCCCGTAGTGGGGTTTCTGTCATCTCTGGGTGACACTTCTTCAATTGGCTCACGTGGAAGACATTGTGAACTGCCGACAGAACTTCCGGCAATTCTAACTCATATGCTACTTCTCCCTTGCGGGAAAGAATCTTAGAGGGGCCGATGAATCGAGGTGCAAGTTTACCCTTGATCCCGAACCTCTTCACACCACGCATTGGTGACACTCTTAAATAAGCCCTGTCACCTATCTCATATGTGATTTCTCTCCTTTTGGAATCTGCATAGCTTTTCTGTCTGGACTGCGCGATCTTCAATCTGTCTTTGATTATTCGAACCTTCTCTTCAGCTTCCTGGATTATATCAGGTCCAAATAAACATCGCTCTCCCACACCGCTCCAGAGTAGTGGTGTGGTGCATTTCCTACCATAAAGTGCCTCAAACGGCGACATCTCTATGCTTGCTTGGTAGCTGTTGTTATAAGAAAATTCTGCATATGGCAAATTATCATCCCAACTAGAATTGTAGTCCAAGGCACATGCCCTCAGCATATCTTCTAAAATTTGGTTTACTCTTTCCGTCTGTCCATCCGTTTGGGGATGAAATGTTGTACTGAACTCTAATCTCGTACCCAATGATTCATGTAGTTGTTTCCAGAAATGCGAGGTAAACTGGGTACCTCTGTCAGACACAATCCATGGGGAATACCATGAAGGCATACAATTCTCCTCATGTAAATCTCTGCCAACTTAGCACTTGAGTAGGTAGTCTTTACTGGCACAAAATGGGTCACCTTTGTCAAACGATCCACTATTACCCAGATCGAATCATATCCCGATCTGGTACGTGGTAACCCAGTAATGAAATCCATACCTATCTGTTCCCATTTCCAATCCGGTATAGGTAAAGGTTGCAACAATCCTGCTGGCTTCTAATGCTCCGCCTTTACTCGACTACATACATCGCACTTAGCTATATATTCCGCGATGTCTCTCTTCAGGTTATTCCACCAAAATCTTTCCTTTACATCCATGTACATCTTGGTGTTTCCCGGGTGTATGGAATAAGGCGAGTTATGTGCTTCTTGCAGAATCAATTTTCTAAGATCCTCATCTTGCGGCACGCATATGCGTTTCTCAAACCACAAGGTGCCTTGCTCATCCATTCGAAAACCCTTGGCCTTCCCTTCGCTCAGGTTGACCTTGATTTCATCCATTACGTTGTCTCCCTTCTGGCCTTCCCGAATCTTATCCATCAACACCGGTTGTACGTCCAGTGTTGCGAGGAATCCTTCGGGTACTACCTCTAATCTGAGGTCCTTAAATGCTCTACTTAAATCCTCGGGCAATTCTCCCGCTGTCAGTCCATTTACATGGACCTTACGGCTCAAAGCGTCTGCCACCACATTAGCCTTTCCTGGGTGATATTGCAAACTCATATCATAGTCCTTAATAAGTTCCAGCCATCTAGTTTGCCTCATATTCAATTCCTTCTGGGTGAAAATATATTTCAGGCTCTTGTGATCCGTGAATACCTCACAACGCTTTACCAATAGATAGGGTATCCACGTCTTTAGAGCATGCACTACTGATGCTAACTCCAGATCGTGGGTGGGATAGTTGACCTCATGTTTCTTAAGCTGTCTAGAAGCATATGAAACCACTTTCCCTTCTTGCATTAGGACACTTCCTAGTCCATGGTGCGAGGCATCACAATATACTTGGAATTCCTTCTCTATATATGGCAAACATAAAACAGGTGCTGACACCAGCCGTTTCTTCAGTTCCTGGAAACTTATTTCACATTCTTCAGTCCACTTGAATTTGACTTCCTTTTTCAGTAGTGAAGTCAATGGTTTGGCAAGTTTGGAGAAGTTCTTAATAAATCTTCTATAATAACCTGCCAGTCCAAGGAAACTACGGATGTCTGCCACATTCTTGGGTACTTCCCATTTTGTCACAGCTGACACCTTTTCTGGGTCTACTGCTATTCCATTTTTCGACACAACGTGTCCTAGAAAACCAACTTCTTCTTGCCATAATTCACACTTGCTAAATTTGGCATACAGCTTATGTTCTCTAAGTCTCTGTAATATCATGTGCAAGTGTTCTTCATGTTCCTCCTGACTTTTGGAGTAAATCAGGATATCATCAATGAACACCACAACAAACTTATCCAGAAAGTCCATAAACACTTTGTTCATCATGTTCATGAAGTATGCCGGTGCATTGGTTAAACCAAACGGCATTACGGTGTACTCATATAATCCATATCTGGTAGTGAAGGCAGTTTTTGGTATATCTAGTTCTCTTACTTTCATTTGAAAGTATCCTGATCGCAAATCGATCTTAGAGAATACCGAAGCACCCTCTAGCTGGTCGAAAAGTTCATAATTTTCGGTAGCGGGTACTTGATCTTGATCGTCACCTCGTTGATTGCTCGATAATCCGTGACTAGCATTTGAGTAATATCCTTTTTCTCTACAAACAGAATGGGTGCTCCCCAAGGTGATGAACTTGGGCGGATGAATCCTTTCTGCAGTTGCTCCTCTAACTGCTTCTTGAGTTCTTTCATGTAGCGTACCTGCACGTTAAATAAGGCAGATACCTGTGTATAGTGCAAATCCCTGGATCGATTCATTTGCACACACAGTTTACGATGTAATATCACAACAAAGCGTCAATTTTATTACATCGATGATCCAGAATTACAAAATATTCGATACAAGTTGCATAGCATAAAGCTAGCATTGAAATGTACACAGCGGAAATACAATAGCAGTGAGTCTCTATAACTTTCATGCTGCCACAGGCAAAAACATGTTGGTTGTAGACTCGAAACCTTTAAACGAAACCTCACTCGTCATCTGATCAAATCTGCAATAAGAAAAATATTGCAACAACGTGGGTCAGATTCCATTAAAAAATGGAGTCTGGCAAGTGACACTATGGTGGACACTTAATGGAATAACTCTAAAGCCTATATGCATATTTGGCTGGTGGAGTTCAAGGCTATTTTGCATAAAGCCAATTTTTCCTATCTTTTTGGAAAACACTTTCTTCAAATCAAGACAGGTATGGCATGAAAACCATAAATCTCATCTTCCCTTGTTCACCCATCAAGTTTTATTTCTGAAGTTCGAATGATGGAATCCTCCGTTTGACGTCTGTGATCAGCTGCTCAAATTGTCCGTACCGGGGACACGGCTAAGTACTTAGTTTTACACTCTGCAGAGGTTGTGCACGTTCACCATTGTACCCATTCAACCCAAATTATCCTTTACACACCATTTGTGATAAGGAAAGGAGAAGAATGAGACGAGATCTTTCAGAAGCATTTTCCCTCCCACTCTGGCTTGACCCGTTCCACCTAACATCCCCCTACATCTGCTTGTCAAGCCGGAGAGAGTCCACGCAACATAATTGATCAAGCCAGAGCCCATATGGCAATGGCTGCACTGGAAGCAATCGTCACTCGGAGTTCATCAGATTCCTTTGTTCCCTGGGTGGCCATCCACAAGTGCACGTACTCCAGCAACCATAGACATGGACCGGAGTAGCCACTCAACTTCACCACCATTAACAACCAATCCACCCAGGAGTTTCATTAACTTAGTGGATGTGCACTCTCGGGTAAAAATCACCATGCTCACCGCCCTAAGTAGAATAGACATTCATCCTAGGTGACGACAACCATGAGCACAGCCCTGAGTAGTCACTTAACATTTTGTAAAACTTTTCATCAATTGCATAGCATCAATACATCTACTAAGTATTATATAGGAACCTAGACACAGGAGTAAGGGAATTCTACGCAGGTTTAGCATAGCAATACTATCTTACTCATGCATATAAAAATACTAAGTAATGCATATAGAAATAATAGGAAGTTTATGAGGTGTGCCACTTGCCTTTGAATGTTGTCGTTGTTCACAACTCTTTTCAACGATACTCGGGACTCTCCGTTAAATCTAACAGTATAGACAAACAACAATACAACAATCAACATCAAGCACAACTCCACAATGCACACACACATACTAGATGAATAAATAAGTTTTATAAAACTTTCTAAGGAAAATATGTTTATGCATGATGTGCAAAATATTCCTAAGGGCTAGAAACGCTTTTTCATGCCATGGAAATCTTTTAAGTTTATGCAAGGCAAATGTGTTGGTCCAAAGGACTAAGGACTAAAGTCATAAGTTGAATAAAATATTTTGTTTTATGTCATATTGAATAAGCCCTCTAATGGCTTAGTATTGATGTGTAGAAATATTTAGAGTAAATACTCAGTTATTTGTTCAAGATGATCAACAATTATTATCAACTCTTTGTAAATTGGACATTCACTATAGTGAGAGAGACAGACACCCGGCCAGCCACTTAAATTGTGGAACAGGTCTCATGTACGTGGACATGTAAGGTTTGTTTCCAGGCCGCTTCATCCCACTATGTCGCTAGAATCCAACAACTTCAAATGATAACATCATGATCAAAATTTGTTTAAGTCAAATGTGAAAGACAAGATTAGAAAAGAGGGAAAAGATAGAAGAAAGATGTAGTTGTCCTCCAGGCTTCATCTCCAGACTTGTAATATTCTTCTTGATGATGTCTTGATTGAAGTTTTGATAGACTTAATAAATCTTCAGACTTGGTGGTTCTTGTATCCCCGAGGCTGGTCTTTGATTTACTTAGTCATCATGAAGTCTAACAGAAGAAGGAGGGAGAAAGAAGAAAGAGGGAGAAAGACTTAGAAAATATTTCTGGTTGGTCCTCATGAACTTCTTCTTGATCTTTCTTCTAAGTGCTTCCACTCCTTGGAGATTCTTCTGGAGTCTCGTTTGGCTAAGTCCTTCATTGGTCTTCCAGCTCCATGTTCAAAATTTAGTAAGTGTCTAAGTGTATAGCACTTTACTAGAATGCTAAGTTGAAATGATCCTAACTTAGAGAAAATGGGGGAGGAGTTTTCTTATGGGAAATATAACTACAAAATAAAATATGCTATGAATGAAATGAAATTTTTTATCACAAGAAACATAAAAATAACTTTTGTGATTTCTTTATAAATATGCATGAATTTATAAATGCAATTTAATTAATTTCTAATTTTGGAAAATATAATAAAAGGAATAATTATAAGATTAAAGTTTCCTATGATTGAAGTTTTATAATATAATTTGATAAATAGTGTTAATAGACTGGGGTATTTTAATTAAATTTATAGAAATTTACTTTAACCGAAGTAATACTTTTATTAATAGTTATGTTGAAAATAGTCAAACTATTCAAATTAAATATATAACTATGAATTCATTCAAAAATTACTCAAAAATATTTTATAGAAGTGGCATCAATTTACAAATATTCTAAAGTTTCTAAAACAATTTTATTTGTAATTTTTGTATTTATAGATTTAAAATTATTACAAATATACTCAAATTCACCATTTGAAATTTGAATATTTTATACTAAGTCAAATTTGAATTTTGGCCTATCTAAGATAATCTACATGTCAAGAGCTTTCCTAATATATAAAGTTTGTTAAATTTGGATAAGTGGTTAAAAAGTTATAGATGTTTTAATTACAGGGACTATTCTGCAAAACTTCCAATTAAATTTAAAATAGAAAAGGAATTACACGCTGGCGCTGACGCGGATGCTGACGAGGCACGACATGGCGCTGACGTGGCTGCCACGCGGGCGCTGACTGGATTAACTCAACAGATCCGGGCCGTTAGATCTGGATCTGGCGGTCCAGATCTGTCCGTACCGATTCGAATTAACGCTTCTAATCTACGCCGTCAGATCGAGATCGAAGGGCTCACATTTCTTGACCAGGAGGTGGCGGCGCTGAGGTGGCCGGAGACGGGACCGACGGCGGCGGTGGCCGGTCGTGGACGCCGGCGACGCTGCGTGGGCTCCTCGAGTGCGCAGACGACGGGCCCGGGCGCGGCACAACACGACGGATCTTATGGTGGCGGTGGCGACGCGGGATTCATCCAAGCGCGACGTGGAGGAGCGGTTGGGGCGGCTCGGGCGTCGGCGGACTTCCGTCGAGCTCGTCCTCGACGTTCTTCTACAGGAAAAAGGAAGGAGGGGGTTCAAGAGTTGCGCAAGAGCACGGGGATGAGGGTAGATGGGGTCTCGGGCTCGGGGATGGTTTACCTCGCCGGGAAAGGAAGGAAAACGGCGGCGGCCTCGAGCTTCTCCGGCGAGCAACCGTGGCGGCCTGGCGGCGCGTTTTGAGAGGGGGAAAGAGGGGAAAAGTGCGGCGTGGTCTGGGGTTTATATGGGGGAGAAAGGGAGATCAAATCCCACAAAGGACGCCGCGAATTTGAGCTCGGATCGGAGGAGGGATCGGAGGCGAAATTTTCGGACGGAGGTTGAAGATGGAGTGATGTCAGGAGTGACGTCATCAATTTTCCTTTTTCTGATTTCTCCAATTTAATTCATAACTTTTGATTTTAATGTCCAAATGAGGTCAAACAAATTTCTAAAAATTTGTAAAATTATTATCTTTCTGTTAAACCAATTGTGGGCATGTTTTGAATATTTTTGAAAAATAATCTTTTGAAATATTGATTAAATACAAATTTGACACTTAAAGTCAAATTAAAAATTATATCTTAAATAAATTTTCTTTTGGCTATAATTTGGCATAATGTAAAATACACATATTCAAAATATGTTTGAATTTAAGTTATTTAAACTTATTTTGCTGAAATCATTCATCTATAATTTGGCATAATATTAAAGAACTAAATATAAATAATGTTTAGGAAATGTGAAATATTATTTGTGCACCATTAAGTTTTATATTATGATAAATCATTTGAAAACTTCATAACAACTTTGGAAAAGTTTTTAGATTTAATTCATTTCCTTATATAGAATATATTAATCATTTCATGCTTTGAAAATAAATGAAATTCATTTAAGCAAATGAAATGTTTATTTGGCTAATTCATTAATTTAAATCTATGAAGTTTATAGTTATAAATTACAGAATTGAAATTTTAACACCATGTTTTGAACTTAGTTGAGAGAATGTAAACCCTTTGGCAACTAACACCATTTTTAAATAATTTATGAATTTAGGAATAGATATGGCTAAGTGGTTGAAATCAATTACTCATAAGTAAACTATTTACTTAAAATAAAATGGATTGTAGTTTGTAAAATATTTGTCAAATTACATTTTAAGGTTTTTGAATTACAATGGATAATAAAATGTTTAAACTGTGACATTTGAATATTAAACTCTTTCAATAAGTTTGGAGTCTTTCGTAGTTGGTTTCCTTATGCATTTAATATTTTATTTTAATAAAAAGAAAAGTTTTAAATTTTAGTGATTTTTGAATATTATAAAATGTTGTGATGTTACAGACTACCACCCTTAAAAGGAATCTCGTCCCCGAGATTCGGAGAGGCTAGAAAGACAAAGAAAATGCTTGATTGATTCTGATAACTCGGGATGTTTTGGGAAATGAAATTTCTGACGTGGAAACTTGAAAACTTGGCAGCGAATGATTTTTCTGATTAGGAGGATGGAAAGAAAGATAGTTTGAGATCTCTGGATTTAAGCGATTGGGTTTGAATTATCTAGGTGGCTACCACCCTTAAAAGAAAAGTTTTGTTCATAATTAAACATTCTAATGCACAACCGAAAATCAAGTTAATCCATTACAAACATCATCTAACAAACATCAAGCAACCAGGTTCAAACACAAGCAAATACATACCTGAAAATTTCAACTTATTTTGAGAAATCGAACAATTCGTTTATCAAACGAAACACACCAAAGTCGGGGAAATACAAAAGCAACAGTACTGCCATACCACAATTTGATAGGTCAATACTCTAAATTAATACGATAAGCTAAATAGGATAAATGGTGGTCCCTCTAACGTGGTTTTGATTGCTTCATTCATTCCTCTTTGATCTCACGCTTGCGCTTAATCGCGTGGTTATTTGCCACAGGTGTGACTTCTTCCTCAATTGACTCTTCAGAAGGCACCTCCTCGGGGTCTCCTTCTTCCTTTACAGCTGCGGGTACAGCCACATTTCCAGTACCTTCGTCATCCCCTTCTTCAGCTGCTGGCGGTGGTGGAGGTGGGTTGAGTTGCGCCTCAAGTGTGGCAATCTGCTCATCCTTATCGAGGTTCTGCAAGTGTAGGTCATGGATGAGTTCCTCCATATGGCCAACAAGGGTTTCAGAAGTCTGGAGTTCTTGGGTTTTTGCGTGTATGACGGCTCGGGCATTATCTGCGATGTCATAAGCTTGTTGAACCTTTCTAGTCAGACAGTTGATGAGGAAATCCAGGTCTTCAAACATCTTGTTAATGATGGGCAGGTCCAAGCGATTTCCCGTGTGAGCCATCGAGAGACCATGTGCATCCCTCTTCCCAAAAGCACGGAAGGGCGATCCCGGTGCTAGATTGGTGCGATACTTGTAACACAAACGAGCCATTAAATCCAACATAGCTATGTTCACTCCCTCAATCCACTCTGGGTAGTAGGTGACATAGTCCACGGGCTCGAAGTCTGGCATCGTGGGATCCGGGGTCATGATGGTGCGGATTTCCCAACGTGTCACATTGGGTATGTCGGTCTCCTCTTTCCTTCCTCGAAAATAGGGTGGTGGTAGCTTCAATTGACCTGTCAACCTGGACAGCTGCCTCCCAAAGATATAACCTGACAAAACTCCGGCATACGCGGTCTCAGTGTACTCTCCCATCTAAAATTTTGAACAGGTAAGAGTATTAGAATTTAAAAAGAAAGGGAAGATGCAAGACAAGATAATTAATGTAAAACAATAGAAAGGCAATTTCAAATTTTACTCAAGTTTTGGAAACCTAGTTTATTTAACTATTTAACTTTTGGGGTCTCCGTCCAATCCTAGGGGTTTCGAACCTATAGGCAACACAGTGCTCTGATACCATCTGTAGCGTACCTGCACTTTAAATAAGGCAGATACCTGTGTATAGTGCCAATCCTTGGATCGATTCATTTGCACACACAGTTTACGATGTAATATCACAACAAAGCGTCAATTTTATTACATCGATGATCCAGAATTACAAAATATTCGAAACAAGTTGCATAGCATAAAGCTACCATTGAAATGTACACAGCGGAAATACAATAGCAGTGAGTCTCTATAACTTTCATGCTGCCACAGGCGAAAACATGTTGGTTGTAGACTCGAAACCTTTAAACGAAACCTCACTCGTCATCTGATCAAATCTGCAATAAGAAAAATATTGCAACAACGTGGGTCAGATTCCATTAAAAAATGGAGTCTGGCAAGTGACACTATGGTGGACACTTAATGGAATAACTCTAAAGCCTATATGCATATTTGGCTGGTGGAGTTCAAGGCTATTTTGCATAAAGCCAATTTTTCCTATCTTTTTGGAAAACACTTTCTTCAAATCAAGACAAGTATGGCATGAAAACCATAAATCTCATCTTCCCTTTTTCACCCATCAAGTTTTATTTCTGAAGTTGGAATGATGGAATCCTCCGTTTGACGTTCGTGATCAGCTGCTCAAATTGTCCGTACCGGGGACACGGCTAAGTACTTAGTTTTACACTCTGCAGAGGTTGTGCACGTTCACCATTGTACCCATTCAACCCAAATTATCCTTTACACACCATTTGTGATAAGGAAAGGAGAAGAATGAGACGAGATCTTTCAGAAGCATTTTCCCTCCCACTCTGGCTTGACCCGTTCCACCTAACATCCCCCTACATCTGCTTGTCAAGCCGGAGAGAGTCCACGCAACATAATTGATCAAGCCAGAGCCCATATGGCAATGGCTGCACTGGAAGCAATCATCACTCGAAGTTCTTCAGATTCCTCTGTTCCCTGAGTGGCCATCCACAAGTGCACGTACTCCAGGAACCATAGACATGGACCGGAGTAGCCACTCAACTTCGCCACCATTAACAACCAATCCACCCAGGAGTTTCATTAACTTAGTGGATGTGCACTCTCAGGTCAAAATCACCATGCTCACGGCCCTAAGTAGAATAGACATTCATCCTAGGTGTGACGCCCGAAAATCGGTACTATGTAGATTTAAGCGCTCCCTCCAAAATCCACATAATAACGATTTTTGGTCGCCCACCAGACATAATGTGCACGCCGAAACATGCGCATTATGTGGGTGGAATTGTGATAACATTACAACAGTTGCGATACATCCACAAATACAACAAAAGATAAAATACAACAACGACTCGAACGAGTCAAGATACAAATGATACAATACAAAGATTCAAATGACAGCGGAAGCAAAAATAGTATCCGACTACGGATAAGATGCAAATTGGACTAAGAGTCCTGAAGATAAGCAATGGCGCCATATCCCTGCCCAGCCAAGCCGGAGGGATTCCCAAGCTAACGTCGTCAGACTTCAAACCTGTTGACTGCACATAAAGCACATCCCAAAAGAGGGTCAGGGCACTCCCTGGCAAGCAAAACCAACTTGTCTACTTTCGACACCATCTCCCAAAATATAGGGGAGGTGGACTTAGCGGCAGCAGCACTAGCAACCTAAAGAGACACGCTACAACTTCCGTCTAACCAGAAAGGGATACGAGAGCGCATAAAGTAAACATCTATAACTAACACCAATCATAACCCATTCTCGAATTAACCCCCTCAACCAAGTATGAGGAAGCAATTCGGGAAAACTCACACATTGAACAATTTTAGTTACAAGTTGTTGTGAAAGTAATTCTATATTACTAGTCAGGTTAATTAACAATGATTAGGTGTAAGTTGTCTATGATCTTGTTAGCCAGCATCATCACCAAGTCGTCCATAACCGTGGACACGGCTCATCGATAAGATTATACCCTGCAGGGGTGCACTACTGGACCCGTACTCGTTCGATCAACCCCAAAAGCAAAGCCAGAAGCTAGGGCATCTCAACACGGCAAATCTCTTCTCTACAACCCATCCAGGAAACCGCATGATTGTGTGCACGGCTAATCAGGTCCAGTGCCCGCGGGATGCGACCTTCATAGCACTCTAAGAACGTGCCACCCTATATGAGAATCGACTACTCCATCATCATGAGATCGTTAGGTAACAATATGCATGCATCAAATGGAAAGCCCGAACTACTTGCGGCGCCCTGGATAAGAGGCGGATTAGATCGAAGCCGCGGGGGGCTCCATAGGGCCTCCCACAAGCGGTTAGTGCGCTCAAAATTGGATCCGAGGACGAGAACTGAGTTCCTAGGTCGACACTTAGCAGAACAAAGCACCTCGCAAGGCCTTCCGCCGGTGCCTGATCTTCTAATTATAATACCCCAATATAAGACAACATTTTATTAAGGTAGAATAACCTATCATGCTAAGCAGGTGCAATTAAATAAGACATACCGACGACTCGCACAAACAACTCTAAGCATGCGCTACGACTCGCAAGGCTAACAGATAAACATACAACAGGTATTAGGATGTGGGGATAAAGCTGTATGGGCTGCAGGGTAAACATGTGATGGGATCGCGATAAAGAATCGAATACTAGGGTAGCAGAGATCAACGGCAGGAATGAAAGACAATGTATAGGTAAACAAGCAAACTTTGCTTGCCTGGAATCCCGCATGGAAGCAGATCTTGTCGTTGCTCACACATCTCAACGTCTTAACTGCGAAGAAGCAACAAACACTGAAAAGCGTAAAAGATGCATTTTACAACTACGGCAAAAGATTCAGCATGATCATACGAGAATGATGAATGACATGGCAAGATGCATTACAATGCAATTACTCCAAGTTAAGCGGGAAAACCAACCCCGGCAATTAATATTTAGGTGCAAGTTATTTATTTACCAGCAACATTAAATGTTGGTTAACATGGCAACACATGGCATGGGTGATCTAATTAAATTAAATGGAATTGGGCATTATATATTTATTACCCCTAACATTCCATATTTAATTATTTAGTTGCAATTAACAAATTACACTAAGCAATTAAAATAACAGATGTAAAATGGCATACAAGTGGCATATTAATATTCCTTGCATTTTTCTGATAATAATACATATAAAGATTATTTAATTTGGAGTTATAGAATTAAAATTATTAACAAAATAAGATTAGGGGTCTTTCTGTAAATAGGCAGGGACCTGTCCGTGATGGGAGAATTGCTGACAAGGCTTAACTGTAAAGAAAGAGAGCACATGGGGCTCGGAGCAAACTTCCAGTGCCCCTGTGACTGACTGGTGGGACCCACTGTCAGCGAGATAAAAGAAACAAAAGGAGGCTTTTTATTCCACGCCCTGGGATTTGAACTCGGGATCTCAGGACATGGGAAGGCGAGGTGGTGCTAGCCACTGGGCTAAAGAAGTGTTGGTGATACAAACAGGAACAACTTCTTAAGAACAGACCCTGCTACGTTAACTGAATTACTAAAAGTTCAGACTTTCAGAGCAAAAGAAACAAAGGAGACAGGAAAAGGTCTCCAGCGAGATTTGATCTTTGGATCTCCTGATTTTCGAAACGGAGCACAACCACTGGGATGGATCGCTGCTTGTGATATGTTGCGGCAGGGAAAGAACATGACTAAACCAACCGGCGCTAACTGATATTCGAACCTAACTTCATACCTCCGGTAATAGAGACGACGGCGGCGAACTTCAGTCCACCTACAACGTCCCTGCGCGTCCCAGATGAAGAGGGGTGTGGGAAGGCGTCGGGGTGCTGGTAGTGTGCACCGGAGAGAGGAGAAACAACCCAGGAGGGGAGCATCTCGGGCAAGAGGTTGCACGGGCAGCCATGGCGGACGGGCAGAGGAGCGGATGGAGGATTCGTGGACAAATTCGTCTGCTACGACACGGATTCGGATAAAGGACTAGGGGAATCGAACCGGTGGCTCACTGTGGGGGTTCTCGGGGTAGTTTTCTTGCCGGGGACGTCCGGAGTTGACGAATTCCGGCGGCGGGCGTCGCCGGTGCCGAAGAAGACGGAGACCATCTCGTTGCGCTGGGAGCGTCCCTGCTCGATTCGTTCGGGGAGGATGTCGAGGACGTCGAGGCGCGGGTCTTGGGCCTCCTTTCAGTCCTTCGACGACGCCGGTGATGCGGGGCGACGGTGAGGAGGCTCGGTGGTGGGTGGTTGGAGCAGGAAACCGAGGGGGGAAATCGAGGGAGGAGATGGTGGCGGCGCTGGGAGGGGGAGAGGAGGAGTGGCGGCTAGGGTTCGGGAGGGGGCTCGGGGTCGGCTTAGAAGAGGGGAGGGGGTGGTTGAAGGAGCACATGGTGGGGGAGGCCATGCCTCGGTGTAAAGCTCTCTCCCGTACGGGGAGAAGACGACAGGGGGGGGGGGTCGGTGGGCTAGGGCCAGAGAAGATGGGCTGGGCTTTGGGAAGAAAAAAAATAGACCCAGGGAGTATTTTTCTTCTCTGAAAATTTATTCTTTTCTTTAATTCTTTTCTGTTATATGTTTTAAAACAAAATAGAAAAAGAAAATATGTATAGACTTTTGAACAATATTTATAGTTTCAAAAGTACCCCATTATTATATAAATTTGAATATATGAAAATAATTTAAATATCACATTTAAATTAATTTGATTTGCAATTAGGTTTAAAAGTGGAAAAGAATTTAAATGGAGTTGAATTAAATTTAAATGCAATTAAACAAATGAATTGACAATTGCATGATGGCATAATGATATGATGATGCAAAAGAAAAAAAAAACTAAATTGTGATAAATCCCGGGGCGTTACACTAGGCGACGACAACCATGAGCATAGCCCTGAGTAGTCACTTAACATTTTGTAAAACTTTTCATCAATTGCATAGCATCAATACATCTACTAAGTATTATATAGGAACCTAGACACAGGAGTAAGGGAATTCTACGCAGGTTTAGCATAGCAATACTATCTTACTCATGCATATAAAAATACTAAGTAATGCATATAGAAATAATAGGAAGTTTATGAGGTGTGCCACTTGCCTTTGAATGTTGTCGTTGTTCACAACTCTTTTCAACGATACTCGGGACTCTCCGTTCAATCTAACAGTATAGACAAACAACAATACAACAATCAACAGCAAGCACAACTCCACAATGCACACACACATACTAGATGAATAAATAAGTTTTATAAAACTTTCTAAGGAAAATATGTTTATGCATGATGTGTAAAATATTCCTAAGGGCTAGAAACGCTTTTTCATGCCATGGAAATCTTTTAAGTTTATGCAAGGCAAATGTGTTGGTCCAAAGGACTAAGGACTAAAGTCATAAGTTGAATAAAATATTTTGTTTTATGTCATATTGAATAAGCCCTCTAATGGCTTAGTATTGATGTGTAGAAATATTTAGAGTAAATACTCAGTTATTTGTTCAAGATGATCAACAATTACTATCAACTCTTTGAAAATTGGACATTCACTATAGTGAGAGAGACAGACACCCGGCCAGCCACTTAAATTGTGGAACAGGTCTCATGTACGGGGACATGTAAGGTTTGTTTCCAGGCCGCTTCATCCCACTATGCCGCAAGGATCCAACAACTTCAAGATGATAACATCATGATCAAAATTTGTTTAAGTCAAATGTGAAAGACAAGATTAGAAAAGAGCGAAAAGATAGAAGAAAGATGTAGTTGTCCTCCAAGCTTCATCTCCAGACTTGTAATATTCTTCTTGATGATGTCTTGATTGAAGTTTTGATAGACTTGATAAATCTTTAGACTTGGTGGTTCTTGTATCCTCGAGGCTGGTCTTTTATTTACTTAGTCATAATGAAGTCTAACAGAAGAAGGAGGGAGAAAGAAGAAAGAGGGAGAAAGACTTAGAAAATATTTCTGGTTGGTCTTCATGAACTTCTTCTTGATCTTTCTTCTAAGTGCTTCCACTCCTTGGAGATTCTTCTGGAGTCTCGTTTGGCTAAGTCCTTCATTGGTCTTCCAGCTCCATGTTGAAAATTTAGTAAGTGTCTAAGTGTATAGCACTTTACTAGAATGCTAAGTTGAAATGATCCTAACTTAGAGAAAATGGGGGAGGAGTTTTCTTATGGGAAATAAAACTACAAACTAAAATATGCTATGAATGAAATGAAATTTTTAATCACAAGAAACATAAAAATAACTTTTGTGATTTCTTTATAAATATGCATGAATTTATAAATGCAATTTAATTAATTTCTAATTTTGGAAAATATAATAAAAGGAATAATTATAAGATTAAAGTTTCCTATGATTAAATTTTTATAATATAATTTAATAAATAGTGTTAATAGACTGGGGTATTTTAATTAAATTTATAGAAATTTACTTTAATCGAAGTAATACTTTTATTAATAGTTATGTTGAAAATAGTCAAACTATTCAAATTAAATATATAACTATGAATTCATTCAAAAATTACTCAAAAACATTTTATAGCAGTGGCATCAATTTACAAATATTCTAAAGTTTCTAAAACAATTTTATTTGTAATTTTTGTATTTATAGATTTAAAATTATTACAAATATACTCAAATTCACCATTTGAAATTTGAATATTTTATACTAAGTCAAATTTGAATTTTGGCCTATCTAAAATAATCTACATGTCAAGAGCTTTCCAAATATATAAAGTTTGTTAAATTTGGATAAGTGGTTAAAAAGTTATAGATATTTTAATT
This sequence comes from Poa annua, assembly GCA_026929855.1. Classification (NCBI taxonomy): domain Eukaryota; kingdom Viridiplantae; phylum Streptophyta; class Magnoliopsida; order Poales; family Poaceae; genus Poa; species Poa annua. The sequence continues at coordinate 71,712,249 of CM049427.1, forward strand.
ACAGCGACTATTCTGCAAAACTTCCAATTAAATTTAAAATAGAAAAGGAATTACACGCTGGCGCTGACGCGGATGCTGACGAGGCACGACGTGGCGCTGACGTGGCTGCCACACGGGCACTGACTGGATTAAGTCAACAGATCTGGGTCGTCAGATCTGGATCTGGCGGTCCAGATCTGTCCGTACCGATTCGAATTAACGCTTCTAATCTTCGCCGTCAGATCGAGATCGAAGGGCTCACATTTCTTGACCAGGAGGTGGCGGCGCTGAGGTGGCCGGAGACGGGACCGACGGCGGCGGTGGCCGGTCGTGGACGCCGGCGACGCTGCGTGGGCTCCCCGAGTGCGCGGACGACGGGCCCGGGCGTGGCGCAACACGGCGGATCTTATGGTGGCGGTGGCGACGCGTGATTCATCCAAGCGCGACGTGGAGGAGCGGTTGGGGCGGCTCGGGCGTCGGCGGACTTCCGTCGAGCTCGTCCTCGACGTTCTTCTGCAGGAAAAAGGAAGGAGGGGGTTCAAGAGTTGCGCAAGAGCACGAGGATGAGGGTAGATGGGGTCTCGGGCTCGGGGATGGTTTACCTAGTCGGGAAAGGAAGGAAAACGGCGGCGGCCTCGAGCTTCTCCGGCGAGCAACCGTGGCGGCCTGGCGGCGCGTTTTGAGAGGGGGAAAGAGGGAAAAAGTGCGGCGTGGTCTGGGGTTTATATGGGGGAGAAAGGGAGATCAAATCCCGCAAAGGACGCCGCGAATTTTAGCTCGGATCGGTGGAGGGATCGGAGGCGAAATTTTCGGACGGAGGTTGAAGATGGAGTGATGTCAGCAGTGACGTCATCAATTTTCCTTTTTCTGATTTCTCCAATTTAATTCATAACTTTTGATTTAAATGTCCAAATGAGGTCAAACAAATTTCTAAAAATTTGTAAAATTATTATCTTTCTGTTAAACCAATTGTGGGCATGTTTTGAATAGTTTTGAAAAATAATCTTTTGAAATATTGATTAAATATAAATTTGACACTTAAAGTCAAATTAGAAGTTATATCTTAAATAAATTTTCTTTTGGCTATATAATTTTTTTAAAATACCCATATTCAAAATATGTTTGAATTTAAGTTATTTAAACTTATTTTTCTGAAATGATTCATCTATAATTTGGCATAATATTAAAGAACTAAATATAAATAATGTTTAGGAAATGTGAAATATAAGGTATTCCTTTCTAATTGAAAATAATTTGTGCACCATTAAGTTTTATATTATGATAAATCATTTGAAAACTTCATAACAACTTTGGAAAAGTTTTTAGATTTAATTCATTTCCTTATATAGAATATATTAATCATTTCATGCTTTGAAAATAAATGAAATTCATTTAAGCAAATGAAATGTTTATTTGGCTAATTCATTAATTTAAATATATGAAGTTTATAGTTATAAATTACAGAATTGAAATTTTAACACCATGTTTTGAACTTAGTTGAGAGAATGTAAACCCTTTGGCAACTAACACCATTTTTAAATAATTTATGAATTTAGGAATAGATATGGCTAAGTGGTTGAAATCAATTACTCATAAGTAAACTATTTACTTAAAATAAAATGGATTATAGTTTGTAAAATATTTGTCAAATTACATTTTAAGGTTTTTGAAATACAATGGATAATAAAATGTTTAAACTGTGAGATTTGAATATTAAACTCTTTCAATAAGTTTGGAGTCTTTCATAGTTGGTTTCCTTATGCATTTAATATTTTATTTTAATAAAAAGAAAAGTTTTAAATTTTAGTGATTTTTGAATATTATAAAATGTTGGGATGTTACATTTCAATTCAACTACGGCCATTGGATATGGTCTCTTGGCTATGGGTCCCGTTCCGGGAACCAAATCTATAAGAAATTCAACATCCCTATCGGGTGGCATTCCCGGTAGTTCTTCGGGGAAAACATCAGGGTAATCTCTTACCACACGAACGTCTCCCAGGCTAACCCCCTTAAGAGAATTTAGCTTAACTTTATTAAATTCAAATTTGGATTTGTATCTGATCTTCTTCTTCTCGGGAGTGGTGAGTGTAATGGATCTATTCGCACAATCCAATACTCCTTTAAACTTGGCCAACCAATCCATACCGAGTATAACATCCAGACCCTGGGTTTCTAATATTATCAGGTTTACCGGAAAGGAGTGTTTCCCAATTTCTAAACTCAAGTTTTGACAATCGGTTTGTGCAAGCATTTCCCCCCCGGGGGAACTCACTCTAACCGGATTTAGCAGGCTTGTAGTAGTCAGTTTGTTTTTATTAACAAATGCTCTTGAGATGAATGAGTGGGATGCTCCAGTATCGAACAAGACTAATGCTAGAAAGGTATGTAGTAGGAACGTACCAATCACTGCATCTGGTTCATTCTACACTTCTTCCACATCAAGATTATTCACATGTGCCTTCTGGAAAGGATTAGGCTTTGATGCTTCCGGCGCCTTCTTCTTCTCTGGACAGTCTGTTGAGTAGTGTCCCTTGTTCCCACACTTGTAGCAAGTCACTTGACTAATATCTCGTTTAGGTTCATTGTTGTGGCGGTGTTGCTCTTTTCCACTATTGTTCCCATTGAACGGGTGGTTGTGTCCACTACCACCATGTCCATTTCCTCTGTATCCGGAATTTCCTACTTTATGGATATGACCATTATGATTGTGGCCACTTCCACTCTTGTGACTGTGGTGACTCCCACTGTTCTCTGGAACGTATGGTTTCTTCTGCATCAGATTAGTGTTGTACTTATTGGCGCTGAACTTCCTTTTCCTATTCTCCTCCTTCTTCATGTTGCTGTCCAGGGTAATGGCCTGATCAAGAAGATCCTGATAATTGGGAGCATAGGCCACAGACAATGGTATTTTCAGCTCACCATTGAGTCCATTCAGAAACTTATACTTCCTCTTTGCATCGGTGTCTACATCCTCTGGGGCATAGCGTGAGAGGGAATTGAAGTCCTCCATGTACTCCCTCAGAGCACGATTTCCCTGTCTCAGGGTACGGAACTCATCCCTTTTCAGATTCATGATCCCAGTTGAGATGTGAGCATTGCGGAAACCTTCTTTAAAGATTTCCCAGGTAAGTCCTTCAAGTGGGTGAGTGATCTGATATGTTTCCCACCACTGTGCCGCTGGCCCCTCCTGCAGATGGGAAGTGAACCTAATTTTCTCCAATTCCGTACACTCGCAAGTAACTAGATCCTTGTGCACAGAGCGTAGCCAATCATCGGCTACGATTGGTTCAGTAGCTGTGGAGAATTTGTTGGGTCTGAGCCTCAAGAACCTAGCAAGGCGGTCAACTTGGGGTGGGGGTGGTGGTGGCGGCGGTGGAGGGGGTGGTGGATTGTTTTGGTTTGCCATGAACTGAGCCATCATGGTCATCAACTGTGTCTGGGCTGCCATCATTTGTTGCATCATTTCGTTGGCATTGTTGTTGTCAGGCTCACGACGTAGAGGCATCTGTATGGTGTGGGCATAGGTAAGTAGAGATAGAAAGAGACTACAAAGGAAAAATCTACCCATGCACATCAACATACTTCACAGAAACATAACAAACAACAAACAAACAGACACACCCGAAGTATTTTATAAATTCGATATTTTAGAGACTTGCAAACCAAGCTAGGACATGGTTTTCAAGGTACTGCCTCACCACAAATTGGTGGGTCAATACAACTTCGATGAGATAAGGAGAAATACTCGTAAGGTAAGGATAACTGGTGGTCTTTCTAATCAAATTTTGAAACTCCTTATGTATTTGCAGGTGTTCCCACACTTGCGCTTCTTGACACCTGTGGCTTCCTTGGTAGTGTCCTCATCGGGATAGGTTATCACTAGGGGCTCTGGGGCGTCAGGGGGGTGATTTTTCTCTGCCTGAAGTTCCATTTGGCTTAGTTGTTCACACAAATGAGCACACTGAGCCTGCAATGCCAAAATGTGGGCATCTTTCTGCGCAATCCTATCATCTTGCAGATAAATCTTGTTTTCCAGCTCCTTGTTCTCCTTTGTTAGCACCTGAACTTCTACACGAAGAATATCCTTCTCTTCTTCTAAGCATTCCTTAACATGACGGTGGACGCGCCTTAAATCTGCCATGTAGAAGATCTCTTGTCCCAGAAGTATATCCAAGTTATGGCAATGAGCTCAAAGGTCTCCATGATGCTTCTCGTTCATACCCCTAAGTGAGGGTTGAACGGGTTGTCCAATGCTATCCCTCCTGGCAAAGTGTCGAAAGACGGAGTTGGGCTTGATCTCGTCATAGTACTGCTCAATGATGCGAGACAAGGTCTCCAGCATCGCCATCTCCACTCCATTCTTCCAGTTGGGGTATCTAGATCGGAAACGGCTCAGCTGCGATCCAGGAGAATCAAGACGAGGGAGAACTTCTGCCTTGATCTTCCAGCGTCCTTCAGGGTAATCTTCTGACATAATCTCCTTTCTGCGGGGATAACTCTTGAGTGAAGTTTTTCATCTACAAGAATTTTGAAGGGATAAGAATTAAGGGGATGAAACAAAATAAGAATATAGAAGGCAAGGAACATATTATAAGAAAAGAAGTCTGGTATTTCGAATTTTTTTAATTAAAATAATTATTTTAGGGTTTGTATCCAATCCTAGGGGTTTCGAGCCTGCAGGCAACATTCGTGCTCTGATACCATCTGTAGTGCCCTTGCTTACGAAAGCAATGGCACATATGAATAATGCAAAGACTTGGATCACATAAGTCTCACATTCTCCAATAAGATGTAATATCACAGTACAATGTCATAATTTATTACAGAACGAGATGAATGATCCAAAACCAAATATCCTTACAACTTAGCATAGCGGAAATGCTAGCTGAATAAATAGTTCACACTTTTATTTCAGAGTTCAAACACAATACTAAAGGTAGCATGGAGCTACATCTTCTCCATGAAGCCACTGGCAAAACATGTTGGTTGTAGCTCGAAGACGACCCCCTTACTCCTCATTCGGACATTCTGCAAGGTTTAGTTGCAGCCCAGCTATAAAGGGTCAGCGCAATTGAATTGTGGTGGCAAGTGACTTTAATTCCTAATGTTCTATTAAGCTATAATTATATGCTTATTTTGGCTGGTGGAGCTCAAGGCTATTGCGCAAAGCATATTTTTTCCTACTTTTGATAAACAATTTCCTTAAATCAATATCTTCTCCTTAGAGACAAATCTCGAGACAAGTCCATGTCTCCTACCCATGTACACCCAACAAGTTTTATTAAGAAATTCGAGATGAGGAGATTTTCAGAACACAGCCTTGTGTAGTTACTCAAATTGTCCGATGCCGGGGACACGGCTAAGATCTTAGGTTTTAACTCTCGAGAGGGTGTGCACTTTCACCATTAGACTTAATCAACCCAAACTATCCTCTACACTCCTTTAGTGAGAAGGAAAAGGAGAAGATCAAGACGAGACTTTTCAGAAGTTGCTTTCCCATGATTATACTAAGAGATTACCACCATCCTATCACCTCTACCACCATCAATCTCTTGACCCAGGTCCACATCAACTTACTCCATCAAGACAGAGCCCATATTGACCAATGGTTGCACGATAAGCAACTAGACTCAGTGTAAACTTAAATCTCATAGCCCTGGGTGGCCTACCACAAGTGAGCAACTCAGGTTAACACCGCATAACATGGCCCCAAGTAAGTAGAAACTATCCTGGGCGAAGACAACCATGAAACTTGGCCCTGAGAAGCCACTCAACTTGAAACCTCCTCGATCGATCCAATCCACCCAGGCGTTAAATTAATTAAGTGGAAATTTTAATTTATCACAACAACCATAAAACAATCATTTTTGCAGCAGGTGCTTCCACTAAAATATAATAGGGGTCAAATCTGGAATTTCTAAGGGGAACCTAAAAGGTTTGCATAGCATACTACAATCTCCCAATACCTATCATGCATACTACTTTTGCAAATACTATTTGAAAACACTAGATATGCAATAGAATAAAATAGTAGGTGTTTTATGAAGTCACTTGCCTTGGCAGCAGGAGGGACAGGCACAACAAGAATAACAATCACACGCAGGTCCTTCCTCTCCTTCACAATCTAGCACAAGAAGTACATACAAATAAATATCCACACAATATCTCACAACTCAAAATAAAAGATGTATGTATGCATGATATGCCATGTGTAAAATTAGTCACACTTATCAATAATTTATATTCTCTGTTATTAAATGTTATTAAATGCATGAGATGCAATTCTAGGAATTTCTCATTTCGCTTAACAATTTAATAATTGAAAACTAAATAACCAAAACTTAGATTATAACATTACAACTTTTATTTTTCTAAGAAAGTTTTTCAAATAAGACATATATTAATATTCCTGGGCAGAGTTTGTTAACCTAAACCTAAAACAATTGAGTTTATTTGTAAAACACTTTTATTATTTAAGTTATCGATTTAATAGCCGAATTACTCCTCGGATGATCTTATGAATTATTATTTAACAAAAGCAAAAACAAATGATGTAGAATTAAACTACTCTAGCAGGGCTATCCGTGGATATAAAGTTCATTGAATTTGGACTTACAGAACATAAGTTATGAATTTTCTAAGTTTTGCATATTTTTCTGTTTTATTTATAAAATTCCTGCGAAAAGGAAAATAAGGGGGCTACGTGGCGCGATCCTATTGGACAAAAACGGTTCACGCGGATCATGGACGAGAGACGTCCGATTTAAATGAGATCGGACGCACGGGATCGTTTGGATCTAGATCCGTTGGATCTAGATCCAACGGCGTGGGACGCCCGGCCGAACCGAGCGGCGCGCGGGTCGCCGGAAGGCTCGCCGGCGGCGGCGCCCGTGGCGGCGGCGCGTCGGCCTCGACGCTTCCCGCATGAAAACACCGCCCCAGGACGAACGGTTCTTACCAAAATGACGCGGAGGAGGAGGCGAGGTCGATGGCGCGGCGGCGACGTCGAGACTCCTCTCCTTTCCTCGTCGGAGATGGTGGCCGGCGGCGGAGCACCTCGGTCGAGGTCGTTTTCGGCGTTCGGCTGCGCAATGGGACAAGCAAGGGGGTTCAACGGGTGCACAAAAGGATGGGGAGGCGAGGGGGGGGGGGGCTCGGTGGAGCTCGAGGAGCTTGGAGCTTACCGCACTCGCGAAAAAGCCCGGCGGCAATGGCGGCGACGGCGAGCTCGATTCCGAGCAGCCCGACGGCGGAGAGGTAGGGTTTTGGGGGGGGGGGTCGGAGGCGGCCTCGCGGGGTATAAATAGGAGGGGGCGCGGGAGCTAATCACGGCGGAAACCGGACCGGAAACGGCTCGGTCGTGGTCGTCGTCTCCGGCGCGATCTCCGTACGGAGGTGGAAGACGGCTGACAGGTGGGGCCCACCTGTCAGCGAGAGGGGAGCGGCGCGCGCGCTGGAGCGGGCCGATGGGCCGTTATCGACCGCGCGCGCGGTGGATAACGTCTGGGCCGGCCCGGTAACGTAATCCTTTAAATAAAATAAAAACTGTTTTTCAAATCTGATTTACTAAATGATTTTTAAACCTATTCAAAACATTTCAGAAAAATTCATAAAAATATATATTGGAAAGGTTATTTAAATTAGCAACTTTTAATAATAAACTTACCCATTATATAATTTGGAAAAATTATATTTATTAAGTAAGTTTAAATAAACACTTAATGGGATTAAACATTATTTAAACTCATAATTGAATTTTTATTTAGTATTTATGTGATTAAAAGTTAATCCTATATGATGAATGATGTATGAATGCAAAGTTTTAAATTTTAGCAAAATTGGGATGTTACACCTACCCCATCTAGGTCTCCCCATGGCGGTTGGAAGAGGAAGGATGGATCCATTCAATGATCCCTCCTCCATTGCTCATCTCTTGGATTTCTCCATTGGTCACCAATTCAGATCTAAGGTTCGCCATCTCTTGGCCTCCTCGGTTAGCCCTGTCTCCTCCTATAGACGTTTTTATCTTGTGGTCTCCTTTGGTCGTGCCGCCTTCCGTTTGCATGATTTGAATGTTAGTTTGGCCCTTTCGGCGGTGTTGGGAGTGGACTATGATGAGATTGGTACGTCGGTTCTTGTTGATAGAGTTTTCAAATTTGCAGTCAGCTCAAAAGAGGTGCGATTCTTGATCTGCAATTTGAGATCTATTGACTGCAAAATGTTCAAATGCTATTTTCATCTCTGGGGTCATGGAGGACCTAACTGGATGAGAGAAGAAAAGATCTGGCATCATCAAATGAATGCGGAATGGTCTCAGGTGGGTGCACGTCGATCACGTCCCCATGCAAACCCTAGACAACCACCTGTTCCTCAAAATTTTCAGCGTCTCCGGCTGCATCTACAGACCAATTTGCCCAGCTCTTCTGTTCTCACGGGTGCTAACGCAACTCCAGTGGGTGACCGTCATATTTCGGATTTAGATCCTTCAGCTCTTGTGGAAAATCATAGAGTTCATCCGATCCCGATTACGTGGGCGCAAGAGCGGGATCTTAGCATATTTGCTTCTCGCCCAAATCCGAAGTTACAATGGAGGCCCATTCAGAAGCATGTGCAAATTTCCTCTGTGGCCTGTACAGTGGCCCAACAACCGCTGGTTTCTAAAGCTGCAAATCTGGCCCATTCAACAGAGGAGATTATTTGCTACTCCAGATGTCTCAGTCCGTTTCATATTAAGATTAATTGTTCTAATCAGATTCGATGCAGAATTTGTTCACGATACGGTCACATTGCCCGTAATTGCTTTGATCGTTATAACCGTAAGAGGATCTTTTGTCGAGTTGCTGCTAAGGAAGTCTCTTTACTGAATAAAGAAATACCAATCGACAGAACTCTTCCGGCACCTTCCCCTGTTTTCCCCTGCTTCCCCTGCACCGGCGACTCCGCCAGCCCACCGCCGTCGGCTCCGACTCACATTGAAGCTATGGCGAACTACCCCGTCGACCCTGTCCCTCATCTGCCCCCTGGAGCGAGTTATGAACCTTTTAGTCCTCTCCGACCGCAACGAGGCTACGTGGTCATTGGCGGCTCTACTCCTGAGGTATGCGATGACTGGGCGATCATCCTCCTCGAACCAAAGCCTACCTGGGAGCAATTTGAAGGTACTTCTGCTCTGATCACTGCTCAGATGGTGCAACGTGGATATGATATTCGCCAAGTCAGTCGTTTTGCTATGGGTGCTGCGTTGGTTAGGTTTGATGGGGTTATTGACCGTGACAGTGCAATTAGGAACATCCCCTATTTTATTGGTGATTCTGTGATGCGTGTCATTGAACATGATAAAGGAAGGAACTTCCGAGCTGCCAGTTTTACTCATGATGTCTGGCTTATGTTTCTGAACTTTCCTCCTGAGTGCTGGAGCCTTAACACCATAATTACCACCTTTGCTCCATATGGGCGTTTCTTGATTTGGAATAGAGATGATTCCAACAAGGCTAGGATTCTTGTGAAAATAAGGGCTTTTGATATTGATAGAATTCCTGGCAGTATTGTTGTTATCCATAACTTCAGTGAGGAGGGTAATTGAAAGTGCATTCTATGCACTCCCAGATTTTGGTGACTAATGACAACACAAAAAGTATTCTAATGTTTGTGATGAAGCATGCAGGGTCTTTTACAGGTAGACTGATAAAGAGGAACACTTAGTTTGCCTGAGTTTCAATTCAACTACACTTGGTCCTTCCTCAGAATTTCAGTCAGGAAATTTCCGGGGCTCGGAGATTTCCGGTCCCCAGACCGGAGATTTCCGAGCCATCCATATTTTTCACTAAGTCTGAATTGAAATGCGTATTGACTCCAACTCAAGCTGAGCCGGAAATCCTCCCGGAGATTTCCGGCGCTCGGAGATTTCCGGCGCTCGGAGATTTCCGAGCCCCACTCCGGAGATCTCCGAGTGACAGAGGGATTTCGACCAAGTCCAGAACTCAAAATGTGTACTGACTCCAAAACAGTTTTAGCCGGAAATGCTCTCGGAGATTTCCGGCGCTCGGAGATTTCCGTGCCCCAATCCGGAGATCTCGGAGTGACAGAGGATTTTCGACTAAGTCAAGAAGCCCAACCAGTACTGATCCAGATTCAAGCTCAGCCGGAATTTGCTCCGGAAATTTCCGGGGTCCGGAGCTCTCCGGTCCTCAACCCGGAGATTTCCGGGCTGGCGGCTGTGCAACGGGAAGATTTTGGGGAGGGGTATAAATACCCCTCCTCCTACCTCCAGCTTGCTAAGCTTCCAGATTTTCTCTCTCCTCCATTGGTGCTGAAGCTCGTTTCTCCCGGATCTCCCAATCTAGCCACTCAAATCCGTTGATACTTGGGGATCTGAGGGAGAAGCCACCGATCTACATCTCCACCGAAGCGATTTGACTTCCCCCCTCTATTTCTTGAGGGGCAACGAATCTAGGGTTCCTTTGTGGATAGATAGGTTCAACCTTGTATGTTTTGATCCTTTGTGGATTCCTTTGAGAAATGACCTGTTGTGGTCTTTGTGAGAGCCCCCAATTCAGTTGTGGGTGTGTGCCTCACGAATTTGTACGGGACTTTCTCCGCCCTTAAAGGAGTCCTTAGTGGAAGCGTGGATTCGCACCTTTGTGGTCGAATCACAGGAGAATAGGGTGAGGCCTTTGTGGCGTTGAGCAAACCTTTGTGGTAGCTCACACCTCTCCAACGAGACGTACACCTATGTGGTGGAACTCGGGATAAAATCTTGGTCTTCGAGTTCCTACGGTTGTTTCGTTCCACTCTCCTTTACCGCATCTTTATTTCCTGTACTTGCTTAGCTTCCTTGTTGTTTATCACTTGTGTCACCTAGTTGCACATCTAGACAACTTACTTTCCGCTAGCCTAAAACTGAAAAAGACATAAAAATTGGTCACCACCTATTCACCCCCCCCTCTAGGTGGTCAACTGCCGTTCAATTGGTATCAGAGCTAGGTTGTCTCTTAAAAGCTTCACCGCTCACTAGAGCAAAACAGGCCACTGGTCCCGGGCCGTGAGGGCTTTTTTTCCCGGTCATGCGCCCGGGACAGCGTGTTCGGGACAAATAGCCTCCCCTATTTGTCCCGGGCACGCCACGGCCCGGGACCAATAGGGGGGCCACGTGGCCAATCAAGGCAGCCTCTGGCTGCGACTCATTTGTCCCGGTTCGTAATACGAACCGGGACAGTATATATGTTTTTTTTGTTTCTTTTATTTTGTTTCCTGTTTTCTATTTTTGTTTCTGTTTTCTATTTATGTTACTGATTCTTTTGTGTTTGTGTTTTTTCATTTATGTTTCATTTCAAACAAGATCGAGTTGCATATTATACGTTACTATGTAATATATATGAAAAATACACGATTTTTTCCTCGGGATATAGTCATGAATACTACTAGTACACGAGTTCTCCCAAACAAATATTTACAACCAGAAGATCATGTCTAAATATTTACAAACAGAGATCATTACATGACAGAGAAGCATTAGACCCTATTTTTTCCTCGTGATGGTCTTTTTTGGCGGCCGGATTATACTGCATTCTGCGCCTGGCTTTATGACATAGTCCAGCAGAAAGCCCGCAATTGGTAGTAGGCGGTCTTTTGCATCAAGCCTATTCCGGATCTTTTCAAACTAAAAAGGAGAGATCATTACCAATATATCAACCATTATGAAAATAATTCGATTTGAAAAGTGAACAAGTTTGAATGAATTGTTAACGTACCCTATTCCAGTCTACACCCTCATTGAAGTGAATTCGGATGAACTCGCAGACATAGAATCCACACAAATTGGTGCCTTGTTGATGCTTCGCGCACTTTATGATAGAATAAGATAAGAAATCAATAAAAAATAATAAAAAATATTGAAAAAATGGTATTGTGAGACTGAAATTAAGAATATGCATACGTGGAACCTAGCTAGTACGTCTTACCTCTCGCCATTTAAAACTGAGGTTCTTAGCTATACCGACTTCCTTGTGGAAACCGGTGAACTTGTCCCAAACCCTGAAGTTTACGGTATGGAAATTTAGTACAGAAGTTAACTAATTACTATATATTATTAGAAAAGACGAGGTCGATTGTGATAATGAACGAAATTACCTCTAGAGCATCTGTTTCGTGTCGTCGAACTTTTCTTCAGGTTTCGATAATGGGTCGAAGACATCAACGATTGCCTTTTCAACATCAATCTCAAATAATACCCAGTGAAATCTGCCATATGTTTATATTTGTTAATAACTAAATCATCAATTACATATACTTAATTAACATCGAGTGTGGTACCCAGCTTTTTCTGACCATCTTCGCAACTTGGATACAACAATTTCTTGTGATCCTCTAACATCTGGTCGAACTTCAACCTCTCCTTTTCAGTTCCGCACTCTGTCTTTGCATCAGCAATGGCCCTACCAAGATCGTCAGTGGGCTCATCTGGTGCCTCTTCAGCTTCAGATTCCCCCGTTGCAGAATCTCCGTACTCCGCGAACATAGGATAGTTGTCATCATCTTCCTCTTCTTCATTGTCTTCCATCATAACTCCTTTTTCTCCGTGCTTCGTCCAACAATTATAGCTGGGCATGAAACCATGCCGAATAAGATGACTTTGAAGGGTTCTCACGTTTGGGTGATCTGTCTTATTCTGACAGTTGACACATGGACAACACATGAAACCATTGGTACTGTGGGCCTTGGCTTTCTCTAGAAATTTCCTCAAGCCTGTCATGTACTCGGCAGTGCGTCGGTCACCATACATCCATTGTCGGTCCATCTGCATTATATAATGAACTACATCAATAACCATTACAGAACATCGACAAATAAACACTGAACATGCACGATATCAGTTAATTACAAATGAAATGAGAGAAAAATTAACCTTGATCGAAAAGAAGAATAAACTTCTTTAAGTGTACATCAAATCATTTCGTGAACTCTCTCGGGCATTTCATCAAACACCTTGCATGCATACAAAAAAAACAGACTAGCACACACCCCCTCCTTCCATTTCAAAAAAAAAATGCCTCCAATGGTTTTGGGAGGGGGCTGCTGATCAGTATATATAGGCACCCCCCCCCATTTGTCCCGGTTTGTGACTGAAACCGGGACAAATGGAGGTTTTTTCATTTTTTTTATTTTCTTTTTCTGTTTTCTGTTTTAAATAACTTTTGCAAACTTTGGATTTTGGAAAAACTATGAATATGAAAAATGTTTGAATTTGACTAACTAATACAAAACCATTTTCTGTTCTCTGTTTTAAATAACTTTTGCAAACTTTGGAATTTGAAAACACTTTTGCAAACTTTCGATATATTTCGGTCAATACAAGAGAACACGCGCACACAAAAATTTTGCGTAACGGAATACATACATAGTCTACTCATCAACGACATTAAGATGATCATTGTCCGTATTATAGCCGCGTAGACTATCCCACTTCCGTGCAATCTCGAAGCCAAGGCGAGCGTCTAAAGCAGCATATACGACTTGATCGTAGCTCAATGGAACGTTGCCCCATCCGAAAATTAGGTCTTTTTGTAATGTGTCTTCCTTGTCGTCGTCCGTGTTCTTCTTCTTCTTGTATTTCTTCTTCTTCTCAAGATTTGTCCCAATGACCGCATTAGAGAGAGCATATAGACTAGGAGTAAAATTGCCGGTAGGGTTTCGGCGATCCCTCTGCAGGTCGACCGCGGACCGAATAATAATTCCGTAGTAGGCTAGCATCTTCATGTGATTATGGATTGCCACGCCGTAGAATTTGATTGTCTCATCACCTAAGAAATCCACGAGGACCTGTGGCACCCGATCAACTTTGCAAATTTGGAAGACAAGAGTCTCGGTCACCACCGAGAGTTGAAGGACGGCGGCGCACGGCGGAGTATCCTTCCGTCGAGGGTCGGTGAACTCGCAATCGAGTCCAACGGCTTTGATCGGAGCGGCGTCGAGGAAGTAGTTCTTCACGTCGCGGATCCACTTCTCCACGCGCCATGCACGAAGGGTGACCCACACCTTGAACCGCATGCCTTCCTTCTCGTAGTCGTAAAACACATCGGACCGAGGCACGAGTGGCTCCATAGGGACGGAGAAAAGAGAGGAGAGATGGCTGGAGAAATGGTGTGTGGAGGAGTCGTACTGTGCAGTGCATTTTATAGCGCCGGAGAGGAAGATGAATCGCCGGTGGAGAGCAGAGGAATTAATCGCCGGAGGGCAGAGGAATCGCCGGCAGCGCCGTATTTCCGCTCGTCTTCCGTGCGCGTCGAAAAAACGCGGCGATGGCTCGGCTTCCGCGCGCGCGAATGACATTTGTCCCGGTTCGTGACTGGAACCGGGACAAATGGGTGTCGCCTGAAGCGCTCGGCGGGTGCTACCTCATTTGTCCCGATTCGTGGCTGGAACCGGGACAAATGGGTGTCGCCTGGAGCGCTCGGCGCGTTTTATGCCCCATCTGTCCCGGTTTGCAGTACGACCGGGACAAATGGGGTTTTGGAGTTTGGTCCTTTAGCCTGTTTTCTACTAGTGGCTTGAGACCAACCTTGGACAATGCAAGTTGACCCAAAAGAGGGTTCCGAAACGGACGCCGCGACTTTGGCGGCAATGCAAGAGAAAGGTGCCACTATGGCCGATATCAACTCTTTGGAAACAAAGTTGACATCGTCCATACAAACCGAGTTCAAGAAGTTTCATGATATACTTGAGTCTCTCAAGACATCTAAGGAAACCTCTCTTGCATTGCCCTCAAAGCCTCCGGTGCTTCCGGGCATTACTCTTGATGTGGACCCCGAACTGATAAAGGGAAAGCAATTGCCTTTGGATGGGAAGGGTGATGCTAGTAGTTCCTCAACCCATCAAAACACTCCATCATCCAATGATGAAGTGCCTAAAGGCTACAACGCCACTCCTCCCCCATCCCAATACCATACCCCCGATCCCATTATTCCTCACCCGCAAGTTTCTCATAGGGGTGATCCCCCGTTGCTTAAAGACTATACCTTTTCTCATTGGCAATACATGATGAAGTCTCATGTTTGCAGCTCTTCAATCGAGTTGTGGCGCATCATTCAAGTTGGATACAAGCCGCATGATCCGACCAACCTAACAAGAAGAGAAGTGGTGGAGGCTCAACTTGATGCCACCGCTCTCTACATGATCCAAAAGGCGGTTGGGAACAAGGACATGCCTCGCATCCAACATCTCACCACCGCCAAGGAGACATGGGATGGTCTATCCGAGTTGTTCGTTGGAAATGATAGCATGAGAAGGAACCGCTATGACTCTTTGAGCAATGAAGCCGAGGGCTTTTTCAAGATTGATGGTGAAGACCATGAGATGATGTATCAAAGATTGGTGACCATAGCCACAAGCTTTCGAGAAGTGGGTGCCTCTCATATTGATGATGCTTGGATCAGGAGGAAGTATGTTAGCTCTATGATGGCTTGTGAGCCTACCGACGTCAAGAGTCTTCAAGGAAGACACAACTATCATCTCATGACGTCTAATGAGGTTATGCAAGAGATGGCCGCATACAAGGTGGCCACTAAGAATGCTCAAGTTGCAAGGGCAAGGGCTCTTGGAATGCAAAGAGGCACAACCAACCTCGCTTTGAAGGCTACCGTTGAGGAAGACAACGATGATGATGATCTTGGAAGCTTTGCCGCCATGTCCGAGGAAGTACTCAAGATTGCTTACAATGACCATCTCGCTCTTGCGGCTCGCACCTTTTGGAACAAACCCTCAAGAGGCAAGATGCGTTTTGACAAGAATGCACCTCAAGCCGATAGGGTCTCACCCTCCAAGTCAAGGACATGTTACAATTGTCAAGACAAGTTCCATTTCGTTGCCGAGTGCCCTTATGAGAAAAGAGAAGAGCATGGTGGACGTCTAGTGCTCAAGGACAAAACCAAGATGCCTCCCAAAAAGGCCTATGGAAAGAAGAGGCCTTTTAACAAGAAGCCTCGTATCATGTTGTTGACTCAAGAGGAGTATCCCACCGATGATGAAGAGTCGGAGGAAGAAACGCCAAATGAAGTGGCGGCCCTTGCCACCACCTCGACAACTACCATCTCTCCATCAACGACAAGAACTCCTTCAACTACGACTAGCTCTTCATCGTCTCTATTCACATCGCCTAATGAGAACTCCATCACCAAGAGCTCAAAGTGTCTTATGGCAAAGGCATCGGAGGTACCTTCATCATCTTCCTCTCTCATGAATGAAATGAATGAGCTTGATGATGCCTCTAGCTTTCAAATCAAGAAAGAGCTTGTGGCATTCGACTCCTTTATCACTAACTTGCAAGGTGATAACAAGAAACATGTTGGTGCCCTCATGGTTCGAATTGGTGAGCTAGAGCATCTCAATGAAGAGAAGGGTAAGATAGAAAGAGAAGACGCTATTTCTCTATCTTATTTGAAGTCCTCTCTTGAGGAGATTGAAGAGTCTCATGCTCGTCTTGAGGAGCATCTTGAAACTACTGAGGAAACTCATAACTCCTCACATGCTAAGCTCATTAAGGATCGTGATATGTACTTTGCTAAATTCAAGATGGCTCACCAAGATAAAGCTGAATTTGCGGTTGGGCATGTTCGACTCATTGAGGACATGGAGAAGCTCGTCATAGCTCACAAGGCTTTGGAGAGTGAACATGCTCTTCTAAAAGAGTCGTATGCCCAACTCCAAACTCGGCTAACTAACCTTGATTCTCTTAGCATCTCTACCTCCAAGTGTTCTTGTGATAATGCTAATCTTGTGAAGGAGAATGCTAGGTTGAAGAGAGAGATTACTAAGGCCGCCACATCCAAGATCATCCTTCTTAAAGGTAAACAAGTTGTTGAGACTCCCATCGTGGAGCCTCACACTCGACAAGGAAAGGAAGGTCTTGGATATGTGCCTCCCATAAAGATGAATGCCAAGAAGGGCATTCCCAAGAGCATCAACCCCATCCAAGCCAAGAAGGCCGACTCCATTCAATCCAAGGAAGGTCTTGCGAGTAGGAATGTCACAAGGGGCAAGCCTACTCGTAAAGATCACGCCGGGGACAACAACCCTAACTATGCTTTATATGTCGATTATTATGGGAATGTTTGTGCTCGTTACATTGGACCCTACTATGGTTTTATTTCATATGCTATTTGGGTTCCTAAATCTCTTGTCGCTAACCATAAAGCACCCATTGTGAAGCAATGGGTTGCTAAATGCAAGAATTAATCTCTTGTAGGATCTTGCTCCCGGTGGTTCAAAATGGATAATTGATAGTGGATGTACAAGTCATATGACCGGGAGCAAAGAACTCGTTACGGAGTTGAAACCTAATGAAGATCAAGTAACCGTAACTTTTGGTGACTTATCAAGGTCTAAGGTAACCGGGTTTGGCAAAGTGGTAGTTGCCCCCGACATTTCTCTAGTCAATGTCATGCTTGTTGAATCTCTTGGCTATAATTTGTTATCGGTTCGTGCCTTAACAAAGATGGGGATCTCTCCCTTCTTTGATAAGGACATTGTGGTCCTCTTGTGGAGCAAGTCGCTAAGAGTGGCTTTCGTGGGACACGTGGAGCATGAGCTCTATGTGGTGGACTTCTCCGGAGCCACCACTTCTCAAGCCATGTGTCTCTTCGGAAAAGCCGACGTGGGTTGGCTTTGGCATCGCCGACTAGCTCACGTAAACATGCGTACTTTGCAAAGTCTTCACAAGGGTGGCCACATCCTTGGACTAAAACATCATGTTTCCTTTTCAAGGGATCGAATTTGTAGAGCTTGTGTGGAAGGCAAGATGCATGATATTCCTCATCCAAGCAAGACCATCATATCGTCGTCCCGGATTTTGGAGCTCCTTCATGTTGATCTATTTGGACCAATTCCGGAGATAAGTCTTGGTGGCAAGAAATATTTCCTCGTGATTGTTGATGACTATTCAAGGTATACTTGGGTCTATTTCTTCAAGACCAAGGATGAAACTCAACAAGTCTTCATTGAATTCTCAAAGGAAGTTCAACGCCAACATGACCTTCCCATTTTGGTTATTCGGAGTGACAATGGGTCGGAATTCAAGAACTACACTCTTAACTACTTTCTTAGTGAAGAAGGCATTCGTCATCAATATTCCGCTGCTTACACTCCTCAACGAAATGGCGTTGCCGAAAGAAAGAACCGGACTCTCATCGACATGGCGAGATCTATGTTGGCGGAGTTCAAGTCTCCCATCAACTTTTGGGCGGAGGCTATTTCCACCGCATGTCACTCATCAAATCGCCTCTACTTCCGCAAGGGATTGAAGAAGACTCCATATGAGATCCTCACCGGCAATAAACCGAACATTGGCTACTTCCGAGTATTTGGATGTAAGTGCTATTATCTCGTCAAGGGTGTCTGGTTGGGTAAGTTTCACTCTAAGTCTCTTGAGGGAATTTTTGTCGGTTATGGTAGCGAGTCCCACACTTATAGAGTCTTTGATAAATCCTCCCAGATTATCATAGAGTCTTGTAGTGTGGAATTCGATGAAAATGCTAGCTCCCAAGTGGAGCAAGTTGGTGTTTGTGATGTAGGTGATGAATAACCTTTTGATGCTATTAAGAAGATGGGGGTGGGCTTTCTACGCCCAATTGAAGTCCATCAAGAAGTTGTTCAAGATGATTCAAGTTATCCCATCAAGGAAACCTCACCATCACAAGAACCACAAGGTGGCTCACTCATAGAAAATGATGATTCCCTTCAAGATCAATCTCAAGATCCTCCTCAACAAGGGCATGTTATTTCTTCTCAAGATGAAGCTCATGATGAATTTCAACAAGATCTTCATCAACAAAAAGATCATGCCTCCTCCACCAAGATTATCGAAGCCAACTCCACTTCGCCAAGTTCTACTCAAGGGCAAGATCATCCTTCTCCACCTCATGAAGAGACTTCTCATGATGATCAATGCCCTCAAGAAGGTCAAGACGAGGATCCAAAGGATCAAGATGGTCAAGAAATTGTCCCCACCACAAGGTCGGAAATTGAAACTCGTCGTCAAGCTCGCTTTGCAAAGTCTTTGGAACTTAGAGCATTATCTCTCGACAAGGTCATTGGTGATATTCGAGCAAGGGTCTCCACACGAAGTCAATTAGCTCACTTTAGTGAGCATCAAGTACACATTTCCATGGTCGATCCCCAGAAAGTCTTTGATGCTCTTGAAGATCCCGATTGGCTAGGGGCTATGCATGAAGAACTTAACAACTTCGAGCGCAACAAAGTGTGGCGTCTAGTTGAGAAGTCTAAAGATTGCCGCAACGTTATTGGCACTAAGTGGATCTTCAAGAACAAGCAAGATGAACATGGTATCGTTGTGAGGAACAAGGCGCGGTTGGTGGCTCAAGGTTTTTCTCAAGTCGAAGGCATCGATTTTGGAGAAACTTTCGAGCCGGTCGCAAGACTCGAATCGATACGTATTCTCATCGCTTTTGCTTCTCACCATGGTTTCAAATTGCAACAAATGGATGTAAAATCTGCTTTTCTTAATGGTCCATTGCAAGAACTTGTTTATGTTAAACAACCCCCGGGTTTTGAAAACCCCAACCATCCTCACCACGTCTATGTCTTGGACAAAGCTCTCTATGGCCTTAAACAAGCCCGCCGTGCATGGTACGAGCACTTGAGAGAGTTCTTGGTAGGCCGTGGATTTGAGGTTGGGGTAATCGATCCCACTCTTTTCACTAAAAAGGTTAATGGTGAACTCTTCATTTGTCAATTATATGTCGATGACATTATCTTCGGTTCTACTAACCGTGTGTTCAATGATGAGTTTTCCAAGCTAATGACCGACAAGTTCGAGATGTCCATGATGGGTGAACTCAAGTTCTTTCTTGGCTTTGATATAAAGCAATTGAGGGAAGGGACTTTCATTTGTCAAGCCAAGTATATTCAAGAGATGATCAAGAAATTAAAATTGCTTGGACTTAACGGTGTGACGACTCCTATGCAAACCAAGTGCCACCTCCAACTCAACCCCGACGGTAAAGAGGTAGACCAAAAGGAGTATCGTTCTATGATTGGGTCTCTTCTTTATTTGTGTGCTTCTAGGCCCGATATCGTTTTAAGCGTTGGAGTGTGTGCCCGTTATCAAGCCGCGCCTAAGGAAAGTCATTTGACGGCCGTGAAGAGAATCTTCAGATATTTGGTTCATACCCCTTGCTTTGGGTTGTGGTATCCCAAAGATGGCACCTTGTCTCTTTCTGGATACACCGACTCCGATTGGGCGGGCGACATTGATGATAGGAAGTCCACATCCGGGACGTGTCAATTTCTTGGAAGATCTTTGGTGAGTTGGTCCTCGAAGAAACAAAATTGCATCTCATTATCCACGGCGGAGGCCGAGTATGTCGCTGCCGCAAGCGGATGTACTCAACTTCTTTGGATGCGGCAAACTTTAAAGGATTACTGTGTCCTCTTGGACAAAGTGCCGCTTTTATGTGATAATGAGAGTGCTATCAAAATTGCATACAATCCGGTGCAACATTCAAGGACCAAGCACATTTAGATTCGTCATCACTTCATCCGCGATCACGTGGCACGAGGAGATATTGATCTATCATATGTTGGTACAAGGGATCAATTGGCGGATATCTTCACGAAGCCCCTTGATGAAGCCCGCTTTTGCTACTTGAGGAATGAGCTTAATATCATAGATTCTCGGGCCTTGGCTTGAACTCCGTACACACACTCCAACATTTAAGGCTTTATAAGACCTAGAGGTACGCATGGACTTAGGGGGAGTGTTTTCCTAATAGATTGGACTCCTCCTCCCCCTATTATGCATATAGTGACATATCATTGCTAAAACTTCAAATTAAATCTAATTTGTGAGTTTCAATGTTGAGATGTAGTTATGGACCCAAGATATATCTTCGCGGTACCATGCTACAACTCATACACGGTGGCCTCGGCCACGAACACTCTTTTTTCTTTGGATTCTATTTGGTTTTATTTTTTGATTCTCACTTGCATTGTCTTTGGTTCTTTTGGGAAAACACACTCTTGTTGGTCTTCTCTTGTGTTGTATGGTTCTTGCAACTTGAGTGTGTCTTCTTTATTCAGTTTGAGTGTCTATCCTAAGCCTTTCACTATCCTTTAACATGCTTTTCCCCACTCATGTCCCCTTTTGGTTTCTTGTTCCTGGAGTTTTTGGGTTTGAACGGAAATCTCCGAGCCTTACTCGGAAATCTCCGGGCCACCAGAGAATTTCGAGACTAAGTCCATTCAAAAATCAGCACTGACCTGTGATGATTATTGACCGGAAATAGTCCTGGAAATTTCCGGTGTCCGGAAATTTCCGAGCTGAGACTCGGAAATCTCCGGCCCCTGCGATTTTTCAGCACCTAAGTCCTTTCCAATTTCGGCACTGACTTCAGGCGAAGCTGAATCGGAATTAGAGCCGGAAATCTCCGGGGTCCGGAAATCTCAGGTCTGGTGTCCGGAAATCTCCGAGTGTGCCAAAAGTTTTCCAGGGCTAAGTCATATCCGGAAATAGCCCCGGAAATCTCCGGCACCCGGAAATCTCCGAGCCTCAGTCCGGAAATTTCCGGTTCAAATTTCTCCTGCCTATATAAGGGCACGGGTGGACCGGCCGGTTCGGCCAGTTCTTCCACCCCGTGCCCTATCTCTCTCTCTCCTCCGAAAATCTCCATTTTTCCTTTCCTCGCTGCGGGTGGATCGTTCGAGGGTTTCTTGCGTGCTTCGGGGATCTGCTTCTCCTCGTCAAGGGCTTCGTTTCCATCCGCACGCTTTTCGCAATGTCCTCCGGTAACTCCTCTTATTTCAAATCTAGGACGAAACTTGTTTTCGTTTAACCTAGCAGATTTAGGAGGTTGTTGGTTGTTTCCTTTGGTAGAATTGCTCCCCTAGGCATGTTCTACCTTCCACATGCACAGATCTGTTTTTCATCCATAGATTTTGTTCAGATCTGTCAAAATTTCGTGCAGACCGGAAATTTCCGGTCCTTACTCGAAAATCTCCGGACCCCGGAGATCTCCGAGTCAGACCCGGAAATCTCCGGCCTGCTCAGAATCAAAACAGCTAAGTCCAGAAACTGTGTTTGTCAAAACTTTTCTAGTATGTTCCTTTTTCAATCTTGGACATGAGTGCTTACCCCATATGCTTTCCATCCCCTCTATGCTGTGTATCTGCAGGTTCCAACCCTCGTGGCCGCTTCAAGCAAATGGCTACTCGCGGAAGAGCCAAACCAGTTCACTCACGCCCTCCCGGTGGGTCCTCAAGTGAAGACAACTCACAAACTGAGACCTCAGCCATCCTCAGGAAACCTATTGGTGCTAACAAGAAGAAGAAGACCGAGCTCCGTCTTGAAGACTTCAACAAAGGCAGTTTTCGCAAGTGGCGAAGTGACCTCTCCTATAATGTGGAGTCTGATGATCCCACATACTTTTGCACTGAGATGGCATGGATCTACAGGGAACTCTATCAGAAGTTCTCCGTTGACAAGCCAATCTGCCCCATGAAGTGGATTGACTTTGACAAATTAATGAAGAAGGCCGATTATTTTGGTGGTGCTGTGAAGGTTTGTGGACTTCTGGGTTTGGAGCCATTGATGAGAACTGAGTGCAACTACAGCGTCTCTCTTATCCATCAGTTCTATGCCACTGTGGTGTTTGACTCCTCAGAGGATATTGGGATGACCTGGATGTCTGGCAGACAGCGCTTGACTTCCTCTTTCAGAGAGTTTGCTCAGATTCTTGGATGTCCTTTCCGCGGTCTTTCTACTGCAGCCGGTGCCCGCATGCATGTCCATGGCGTGTCTTACAACAAACACGTCATGACTGATCTTTACCATCCTGGAGGGAAGATTGGCTCTCAGAATGGCCTCCTCCCCACTTATGATATACTGCTTCGCATGTTCCGTTGGACCATTGCTCCCATTGTCGGCAATGCAGATAATATTGTCAGGGCTCTAGGAAACTTGATGGCCAAAGCTCATGATGCCTATCTTGGGGAGTATGCGGTTGAGCAGGAGGTCTATAAGGTGGATGTCATGGACTTTATTTTCCAGGAGATGTCACTAGCAGTTTTTGAGAGGAAAGTTCCTCCATATGCTCCTTATATAATGTTGCTCATCAAGAGCCTCTACAAGCTTTCTGAGCAAGACGGTGATGACTTTGATGCAGCTTTTGCCACTCAGCCTCACAAGCCAGCCCTGCTTGTCCAGAAATCTGCTCACTTGGTTCAACAACAAGCCACCATGCATGAGATCAATGAGGATGACATTTTTGGTGGTCCATCTCGGGTTCCCTCCAATCCCAACATCAAGAAAGCTGCCAAGAAAAGTCGCCCCTGGGTAGTTCGAGCAATTGAGAAAATCATGAACATGAACTGTTGCATTCACAGTGAGAACTACTCCATCTACTCTCAGAACCATCGCATTATGCAGCGCCAAGAAGCAATGATGGCTCACTTGAAGATGCCTGCTCCGAAGCACCCTTTTAAGCCTCGGGTTCCTTTCAAGGATTGGAATGCAGATGGTCTCACGTTTGATTGGGATGATGCTGTGCCAGAGGACAGCGATCTTGAGAATGCTAACTCTGAGGAGGAGGAGAAAGATGATCAGGACGAGGGTTCCGACTCTTGAGTCATGGGACGTTAGTGGAACGTCCTCCCTTTTTGGTATCTTGATGCCAAAGGGGGAGAAGTATCTCTAGGACTCTCGGGATTTGCATGGGCTAGGAGCACTTCTTTCTTTTCGTTTTGTTTCCTTTAGTGCTCCTTTATTTCGTGACTGTTTTTGTTCGTCATGTGTGTGAGACATGAGTACTGTTAAATTCTCTATTGTAATAACTCTTTATCTAAGTTTGTTGCTTCTATTCTGTTTGTGTGTGTTTTGTAAAATCTAGGGGGAGTGTTGCTCCTAAGGAATGTGCACTTTGTATTCCAAAGACATTCTTTAATAGTGCACTCACCTAGGGGGAGCTCCGTCTATATTTTGCAAATCCATTCTTTTTTGTGTTGTCATCATTCGCCAAAAAGGGGGAGATTGAAAGTGCATTCTATGCACTCCCAGATTTTGGTGACTAATGACAACACAAAAAGTATTCTAATGTTTGTGATGAAGCATGCATGGTCTTTTACAGGTAGACTGATAAAGAGGAACACTTAGTTTGCCTGAGTTTCAATTCAACTACACTTGGTCCTTCCTCATAATTTCAGTCAGGAAATTTCCGGGGCTCGGAGATTTCCGGTCCCCAGACCGGAGATTTCCGAGCCATCCATATTTTTCACTAAGTCTGAATTGAAATGCGTACTGACTCCAACTCAAGCTGAGCCGGAAATCCTCCCGGAGATTTCCGGCGCTCGGAGATTTCCGAGCCCCACTCCGGAGATCTCCGAGTGACAGAGGGATTTCGACCAAGTCCAGAACTCAAAATGTGTACTGACTCCAAAACAGTTTTAGCCGGAAATGCTCCCGGAGATTTCCGGCGCTCGGAGATTTCCGGGCCCCAATCCGGAGATCTCCGAGTGACAGAGGATTTTCGACTAAGTCAAGAAGCCCAACCAGTACTGATCCAGATTCAAGCTCAGCCGGAATTTGCTCCGGAAATTTCCGGGGTCCGGAGATCTCCGGTCCTCAACCCGGAGATTTCCGGGCTGGGGGCTATGCAACGGGCAGATTTTTGGGAGGGGTATAAATACCCCTCCTCCTACCTCCAGCTTGCTAAGCTTCCAGATTTTCTCTCTCCTCCATTGGTGCTGAAGCTCGTTTCTCCCGGATCTCCCAATCTAGCCAATCAAATCCGTTGATACTTGGGGATCTGAGGGAGAAGCCACCGATCTACATCTCCACCGAAGCGATTTGACTTCCCCCCTCTATTTATTGAGGGGCAACGAATCTAGGGTTCCTTTGTGGATAGCTCGGTTCAACCTTGTATTTTTTGATCCTTTTTGGATTCCTTTGTGGAAGTGACCTGTTGTGGTCTTTGTGAGAGCCCCCAATTCAGTTGTGGGTGTGTGCCTCACGAATTTGTACGGGACTTTCTCTGCCCTTAAAGGAGTCCTTAGTGGAAGCGTGGATTCGCACCTTTGTGGTCGAATTCACAGGAGAATAGGGTGAGGCCTTTGTGGCGTTGAGAAAACCTTTGTGGTAGCTCACACCTCTCCAACGAGACGTACACCTATGTGGTGTAACTCGGGATAAAATCTTGGTCTTCGAGTTCCTACGGTTGTTTCGTTCCACTCTCCTTTACCGCATCTTTATTTCCTGTACTTGCTTAGCTTCCTTGTTGTTTATCACTTGTGCCACCTAGTTGCACATCTAGACAACTTACTTTCCGCTAGCCTAAAACTGAAAAAGACATAAAAATTGGTCACCACCTATTCGCCCCCCCCCCCCTCTAGGTGGTCAACTGCCGTTCAGTAATGGTGGTTCTTGGTCCTGTCCTTGTATTATTCTGAATAGACGTATGCTGGGAGCAGGGGCAGGTGATGAAGATCCTCTCCCACCAAAGGGTGAGAACCCACATCCAGTTCCTATTGTGGTTGATGGATTTGCTATGCGGCATGAAGAAGTAGCTCAAGAGGCTCAAGTTGTGCCACCTAACCTGCCTGTTAATGAGGAGCCAGTTCTAGTTACACCACTACAGAGTCCTGTCCCTGATGTTAACATTATGTTACCAGCACTGGATGAACCTGTTCCTGATCATGCACCTGTGATAGATGTACTTGCTCATGCAGTGGAGGCCCCAGTTAATGAGCCAGTTGATGTTCCAGTTGTCCAAGCTGCTCCACCTCCAGTGCAACCTATCTTTGTGGATGTGTTCCCCCAGCTCGTAATCAACCTGTACCTTCCTTAGGAAACACAAGCATCACCTCATCTGAGATTTCTGTTGCAGTTGGGAATGATGCAGTTCAGTTTCCAACTGACCAAAATGTTGCAGTCCCTAGCAATTCACTTGCTGATCACCAACTAGGTACCTCAGCTGCTCCAACTGCTAACCCATCAGCCTCAAGGAAGAGAAAAGGAAAAACTATTTTGTCTGTTGAACAGGTCAGGAGAAGCACCAGAATTGCAAAGCTCAAGGAGGGTTACAAGGATGTACCTGCTGATACTGTGATTGAGGATCTTGAGGAGGATGATGATGAGGACCAGGACAGGGGAGCTCTCACTGTTCTTGTCAGGGATGTCAATGCTCCTGCTCCACCCTTTCTGCCTCTGGAGACTATCCAGGCTTTGGCTACTGGACCTTGCCAGATGCATCCTGAGGATGTATCAGAAGATAGTTTGAACTATGAGAGTACCAATGATAGTGTTGAATAAGCTATGCGAAGAGGGGGACAACAAGATCTTGTGCCTCATTCACTCTTGCTACTTTTATGTTTATTTGGCTTGTAATATGTTGGTACTCTTGTCCTATCTGCTATTCTACCAGTCTAGGATTCTATCCTACCTGTATGGACTGTATTCGACTGCTTGTGAACTTGGCTGTACGATCTTTTGCTATCTACTAATCTACCAGTCTAGGCCTCTATCCTACCAGTATGGACTGTATTTGGCTGCTTGTGAACTTGGCTGTATGATCTTTTGCTGTCAGTTTGCCATATTTGTGCTAGCTCGTGTTGACAGCTTTTCTCAGATGTCTGTGTATGTTTATTCTGTGATATGCTTTCAGTCTGTATTCCTTCTGGCTGTATCCTCTATTTCATTCATACAGTTTGTGTTGTTTCTGGCAGTTGACTGTTGGCTCTTTTTATGTTCATGGAGGATTGTTTCTTGCATCTGCTTCTACTTGTCCCTGGGCTCTTTAATATTGCTCAGCATAAACCACCTAGAATTGGTTATCAATGAGTAGAGAATGGAATATTTTGGACTGGAATCTGAGAGGGATTAACTCACAGACCAGGTGGGATGACATAAGGCAGAATATTAATGAATCAAATTGCAATATTATTTGTTTCCAGGAAACTAAAAAAGAACACTTTGACCTCCAATATGTCAGGAATTTTTGCCCTAGACGTTTCAATAAATTTGCTTTTTCTCCTTCTGTGGGGAGCTCAGAGGGTATAATAACTATATGGAATGGGAACCTCTTTGATGGTACTGAGATTTCCTTTTCTAAATTGCATGGGACTGTTCAACTGATCTGTAAGATTACTGGTCAGGTTTGGTATATTTCAAACGTATATGGACCAACCTATCCTGCTGAGAGAGCACTCTTTCTTAATTGGTTGATGAGCATCGACACGAGTCCCATGCATTTGTGGATGATACTTGGTGACTTTAATCTGATTAGGGGTCCAGAGAACAGGAACAGACCTGGAGGGGACATCAACAATATGCTTGCTTTTAACAGATTTATTAGCCATCATGATCTTATTGATATTCCTCTAAAGGGTAGATCATTTACCTGGAGTAACATGCAAGATGATCCCTTGCTGGAAAAGTTAGATTGGGTTTTTACCTCTGCCAGCTGGACAGCTTTATTCCCTAATACTTTTGCTAGTCCTCTAGCTAAATTATCATCAGATCATGCCCCTCCTAAGGTTCTGGTTGGTATCCATGTTCCAAAAGCACAAATATTCATATTTGAATAATTTTGGCTGGGGATGCAGGGTTTTGCACAGATTGTATCTCATAATTGGCAGCATCGGGGGTCCTATAAAAATGTGGCACAAGATATTACAGCGAGACTGAAATCTTTGAGATATGGATTGAAGCGATGGAGCAAAAGCTTGTCTCAGTTAAGTAAGATTATTCAGTCATGCAATTATGTGCTAGCTTTATTGGATGGCCTAGAGGACCAAAGGTTACTCTCTATTATTGAATCCAGTTTTAGAAGAGTACTTAAAATCCATTTGACCAAACTACTGGAGGCCAAGAGGATCTATTGGCGTAGTAGGGCTAAAATCAGATGGGCTAAACTGGGTGGTGAAACACAAGTTTCTTCCATACCTATGCCACCAAAAGCTTCAGATGTAATTATATTGCCATTTTAAGCACAGAGGATGATCGTATGGTTTGTGATCATGAAGATAAAGCAGCAGTAATTTGGAAGTCTTTTAAACAGAGGATTTGTTGCTCTCATAATCCAATTATGTTATTTGATCTAGATAACCTCATTGTACCCAATTCCAATATTGATTTTGCTAGCCTTGAGGTCCCCTTCACAAAGGATGAAATTGATGACATTGTTAAGTGTATGCCTACAGATAAGTCACCTGGTCCTGATGGGTTTAATGGTGCTTTCCTAAAAAAATGCTGGAATCAAGTTAAGGAGCAATTCTATCAGTTGTGTTTTAGCTTCTTTGCAGGTGATTTGGATATCTCCAACATCAATACAACCTTCATCACTCTAATTCCTAAGAAAGTTGATCCATAATTTGTTAATGATTATAGACCTATCTCTCTGGTCAGTATCACTTTGAAGTTATTGACCAAGGTGCTGGCTAATAGGATGCAGAAAGTTATTATCCAAGCATTGCATAAGAATCAGTATGGATTCATCAAAAACAGAACCATTCAGGACTGTCTTGCATGGGCATTTGAATACATTCATCTATGTCACAAGTCTAAGAGAGAGATCATTATCTTGAAATTGGATTTCGAAAAAGCTTTTGACAAGGTTGAATATTCTGCAATCCTTTTCATGCTTAAGCATCTAGGAATCCTTTTCATGCTTAAGCATCTAGGTTTTGGAGACCTTTGGTTGAAATGGATATCCAAAATCCTTTACACTGCTTCCACCTCAGTACTTTTGAATGGTATACCTGGGTAAAAAAATTGGTGCAAAAGAGGAGTCAGGCAAGGTGATCCTTTATCTCCTTTGTTGTTTGTGACTACTGCAGAGCTTCTACAATCCGTCATTAATGCTGCTTGGCAATCTGGAGAGATTGGTTTGCCCCTTGATTGTTCTTATGGATTAGATTATCCTATAATACAGTATGCTGATGACACTTTGCTAATTATGCCAGCATGTGCTGAACAACTGAGAAGGTTGAAAGTTATCCTGGATAAATTTTCTTCATATACTGGATTAAAGATCAATTTCAGCAAATCCTCCATAGTACCTATCAATGTTGATCAAGATAAAAGTGCTGAGCTGGCTCTGATTCTGGGGTGTAAAATTGAGGTCCTACCGTTTACTTACCTTGGCTTGCCTTTGGGGACTACTAGACCAAAGATGGAAGATCTGATTGGAATTATTCATAGGATTGACAGAAGATTAGTTGGCATTGCTGACACACTATCCTATGATGGACGACTGGTGGTGATTAAATCCATTATTTCTGCTATACCCAATTTTGCTATGTGCACTTTGAAGCTGCCATTGGGTTTCATGGACTACATTGAGGGATCTACCAGGGGCTTCTTTTGGAGAGTGAAAGATATTTATAAAAAAGGTAAATGCTTGGTCAAATGGGACAATGTATGTAAGCCAAAGAGAGTGGGTGGATTGGGCATCCTGAATCTCAGAACCCAAAATATTGCCTTACTCATGAAATACATTTTTAAGTTCATGAATAAGGAAGATTTTCCATGGGTCAAGCTTATATGGCAAGCATATTATGGGAATGATAGAATACCACAAAACACTGGCCCTGTTGGTTCTTTCTGGTGGAAAGATTGTTTAAAGATTCTTGATAATTTCCTGGAGTTGGCTGCTTGTGTCCTAGGTGAAGGTGGAACTGTAAGACTTTGGATGGATAAGTGGTCTGATGAGCTTCTTCGGCACCAATTGCCTCACCTTTGCTCCTTTGCGAAGTCACAATCCATTTCCCTTAAACAGGCTCTTGCTGTCTTTTCTGATGAAGAATCATTGGATTTGTTTCATACACCACTCTCAGTCCTTGCTGTTGATCAATTTGCCCAGTTCAATAATTTGCTGACAGGACAAATGGATGTTTCTTCTGCTGATAGGTGGGTTCTGTCAGCCAGCAACAAAAGTTATTCGAGTAAGAGGGTTTATGAGACCTTAATGCCAAAAACTCCTGCACCATCCCCTTTTCATTGGATCTGGAAATCTTGTGTTCTCCCAAAGCATAAGATCTTCTTTTGGCTTTTATTACAAGATAGATTGAACACAAGAGACCTCCTAGCCAGAAAGCATTATCAGATTGAGGACTATAATTTTGTCCTATGCTCTCAGGGAATGACTGAAGAGTTTATACATTTATTCTTTGAATGCGACTTCAGCAGGAATTTTTGGTGGAAATTATATCTTGAATGGGATACGGATCTGGACCTCTTCTCCATGTTTATTAAAGCAAAGAAAACTTACAGGCTGATTTGCTATAAGGAAATTCTCATTATTGGTTGCTGGAGTATTTGGACCCATAGGAACATATGTATTTTTGACTCTCAGCCTATTTGTCTAGAGGCTTGCTTCCAGGACTTTATTTGTTCTTTTAGATTGAATATGCATCGAGCTAAACCTTCCTTAAAGGAGGGGATGACCCAATGGGTGGATACTTTATGAACTCTTCCCTGTATTTGTACAGCTGTCAATGTGAACATAGAAAATTAAACAGTAGGGATTTTTCCCTACTGTTTTGCGCTTCAAAAAAAAATAACTTGCACCTAAATATTAATTGACGGGGTTGCTTTCCCGCTTAATTTGGATTACCTGCATTGTATTGCATCTTGCCATGCCATGCATCATTCTCGTATGATCATGTTGAATCTTTTGCCATAGTTGTAAAATGCATCTTTTACGCTTTCCAGTGTTTGTTGCTTTTTCGCGGATAAGACGTTGAGATGTGTGAGCAACGACAAGATCTGCTTCCATGCGGGATTATAGGCAAGCAAAGTTTGCTTGTTTACCTATACATTGTCTTTCATCCCTGCCGTTGATCTCTACTACCCTAGTATTCGATTCTTATCGCGATCCCATCACATGTTTATCCTGCAGCCCATACAGCTTTATCCACACATCCCATCACCTGTTGTTTGCTTATCTGTTGGCCTTGCGAGTCGTAGCGCGTGCTTAGAGTTGACTGTGCGAGTCGTCTGTTGGTCTTATGTTTCATCTGCTTAGTATGATATATTGTTCGACTTTAATAAAATGATATCTTGTGTTGGGGTATTATAATTAAATGATAAGGCACCAGGCGGAAGGCCTTGCGAGGTGCTTTGTTCTGCTTAGTGTCGACCTAGGAACTGGGATTTTGTCCTCGGATCCAATTTTGAGCGCACTAACCACTTGTGGGAGGCCCATGGAGCCCCCTCTCGACGTTGAACGGATCTACAGCTTGTCCATGTGCCGCAAGTAGTTCGGGTTTTCCATTTGCTCATATGCATGTGCATGATGATGATGATGATGATGATGATGATAATGATGAGAGGTTATGTGATACGGGGGGTCATATAGGTGCGGTACGACACGAAGCGGACAGTTCTACTGTGGAGCCGCATGGTGGCGTAGGCGCAAACTAATGAGTCCACAATTGAGATTCGGACGGACTCCTGACGCGGGTAACAACTCATATGGGTGGCACTTGGACTTGCTGTAGTGAAGGAACGAGTCGTGTTGAGAGGCCCGGATGCTTGCTTGGGTTGATCATACGAGTATGGGTACAGTAGTGCACCCTGCAGGGTATAATCTTATCGATGAGCCGTGTCCACGGTTATGGACGACTTTGGTGATGATGCTGGCTAACAAGATCTAGACAACTTACACCTAATTAATGTTAATTAAATTGACTAGTAATATAGAATTACTTTCACCATAAATTATAACTAAAACTGTTCAATGTGTGAGTTCCCCGAATTGCTTCCTCATATTTGGTTGAGGGGGTTAATTCGAGAATGGGTTATGTTTGGTGTTAGTTGTAGATGTTTACCTTATGCGCTCTCTTATCCCACTCTGATTAGACGGAAGTTGTAGCGTGTCTCTTTAGGTTGCTAGTGCTGGTGCCGCTAAGTCCACCTCCCCTATATTTTGGGAGATGGTGTAGAAAGTAGGCCAGTCGGTTTTGCTTGCCAGGGAGTGCCCTGACCCTCTTTTGGGTTATGCTTTATGTGCAGTCAACAGGTTTGAAGTCAGACGACGTTAGCTTGGGAATCCCTCCGGCTTGGCTGGGCAGAGATATGGCGCCATCGCTTATCTTTAGGACTCTTAGTCCAATTTGCATCTTATACGTAGTCGGATACTATTTTGCTTCCGCTGTCATTTGAATCTTTGTAATGTAACATTCGTATCTTGACTCATCCGAGTCGTTGTTGTATTATATATCTTCTGTTGGATTTGTGGATGTATCGGAACTATTGTAGTGTTATCACAATTCCACCCACATAATGCGCATGTTTCGCCGTGCACATTATGTCTGGTGGGCGACCTAAAATCGTTATTATGCGGATTTCGGCGGGATCGCTTAAATCTACATTGTACCGATTTTACGGCGTCACAAAACGTGACGGCAAGCCTGGCCTGCCCAAGTGGCTCGATCGAGCCGCTGGTGACTCCCGTGAGGGGCCTAGAGGGCATGAGCCGCTCGAAGGGCACTTGAAGCGCTTCGAACGTCTCAATGGAGATGACATTCATGCCTGCTCCACCATCAATGGGCGTCTTGGAGACGGCAATGTTGTCGATGGTGGGGCTGCAGACCAGCGGGAGGGTTCCAACAGTCTTCGTGGACTTGGGGTGGTCCCGAGCGTCAAAGGCGATGGTGTACTTCGACCATTTAAGAGGCATGGAGGTCTCGAGACTGGGGAGGGCGGCGTTGAGCTCGCGAGCGAACTGTTTGAACTGATTGTTCGATTCGGGCGCCTGTGCACCACCTTGGATGCAGGGAATGGCGCCTCTTGGAGCTTGGTAGCCTCCATCTTCCTCGTCGGGGAGGTTGCCGTCCCTCTCAGCGGCATTGGCCTGATTGCCTGATGGCTTCTTGGAGCTTGGTAGCCTCTTGGAGCTTGGTAGCCTCTATCTTCTGGTAGCCGCCCTTGCGTCCGCTACCGCGGTAGCCACAGCCTCGACCGCGGCTGCCGCTGCCTTCTGCTTGTTCGCGCTCCTTGCTCAGCCTCTTGAGGTCGAAGCAATTCTCTGTATAGTGTCCGCGCCTGTTGTGGTAGATGCAGAATGGAAGGTGGTCGTCTTTTCTCTCCCAGGCTCGGGAGAGTCCCTGTGGGTGCCCTTAGCGTTAGGCTCAGCCACGAGGACCACGGTGGCCTTGTGCTTGGGCTCCTCCTTCTTCTTCTGGATCCTGGACCCCTCAGCGTGCTCGTCCCCTCTCGAGGACATCTTGACGAAGAGGAGTCCCTCTTCAGCCTTGGCGCACTTGTCAGCCAGGTCGAACAGCTTCACCACAGAGGTGAGCTTATCGTGGAGGCCCAATTTCTCGAGCATCCTGCTGTTCGTGACGCCCTCGCGGAAGGCGGCGATGACTTGGGTGTCGGGGATGTTCGGTATCTTGTTGCAAACTTGGCTGAAGCGCTGGATGTACTTGCGGAGGGTTTCATCCTTCTTCTGCACCACAGCGCGCAGGTCGTTGTGGGTAAGCACGCGCTCGTACGTCCCCTTGAAGTTGGAGACGAACTGCCTGCAGAGCTCCTCCCAAGAGTTTCACAGAGTCCTCAGGGAGGTTCAGGAGCCACGACAGCACAGAGTGGCGAAGCGCGTGGGAGAACCAGGTGGCCATGACCTTGTCGTCTCCGCCCGCCGCCTGGATGGAGGTGGTGTAGAGCTGCAGGAACTCGATGGGGTTGCTGGAGCCGTCGTATCCCTTGGGGAGAGCCGGCCTGAACTATGGGGGCCATACCACACGGCGCAGGGAGCGGGTAAACGCCATGCAGCCTGTGGCGTACGTGGCGACCCCATGCTATAGCGTGCTGCGGTTCTGCTGGCCCGCCTGGCCGATTTCTTCCACGAGGCGGTTCTGGCGATTGCGCTGGAGCTCCATCCCCACTCGCGCGTCTGGAGCGGTGCGCTGCATGATCAAGCAGTCGTGAGGCGAGGACGCGTGGGAGGCAGCCCTCTGCGTCGCAGCCGGTGCAGGCCCTGGTTGAAGCGGAGGCGCGTCAGGCGCGGTCATGCCCGTGAGGGAGGGGTGCACGACGGGGTGCATGGGTTGTTGCGATGCCGACGAGGTGGTTGAGGCGCTCCAGCCACTGCTCGTGGGCCTCAACGGTAGGCTGATAGCAGAGAAGTTCTTGCGCCATGAGCAGGACGGTGTGCGGCGCTGGGTCCATCCTTCCTGGGCCGGAGCCGCTAGAGCGTTGCGTTGGGTGCGACAACTGCGCGTCCACCTCGTGCTCGGCATTGGCTCGGGCTCCTCCACATGAGTTCCAGAGTTGGTGCGCTCTTCACGGCGGGGTCGTCCCCGTCGTCCGCGCCTGGCTGTGGCGCCGGGCGCGGCGCAAGCTCCTTCAGGTGTGTCGGCCCAGTGGGAACCGGGGTACCAAGAGCCCATTCCCCCCAGGCCTCGCTCGCGGGCCAGACGGACGAAACGACTAAGGACCAGGCGTCACCGCCTGACGGGACCCTCGTGAGGAGACTCCCCCCGAGGGCCTGAAGAGGGAGCGAGGGCCTCAAGGGACCCCTCACCTCAGGGGATCATCCCCCCGAGGGACCAATCCGCCTGAGGGGGCATCCGACACGAATCTCCCCTCAGGCCTGAAGGGAAACGTCGTCGCCAAGGAAGCCCGGTAGAGCGCACGTGACCTCTGCCACGCTCGTGCAGTGGCGCTCTCACCCCCGTCGTTGTCCCTGGCGATAAAACGGTCAACAAATCTGCTCCGCCTGCTGCACAGCTGTGAGGACCTTCTACTCTGACGATAAAGCAGGTGGACGGCGCAACCCTCCAAAGGAGATCGTCATCGCGGGCTCCACCTCGGAGACTGCCCGCCCTGCGAATAGTACGAGCGCGGTCGGCCACGGCGCCACCTTTATCAACAATGGACCGAGTCCATGGACGAATGAAGCGCGGTGGACTCGTGCTCCGCTCCGCCACTGGCAAGTGGGAGCCACCTTGAAGGCCAAGCCGAAGAAGAAGGCCCGAGGCGCCTATCAAAGAGAGAAGACATCCATCGTAGCAAGGGTCGGCCCTTTGCGTGCAAAACTCCCTTGTAAACCCTAGCAACTCTGGTTAGGTTAGCCTCTGGCTGGAGGAGGAAGAAGATTATCGCTTCCCTCCCCAGGCAAGAACTTCCTCAAGGGGGCTTCCGGCAAGCTCAATTGTACTGTAACCTCCCACATATAATACAGACAGGCAGGAGTAGCGGTCTTACCTCCTCACGAGGGTCGTGAACCTGGGTAAAGGACGGTGTCTTCCTTGGTCGGGTGTGCGTCTTCTTCGGGTCCGGCGAGCAACGTCACGGAGCCACTTGAGGGTTTAGACCTCCGCGTTCAATCCCCTCTCGAACTACACTTCCGGAAGTGACTACCCCCGATTCCCGGGAGTCGCAACCCGACATTTGGCGCGCCAGGTAGGGGATTGAGGCGCGTCAACAACCTTCGAGTTCGTCTCCGCGCCATGGTGAATACGCGCGCCACCCGCACCGCTCGAGTCAGCCGACGTGCGCCCGCAAGAACACGCGCGCCCCCAGGTGTCGCGACTACCCGCGCGACCACCCGCGCAAGGCGGGGCCGACCCCGCCAAGAGGAGCATGTCCCTTCTAGCCCTCACGCGGAGCTGCCGGAGCACGACGCCGAGCACCAGGAGGACGCGCAGTCGTCGCACCCGACGCAGCGCCCGAGCGGCTCGGGCCCGGGGAGGACAGACCCTGCGCCCCACACCGCGCTGCTCATGGCGCAGGAGCTGCTACGCTACCAGCCCACCGCTGAGGCTCACGAGCAGTGGCTCCAACGCCTCAACCACCTCGTCGGCATCGCCACGACGCGCCCCGCTCCGTCGCTGTCCAACATGCACCCCTCTCTCGCGGGCACGGTCGCAACAAATGCGCCTCCGCCACCTCCGGGGCCTGCACCGGCTGCGGCACAGAGGGCTGCTTCGCTAGCGACCTCGCCGTGCGATTGCATGATCGTGCAGCGCACCGCGCCCGACGCCCGTGTGGGGATGGAGCTCCAGCGAGACCGCCAAAACAGGATCGTGGAGGACCTCGGCCAGGTGGGACAGCAGAACCGCGGCGTGCTTCAGCACGGGGTCGTTACGTACACCTCGGGTTGCATGGCGTTCACTCGCTCCCTGCGCCGCGTGGTCTGGCCGCAGAAGTTCAGGTCGGCTCTTCCCAAGGGCTACGACGGCTCCAGCAACCCCGTCGAGTTCCTGCAGCTCTACACCACCTCCATCCAAGCTGTGGGGGGAGACGACAAGGTCATGGCCAACTGGTTCTCCCACGCGCTACGCGACTACGCGCTGTCGTGGCTCCTGAACCTCCCGGAGGACTCTGTGAACTCCTGGGAGGAGCTCTGCAAGCAGTTCGTCTCCAACTTAAAGGGGACGTACGAGCGTGCCCTCACCCACAACGATCTGCGCGCTGTGGTGCAGAGGAAGGACGAAACGCTCCGCAAGTACATCCAGCGCTTCAGCCAAGTGCGCAACAAGATTCCGAACATCCCCGACACTCAAGTCATCGCCGCCTTCCGCGAGGGCGTCACAAACAGCAGGATGCTCGAGAAACTGGGCATCCACGACAAGCTCACCTCTGTGGTCAAGCTGTTCGACATGGCGGACAAGTGCGCCAAGGCTAAACAGGGACTCCTCTTCGTGAAAATGTCCTCGAGAGGGGACGATCATGCCGAGGGGTCCAAGAGCCAGAAGAAGAAGGAGGAGACCAAGCGCAAGGCCACCGCAGTTCTCGCGGCAGAGCCTGACACAAAAGGCACCCGCAGGGACTCCACCGAGGCTGGAGAGAGGAAAGATGATCACAGCCCTTTCTGCATCTACCACAACAGGCGCGGCCACTCTACGGAGTCCTGCTATGACCTCAAAAGGTTGAGCAAGGAGCGCGAGCAAGCGGAAGACAGCGGCGGCAGCGGTCGAGGCCGTGGCTACCGCGGAGGCGGACGCAAGGGCGGCTACCAGAAACCATTTGGAAATCGAGCCAACGCCACAGAAAAGAACGGCAACCTCCCTGACGAGGAATATGGCGGCTACCAAGGCCCGAGGGGCGCCATTGCCTGCATCCTAGGGGGGGCACAGGCGCCGAAGTCGAACAACCAGTTCAAGCAGTTCGCCCGCGAGCTCAACGCCGCCCTCCCAAGCACGGAAACCTCCAGGCCCCTCAAGTGGTCGCAATACACCATCGCCTTCGACGCTCAGGAACACCCCAAGTCCACCAAGGTTGTTGGAACCCTCCCGCTGGTCTGCGCCCCCACCATCGACAATGTGGCTGTTTCCAAGACGCTCATCGACGGCGGAGCAGGCCTGAACGTTATCTCCATAGATACGTTCGAAGCGCTTCAAGTGCCCTACGAGAGGCTTATGCCCTCGAGGCCCTTCACGACGGTCACCAGCGGCTCAATCGAGCCTCTAGGCCAGGTCAGGCTTGCCGTCACCTTCGGGAGCGAGGAAAATTCCCGCACCGTGCACATCGACTTCGATGTTGCGCACATCGGCCTGCCATACAACGCCATCCTCGGCTACCCCGCGCTCGCGAAGTTCATGGCCGTTACGCACCATGGGTACAACATGGTCAAGATCCCCGGCAGCGCCGGCACGATCACCATACGTGGGCATGTCCTGGACGCTACGCGTACTGTGGAGACGGCCTACAAGACCGCCGCCATGGCCTTCCCTGGAGACGAGGACCAAGAGCCTCTCGAGAGGCCCAAGAAGAAGAAGCAGTTGTTCTCCCAGGAGGCAGCTGCTACAAAAAAGATCTCTCTGAGCTCAGGTAGCTCGGGGGCTGAAGGCTCGGGGGCTAGCGTCACCATTGGCGCCGTGCTGCCTCCCAAATAGGAAAGCGCGCTCATCGCCTTCCTCCAGGCAAACTCTGACATGTTCGCATGGACATCGTCAGATATGTCCGGTGTACCGAGGGAGGTGATCGAGCACCACTTGGCCGTGTGCTCAAACGCGCGCCTCGTGAAGCAAAAAGCAAGAAAGCAAGCCCCTGAGAAGCAAGCATTCATCGTCAAGGAGGTCGAGAAGCTCAAAGCGGCAAAAGTGGTCCGCAAAGTCGCGCACCACACTTGGCTCTCCAACGGCGTGGTAGTCCCAAAACCCGCCGGCGGAGGCTGCCTCTGCATCGACTACACCGACGTGAACAAGGCCTGACCCAAGGACCCTTACCCCATGCCCAGAATTGACCAGATCGTGGACTCCATGGCAGGTTGCGACCTCCTCTGTTTCCTGGATGCCTTCTCTGGTTATCACCTGATTAAGATGGCTAAAGAGGACGAGGAGAAGACGGCTTTCCTCACCCCATGCGGTGTGTATTGCTACGTCTGCATGCCCTTCGTCCTAAAAAATGCTGGAGCCACTTTCCTGAGGTTAATGAGGATAGCCCTTGGCTGGCAAATGGGGCGAAACGCTGAAGCATATGTTGATGACATCGTCGTGAAGTCACGAGAAGGAAATACTCTGCTCGGAGACCTGGAAGAAACCTTCGCCAGCCTGCGCAAGGTGAACATTAAGCTCAACCCCGCCAAGTGCGTCTTTGGAGTACCTTCAGGCAAATTGCTGGGTTTCCTCGTGTCTCATCGGGGCATAGAGGCGAACCTAGACAAAATCAAGGCCATAGAAGGCATGCAACCTCCACGCAGGCTCAAGGACATGCAACGCCTGGCAGGCTGCATGGCCAGCTTGTGTAGATTCATCTCCAAGTTCGGCGAAAGAGCCCTGCCGTTTTTCAAGATAATGAAAAGAACGGGCACTTTCAAGTGGACCCCTGAAGCTGAAAAAGCATTTGAGGACTTGAAGAAGTACTTGGCCAGCCCACCTGTAATGGTCGCCCCAAGGCCTGGCGAGCACCTGAAGCTGTACTTGTCAGCTACCCCACAAACAGCCAGTGTTGTCCTTGTGGTGGAAAGAGAGGAGCATGTACTTCACAAGAAGAGTGCAACCAATCCAAAGAAAAAGCCTCCTGATAAAGAGCTCGACGAAGGGGCCGTCATCACAAGAACCACGACAGGCCCAAAGCCTCAAGAGGAGACCACCCCGAGTCAACTGCTGCAAGAGGTTCATCCCGAAGGGACCGAGGAGCCTCAAGAGGCTAACACACTCGAGGCCCAGGAGGAACGCTGTGAGGCCAAGTCCCTCGAGGCCAAATCCCTCGAAGCCACGTCCCTCGAGGCCACGTCCCTCGGGGCCACGTCCCGCGAAGCCAAGTCCCTCGAGGCCGCGTCCCTCGAGGCCAAGTCCCTCGAGGCCAAGTGCCTTGAGGCCACATCCCTCGAGGCCAACACCCTCGAGGCCCAGGACAAGCCCCTTGAAGCCGACCCCATCGAGGGCCAAGCTGGGCCACCTCAGGCGAAAGACGCCAAGGAAACAGAAACTACTCTCGTCGAGCATCCAGTTTACTTCGTCAGCACAGTATTGCGTGATGCTCGCGAGCGGTACCCGATGCAGCAGAAACTTCTCCTCGCACTCCTCATCACCTCTAGAAAGTTGCGGCACTACTTCCAGGGGCACCCCATCACGATGGTAGCCTCTTTCCCCCTGGAGCAAATTCTGCGCAACCCAAATGCAACAGATCGTGTCGCAGGATGGAACATCGAGCTACAGCAATTCAATTTGCGCTTCGATACCACAAGGGTAATCAATGGAAGAGCGCTGGCAGACTTCGTCGCCGAATGGACTGATCCAACCCCTGAAGAGCCCTGGGAAGAAGAGCACGAGTCCTCTGGAGCCGCAATGCCCAGCTACTGGACCATGAAGTTTGACGGAGCTTTCGCTTGTCGCCACGGTGGGGCAGGTGTAGTCCTGACCTCACCCAAAGGCGACAAGTTGTATTACGCAGTCTAGCTGTGTTTCGAAATCGACAAGATATCCAACAACATCGCCGAGTATGAAGGGCTGCTTGCTGGCCTACGCGCCGCAATCGCCCTAGGCGTCAAGCATATACTCATCAAGGGCGACTCCCAGCTGCTCGTCAACTTCTCCAAAAAAAGCTACAAGGCCAAGGACGACCACATGGCCGCATACCTTGAAGAGGTCCGTAGGCTGGAGAAGAACTTCAGGGGAATGGAGCTCATGCACATCCCAAGAAAGGAAAACCAAGAGGCTGATGAAATCGCCAAGCACGCATCAAAAAGGCAAGCCCAGCTGCCAGGGGTCTTTGAAGAAAGGCTCGTCAAGGCATCCATAAAGCAGCCCCTCGAGGCCCTGCCCACAAGCACAGATGAAACGCTCCCGCCACCACCTGCAAGCGGAGCCCCAGGCTTCAGGCCCCCAACAGGGGAGCGTCTGTTGCTCACAGCGGTGCACCAAGAGGCAGGATGGATCGACGAGATCAAAGACTACCTCCACAAAGGGATCCTTCCCGAGGAAGATGTTGAAGCGGAGCGAATTGCCCGCCAAGCAAAATCGTACCAAATCCTCGAAGGAAATCTCTACCACAAGCGCCCAAACGGCATCGTCCTCAAGTGCGTCCCTCCTAAAGAAGGAAAATTGTTCATTAAGGACATCCACAGCGGGGAATGCGGCCACCATTCGTGCGCCCGCACCCTCGCAGGGAAAGTCTTCAGGAGCGGCTTCTACTGTTCTCAAGCGCTTCAAGATGCAACGGACATCATTCAAGCTTGTGAAGCCTGCCAATTCCACGCCAAGCAAATCCACCGACCAGCGCTGGGCCTACAAACCATTCCGCTCTCGTGATCGTTTGCGGTCTGGGGGCTGGACATCCTGGGACACTTCCCAACGGCGCAAGGTGGATATCGCTACCTCTTCGTGGCCATTGACAAGTTCACAAAATGTCCTGAAGTGGAGGCGACACGTACAATCACAGCAGGCGCGGCGGTGAAATTCATCAGAGGCATGGTCTGCCGCTTCGGAGTGCCTAACCGCATCATCACCGACAATGCCTCGCAATTCACAAGCGGCATCTTCAGAGCCTACTGCCATAAAATGGGCATCAAGCTCTGCTTCGCCTCAGTCGCCCATCCGCAAAGCAACGGACAAGCTGAGCACGCAAACGCAGATGTCCTCAAAGGCTTGAAGACCAGGACCTTCGATGTCCTCAAGGGACACGGCAAGGGCTCGATCAATGAGCTACCCTCGGTGCTCTGGTCCATCCGTACCATGCCACCCAAGCCCACCGCGGAAACGCCGTTCGCACTCGTCTATGGAGCCGAAGCAGTCCTCCCCGCAGAGATAAAGTATGGGTCCCCACGGGTCCTTGCCTTTAATGAGGACCAGCAAGAGGACATCCACAACGACGACCTGTTGCTCCTTGAAGGGCTAAGACGCCGCTCCGCTCTACGGGCGGCCAAGTACCAGCAGTCCCTGAGGCGCTACCACAGCCGCAATGTGCGCTCGCGCACCCTGGAGGCAGGTGATCTCGTCCTCAGGCGAATCCTCTCCAGGGAAGGCCTCCACAAGCTGTCCCCGATGTGGGAAGGTCCCTATAGGGTCACCCACATCACCAGACCTGGCGCGGCTCGCCTCGAGACGGAAGACGACGTCCCCGTCAAGAATCCATGGAACATCATGCATCTACGCAAGTTCTACCCGTGATCATCAGCACGTCAGGGCATTTAGAGAAAGAGGCAGCCCACGGCTCAACTTCCAAGCACGTTTTTGTCCCTCAAGGTTAAAAGCTCAAGGCTTAAACCTCGCAAACCTTTGTATCCGCCAGGAACAAGTAAAAAAAGTGATTATTGTCACACCCGTGATCATTGTCACGTCGAGACGTCAAGCGGACGAGGCAGCCTACGGCTCAACCTCTAAGCATTTTTCGTCTCTAGAGGTTAAAACGCCGAAAGGCTTAAAC
The DNA here is from genome assembly GCA_026929855.1 of Poa annua. Taxonomy (NCBI): domain Eukaryota; kingdom Viridiplantae; phylum Streptophyta; class Magnoliopsida; order Poales; family Poaceae; genus Poa; species Poa annua. Next base: position 71,754,049 of record CM049427.1, read on the forward strand.
CTCCAAAAACATAGCTTTGTCTCCTAAAGGAACAAATGCCAAAGTGGTCATTGCCACACCCGTGATCATTGTCACGTCGAGACGTCAAGCGGACGAGGCAGCCTACGGCTCAACCTCTAAGCATTTTTCGTCTCTAGAGGTTAAAACGCCGAAAGGCTTAAACCTCAAAAAACATAGTTTTGTCTCCTAAAGGAACAAATGCCAAAGTGGAAGAGGCAGTTTACGGCTCAACCTCCAAGCAATGTGGACTCTAGAGGTTAAAACGCCGAAAGGCTTAAACCTCAAACAAATTCTTTGTCTCCTAAGAGAACAAACGCAACCGTGGTCATTGCCACGCACGTGATCATTGTCGCGTCGAGACTCCTAGCGGACGAGGCAGCTTACGGCTCAACCTCCAAGCATTCTTGTCTCCGGAGGTTGAAACGCCAACGGCATAAACCTCCAAAGCCCCAAAGGCTTCACTCGAGGGTAAACCCTCAGAGCTCTCAATTAAAACGAGCCACCTCAGGCCGTTGAGAGTCTCTGCCACCAACAGGTGGTCCCCATGCCTCGACATGGTCAGAGCATTAACTTGGCAACCCCAAGCATAATGACTCAATCTTGTTCCTAAGTGAACTTAGCGCTTCGGCGCCGCTTAAAAAAAACGTTTTTGTGGGGTTTTATTTATGCATTACTACTGTTCAAGTGTGCGCTTATATCTCTCCTCATACGTACCTCGCGAGCGGGGGCTGAGTACGGTGCCAGTGCCTCAAATGACACACCAGCAACACTGCAAATCCAAGAGTCCGAGATCTGGCTGGAGGGCAATCCCCACAAGCAAGCCATCTCTACAGAGGACCTTGGTACTTACTCTCCTCGCAAGGAACGCCTGAGGGGACCTATAAGCGCGCACGATCCCTTGATCCGTGTTCCAGCGTTTGGGTTCGCCCCTCCACTACCTGCAGGGAAGGATTCCCCCGCGAGCCTGAAGGTGCATTTGTGAGCGACCCCTCAAGTGGGCAACCTCGCCAGGCAAACTGCCTCCCCAGGAGCGACCCCTCAAGTGGGCAACCTCGCCTGACAAAGTGCCTCCCCGGGAGCGACCCATCAAGTGGGCAACCTCGCCAGGCGGAAAGCCTTCACAGGGCGAGAATCTCGAAAAGCTAAGTCTCCCGCCCACGCTTTAAGAGCGTTTTTTTTCTCTCCCTAGCGCGCGTCTTTGCCCCTCGAGCGACTTCGCTTTCCCTTACGCTTCATCGACTACTCGCACGTCTAAGGGGGGCACTTGAGCACCGTGACTCAAGGCTCTTACCTCTCCTAGGCCTAAACTCCCCCCGGCCTTGCGGAGTCATTGCTCCCGCATACCGAGGTGGCGGAGTCATGGCACAAAGAGATGGGACATAACGACGCAGAGTACAAATGAAGATGAGTCCAAAGAGACCTCAAGAGGGGCAGACGAGCTCGAATTAAAACAGCAATTAAAAGTGTGTTACAAGCCAAAAGTCTTAAGATGTCTAAAAGCACACAGCTGGTGCAGATACAAACTCTCGCAGGCGCAATAGAGGATGGTTTAATGAGAAGCAGCACCATCTTGGACCTCTTCCGCGGCGGCCTCATCAGCCTCGGCAAAGCAGGCCTCCTCCTCGCTGTCCTCCGGCGCAGCCTCCGCGCGCCTGACGCGGTTGCAGAAAGCGTCCACCTGCTCGCAGAGGGAGCTTGAGACCCGCTGTGCGTCCTCGCCTTGGACGGCTTCGGTCACAGAACCCAATTCGAAGTCTGGCGTGAGAAGCTTGAGGTTGGTGAAGATGCGGTCCACCACCACCCCCAAGAGCTGCCGACACTCGTCCTCGATCATCTCCCGAAGCTCGGCGATGGGACCCTCGAGCGCTGCGAAGAGCTGTTCGAAGTAGACCAAGTACATGGCAACATCACCGCGGCCCCGAACGTTGGTGTGCGGCGCATCTGCTCCCAGCTGCGAAGCCAGCTTGTTGCCACGAGCGACCAGCGCCTAGAACATGCGCTCGCGCTGCTTCGTGAGTGCCCGAGCCGCGCTGGCGGAGTCCGAGGCCTCCGCCGCCTGCTGCATCGCCGGGGCCACTTGCTCCTCCACGTCCTTGGCCAGGGAGTTAAGGTTGTGGACGGCCTCGGTGCGAGCCTCCTCCGCTCGGCGGCGGCCATCCTTAGCGCGAGTGAGGCGGGCCTACAGCTTGGAGTTGGCCTTCTCAAGCTCGGCGATCTTCCGAGCGTCTACGGCGTGCTTGGCCTTGAAGCGGTCCTCTTGCGCCTGGGGCATGTCGCGATACTTCTGAGAAGTGGACTTGCAGAACTGCTTCTCGCGCTCCGCGAGGGCGTCCTCGGCCTCCTTTTTCTTCTCGGCGAAGCGCCGCTCGAAGCGCTCGTAAGCCACCTTCAGGGCAGCGACGTTGTCCTCGTACTTCAGAGTCGGCTGGGCCAGCTCGCTTTCTCGCTCCTCGAGGGCCTCGCGCTGAGCAGCCAGGTCCTTCTCCGGCTAGAGGCGCTACTCCTCGCGCTGCTGCAGCTCCTTCTCCTTGAGGACCAGCTGCTGCTCGCGCTCGGCAAGGGCCTTGCGGTCCTTCTCCAGAGCAGCCGATGCGGCCTGGTGGGTGGAGAGCGGCTTGGCCTCCAGCTGGCCCAGCTCGCGGCGCTTCTGGGCCAACGAGCCCTCCATCGCCTCGCGCTCCGCCCCGACCTCGCGCAGGAGCTTCACCGCAGCGTCGCGTTCTGCCTGGAGGGGGTGGAGCAGCTCCACAGCGTCGCGGGTGGCCGCCTCGCGGGTCTCCTTGGCAAAGCTGATGGCTTCCTCGCGGGCGGCCTGCAGCGCCAAGTCTTCCAGCCGGCGCGCCTCGACCGCCGCGTGGAAGGACGCCCACGATTTCGCCAGCTCCATCTGCTGCTGAGCGAGCCATATGTCCCCAAGGGCGAGGTGCGCCTCCAAGCCCTCCAGGGACTCCCTCAAGAGGCTAAAGGCGGCCTCGCGACGCCCCGCGCTCCAGTCCTAGCCACGGAGCACCAGGTCTCGCCTCGCATAAGTGTCGGCCTCGGCATCGAGTCCCGCAGGCTTGAGCCCCGCCGGAGCCCGTGCCGCGCCCCCTTCAGGCCCTGCAGCCGCTAGGCGCTCCTCGCCTCCAGCCTGGCGGAGAGGAGAGGAAGAACCGTCCCCGGCAGACGCGCCCGCGCCGGCAGGCGCCTTGAGGGTCTCCGTCGCAGGCTGCGCAGAGGCGGTGGGCGCAGACGACGCAGCAGGCACATCCGGAGGCGTCGACACGCGCGGCGGCGTCGACTCGCGTGGCGGGGTGGCCTCGTGCGGAGACGTAGCCGCACGTGTAGGAGTGGCCTCGCGCGGAGGCGTAGCCGCGCGAGGTGGAGTGGCGGCACGAGATGGCGCAGAAGCCCTCGCCTCCGAGCCCTCCACCGACGGAGACTCGCGGCGCTGCAGGAGCGTCCGGGCCTGCGGCGCTTTCCTTCCCAGGTGGACCAGCCGCCCCCGCGAGGGGTGCCGTCGCCTCTACTTGACGCACCTCCTCAAGGGTACCGTTGGGGCTGCCTCCTCAGGCCTCGCGGCCTCGTCAGCCACGGCCCCTGCCGTGGCGGTCTTCACCTCGGACGCCTTGCGGAGACGGCGGCGCTTAGCAGGCGCAGGTCCGTTGCCAAGAGCGCAAGGGAAAAACTTCAGCAAAGGATGAGGTGGAAATAGAAACCAAGAGGGCAAACGACCCAACTACGTACAAACTCACCCTGGAGGGGGAGCGCCAGCGTCGACCCACGCCAGGCCTGACAAGCGCCATGAGGGAAAGGGCTTGGAAGAAGGCCTCACGGGGGGCGCCTCCGCTTTCCTCTTGGAAGGGACGTCAGAGGGCCTCGCCCCTGAGTGGTCCACGGCGGCCTTGGTGCGAAGCCCGCACCTCCCCGGAGAGCTCTTCGCGCATGAGGCCTCCCTTTCCTCAGCTTCCTCCTCCACAAGGCGCGAGGGCGCCACCACGAAGGCATCTTCGTCGCCTGACGATATATCGCGAATCTCGTCAGCAAAAGGCCCAGCCCTAGAAGAGGAGACCTCACCAGCTGTGGCTTCCTCCTCGCCCAGGCCAGCTCCGGAAGCCGAGGGAGAATCGGGCCCCTCCGCTCCCCGTGGGGCCGGCAGCGGCACGTCAGAGTCCGCCGGGTCTGTCGGGGAGAACGAAGGCATCCCTTCTAGGCGGGCCATACGCTCCGTCAGGTTGTACTGGTGAAGGGGCCGGAGCGCCGCGCGGACCTCATCCGCGGGGAGCACGGAGGGGTTGACGAAGAGCGCGGAGAGGATGTTGTCGACGACGTCCTTGTCGTTGTCCTCGACGTGTTGCCGCGTCTTGTCGTTCGGCCCCGAGTACATCCACATGGGGACCGAGTGAGCTTGGAGGGGCGCGATGCGGCGAGTCACGAAGTCCGCCACGACCATCTGCCCTTTAAGGCCCTCCTCGAGAAGGAAGCTCAGGCGCCCCATCAGGCTCGCATTCTTGGCGCCGTCGAAGATAGCCTTGCCCCAATGGGAGTTCTTCACCGGAGGCTCGTCGGGGACCTCGAGGAAGGCGCATGGACGCTCCGCCCCGACGAAGAACCACTTCTGGCAGAAGTCGTCTACCTTCTTCGTCACGGACGTGATGGCCTTGCCCTCGCTCCAGGACATGGGGATGTAGACGCCCTCCATGCAGTCGACGAGGCGGAACGAGACGCACCCGGAGCGCTCTATCTTCGCCGTGTTCCGGAGCGCGTAGAAGCACCGGAAAAACCCCACCGTGGGCTTCAGGTCCAGGTACGCCTCGCAGAGGTAGGCGAAGACGGCGAGGATGAGGACAGAGTTGGGGTGCAGGTGCAGCAGCTGCACCTGGTAGAACGCCAGCACCGCCTCCAGGAACGGAGAGAAGGGTGGCACCAGTCCCGCGGCCAGGCAGTGCTGGAAGACCGGGAAAAATACCCGCGGGGGCTTCCCGTGCGGCGCAGGCTTCAGGGCGGTGGCGCCGTGCTCGTTCGTCCGATCCGCCACCAGGTATCGGACCTTGGAGAGCGCCTTCTCGTTGACGCGGACGCCGAGCAGCGCTCCGCCCATCACGGTCTCCGCGGCCTTCGTCTGGGAGGAGGACCCCGCGGCGGCCTTGCCCTTGCTCTTAAGAGGACTCATTGTCACGGGTGCGGAAGTGGAAGGAGTCGGAGAATAGGAACTCGCGGGAGAGCGCGAAGGCGGAGAGCTCTGTGGAGAGGAATTTCCTGCGAGGAGTTGGAAACAGTAACGGCTCCCTGCCGCAGGGCTCGGGCTTTATGTCCCCTCCAAGAGCAGTTACCGGGACGTGGTGGGACCCCCCAAGACTCGTGCCCCAGATCGTGCGAAGCCGTTAATCGTCCAAGTGCCACGTGGCTCGGGCCGGCTGGGCACTAAGGGCCGACGACGCTTCGCCTAAGCCCATGGGATCAGTCATGCCCATCATGGGCCCGGGGGCTACTGTCGGCCCATTGGGAACTGGGGTACCAAGATCCCATTCCCCCCAGGCCTCGCTCGCGGGCCAGACGGACGAAACGAATAAGGACCAGGCGTCACCGCCTGACGGGACCCTCGAGAGGAGACTCCCCCGAGGGCCTGAAGAGGGAGCGAGGGTCTCAAGGGACACCTCGCCTCAGGGGATCATCCCCCCGAGGGACCAATCCGCCTGAGGGGGCTTCCGACAGGAATCTCCCCTTAGGCCTGAAGTGAAACGTCGTCGCCAAGGAAGCCCGGCAGAGCGCACGTGACCTCTGCCACGCTCGTGCAGTGGCGCTCACACCCCCGTCGCTGTCCCTGGCGATAAAGCGGTCAACAAAGCTGCTCCGCCTGCTGCACAGCTGTTAGGACCTTCTACTCTGACGATAAAGAAGGTGGACGGCGCAACCCTCCAAAGGAGATGGTCATCGCGGGATCCACCTCGGAGACTGCCCGCCCTGCAGATAGTACGAGCGCGGTCGGCCGCCGGTCGGCCACGGCGCTACCTTTATCAACAATGGATCGAGTCCATGGACGAATGAATCGAGGTGGACTCGTGCTCCGCTCCGCCACTGGCAAGTGGGAGCCACCTTGAAGGCCAAGCCGAAGAAGAAGGCCCGAGGCGCCTATAAAAGAGAGAAGACATCCATCGCGGCAAGGGTCGGCCCTTTGCGTGTAAAACTCCCTTGTAAACCCTAGCAACACTGGTCAGGTTAGCCTCTGGCTGGAGGAGGAAGAAGATTATTGCTTCCCTCCCCAGGCAAGAACTGCCTAAAGGGGGCTTCTAGCAAGCTCAATTGTACTGTAACCTCCCACATATAATACAGACAGGCAGGAGTAGCGGTCTTACGTCCTCACGAGGGCCGTGAACCTGGGTAAAGGACGGTGTCTTCCTTGGTCGGGTGTGCGTCTTCTTCGGGTCCGGCGAGCAATGTCGCGGAGCCACTTGAGGGTTTAGACCTCCGCGTTCAATCCCCTCTCGAACTACACTTCAGGAAGTGACTACCCCCGATTCTCGGGAGTCGCAACCCGACAAGGTGCCCGTCTATTGGCGCTTGCGGCGCGAGTAGCGAGGCTGTTCGCCATGGCGCGGAGGCGGCTCGAAGGTCATTGACGCGCCTCAGTCCACTACCTGGCGCGCCAAATGTTGGATAGTTTCTCCCACGGAACAGGGGTGGTCACTCTCCAAAGAGTAGTTCGAGAAGGGGATTGAACACGGAGGTCAAGACCCTCGAGAGGCACGACGACGATGCTCGCCGGGCCTGGAGAGGAACACCCACTACAGAGATGGACACCGGCCCGTACCCAGGTTCACGGCACTCAGGAGGAGGTAAAACCGCTACTCCTGCTTGTCTGTATTGCACTGCAGACGTTACAGTACAATTAAGCTTGCCGAGGGCTCTCTTGAGGCAGTTTGTGCTTGGAGAGGACAGCAATGTTCTTCTTCCTCCTCCCGCCGAAGGCTATCCTACTAACTGGGCTAGGGTTTACAAGTGTTCTACAAGTAATTGGCCGACCCCTTCCTGCGGTCGAGGTCTTGCTCCTTTTATAGGCGCCACGGGCGTCTTCCTTGCGCAGGGCGTCCAAGGTGGGCTCCCACACGGCAGTGGCGCGGAAGCGTTGTAGTCCACCGCGGCTGAATCCTTCATGGACGCGGTCCATTGGCCATAAAGTTGGACGCGGTGGCCGACAGGTTGTAGACCGTGCAGAACTGCTCGCAGAAGGTTGCATTGATCGGGGTGGAGCCCACGCTCACGATCTTCTTGGAGTGTTGCGTCGTCCAACCGCTTTATCTTCAAGAGAGGAAGGTCCCAGCTGTCCTGGCGCAGGCGGCGCAACTTTATTGACTCATTTATCCCTAAAATTGCAAAGGGAGTGCCCGCAACACTCTGCGGCCGCAGCAAAGGCCATGTGCGCCCTACAGTACTTCCTTAGCCGCGAAGCTTCCCCACAGGCTCGAGGCGGCCTGTAGAGGGATTTTTGTTGACTTCTCTCCAGGCGCACGGCGCCTCGGGAGAGTCTCTTGAAGCGCAGGTCCTCTTCAGGCCTTCGCTTCCTCTTCAGGCCCTCAAGAGGATTTGCCTCTCGAGGGTCTCTCCAAGCGGTGGCTTGGTCCTTCGTCGTTTTGTCTGATATGTCAGTGTGCGTTGCCTGGGGATAGTGGGCTCTTCATACCCCAGTCTCCACTGAGCCGACAGTTCATTCCACTTTGCTCACTGACACCGTCTCTAAATTTCATGTGTGAGCGATCAATTCTATATGAGGCCTTGCTTTTTATTTGCATTTTACGTTTTACACTATTTACCATCGATCTTGTGATATGCCGATGATTATAATGTTGTGATACAAGTTTCAGGGGTGGGGCTAGTGAGCCTTGTGATATGCATGAGTGCACAGATCTCGTGCATCCTACCCGGCTCGCTAGCTCCATCACTGAAGAATGTCACTTGTAATTATGAGGTCTTGCTTGTTTTCGTTGAGTGCTTTAACTTGCATTTTACCATATTTTGTTATGCCGATGATTAAAATGTTGTGACAACATGAAATCCCGAGATGGAGTAAGAGAGGCCAGTGTGATGTGACCCATGATGTACAGGAATACACATTTTCTGCATCGCACTAGCTCTCGCTTACTCCGTCTCGGACCATTTGTGTGTTTCGAGTCTAAGTATGAGCCAAGATTTTCTTTAGACCGAATTTCATTTCTAAAATTTGTTTCCAAGATGACTACTTTTGGCCGATGATTAGATGGTTTCACGTTACATCTTCAGGGAGGTGTGAGTGAACCATGTTGTCTGAACATATATATAGTATTCATTCCACGGTTTTCGCTCACACCATCTCTGAAGCAATTCCATATGAAGGCTTGTTTGTTATTTTTCTTGACTGCTTTTTAATTAACTTGCATTTTACCTTCTTTTGATATATGAGGCATCTCTAAATTTGTGTCCACAATATATGAGGCATGCGCTTATGTTGATATTATTTCTTTGCATCTTGTTGTGTATAAGTTTTAGTTTGTTGTACTAACTACTTAATTTCCTCTTATGCATGTAGACGATGCCGCCGCGCCGTCGCGGGTCGTCCGCTTCCGCGGTGTTCGGGAGCGGCCCAACGGCACCTACTATGCCGAAATCCGCATGGGCGGATTTTGGCAGACGCTCGGGACGTACCCCACACCGGAGGAGGCAGCGCGCGCGTACGACGCGTTCGCGTTGCCTTTCCGGCGCCCGCGAAGCGAGCTGAACTTCCCGGACTGTCAGGACATCGCGGAGGCGGAGTTCCTCGCGTCACGGGAAGCCCTCCACACAAATGAAGATCGTCGCCGCCACCGCCAGGTGTAGCGGCGGATCGACAACGCCGAGAACGACGAGGAGCTGATGCGCCGGTGGAGGGAGGACTTCCCGGGCGACGTCGCTGCCGAGTTGGGGTTTTACAGGAACCGAAGAGAGCAAAGGAGGGCAGACCGTCGCCGCCGTCGGGAGGCCGCCGAGAATACGGAGAAGGATGACTGGGACACCAATTACTCCAGGTGGTCCGACATCTTCTATAACACCAGCTCCGACGACGAGTAGTTTACTTGTACGACTTGTTTTGTAGCTAGTTTAGCATTTATCTTGTATAAGACTTCTCTTATTACTATATATGTATGTGATACAACTTCTCGTGCTCGAATGAATGTGATATGTTATTTCTAATTTATGAACTGGTTGAATATATATGTGTCAACTATGTATAAATCATGTATATATACCTATATTTGGACAGCAGGAATTATTTTCGAAATTTTCTGTTATTTATTCTGTGAAGCATGGTTTTATTTTTTGTGGCGCATAGAATTTTGTGGCGCACGTAAACCAAATGCGCTACTGAAATATCATTGTGGCGCAAAAGGAAGGATGCGCCACATAAGGCTGAAAATTTATGTGGCGCACTGAGCGGGTGCGCCACAGAATATATTTTAGTGGCGAGATAACTTTGGCGCACCCACCATTTTCCTGGCTGCGCCACAGAAAGGCCTCAGGGTGCGCCACGGGTAGGCTTTTTTCCACTAGTGTCAGAATGACCCGAAATTTTGTGTGCATATTCCTGGGATATGTATGCAACTTTCATTAGTTTTGAGTTTTATGATCTGGGCATTTTAAGGTCCTCGAAAAAAATCGTCTTTGCCTGTTGTCCTGTTTTTAGTTGCTAAATCCGAAAACCCAAAAATATTTGCTGTGTCTCTTTGGTTTTTTATAGTTTGTTTCAGAGGTCATTATATTCAGTTACTCCGTGGAGCTTGGTTATTATCTCATATCTTTCAAGCACACAAGTCATAAGACAATTATGATGATCTATGACAATTTCAAGTTTGGTAAGAGGTTGGTAATGAACTCTCTTTGTTTCTCATTTTTGTACATATAGTCATTCATGTGAGCATGCTTAGATGGTTCACATAAGGTATATGTCAATTGGTGGATGCGTAGTAGTTCATGTTCTCTTATGATCGTTTACAATTTATTTATGATGGATGTCATGTTTCTAAGGATATTTGCTTGCATTGTTTTGCTCATAATAGAATATGACATTGTGGTATCCTCCTCTGAATAATTCATTTGAATTGACTTGGCACATGCTTACACATGTTATGACTGAAAACAAAAAGTCAATTAAGTCTCGATGACATATTTTGCCTTAGAGTTCTTATATCTTTATTATGCCTCCGTTAATTCTATTTCGTCGCAAGAATGATTATGACGGTTATTGCTCTATTGAATTGTCGCTTTCCCATCTTTTGCTTGCCTCCACTTGTACTAAGCTGAGATAATGCTTGTGCTTCCAAATCCCTGAAAACCAAGTTATTCCAAAGAGTCCACTATAATACCTATGCATGGCAATTTCAAACCGTTCAAGTAAATTCGAACGTGCTACCTCTAAAAAAACCTTCAAACACTTCTCAATTTCTGCCACTGTTTTGAGCTCAGGAGGAAGTATGTGGGGTTACGGACATCAACCTTGTCGTTTGCCTTTGTAAAGACTTTCGCCAACTAGACTAGTGGCATATACATCTGCTTATCTTTTAATTTGCAAAAAGAGCTGGCAAATGGGGTGCCCAGTCCCAAATTAATTACAACTTTAATTGTTGCATTCTCTTCAAATTTTTGCTCTGATCTAATCAGTCAAACAATGACAATAGTTTTTAACTACATGTGTAAACAAAAGAAAAATGTGGGATGATCTGCCCTTGGGTAGAAATAACGTCCTTCATGGGAGCCGTTCTTAAGAAAGTCTGGTTCACAAGGGGGGTAGAGTACCCATTGCCACTCGTTGACCAAACAACCACCACTCAAAAACAATTTTACCTCTGTTTTCAAAATAATAAGAAGCTCTAGCACATGTTGAATCCCTACTTCCCTCTGTGAAGGGCATATCTTTTACTTTACTGTTGAGTCACTATCCTTCTTTGAGCACCTTCTTGAGAGCATAATTGTCATTCTTAGTGTAATGTGCTTGTCCCTTAATATGTTAAATGTGGTGTAATCTTGATGCTTTTATCTTTGATATCTTTATCTCTAGTCTTCCCTTGAAACTCAGAGGTGCCTGGGCAGTTAAGTTTTGTTGTTCCATTCAGGCAAGCGAGATGCCACTTTATCATACTTTCTTATGATCCTTGCAATCCTGTGAATTGATATTTTCATGTTATTTATCATCGGTATAATTGGCACCTTTTCATGGTTGACATAACTATTGGGTGACACCGTTTATATATGTCTTATTATGAATAGTCTAAGGATTTGTCCTCATAATGAGAATATTTACATTACATGAGCAAGTGAGTTCGTAAAAGTTCTTTTATCCCACTCAGTTGGTAACTAAATTGCTCGAGGACAAGCAATAAGCTAAGCTCGGGGGGAGTTGATACGTCCAAAACATATCTACTTTCCCGAACACTTTTGCTATTGTTTTTCCTCTAATTTGTGTCTTTTGGATGCAACTAACACGGACTAATGTTGTTTTCAGCAGAATTACCCTGGTGTCTCCTTTTTGTGTAGAAATATGAACTTTAAGGAAAAAGCCCGAATGACATCCAGAAGTTATTTTCCATCCGAGAGGGACCAGGAACCATGAAGACCAAACAGAGCGGAGCCACCAGGGCTCCTCACCTGGTGGTGGCGCGGGTGGGCCCTTGCCGCGCCAGCAGGGGGTGCGGCCCACTTGGCCACTTCCTGGCGACCCCTTCGCGGCTACATAACCCCTCTGACCTAAAAACATTCGAGGGATATCCAATTTTCCAGCACCGTACGCCGCCGCATTTGCGAACCCTAGTTCTGGGACCAGAAGTGTCTGTTCCGGCACCCTGCCGAGACGGGGAATTGAAGGGGATCATCGCCATCATCATCGCCAACGCCTCTCCATCAACCATCCATGTTTCCCCCATCCATGTGTGAGTAATCCACCGTTGTAGGCTTGAGGGGATGGTAGGGATTGGATGAGATCACTCATGTAATAGTTGTAAGATTGTTAGGGCATGGTGCCTAGTATCCGTTATCGGTGTTTTACGTCATTCTTGCAACTTGTTATGCTTAATGCTTGACACTAGGGCCCGAGTGTCATGATTTCAGATCTGAACTTTTTATTGTATCAAGATAATAATTATTGTTTTGGATCATATCTATGAGTTGTATACACATATTTTTGTCCGGAACCGATGGCCCAAAGTGAAAGCAATTGGGATAACCGGAGGGAATGGCTATGATGTGAGGATCACATGTGTTCACGGAATGTTAATACTTTGCTCCGGTATTTTATTAAAAGGAGTACCTTAATTGCCAGTAGTTTCCCTTGAGGCCCCGCTGCAAACGGGCTGGCAGGACAAAAGATGATGTGCAAGTTTCTCATTGCGACCACACCCAACTATGTTATTACATGAATTATCTTATCCATGCAACGCCCGTACATCTGTCCCTATGCCTACAATATTTTAATCCTGCTGTCTAAATCAATCACAATCGCTGTCTTAATTCTCCTGCTACTGTTATTTCACTATTGTCTCTGTAATAAAACTGTTGCTACAGATAATCTGTCTCGAGCAAGTCTATTAACAGATGCAGCTGATCTGAGAAATCATCTGTTAAATCTTATAAATATTCTTTGGCTCCCCTTGTGTCGAATCAATAAATGTGGGCTTTACTTCCCTCGAAGACTGTTGCGATCCCCTATACGTGTGGGTCATCAAAGAGAAAGCCCCATTCTTTAATATAAGAAATAAATCCAAATAAGGTCAAACTCACTTTACATGTTAAAAGTATTCAAAATATACAAAGTATTAAAAATACAAAATTTATATAAACATCCTAAAGCAAATATAAACCTCCTAGGACTTATCTATAAGTTTCTATTTAAAAACAGCTCCAAAAACAGTGTGAAAGGACATGTTTCAAATTTTTCTATAATTTCTCTGAAATCCAGGGGGTATTGTGCAAAGATTCATTTCCTTATGTTTTCTTCTTCCTTGGCCAGAAGGACGGTCGAGCGTGTCGCCGCCGCTGCGAAGCCTTGCTTCTCCTTCTCGCTTTCTCGCGCAGATAAGCTTGCAGAGAGTCGTCCGCATCCCTCTCCCCCTCCATAACTTGCCGTCTTCCTCTTCCTTCCAATCACCGAATCCTCAGCCATGGCCAAAACACTAGCTTCGGTCTTTCCTCAAATCGTCGGCGATTCCCGCCCCGCCAAGCTCCGAAGAGAGGTTCTGGTGCTCCCTCGTTCCTCTCTCTTCTTACTCCACAAGCCTAGTTGGCTGGGACGCCCCGAGGTCATGGAATTTCGCCGTCCCGTGCGCTCCATCTTCAACTCCGGCCGGCGACTATAGCGGACGAATTCATCGCCGCCCAACTACGTTTAGCCCCGAGGAGCAGCTCTGAAGCACCTCCGTGAAGCCTTCTTCCTACCCCTCGAGCCGTTCGTGCAGAGGAGCTCGAAGGGCCGAGAATTGATCGTCTTCCTCATCTCCGGCTGCCGCCTTCCGGAGAAGCTCGCCGCCAACTCCGACCCCCACGCTTCCGCAACCACTCCATCATCTCCAGGGTGAGATTTTGAGCACCTCAGTGACCTATGTTTCTTGCCTTTCCTGTTGGTTCATGCTCGCCGCCGTGACCGCCGTCCGCCGCAGTGTAAATGGTCGCCGACGGTTATTCCGGTGACCATTTGGTCCAAAATCGCCGCCAATCGCCTCCCCCCAGCGCCCTCCTGCCAAATCGTAGAGGCTCCAGCTCGAATTCATGTCGGGGTGAGCAAATCGTGCTCACCCGAACCGGATTCCAGTCGCTTACGTCACATGACGTCAGCGTCCTAATTTAATTACTTCTTGCAAATTAAATTCGTAATGTGTGAGTGCATGACATGTGGGACCACCCTGTCAGACTTTTATTCCTTTAGGTAAATCATTTCTGTAATTACAAAAACTATAACAGGTGGGCCCAACTCTTTATGTCAGAAACTTAGAAATTATTTCAAGAATTTCATAACTAATTCATATTTTATCAGAAAAATATAATCTTTATGTCAAAATGGTAAGAAAAATAAAATATAATTAACTATATCATTGCAATATGTATTTGAATAAAATTTAAATACAATAAAAAAACTAACCACTTAATCTTTTGAATATAGGGTTAATTTGAAATGCTATTTTCGAAGCATTTCAAACTTCATTCAAATTGTCTCACATGTTTAGCTGATAATTTTAAAAATGTGTTTTCATTATAACATGTAAGTTATTATTTAAAGAATTTCTATTTTAATATGATATGTTATTTAAGAAAATAATTAAAAATATATTATTTTCATAAATTGAAAATAAAATAAAGCTATAAGCTTATTAAGGTTGATATACTACTATTTGGTAATCATTTCAAATAGATAAAAATCCAATAATATTTGAACACTACTTAGTTCCACTTTGTATGAATGTTCTACTCATTTCATATATTACTTCCTGTTTGCTTATAATTTTGTGAAGTCAAGAACATTAACAAACACCTAAGAAGTAATAACACTATGGTAGTTTGTAACTTTTTATATTCCAAATAAATACTTCATCCATAAGAAACAATTCATAGTTAATAAGTAAGTGCTTAACTGAAATAAAATCTTATTGCAAAGTCTTGGGTAAAACATGAAGCAGATATGGCCTAGATGTAAATAAATATATAGTATTTATCGCATTATCTCATAAGTTTATAATATGTTTTTGTATTATGCTATAAATGTATTAATTGGAATTGTTAATACACGTGTGATATATAGACAAACTAGAGTCCCTAGTAAGCCTCTATATAAACTAGTCCATTGGGCAATTGTTGATCGAGATTCCCGATCATGGACAATGACTTCGGTTGACAATGGGGTCATCTTATTGGTAGAATAAGGTGATGGACATACACATCAAAGTATTGCAATAAGATCATATTACGATGTTTGTCATTTTCAATAGGAAGTAATATGGTAGCTTATTCCTTAGACCGTGAGACTGTATTTATTGCTGCTCCATAGGGGTACTTTGAGTGCATCAAACGTTGTGTCTTATATAGCATGACAATAAAGGTGTCTATCTTCGGTATCTCGAAAGAGTATGTTGAGACGCATGGATCAAGAGCGGGATTTTTTCATTCACGTAATAGAAAGATACTCTGGTCCCACTCGGTGAGATTACGTCTATATAGCTGCGTAGCTTATGACTAGGTCATAGAGATGTAATATCACAGACGAGTTATTAACCTTTGTCGGTAACGAGATACAACAGGGCATCGGATGTCTACGATCATATCTCGGACAAGGTAGTATCAAAGAAACAAAGGGAATACATAGCATGTTTATGGTTGAACGACGATATTCGTAGAATGCACAGGGACCGTCACAGGCAGCCAGGTCTCCCTGGCGGTCATTGGCGAGCGAAGGTCTCGACAATGTCTGGATTGTTCTCGAACCGTAGCGTAACAAGACTTAAGGTCTTAACGAGACTTGGAATAATATAGGAAGTGAATAGAGAGAGATAATTAATCCGAAAAGGGTTCCGGTGGTCCGGAAGGAGTTCCGGGAAGGTTTGGAATGGTTCCGGTAATGTCTGAAAGATGTTCGGGGTCACGGGAGATTAAATAATATGTAAATATATTAATTATGAATTAATTATATTTTATATTAATTTAATATTACAAAAAAATAGGGATAATTGGTTTTGTGCCATACCTAGCTGAGTTCTATCGGTCTGTGCCATACCCTCGTTGTTTCTCTGGTGTGTGCCCTGGTTTGCTCGCATATCGGCCAAACGCTGATTTCCCTCAGGTCAACCTCCTTTGACCCGCACTTGGCCTGACTGGTGGGATCGGGCTGGCGTGGCTCGGGCTGACTGGAGTAGTACGTCATCCTCCTCCAAGTGCGACCGCTCAAGTGGGGACAGGAAGGGACGAGTCTGACACCCAGGTTGGGTATCTCCGCCCCAATTAACACCGAATTAACTGAATTAACTAGATTAATATTAATGTAACTGACAATTTGTTGATTGGTACGTCATTGTTTAGTGAAACTGCTACAACTAACTGAAACTCGATTTATAATAGGATTCATCACTCGATTTGAAAACTGGAACTCAATATATAACTCGAATTGAAACTGCTACTACTAATTTAAACTTGATTTATAAGTCGAACATGATTATATTAGGATTATATAAACAATTAAAAAAGATAAGCAGTCACTGCTACTACGCTGGCGGCGGCCTAATACTACTACTAATCAGTAGCAGTGCAACTAATGCACTGCTACTGCTACTACGACGATCGCCGCGCGCGGCTCCTATGTGTGCTGCCTCTTGGGCAGCGGTCCGTCGTCGGAGGAGGAGTCGTCGTCCTCCTCCTCCTGCTCCTCGTCTTCCTCCTCTTCCTCGACCTCCTCCTCCTCCTTATCCATGTGCTCGTCGTCGTTGTCGTCCTTCTCCTCCTTGTCTCCCTTGATCAACTCCCGGTCCGAGTTCTCCTCCTTGGACCCGTGGTGATCGTCGTCGTCGTCGCTGGAGTCAGGGTCGTACCCCTCGCCATCGCCACCGCTCTGGTCGGTGTCGAACCCCTCGCCGTCATCATCGGTGCCGGAGCCGCCGCCGTTCCCTTGGCCGTGGCCCCCCCTCCCACCACTCGATCGGGTTCCCCTCCCCGTTGGAGTCGCTCGGGATGGCTGGATTGTGCCTCCAAGGCTCGTCGTCCGATTACATTGTTGTTGGAGAGAAGTGGTGGTTGGGGTTTTTCACAGAGAAGAGAGAATGGAGAGAAGAGCGAGTGAACAGCAATGCCAATGCGCATTGGGGTTTATATTAGTGAAGGGATAACTGATCGTTATGAATTCACTGCCGCCGGCGTGTAAATCGATAACCGCGCTTCGGCACTGAACAGGCGCATCTCTTGGTTTTCTTGCCAACGGTAGTGTATACATGACAACACAATGCGCATTGGGATTTTATTCGCAATGATGACATCGTGTGACCGCGCTTCACATCTAGTCGAATTGACATGCCTGTAAATGTTTACCACGTCATCTGGTGCCCCTATACGTGTCGAGTACAACTGTCGAACAGTTGATGCGCATCGTCGTTATGGTCAAATTTAGTGCAGTTGGAGACGAGACGTTGTGAGACATCTACACGTATCAGAAGCATTTGTCGCTAGAACTAACAGGATTAATTTTCTTTTTACGTGAAAATATCTAGACACGAACTTGACGTAAACTACATGAATCGGTGCATCCATGTCAACACAGCAAGCGCAATCTAGACACGAACTGGACGTGAACTTGCACCCACAACAAACGCTTTGTGTAGTTACGCGATTTGAACGTGTGTAGGCCTTGTTTACCAACTTGAATCGTTTGAATATTTTTTATTTTACTTCTGTCGAACACCTTAAGTGCGCACTCTTGACGCGCTCAGAGCGTGCCCGGCATGCTCTGGGCGCGAACAGGCGCACATTTGTGTAAAATTTGTGCGCGAAATGGGCCTAGACCATTCTTAGTCACTCCTAAATGATAGTTTTGTGAGTATTTTGAAATTATCATGTTGCAATTCTCATTTGCACATTTGAGATATGCGATATCACATGAGATCCTCGCCCTTCTCATTTGAATATATGTAGACCATGTTTTTCAACATGAGTTCGTTAGTATATGACATATTAAGACTATGTGCGTTGGTTTTTCATTTTTTTGATAAATTTTAAATTTATCATGGTTATTTCAAATTTGGTCAAATCTAAGTTTGACCAACATTTAAACAAGTTTAAAACATGAAAATGAAAAACTAAGCATGGGTCCTTCTTAGTCACTCCAAAACGAATCTTTTGTGAGGTTTTTGAAATTTTCATGTTACAATTCCAAAACCACTTCTCTCCAACCTTAGACCTCATTGTTTGAGTTATGCAATATCACATGATCTCCATGCCCTTCTCCTTTTTGAATGTATGTAGACCATGTTTTCCAACTTGAGTCGTTAGTATATGACATAATACGACTATATGAGCAGGATTTTCCTTTTTTCGACATTTCTTTGAATATTTGAAGCTCATTTCAAATGTGGAACAAACTACAGCCGTCCGATTTCCTCTAGAAGGAAGATGCAGCCGTCCGATTTCTTCCAGAGGGAATCTGCAGGCGATCTGCAAGAAGCTCGTTATGCGATCTGATTGGACCCGCGCGTAGGTTAAGGGTTGTACACCGCTGACGAGTGGACCCGACGGGGAGTTTTGGCTCGCCCACCCCCATTTGCCTCAGTGAGACCAAATGGGTATTTTGGCGCACCAAATGCGGATTTTGGCTGTTACCCATCGTAACCAAATGGGTATTTTGGCAAACCAAATGGGGATAGCGATGAGCTTGCTCAAATCTAGCTTGAATCCATATAAATTTTCAAACGAGCTTGGACTCGCTGAAAAATGTGTTTCAAATGAGATCCAAAGGTAGGGTAAACGACCTCATTTCTAAGCAAAAAATGGTGGAGTCGCCACAAAAATGTGTTTCAAATGAGCTCCAAAGGAAGGGTAAACAGCCTCATTTCTAAGCAAAAATTGTGGACTCGCTGAAAAATGTGTTTCAAATGAGCTCCAAAGGTAGGGTAAACGGCCTCATTTCTAAGACAAAAACAATGGACTGGCTGAAAATTGTCAAACTGAAGTGAATTTACACACACAATTGGAAATGTCAAGCACAAGGCCATTGCCCTTAATAAAGCAACTAATAACTAAAATGGACTACCACTCGTCCTCGTCATCGGAAACCTCCACCGTCTCGGCCTTGCCCTTGCCCTTGCCCTTGGGCATCCACATCTTCTGAGGCGTTGTTGTTCGACGCCGACCACGTGTCCTTCTTCTTCCCCTGGCTCTCAGAGTAGATCTTGAGCCGTTGCTGCTCGGCGACAGAATGCTTGGCAAGGTCCATGGCTTTCAGGTCGGCCATGGCCCAGGCCCAACCCGGGTCCAGCACCTCCATGACCTCCTCCTTCCAGGCCATGGTCCAGTGCATACCCTAGTCGTCCTTGTCCTCCTCGTCGGACAGATCGATGAAGAAAATGTGATCGGGCGCAATGGCCCTGCCCCTGCCCCTTGGACTTGGAGACTCCCCGTCCCATGCTGCTTCCCTCGCTCGCCTCCTGCTCGAACTTGGAGGAGTACGCGCACGCCCACGGCCACTCCCCATGCCGTTTCCCTCGCTCGCCTCAGGAAACCAAGGATAGGGGACGTGCCAGCGGCGGCGGTTCGAGCTGGGAGTTGAGCTTCCATACCACGAGCCATGGAGAGATAAGGGACTGGGCAAAGGTGTCTAGGAGAGGAAGAGGGGATTTCTGAGCGCAACGGGCAAAGAGATGGCTCCTTTTAATGACATCTGCGTTCTCTGGACGGCGTCACGATCTAGAAGGCAGTAATGGCGACCGGACATTAAGTCGGCTCCAGACTGCTCAGCTTGGAGCAGGACAGAGTAGGCAAGAGACACGCGAAGACGACGGAGCAGATGCGCGTCCAGGCCGGCAGTGTAGGCGGAGAGGTAGATTTTTTCTGGCCAGGGGGCACGCCATTGAAGGCGCGGCGAGCACAGGCATGGACGCGCACGTACGGCTCCATGAAATCTCTCTGCCGCCGCTGGCCCCACTTGCAAGCAAGCTTTAAGGTCAAAGGCACGACCCTAGTAGCCGAGCCCAGGAAATTCCAACCGAGCCGCGCTAGTGTAACATCCCAACATTTTATAATGTTCAAAAATCACTTATATTTTAAAAAATAATTTGTGATTGAAATAAAACATTAAATGCATAAGAAAACCAACTATAAAAGTCTTCAATCATATTGAAAAAAATTTATTAATTTAAATATCTCAATATATCAATATTTTCAAAAGTTGTTCAAGCTAAACATTTATTATCCATTGTATTTCTTAAAACCTCAATATCTAATTTGACAAATGTGTTACAAACTTTCAAACCATTTTATTGAAAAAAAAGTGTTTCTAAATAAGCATTGCATTCATTAATTTCCATAACATAAAATGATGAATATATTATATCTAAGAAATGAATTAAAGCTAAAATCTTTTCAAAAGTTGTTATATGAAGTTTTCAAATGATTTATCTTAATATAAAATATAATGGTGCACCAAAATAAAGTTTAATTTAGATTGAATCCATTATATTCATATTACTTTAAAAATATTTATATTCTATTATTCTACTATTATACCAAAATAAAGATGAATGGTTAAGCAAATGAGTTTGATTAACTTAATTTCGAACTTATATAAGTGTTGTATTTTTATAAAACTTATCTAGCCAAAAATAAAATTAGTTAAACCCTATTTTCAAATTTAACATAAAGTGTCAATTTTGTATTTAATAAATATTTCAAAATTATTAATTTTAAAAAGTTTTCAAAACATACCCACTAATGTTTTAAAGCATAAATATGAATTTTACAAATTTATAGAAATGTGTTTGACTTCATTTGGAGTTTTAATTCAAAAGATATAAAGAAGATAGAAAAAACAAAAAATCAATTGAATAATTTTTTTTATACGGACCAGCCTCCCAAGCCAGTGGGTCGAAGCCCACTGACTATCCACCGCACGCGCAGCGCGTTTCAGCCCGCCAGCAGCCCGCATCTCTTCCCCCTCTCGCTGCCAGGCAGGCCCCACCTGTCATCATCGTCTTCCTCCCCAAATCGCGCGCCCGTCCATGGAAACTCCGGCCGGCGATTTCTCCTCTTTAATCCAGGCAATTAAACCCACGATTCCTTTCCTCGTTTATGCCTTCAAATAGCCCCCGCACTCCTCTTCGATTTGCCCTGGAAAACGCAGTAGGGAGCCACCAGGCTGCTCGATTTCATCTGAGACTTTCCGCCACGGCCGCCGGCGAGCTTCTTCGTTCCCGGTGAACTTCGTCGGCTCCGAGACCCCTCCTCTAACCCTGCCCTCATATTTAATCCATGAGCATCTTTTTGACAAGGTATGGCATTGCATTTCTCAGCGTTTTGAGCCGTGCATCCTCGGACCAAAGCTCGGGCCGTCGTGGGCATCTCCGGCGAGCAACCTAGGAAGAATCAGGAAGAACGGCCGCCCCCTACTTGGCCTACGAGCCCATCAAGATGTCGGGCGCGCTTTGGTAACGAAAGCCCTCTCCCCGTCTTCTTATTTTGCCGGAACACGGCATGCCGAGCCGTTGCCGCCGCTCTCCGGTAACCTATCGCTGCCTGCCTTTGGTCGTTAGATCTGGACCGTTGGATCTTGATCCAACGGCTTCTGTCTTTTGTTTTATTCGAACCGGTATCAGCGAATAAAATGTTGCCACGTCGTTGCCTCATCAGCGCCCAGTCAGCGCTGACGTGGAAAATGAATTTCTCGATTTAGTTAATTGGCAGTTTTGCAGAAAAGCCCCTGCGTATTCAAACCTTCATAACATTTTAACCCCTTATCCAAATTTGATAATTTTATATATTTGGAAAGCCTTTGACATGTAGAATATTTTAGATATGTTAGAATTCAAATTTGAGGTAGTTTAAAATATTCAAATTTCAAATGGAGGATTTGAGTATATTTGTCATAACTTTAAATCTACAAATTCAAAAATTGCAAATAAAATTGTTTTAGAAACTTTGGAATATTTGTAATATGGTACCTCTGTTATAAAATAATTTTGAGTACTATTTTGATGATTTAATAGTTGTATGTTTAAATTGAATAATTTGACTATTTTTTACATAACTTTTAATCGAAACATTATTTTTGATTAAATCAAATTGCTATAAATTTCATTAAATGCCCTCTTTCTATTAGCACCATTTTATTAAAAAAATTATAAAATTAAATCACATAAAACTTTAACCTTATAGTTATTCATTTTATAATATTTTGCAAAAATGGAAATTAATTAAATTGCATTTATAGCCTAATGCATATTTTATAAATATCACAAAAATTAGTATGATAATTCTAATTATTAAAAAAGTGCATTGCATGCATGAAATATTTTATTATATAGTTATACTCCTCATAGGAAAACTCCTCCCTCATTTCTCTTAGTTAGTATCATTTTCAACTTAGCATTCTAGTAAAGTGCTATACACTTAGACACTTAGGATTTTCAACATGGAGCTGGAAGACCAATGAAGGACTTAGCCAAAACAGGACTTCAGAAGTATCTTCAAGGAGTAGAAGCACTTAGAAGAAAATCAAGAAGAAGTCATGTAGACCAACCAGCAATATTTTCTAAGTCTTGCTCCCTCTCTCTTTCTTTTCTCCCTTCTCCTCTTAGACTTCATGATGACTAAGTTAAATCCAAGACCAGCCTCGAGGATACACGAATTATCAAGTCTGAAGATTTATCAAGTCTATCAAAACTTCAATCAAGACATCACCAAGGAGAGTGCTACAAGTCTGGAGATGAAGCCTGGAAGAATAACTACATCCTTCTTCCTATCTTTTCCCTCTTTCCTAATCTTTTCTTTCACTTTATACAAAAACAGTTTTTGATCATATTATTACCATCTTGAAGTTGTTGGATCCTAGCGGCATAGTGAGATGAAGCGGCCTGGAGACTAACCTTACATGTCCACGTACATGAGACCTGTTCCACAATTTAAGTGGATGTCCGGGTGTCTGTCTCTCTCACTATAGTGAATATCCAATTTACAAAGAGTTGATAATAATTGTTGATCACCTTGAAGTATAAACTTAGTATTTTCTCTAAGTATTTTGCACATCATGGCTAAGCCAGTTGAGTGCTTATTTAAGATGAATTATAACAAACTATCTTATCCAACTTATGACCTTAGTCCTTAGTCATTTTTTACCAACACATTTCCTTGCATTAACTTAAAAGATTTTCATAGCATGACATGCATCTCTAGTCCTTAGAAATAATTTGCATATCATGCATGACATAATTTCCTTAGAATTTTTTATAAAACTTGTTTGTTCATTATGTATGCTTGTATGTGTTGTGTTGTTTTGTTTTATGATTGTTGTATTGTTGTTTGTTTATATTGCTTAGATTGAACGGAGAGATCCGAATAACGTTGAAAAGAGTTTGTGAGTAAATACTTCATTCAAAGGCAAGTGGCACACCTCATAAAAATCCTATTATTTTCTATATGCATTACTTAGTGTATTTTTATATAAGCATGTGTAGGATAGTATTGCTATGCTAAACCTGTGTAGAAATTCCTTATTCCTGTGTCTAGACTCCTATGCAATACTTAGTAGAATTATTTTATGCTATGCAAATGTTGTTTTGTGAAAATCTAAATTCTACTAAGTTAATAAAGAACCTCCTGGGTGGATTGGTTGTATATGGTGGCGAAGTTGAGTGGCTACTCAGGCCCATGTCTATGGTTCCAGGAGTACGTGCACTTGTGGATGGCCACCTCGGGAACAGAGGAATCTGAAGAACTCCTAGTGACGATTGCTTCCAGTGCAGCCATTGCCATATGGGCTCTGACTTGATCAATTATGTTGCGTGGACTCTCTCCGGCTAGACAAGCAGATGTAGAGGGTGTTAGGTGGAACGTGTCAAGCTAGAGTGGGAGGGAAAATGCTTCTGAAAGATCTCGTCTCATTCTTCTCCTTTTCCTTATCACTATAAGTGTGTAAAGGATAGTTTGGGTTGAATGGTTACAATGGTGAACATGCACAACCTCTACTGTAATGTACCTGCACTTAAAATATGGCAGATACTTGTGTATAGTGCAAATCCCTAGATCGATTCGTTTGCACACACAGTTTACGATGTCCAGACTTAGAAAATATTCATTACAATTTGCATAGCATAAAGCTAGCAGTGAACAGAGTAAACAACGGAAATTATTCTTCATGGAGTCCCCAATAATCATCATGTGCCACAGGCGAGCATGTTGGTTGAAGACTCGAAACCCTTAGCGAAAATCTCACTCGTCATCAGAATAGTCTGCAATAAGATATATATTGCAACAACGTGGGTCAGAACCATTAAAAATGGAACTGGCAAGTGACACTATGGTGGATACTTTGACAAATAACTCTATAATCTATATGCTTATTTGGCTGGTGGAGCTCAAGACTATTTTGCAGAAAGCAAGTTTTTCCTTAACTCTTTGAAACAACTTTACCTCGTTGAGACAAATATGGTATGAAAGCCATAGTCTCAATCTGCCCTTGTTCACCCATCAAGTTTTAATTTATAAGTTGGAATGGGGAATCCTCCGTTTACGTTCTCGTTCAGCTGCTCAATTGTCCGTTTCCGGGGACACGGCTAAGTACTTAGATTTTAACTGTAGAGGTTGTGCACGTTCACCATTGTACCCATTCAACCCAAACTATCCTATACACTCTTGAAGTGTTAAGGAAAAGGAGAAGAATGAGACGAGATCTTTCAGAAGCATTTTCCCTCCCCATGCTGGCCTGACGCGCTCCATCTACAAACCACTACCACCACCTGTCAGGCCGGGGCGAGTCCACGCAGCTTAGTTGATCAAGCCAGAGTCCAAGCAACCAATTCCACCAAGGTGTTTGATTATAACTTAGTAGAATTTAACATTTCATCAAAATAGTTTTGCATAGCATCACAATTCTACTAAGTATTTTCATAGGAACCTAGACACAGGAATAAGGAAGTCTAAACATGGCTTGCATAGCAATACTATCCTACACCTGCTTATAGAAAAATAATCTACTCATGCATAGAAAAATAATAGGACTTTTATGGGGGTGTGTCACTTGCCTTGGCAATCGGGAGTGCAGCAGTTACAGTTGCAAGGATTTTCGTTGCCCTCCGAATAGTCTAACAAAAGAAATAAGTAGCCACACACAAACACACAAGCAATATATTCATACAAAGAAAAATATATGCTATGCATGAGATGCAATAATTTATTTTAATTTCAGGAAACTAGTATATGTATCTCTTAGAATTTTTATGACATATGCATGAATAAATTTTTAATTTGTTTTCATTTATTTAGACATGAATAAAAGGGTAACATCAAGAATTTTAGTTTACTTAAATAAAATTTCATAACCAAATTTTGTAAAAATGACATTTGGGCAGAGGTCATCTAAACAAGTTTTTAGCAATTTGATTCACTAATTTTTTTTTCCTAACTAAAGTTATGTCAAAAACACTTAAACTAATTTCAAAAATATTTGAAAATTTTGAATGTGTCAAAACAGAAAAAAAATCAAGCCAAAATATTCTACTGGTTCAAAGGATTCCAAATATATAAAAATATTTGAATTTGGTTAAACAGATAAAAATTAATGATAAAAACAAGATGTAGGGGGTTTTCTGTAAAACTGCCATTTTAATTCTATTTAATAAAATCGCAGAAAATCTACGCCTACGTGGCTCTGACGTGGCGCTGATGGGGTGCTGACGCGGCGCTGACTGTGCGTGCCACGCAAGCGTACCGCTTCGTTTTTAAGTGATCTAATCCTAGCCGTGCACGGGAGATCTAACGGTTCAGATCAAATCGACCAGACCCGAACGACACGGCCGGCCGGAACCCTAGCCCGAGGCGTGCTTGCGGCGGCGCCATCGCCGGCGATGCTCGTTTCCTACGATCTACTGCCTACGAGGACGAACGAGTCATACCCGTACGTGGAGGAGGTCGAGGCAGAGACAATGGCGAGGTGGTCAACGATAGGGTGCACTGACGCGCCGGAATTTGCTCACCGGAGTCGTGCTTGGCGGCGGTCCTCTTCAGGTGTGGACAGAAATGATGTTCTGCTGCCCGAGAAGATGCAAAAACTTGTCAAAACGATGCGCAAGATCAAAGTAATTCAAAAGGGCGTGTAGAGAGGTCTCGGGGTTCATGATTCTTGCCGGAGTCGCGAAGTTTCGCCGGCGGCTACGGCGGAGCTCCGGGGATGTTCGCGGGCGGCCTGGTGGCTCTCGGGAGGTGGTGCTTGGGGCAAAAGAGAGAGGGGATCGAGGTGGTCTTATAGCGAGCAACGGCGGAGGAAATGGGGCAGTGAATCAATCGCAATGAATCGAATTGATTCGGGCGTTTCACGGCGTTCATCGCGGGCGTGATTTGGGCGAGCCGTTGCAGCGGGAGGGATGACAGGTGGGGCCCACCTGCCAGAGAAAGAGCGTGCACGCGGACGGGGATGGGCTGCTGGCGGGTTACGGTGCTGCGCGCGCGGTAGATAGCTTGTGGGCTTCGGCCCACTTGCTGGCCCGACTCCATTTTTCTTTTTAAAATTCATTTTCTGTTTTTAAATATTTTGAGTATAAAACAATTTCAAAACTACACCATAAGTCCTCAGAAACATTCATAAAAATATAATTTGAAAATCTTATTAAAAATGGATCCTTTTGGTAGTATTTTTGTATCAAGTAAAAATAGAATAAAAAGAATATTATTATAAATTCAAATAACAATTTTATGGACATTAAATCAATTTAAACATATATAAATAATTTAATTTAAATCCTATGTGATTTAAATGACAAGTTTAAATGATGATGATGCATGAATGCAAAGTTTTAAATATTTCTGGAAATTGGGATGTTACAAACCTAACCCCCTTAAGATGAAGCTTGCCCTCGAGATTCGGATTGGTTAGCAAATAGGTGAGGGTGGTCTTCTTTCAGGTCATCTTCTCTTTCCCAAGTTGCTTCTTCTTCTGAATGGTGATTCCACTGTACTTCACAGAATTTGATGGTCTTGGTTCCGGTGACACGTTCTGCTGTCTCCAAAATCTTTATGGGTTTTTCTTCATAAGTGAGATCACTTTCTAGTTGTACTTCCTCTAGTTGCACCGTATCTCTTAGCAGTGTCTCTGCCATTTCTGGGTGACATTTCTTCAGCTGGCTGACATGAAACACATTGTGAACTGCGGAAAGTGCTTCCGGTAGTTCCAATTCATAGGCAACCTCTCCTTTGCGGGATAATACCTTGAAAGGTCCAATAAATCTAGGTGCCAATTTTCCTTTGATTCCAAATCTTTTAACTCCACGCATAGGTGAAACTCTCAGATAGGCTCGATCACCTACTTCATAAGTGACTTCCCTCCTCTTGGAGTCCGCATAACTCTTCTGTCTGGATTGTGCTATCTTTAAACGGTCCTTAATCAGCCTCACTTTTTCCTCAGCCTCCTTGATTATGTCTGGTCCGAACAAACTACGTTCTCCTACGCCACTCCATAGTAGTGGTGTAGTGTACTTTCTTCCATACAGCGCTTCAAATGGCTACATCTCTATGCTCGCTTGATAGCTGTTGTTGTAAGAGAACTCTGCATATGGGAGATTATCATCCCAGCTTGACTTATAATCTAGAGCGCATGCTCTTAACATATCTTCTAGGATTTGGTTTACTCTTTCTGTCTGTCCGTCCGTCTGCGGATGGAACGCTGTGTTGAACTGTAATCTGGTTCCCAGAGACTCATGTAATTGATTCCAGAAATGAGAAGTAAACTGAGTACCCCTATCCGACACAATTTTCTTGGGAACACCATGTAGACACACAATCCTCTTCATATAGACGTCAGCTAGTTTGGCACTAGTGTAAGTAGTCTTCACGGGTATAAAGAGAGATACTTTCGTCAGACGATCGACTATAACCCATATAGAATCATACCCTGATTTAGTCCTGGGCAGACCAGTGATGAAATCCATACCAATCTGTTCCCACTTCCAATCTGGTACTGGTAAGGGTTGCAGCAACCCTGCTGGTTGTTGGTGTTCTGCTTTCACACGACTGTAGACGTCACACTTTGCAATGTATTCAGCAATATCTCGCTTCAAATTGATCCACCAATACCTCTCCTTTACGTCCATATACATCTTAGTGTTACCCGGATGTATGGAATAAGGTGAGTCATGAACTTCTTGAAGTATTAACTTTCTAAGATCGGCATCGTCAGGAACACATATGCGTTCTTTATACCATACGGTTCCTTCCTCATCTTCTCTAAAGTCCCTGGCTTTGCCTTCACTTAGGTTCTTCTTGATTTCTTTTACTGCTTTATCCTCTAATTGAGCTTCCTTGGTTTTGTTAAATAGAAGAGGTTGAACTTCTAAGGATGCTATGAATCCTTCAGGTACCACTTCCAATCGAAGGTCCTTAAATCCTTTACATAGATCTTCAGGCAATTCTCCTGCCATGAGTCCGTTTACATAAGTCTTACGGCTCAAGGCATCAACCACTACGTTGGCTTTCCCTAGGTGGTACTATAGACTCAAATCATAGTCTTTGATCAATTCTAACCATCTCCTTTGTCGCATGTTTAATTCCTTCTGAGTAAAGAAGTACTTGAGGCTTTTATTATCTGTAAATACTTCACATCACTTGCCCCATAAACATGTTCTCCATATCTTTAGCGCATGTACCACAGAAGCTAACTCTAGATCATGATTGGGGTAGTTTACTTCATGATTTTTGAGTTGTCTTGAGGCGTAAGACACTACTTTGCCTTCTTGCATCAATACGCTTCCTAGGCCACGATATGAAGCGCCGCAATAAACTTGGAAGTCTTTCTCTAGATCTGGTAAGCATAATACTGGTGCCAACACTAAGCGTTTCTTTAATTCTTGAAAACGGGTCTCACAAGCTTCTGTCCACTCAAATTTCTTTCCCTTCTTCAGTAGTTCACTCAAGGCCTTGGCAATCTTGGAGAAGTTTTCAGTGAATCTCCGGTAGTATCCTGCCAGTCCTAGAAAACTGCGGATTTCTCCCACGTTTTTGGGTGATTCCCAATTTGTCACAGCAGCAACTTTTTCAGGATCCACTGCTATTCCATGTTTAGACACCAGGTGTCCTAGAAATCCTACTTGTTTTAACCAAAATTCACACTTGTTGAACTTAGCATATAACTTATCCTCTCGGAGTCTTTGCAACACCAGACGTAAATGTTCTTCATGTTCTTTGTGACTTTTGGAGTAGACTAAGATATCATCGATGAAGACAACAACAAACTTGTCCAGAAAATCCATAAATACCTTATTCATCATATTCATGAAATAGGCTGGAGCATTGGTTAACCCAAAAGGCATTACTGTGTACTCATACGAACCATATCTTGTAACAAAGGTAGTCTTGGGTATATCCATCTCTCTAACTTTCATCTGAAAGTACCCTGATCTGAGATCAGTCTTCGAGAACACGACAGCCCCTTCTAGTTGATTGAAGAGCTCATTGATTTTGGGTAGCGGATACTTGTTCTTGATTGTATGCTCATTTATGTCACGGTAATCGGTGACTAATCTCTGGGTACTATCCTTCTTCTTGACGAAAAGGATTGGGGCTCCCCAGGGTGATGAACTTGGACGGATAAAGCCTTTCTGCATAAACTCTTCTAGTTGCTTCTTGAGTTCTTTCAGTTCATCAGTTGCCATTGGGTAGGGTCTTTTAGCAATTGGTCCTGTAACCGGCTTTAGTTCAATGAGGAACTCTACATCTCTATCGGGTGGCATTCCCGGTAGTTCTTCCGGAAACACATCAGGGTATTCCTTGACTATAAGAACCTCACCCAGACTAACCCTCTTAAGAGAATTAAGCCTAACCTTCTTTAGTTCGAACTTTGATCTAAAGTTGATTTTCAAACCTTCTGGAGTGGTGAGAGTGATGGTTCTATTTGCTTAGTCTATGATTCCTGCATAACGGGACATCCAATCCATCCCTATGATAACATCGAGTTCTTGTGTTTCCAAGATGATCAAGTCCGTAGGAAACTGATACTTTCCAATCTTCAGACTCAACTGTCTATAACCAGAGGTTACTAGCATTTGTCCTCCCGGAGAGCTTACTCTAATATGGCTTCCTATATTTTCCACAACTAACCCATGTTTGTTTACAAAAGCTCTTGAAATGAATGAATGGGATGCTCCAGTATCAAATAAAACTAATGCTGGACATGAATTGAGCAAGAACGTACCAATGACAACATCGGGTTCATCGTACACTTCTTCCACATTGATGTGGTTCACATGTCCTTTCTGGAAGGGATTGGGCTTGGTAGCTTCTGCAGCCTTCTTTTCGGGGCAGTCAGTGGCGTAGTGGCCCTTGTTATTGCACTTGAAGCATATAACTTGGCTGATGTCTTTCTTATATTCAGGATTTTGGCGATGATGTCCATTGTTGTGGCCAGCATTTCCATTTCCTTTGTGATTCCCATTGTTTCCCTTGAAACCACCACTATGGTTGTGACCATGATGTTTGTGGTTTCTTCCTCCACTAGGATAATGCCCAGGTTTATGACCCTGGTTTGTATCTTGAGGGAAAGGCCTTTTGAATGAAGTTTCAGAATGGTGTTTGTGAACATTCAACTTTCTCTTCCTGTTTTCAGCCTTCTTGATGTTATCCTCCAGTATGATAGCCTGATCTAGGAGGGTTTGATAATTTGGTGCATATGCTACTGTTAAAGGAATCTTCAGCTCGTCACTCAGCCCATTTAGGAATTTTGCTTTCCTCTTAGCCTCAGTGTTGATGTATTCAGAGGCATATCGAGAAAGGGCATGGAAACATGCCATGTACTCCTTAAGGCTCCTGTTTCCTTGTCTCAGGTTTCTGAATTCTTCTTGCTTCAAGTTCATATTGCCCAAGGAGATATGAGCATTACGAAAA
This sequence comes from Poa annua, assembly GCA_026929855.1. NCBI lineage: Eukaryota > Viridiplantae > Streptophyta > Magnoliopsida > Poales > Poaceae > Poa > Poa annua. The sequence goes on from CM049427.1 coordinate 71,784,628, forward strand.
CCTTCCTTGAAGTTTTCCCAAGTCAAGGTTTCTAGTGGGTGAGTGATTTGATAAGTTTCCCACCACTGAATTGCTGGTCCTTCCAACAGGTGAGTAGTGAACCTCACCTTCTCAGCGTCGGTACATTCCCAAGTCACTAGATCTCTGTCCACGGAACGCAGTCAGTCATCTGCCACAATTGGCTCTATTGCAGTTGAGAACTTGTTAGGCCGGAGCCTCAGAAATCTAGTAAGTCTATCCACTTGGGGGGTGGTGGCGGTGGCGGGTTGTGGTTGTGGTTGTTGTTATTGTTGTTGGTTGCCGAAATGAACTGGGTCATCATAGTCATTAGCTGAGCTTGAGCGGCCATCAACTGTTGTATAGCATCGTTGTTATTGTGGTCGTTGTTGCTGTTGTTATCGGCCACACGACGGGAGGCATCTGTGGTTTTTGCATAGATGAGTTTAGACGGAAAGGTCTAAAGAGAAAAATACCCCAACAACCAAACAACTTATAAGAACAACAATCACACAATTCAAACCTTTGGATTAAAACGACATGAAAATTTTGAGAAATAAAACTCGCGAGGTTCCGGGGATACAAGGGAAAATACTGCCTTACCACAAGTTAGTAGGTCAATTCAAGACTAAGATAACGATGAGGTGTAAATAAATGGTAGTCTCACTAACTAACTACTCGACCATGTCATCATCTTCTTCTTCAATTTCCTGAATCTCGATTCCTTGATTGTCGATTACTTCCTTTAAGTCCTTCACTTCTTTCTCCAGGGCAGAGTTCTTCTCTTGCAGCTCCCTCTTCTCAGTACGAAGAAGCTTGATCAAGTCACTATCAGCTTCAAACTCGACTTCATTGCTCTCGAGTTCTGCCTTCTGTTCTCTGATAGTCTTGTTCTTCTCTTGAACCCTTTTCTCCTGTCTCTTGTACTTCTCCTCTTGTGCAGCAAACCTCTCTTCTTGAGACTTAGTCACATCCTCCTGAGCCTTCATCTTTTCCTCATTCTCCTTGAGTAAGGCACATAACTCATCGTTCTTCAGGAGCTCAGTGCGCTTATCCTCATAAAGTTCTGTGACGAGGATCTCCAACTCCTGGAAATAAAGACTAAGGGGCTTTGCTTTGCCTCTATCTCCGACATCAAAAAGGTAAGGTTCTCCATCCTCGTTTCTCCTTCCAAAGAAAATGGACTAGTGGCCCCTCAACTCTGTGCTGTAGCGTCCGCAGAGACGCCCAATAAGGTCTTGCATGACTAGATTGAGTCCTTTATCTTTGGAGTCACTAACAATTTTGATTTCCAACGGGGGCTCTTCTCCACGTCCTGGCTGAGTTGCTTTTATTCCCCAACAGCCCTCTTTGTTAAACTTCTTCAGGATGAAGCCCTTAACTTGAGGTAGCGGTAAACCTATCTTCTCGCCGATGTCTAGGAGGTAGCAGCCAAAACGGGTGTTCTCGAAGTCCTCCGCAGTGGTGAAGTGGAAGCTCGTCATCCTTTAGGTAGAAAGAAAATAATTAAAACAAGAAATGCATGAGGTAAAGAAGTACTAGTCATATGTGTATTATTTATTTAGAAAAATACTAAGTCAAATCTCAATGTGATCAACAAATATTAACAACTCTTTGCAAATTGGATATTCACTATAGTCAGATAGACAGACACCCGGCCAGCCACTTAATTGTGGAACATGTCTCATGTACGCGGACATGTAAGGTTTGTCTCCAGGCCGCTTCATCTCACTATGCCGCTAGGATCCAAAATACTTAAGGAGATAATACTATGATCAAAAAGTTTTTCCAATTCTAAGGGCTTGAACCTACAGGCAACACAGTGCTCTGATACCATATGTTGAGGTTGTGCACGTTCACCATTGTACCCATTCAACCCAACCCATCCTATACACTCTTGAAGTGTTAAGGAAAAGGAGAAGAATGAGACGAGAACTTTCAGAAGCATTTTCCCTCCCCATGCTGGCCTGACGCGCTCCATCCACAAACCACTACCACCACCTGTCAGGCCGGGGCGAGTCCACGCAGCTTAGTTGATCAAGACAGAGCCCATATTGGCAATGGCTGCACGAGAAACAATCTTCACTCGGAGTTCTTCAGATTCCTCTGTTCCTGGGTGGCCATCCACAAGTGAATATCCCACAGGTAAATCCCCTGGGGACAACACTCAGCTCATATAGCCAAGCAACCAATTCCACCCAGGTGTTTGATTATAACTTAGTAGAATTTAACATTTCATCAAAATAGTTTTGCATAGCATCACAATTCTACTGAGTATTTTCATAGGAACCTAGACACATGAATAAGGAAGTCTAAACATGTCTTGCATAGCAATACTATCCTACACCTGCTTATAGAAAAATAATCTACTCATGCATAGAAAAATAATAGGACTTTTATGGGGTTGTGCCACTTGCCTTGGCAACCGGGAGTGTAGCAATTACAGTTGCAAGGATTTTTGTTTCCCTCCGAATAGTCTAACAAAAGAAATAAGTAGCCACACATAAACACACAAGCAATATATTCATACAAAGAAAAATATATGCTATGCATGAGATGCAATAATTTATTTTAATTTCAGGAAACTAGTATATGTATCTCTTAGAATTTTTATGACGTATGCATGAATAAATTTTTAATTTGTTTTCATTTATTTAGACATGAATAAAAGGGTAACATCAAGAATTTTAGTTTACTTCAATACAATTTCATAACCAAATTTTCTAAAAATGACATTTGGGCAGAGGCATCTAAACAAGTTTTTAGCAATTTGATTTACTCAAAAATAATTTTTCTAACTAAAGTTATGGCAAAAACACTTAAACTACTCTCAAATTATTTTGAAAATTTTGAATGTGTCAAAACAGAAAACAAATGAAGCCAAAATATTCTACTGGTTCTAAGGATTCCAAATAAATAAAAATATTTGAATTTGGTTAAACAGATAAAAATTAATGATAAAAACAAGATGTAGGGGGTTTTCTGTAAAACTGCCATTTTAATTCTATTTAAGAAAATCGCAGAAAATCTACGCTTACGTAGCTCTGACGTGGCGCTGACGGGGTGCTGACGCGGCGCTGACTGTGCGTGCCACGCAAGCGTACCGCTTCGTTTTTAAGTTTTCTAATCCTAGCCGTGCACGGGAGATCTAACGGTTCAGATCAAATCGACCAGAACCGAGCGGCGCGGCCGGCCGAATACCTAGCCCGAGCCGTGCTCGCGGCGGCGCCATCGTCGGCGATGCTCGTTTCCTACGATCTACTACCTACGAGGACGAACGAGTCATACGCGAATGTGGAGGAGGTCGAGGCGGAGACAATGGCGAGGTGGTCGACGATGGGGTGCACTAACGCGCCGGAATTCGCTCGCCCGATTCGTGCTTGCCGGCGGTCCTCTTCGGGTGTGGACGGAGACGATGTTCTGCTGCCCGAGAAGATGCAAAAACTTGTCAAAACGATGCGCAAGATCAAAGTAATTCAAAAGGGAGTGGAGAGAGGTCTCGGGGTTCACGACTCTTGCCGGAGTCACGAAGTTTCGCCGGCGGCTACAGCGGAGCTCCGAGGATGTTCGGGGGCGGCCTGGTGTCTCTCGGGAGGTGGTGCTTGGGGCAAAAGAGAGAGGGGATCGAGGGGGTCTTATAGCAAGCAACGGCAGAGGAAATGGGGCAGTGAATCAATCGCAATGAATCGAATTGATTTGGGCGTTTCATGGCGTTCATCGCGGGCGTGATTTGGGTGAGCCGTTGCAGCGGGAGGGATGACAGGTGGGGCCCACCTGCCACAGAGAGAGCGCGCGCGCGGACGGGGATGGGCTGCTGGCGGGCTGCGGTGATGTGCGCGCGGTAGATAGCTTGTGGGCTTCGGCCCACTTGCTGGCCCGACTCCATTTTTCTTTTTAAAATTCATTTTCTGTTTTTAAATATTTTGAGTATAAAACAATTTCAATACTACACCATAACTCCCCAGAAAAATTCATAAAAATATAATTTGAAAAGCTTATTAAAAATAGATCCTTTTGGTAGTATTTTTGTCTCAAGTAAAAATAGAATAAAAAGGAATATTATTATAAATTCAAATAACAATTTTATGGACATAAAATCAATTTAAACATATATAAATAATTTAATTTAAATCCTATGTGATTTAAATGACAAGTTTAAATGATGATGTTGCATGAATGCAAAGTTTTAAAATTTTCTGGAAATTGGGATGTTACATCTACAGAGTGTAAAACTAAGTACTTAGCCGTGTCCCCGGTACGGACAATTTGAGCTGCTGATCACGGACGTCAACAGATGATTCTATCATTCCAACTTCAAAATTAAAACTTGATGGGTGAACAAGCGTAGAATGAGCCAGTGGTTGTCATGCCACAACAGTCTCGAATAGAAGAAAAGTATTTTCCAAAGAGTTAGGAAAAATTGGCTTTATGCAAAATAGCCATAACTCCTCCAGCCAAATAAGCATATAGGTTATTAGAGGTTTTCCACTAAGTATCCACCATAGTGTCACTTGCCAGACTCCATTTTTAATGGAATCTGACCCACGTTGTTGTAATATTTTTCTTACTGCAGATTGTTCAGATGACGAGTGAGGTTTCGTTTAAAGGTTTCGAGTCTACAACCAACATGTTTTCGCGTGTGGCAACATGAATGTGATGGAGACTCACTGCTATTGTATTTTCGATGTTTACTATTTTAGTGCTAGCTTTATGCTATGCAACTTGTAATGAATATTTTGTAAGTCAGGATCATCGATGTAATAAAATTGATACTTTGTTGTGGTATTACATCGTAAACTGTGTGTGCAAACGAATCAATCCAGGAATTTGCACTATACACAGGTATCTGCCTTATTTTAAGTGCAGGTACGCTACAGATGGTATCCGAGCACTGTGTTGCCTGTAGGATCGAAACCCTAGGTTTGGATAGAAATATGATTTGCCCATAGGATCAAAAATCTATTTTTATTCTGTCTTCTAAAAAAAATCATTTTAACCTTCCTCATACTCTTGTCTACTATCAACCTTCTGAAAACATCTTATCCTTTTTCTAGATGACCATGTTCTTATAGTCTAAGTCTGATTCTACTTCTTCATATGGAAAGGCTTCAATTCAACATGAAGTTCTACATGCATGGAAGACCACTAAAGAACCAGAATTTGGCATACACTTCGAAGATATCCAAAAGTTGAACAAGAACTTGAAGCACCCACGAAGGAGATAGATTTGACCAACACTTAAATAGAACAACGATATCGTGCTAGTGTAATGGTCATACAAGTATGACAATACTAGTTGTTTGATCGTGTTTGAACCTTGTTGCTTGATGTTTGTTAGATGTTGATTGTTGGTGTTAGAGATTGGTTGCCTTGTTCTGAAATATTGAATTAGAATTCCTTCATAGTATCTATGATTCAACTCATTTATTTTCTAAAACCAAACAGATGTCTCACCCCAATACCAACACCAATGATACACACACAACAATGCGACTACTATTAGAGAACCAGAGTCAGTTGTGGAATTTGATCAATGACCACCTGCCTAAGATTGATCAAAACCCTAGTGAGTTTGAAGAGAGTCTTATGACAACACCAAAGGCATGCAAAACTTGTGGAGAATTAGGACATACGTCCAAAGAATGTCCTGATTAGTGGCCCCATGGTGATACTAGACATCTAGTTAAGGGATGCCCCACAAGTCAGATTACTTGCTTCTTGTCTGAAGTAACAAATCATGTCCCAACACAGTGTCAACTTTATCCCTTGGTGCAAGAAGTTATCCAGCAAACCAAGGAAGGAATGCAACAGTCTCTCACGAAGACCCTTGAAGAACAAGAACAAAAGGTTAAATCCAAGAAAGATCTTAGACACATCAATTTCTACAAGTGCAAAGAACAAGGACATTATTCATCGAACTACATAAAGGAGAAGATTGGCAAAGACACTGAACCAAATCATTGTCCCCGGACGATTGAAGCTCCTACCAAGATGGAAAATTAAGTGAGAGTAAAGTTACACCCAAAGATATCCAAACGTACCTCCAAGTATTGCTATAAGTGTAAAGGAGATCACCTAGCTCGAAATTGTCACATCAAACGAGACTGGACTTCTTTGGGTGTCACCTAGCTCGAAATTGTCACCTAGCTCGAAATTGTCACCTAGCTCGAATATGGCAAACAAGATTTGGAAGAACTTTTAGCCCTGGAAACACCTAAGAAGAAGAAGAACTTAAACGATGTCATTTGCTTCAAATGCAAATACAAAGGACATTACGCTGATAAGTGCCCAAAAATAGATGAAGGAGAAATGCCTTACCTTCTCGCACAAGAAAATCATCAGTCCCGTGACATGTCGCAGATGCGGAACAACAGGACACTATGTCAGTGGCTGCCCTGAGTGGAAGAAGGATAAATCTGTCCAAGGACCGAGTGGAAAACGTGAGTGCTAAAACTTCCGTATCCACCACATTCCATTGTATTTTGAATACTTGTACACTCTACATCAGAGAAATAAACAAGATTAAACAAAGTTTCTAGACTGACCACAAAAATTTCTTTTAAGGGTGGTAGCCACCCAGTTAAATTAAACCCCGTTGCATAAACCAAGAGATCCCAAACTATCTTTCTTTTGAGCCTCCCCAATCAGAAAAATCATCCCCTGCTAGTTTTCAAGTTTCCATGTCAGAAGTAACATTTCTCAAAACCTCTCGAGTATCAGGATCATTCCAAGTATTTGCTTTTCTTTCTACCCTCTCCGAATCTCGGGGACGAGATTCCTTCTAAGGGTGGTAGTCTGTAACATCCCAACATTTTATAATGTTCAAAAATCACTAAAATTTAAAACTTTTGTTTTTGATTAAAATAAAACATTAAATGCATAACAAAACCAACTATAAAAGTCTTCAATCATATTGAATTTTTTTATTAATTTAAATATCTCAATGTATATTTATTTTCAAAAGTTGTTCAAGTTAAACATTTTATTATCCATTGTATTTCTTAAAACCTCAATATCTAATTTGACAAATGTGTTACCAACTTTCAAACCATTTTACTGAAATAAAAAGTGTTTCTAAATAAGCATTGCATTCATTAATTTCCAAAACATAAAATGATGAATATATTCTATATAAGAAATAAATTAAAACTAAAATCTTTTCCAAAGTTGTTATATGAAGTTTTCAAATGATTTATCTTAATATAAAATATAATGGTGCACCAAAATAAAGTTTAATTTAGAATGAATCCTTTATATTTCATATTACTTTAAAAATATTTATATTCTATTATTCTACTATTATACCAAAAGAAAGATGAATGGTTAAGAAAATGAGGTTGATTAACTTAATTTCAAACTTATATAAGTATTGTATTTTTATAAAACTTATCTAGCCAACAATAAAATTATTTAAACCCTATTTTCAAATTTAACATAAAGTGTCAACTTTGTATTTAATGAATATTTCAAAATTATTAATTTTAAAAAGTTTTCAAAACATACCCACTAATGTTTTAAAGCATATATATGAATTTTACAAATTTATAGAAATTTGTTTGACTTCATTTGGAGTTTTAATTCAAAAGATATAAAGAAAATAGAAAGAAACAGAAAATCAATTGAATAATTTATTTTTATACGGACCAGCCTCCGGAGCCAGTGGGCCGAAGCCCACTGACTATCCACCGAACGCGCATCGCGTTTCAGCCCGCCAGCGGCACGCATTTCTTCCCCCTCTCGCTGCCAGGCAGGCCCCACCTGTCATCATCGTCTTCCTCCCCAAATCGCGCGCCCGTCCATGGCAATTCCGGCCGACAATTTCTCCTCTTTAATCCAGGCAATTAAAGCCACGATTCCTTTCCTCGTTTATGCCTTCAAATATCCCCCGCACTCCTCTTTGATTTGCCCTAGAAAACGCAGTACGGGAGCCACCGGGCTGCTTGATTTCATCCGAGACTTTCCGCCACGGCCGCCGGCGAGCTTCTTCGTTTCCGGTGAACTCCGTCGGCTCCGAGACCCCTCTTCTAACCCTGCCCTCATATTTAATCCGTGCGCATCTTTTTGACAAGGTCTGGCATTGCATTTCGCAGTGTTTTAATCCGTGCGCATCTTTTATAGTTATTCCTTTTATTATATTTTGCAAAAATAGAAATTAATTAAATTGCATTTATAGCCTAATGCATATTTTATAAATATCACAAAAATTAGTGTGATATTTCTTATTATTAAAAAAGTGCATTGCATGCATGAAATATTTTATTATATAGTTATACTCCTCATAGGAAAACTTCTCCCTCATTTCTCTAAGTTAGGATTATTTTCAACTTAGCATTCTGGTAAAGTGCTATGCACTTAGACACTTAGGATTTTCAACATGGAGCTAGAAGGCCAATGAAGCACTTAGCCAAAACAAGACTTCAGAAGTATCTTCAAGGAGTAGAAGCACTTAGAAGAAAATCAAGAAGAAGTCATGTAGACCAACCAGCAATATTTTCTAAGTCTTGCTCCCTCTCTCTATCTTTTCTCCCTTCTCCTCTTAGACTTCATGATGACTAAGTTAAATCCAAGACCAGCCTCGAGGATACAAGAATTATCAAGTCTGAAGATTTATCAAGTCTATCAAAACTTCAATCAAGATATCACCAAGAAGAGTGCTACAAGTCTGGAGATGAAGCCTGGAAGAATAACTACATCCTTCTTTCTATCTTTTCCCTCTTTCTTAATCTTTTCTGTCACTTTAGAAATAATTTTTTTTTAATCATGTTATTACCATCTTGAAGTTGTTGGATCCTAGCGGCATAGTGAGATGAAGCGGCCTGGAGACTAACCTTACATGTCCACGTACACGAGACCTGTTCCACAATTTAAGTGGCTAGCCGGGTGTCTGTCTCTCTCACTATAGTGAATATCCAATTTACAAAGAGTTGATAATAATTGTTGATCACCTTAAAGTATAAACTTAGTATTTTCTCTAAGTATTTTGCACATCATCGCTAAGCCATTTGAGTACTTATTTAAGATGAATTATAGCAAATTCTCGTATCCAACTTATGACCTTAGTCCTTAGTCATTTTTGACCAACACATTTCCTTGCATTAACTTAAAAGATTTTCATAGCATGACATGCATCTCTAGTCCTTAGAAATAATTTGCATATCATGCATGACATAATTTCCTTAGAAGTTTTTATAAAACTTGTTTGTTCATTATGTATGCTTGTATGTGTTGTGTTATTTTGTTTTATGATTGTTGTATTGTTGTTTGTTTATATTGCTTGGATTGAACGGAGAGCTCCGAATAACGTTGAAAAGAGTTTGTGAGTAAATACTTCATTCAAAGGCAGGTGGCACACCTCATAAAAATCCTATTATTTTCTATATGCATTACTTAGTGTATTTTTATATAAGCATGTGTAGGATAGTATTGCTATGCTAAACCTGTGTAGAAATTCCTTATTCCTGTGTCTAGGCTCCTCTGCAATACTTAGTAGAATTATTTGATGCTATGCAAATGTTGTTTTGTGAAAATCTAAATTCTACTAAGTTAATAAAGAACCTCCTGGGTGGATTGGTTGTATATGGTTGCGAAGTTGAGTGGCTACTCAGGCCCATGTCTATGGTTCCTGGAGTACGTGCACTTGTGGATGGCCACCCAGGGAACAGAGGAATCTGAAGAACTCCGAGTGACGATTGCTTCCAGTGCAGCCATTGCCATATGGGCTCTGGCTTGATCAATTATGTTGCATGGACTCTCTCCGGCTTGACAAGAAGATGTAGAGGGTGTTAGGTGGAACGGGTCAAGCCAGAGTGGGAGGGAAAATGCTTCTGAAAGATCTCGTCTCATTCTTCTCCTTTTCCTTATCACTATAAGTGTGTAAAGGATAGTTTGGGTTGAATGGGTACAATGGTGAACGTG